>OX031065.1:23273991-24523991 GCA_943736015.1 Tridacna crocea
GTCGGAAATTTTGTTCCCTACATTTGACTTAAGAAACATGTGTCGTCTGCCACGAAATGTTCCCTGAGTCGATTTTTCATGTTTTTCGCGGATACGTAAGTGGCACCTATGAGAGACGGTAGTCTACGTAAATGGGTATGTCGTCACGGTATAAAGAGATTGGAGAGAAAAAATATATTAGAAATTTAGTTCTCTTTGTTTGACTTATGCAGTTGCTACTGAAAGAGTCTTCAGTCTTTTTTTAGCCACTTGTCACATTATTTCCTGGTGTTTTCGCATGTGCGTAACTGGCACGTATGAAACGGTAGTCAATGTAACTGGGTTTCCTGTTGCGGTTTGAAGAGATTAGAAGAATTACGCTTCAATGCCCTTTGTTTGATTCATGCAATAGGAATCAATTGCTACTGAAAGAGTATTCAGTCTTTTTTTAGCCACTTGTCACATTCATTTCTGGGTTTTTTGCACTGTACATTGATCATTTTGGCTTATTCAATGTGCAGAATTTAATGTGGTCTGAGTCAGAAAATCTAATTAAGGGATAAAGGGGCATCAAGGGTTTATTTCAAGGGAAGTAACTCTTGCAGGGGGGGCTTGAAAAGACCAAAACAAGGTCTTCTGCCACCCTGTTCTCTTAAATTTTGGCCCTTTTTCAGTGAAATCTGGCATGTGTGGATGGTGCATGCCTGGCAGTTTGCCAAGGACTGCACAGCAGCCTTCAAAGGAGACTTTAAATCCACTTTTATGCCGTTTTTTGTTCACTGTTTTCTATTGATATATTAGGGCGCCATTTTGAAGTAATTTTCAAGCTCTCTGATTGGCTGATTGGGCCCAGCTTTGAATTTCTCGAAGCCTCTGATTGGCTGACTGGGCCCAGCTTTGAATTTCTCGAAGCCTCTGATTGGCTGACTGGGCCCCATGCTGATTTCCTTATTAACCTTTTACCACACAATGACGCCTTTTTACACACCCGAAAGAGAAAGCTTTTGAAAATAATCTGAGAAAAGGAGACAATGCAGGTTACCAGCATTTTCTCCTTTTCCCACAATGTTTTCTACCCTATCGAAGAAAAAATGGATTATTGCTTATTCTTACGTCTTATTGTATCTTTATGGCCTATTTTCAAATTCTTCAAACTAGAACAAGATTTTTTTTTTTAACTGGAAAAAGTTTCCGCAACAGCAACCCGTTGCTTCTGAATTCTATGTTTTTGCGCAGCAGTTAAACCTAACATTGACTTTTGACTCGCAAGGTCACCAAAATTGACCCTGGTAAGAAAACAGGGAAACATTCGGTTTACCTTTCTTTGATTTGTGCAACAGGTAGCAGTTGCCTCCGAAAGTGTCCGAGTTGATTTTACAATTTTATGCGCAGCACGTAACCATCACGTATGGGGGACATAGTCATCGTAACCAAATCAATGGCCCTAGTGAGAGAAAACGAAAAAGAAAAATCCCTATGATTGACTTGAATGACAGACCTGTCGTCTGCTACAAAATGTTCCATAAGTCCATGTTTCATGTTTTCGCGGATGCGTAAATGGAACCTATGAGACGGTAGTCAACGTAAATGGTTTGTTGCCATGGTATAAAGACAACGGAGGGGAAAAAAAAAAAAAAAAAATGTCGGAAATTTTGTTCCCTACATTTGACTTAAGAAACATGTGTCGTCTGCCACGAAATGTTCCCTGAGTCGATTTTTCATGTTTTTCGCGGATACGTAAGTGGCACCTATGAGAGACGGTAGTCTACGTAAATGGGTATGTCGTCACGGTATAAAGAGATTGGAGAGAAAAAATATATTAGAAATTTAGTTCTCTTTGTTTGACTTATGCAGTTGCTACTGAAAGAGTCTTCAGTCTTTTTTTAGCGACTTGTCACATTATTTCCTGGTGTTTTCGCATGTGCGTAACTGGCACGTATGAAACGGTAGTCAATGTAACTGGGTTTCCTGTTGCGGTTTGAAGAGATTAGAAGAATTACGCTTCAATGCCCTTTGTTTGATTCATGCAATAGGAATCAATTGCTACTGAAAGAGTATTCAGTCTTTTTTTAGCCACTTGTCACATTCATTTCTGGGTTTTTTGCACTGTACATTGATCATTTTGGCTTATTCAATGTGCAGAATTTAATGTGGTCTGAGTCAGAAAATCTAATTAAGGGATAAAGGGGCATCAAGGGTTTATTTCAAGGGAAGTAACTCTTGCAGGGGGGGCTTGAAAAGACCAAAACAAGGTCTTCTGCCACCCTGTTCTCTTAAATTTTGGCCCTTTTTCAGTGAAATCTGGCATGTGTGGATGGTGCATGCCTGGCAGTTTGCCAAGGACTGCACAGCAGCCTTCAAAGGAGACTTTAAATCCACTTTTATGCCGTTTTTTGTTCACTGTTTTCTATTGATATATTAGGGCGCCATTTTGAAGTAATTTTCAAGCTCTCTGATTGGCTGATTGGGCCCAGCTTTGAATTTCTCGAAGCCTCTGATTGGCTGACTGGGCCCAGCTTTGAATTTCTCGAAGCCTCTGATTGGCTGACTGGGCCCCATGCTGATTTCCTTATTAACCTTTTACCACACAATGACGCCTTTTTACACACCCGAAAGAGAAAGCTTTTGAAAATAATCTGAGAAAAGGAGACAATGCAGGTTACCAGCATTTTCTCCTTTTCCCACAATGTTTTCTACCCTATCGAAGAAAAAATGGATTATTGCTTATTCTTACGTCTTATTGTATCTTTATGGCCTATTTTCAAATTCTTCAAACTAGAACAAGATTTTTTTTTTTAACTGGAAAAAGTTTCCGCAACAGCAACCCGTTGCTTCTGAATTCTATGTTTTTGCGCAGCAGTTAAACCTAACATTGACTTTTGACTCGCAAGGTCACCAAAATTGACCCTGGTAAGAAAACAGGGAAACATTCGGTTTACCTTTCTTTGATTTGTGCAACAGGTAGCAGTTGCCTCCGAAAGTGTCCGAGTTGATTTTACAATTTTATGCGCAGCACGTAACCATCACGTATGGGGGACATAGTCATCGTAACCAAATCAATGGCCCTAGTGAGAGAAAACGAAAAAGAAAAATCCCTATGATTGACTTGAATGACAGACCTGTCGTCTGCTACAAAATGTTCCATAAGTCCATGTTTCATGTTTTCGCGGATGCGTAAATGGAACCTATGAGACGGTAGTCAACGTAAATGGTTTGTTGCCATGGTATAAAGACAACGGAGGGGAAAAAAAAAAAAAAAATGTCGGAAATTTTGTTCCCTACATTTGACTTAAGAAACATGTGTCGTCTGCCACGAAATGTTCCCTGAGTCGATTTTTCATGTTTTTCGCGGATACGTAAGTGGCACCTATGAGAGACGGTAGTCTACGTAAATGGGTATGTCGTCACGGTATAAAGAGATTGGCGAGAAAAAATATATTAGAAATTTAGTTCTCTTTGTTTGACTTATGCAGTTGCTACTGAAAGAGTCTTCAGTCTTTTTTTAGCCACTTGTCACATTATTTCCTGGTGTTTTCGCATGTGCGTAACTGGCACGTATGAAACGGTAGTCAATGTAACTGGGTTTCCTGTTGCGGTTTGAAGAGATTAGAAGAATTACGCTTCAATGCCCTTTGTTTGATTCATGCAATAGGAATCAATTGCTACTGAAAGAGTATTCAGTCTTTTTTTAGCCACTTGTCACATTCATTTCTGGGTTTTTTGCACTGTACATTGATCATTTTGGCTTATTCAATGTGCAGAATTTAATGTGGTCTGAGTCAGAAAATCTAATTAAGGGATAAAGGGGCATCAAGGGTTTATTTCAAGGGAAGTAACTCTTGCAGGGGGGGCTTGAAAAGACCAAAACAAGGTCTTCTGCCACCCTGTTCTCTTAAATTTTGGCCCTTTTTCAGTGAAATCTGGCATGTGTGGATGGTGCATGCCTGGCAGTTTGCCAAGGACTGCACAGCAGCCTTCAAAGGAGACTTTAAATCCACTTTTATGCCGTTTTTTGTTCACTGTTTTCTATTGATATATTAGGGCGCCATTTTGAAGTAATTTTCAAGCTCTCTGATTGGCTGATTGGGCCCTGCTTTGAATTTCTCGAAGCCTCTGATTGGCTGACTGGGCCCAGCTTTGAATTTCTCGAAGCCTCTGATTGGCTGACTGGGCCCCATGCTGATTTCCTTATTAACCTTTTACCACACAATGACGCCTTTTTACACACCCGAAAGAGAAAGCTTTTGAAAATAATCTGAGAAAAGGAGACAATGCAGGTTACCAGCATTTTCTCCTTTTCCCACAATGTTTTCTACCCTATCGAAGAAAAAATGGATTATTGCTTATTCTTACGTCTTATTGTATCTTTATGGCCTATTTTCAAATTCTTCAAACTAGAACAAGATTTTTTTTTTTAACTGGAAAAAGTTTCCGCAACAGCAACCCGTTGCTTCTGAATTCTATGTTTTTGCGCAGCAGTTAAACCTAACATTGACTTTTGACTCGCAAGGTCACCAAAATTGACCCTGGTAAGAAAACAGGGAAACATTCGGTTTACCTTTCTTTGATTTGTGCAACAGGTAGCAGTTGCCTCCGAAAGTGTCCGAGTTGATTTTACAATTTTATGCGCAGCACGTAACCATCACGTATGGGGGACATAGTCATCGTAACCAAATCAATGGCCCTAGTGAGAGAAAACGAAAAAGAAAAATCCCTATGATTGACTTGAATGACAGACCTGTCGTCTGCTACAAAATGTTCCATAAGTCCATGTTTCATGTTTTCGCGGATGCGTAAATGGAACCTATGAGACGGTAGTCAACGTAAATGGTTTGTTGCCATGGTATAAAGACAACGGAGGGGAAAAAAAAAAAAAAAAAATGTCGGAAATTTTGTTCCCTACATTTGACTTAAGAAACATGTGTCGTCTGCCACGAAATGTTCCCTGAGTCGATTTTTCATGTTTTTCGCGGATACGTAAGTGGCACCTATGAGAGACGGTAGTCTACGTAAATGGGTATGTCGTCACGGTATAAAGAGATTGGAGAGAAAAAATATATTAGAAATTTAGTTCTCTTTGTTTGACTTATGCAGTTGCTACTGAAAGAGTCTTCAGTCTTTTTTTAGCCACTTGTCACATTATTTCCTGGTGTTTTCGCATGTGCGTAACTGGCACGTATGAAACGGTAGTCAATGTAACTGGGTTTCCTGTTGCGGTTTGAAGAGATTAGAAGAATTACGCTTCAATGCCCTTTGTTTGATTCATGCAATAGGAATCAATTGCTACTGAAAGAGTATTCAGTCTTTTTTTAGCCACTTGTCACATTCATTTCTGGGTTTTTTGCACTGTACATTGATCATTTTGGCTTATTCAATGTGCAGAATTTAATGTGGTCTGAGTCAGAAAATCTAATTAAGGGATAAAGGGGCATCAAGGGTTTATTTCAAGGGAAGTAACTCTTGCAGGGGGGGCTTGAAAAGACCAAAACAAGGTCTTCTGCCACCCTGTTCTCTTAAATTTTGGCCCTTTTTCAGTGAAATCTGGCATGTGTGGATGGTGCATGCCTGGCAGTTTGCCAAGGACTGCACAGCAGCCTTCAAAGGAGACTTTAAATCCACTTTTATGCCGTTTTTTGTTCACTGTTTTCTATTGATATATTAGGGCGCCATTTTGAAGTAATTTTCAAGCTCTCTGATTGGCTGATTGGGCCCTGCTTTGAATTTCTCGAAGCCTCTGATTGGCTGACTGGGCCCAGCTTTGAATTTCTCGAAGCCTCTGATTGGCTGACTGGGCCCCATGCTGATTTCCTTATTAACCTTTTACCACACAATGACGCCTTTTTACACACCCGAAAGAGAAAGCTTTTGAAAATAATCTGAGAAAAGGAGACAATGCAGGTTACCAGCATTTTCTCCTTTTCCCACAATGTTTTCTACCCTATCGAAGAAAAAATGGATTATTGCTTATTCTTACGTCTTATTGTATCTTTATGGCCTATTTTCAAATTCTTCAAACTAGAACAAGATTTTTTTTTTTAACTGGAAAAAGTTTCCGCAACAGCAACCCGTTGCTTCTGAATTCTATGTTTTTGCGCAGCAGTTAAACCTAACATTGACTTTTGACTCGCAAGGTCACCAAAATTGACCCTGGTAAGAAAACAGGGAAACATTCGGTTTACCTTTCTTTGATTTGTGCAACAGGTAGCAGTTGCCTCCGAAAGTGTCCGAGTTGATTTTACAATTTTATGCGCAGCACGTAACCATCACGTATGGGGGACATAGTCATCGTAACCAAATCAATGGCCCTAGTGAGAGAAAACGAAAAAGAAAAATCCCTATGATTGACTTGAATGACAGACCTGTCGTCTGCTACAAAATGTTCCATAAGTCCATGTTTCATGTTTTCGCGGATGCGTAAATGGAACCTATGAGACGGTAGTCAACGTAAATGGTTTGTTGCCATGGTATAAAGACAACGGAGGGGAAAAAAAAAAAAAAAAAATGTCGGAAATTTTGTTCCCTACATTTGACTTAAGAAACATGTGTCGTCTGCCACGAAATGTTCCCTGAGTCGATTTTTCATGTTTTTCGCGGATACGTAAGTGGCACCTATGAGAGACGGTAGTCTACGTAAATGGGTATGTCGTCACGGTATAAAGAGATTGGAGAGAAAAAATATATTAGAAATTTAGTTCTCTTTGTTTGACTTATGCAGTTGCTACTGAAAGAGTCTTCAGTCTTTTTTTAGCCACTTGTCACATTATTTCCTGGTGTTTTCGCATGTGCGTAACTGGCACGTATGAAACGGTAGTCAATGTAACTGGGTTTCCTGTTGCGGTTTGAAGAGATTAGAAGAATTACGCTTCAATGCCCTTTGTTTGATTCATGCAATAGGAATCAATTGCTACTGAAAGAGTATTCAGTCTTTTTTTAGCCACTTGTCACATTCATTTCTGGGTTTTTTGCACTGTACATTGATCATTTTGGCTTATTCAATGTGCAGAATTTAATGTGGTCTGAGTCAGAAAATCTAATTAAGGGATAAAGGGGCATCAAGGGTTTATTTCAAGGGAAGTAACTCTTGCAGGGGGGGCTTGAAAAGACCAAAACAAGGTCTTCTGCCACCCTGTTCTCTTAAATTTTGGCCCTTTTTCAGTGAAATCTGGCATGTGTGGATGGTGCATGCCTGGCAGTTTGCCAAGGACTGCACAGCAGCCTTCAAAGGAGACTTTAAATCCACTTTTATGCCGTTTTTTGTTCACTGTTTTCTATTGATATATTAGGGCGCCATTTTGAAGTAATTTTCAAGCTCTCTGATTGGCTGATTGGGCCCAGCTTTGAATTTCTCGAAGCCTCTGATTGGCTGACTGGGCCCAGCTTTGAATTTCTCGAAGCCTCTGATTGGCTGACTGGGCCCCATGCTGATTTCCTTATTAACCTTTTACCACACAATGACGCCTTTTTACACACCCGAAAGAGAAAGCTTTTGAAAATAATCTGAGAAAAGGAGACAATGCAGGTTACCAGCATTTTCTCCTTTTCCCACAATGTTTTCTACCCTATCGAAGAAAAAATGGATTATTGCTTATTCTTACGTCTTATTGTATCTTTATGGCCTATTTTCAAATTCTTCAAACTAGAACAAGATTTTTTTTTTTAACTGGAAAAAGTTTCCGCAACAGCAACCCGTTGCTTCTGAATTCTATGTTTTTGCGCAGCAGTTAAACCTAACATTGACTTTTGACTCGCAAGGTCACCAAAATTGACCCTGGTAAGAAAACAGGGAAACATTCGGTTTACCTTTCTTTGATTTGTGCAACAGGTAGCAGTTGCCTCCGAAAGTGTCCGAGTTGATTTTACAATTTTATGCGCAGCACGTAACCATCACGTATGGGGGACATAGTCATCGTAACCAAATCAATGGCCCTAGTGAGAGAAAACGAAAAAGAAAAATCCCTATGATTGACTTGAATGACAGACCTGTCGTCTGCTACAAAATGTTCCATAAGTCCATGTTTCATGTTTTCGCGGATGCGTAAATGGAACCTATGAGACGGTAGTCAACGTAAATGGTTTGTTGCCATGGTATAAAGACAACGGAGGGGAAAAAAAAAAAAAAAATGTCGGAAATTTTGTTCCCTACATTTGACTTAAGAAACATGTGTCGTCTGCCACGAAATGTTCCCTGAGTCGATTTTTCATGTTTTTCGCGGATACGTAAGTGGCACCTATGAGAGACGGTAGTCTACGTAAATGGGTATGTCGTCACGGTATAAAGAGATTGGAGAGAAAAAATATATTAGAAATTTAGTTCTCTTTGTTTGACTTATGCAGTTGCTACTGAAAGAGTCTTCAGTCTTTTTTTAGCCACTTGTCACATTATTTCCTGGTGTTTTCGCATGTGCGTAACTGGCACGTATGAAACGGTAGTCAATGTAACTGGGTTTCCTGTTGCGGTTTGAAGAGATTAGAAGAATTACGCTTCAATGCCCTTTGTTTGATTCATGCAATAGGAATCAATTGCTACTGAAAGAGTATTCAGTCTTTTTTTAGCCACTTGTCACATTCATTTCTGGGTTTTTTGCACTGTACATTGATCATTTTGGCTTATTCAATGTGCAGAATTTAATGTGGTCTGAGTCAGAAAATCTAATTAAGGGATAAAGGGGCATCAAGGGTTTATTTCAAGGGAAGTAACTCTTGCAGGGGGGGCTTGAAAAGACCAAAACAAGGTCTTCTGCCACCCTGTTCTCTTAAATTTTGGCCCTTTTTCAGTGAAATCTGGCATGTGTGGATGGTGCATGCCTGGCAGTTTGCCAAGGACTGCACAGCAGCCTTCAAAGGAGACTTTAAATCCACTTTTATGCCGTTTTTTGTTCACTGTTTTCTATTGATATATTAGGGCGCCATTTTGAAGTAATTTTCAAGCTCTCTGATTGGCTGATTGGGCCCTGCTTTGAATTTCTCGAAGCCTCTGATTGGCTGACTGGGCCCAGCTTTGAATTTCTCGAAGCCTCTGATTGGCTGACTGGGCCCCATGCTGATTTCCTTATTAACCTTTTACCACACAATGACGCCTTTTTACACACCCGAAAGAGAAAGCTTTTGAAAATAATCTGAGAAAAGGAGACAATGCAGGTTACCAGCATTTTCTCCTTTTCCCACAATGTTTTCTACCCTATCGAAGAAAAAATGGATTATTGCTTATTCTTACGTCTTATTGTATCTTTATGGCCTATTTTCAAATTCTTCAAACTAGAACAAGATTTTTTTTTTTAACTGGAAAAAGTTTCCGCAACAGCAACCCGTTGCTTCTGAATTCTATGTTTTTGCGCAGCAGTTAAACCTAACATTGACTTTTGACTCGCAAGGTCACCAAAATTGACCCTGGTAAGAAAACAGGGAAACATTCGGTTTACCTTTCTTTGATTTGTGCAACAGGTAGCAGTTGCCTCCGAAAGTGTCCGAGTTGATTTTACAATTTTATGCGCAGCACGTAACCATCACGTATGGGGGACATAGTCATCGTAACCAAATCAATGGCCCTAGTGAGAGAAAACGAAAAAGAAAAATCCCTATGATTGACTTGAATGACAGACCTGTCGTCTGCTACAAAATGTTCCATAAGTCCATGTTTCATGTTTTCGCGGATGCGTAAATGGAACCTATGAGACGGTAGTCAACGTAAATGGTTTGTTGCCATGGTATAAAGACAACGGAGGGGAAAAAAAAAAAAAAAATGTCGGAAATTTTGTTCCCTACATTTGACTTAAGAAACATGTGTCGTCTGCCACGAAATGTTCCCTGAGTCGATTTTTCATGTTTTTCGCGGATACGTAAGTGGCACCTATGAGAGACGGTAGTCTACGTAAATGGGTATGTCGTCACGGTATAAAGAGATTGGAGAGAAAAAATATATTAGAAATTTAGTTCTCTTTGTTTGACTTATGCAGTTGCTACTGAAAGAGTCTTCAGTCTTTTTTTAGCCACTTGTCACATTATTTCCTGGTGTTTTCGCATGTGCGTAACTGGCACGTATGAAACGGTAGTCAATGTAACTGGGTTTCCTGTTGCGGTTTGAAGAGATTAGAAGAATTACGCTTCAATGCCCTTTGTTTGATTCATGCAATAGGAATCAATTGCTACTGAAAGAGTATTCAGTCTTTTTTTAGCCACTTGTCACATTCATTTCTGGGTTTTTTGCACTGTACATTGATCATTTTGGCTTATTCAATGTGCAGAATTTAATGTGGTCTGAGTCAGAAAATCTAATTAAGGGATAAAGGGGCATCAAGGGTTTATTTCAAGGGAAGTAACTCTTGCAGGGGGGGCTTGAAAAGACCAAAACAAGGTCTTCTGCCACCCTGTTCTCTTAAATTTTGGCCCTTTTTCAGTGAAATCTGGCATGTGTGGATGGTGCATGCCTGGCAGTTTGCCAAGGACTGCACAGCAGCCTTCAAAGGAGACTTTAAATCCACTTTTATGCCGTTTTTTGTTCACTGTTTTCTATTGATATATTAGGGCGCCATTTTGAAGTAATTTTCAAGCTCTCTGATTGGCTGATTGGGCCCAGCTTTGAATTTCTCGAAGCCTCTGATTGGCTGACTGGGCCCAGCTTTGAATTTCTCGAAGCCTCTGATTGGCTGACTGGGCCCCATGCTGATTTCCTTATTAACCTTTTACCACACAATGACGCCTTTTTACACACCCGAAAGAGAAAGCTTTTGAAAATAATCTGAGAAAAGGAGACAATGCAGGTTACCAGCATTTTCTCCTTTTCCCACAATGTTTTCTACCCTATCGAAGAAAAAATGGATTATTGCTTATTCTTACGTCTTATTGTATCTTTATGGCCTATTTTCAAATTCTTCAAACTAGAACAAGATTTTTTTTTTTAACTGGAAAAAGTTTCCGCAACAGCAACCCGTTGCTTCTGAATTCTATGTTTTTGCGCAGCAGTTAAACCTAACATTGACTTTTGACTCGCAAGGTCACCAAAATTGACCCTGGTAAGAAAACAGGGAAACATTCGGTTTACCTTTCTTTGATTTGTGCAACAGGTAGCAGTTGCCTCCGAAAGTGTCCGAGTTGATTTTACAATTTTATGCGCAGCACGTAACCATCACGTATGGGGGACATAGTCATCGTAACCAAATCAATGGCCCTAGTGAGAGAAAACGAAAAAGAAAAATCCCTATGATTGACTTGAATGACAGACCTGTCGTCTGCTACAAAATGTTCCATAAGTCCATGTTTCATGTTTTCGCGGATGCGTAAATGGAACCTATGAGACGGTAGTCAACGTAAATGGTTTGTTGCCATGGTATAAAGACAACGGAGGGGAAAAAAAAAAAAAAAAATGTCGGAAATTTTGTTCCCTACATTTGACTTAAGAAACATGTGTCGTCTGCCACGAAATGTTCCCTGAGTCGATTTTTCATGTTTTTCGCGGATACGTAAGTGGCACCTATGAGAGACGGTAGTCTACGTAAATGGGTATGTCGTCACGGTATAAAGAGATTGGAGAGAAAAAATATATTAGAAATTTAGTTCTCTTTGTTTGACTTATGCAGTTGCTACTGAAAGAGTCTTCAGTCTTTTTTTAGCCACTTGTCACATTATTTCCTGGTGTTTTCGCATGTGCGTAACTGGCACGTATGAAACGGTAGTCAATGTAACTGGGTTTCCTGTTGCGGTTTGAAGAGATTAGAAGAATTACGCTTCAATGCCCTTTGTTTGATTCATGCAATAGGAATCAATTGCTACTGAAAGAGTATTCAGTCTTTTTTTAGCCACTTGTCACATTCATTTCTGGGTTTTTTGCACTGTACATTGATCATTTTGGCTTATTCAATGTGCAGAATTTAATGTGGTCTGAGTCAGAAAATCTAATTAAGGGATAAAGGGGCATCAAGGGTTTATTTCAAGGGAAGTAACTCTTGCAGGGGGGGCTTGAAAAGACCAAAACAAGGTCTTCTGCCACCCTGTTCTCTTAAATTTTGGCCCTTTTTCAGTGAAATCTGGCATGTGTGGATGGTGCATGCCTGGCAGTTTGCCAAGGACTGCACAGCAGCCTTCAAAGGAGACTTTAAATCCACTTTTATGCCGTTTTTTGTTCACTGTTTTCTATTGATATATTAGGGCGCCATTTTGAAGTAATTTTCAAGCTCTCTGATTGGCTGATTGGGCCCAGCTTTGAATTTCTCGAAGCCTCTGATTGGCTGACTGGGCCCAGCTTTGAATTTCTCGAAGCCTCTGATTGGCTGACTGGGCCCCATGCTGATTTCCTTATTAACCTTTTACCACACAATGACGCCTTTTTACACACCCGAAAGAGAAAGCTTTTGAAAATAATCTGAGAAAAGGAGACAATGCAGGTTACCAGCATTTTCTCCTTTTCCCACAATGTTTTCTACCCTATCGAAGAAAAAATGGATTATTGCTTATTCTTACGTCTTATTGTATCTTTATGGCCTATTTTCAAATTCTTCAAACTAGAACAAGATTTTTTTTTTTAACTGGAAAAAGTTTCCGCAACAGCAACCCGTTGCTTCTGAATTCTATGTTTTTGCGCAGCAGTTAAACCTAACATTGACTTTTGACTCGCAAGGTCACCAAAATTGACCCTGGTAAGAAAACAGGGAAACATTCGGTTTACCTTTCTTTGATTTGTGCAACAGGTAGCAGTTGCCTCCGAAAGTGTCCGAGTTGATTTTACAATTTTATGCGCAGCACGTAACCATCACGTATGGGGGACATAGTCATCGTAACCAAATCAATGGCCCTAGTGAGAGAAAACGAAAAAGAAAAATCCCTATGATTGACTTGAATGACAGACCTGTCGTCTGCTACAAAATGTTCCATAAGTCCATGTTTCATGTTTTCGCGGATGCGTAAATGGAACCTATGAGACGGTAGTCAACGTAAATGGTTTGTTGCCATGGTATAAAGACAACGGAGGGGAAAAAAAAAAAAAAAAATGTCGGAAATTTTGTTCCCTACATTTGACTTAAGAAACATGTGTCGTCTGCCACGAAATGTTCCCTGAGTCGATTTTTCATGTTTTTCGCGGATACGTAAGTGGCACCTATGAGAGACGGTAGTCTACGTAAATGGGTATGTCGTCACGGTATAAAGAGATTGGAGAGAAAAAATATATTAGAAATTTAGTTCTCTTTGTTTGACTTATGCAGTTGCTACTGAAAGAGTCTTCAGTCTTTTTTTAGCCACTTGTCACATTATTTCCTGGTGTTTTCGCATGTGCGTAACTGGCACGTATGAAACGGTAGTCAATGTAACTGGGTTTCCTGTTGCGGTTTGAAGAGATTAGAAGAATTACGCTTCAATGCCCTTTGTTTGATTCATGCAATAGGAATCAATTGCTACTGAAAGAGTATTCAGTCTTTTTTTAGCCACTTGTCACATTCATTTCTGGGTTTTTTGCACTGTACATTGATCATTTTGGCTTATTCAATGTGCAGAATTTAATGTGGTCTGAGTCAGAAAATCTAATTAAGGGATAAAGGGGCATTAAGGGTTTATTTCAAGGGAAGTAACTCTTGCAGGGGGGGCTTGAAAAGACCAAAACAAGGTCTTCTGCCACCCTGTTCTCTTAAATTTTGGCCCTTTTTCAGTGAAATCTGGCATGTGTGGATGGTGCATGCCTGGCAGTTTGCCAAGGACTGCACAGCAGCCTTCAAAGGAGACTTTAAATCCACTTTTATGCCGTTTTTTGTTCACTGTTTTCTATTGATATATTAGGGCGCCATTTTGAAGTAATTTTCAAGCTCTCTGATTGGCTGATTGGGCCCAGCTTTGAATTTCTCGAAGCCTCTGATTGGCTGACTGGGCCCAGCTTTGAATTTCTCGAAGCCTCTGATTGGCTGACTGGGCCCCATGCTGATTTCCTTATTAACCTTTTACCACACAATGACGCCTTTTTACACACCCGAAAGAGAAAGCTTTTGAAAATAATCTGAGAAAAGGAGACAATGCAGGTTACCAGCATTTTCTCCTTTTCCCACAATGTTTTCTACCCTATCGAAGAAAAAATGGATTATTGCTTATTCTTACGTCTTATTGTATCTTTATGGCCTATTTTCAAATTCTTCAAACTAGAACAAGATTTTTTTTTTTAACTGGAAAAAGTTTCCGCAACAGCAACCCGTTGCTTCTGAATTCTATGTTTTTGCGCAGCAGTTAAACCTAACATTGACTTTTGACTCGCAAGGTCACCAAAATTGACCCTGGTAAGAAAACAGGGAAACATTCGGTTTACCTTTCTTTGATTTGTGCAACAGGTAGCAGTTGCCTCCGAAAGTGTCCGAGTTGATTTTACAATTTTATGCGCAGCACGTAACCATCACGTATGGGGGACATAGTCATCGTAACCAAATCAATGGCCCTAGTGAGAGAAAACGAAAAAGAAAAATCCCTATGATTGACTTGAATGACAGACCTGTCGTCTGCTACAAAATGTTCCATAAGTCCATGTTTCATGTTTTCGCGGATGCGTAAATGGAACCTATGAGACGGTAGTCAACGTAAATGGTTTGTTGCCATGGTATAAAGACAACGGAGGGGAAAAAAAAAAAAAAAAATGTCGGAAATTTTGTTCCCTACATTTGACTTAAGAAACATGTGTCGTCTGCCACGAAATGTTCCCTGAGTCGATTTTTCATGTTTTTCGCGGATACGTAAGTGGCACCTATGAGAGACGGTAGTCTACGTAAATGGGTATGTCGTCACGGTATAAAGAGATTGGAGAGAAAAAATATATTAGAAATTTAGTTCTCTTTGTTTGACTTATGCAGTTGCTACTGAAAGAGTCTTCAGTCTTTTTTTAGCCACTTGTCACATTATTTCCTGGTGTTTTCGCATGTGCGTAACTGGCACGTATGAAACGGTAGTCAATGTAACTGGGTTTCCTGTTGCGGTTTGAAGAGATTAGAAGAATTACGCTTCAATGCCCTTTGTTTGATTCATGCAATAGGAATCAATTGCTACTGAAAGAGTATTCAGTCTTTTTTTAGCCACTTGTCACATTCATTTCTGGGTTTTTTGCACTGTACATTGATCATTTTGGCTTATTCAATGTGCAGAATTTAATGTGGTCTGAGTCAGAAAATCTAATTAAGGGATAAAGGGGCATCAAGGGTTTATTTCAAGGGAAGTAACTCTTGCAGGGGGGGCTTGAAAAGACCAAAACAAGGTCTTCTGCCACCCTGTTCTCTTAAATTTTGGCCCTTTTTCAGTGAAATCTGGCATGTGTGGATGGTGCATGCCTGGCAGTTTGCCAAGGACTGCACAGCAGCCTTCAAAGGAGACTTTAAATCCACTTTTATGCCGTTTTTTGTTCACTGTTTTCTATTGATATATTAGGGCGCCATTTTGAAGTAATTTTCAAGCTCTCTGATTGGCTGATTGGGCCCAGCTTTGAATTTCTCGAAGCCTCTGATTGGCTGACTGGGCCCAGCTTTGAATTTCTCGAAGCCTCTGATTGGCTGACTGGGCCCCATGCTGATTTCCTTATTAACCATTTACCACACAATGACGCCTTTTTACACACCCGAAAGAGAAAGCTTTTGAAAATAATCTGAGAAAAGGAGACAATGCAGGTTACCAGCATTTTCTCCTTTTCCCACAATGTTTTCTACCCTATCGAAGAAAAAATGGATTATTGCTTATTCTTACGTCTTATTGTATCTTTATGGCCTATTTTCAAATTCTTCAAACTAGAACAAGATTTTTTTTTTTAACTGGAAAAAGTTTCCGCAACAGCAACCCGTTGCTTCTGAATTCTATGTTTTTGCGCAGCAGTTAAACCTAACATTGACTTTTGACTCGCAAGGTCACCAAAATTGACCCTGGTAAGAAAACAGGGAAACATTCGGTTTACCTTTCTTTGATTTGTGCAACAGGTAGCAGTTGCCTCCGAAAGTGTCCGAGTTGATTTTACAATTTTATGCGCAGCACGTAACCATCACGTATGGGGGACATAGTCATCGTAACCAAATCAATGGCCCTAGTGAGAGAAAACGAAAAAGAAAAATCCCTATGATTGACTTGAATGACAGACCTGTCGTCTGCTACAAAATGTTCCATAAGTCCATGTTTCATGTTTTCGCGGATGCGTAAATGGAACCTATGAGACGGTAGTCAACGTAAATGGTTTGTTGCCATGGTATAAAGACAACGGAGGGGAAAAAAAAAAAAAAAATGTCGGAAATTTTGTTCCCTACATTTGACTTAAGAAACATGTGTCGTCTGCCACGAAATGTTCCCTGAGTCGATTTTTCATGTTTTTCGCGGATACGTAAGTGGCACCTATGAGAGACGGTAGTCTACGTAAATGGGTATGTCGTCACGGTATAAAGAGATTGGAGAGAAAAAATATATTAGAAATTTAGTTCTCTTTGTTTGACTTATGCAGTTGCTACTGAAAGAGTCTTCAGTCTTTTTTTAGCCACTTGTCACATTATTTCCTGGTGTTTTCGCATGTGCGTAACTGGCACGTATGAAACGGTAGTCAATGTAACTGGGTTTCCTGTTGCGGTTTGAAGAGATTAGAAGAATTACGCTTCAATGCCCTTTGTTTGATTCATGCAATAGGAATCAATTGCTACTGAAAGAGTATTCAGTCTTTTTTTAGCCACTTGTCACATTCATTTCTGGGTTTTTTGCACTGTACATTGATCATTTTGGCTTATTCAATGTGCAGAATTTAATGTGGTCTGAGTCAGAAAATCTAATTAAGGGATAAAGGGGCATCAAGGGTTTATTTCAAGGGAAGTAACTCTTGCAGGGGGGGCTTGAAAAGACCAAAACAAGGTCTTCTGCCACCCTGTTCTCTTAAATTTTGGCCCTTTTTCAGTGAAATCTGGCATGTGTGGATGGTGCATGCCTGGCAGTTTGCCAAGGACTGCACAGCAGCCTTCAAAGGAGACTTTAAATCCACTTTTATGCCGTTTTTTGTTCACTGTTTTCTATTGATATATTAGGGCGCCATTTTGAAGTAATTTTCAAGCTCTCTGATTGGCTGATTGGGCCCAGCTTTGAATTTCTCGAAGCCTCTGATTGGCTGACTGGGCCCAGCTTTGAATTTCTCGAAGCCTCTGATTGGCTGACTGGGCCCCATGCTGATTTCCTTATTAACCTTTTACCACACAATGACGCCTTTTTACACACCCGAAAGAGAAAGCTTTTGAAAATAATCTGAGAAAAGGAGACAATGCAGGTTACCAGCATTTTCTCCTTTTCCCACAATGTTTTCTACCCTATCGAAGAAAAAATGGATTATTGCTTATTCTTACGTCTTATTGTATCTTTATGGCCTATTTTCAAATTCTTCAAACTAGAACAAGATTTTTTTTTTTAACTGGAAAAAGTTTCCGCAACAGCAACCCGTTGCTTCTGAATTCTATGTTTTTGCGCAGCAGTTAAACCTAACATTGACTTTTGACTCGCAAGGTCACCAAAATTGACCCTGGTAAGAAAACAGGGAAACATTCGGTTTACCTTTCTTTGATTTGTGCAACAGGTAGCAGTTGCCTCCGAAAGTGTCCGAGTTGATTTTACAATTTTATGCGCAGCACGTAACCATCACGTATGGGGGACATAGTCATCGTAACCAAATCAATGGCCCTAGTGAGAGAAAACGAAAAAGAAAAATCCCTATGATTGACTTGAATGACAGACCTGTCGTCTGCTACAAAATGTTCCATAAGTCCATGTTTCATGTTTTCGCGGATGCGTAAATGGAACCTATGAGACGGTAGTCAACGTAAATGGTTTGTTGCCATGGTATAAAGACAACGGAGGGGAAAAAAAAAAAAAAAATGTCGGAAATTTTGTTCCCTACATTTGACTTAAGAAACATGTGTCGTCTGCCACGAAATGTTCCCTGAGTCGATTTTTCATGTTTTTCGCGGATACGTAAGTGGCACCTATGAGAGACGGTAGTCTACGTAAATGGGTATGTCGTCACGGTATAAAGAGATTGGAGAGAAAAAATATATTAGAAATTTAGTTCTCTTTGTTTGACTTATGCAGTTGCTACTGAAAGAGTCTTCAGTCTTTTTTTAGCCACTTGTCACATTATTTCCTGGTGTTTTCGCATGTGCGTAACTGGCACGTATGAAACGGTAGTCAATGTAACTGGGTTTCCTGTTGCGGTTTGAAGAGATTAGAAGAATTACGCTTCAATGCCCTTTGTTTGATTCATGCAATAGGAATCAATTGCTACTGAAAGAGTATTCAGTCTTTTTTTAGCCACTCGTCACATTCATTTCTGGGTTTTTTGCACTGTACATTGATCATTTTGGCTTATTCAATGTGCAGAATTTAATGTGGTCTGAGTCAGAAAATCTAATTAAGGGATAAAGGGGCATCAAGGGTTTATTTCAAGGGAAGTAACTCTTGCAGGGGGGGCTTGAAAAGACCAAAACAAGGTCTTCTGCCACCCTGTTCTCTTAAATTTTGGCCCTTTTTCAGTGAAATCTGGCATGTGTGGATGGTGCATGCCTGGCAGTTTGCCAAGGACTGCACAGCAGCCTTCAAAGGAGACTTTAAATCCACTTTTATGCCGTTTTTTGTTCACTGTTTTCTATTGATATATTAGGGCGCCATTTTGAAGTAATTTTCAAGCTCTCTGATTGGCTGATTGGGCCCAGCTTTGAATTTCTCGAAGCCTCTGGTTGCTGACTGGGCCCAGCTTTGAATTTCTCGAAGCCTCTGATTGGCTGACTGGGCCCCATGCTGATTTCCTTATTAACCTTTTACCACACAATGACGCCTTTTTACACACCCGAAAGAGAAAGCTTTTGAAAATAATCTGAGAAAAGGAGACAATGCAGGTTACCAGCATTTTCTCCTTTTCCCACAATGTTTTCTACCCTATCGAAGAAAAAATGGATTATTGCTTATTCTTACGTCTTATTGTATCTTTATGGCCTATTTTCAAATTCTTCAAACTAGAACAAGATTTTTTTTTTTAACTGGAAAAAGTTTCCGCAACAGCAACCCGTTGCTTCTGAATTCTATGTTTTTGCGCAGCAGTTAAACCTAACATTGACTTTTGACTCGCAAGGTCACCAAAATTGACCCTGGTAAGAAAACAGGGAAACATTCGGTTTACCTTTCTTTGATTTGTGCAACAGGTAGCAGTTGCCTCCGAAAGTGTCCGAGTTGATTTTACAATTTTATGCGCAGCACGTAACCATCACGTATGGGGGACATAGTCATCGTAACCAAATCAATGGCCCTAGTGAGAGAAAACGAAAAAGAAAAATCCCTATGATTGACTTGAATGACAGACCTGTCGTCTGCTACAAAATGTTCCATAAGTCCATGTTTCATGTTTTCGCGGATGCGTAAATGGAACCTATGAGACGGTAGTCAACGTAAATGGTTTGTTGCCATGGTATAAAGACAACGGAGGGGAAAAAAAAAAAAAAAATGTCGGAAATTTTGTTCCCTACATTTGACTTAAGAAACATGTGTCGTCTGCCACGAAATGTTCCCTGAGTCGATTTTTCATGTTTTTCGCGGATACGTAAGTGGCACCTATGAGAGACGGTAGTCTACGTAAATGGGTATGTCGTCACGGTATAAAGAGATTGGAGAGAAAAAATATATTAGAAATTTAGTTCTCTTTGTTTGACTTATGCAGTTGCTACTGAAAGAGTCTTCAGTCTTTTTTTAGCCACTTGTCACATTATTTCCTGGTGTTTTCGCATGTGCGTAACTGGCACGTATGAAACGGTAGTCAATGTAACTGGGTTTCCTGTTGCGGTTTGAAGAGATTAGAAGAATTACGCTTCAATGCCCTTTGTTTGATTCATGCAATAGGAATCAATTGCTACTGAAAGAGTATTCAGTCTTTTTTTAGCCACTTGTCACATTCATTTCTGGGTTTTTTGCACTGTACATTGATCATTTTGGCTTATTCAATGTGCAGAATTTAATGTGGTCTGAGTCAGAAAATCTAATTAAGGGATAAAGGGGCATCAAGGGTTTATTTCAAGGGAAGTAACTCTTGCAGGGGGGGCTTGAAAAGACCAAAACAAGGTCTTCTGCCACCCTGTTCTCTTAAATTTTGGCCCTTTTTCAGTGAAATCTGGCATGTGTGGATGGTGCATGCCTGGCAGTTTGCCAAGGACTGCACAGCAGCCTTCAAAGGAGACTTTAAATCCACTTTTATGCCGTTTTTTGTTCACTGTTTTCTATTGATATATTAGGGCGCCATTTTGAAGTAATTTTCAAGCTCTCTGATTGGCTGATTGGGCCCAGCTTTGAATTTCTCGAAGCCTCTGATTGGCTGACTGGGCCCAGCTTTGAATTTCTCGAAGCCTCTGATTGGCTGACTGGGCCCCATGCTGATTTCCTTATTAACCTTTTACCACACAATGACGCCTTTTTACACACCCGAAAGAGAAAGCTTTTGAAAATAATCTGAGAAAAGGAGACAATGCAGGTTACCAGCATTTTCTCCTTTTCCCACAATGTTTTCTACCCTATCGAAGAAAAAATGGATTATTGCTTATTCTTACGTCTTATTGTATCTTTATGGCCTATTTTCAAATTCTTCAAACTAGAACAAGATTTTTTTTTTTAACTGGAAAAAGTTTCCGCAACAGCAACCCGTTGCTTCTGAATTCTATGTTTTTGCGCAGCAGTTAAACCTAACATTGACTTTTGACTCGCAAGGTCACCAAAATTGACCCTGGTAAGAAAACAGGGAAACATTCGGTTTACCTTTCTTTGATTTGTGCAACAGGTAGCAGTTGCCTCCGAAAGTGTCCGAGTTGATTTTACAATTTTATGCGCAGCACGTAACCATCACGTATGGGGGACATAGTCATCGTAACCAAATCAATGGCCCTAGTGAGAGAAAACGAAAAAGAAAAATCCCTATGATTGACTTGAATGACAGACCTGTCGTCTGCTACAAAATGTTCCATAAGTCCATGTTTCATGTTTTCGCGGATGCGTAAATGGAACCTATGAGACGGTAGTCAACGTAAATGGTTTGTTGCCATGGTATAAAGACAACGGAGGGGAAAAAAAAAAAAAAAATGTCGGAAATTTTGTTCCCTACATTTGACTTAAGAAACATGTGTCGTCTGCCACGAAATGTTCCCTGAGTCGATTTTTCATGTTTTTCGCGGATACGTAAGTGGCACCTATGAGAGACGGTAGTCTACGTAAATGGGTATGTCGTCACGGTATAAAGAGATTGGAGAGAAAAAATATATTAGAAATTTAGTTCTCTTTGTTTGACTTATGCAGTTGCTACTGAAAGAGTCTTCAGTCTTTTTTTAGCCACTTGTCACATTATTTCCTGGTGTTTTCGCATGTGCGTAACTGGCACGTATGAAACGGTAGTCAATGTAACTGGGTTTCCTGTTGCGGTTTGAAGAGATTAGAAGAATTACGCTTCAATGCCCTTTGTTTGATTCATGCAATAGGAATCAATTGCTACTGAAAGAGTATTCAGTCTTTTTTTAGCCACTTGTCACATTCATTTCTGGGTTTTTTGCACTGTACATTGATCATTTTGGCTTATTCAATGTGCAGAATTTAATGTGGTCTGAGTCAGAAAATCTAATTAAGGGATAAAGGGGCATCAAGGGTTTATTTCAAGGGAAGTAACTCTTGCAGGGGGGGCTTGAAAAGACCAAAACAAGGTCTTCTGCCACCCTGTTCTCTTAAATTTTGGCCCTTTTTCAGTGAAATCTGGCATGTGTGGATGGTGCATGCCTGGCAGTTTGCCAAGGACTGCACAGCAGCCTTCAAAGGAGACTTTAAATCCACTTTTATGCCGTTTTTTGTTCACTGTTTTCTATTGATATATTAGGGCGCCATTTTGAAGTAATTTTCAAGCTCTCTGATTGGCTGATTGGGCCCAGCTTTGAATTTCTCGAAGCCTCTGATTGGCTGACTGGGCCCAGCTTTGAATTTCTCGAAGCCTCTGATTGGCTGACTGGGCCCCATGCTGATTTCCTTATTAACCTTTTACCACACAATGACGCCTTTTTACACACCCGAAAGAGAAAGCTTTTGAAAATAATCTGAGAAAAGGAGACAATGCAGGTTACCAGCATTTTCTCCTTTTCCCACAATGTTTTCTACCCTATCGAAGAAAAAATGGATTATTGCTTATTCTTACGTCTTATTGTATCTTTATGGCCTATTTTCAAATTCTTCAAACTAGAACAAGATTTTTTTTTTTAACTGGAAAAAGTTTCCGCAACAGCAACCCGTTGCTTCTGAATTCTATGTTTTTGCGCAGCAGTTAAACCTAACATTGACTTTTGACTCGCAAGGTCACCAAAATTGACCCTGGTAAGAAAACAGGGAAACATTCGGTTTACCTTTCTTTGATTTGTGCAACAGGTAGCAGTTGCCTCCGAAAGTGTCCGAGTTGATTTTACAATTTTATGCGCAGCACGTAACCATCACGTATGGGGGACATAGTCATCGTAACCAAATCAATGGCCCTAGTGAGAGAAAACGAAAAAGAAAAATCCCTATGATTGACTTGAATGACAGACCTGTCGTCTGCTACAAAATGTTCCATAAGTCCATGTTTCATGTTTTCGCGGATGCGTAAATGGAACCTATGAGACGGTAGTCAACGTAAATGGTTTGTTGCCATGGTATAAAGACAACGGAGGGGAAAAAAAAAAAAAAAATGTCGGAAATTTTGTTCCCTACATTTGACTTAAGAAACATGTGTCGTCTGCCACGAAATGTTCCCTGAGTCGATTTTTCATGTTTTTCGCGGATACGTAAGTGGCACCTATGAGAGACGGTAGTCTACGTAAATGGGTATGTCGTCACGGTATAAAGAGATTGGAGAGAAAAAATATATTAGAAATTTAGTTCTCTTTGTTTGACTTATGCAGTTGCTACTGAAAGAGTCTTCAGTCTTTTTTTAGCCACTTGTCACATTATTTCCTGGTGTTTTCGCATGTGCGTAACTGGCACGTATGAAACGGTAGTCAATGTAACTGGGTTTCCTGTTGCGGTTTGAAGAGATTAGAAGAATTACGCTTCAATGCCCTTTGTTTGATTCATGCAATAGGAATCAATTGCTACTGAAAGAGTATTCAGTCTTTTTTTAGCCACTCGTCACATTCATTTCTGGGTTTTTTGCACTGTACATTGATCATTTTGGCTTATTCAATGTGCAGAATTTAATGTGGTCTGAGTCAGAAAATCTAATTAAGGGATAAAGGGGCATCAAGGGTTTATTTCAAGGGAAGTAACTCTTGCAGGGGGGGCTTGAAAAGACCAAAACAAGGTCTTCTGCCACCCTGTTCTCTTAAATTTTGGCCCTTTTTCAGTGAAATCTGGCATGTGTGGATGGTGCATGCCTGGCAGTTTGCCAAGGACTGCACAGCAGCCTTCAAAGGAGACTTTAAATCCACTTTTATGCCGTTTTTTGTTCACTGTTTTCTATTGATATATTAGGGCGCCATTTTGAAGTAATTTTCAAGCTCTCTGATTGGCTGATTGGGCCCAGCTTTGAATTTCTCGAAGCCTCTGGTTGCTGACTGGGCCCAGCTTTGAATTTCTCGAAGCCTCTGATTGGCTGACTGGGCCCCATGCTGATTTCCTTATTAACCTTTTACCACACAATGACGCCTTTTTACACACCCGAAAGAGAAAGCTTTTGAAAATAATCTGAGAAAAGGAGACAATGCAGGTTACCAGCATTTTCTCCTTTTCCCACAATGTTTTCTACCCTATCGAAGAAAAAATGGATTATTGCTTATTCTTACGTCTTATTGTATCTTTATGGCCTATTTTCAAATTCTTCAAACTAGAACAAGATTTTTTTTTTTAACTGGAAAAAGTTTCCGCAACAGCAACCCGTTGCTTCTGAATTCTATGTTTTTGCGCAGCAGTTAAACCTAACATTGACTTTTGACTCGCAAGGTCACCAAAATTGACCCTGGTAAGAAAACAGGGAAACATTCGGTTTACCTTTCTTTGATTTGTGCAACAGGTAGCAGTTGCCTCCGAAAGTGTCCGAGTTGATTTTACAATTTTATGCGCAGCACGTAACCATCACGTATGGGGGACATAGTCATCGTAACCAAATCAATGGCCCTAGTGAGAGAAAACGAAAAAGAAAAATCCCTATGATTGACTTGAATGACAGACCTGTCGTCTGCTACAAAATGTTCCATAAGTCCATGTTTCATGTTTTCGCGGATGCGTAAATGGAACCTATGAGACGGTAGTCAACGTAAATGGTTTGTTGCCATGGTATAAAGACAACGGAGGGGAAAAAAAAAAAAAAAATGTCGGAAATTTTGTTCCCTACATTTGACTTAAGAAACATGTGTCGTCTGCCACGAAATGTTCCCTGAGTCGATTTTTCATGTTTTTCGCGGATACGTAAGTGGCACCTATGAGAGACGGTAGTCTACGTAAATGGGTATGTCGTCACGGTATAAAGAGATTGGAGAGAAAAAATATATTAGAAATTTAGTTCTCTTTGTTTGACTTATGCAGTTGCTACTGAAAGAGTCTTCAGTCTTTTTTTAGCCACTTGTCACATTATTTCCTGGTGTTTTCGCATGTGCGTAACTGGCACGTATGAAACGGTAGTCAATGTAACTGGGTTTCCTGTTGCGGTTTGAAGAGATTAGAAGAATTACGCTTCAATGCCCTTTGTTTGATTCATGCAATAGGAATCAATTGCTACTGAAAGAGTATTCAGTCTTTTTTTAGCCACTTGTCACATTCATTTCTGGGTTTTTTGCACTGTACATTGATCATTTTGGCTTATTCAATGTGCAGAATTTAATGTGGTCTGAGTCAGAAAATCTAATTAAGGGATAAAGGGGCATCAAGGGTTTATTTCAAGGGAAGTAACTCTTGCAGGGGGGGCTTGAAAAGACCAAAACAAGGTCTTCTGCCACCCTGTTCTCTTAAATTTTGGCCCTTTTTCAGTGAAATCTGGCATGTGTGGATGGTGCATGCCTGGCAGTTTGCCAAGGACTGCACAGCAGCCTTCAAAGGAGACTTTAAATCCACTTTTATGCCGTTTTTTGTTCACTGTTTTCTATTGATATATTAGGGCGCCATTTTGAAGTAATTTTCAAGCTCTCTGATTGGCTGATTGGGCCCAGCTTTGAATTTCTCGAAGCCTCTGATTGGCTGACTGGGCCCAGCTTTGAATTTCTCGAAGCCTCTGATTGGCTGACTGGGCCCCATGCTGATTTCCTTATTAACCTTTTACCACACAATGACGCCTTTTTACACACCCGAAAGAGAAAGCTTTTGAAAATAATCTGAGAAAAGGAGACAATGCAGGTTACCAGCATTTTCTCCTTTTCCCACAATGTTTTCTACCCTATCGAAGAAAAAATGGATTATTGCTTATTCTTACGTCTTATTGTATCTTTATGGCCTATTTTCAAATTCTTCAAACTAGAACAAGATTTTTTTTTTTAACTGGAAAAAGTTTCCGCAACAGCAACCCGTTGCTTCTGAATTCTATGTTTTTGCGCAGCAGTTAAACCTAACATTGACTTTTGACTCGCAAGGTCACCAAAATTGACCCTGGTAAGAAAACAGGGAAACATTCGGTTTACCTTTCTTTGATTTGTGCAACAGGTAGCAGTTGCCTCCGAAAGTGTCCGAGTTGATTTTACAATTTTATGCGCAGCACGTAACCATCACGTATGGGGGACATAGTCATCGTAACCAAATCAATGGCCCTAGTGAGAGAAAACGAAAAAGAAAAATCCCTATGATTGACTTGAATGACAGACCTGTCGTCTGCTACAAAATGTTCCATAAGTCCATGTTTCATGTTTTCGCGGATGCGTAAATGGAACCTATGAGACGGTAGTCAACGTAAATGGTTTGTTGCCATGGTATAAAGACAACGGAGGGGAAAAAAAAAAAAAAAATGTCGGAAATTTTGTTCCCTACATTTGACTTAAGAAACATGTGTCGTCTGCCACGAAATGTTCCCTGAGTCGATTTTTCATGTTTTTCGCGGATACGTAAGTGGCACCTATGAGAGACGGTAGTCTACGTAAATGGGTATGTCGTCACGGTATAAAGAGATTGGAGAGAAAAAATATATTAGAAATTTAGTTCTCTTTGTTTGACTTATGCAGTTGCTACTGAAAGAGTCTTCAGTCTTTTTTTAGCCACTTGTCACATTATTTCCTGGTGTTTTCGCATGTGCGTAACTGGCACGTATGAAACGGTAGTCAATGTAACTGGGTTTCCTGTTGCGGTTTGAAGAGATTAGAAGAATTACGCTTCAATGCCCTTTGTTTGATTCATGCAATAGGAATCAATTGCTACTGAAAGAGTATTCAGTCTTTTTTTAGCCACTTGTCACATTCATTTCTGGGTTTTTTGCACTGTACATTGATCATTTTGGCTTATTCAATGTGCAGAATTTAATGTGGTCTGAGTCAGAAAATCTAATTAAGGGATAAAGGGGCATCAAGGGTTTATTTCAAGGGAAGTAACTCTTGCAGGGGGGGCTTGAAAAGACCAAAACAAGGTCTTCTGCCACCCTGTTCTCTTAAATTTTGGCCCTTTTTCAGTGAAATCTGGCATGTGTGGATGGTGCATGCCTGGCAGTTTGCCAAGGACTGCACAGCAGCCTTCAAAGGAGACTTTAAATCCACTTTTATGCCGTTTTTTGTTCACTGTTTTCTATTGATATATTAGGGCGCCATTTTGAAGTAATTTTCAAGCTCTCTGATTGGCTGATTGGGCCCAGCTTTGAATTTCTCGAAGCCTCTGATTGGCTGACTGGGCCCAGCTTTGAATTTCTCGAAGCCTCTGATTGGCTGACTGGGCCCCATGCTGATTTCCTTATTAACCTTTTACCACACAATGACGCCTTTTTACACACCCGAAAGAGAAAGCTTTTGAAAATAATCTGAGAAAAGGAGACAATGCAGGTTACCAGCATTTTCTCCTTTTCCCACAATGTTTTCTACCCTATCGAAGAAAAAATGGATTATTGCTTATTCTTACGTCTTATTGTATCTTTATGGCCTATTTTCAAATTCTTCAAACTAGAACAAGATTTTTTTTTTTAACTGGAAAAAGTTTCCGCAACAGCAACCCGTTGCTTCTGAATTCTATGTTTTTGCGCAGCAGTTAAACCTAACATTGACTTTTGACTCGCAAGGTCACCAAAATTGACCCTGGTAAGAAAACAGGGAAACATTCGGTTTACCTTTCTTTGATTTGTGCAACAGGTAGCAGTTGCCTCTGAAAGTGTCCGAGTTGATTTTACAATTTTATGCGCAGCACGTAACCATCACGTATGGGGGACATAGTCATCGTAACCAAATCAATGGCCCTAGTGAGAGAAAACGAAAAAGAAAAATCCCTATGATTGACTTGAATGACAGACCTGTCGTCTGCTACAAAATGTTCCATAAGTCCATGTTTCATGTTTTCGCGGATGCGTAAATGGAACCTATGAGACGGTAGTCAACGTAAATGGTTTGTTGCCATGGTATAAAGACAACGGAGGGGAAAAAAAAAAAAAAATGTCGGAAATTTTGTTCCCTACATTTGACTTAAGAAACATGTGTCGTCTGCCACGAAATGTTCCCTGAGTCGATTTTTCATGTTTTTCGCGGATACGTAAGTGGCACCTATGAGAGACGGTAGTCTACGTAAATGGGTATGTCGTCACGGTATAAAGAGATTGGAGAGAAAAAATATATTAGAAATTTAGTTCTCTTTGTTTGACTTATGCAGTTGCTACTGAAAGAGTCTTCAGTCTTTTTTTAGCCACTTGTCACATTATTTCCTGGTGTTTTCGCATGTGCGTAACTGGCACGTATGAAACGGTAGTCAATGTAACTGGGTTTCCTGTTGCGGTTTGAAGAGATTAGAAGAATTACGCTTCAATGCCCTTTGTTTGATTCATGCAATAGGAATCAATTGCTACTGAAAGAGTATTCAGTCTTTTTTTAGCCACTCGTCACATTCATTTCTGGGTTTTTTGCACTGTACATTGATCATTTTGGCTTATTCAATGTGCAGAATTTAATGTGGTCTGAGTCAGAAAATCTAATTAAGGGATAAAGGGGCATCAAGGGTTTATTTCAAGGGAAGTAACTCTTGCAGGGGGGGCTTGAAAAGACCAAAACAAGGTCTTCTGCCACCCTGTTCTCTTAAATTTTGGCCCTTTTTCAGTGAAATCTGGCATGTGTGGATGGTGCATGCCTGGCAGTTTGCCAAGGACTGCACAGCAGCCTTCAAAGGAGACTTTAAATCCACTTTTATGCCGTTTTTTGTTCACTGTTTTCTATTGATATATTAGGGCGCCATTTTGAAGTAATTTTCAAGCTCTCTGATTGGCTGATTGGGCCCAGCTTTGAATTTCTCGAAGCCTCTGGTTGCTGACTGGGCCCAGCTTTGAATTTCTCGAAGCCTCTGATTGGCTGACTGGGCCCCATGCTGATTTCCTTATTAACCTTTTACCACACAATGACGCCTTTTTACACACCCGAAAGAGAAAGCTTTTGAAAATAATCTGAGAAAAGGAGACAATGCAGGTTACCAGCATTTTCTCCTTTTCCCACAATGTTTTCTACCCTATCGAAGAAAAAATGGATTATTGCTTATTCTTACGTCTTATTGTATCTTTATGGCCTATTTTCAAATTCTTCAAACTAGAACAAGATTTTTTTTTTTAACTGGAAAAAGTTTCCGCAACAGCAACCCGTTGCTTCTGAATTCTATGTTTTTGCGCAGCAGTTAAACCTAACATTGACTTTTGACTCGCAAGGTCACCAAAATTGACCCTGGTAAGAAAACAGGGAAACATTCGGTTTACCTTTCTTTGATTTGTGCAACAGGTAGCAGTTGCCTCCGAAAGTGTCCGAGTTGATTTTACAATTTTATGCGCAGCACGTAACCATCACGTATGGGGGACATAGTCATCGTAACCAAATCAATGGCCCTAGTGAGAGAAAACGAAAAAGAAAAATCCCTATGATTGACTTGAATGACAGACCTGTCGTCTGCTACAAAATGTTCCATAAGTCCATGTTTCATGTTTTCGCGGATGCGTAAATGGAACCTATGAGACGGTAGTCAACGTAAATGGTTTGTTGCCATGGTATAAAGACAACGGAGGGGAAAAAAAAAAAAAAAATGTCGGAAATTTTGTTCCCTACATTTGACTTAAGAAACATGTGTCGTCTGCCACGAAATGTTCCCTGAGTCGATTTTTCATGTTTTTCGCGGATACGTAAGTGGCACCTATGAGAGACGGTAGTCTACGTAAATGGGTATGTCGTCACGGTATAAAGAGATTGGAGAGAAAAAATATATTAGAAATTTAGTTCTCTTTGTTTGACTTATGCAGTTGCTACTGAAAGAGTCTTCAGTCTTTTTTTAGCCACTTGTCACATTATTTCCTGGTGTTTTCGCATGTGCGTAACTGGCACGTATGAAACGGTAGTCAATGTAACTGGGTTTCCTGTTGCGGTTTGAAGAGATTAGAAGAATTACGCTTCAATGCCCTTTGTTTGATTCATGCAATAGGAATCAATTGCTACTGAAAGAGTATTCAGTCTTTTTTTAGCCACTTGTCACATTCATTTCTGGGTTTTTTGCACTGTACATTGATCATTTTGGCTTATTCAATGTGCAGAATTTAATGTGGTCTGAGTCAGAAAATCTAATTAAGGGATAAAGGGGCATCAAGGGTTTATTTCAAGGGAAGTAACTCTTGCAGGGGGGGCTTGAAAAGACCAAAACAAGGTCTTCTGCCACCCTGTTCTCTTAAATTTTGGCCCTTTTTCAGTGAAATCTGGCATGTGTGGATGGTGCATGCCTGGCAGTTTGCCAAGGACTGCACAGCAGCCTTCAAAGGAGACTTTAAATCCACTTTTATGCCGTTTTTTGTTCACTGTTTTCTATTGATATATTAGGGCGCCATTTTGAAGTAATTTTCAAGCTCTCTGATTGGCTGATTGGGCCCAGCTTTGAATTTCTCGAAGCCTCTGATTGGCTGACTGGGCCCAGCTTTGAATTTCTCGAAGCCTCTGATTGGCTGACTGGGCCCCATGCTGATTTCCTTATTAACCTTTTACCACACAATGACGCCTTTTTACACACCCGAAAGAGAAAGCTTTTGAAAATAATCTGAGAAAAGGAGACAATGCAGGTTACCAGCATTTTCTCCTTTTCCCACAATGTTTTCTACCCTATCGAAGAAAAAATGGATTATTGCTTATTCTTACGTCTTATTGTATCTTTATGGCCTATTTTCAAATTCTTCAAACTAGAACAAGATTTTTTTTTTTAACTGGAAAAAGTTTCCGCAACAGCAACCCGTTGCTTCTGAATTCTATGTTTTTGCGCAGCAGTTAAACCTAACATTGACTTTTGACTCGCAAGGTCACCAAAATTGACCCTGGTAAGAAAACAGGGAAACATTCGGTTTACCTTTCTTTGATTTGTGCAACAGGTAGCAGTTGCCTCCGAAAGTGTCCGAGTTGATTTTACAATTTTATGCGCAGCACGTAACCATCACGTATGGGGGACATAGTCATCGTAACCAAATCAATGGCCCTAGTGAGAGAAAACGAAAAAGAAAAATCCCTATGATTGACTTGAATGACAGACCTGTCGTCTGCTACAAAATGTTCCATAAGTCCATGTTTCATGTTTTCGCGGATGCGTAAATGGAACCTATGAGACGGTAGTCAACGTAAATGGTTTGTTGCCATGGTATAAAGACAACGGAGGGGAAAAAAAAAAAAAAAAATGTCGGAAATTTTGTTCCCTACATTTGACTTAAGAAACATGTGTCGTCTGCCACGAAATGTTCCCTGAGTCGATTTTTCATGTTTTTCGCGGATACGTAAGTGGCACCTATGAGAGACGGTAGTCTACGTAAATGGGTATGTCGTCACGGTATAAAGAGATTGGAGAGAAAAAATATATTAGAAATTTAGTTCTCTTTGTTTGACTTATGCAGTTGCTACTGAAAGAGTCTTCAGTCTTTTTTTAGCCACTTGTCACATTATTTCCTGGTGTTTTCGCATGTGCGTAACTGGCACGTATGAAACGGTAGTCAATGTAACTGGGTTTCCTGTTGCGGTTTGAAGAGATTAGAAGAATTACGCTTCAATGCCCTTTGTTTGATTCATGCAATAGGAATCAATTGCTACTGAAAGAGTATTCAGTCTTTTTTTAGCCACTCGTCACATTCATTTCTGGGTTTTTTGCACTGTACATTGATCATTTTGGCTTATTCAATGTGCAGAATTTAATGTGGTCTGAGTCAGAAAATCTAATTAAGGGATAAAGGGGCATCAAGGGTTTATTTCAAGGGAAGTAACTCTTGCAGGGGGGGCTTGAAAAGACCAAAACAAGGTCTTCTGCCACCCTGTTCTCTTAAATTTTGGCCCTTTTTCAGTGAAATCTGGCATGTGTGGATGGTGCATGCCTGGCAGTTTGCCAAGGACTGCACAGCAGCCTTCAAAGGAGACTTTAAATCCACTTTTATGCCGTTTTTTGTTCACTGTTTTCTATTGATATATTAGGGCGCCATTTTGAAGTAATTTTCAAGCTCTCTGATTGGCTGATTGGGCCCAGCTTTGAATTTCTCGAAGCCTCTGATTGGCTGACTGGGCCCAGCTTTGAATTTCTCGAAGCCTCTGATTGGCTGACTGGGCCCCATGCTGATTTCCTTATTAACCTTTTACCACACAATGACGCCTTTTTACACACCCGAAAGAGAAAGCTTTTGAAAATAATCTGAGAAAAGGAGACAATGCAGGTTACCAGCATTTTCTCCTTTTCCCACAATGTTTTCTACCCTATCGAAGAAAAAATGGATTATTGCTTATTCTTACGTCTTATTGTATCTTTATGGCCTATTTTCAAATTCTTCAAACTAGAACAAGATTTTTTTTTTTAACTGGAAAAAGTTTCCGCAACAGCAACCCGTTGCTTCTGAATTCTATGTTTTTGCGCAGCAGTTAAACCTAACATTGACTTTTGACTCGCAAGGTCACCAAAATTGACCCTGGTAAGAAAACAGGGAAACATTCGGTTTACCTTTCTTTGATTTGTGCAACAGGTAGCAGTTGCCTCCGAAAGTGTCCGAGTTGATTTTACAATTTTATGCGCAGCACGTAACCATCACGTATGGGGGACATAGTCATCGTAACCAAATCAATGGCCCTAGTGAGAGAAAACGAAAAAGAAAAATCCCTATGATTGACTTGAATGACAGACCTGTCGTCTGCTACAAAATGTTCCATAAGTCCATGTTTCATGTTTTCGCGGATGCGTAAATGGAACCTATGAGACGGTAGTCAACGTAAATGGTTTGTTGCCAAGTTATAAAGACAACGGAGGGGAAAAAAAAAAAAAAATGTCGGAAATTTTGTTCCCTACATTTGACTTAAGAAACATGTGTCGTCTGCCACGAAATGTTCCCTGAGTCGATTTTTCATGTTTTTCGCGGATACGTAAGTGGCACCTATGAGAGACGGTAGTCTACGTAAATGGGTATGTCGTCACGGTATAAAGAGATTGGAGAGAAAAAATATATTAGAAATTTAGTTCTCTTTGTTTGACTTATGCAGTTGCTACTGAAAGAGTCTTCAGTCTTTTTTTAGCCACTTGTCACATTATTTCCTGGTGTTTTCGCATGTGCGTAACTGGCACGTATGAAACGGTAGTCAATGTAACTGGGTTTCCTGTTGCGGTTTGAAGAGATTAGAAGAATTACGCTTCAATGCCCTTTGTTTGATTCATGCAATAGGAATCAATTGCTACTGAAAGAGTATTCAGTCTTTTTTTAGCCACTTGTCACATTCATTTCTGGGTTTTTTGCACTGTACATTGATCATTTTGGCTTATTCAATGTGCAGAATTTAATGTGGTCTGAGTCAGAAAATCTAATTAAGGGATAAAGGGGCATCAAGGGTTTATTTCAAGGGAAGTAACTCTTGCAGGGGGGGCTTGAAAAGACCAAAACAAGGTCTTCTGCCACCCTGTTCTCTTAAATTTTGGCCCTTTTTCAGTGAAATCTGGCATGTGTGGATGGTGCATGCCTGGCAGTTTGCCAAGGACTGCACAGCAGCCTTCAAAGGAGACTTTAAATCCACTTTTATGCCGTTTTTTGTTCACTGTTTTCTATTGATATATTAGGGCGCCATTTTGAAGTAATTTTCAAGCTCTCTGATTGGCTGATTGGGCCCAGCTTTGAATTTCTCGAAGCCTCTGATTGGCTGACTGGGCCCAGCTTTGAATTTCTCGAAGCCTCTGATTGGCTGACTGGGCCCCATGCTGATTTCCTTATTAACCTTTTACCACACAATGACGCCTTTTTACACACCCGAAAGAGAAAGCTTTTGAAAATAATCTGAGAAAAGGAGACAATGCAGGTTACCAGCATTTTCTCCTTTTCCCACAATGTTTTCTACCCTATCGAAGAAAAAATGGATTATTGCTTATTCTTACGTCTTATTGTATCTTTATGGCCTATTTTCAAATTCTTCAAACTAGAACAAGATTTTTTTTTTTAACTGGAAAAAGTTTCCGCAACAGCAACCCGTTGCTTCTGAATTCTATGTTTTTGCGCAGCAGTTAAACCTAACATTGACTTTTGACTCGCAAGGTCACCAAAATTGACCCTGGTAAGAAAACAGGGAAACATTCGGTTTACCTTTCTTTGATTTGTGCAACAGGTAGCAGTTGCCTCCGAAAGTGTCCGAGTTGATTTTACAATTTTATGCGCAGCACGTAACCATCACGTATGGGGGACATAGTCATCGTAACCAAATCAATGGCCCTAGTGAGAGAAAACGAAAAAGAAAAATCCCTATGATTGACTTGAATGACAGACCTGTCGTCTGCTACAAAATGTTCCATAAGTCCATGTTTCATGTTTTCGCGGATGCGTAAATGGAACCTATGAGACGGTAGTCAACGTAAATGGTTTGTTGCCATGGTATAAAGACAACGGAGGGGAAAAAAAAAAAAAAAAATGTCGGAAATTTTGTTCCCTACATTTGACTTAAGAAACATGTGTCGTCTGCCACGAAATGTTCCCTGAGTCGATTTTTCATGTTTTTCGCGGATACGTAAGTGGCACCTATGAGAGACGGTAGTCTACGTAAATGGGTATGTCGTCACGGTATAAAGAGATTGGAGAGAAAAAATATATTAGAAATTTAGTTCTCTTTGTTTGACTTATGCAGTTGCTACTGAAAGAGTCTTCAGTCTTTTTTCAGCCACTTGTCACATTATTTCCTGGTGTTTTCGCATGTGCGTAACTGGCACGTATGAAACGGTAGTCAATGTAACTGGGTTTCCTGTTGCGGTTTGAAGAGATTAGAAGAATTACGCTTCAATGCCCTTTGTTTGATTCATGCAATAGGAATCAATTGCTACTGAAAGAGTATTCAGTCTTTTTTTAGCCACTTGTCACATTCATTTCTGGGTTTTTTGCACTGTACATTGATCATTTTGGCTTATTCAATGTGCAGAATTTAATGTGGTCTGAGTCAGAAAATCTAATTAAGGGATAAAGGGGCATCAAGGGTTTATTTCAAGGGAAGTAACTCTTGCAGGGGGGGCTTGAAAAGACCAAAACAAGGTCTTCTGCCACCCTGTTCTCTTAAATTTTGGCCCTTTTTCAGTGAAATCTGGCATGTGTGGATGGTGCATGCCTGGCAGTTTGCCAAGGACTGCACAGCAGCCTTCAAAGGAGACTTTAAATCCACTTTTATGCCGTTTTTTGTTCACTGTTTTCTATTGATATATTAGGGCGCCATTTTGAAGTAATTTTCAAGCTCTCTGATTGGCTGATTGGGCCCAGCTTTGAATTTCTCGAAGCCTCTGATTGGCTGACTGGGCCCAGCTTTGAATTTCTCGAAGCCTCTGATTGGCTGACTGGGCCCCATGCTGATTTCCTTATTAACCTTTTACCACACAATGACGCCTTTTTACACACCCGAAAGAGAAAGCTTTTGAAAATAATCTGAGAAAAGGAGACAATGCAGGTTACCAGCATTTTCTCCTTTTCCCACAATGTTTTCTACCCTATCGAAGAAAAAATGGATTATTGCTTATTCTTACGTCTTATTGTATCTTTATGGCCTATTTTCAAATTCTTCAAACTAGAACAAGATTTTTTTTTTTAACTGGAAAAAGTTTCCGCAACAGCAACCCGTTGCTTCTGAATTCTATGTTTTTGCGCAGCAGTTAAACCTAACATTGACTTTTGACTCGCAAGGTCACCAAAATTGACCCTGGTAAGAAAACAGGGAAACATTCGGTTTACCTTTCTTTGATTTGTGCAACAGGTAGCAGTTGCCTCCGAAAGTGTCCGAGTTGATTTTACAATTTTATGCGCAGCACGTAACCATCACGTATGGGGGACATAGTCATCGTAACCAAATCAATGGCCCTAGTGAGAGAAAACGAAAAAGAAAAATCCCTATGATTGACTTGAATGACAGACCTGTCGTCTGCTACAAAATGTTCCATAAGTCCATGTTTCATGTTTTCGCGGATGCGTAAATGGAACCTATGAGACGGTAGTCAACGTAAATGGTTTGTTGCCATGGTATAAAGACAACGGAGGGGAAAAAAAAAAAAAAAATGTCGGAAATTTTGTTCCCTACATTTGACTTAAGAAACATGTGTCGTCTGCCACGAAATGTTCCCTGAGTCGATTTTTCATGTTTTTCGCGGATACGTAAGTGGCACCTATGAGAGACGGTAGTCTACGTAAATGGGTATGTCGTCACGGTATAAAGAGATTGGAGAGAAAAAATATATTAGAAATTTAGTTCTCTTTGTTTGACTTATGCAGTTGCTACTGAAAGAGTCTTCAGTCTTTTTTTAGCCACTTGTCACATTATTTCCTGGTGTTTTCGCATGTGCGTAACTGGCACGTATGAAACGGTAGTCAATGTAACTGGGTTTCCTGTTGCGGTTTGAAGAGATTAGAAGAATTACGCTTCAATGCCCTTTGTTTGATTCATGCAATAGGAATCAATTGCTACTGAAAGAGTATTCAGTCTTTTTTTAGCCACTTGTCACATTCATTTCTGGGTTTTTTGCACTGTACATTGATCATTTTGGCTTATTCAATGTGCAGAATTTAATGTGGTCTGAGTCAGAAAATCTAATTAAGGGATAAAGGGGCATCAAGGGTTTATTTCAAGGGAAGTAACTCTTGCAGGGGGGGCTTGAAAAGACCAAAACAAGGTCTTCTGCCACCCTGTTCTCTTAAATTTTGGCCCTTTTTCAGTGAAATCTGGCATGTGTGGATGGTGCATGCCTGGCAGTTTGCCAAGGACTGCACAGCAGCCTTCAAAGGAGACTTTAAATCCACTTTTATGCCGTTTTTTGTTCACTGTTTTCTATTGATATATTAGGGCGCCATTTTGAAGTAATTTTCAAGCTCTCTGATTGGCTGATTGGGCCCAGCTTTGAATTTCTCGAAGCCTCTGATTGGCTGACTGGGCCCAGCTTTGAATTTCTCGAAGCCTCTGATTGGCTGACTGGGCCCCATGCTGATTTCCTTATTAACCTTTTACCACACAATGACGCCTTTTTACACACCCGAAAGAGAAAGCTTTTGAAAATAATCTGAGAAAAGGAGACAATGCAGGTTACCAGCATTTTCTCCTTTTCCCACAATGTTTTCTACCCTATCGAAGAAAAAATGGATTATTGCTTATTCTTACGTCTTATTGTATCTTTATGGCCTATTTTCAAATTCTTCAAACTAGAACAAGATTTTTTTTTTTAACTGGAAAAAGTTTCCGCAACAGCAACCCGTTGCTTCTGAATTCTATGTTTTTGCGCAGCAGTTAAACCTAACATTGACTTTTGACTCGCAAGGTCACCAAAATTGACCCTGGTAAGAAAACAGGGAAACATTCGGTTTACCTTTCTTTGATTTGTGCAACAGGTAGCAGTTGCCTCCGAAAGTGTCCGAGTTGATTTTACAATTTTATGTGCAGCACGTAACCATCACGTATGGGGGACATAGTCATCGTAACCAAATCAATGGCCCTAGTGAGAGAAAACGAAAAAGAAAAATCCCTATGATTGACTTGAATGACAGACCTGTCGTCTGCTACAAAATGTTCCATAAGTCCATGTTTCATGTTTTCGCGGATGCGTAAATGGAACCTATGAGACGGTAGTCAACGTAAATGGTTTGTTGCCATGGTATAAAGACAACGGAGGGGAAAAAAAAAAAAAAAATGTCGGAAATTTTGTTCCCTACATTTGACTTAAGAAACATGTGTCGTCTGCCACGAAATGTTCCCTGAGTCGATTTTTCATGTTTTTCGCGGATACGTAAGTGGCACCTATGAGAGACGGTAGTCTACGTAAATGGGTATGTCGTCACGGTATAAAGAGATTGGAGAGAAAAAATATATTAGAAATTTAGTTCTCTTTGTTTGACTTATGCAGTTGCTACTGAAAGAGTCTTCAGTCTTTTTTTAGCCACTTGTCACATTATTTCCTGGTGTTTTCGCATGTGCGTAACTGGCACGTATGAAACGGTAGTCAATGTAACTGGGTTTCCTGTTGCGGTTTGAAGAGATTAGAAGAATTACGCTTCAATGCCCTTTGTTTGATTCATGCAATAGGAATCAATTGCTACTGAAAGAGTATTCAGTCTTTTTTTAGCCACTTGTCACATTCATTTCTGGGTTTTTTGCACTGTACATTGATCATTTTGGCTTATTCAATGTGCAGAATTTAATGTGGTCTGAGTCAGAAAATCTAATTAAGGGATAAAGGGGCATCAAGGGTTTATTTCAAGGGAAGTAACTCTTGCAGGGGGGGCTTGAAAAGACCAAAACAAGGTCTTCTGCCACCCTGTTCTCTTAAATTTTGGCCCTTTTTCAGTGAAATCTGGCATGTGTGGATGGTGCATGCCTGGCAGTTTGCCAAGGACTGCACAGCAGCCTTCAAAGGAGACTTTAAATCCACTTTTATGCCGTTTTTTGTTCACTGTTTTCTATTGATATATTAGGGCGCCATTTTGAAGTAATTTTCAAGCTCTCTGATTGGCTGATTGGGCCCAGCTTTGAATTTCTCGAAGCCTCTGATTGGCTGACTGGGCCCCATGCTGATTTCCTTATTAACCTTTTACCACACAATGACGCCTTTTTACACACCCGAAAGAGAAAGCTTTTGAAAATAATCTGAGAAAAGGAGAAAATGCAGGTTACCAGCATTTTCTCCTTTTCCCACAATGTTTTCTACCCTATCGAAGAAAAAATGGATTATTGCTTATTCTTACGTCTTATTGTATCTTTATGGCCTATTTTCAAATTCTTCAAACTAGAACAAGATTTTTTTTTTTAACTGGAAAAAGTTTCCGCAACAGCAACCCGTTGCTTCTGAATTCTATGTTTTTGCGCAGCAGTTAAACCTAACATTGACTTTTGACTCGCAAGGTCACCAAAATTGACCCTGGTAAGAAAACAGGGAAACATTCGGTTTACCTTTCTTTGATTTGTGCAACAGGTAGCAGTTGCCTCCGAAAGTGTCCGAGTTGATTTTACAATTTTATGCGCAGCACGTAACCATCACGTATGGGGGACATAGTCATCGTAACCAAATCAATGGCCCTAGTGAGAGAAAACGAAAAAGAAAAATCCCTATGATTGACTTGAATGACAGACCTGTCGTCTGCTACAAAATGTTCCATAAGTCCATGTTTCATGTTTTCGCGGATGCGTAAATGGAACCTATGAGACGGTAGTCAACGTAAATGGTTTGTTGCCATGGTATAAAGACAACGGAGGGGAAAAAAAAAAAAAAAATGTCGGAAATTTTGTTCCCTACATTTGACTTAAGAAACATGTGTCGTCTGCCACGAAATGTTCCCTGAGTCGATTTTTCATGTTTTTCGCGGATACGTAAGTGGCACCTATGAGAGACGGTAGTCTACGTAAATGGGTATGTCGTCACGGTATAAAGAGATTGGAGAGAAAAAATATATTAGAAATTTAGTTCTCTTTGTTTGACTTATGCAGTTGCTACTGAAAGAGTCTTCAGTCTTTTTTTAGCCACTTGTCACATTATTTCCTGGTGTTTTCGCATGTGCGTAACTGGCACGTATGAAACGGTAGTCAATGTAACTGGGTTTCCTGTTGCGGTTTGAAGAGATTAGAAGAATTACGCTTCAATGCCCTTTGTTTGATTCATGCAATAGGAATCAATTGCTACTGAAAGAGTATTCAGTCTTTTTTTAGCCACTTGTCACATTCATTTCTGGGTTTTTTGCACTGTACATTGATCATTTTGGCTTATTCAATGTGCAGAATTTAATGTGGTCTGAGTCAGAAAATCTAATTAAGGGATAAAGGGGCATCAAGGGTTTATTTCAAGGGAAGTAACTCTTGCAGGGGGGGCTTGAAAAGACCAAAACAAGGTCTTCTGCCACCCTGTTCTCTTAAATTTTGGCCCTTTTTCAGTGAAATCTGGCATGTGTGGATGGTGCATGCCTGGCAGTTTGCCAAGGACTGCACAGCAGCCTTCAAAGGAGACTTTAAATCCACTTTTATGCCGTTTTTTGTTCACTGTTTTCTATTGATATATTAGGGCGCCATTTTGAAGTAATTTTCAAGCTCTCTGATTGGCTGATTGGGCCCAGCTTTGAATTTCTCGAAGCCTCTGATTGGCTGACTGGGCCCCATGCTGATTTCCTTATTAACCTTTTACCACACAATGACGCCTTTTTACACACCCGAAAGAGAAAGCTTTTGAAAATAATCTGAGAAAAGGAGAAAATGCAGGTTACCAGCATTTTCTCCTTTTCCCACAATGTTTTCTACCCTATCGAAGAAAAAATGGATTATTGCTTATTCTTACGTCTTATTGTATCTTTATGGCCTATTTTCAAATTCTTCAAACTAGAACAAGATTTTTTTTTTTAACTGGAAAAAGTTTCCGCAACAGCAACCCGTTGCTTCTGAATTCTATGTTTTTGCGCAGCAGTTAAACCTAACATTGACTTTTGACTCGCAAGGTCACCAAAATTGACCCTGGTAAGAAAACAGGGAAACATTCGGTTTACCTTTCTTTGATTTGTGCAACAGGTAGCAGTTGCCTCCGAAAGTGTCCGAGTTGATTTTACAATTTTATGCGCAGCACGTAACCATCACGTATGGGGGACATAGTCATCGTAACCAAATCAATGGCCCTAGTGAGAGAAAACGAAAAAGAAAAATCCCTATGATTGACTTGAATGACAGACCTGTCGTCTGCTACAAAATGTTCCATAAGTCCATGTTTCATGTTTTCGCGGATGCGTAAATGGAACCTATGAGACGGTAGTCAACGTAAATGGTTTGTTGCCATGGTATAAAGACAACGGAGGGGAAAAAAAAAAAAAAAATGTCGGAAATTTTGTTCCCTACATTTGACTTAAGAAACATGTGTCGTCTGCCACGAAATGTTCCCTGAGTCGATTTTTCATGTTTTTCGCGGATACGTAAGTGGCACCTATGAGAGACGGTAGTCTACGTAAATGGGTATGTCGTCACGGTATAAAGAGATTGGAGAGAAAAAATATATTAGAAATTTAGTTCTCTTTGTTTGACTTATGCAGTTGCTACTGAAAGAGTCTTCAGTCTTTTTTTAGCCACTTGTCACATTATTTCCTGGTGTTTTCGCATGTGCGTAACTGGCACGTATGAAACGGTAGTCAATGTAACTGGGTTTCCTGTTGCGGTTTGAAGAGATTAGAAGAATTACGCTTCAATGCCCTTTGTTTGATTCATGCAATAGGAATCAATTGCTACTGAAAGAGTATTCAGTCTTTTTTTAGCCACTTGTCACATTCATTTCTGGGTTTTTTGCACTGTACATTGATCATTTTGGCTTATTCAATGTGCAGAATTTAATGTGGTCTGAGTCAGAAAATCTAATTAAGGGATAAAGGGGCATCAAGGGTTTATTTCAAGGGAAGTAACTCTTGCAGGGGGGGCTTGAAAAGACCAAAACAAGGTCTTCTGCCACCCTGTTCTCTTAAATTTTGGCCCTTTTTCAGTGAAATCTGGCATGTGTGGATGGTGCATGCCTGGCAGTTTGCCAAGGACTGCACAGCAGCCTTCAAAGGAGACTTTAAATCCACTTTTATGCCGTTTTTTGTTCACTGTTTTCTATTGATATATTAGGGCGCCATTTTGAAGTAATTTTCAAGCTCTCTGATTGGCTGATTGGGCCCAGCTTTGAATTTCTCGAAGCCTCTGATTGGCTGACTGGGCCCCATGCTGATTTCCTTATTAACCTTTTACCACACAATGACGCCTTTTTACACACCCGAAAGAGAAAGCTTTTGAAAATAATCTGAGAAAAGGAGAAAATGCAGGTTACCAGCATTTTCTCCTTTTCCCACAATGTTTTCTACCCTATCGAAGAAAAAATGGATTATTGCTTATTCTTACGTCTTATTGTATCTTTATGGCCTATTTTCAAATTCTTCAAACTAGAACAAGATTTTTTTTTTTAACTGGAAAAAGTTTCCGCAACAGCAACCCGTTGCTTCTGAATTCTATGTTTTTGCGCAGCAGTTAAACCTAACATTGACTTTTGACTCGCAAGGTCACCAAAATTGACCCTGGTAAGAAAACAGGGAAACATTCGGTTTACCTTTCTTTGATTTGTGCAACAGGTAGCAGTTGCCTCCGAAAGTGTCCGAGTTGATTTTACAATTTTATGCGCAGCACGTAACCATCACGTATGGGGGACATAGTCATCGTAACCAAATCAATGGCCCTAGTGAGAGAAAACGAAAAAGAAAAATCCCTATGATTGACTTGAATGACAGACCTGTCGTCTGCTACAAAATGTTCCATAAGTCCATGTTTCATGTTTTCGCGGATGCGTAAATGGAACCTATGAGACGGTAGTCAACGTAAATGGTTTGTTGCCATGGTATAAAGACAACGGAGGGGAAAAAAAAAAAAAAAATGTCGGAAATTTTGTTCCCTACATTTGACTTAAGAAACATGTGTCGTCTGCCACGAAATGTTCCCTGAGTCGATTTTTCATGTTTTTCGCGGATACGTAAGTGGCACCTATGAGAGACGGTAGTCTACGTAAATGGGTATGTCGTCACGGTATAAAGAGATTGGAGAGAAAAAATATATTAGAAATTTAGTTCTCTTTGTTTGACTTATGCAGTTGCTACTGAAAGAGTCTTCAGTCTTTTTTTAGCCACTTGTCACATTATTTCCTGGTGTTTTCGCATGTGCGTAACTGGCACGTATGAAACGGTAGTCAATGTAACTGGGTTTCCTGTTGCGGTTTGAAGAGATTAGAAGAATTACGCTTCAATGCCCTTTGTTTGATTCATGCAATAGGAATCAATTGCTACTGAAAGAGTATTCAGTCTTTTTTTAGCCACTTGTCACATTCATTTCTGGGTTTTTTGCACTGTACATTGATCATTTTGGCTTATTCAATGTGCAGAATTTAATGTGGTCTGAGTCAGAAAATCTAATTAAGGGATAAAGGGGCATCAAGGGTTTATTTCAAGGGAAGTAACTCTTGCAGGGGGGGCTTGAAAAGACCAAAACAAGGTCTTCTGCCACCCTGTTCTCTTAAATTTTGGCCCTTTTTCAGTGAAATCTGGCATGTGTGGATGGTGCATGCCTGGCAGTTTGCCAAGGACTGCACAGCAGCCTTCAAAGGAGACTTTAAATCCACTTTTATGCCGTTTTTTGTTCACTGTTTTCTATTGATATATTAGGGCGCCATTTTGAAGTAATTTTCAAGCTCTCTGATTGGCTGATTGGGCCCAGCTTTGAATTTCTCGAAGCCTCTGATTGGCTGACTGGGCCCAGCTTTGAATTTCTCGAAGCCTCTGATTGGCTGACTGGGCCCCATGCTGATTTCCTTATTAACCTTTTACCACACAATGACGCCTTTTTACACACCCGAAAGAGAAAGCTTTTGAAAATAATCTGAGAAAAGGAGACAATGCAGGTTACCAGCATTTTCTCCTTTTCCCACAATGTTTTCTACCCTATCGAAGAAAAAATGGATTATTGCTTATTCTTACGTCTTATTGTATCTTTATGGCCTATTTTCAAATTCTTCAAACTAGAACAAGATTTTTTTTTTTAACTGGAAAAAGTTTCCGCAACAGCAACCCGTTGCTTCTGAATTCTATGTTTTTGCGCAGCAGTTAAACCTAACATTGACTTTTGACTCGCAAGGTCACCAAAATTGACCCTGGTAAGAAAACAGGGAAACATTCGGTTTACCTTTCTTTGATTTGTGCAACAGGTAGCAGTTGCCTCCGAAAGTGTCCGAGTTGATTTTACAATTTTATGCGCAGCACGTAACCATCACGTATGGGGGACATAGTCATCGTAACCAAATCAATGGCCCTAGTGAGAGAAAACGAAAAAGAAAAATCCCTATGATTGACTTGAATGACAGACCTGTCGTCTGCTACAAAATGTTCCATAAGTCCATGTTTCATGTTTTCGCGGATGCGTAAATGGAACCTATGAGACGGTAGTCAACGTAAATGGTTTGTTGCCATGGTATAAAGACAACGGAGGGGAAAAAAAAAAAAAAAAATGTCGGAAATTTTGTTCCCTACATTTGACTTAAGAAACATGTGTCGTCTGCCACGAAATGTTCCCTGAGTCGATTTTTCATGTTTTTCGCGGATACGTAAGTGGCACCTATGAGAGACGGTAGTCTACGTAAATGGGTATGTCGTCACGGTATAAAGAGATTGGAGAGAAAAAATATATTAGAAATTTAGTTCTCTTTGTTTGACTTATGCAGTTGCTACTGAAAGAGTCTTCAGTCTTTTTTCAGCCACTTGTCACATTATTTCCTGGTGTTTTCGCATGTGCGTAACTGGCACGTATGAAACGGTAGTCAATGTAACTGGGTTTCCTGTTGCGGTTTGAAGAGATTAGAAGAATTACGCTTCAATGCCCTTTGTTTGATTCATGCAATAGGAATCAATTGCTACTGAAAGAGTATTCAGTCTTTTTTTAGCCACTTGTCACATTCATTTCTGGGTTTTTTGCACTGTACATTGATCATTTTGGCTTATTCAATGTGCAGAATTTAATGTGGTCTGAGTCAGAAAATCTAATTAAGGGATAAAGGGGCATCAAGGGTTTATTTCAAGGGAAGTAACTCTTGCAGGGGGGGCTTGAAAAGACCAAAACAAGGTCTTCTGCCACCCTGTTCTCTTAAATTTTGGCCCTTTTTCAGTGAAATCTGGCATGTGTGGATGGTGCATGCCTGGCAGTTTGCCAAGGACTGCACAGCAGCCTTCAAAGGAGACTTTAAATCCACTTTTATGCCGTTTTTTGTTCACTGTTTTCTATTGATATATTAGGGCGCCATTTTGAAGTAATTTTCAAGCTCTCTGATTGGCTGATTGGGCCCAGCTTTGAATTTCTCGAAGCCTCTGATTGGCTGACTGGGCCCAGCTTTGAATTTCTCGAAGCCTCTGATTGGCTGACTGGGCCCCATGCTGATTTCCTTATTAACCTTTTACCACACAATGACGCCTTTTTACACACCCGAAAGAGAAAGCTTTTGAAAATAATCTGAGAAAAGGAGACAATGCAGGTTACCAGCATTTTCTCCTTTTCCCACAATGTTTTCTACCCTATCGAAGAAAAAATGGATTATTGCTTATTCTTACGTCTTATTGTATCTTTATGGCCTATTTTCAAATTCTTCAAACTAGAACAAGATTTTTTTTTTTAACTGGAAAAAGTTTCCGCAACAGCAACCCGTTGCTTCTGAATTCTATGTTTTTGCGCAGCAGTTAAACCTAACATTGACTTTTGACTCGCAAGGTCACCAAAATTGACCCTGGTAAGAAAACAGGGAAACATTCGGTTTACCTTTCTTTGATTTGTGCAACAGGTAGCAGTTGCCTCCGAAAGTGTCCGAGTTGATTTTACAATTTTATGCGCAGCACGTAACCATCACGTATGGGGGACATAGTCATCGTAACCAAATCAATGGCCCTAGTGAGAGAAAACGAAAAAGAAAAATCCCTATGATTGACTTGAATGACAGACCTGTCGTCTGCTACAAAATGTTCCATAAGTCCATGTTTCATGTTTTCGCGGATGCGTAAATGGAACCTATGAGACGGTAGTCAACGTAAATGGTTTGTTGCCATGGTATAAAGACAACGGAGGGGAAAAAAAAAAAAAAAAATGTCGGAAATTTTGTTCCCTACATTTGACTTAAGAAACATGTGTCGTCTGCCACGAAATGTTCCCTGAGTCGATTTTTCATGTTTTTCGCGGATACGTAAGTGGCACCTATGAGAGACGGTAGTCTACGTAAATGGGTATGTCGTCACGGTATAAAGAGATTGGAGAGAAAAAATATATTAGAAATTTAGTTCTCTTTGTTTGACTTATGCAGTTGCTACTGAAAGAGTCTTCAGTCTTTTTTTAGCCACTTGTCACATTATTTCCTGGTGTTTTCGCATGTGCGTAACTGGCACGTATGAAACGGTAGTCAATGTAACTGGGTTTCCTGTTGCGGTTTGAAGAGATTAGAAGAATTACGCTTCAATGCCCTTTGTTTGATTCATGCAATAGGAATCAATTGCTACTGAAAGAGTATTCAGTCTTTTTTTAGCCACTTGTCACATTCATTTCTGGGTTTTTTGCACTGTACATTGATCATTTTGGCTTATTCAATGTGCAGAATTTAATGTGGTCTGAGTCAGAAAATCTAATTAAGGGATAAAGGGGCATCAAGGGTTTATTTCAAGGGAAGTAACTCTTGCAGGGGGGGCTTGAAAAGACCAAAACAAGGTCTTCTGCCACCCTGTTCTCTTAAATTTTGGCCCTTTTTCAGTGAAATCTGGCATGTGTGGATGGTGCATGCCTGGCAGTTTGCCAAGGACTGCACAGCAGCCTTCAAAGGAGACTTTAAATCCACTTTTATGCCGTTTTTTGTTCACTGTTTTCTATTGATATATTAGGGCGCCATTTTGAAGTAATTTTCAAGCTCTCTGATTGGCTGATTGGGCCCAGCTTTGAATTTCTCGAAGCCTCTGATTGGCTGACTGGGCCCCATGCTGATTTCCTTATTAACCTTTTACCACACAATGACGCCTTTTTACACACCCGAAAGAGAAAGCTTTTGAAAATAATCTGAGAAAAGGAGAAAATGCAGGTTACCAGCATTTTCTCCTTTTCCCACAATGTTTTCTACCCTATCGAAGAAAAAATGGATTATTGCTTATTCTTACGTCTTATTGTATCTTTATGGCCTATTTTCAAATTCTTCAAACTAGAACAAGATTTTTTTTTTTAACTGGAAAAAGTTTCCGCAACAGCAACCCGTTGCTTCTGAATTCTATGTTTTTGCGCAGCAGTTAAACCTAACATTGACTTTTGACTCGCAAGGTCACCAAAATTGACCCTGGTAAGAAAACAGGGAAACATTCGGTTTACCTTTCTTTGATTTGTGCAACAGGTAGCAGTTGCCTCCGAAAGTGTCCGAGTTGATTTTACAATTTTATGCGCAGCACGTAACCATCACGTATGGGGGACATAGTCATCGTAACCAAATCAATGGCCCTAGTGAGAGAAAACGAAAAAGAAAAATCCCTATGATTGACTTGAATGACAGACCTGTCGTCTGCTACAAAATGTTCCATAAGTCCATGTTTCATGTTTTCGCGGATGCGTAAATGGAACCTATGAGACGGTAGTCAACGTAAATGGTTTGTTGCCATGGTATAAAGACAACGGAGGGGAAAAAAAAAAAAAAAATGTCGGAAATTTTGTTCCCTACATTTGACTTAAGAAACATGTGTCGTCTGCCACGAAATGTTCCCTGAGTCGATTTTTCATGTTTTTCGCGGATACGTAAGTGGCACCTATGAGAGACGGTAGTCTACGTAAATGGGTATGTCGTCACGGTATAAAGAGATTGGAGAGAAAAAATATATTAGAAATTTAGTTCTCTTTGTTTGACTTATGCAGTTGCTACTGAAAGAGTCTTCAGTCTTTTTTTAGCCACTTGTCACATTATTTCCTGGTGTTTTCGCATGTGCGTAACTGGCACGTATGAAACGGTAGTCAATGTAACTGGGTTTCCTGTTGCGGTTTGAAGAGATTAGAAGAATTACGCTTCAATGCCCTTTGTTTGATTCATGCAATAGGAATCAATTGCTACTGAAAGAGTATTCAGTCTTTTTTTAGCCACTTGTCACATTCATTTCTGGGTTTTTTGCACTGTACATTGATCATTTTGGCTTATTCAATGTGCAGAATTTAATGTGGTCTGAGTCAGAAAATCTAATTAAGGGATAAAGGGGCATCAAGGGTTTATTTCAAGGGAAGTAACTCTTGCAGGGGGGGCTTGAAAAGACCAAAACAAGGTCTTCTGCCACCCTGTTCTCTTAAATTTTGGCCCTTTTTCAGTGAAATCTGGCATGTGTGGATGGTGCATGCCTGGCAGTTTGCCAAGGACTGCACAGCAGCCTTCAAAGGAGACTTTAAATCCACTTTTATGCCGTTTTTTGTTCACTGTTTTCTATTGATATATTAGGGCGCCATTTTGAAGTAATTTTCAAGCTCTCTGATTGGCTGATTGGGCCCAGCTTTGAATTTCTCGAAGCCTCTGATTGGCTGACTGGGCCCCATGCTGATTTCCTTATTAACCTTTTACCACACAATGACGCCTTTTTACACACCCGAAAGAGAAAGCTTTTGAAAATAATCTGAGAAAAGGAGAAAATGCAGGTTACCAGCATTTTCTCCTTTTCCCACAATGTTTTCTACCCTATCGAAGAAAAAATGGATTATTGCTTATTCTTACGTCTTATTGTATCTTTATGGCCTATTTTCAAATTCTTCAAACTAGAACAAGATTTTTTTTTTTAACTGGAAAAAGTTTCCGCAACAGCAACCCGTTGCTTCTGAATTCTATGTTTTTGCGCAGCAGTTAAACCTAACATTGACTTTTGACTCGCAAGGTCACCAAAATTGACCCTGGTAAGAAAACAGGGAAACATTCGGTTTACCTTTCTTTGATTTGTGCAACAGGTAGCAGTTGCCTCCGAAAGTGTCCGAGTTGATTTTACAATTTTATGCGCAGCACGTAACCATCACGTATGGGGGACATAGTCATCGTAACCAAATCAATGGCCCTAGTGAGAGAAAACGAAAAAGAAAAATCCCTATGATTGACTTGAATGACAGACCTGTCGTCTGCTACAAAATGTTCCATAAGTCCATGTTTCATGTTTTCGCGGATGCGTAAATGGAACCTATGAGACGGTAGTCAACGTAAATGGTTTGTTGCCATGGTATAAAGACAACGGAGGGGAAAAAAAAAAAAAAAATGTCGGAAATTTTGTTCCCTACATTTGACTTAAGAAACATGTGTCGTCTGCCACGAAATGTTCCCTGAGTCGATTTTTCATGTTTTTCGCGGATACGTAAGTGGCACCTATGAGAGACGGTAGTCTACGTAAATGGGTATGTCGTCACGGTATAAAGAGATTGGAGAGAAAAAATATATTAGAAATTTAGTTCTCTTTGTTTGACTTATGCAGTTGCTACTGAAAGAGTCTTCAGTCTTTTTTTAGCCACTTGTCACATTATTTCCTGGTGTTTTCGCATGTGCGTAACTGGCACGTATGAAACGGTAGTCAATGTAACTGGGTTTCCTGTTGCGGTTTGAAGAGATTAGAAGAATTACGCTTCAATGCCCTTTGTTTGATTCATGCAATAGGAATCAATTGCTACTGAAAGAGTATTCAGTCTTTTTTTAGCCACTTGTCACATTCATTTCTGGGTTTTTTGCACTGTACATTGATCATTTTGGCTTATTCAATGTGCAGAATTTAATGTGGTCTGAGTCAGAAAATCTAATTAAGGGATAAAGGGGCATCAAGGGTTTATTTCAAGGGAAGTAACTCTTGCAGGGGGGGCTTGAAAAGACCAAAACAAGGTCTTCTGCCACCCTGTTCTCTTAAATTTTGGCCCTTTTTCAGTGAAATCTGGCATGTGTGGATGGTGCATGCCTGGCAGTTTGCCAAGGACTGCACAGCAGCCTTCAAAGGAGACTTTAAATCCACTTTTATGCCGTTTTTTGTTCACTGTTTTCTATTGATATATTAGGGCGCCATTTTGAAGTAATTTTCAAGCTCTCTGATTGGCTGATTGGGCCCAGCTTTGAATTTCTCGAAGCCTCTGATTGGCTGACTGGGCCCAGCTTTGAATTTCTCGAAGCCTCTGATTGGCTGACTGGGCCCCATGCTGATTTCCTTATTAACCTTTTACCACACAATGACGCCTTTTTACACACCCGAAAGAGAAAGCTTTTGAAAATAATCTGAGAAAAGGAGACAATGCAGGTTACCAGCATTTTCTCCTTTTCCCACAATGTTTTCTACCCTATCGAAGAAAAAATGGATTATTGCTTATTCTTACGTCTTATTGTATCTTTATGGCCTATTTTCAAATTCTTCAAACTAGAACAAGATTTTTTTTTTTAACTGGAAAAAGTTTCCGCAACAGCAACCCGTTGCTTCTGAATTCTATGTTTTTGCGCAGCAGTTAAACCTAACATTGACTTTTGACTCGCAAGGTCACCAAAATTGACCCTGGTAAGAAAACAGGGAAACATTCGGTTTACCTTTCTTTGATTTGTGCAACAGGTAGCAGTTGCCTCCGAAAGTGTCCGAGTTGATTTTACAATTTTATGCGCAGCACGTAACCATCACGTATGGGGGACATAGTCATCGTAACCAAATCAATGGCCCTAGTGAGAGAAAATGAAAAAGAAAAATCCCTATGATTGACTTGAATGACAGACCTGTCGTCTGCTACAAAATGTTCCATAAGTCCATGTTTCATGTTTTCGCGGATGCGTAAATGGAACCTATGAGACGGTAGTCAACGTAAATGGTTTGTTGCCATGGTATAAAGACAACGGAGGGGAAAAAAAAAAAAAAAAATGTCGGAAATTTTGTTCCCTACATTTGACTTAAGAAACATGTGTCGTCTGCCACGAAATGTTCCCTGAGTCGATTTTTCATGTTTTTCGCGGATACGTAAGTGGCACCTATGAGAGACGGTAGTCTACGTAAATGGGTATGTCGTCACGGTATAAAGAGATTGGAGAGAAAAAATATATTAGAAATTTAGTTCTCTTTGTTTGACTTATGCAGTTGCTACTGAAAGAGTCTTCAGTCTTTTTTTAGCCACTTGTCACATTATTTCCTGGTGTTTTCGCATGTGCGTAACTGGCACGTATGAAACGGTAGTCAATGTAACTGGGTTTCCTGTTGCGGTTTGAAGAGATTAGAAGAATTACGCTTCAATGCCCTTTGTTTGATTCATGCAATAGGAATCAATTGCTACTGAAAGAGTATTCAGTCTTTTTTTAGCCACTTGTCACATTCATTTCTGGGTTTTTTGCACTGTACATTGATCATTTTGGCTTATTCAATGTGCAGAATTTAATGTGGTCTGAGTCAGAAAATCTAATTAAGGGATAAAGGGGCATCAAGGGTTTATTTCAAGGGAAGTAACTCTTGCAGGGGGGGCTTGAAAAGACCAAAACAAGGTCTTCTGCCACCCTGTTCTCTTAAATTTTGGCCCTTTTTCAGTGAAATCTGGCATGTGTGGATGGTGCATGCCTGGCAGTTTGCCAAGGACTGCACAGCAGCCTTCAAAGGAGACTTTAAATCCACTTTTATGCCGTTTTTTGTTCACTGTTTTCTATTGATATATTAGGGCGCCATTTTGAAGTAATTTTCAAGCTCTCTGATTGGCTGATTGGGCCCAGCTTTGAATTTCTCGAAGCCTCTGATTGGCTGACTGGGCCCAGCTTTGAATTTCTCGAAGCCTCTGATTGGCTGACTGGGCCCCATGCTGATTTCCTTATTAACCTTTTACCACACAATGACGCCTTTTTACACACCCGAAAGAGAAAGCTTTTGAAAATAATCTGAGAAAAGGAGACAATGCAGGTTACCAGCATTTTCTCCTTTTCCCACAATGTTTTCTACCCTATCGAAGAAAAAATGGATTATTGCTTATTCTTACGTCTTATTGTATCTTTATGGCCTATTTTCAAATTCTTCAAACTAGAACAAGATTTTTTTTTTAACTGGAAAAAGTTTCCGCAACAGCAACCCGTTGCTTCTGAATTCTATGTTTTTGCGCAGCAGTTAAACCTAACATTGACTTTTGACTCGCAAGGTCACCAAAATTGACCCTGGTAAGAAAACAGGGAAACATTCGGTTTACCTTTCTTTGATTTGTGCAACAGGTAGCAGTTGCCTCCGAAAGTGTCCGAGTTGATTTTACAATTTTATGCGCAGCACGTAACCATCACGTATGGGGGACATAGTCATCGTAACCAAATCAATGGCCCTAGTGAGAGAAAACGAAAAAGAAAAATCCCTATGATTGACTTGAATGACAGACCTGTCGTCTGCTACAAAATGTTCCATAAGTCCATGTTTCATGTTTTCGCGGATGCGTAAATGGAACCTATGAGACGGTAGTCAACGTAAATGGTTTGTTGCCATGGTATAAAGACAACGGAGGGGAAAAAAAAAAAAAAAAATGTCGGAAATTTTGTTCCCTACATTTGACTTAAGAAACATGTGTCGTCTGCCACGAAATGTTCCCTGAGTCGATTTTTCATGTTTTTCGCGGATACGTAAGTGGCACCTATGAGAGACGGTAGTCTACGTAAATGGGTATGTCGTCACGGTATAAAGAGATTGGAGAGAAAAAATATATTAGAAATTTAGTTCTCTTTGTTTGACTTATGCAGTTGCTACTGAAAGAGTCTTCAGTCTTTTTTTAGCCACTTGTCACATTATTTCCTGGTGTTTTCGCATGTGCGTAACTGGCACGTATGAAACGGTAGTCAATGTAACTGGGTTTCCTGTTGCGGTTTGAAGAGATTAGAAGAATTACGCTTCAATGCCCTTTGTTTGATTCATGCAATAGGAATCAATTGCTACTGAAAGAGTATTCAGTCTTTTTTTAGCCACTTGTCACATTCATTTCTGGGTTTTTTGCACTGTACATTGATCATTTTGGCTTATTCAATGTGCAGAATTTAATGTGGTCTGAGTCAGAAAATCTAATTAAGGGATAAAGGGGCATCAAGGGTTTATTTCAAGGGAAGTAACTCTTGCAGGGGGGGCTTGAAAAGACCAAAACAAGGTCTTCTGCCACCCTGTTCTCTTAAATTTTGGCCCTTTTTCAGTGAAATCTGGCATGTGTGGATGGTGCATGCCTGGCAGTTTGCCAAGGACTGCACAGCAGCCTTCAAAGGAGACTTTAAATCCACTTTTATGCCGTTTTTTGTTCACTGTTTTCTATTGATATATTAGGGCGCCATTTTGAAGTAATTTTCAAGCTCTCTGATTGGCTGATTGGGCCCAGCTTTGAATTTCTCGAAGCCTCTGATTGGCTGACTGGGCCCAGCTTTGAATTTCTCGAAGCCTCTGATTGGCTGACTGGGCCCCATGCTGATTTCCTTATTAACCTTTTACCACACAATGACGCCTTTTTACACACCCGAAAGAGAAAGCTTTTGAAAATAATCTGAGAAAAGGAGACAATGCAGGTTACCAGCATTTTCTCCTTTTCCCACAATGTTTTCTACCCTATCGAAGAAAAAATGGATTATTGCTTATTCTTACGTCTTATTGTATCTTTATGGCCTATTTTCAAATTCTTCAAACTAGAACAAGATTTTTTTTTTTAACTGGAAAAAGTTTCCGCAACAGCAACCCGTTGCTTCTGAATTCTATGTTTTTGCGCAGCAGTTAAACCTAACATTGACTTTTGACTCGCAAGGTCACCAAAATTGACCCTGGTAAGAAAACAGGGAAACATTCGGTTTACCTTTCTTTGATTTGTGCAACAGGTAGCAGTTGCCTCCGAAAGTGTCCGAGTTGATTTTACAATTTTATGCGCAGCACGTAACCATCACGTATGGGGGACATAGTCATCGTAACCAAATCAATGGCCCTAGTGAGAGAAAATGAAAAAGAAAAATCCCTATGATTGACTTGAATGACAGACCTGTCGTCTGCTACAAAATGTTCCATAAGTCCATGTTTCATGTTTTCGCGGATGCGTAAATGGAACCTATGAGACGGTAGTCAACGTAAATGGTTTGTTGCCATGGTATAAAGACAACGGAGGGGAAAAAAAAAAAAAAAATGTCGGAAATTTTGTTCCCTACATTTGACTTAAGAAACATGTGTCGTCTGCCACGAAATGTTCCCTGAGTCGATTTTTCATGTTTTTCGCGGATACGTAAGTGGCACCTATGAGAGACGGTAGTCTACGTAAATGGGTATGTCGTCACGGTATAAAGAGATTGGAGAGAAAAAATATATTAGAAATTTAGTTCTCTTTGTTTGACTTATGCAGTTGCTACTGAAAGAGTCTTCAGTCTTTTTTTAGCCACTTGTCACATTATTTCCTGGTGTTTTCGCATGTGCGTAACTGGCACGTATGAAACGGTAGTCAATGTAACTGGGTTTCCTGTTGCGGTTTGAAGAGATTAGAAGAATTACGCTTCAATGCCCTTTGTTTGATTCATGCAATAGGAATCAATTGCTACTGAAAGAGTATTCAGTCTTTTTTTAGCCACTTGTCACATTCATTTCTGGGTTTTTTGCACTGTACATTGATCATTTTGGCTTATTCAATGTGCAGAATTTAATGTGGTCTGAGTCAGAAAATCTAATTAAGGGATAAAGGGGCATCAAGGGTTTATTTCAAGGGAAGTAACTCTTGCAGGGGGGGCTTGAAAAGACCAAAACAAGGTCTTCTGCCACCCTGTTCTCTTAAATTTTGGCCCTTTTTCAGTGAAATCTGGCATGTGTGGATGGTGCATGCCTGGCAGTTTGCCAAGGACTGCACAGCAGCCTTCAAAGGAGACTTTAAATCCACTTTTATGCCGTTTTTTGTTCACTGTTTTCTATTGATATATTAGGGCGCCATTTTGAAGTAATTTTCAAGCTCTCTGATTGGCTGATTGGGCCCAGCTTTGAATTTCTCGAAGCCTCTGATTGGCTGACTGGGCCCAGCTTTGAATTTCTCGAAGCCTCTGATTGGCTGACTGGGCCCCATGCTGATTTCCTTATTAACCTTTTACCACACAATGACGCCTTTTTACACACCCGAAAGAGAAAGCTTTTGAAAATAATCTGAGAAAAGGAGACAATGCAGGTTACCAGCATTTTCTCCTTTTCCCACAATGTTTTCTACCCTATCGAAGAAAAAATGGATTATTGCTTATTCTTACGTCTTATTGTATCTTTATGGCCTATTTTCAAATTCTTCAAACTAGAACAAGATTTTTTTTTTTAACTGGAAAAAGTTTCCGCAACAGCAACCCGTTGCTTCTGAATTCTATGTTTTTGCGCAGCAGTTAAACCTAACATTGACTTTTGACTCGCAAGGTCACCAAAATTGACCCTGGTAAGAAAACAGGGAAACATTCGGTTTACCTTTCTTTGATTTGTGCAACAGGTAGCAGTTGCCTCCGAAAGTGTCCGAGTTGATTTTACAATTTTATGCGCAGCACGTAACCATCACGTATGGGGGACATAGTCATCGTAACCAAATCAATGGCCCTAGTGAGAGAAAACGAAAAAGAAAAATCCCTATGATTGACTTGAATGACAGACCTGTCGTCTGCTACAAAATGTTCCATAAGTCCATGTTTCATGTTTTCGCGGATGCGTAAATGGAACCTATGAGACGGTAGTCAACGTAAATGGTTTGTTGCCATGGTATAAAGACAACGGAGGGGAAAAAAAAAAAAAAATGTCGGAAATTTTGTTCCCTACATTTGACTTAAGAAACATGTGTCGTCTGCCACGAAATGTTCCCTGAGTCGATTTTTCATGTTTTTCGCGGATACGTAAGTGGCACCTATGAGAGACGGTAGTCTACGTAAATGGGTATGTCGTCACGGTATAAAGAGATTGGAGAGAAAAAATATATTAGAAATTTAGTTCTCTTTGTTTGACTTATGCAGTTGCTACTGAAAGAGTCTTCAGTCTTTTTTTAGCCACTTGTCACATTATTTCCTGGTGTTTTCGCATGTGCGTAACTGGCACGTATGAAACGGTAGTCAATGTAACTGGGTTTCCTGTTGCGGTTTGAAGAGATTAGAAGAATTACGCTTCAATGCCCTTTGTTTGATTCATGCAATAGGAATCAATTGCTACTGAAAGAGTATTCAGTCTTTTTTTAGCCACTTGTCACATTCATTTCTGGGTTTTTTGCACTGTACATTGATCATTTTGGCTTATTCAATGTGCAGAATTTAATGTGGTCTGAGTCAGAAAATCTAATTAAGGGATAAAGGGGCATCAAGGGTTTATTTCAAGGGAAGTAACTCTTGCAGGGGGGGCTTGAAAAGACCAAAACAAGGTCTTCTGCCACCCTGTTCTCTTAAATTTTGGCCCTTTTTCAGTGAAATCTGGCATGTGTGGATGGTGCATGCCTGGCAGTTTGCCAAGGACTGCACAGCAGCCTTCAAAGGAGACTTTAAATCCACTTTTATGCCGTTTTTTGTTCACTGTTTTCTATTGATATATTAGGGCGCCATTTTGAAGTAATTTTCAAGCTCTCTGATTGGCTGATTGGGCCCAGCTTTGAATTTCTCGAAGCCTCTGATTGGCTGACTGGGCCCAGCTTTGAATTTCTCGAAGCCTCTGATTGGCTGACTGGGCCCCATGCTGATTTCCTTATTAACCTTTTACCACACAATGACGCCTTTTTACACACCCGAAAGAGAAAGCTTTTGAAAATAATCTGAGAAAAGGAGACAATGCAGGTTACCAGCATTTTCTCCTTTTCCCACAATGTTTTCTACCCTATCGAAGAAAAAATGGATTATTGCTTATTCTTACGTCTTATTGTATCTTTATGGCCTATTTTCAAATTCTTCAAACTAGAACAAGATTTTTTTTTTTAACTGGAAAAAGTTTCCGCAACAGCAACCCGTTGCTTCTGAATTCTATGTTTTTGCGCAGCAGTTAAACCTAACATTGACTTTTGACTCGCAAGGTCACCAAAATTGACCCTGGTAAGAAAACAGGGAAACATTCGGTTTACCTTTCTTTGATTTGTGCAACAGGTAGCAGTTGCCTCCGAAAGTGTCCGAGTTGATTTTACAATTTTATGCGCAGCACGTAACCATCACGTATGGGGGACATAGTCATCGTAACCAAATCAATGGCCCTAGTGAGAGAAAACGAAAAAGAAAAATCCCTATGATTGACTTGAATGACAGACCTGTCGTCTGCTACAAAATGTTCCATAAGTCCATGTTTCATGTTTTCGCGGATGCGTAAATGGAACCTATGAGACGGTAGTCAACGTAAATGGTTTGTTGCCATGGTATAAAGACAACGGAGGGGAAAAAAAAAAAAAAAAATGTCGGAAATTTTGTTCCCTACATTTGACTTAAGAAACATGTGTCGTCTGCCACGAAATGTTCCCTGAGTCGATTTTTCATGTTTTTCGCGGATACGTAAGTGGCACCTATGAGAGACGGTAGTCTACGTAAATGGGTATGTCGTCACGGTATAAAGAGATTGGAGAGAAAAAATATATTAGAAATTTAGTTCTCTTTGTTTGACTTATGCAGTTGCTACTGAAAGAGTCTTCAGTCTTTTTTTAGCCACTTGTCACATTATTTCCTGGTGTTTTCGCATGTGCGTAACTGGCACGTATGAAACGGTAGTCAATGTAACTGGGTTTCCTGTTGCGGTTTGAAGAGATTAGAAGAATTACGCTTCAATGCCCTTTGTTTGATTCATGCAATAGGAATCAATTGCTACTGAAAGAGTATTCAGTCTTTTTTTAGCCACTTGTCACATTCATTTCTGGGTTTTTTGCACTGTACATTGATCATTTTGGCTTATTCAATGTGCAGAATTTAATGTGGTCTGAGTCAGAAAATCTAATTAAGGGATAAAGGGGCATCAAGGGTTTATTTCAAGGGAAGTAACTCTTGCAGGGGGGGCTTGAAAAGACCAAAACAAGGTCTTCTGCCACCCTGTTCTCTTAAATTTTGGCCCTTTTTCAGTGAAATCTGGCATGTGTGGATGGTGCATGCCTGGCAGTTTGCCAAGGACTGCACAGCAGCCTTCAAAGGAGACTTTAAATCCACTTTTATGCCGTTTTTTGTTCACTGTTTTCTATTGATATATTAGGGCGCCATTTTGAAGTAATTTTCAAGCTCTCTGATTGGCTGATTGGGCCCAGCTTTGAATTTCTCGAAGCCTCTGATTGGCTGACTGGGCCCCATGCTGATTTCCTTATTAACCTTTTACCACACAATGACGCCTTTTTACACACCCGAAAGAGAAAGCTTTTGAAAATAATCTGAGAAAAGGAGACAATGCAGGTTACCAGCATTTTCTCCTTTTCCCACAATGTTTTCTACCCTATCGAAGAAAAAATGGATTATTGCTTATTCTTACGTCTTATTGTATCTTTATGGCCTATTTTCAAATTCTTCAAACTAGAACAAGATTTTTTTTTTTAACTGGAAAAAGTTTCCGCAACAGCAACCCGTTGCTTCTGAATTCTATGTTTTTGCGCAGCAGTTAAACCTAACATTGACTTTTGACTCGCAAGGTCACCAAAATTGACCCTGGTAAGAAAACAGGGAAACATTCGGTTTACCTTTCTTTGATTTGTGCAACAGGTAGCAGTTGCCTCCGAAAGTGTCCGAGTTGATTTTACAATTTTATGCGCAGCACGTAACCATCACGTATGGGGGACATAGTCATCGTAACCAAATCAATGGCCCTAGTGAGAGAAAACGAAAAAGAAAAATCCCTATGATTGACTTGAATGACAGACCTGTCGTCTGCTACAAAATGTTCCATAAGTCCATGTTTCATGTTTTCGCGGATGCGTAAATGGAACCTATGAGACGGTAGTCAACGTAAATGGTTTGTTGCCATGGTATAAAGACAACGGAGGGGAAAAAAAAAAAAAAAATGTCGGAAATTTTGTTCCCTACATTTGACTTAAGAAACATGTGTCGTCTGCCACGAAATGTTCCCTGAGTCGATTTTTCATGTTTTTCGCGGATACGTAAGTGGCACCTATGAGAGACGGTAGTCTACGTAAATGGGTATGTCGTCACGGTATAAAGAGATTGGAGAGAAAAAATATATTAGAAATTTAGTTCTCTTTGTTTGACTTATGCAGTTGCTACTGAAAGAGTCTTCAGTCTTTTTTTAGCCACTTGTCACATTATTTCCTGGTGTTTTCGCATGTGCGTAACTGGCACGTATGAAACGGTAGTCAATGTAACTGGGTTTCCTGTTGCGGTTTGAAGAGATTAGAAGAATTACGCTTCAATGCCCTTTGTTTGATTCATGCAATAGGAATCAATTGCTACTGAAAGAGTATTCAGTCTTTTTTTAGCCACTTGTCACATTCATTTCTGGGTTTTTTGCACTGTACATTGATCATTTTGGCTTATTCAATGTGCAGAATTTAATGTGGTCTGAGTCAGAAAATCTAATTAAGGGATAAAGGGGCATCAAGGGTTTATTTCAAGGGAAGTAACTCTTGCAGGGGGGGGCTTGAAAAGACCAAAACAAGGTCTTCTGCCACCCTGTTCTCTTAAATTTTGGCCCTTTTTCAGTGAAATCTGGCATGTGTGGATGGTGCATGCCTGGCAGTTTGCCAAGGACTGCACAGCAGCCTTCAAAGGAGACTTTAAATCCACTTTTATGCCGTTTTTTGTTCACTGTTTTCTATTGATATATTAGGGCGCCATTTTGAAGTAATTTTCAAGCTCTCTGATTGGCTGATTGGGCCCAGCTTTGAATTTCTCGAAGCCTCTGATTGGCTGACTGGGCCCCATGCTGATTTCCTTATTAACCTTTTACCACACAATGACGCCTTTTTACACACCCGAAAGAGAAAGCTTTTGAAAATAATCTGAGAAAAGGAGAAAATGCAGGTTACCAGCATTTTCTCCTTTTCCCACAATGTTTTCTACCCTATCGAAGAAAAAATGGATTATTGCTTATTCTTACGTCTTATTGTATCTTTATGGCCTATTTTCAAATTCTTCAAACTAGAACAAGATTTTTTTTTTGAACTGGAAAAAGTTTCCGCAACAGCAACCCGTTGCTTCTGAATTCTATGTTTTTGCGCAGCAGTTAAACCTAACATTGACTTTTGACTCGCAAGGTCACCAAAATTGACCCTGGTAAGAAAACAGGGAAACATTCGGTTTACCTTTCTTTGATTTGTGCAACAGGTAGCAGTTGCCTCCGAAAGTGTCCGAGTTGATTTTACAATTTTATGCGCAGCACGTAACCATCACGTATGGGGGACATAGTCATCGTAACCAAATCAATGGCCCTAGTGAGAGAAAACGAAAAAGAAAAATCCCTATGATTGACTTGAATGACAGACCTGTCGTCTGCTACAAAATGTTCCATAAGTCCATGTTTCATGTTTTCGCGGATGCGTAAATGGAACCTATGAGACGGTAGTCAACGTAAATGGTTTGTTGCCATGGTATAAAGACAACGGAGGGGAAAAAAAAAAAAAAAAATGTCGGAAATTTTGTTCCCTACATTTGACTTAAGAAACATGTGTCGTCTGCCACGAAATGTTCCCTGAGTCGATTTTTCATGTTTTTCGCGGATACGTAAGTGGCACCTATGAGAGACGGTAGTCTACGTAAATGGGTATGTCGTCACGGTATAAAGAGATTGGAGAGAAAAAATATATTAGAAATTTAGTTCTCTTTGTTTGACTTATGCAGTTGCTACTGAAAGAGTCTTCAGTCTTTTTTTAGCCACTTGTCACATTATTTCCTGGTGTTTTCGCATGTGCGTAACTGGCACGTATGAAACGGTAGTCAATGTAACTGGGTTTCCTGTTGTGGTTTGAAGAGATTAGAAGAATTACGCTTCAATGCCCTTTGTTTGATTCATGCAATAGGAATCAATTGCTACTGAAAGAGTATTCAGTCTTTTTTTAGCCACTTGTCACATTCATTTCTGGGTTTTTTGCACTGTACATTGATCATTTTGGCTTATTCAATGTGCAGAATTTAATGTGGTCTGAGTCAGAAAATCTAATTAAGGGATAAAGGGGCATCAAGGGTTTATTTCAAGGGAAGTAACTCTTGCAGGGGGGGCTTGAAAAGACCAAAACAAGGTCTTCTGCCACCCTGTTCTCTTAAATTTTGGCCCTTTTTCAGTGAAATCTGGCATGTGTGGATGGTGCATGCCTGGCAGTTTGCCAAGGACTGCACAGCAGCCTTCAAAGGAGACTTTAAATCCACTTTTATGCCGTTTTTTGTTCACTGTTTTCTATTGATATATTAGGGCGCCATTTTGAAGTAATTTTCAAGCTCTCTGATTGGCTGATTGGGCCCAGCTTTGAATTTCTCGAAGCCTCTGATTGGCTGACTGGGCCCAGCTTTGAATTTCTCGAAGCCTCTGATTGGCTGACTGGGCCCCATGCTGATTTCCTTATTAACCTTTTACCACACAATGACGCCTTTTTACACACCCGAAAGAGAAAGCTTTTGAAAATAATCTGAGAAAAGGAGACAATGCAGGTTACCAGCATTTTCTCCTTTTCCCACAATGTTTTCTACCCTATCGAAGAAAAAATGGATTATTGCTTATTCTTACGTCTTATTGTATCTTTATGGCCTATTTTCAAATTCTTCAAACTAGAACAAGATTTTTTTTTTTAACTGGAAAAAGTTTCCGCAACAGCAACCCGTTGCTTCTGAATTCTATGTTTTTGCGCAGCAGTTAAACCTAACATTGACTTTTGACTCGCAAGGTCACCAAAATTGACCCTGGTAAGAAAACAGGGAAACATTCGGTTTACCTTTCTTTGATTTGTGCAACAGGTAGCAGTTGCCTCCGAAAGTGTCCGAGTTGATTTTACAATTTTATGCGCAGCACGTAACCATCACGTATGGGGGACATAGTCATCGTAACCAAATCAATGGCCCTAGTGAGAGAAAACGAAAAAGAAAAATCCCTATGATTGACTTGAATGACAGACCTGTCGTCTGCTACAAAATGTTCCATAAGTCCATGTTTCATGTTTTCGCGGATGCGTAAATGGAACCTATGAGACGGTAGTCAACGTAAATGGTTTGTTGCCATGGTATAAAGACAACGGAGGGGAAAAAAAAAAAAAAAAATGTCGGAAATTTTGTTCCCTACATTTGACTTAAGAAACATGTGTCGTCTGCCACGAAATGTTCCCTGAGTCGATTTTTCATGTTTTTCGCGGATACGTAAGTGGCACCTATGAGAGACGGTAGTCTACGTAAATGGGTATGTCGTCACGGTATAAAGAGATTGGAGAGAAAAAATATATTAGAAATTTAGTTCTCTTTGTTTGACTTATGCAGTTGCTACTGAAAGAGTCTTCAGTCTTTTTTTAACCACTTGTCACATTATTTCCTGGTGTTTTCGCATGTGCGTAACTGGCACGTATGAAACGGTAGTCAATGTAACTGGGTTTCCTGTTGCGGTTTGAAGAGATTAGAAGAATTACGCTTCAATGCCCTTTGTTTGATTCATGCAATAGGAATCAATTGCTACTGAAAGAGTATTCAGTCTTTTTTTAGCCACTTGTCACATTCATTTCTGGGTTTTTTGCACTGTACATTGATCATTTTGGCTTATTCAATGTGCAGAATTTAATGTGGTCTGAGTCAGAAAATCTAATTAAGGGATAAAGGGGCATCAAGGGTTTATTTCAAGGGAAGTAACTCTTGCAGGGGGGGCTTGAAAAGACCAAAACAAGGTCTTCTGCCACCCTGTTCTCTTAAATTTTGGCCCTTTTTCAGTGAAATCTGGCATGTGTGGATGGTGCATGCCTGGCAGTTTGCCAAGGACTGCACAGCAGCCTTCAAAGGAGACTTTAAATCCACTTTTATGCCGTTTTTTGTTCACTGTTTTCTATTGATATATTAGGGCGCCATTTTGAAGTAATTTTCAAGCTCTCTGATTGGCTGATTGGGCCCAGCTTTGAATTTCTCGAAGCCTCTGATTGGCTGACTGGGCCCAGCTTTGAATTTCTCGAAGCCTCTGATTGGCTGACTGGGCCCCATGCTGATTTCCTTATTAACCTTTTACCACACAATGACGCCTTTTTACACACCCGAAAGAGAAAGCTTTTGAAAATAATCTGAGAAAAGGAGACAATGCAGGTTACCAGCATTTTCTCCTTTTCCCACAATGTTTTCTACCCTATCGAAGAAAAAATGGATTATTGCTTATTCTTACGTCTTATTGTATCTTTATGGCCTATTTTCAAATTCTTCAAACTAGAACAAGATTTTTTTTTTTAACTGGAAAAAGTTTCCGCAACAGCAACCCGTTGCTTCTGAATTCTATGTTTTTGCGCAGCAGTTAAACCTAACATTGACTTTTGACTCGCAAGGTCACCAAAATTGACCCTGGTAAGAAAACAGGGAAACATTCGGTTTACCTTTCTTTGATTTGTGCAACAGGTAGCAGTTGCCTCCGAAAGTGTCCGAGTTGATTTTACAATTTTATGCGCAGCACGTAACCATCACGTATGGGGGACATAGTCATCGTAACCAAATCAATGGCCCTAGTGAGAGAAAATGAAAAAGAAAAATCCCTATGATTGACTTGAATGACAGACCTGTCGTCTGCTACAAAATGTTCCATAAGTCCATGTTTCATGTTTTCGCGGATGCGTAAATGGAACCTATGAGACGGTAGTCAACGTAAATGGTTTGTTGCCATGGTATAAAGACAACGGAGGGGAAAAAAAAAAAAAAATGTCGGAAATTTTGTTCCCTACATTTGACTTAAGAAACATGTGTCGTCTGCCACGAAATGTTCCCTGAGTCGATTTTTCATGTTTTTCGCGGATACGTAAGTGGCACCTATGAGAGACGGTAGTCTACGTAAATGGGTATGTCGTCACGGTATAAAGAGATTGGAGAGAAAAAATATATTAGAAATTTAGTTCTCTTTGTTTGACTTATGCAGTTGCTACTGAAAGAGTCTTCAGTCTTTTTTTAGCCACTTGTCACATTATTTCCTGGTGTTTTCGCATGTGCGTAACTGGCACGTATGAAACGGTAGTCAATGTAACTGGGTTTCCTGTTGCGGTTTGAAGAGATTAGAAGAATTACGCTTCAATGCCCTTTGTTTGATTCATGCAATAGGAATCAATTGCTACTGAAAGAGTATTCAGTCTTTTTTTAGCCACTTGTCACATTCATTTCTGGGTTTTTTGCACTGTACATTGATCATTTTGGCTTATTCAATGTGCAGAATTTAATGTGGTCTGAGTCAGAAAATCTAATTAAGGGATAAAGGGGCATCAAGGGTTTATTTCAAGGGAAGTAACTCTTGCAGGGGGGGCTTGAAAAGACCAAAACAAGGTCTTCTGCCACCCTGTTCTCTTAAATTTTGGCCCTTTTTCAGTGAAATCTAGCATGTGTGGATGGTGCATGCCTGGCAGTTTGCCAAGGACTGCACAGCAGCCTTCAAAGGAGACTTTAAATCCACTTTTATGCCGTTTTTTGTTCACTGTTTTCTATTGATATATTAGGGCGCCATTTTGAAGTAATTTTCAAGCTCTCTGATTGGCTGATTGGGCCCAGCTTTGAATTTCTCGAAGCCTCTGATTGGCTGACTGGGCCCCATGCTGATTTCCTTATTAACCTTTTACCACACAATGACGCCTTTTTACACACCCGAAAGAGAAAGCTTTTGAAAATAATCTGAGAAAAGGAGAAAATGCAGGTTACCAGCATTTTCTCCTTTTCCCACAATGTTTTCTACCCTATCGAAGAAAAAATGGATTATTGCTTATTCTTACGTCTTATTGTATCTTTATGGCCTATTTTCAAATTCTTCAAACTAGAACAAGATTTTTTTTTTGAACTGGAAAAAGTTTCCGCAACAGCAACCCGTTGCTTCTGAATTCTATGTTTTTGCGCAGCAGTTAAACCTAACATTGACTTTTGACTCGCAAGGTCACCAAAATTGACCCTGGTAAGAAAACAGGGAAACATTCGGTTTACCTTTCTTTGATTTGTGCAACAGGTAGCAGTTGCCTCCGAAAGTGTCCGAGTTGATTTTACAATTTTATGCGCAGCACGTAACCATCACGTATGGGGGACATAGTCATCGTAACCAAATCAATGGCCCTAGTGAGAGAAAACGAAAAAGAAAAATCCCTATGATTGACTTGAATGACAGACCTGTCGTCTGCTACAAAATGTTCCATAAGTCCATGTTTCATGTTTTCGCGGATGCGTAAATGGAACCTATGAGACGGTAGTCAACGTAAATGGTTTGTTGCCATGGTATAAAGACAACGGAGGGGAAAAAAAAAAAAAAAAATGTCGGAAATTTTGTTCCCTACATTTGACTTAAGAAACATGTGTCGTCTGCCACGAAATGTTCCCTGAGTCGATTTTTCATGTTTTTCGCGGATACGTAAGTGGCACCTATGAGAGACGGTAGTCTACGTAAATGGGTATGTCGTCACGGTATAAAGAGATTGGAGAGAAAAAATATATTAGAAATTTAGTTCTCTTTGTTTGACTTATGCAGTTGCTACTGAAAGAGTCTTCAGTCTTTTTTTAACCACTTGTCACATTATTTCCTGGTGTTTTCGCATGTGCGTAACTGGCACGTATGAAACGGTAGTCAATGTAACTGGGTTTCCTGTTGCGGTTTGAAGAGATTAGAAGAATTACGCTTCAATGCCCTTTGTTTGATTCATGCAATAGGAATCAATTGCTACTGAAAGAGTATTCAGTCTTTTTTTAGCCACTTGTCACATTCATTTCTGGGTTTTTTGCACTGTACATTGATCATTTTGGCTTATTCAATGTGCAGAATTTAATGTGGTCTGAGTCAGAAAATCTAATTAAGGGATAAAGGGGCATCAAGGGTTTATTTCAAGGGAAGTAACTCTTGCAGGGGGGGCTTGAAAAGACCAAAACAAGGTCTTCTGCCACCCTGTTCTCTTAAATTTTGGCCCTTTTTCAGTGAAATCTGGCATGTGTGGATGGTGCATGCCTGGAAGTTTGCCAAGGACTGCACAGCAGCCTTCAAAGGAGACTTTAAATCCACTTTTATGCCGTTTTTTGTTCACTGTTTTCTATTGATATATTAGGGCGCCATTTTGAAGTAATTTTCAAGCTCTCTGATTGGCTGATTGGGCCCAGCTTTGAATTTCTCGAAGCCTCTGATTGGCTGACTGGGCCCAGCTTTGAATTTCTCGAAGCCTCTGATTGGCTGACTGGGCCCCATGCTGATTTCCTTATTAACCTTTTACCACACAATGACGCCTTTTTACACACCCGAAAGAGAAAGCTTTTGAAAATAATCTGAGAAAAGGAGACAATGCAGGTTACCAGCATTTTCTCCTTTTCCCACAATGTTTTCTACCCTATCGAAGAAAAAATGGATTATTGCTTATTCTTACGTCTTATTGTATCTTTATGGCCTATTTTCAAATTCTTCAAACTAGAACAAGATTTTTTTTTTTAACTGGAAAAAGTTTCCGCAACAGCAACCCGTTGCTTCTGAATTCTATGTTTTTGCGCAGCAGTTAAACCTAACATTGACTTTTGACTCGCAAGGTCACCAAAATTGACCCTGGTAAGAAAACAGGGAAACATTCGGTTTACCTTTCTTTGATTTGTGCAACAGGTAGCAGTTGCCTCCGAAAGTGTCCGAGTTGATTTTACAATTTTATGCGCAGCACGTAACCATCACGTATGGGGGACATAGTCATCGTAACCAAATCAATGGCCCTAGTGAGAGAAAACAAAAAAGAAAAATCCCTATGATTGACTTGAATGACAGACCTGTCGTCTGCTACAAAATGTTCCATAAGTCCATGTTTCATGTTTTCGCGGATGCGTAAATGGAACCTATGAGACGGTAGTCAACGTAAATGGTTTGTTGCCATGGTATAAAGACAACGGAGGGGAAAAAAAAAAAAAAAATGTCGGAAATTTTGTTCCCTACATTTGACTTAAGAAACATGTGTCGTCTGCCACGAAATGTTCCCTGAGTCGATTTTTCATGTTTTTCGCGGATACGTAAGTGGCACCTATGAGAGACGGTAGTCTACGTAAATGGGTATGTCGTCACGGTATAAAGAGATTGGAGAGAAAAAATATATTAGAAATTTAGTTCTCTTTGTTTGACTTATGCAGTTGCTACTGAAAGAGTCTTCAGTCTTTTTTTAGCCACTTGTCACATTATTTCCTGGTGTTTTCGCATGTGCGTAACTGGCACGTATGAAACGGTAGTCAATGTAACTGGGTTTCCTGTTGCGGTTTGAAGAGATTAGAAGAATTACGCTTCAATGCCCTTTGTTTGATTCATGCAATAGGAATCAATTGCTACTGAAAGAGTATTCAGTCTTTTTTTAGCCACTTGTCACATTCATTTCTGGGTTTTTTGCACTGTACATTGATCATTTTGGCTTATTCAATGTGCAGAATTTAATGTGGTCTGAGTCAGAAAATCTAATTAAGGGATAAAGGGGCATCAAGGGTTTATTTCAAGGGAAGTAACTCTTGCAGGGGGGGCTTGAAAAGACCAAAACAAGGTCTTCTGCCACCCTGTTCTCTTAAATTTTGGCCCTTTTTCAGTGAAATCTGGCATGTGTGGATGGTGCATGCCTGGCAGTTTGCCAAGGACTGCACAGCAGCCTTCAAAGGAGACTTTAAATCCACTTTTATGCCGTTTTTTGTTCACTGTTTTCTATTGATATATTAGGGCGCCATTTTGAAGTAATTTTCAAGCTCTCTGATTGGCTGATTGGGCCCAGCTTTGAATTTCTCGAAGCCTCTGATTGGCTGACTGGGCCCAGCTTTGAATTTCTCGAAGCCTCTGATTGGCTGACTGGGCCCCATGCTGATTTCCTTATTAACCTTTTACCACACAATGACGCCTTTTTACACACCCGAAAGAGAAAGCTTTTGAAAATAATCTGAGAAAAGGAGACAATGCAGGTTACCAGCATTTTCTCCTTTTCCCACAATGTTTTCTACCCTATCGAAGAAAAAATGGATTATTGCTTATTCTTACGTCTTATTGTATCTTTATGGCCTATTTTCAAATTCTTCAAACTAGAACAAGATTTTTTTTTTTAACTGGAAAAAGTTTCCGCAACAGCAACCCGTTGCTTCTGAATTCTATGTTTTTGCGCAGCAGTTAAACCTAACATTGACTTTTGACTCGCAAGGTCACCAAAATTGACCCTGGTAAGAAAACAGGGAAACATTCGGTTTACCTTTCTTTGATTTGTGCAACAGGTAGCAGTTGCCTCCGAAAGTGTCCGAGTTGATTTTACAATTTTATGCGCAGCACGTAACCATCACGTATGGGGGACATAGTCATCGTAACCAAATCAATGGCCCTAGTGAGAGAAAACGAAAAAGAAAAATCCCTATGATTGACTTGAATGACAGACCTGTCGTCTGCTACAAAATGTTCCATAAGTCCATGTTTCATGTTTTCGCGGATGCGTAAATGGAACCTATGAGACGGTAGTCAACGTAAATGGTTTGTTGCCATGGTATAAAGACAACGGAGGGGAAAAAAAAAAAAAAAAATGTCGGAAATTTTGTTCCCTACATTTGACTTAAGAAACATGTGTCGTCTGCCACGAAATGTTCCCTGAGTCGATTTTTCATGTTTTTCGCGGATACGTAAGTGGCACCTATGAGAGACGGTAGTCTACGTAAATGGGTATGTCGTCACGGTATAAAGAGATTGGAGAGAAAAAATATATTAGAAATTTAGTTCTCTTTGTTTGACTTATGCAGTTGCTACTGAAAGAGTCTTCAGTCTTTTTTTAGCCACTTGTCACATTATTTCCTGGTGTTTTCGCATGTGCGTAACTGGCACGTATGAAACGGTAGTCAATGTAACTGGGTTTCCTGTTGCGGTTTGAAGAGATTAGAAGAATTACGCTTCAATGCCCTTTGTTTGATTCATGCAATAGGAATCAATTGCTACTGAAAGAGTATTCAGTCTTTTTTTAGCCACTTGTCACATTCATTTCTGGGTTTTTTGCACTGTACATTGATCATTTTGGCTTATTCAATGTGCAGAATTTAATGTGGTCTGAGTCAGAAAATCTAATTAAGGGATAAAGGGGCATCAAGGGTTTATTTCAAGGGAAGTAACTCTTGCAGGGGGGGCTTGAAAAGACCAAAACAAGGTCTTCTGCCACCCTGTTCTCTTAAATTTTGGCCCTTTTTCAGTGAAATCTGGCATGTGTGGATGGTGCATGCCTGGCAGTTTGCCAAGGACTGCACAGCAGCCTTCAAAGGAGACTTTAAATCCACTTTTATGCCGTTTTTTGTTCACTGTTTTCTATTGATATATTAGGGCGCCATTTTGAAGTAATTTTCAAGCTCTCTGATTGGCTGATTGGGCCCAGCTTTGAATTTCTCGAAGCCTCTGATTGGCTGACTGGGCCCAGCTTTGAATTTCTCGAAGCCTCTGATTGGCTGACTGGGCCCCATGCTGATTTCCTTATTAACCTTTTACCACACAATGACGCCTTTTTACACACCCGAAAGAGAAAGCTTTTGAAAATAATCTGAGAAAAGGAGACAATGCAGGTTACCAGCATTTTCTCCTTTTCCCACAATGTTTTCTACCCTATCGAAGAAAAAATGGATTATTGCTTATTCTTACGTCTTATTGTATCTTTATGGCCTATTTTCAAATTCTTCAAACTAGAACAAGATTTTTTTTTTAACTGGAAAAAGTTTCCGCAACAGCAACCCGTTGCTTCTGAATTCTATGTTTTTGCGCAGCAGTTAAACCTAACATTGACTTTTGACTCGCAAGGTCACCAAAATTGACCCTGGTAAGAAAACAGGGAAACATTCGGTTTACCTTTCTTTGATTTGTGCAACAGGTAGCAGTTGCCTCCGAAAGTGTCCGAGTTGATTTTACAATTTTATGCGCAGCACGTAACCATCACGTATGGGGGACATAGTCATCGTAACCAAATCAATGGCCCTAGTGAGAGAAAATGAAAAAGAAAAATCCCTATGATTGACTTGAATGACAGACCTGTCGTCTGCTACAAAATGTTCCATAAGTCCATGTTTCATGTTTTCGCGGATGCGTAAATGGAACCTATGAGACGGTAGTCAACGTAAATGGTTTGTTGCCATGGTATAAAGACAACGGAGGGGAAAAAAAAAAAAAAAAATGTCGGAAATTTTGTTCCCTACATTTGACTTAAGAAACATGTGTCGTCTGCCACGAAATGTTCCCTGAGTCGATTTTTCATGTTTTTCGCGGATACGTAAGTGGCACCTATGAGAGACGGTAGTCTACGTAAATGGGTATGTCGTCACGGTATAAAGAGATTGGAGAGAAAAAATATATTAGAAATTTAGTTCTCTTTGTTTGACTTATGCAGTTGCTACTGAAAGAGTCTTCAGTCTTTTTTTAGCCACTTGTCACATTATTTCCTGGTGTTTTCGCATGTGCGTAACTGGCACGTATGAAACGGTAGTCAATGTAACTGGGTTTCCTGTTGCGGTTTGAAGAGATTAGAAGAATTACGCTTCAATGCCCTTTGTTTGATTCATGCAATAGGAATCAATTGCTACTGAAAGAGTATTCAGTCTTTTTTTAGCCACTTGTCACATTCATTTCTGGGTTTTTTGCACTGTACATTGATCATTTTGGCTTATTCAATGTGCAGAATTTAATGTGGTCTGAGTCAGAAAATCTAATTAAGGGATAAAGGGGCATCAAGGGTTTATTTCAAGGGAAGTAACTCTTGCAGGGGGGGCTTGAAAAGACCAAAACAAGGTCTTCTGCCACCCTGTTCTCTTAAATTTTGGCCCTTTTTCAGTGAAATCTAGCATGTGTGGATGGTGCATGCCTGGCAGTTTGCCAAGGACTGCACAGCAGCCTTCAAAGGAGACTTTAAATCCACTTTTATGCCGTTTTTTGTTCACTGTTTTCTATTGATATATTAGGGCGCCATTTTGAAGTAATTTTCAAGCTCTCTGATTGGCTGATTGGGCCCAGCTTTGAATTTCTCGAAGCCTCTGATTGGCTGACTGGGCCCAGCTTTGAATTTCTCGAAGCCTCTGATTGGCTGACTGGGCCCCATGCTGATTTCCTTATTAACCTTTTACCACACAATGACGCCTTTTTACACACCCGAAAGAGAAAGCTTTTGAAAATAATCTGAGAAAAGGAGACAATGCAGGTTACCAGCATTTTCTCCTTTTCCCACAATGTTTTCTACCCTATCGAAGAAAAAATGGATTATTGCTTATTCTTACGTCTTATTGTATCTTTATGGCCTATTTTCAAATTCTTCAAACTAGAACAAGATTTTTTTTTTTAACTGGAAAAAGTTTCCGCAACAGCAACCCGTTGCTTCTGAATTCTATGTTTTTGCGCAGCAGTTAAACCTAACATTGACTTTTGACTCGCAAGGTCACCAAAATTGACCCTGGTAAGAAAACAGGGAAACATTCGGTTTACCTTTCTTTGATTTGTGCAACAGGTAGCAGTTGCCTCCGAAAGTGTCCGAGTTGATTTTACAATTTTATGCGCAGCACGTAACCATCACGTATGGGGGACATAGTCATCGTAACCAAATCAATGGCCCTAGTGAGAGAAAACGAAAAAGAAAAATCCCTATGATTGACTTGAATGACAGACCTGTCGTCTGCTACAAAATGTTCCATAAGTCCATGTTTCATGTTTTCGCGGATGCGTAAATGGAACCTATGAGACGGTAGTCAACGTAAATGGTTTGTTGCCATGGTATAAAGACAACGGAGGGGAAAAAAAAAAAAAAAAATGTCTGAAATTTTGTTCCCTACATTTGACTTAAGAAACATGTGTCGTCTGCCACGAAATGTTCCCTGAGTCGATTTTTCATGTTTTTCGCGGATACGTAAGTGGCACCTATGAGAGACGGTAGTCTACGTAAATGGGTATGTCGTCACGGTATAAAGAGATTGGAGAGAAAAAATATATTAGAAATTTAGTTCTCTTTGTTTGACTTATGCAGTTGCTACTGAAAGAGTCTTCAGTCTTTTTTTAGCCACTTGTCACATTATTTCCTGGTGTTTTCGCATGTGCGTAACTGGCACGTATGAAACGGTAGTCAATGTAACTGGGTTTCCTGTTGCGGTTTGAAGAGATTAGAAGAATTACGCTTCAATGCCCTTTGTTTGATTCATGCAATAGGAATCAATTGCTACTGAAAGAGTATTCAGTCTTTTTTTAGCCACTTGTCACATTCATTTCTGGGTTTTTTGCACTGTACATTGATCATTTTGGCTTATTCAATGTGCAGAATTTAATGTGGTCTGAGTCAGAAAATCTAATTAAGGGATAAAGGGGCATCAAGGGTTTATTTCAAGGGAAGTAACTCTTGCAGGGGGGGCTTGAAAAGACCAAAACAAGGTCTTCTGCCACCCTGTTCTCTTAAATTTTGGCCCTTTTTCAGTGAAATCTGGCATGTGTGGATGGTGCATGCCTGGCAGTTTGCCAAGGACTGCACAGCAGCCTTCAAAGGAGACTTTAAATCCACTTTTATGCCGTTTTTTGTTCACTGTTTTCTATTGATATATTAGGGCGCCATTTTGAAGTAATTTTCAAGCTCTCTGATTGGCTGATTGGGCCCAGCTTTGAATTTCTCGAAGCCTCTGATTGGCTGACTGGGCCCAGCTTTGAATTTCTCGAAGCCTCTGATTGGCTGACTGGGCCCCATGCTGATTTCCTTATTAACCTTTTACCACACAATGACGCCTTTTTACACACCCGAAAGAGAAAGCTTTTGAAAATAATCTGAGAAAAGGAGACAATGCAGGTTACCAGCATTTTCTCCTTTTCCCACAATGTTTTCTACCCTATCGAAGAAAAAATGGATTATTGCTTATTCTTACGTCTTATTGTATCTTTATGGCCTATTTTCAAATTCTTCAAACTAGAACAAGATTTTTTTTTTTAACTGGAAAAAGTTTCCGCAACAGCAACCCGTTGCTTCTGAATTCTATGTTTTTGCGCAGCAGTTAAACCTAACATTGACTTTTGACTCGCAAGGTCACCAAAATTGACCCTGGTAAGAAAACAGGGAAACATTCGGTTTACCTTTCTTTGATTTGTGCAACAGGTAGCAGTTGCCTCCGAAAGTGTCCGAGTTGATTTTACAATTTTATGCGCAGCACGTAACCATCACGTATGGGGGACATAGTCATCGTAACCAAATCAATGGCCCTAGTGAGAGAAAACGAAAAAGAAAAATCCCTATGATTGACTTGAATGACAGACCTGTCGTCTGCTACAAAATGTTCCATAAGTCCATGTTTCATGTTTTCGCGGATGCGTAAATGGAACCTATGAGACGGTAGTCAACGTAAATGGTTTGTTGCCATGGTATAAAGACAACAGAGGGGAAAAAAAAAAAAAAAAATGTCGGAAATTTTGTTCCCTACATTTGACTTAAGAAACATGTGTCGTCTGCCACGAAATGTTCCCTGAGTCGATTTTTCATGTTTTTCGCGGATACGTAAGTGGCACCTATGAGAGACGGTAGTCTACGTAAATGGGTATGTCGTCACGGTATAAAGAGATTGGAGAGAAAAAATATATTAGAAATTCAGTTCTCTTTGTTTGACTTATGCAGTTGCTACTGAAAGAGTCTTCAGTCTTTTTTTAGCCACTTGTCACATTATTTCCTGGTGTTTTCGCATGTGCGTAACTGGCACGTATGAAACGGTAGTCAATGTAACTGGGTTTCCTGTTGCGGTTTGAAGAGATTAGAAGAATTACGCTTCAATGCCCTTTGTTTGATTCATGCAATAGGAATCAATTGCTACTGAAAGAGTATTCAGTCTTTTTTTAGCCACTTGTCACATTCATTTCTGGGTTTTTTGCACTGTACATTGATCATTTTGGCTTATTCAATGTGCAGAATTTAATGTGGTCTGAGTCAGAAAATCTAATTAAGGGATAAAGGGGCATCAAGGGTTTATTTCAAGGGAAGTAACTCTTGCAGGGGGGGCTTGAAAAGACCAAAACAAGGTCTTCTGCCACCCTGTTCTCTTAAATTTTGGCCCTTTTTCAGTGAAATCTGGCATGTGTGGATGGTGCATGCCTGGCAGTTTGCCAAGGACTGCACAGCAGCCTTCAAAGGAGACTTTAAATCCACTTTTATGCCGTTTTTTGTTCACTGTTTTCTATTGATATATTAGGGCGCCATTTTGAAGTAATTTTCAAGCTCTCTGATTGGCTGATTGGGCCCAGCTTTGAATTTCTCGAAGCCTCTGATTGGCTGACTGGGCCCAGCTTTGAATTTCTCGAAGCCTCTGATTGGCTGACTGGGCCCCATGCTGATTTCCTTATTAACCTTTTACCACACAATGACGCCTTTTTACACACCCGAAAGAGAAAGCTTTTGAAAATAATCTGAGAAAAGGAGACAATGCAGGTTACCAGCATTTTCTCCTTTTCCCACAATGTTTTCTACCCTATCGAAGAAAAAATGGATTATTGCTTATTCTTACGTCTTATTGTATCTTTATGGCCTATTTTCAAATTCTTCAAACTAGAACAAGATTTTTTTTTTTAACTGGAAAAAGTTTCCGCAACAGCAACCCGTTGCTTCTGAATTCTATGTTTTTGCGCAGCAGTTAAACCTAACATTGACTTTTGACTCGCAAGGTCACCAAAATTGACCCTGGTAAGAAAACAGGGAAACATTCGGTTTACCTTTCTTTGATTTGTGCAACAGGTAGCAGTTGCCTCCGAAAGTGTCCGAGTTGATTTTACAATTTTATGCGCAGCACGTAACCATCACGTATGGGGGACATAGTCATCGTAACCAAATCAATGGCCCTAGTGAGAGAAAACGAAAAAGAAAAATCCCTATGATTGACTTGAATGACAGACCTGTCGTCTGCTACAAAATGTTCCATAAGTCCATGTTTCATGTTTTCGCGGATGCGTAAATGGAACCTATGAGACGGTAGTCAACGTAAATGGTTTGTTGCCATGGTATAAAGACAACGGAGGGGAAAAAAAAAAAAAAAAATGTCGGAAATTTTGTTCCCTACATTTGACTTAAGAAACATGTGTCGTCTGCCACGAAATGTTCCCTGAGTCGATTTTTCATGTTTTTCGCGGATACGTAAGTGGCACCTATGAGAGACGGTAGTCTACGTAAATGGGTATGTCGTCACGGTATAAAGAGATTGGAGAGAAAAAATATATTAGAAATTTAGTTCTCTTTGTTTGACTTATGCAGTTGCTACTGAAAGAGTCTTCAGTCTTTTTTTAGCCACTTGTCACATTATTTCCTGGTGTTTTCGCATGTGCGTAACTGGCACGTATGAAACGGTAGTCAATGTAACTGGGTTTCCTGTTGCGGTTTGAAGAGATTAGAAGAATTACGCTTCAATGCCCTTTGTTTGATTCATGCAATAGGAATCAATTGCTACTGAAAGAGTATTCAGTCTTTTTTTAGCCACTTGTCACATTCATTTCTGGGTTTTTTGCACTGTACATTGATCATTTTGGCTTATTCAATGTGCAGAATTTAATGTGGTCTGAGTCAGAAAATCTAATTAAGGGATAAAGGGGCATCAAGGGTTTATTTCAAGGGAAGTAACTCTTGCAGGGGGGGCTTGAAAAGACCAAAACAAGGTCTTCTGCCACCCTGTTCTCTTAAATTTTGGCCCTTTTTCAGTGAAATCTGGCATGTGTGGATGGTGCATGCCTGGCAGTTTGCCAAGGACTGCACAGCAGCCTTCAAAGGAGACTTTAAATCCACTTTTATGCCGTTTTTTGTTCACTGTTTTCTATTGATATATTAGGGCGCCATTTTGAAGTAATTTTCAAGCTCTCTGATTGGCTGATTGGGCCCAGCTTTGAATTTCTCGAAGCCTCTGATTGGCTGACTGGGCCCAGCTTTGAATTTCTCGAAGCCTCTGATTGGCTGACTGGGCCCCATGCTGATTTCCTTATTAACCTTTTACCACACAATGACGCCTTTTTACACACCCGAAAGAGAAAGCTTTTGAAAATAATCTGAGAAAAGGAGACAATGCAGGTTACCAGCATTTTCTCCTTTTCCCACAATGTTTTCTACCCTATCGAAGAAAAAATGGATTATTGCTTATTCTTACGTCTTATTGTATCTTTATGGCCTATTTTCAAATTCTTCAAACTAGAACAAGATTTTTTTTTTTAACTGGAAAAAGTTTCCGCAACAGCAACCCGTTGCTTCTGAATTCTATGTTTTTGCGCAGCAGTTAAACCTAACATTGACTTTTGACTCGCAAGGTCACCAAAATTGACCCTGGTAAGAAAACAGGGAAACATTCGGTTTACCTTTCTTTGATTTGTGCAACAGGTAGCAGTTGCCTCCGAAAGTGTCCGAGTTGATTTTACAATTTTATGCGCAGCACGTAACCATCACGTATGGGGGACATAGTCATCGTAACCAAATCAATGGCCCTAGTGAGAGAAAACGAAAAAGAAAAATCCCTATGATTGACTTGAATGACAGACCTGTCGTCTGCTACAAAATGTTCCATAAGTCCATGTTTCATGTTTTCGCGGATGCGTAAATGGAACCTATGAGACGGTAGTCAACGTAAATGGTTTGTTGCCATGGTATAAAGACAACGGAGGGGAAAAAAAAAAAAAAAAATGTCGGAAATTTTGTTCCCTACATTTGACTTAAGAAACATGTGTCGTCTGCCACGAAATGTTCCCTGAGTCGATTTTTCATGTTTTTCGCGGATACGTAAGTGGCACCTATGAGAGACGGTAGTCTACGTAAATGGGTATGTCGTCACGGTATAAAGAGATTGGAGAGAAAAAATATATTAGAAATTTAGTTCTCTTTGTTTGACTTATGCAGTTGCTACTGAAAGAGTCTTCAGTCTTTTTTTAGCCACTTGTCACATTATTTCCTGGTGTTTTCGCATGTGCGTAACTGGCACGTATGAAACGGTAGTCAATGTAACTGGGTTTCCTGTTGCGGTTTGAAGAGATTAGAAGAATTACGCTTCAATGCCCTTTGTTTGATTCATGCAATAGGAATCAATTGCTACTGAAAGAGTATTCAGTCTTTTTTTAGCCACTTGTCACATTCATTTCTGGGTTTTTTGCACTGTACATTGATCATTTTGGCTTATTCAATGTGCAGAATTTAATGTGGTCTGAGTCAGAAAATCTAATTAAGGGATAAAGGGGCATCAAGGGTTTATTTCAAGGGAAGTAACTCTTGCAGGGGGGGCTTGAAAAGACCAAAACAAGGTCTTCTGCCACCCTGTTCTCTTAAATTTTGGCCCTTTTTCAGTGAAATCTGGCATGTGTGGATGGTGCATGCCTGGCAGTTTGCCAAGGACTGCACAGCAGCCTTCAAAGGAGACTTTAAATCCACTTTTATGCCGTTTTTTGTTCACTGTTTTCTATTGATATATTAGGGCGCCATTTTGAAGTAATTTTCAAGCTCTCTGATTGGCTGATTGGGCCCAGCTTTGAATTTCTCGAAGCCTCTGATTGGCTGACTGGGCCCAGCTTTGAATTTCTCGAAGCCTCTGATTGGCTGACTGGGCCCCATGCTGATTTCCTTATTAACCTTTTACCACACAATGACGCCTTTTTACACACCCGAAAGAGAAAGCTTTTGAAAATAATCTGAGAAAAGGAGACAATGCAGGTTACCAGCATTTTCTCCTTTTCCCACAATGTTTTCTACCCTATCGAAGAAAAAATGGATTATTGCTTATTCTTACGTCTTATTGTATCTTTATGGCCTATTTTCAAATTCTTCAAACTAGAACAAGATTTTTTTTTTTAACTGGAAAAAGTTTCCGCAACAGCAACCCGTTGCTTCTGAATTCTATGTTTTTGCGCAGCAGTTAAACCTAACATTGACTTTTGACTCGCAAGGTCACCAAAATTGACCCTGGTAAGAAAACAGGGAAACATTCGGTTTACCTTTCTTTGATTTGTGCAACAGGTAGCAGTTGCCTCCGAAAGTGTCCGAGTTGATTTTACAATTTTATGCGCAGCACGTAACCATCACGTATGGGGGACATAGTCATCGTAACCAAATCAATGGCCCTAGTGAGAGAAAACGAAAAAGAAAAATCCCTATGATTGACTTGAATGACAGACCTGTCGTCTGCTACAAAATGTTCCATAAGTCCATGTTTCATGTTTTCGCGGATGCGTAAATGGAACCTATGAGACGGTAGTCAACGTAAATGGTTTGTTGCCATGGTATAAAGACAACGGAGGGGAAAAAAAAAAAAAAAAATGTCGGAAATTTTGTTCCCTACATTTGACTTAAGAAACATGTGTTGTCTGCCACGAAATGTTCCCTGAGTCGATTTTTCATGTTTTTCGCGGATACGTAAGTGGCACCTATGAGAGACGGTAGTCTACGTAAATGGGTATGTCGTCACGGTATAAAGAGATTGGAGAGAAAAAATATATTAGAAATTTAGTTCTCTTTGTTTGACTTATGCAGTTGCTACTGAAAGAGTCTTCAGTCTTTTTTTAGCCACTTGTCACATTATTTCCTGGTGTTTTCGCATGTGCGTAACTGGCACGTATGAAACGGTAGTCAATGTAACTGGGTTTCCTGTTGCGGTTTGAAGAGATTAGAAGAATTACGCTTCAATGCCCTTTGTTTGATTCATGCAATAGGAATCAATTGCTACTGAAAGAGTATTCAGTCTTTTTTTAGCCACTTGTCACATTCATTTCTGGGTTTTTTGCACTGTACATTGATCATTTTGGCTTATTCAATGTGCAGAATTTAATGTGGTCTGAGTCAGAAAATCTAATTAAGGGATAAAGGGGCATCAAGGGTTTATTTCAAGGGAAGTAACTCTTGCAGGGGGGGGCTTGAAAAGACCAAAACAAGGTCTTCTGCCACCCTGTTCTCTTAAATTTTGGCCCTTTTTCAGTGAAATCTGGCATGTGTGGATGGTGCATGCCTGGCAGTTTGCCAAGGACTGCACAGCAGCCTTCAAAGGAGACTTTAAATCCACTTTTATGCCGTTTTTTGTTCACTGTTTTCTATTGATATATTAGGGCGCCATTTTGAAGTAATTTTCAAGCTCTCTGATTGGCTGATTGGGCCCAGCTTTGAATTTCTCGAAGCCTCTGATTGGCTGACTGGGCCCAGCTTTGAATTTCTCGAAGCCTCTGATTGGCTGACTGGGCCCCATGCTGATTTCCTTATTAACCTTTTACCACACAATGACGCCTTTTTACACACCCGAAAGAGAAAGCTTTTGAAAATAATCTGAGAAAAGGAGACAATGCAGGTTACCAGCATTTTCTCCTTTTCCCACAATGTTTTCTACCCTATCGAAGAAAAAATGGATTATTGCTTATTCTTACGTCTTATTGTATCTTTATGGCCTATTTTCAAATTCTTCAAACTAGAACAAGATTTTTTTTTTTAACTGGAAAAAGTTTCCGCAACAGCAACCCGTTGCTTCTGAATTCTATGTTTTTGCGCAGCAGTTAAACCTAACATTGACTTTTGACTCGCAAGGTCACCAAAATTGACCCTGGTAAGAAAACAGGGAAACATTCGGTTTACCTTTCTTTGATTTGTGCAACAGGTAGCAGTTGCCTCAGAAAGTGTCCGAGTTGATTTTACAATTTTATGCGCAGCACGTAACCATCACGTATGGGGGACATAGTCATCGTAACCAAATCAATGGCCCTAGTGAGAGAAAACGAAAAAGAAAAATCCCTATGATTGACTTGAATGACAGACCTGTCGTCTGCTACAAAATGTTCCATAAGTCCATGTTTCATGTTTTCGCGGATGCGTAAATGGAACCTATGAGACGGTAGTCAACGTAAATGGTTTGTTGCCATGGTATAAAGACAACGGAGGGAAAAAAAAAAAAAAAAAATGTCGGAAATTTTGTTCCCTACATTTGACTTAAGAAACATGTGTCGTCTGCCACGAAATGTTCCCTGAGTCGATTTTTCATGTTTTTCGCGGATACGTAAGTGGCACCTATGAGAGACGGTAGTCTACGTAAATGGGTATGTCGTCACGGTATAAAGAGATTGGAGAGAAAAAATATATTAGAAATTTAGTTCTCTTTGTTTGACTTATGCAGTTGCTACTGAAAGAGTCTTCAGTCTTTTTTTAGCCACTTGTCACATTATTTCCTGGTGTTTTCGCATGTGCGTAACTGGCACGTATGAAACGGTAGTCAATGTAACTGGGTTTCCTGTTGCGGTTTGAAGAGATTAGAAGAATTACGCTTCAATGCCCTTTGTTTGATTCATGCAATAGGAATCAATTGCTACTGAAAGAGTATTCAGTCTTTTTTTAGCCACTTGTCACATTCATTTCTGGGTTTTTTGCACTGTACATTGATCATTTTGGCTTATTCAATGTGCAGAATTTAATGTGGTCTGAGTCAGAAAATCTAATTAAGGGATAAAGGGGCATCAAGGGTTTATTTCAAGGGAAGTAACTCTTGCAGGGGGGGCTTGAAAAGACCAAAACAAGGTCTTCTGCCACCCTGTTCTCTTAAATTTTGGCCCTTTTTCAGTGAAATCTGGCATGTGTGGATGGTGCATGCCTGGCAGTTTGCCAAGGACTGCACAGCAGCCTTCAAAGGAGACTTTAAATCCACTTTTATGCCGTTTTTTGTTCACTGTTTTCTATTGATATATTAGGGCGCCATTTTGAAGTAATTTTCAAGCTCTCTGATTGGCTGATTGGGCCCAGCTTTGAATTTCTCGAAGCCTCTGATTGGCTGACTGGGCCCAGCTTTGAATTTCTCGAAGCCTCTGATTGGCTGACTGGGCCCCATGCTGATTTCCTTATTAACCTTTTACCACACAATGACGCCTTTTTACACACCCGAAAGAGAAAGCTTTTGAAAATAATCTGAGAAAAGGAGACAATGCAGGTTACCAGCATTTTCTCCTTTTCCCACAATGTTTTCTACCCTATCGAAGAAAAAATGGATTATTGCTTATTCTTACGTCTTATTGTATCTTTATGGCCTATTTTCAAATTCTTCAAACTAGAACAAGATTTTTTTTTTTAACTGGAAAAAGTTTCCGCAACAGCAACCCGTTGCTTCTGAATTCTATGTTTTTGCGCAGCAGTTAAACCTAACATTGACTTTTGACTCGCAAGGTCACCAAAATTGACCCTGGTAAGAAAACAGGGAAACATTCGGTTTACCTTTCTTTGATTTGTGCAACAGGTAGCAGTTGCCTCCGAAAGTGTCCGAGTTGATTTTACAATTTTATGCGCAGCACGTAACCATCACGTATGGGGGACATAGTCATCGTAACCAAATCAATGGCCCTAGTGAGAGAAAACGAAAAAGAAAAATCCCTATGATTGACTTGAATGACAGACCTGTCGTCTGCTACAAAATGTTCCATAAGTCCATGTTTCATGTTTTCGCGGATGCGTAAATGGAACCTATGAGACGGTAGTCAACGTAAATGGTTTGTTGCCATGGTATAAAGACAACGGAGGGGAAAAAAAAAAAAAAAAATGTCGGAAATTTTGTTCCCTACATTTGACTTAAGAAACATGTGTCGTCTGCCACGAAATGTTCCCTGAGTCGATTTTTCATGTTTTTCGCGGATACGTAAGTGGCACCTATGAGAGACGGTAGTCTACGTAAATGGGTATGTCGTCACGGTATAAAGAGATTGGAGAGAAAAAATATATTAGAAATTTAGTTCTCTTTGTTTGACTTATGCAGTTGCTACTGAAAGAGTCTTCAGTCTTTTTTTAGCCACTTGTCACATTATTTCCTGGTGTTTTCGCATGTGCGTAACTGGCACGTATGAAACGGTAGTCAATGTAACTGGGTTTCCTGTTGCGGTTTGAAGAGATTAGAAGAATTACGCTTCAATGCCCTTTGTTTGATTCATGCAATAGGAATCAATTGCTACTGAAAGAGTATTCAGTCTTTTTTTAGCCACTTGTCACATTCATTTCTGGGTTTTTTGCACTGTACATTGATCATTTTGGCTTATTCAATGTGCAGAATTTAATGTGGTCTGAGTCAGAAAATCTAATTAAGGGATAAAGGGGCATCAAGGGTTTATTTCAAGGGAAGTAACTCTTGCAGGGGGGGCTTGAAAAGACCAAAACAAGGTCTTCTGCCACCCTGTTCTCTTAAATTTTGGCCCTTTTTCAGTGAAATCTGGCATGTGTGGATGGTGCATGCCTGGCAGTTTGCCAAGGACTGCACAGCAGCCTTCAAAGGAGACTTTAAATCCACTTTTATGCCGTTTTTTGTTCACTGTTTTCTATTGATATATTAGGGCGCCATTTTGAAGTAATTTTCAAGCTCTCTGATTGGCTGATTGGGCCCAGCTTTGAATTTCTCGAAGCCTCTGATTGGCTGACTGGGCCCAGCTTTGAATTTCTCGAAGCCTCTGATTGGCTGACTGGGCCCCATGCTGATTTCCTTATTAACCTTTTACCACACAATGACGCCTTTTTACACACCCGAAAGAGAAAGCTTTTGAAAATAATCTGAGAAAAGGAGACAATGCAGGTTACCAGCATTTTCTCCTTTTCCCACAATGTTTTCTACCCTATCGAAGAAAAAATGGATTATTGCTTATTCTTACGTCTTATTGTATCTTTATGGCCTATTTTCAAATTCTTCAAACTAGAACAAGATTTTTTTTTTTAACTGGAAAAAGTTTCCGCAACAGCAACCCGTTGCTTCTGAATTCTATGTTTTTGCGCAGCAGTTAAACCTAACATTGACTTTTGACTCGCAAGGTCACCAAAATTGACCCTGGTAAGAAAACAGGGAAACATTCGGTTTACCTTTCTTTGATTTGTGCAACAGGTAGCAGTTGCCTCCGAAAGTGTCCGAGTTGATTTTACAATTTTATGCGCAGCACGTAACCATCACGTATGGGGGACATAGTCATCGTAACCAAATCAATGGCCCTAGTGAGAGAAAACGAAAAAGAAAAATCCCTATGATTGACTTGAATGACAGACCTGTCGTCTGCTACAAAATGTTCCATAAGTCCATGTTTCATGTTTTCGCGGATGCGTAAATGGAACCTATGAGACGGTAGTCAACGTAAATGGTTTGTTGCCATGGTATAAAGACAACGGAGGGGAAAAAAAAAAAAAAAAATGTCGGAAATTTTGTTCCCTACATTTGACTTAAGAAACATGTGTTGTCTGCCACGAAATGTTCCCTGAGTCGATTTTTCATGTTTTTCGCGGATACGTAAGTGGCACCTATGAGAGACGGTAGTCTACGTAAATGGGTATGTCGTCACGGTATAAAGAGATTGGAGAGAAAAAATATATTAGAAATTTAGTTCTCTTTGTTTGACTTATGCAGTTGCTACTGAAAGAGTCTTCAGTCTTTTTTTAGCCACTTGTCACATTATTTCCTGGTGTTTTCGCATGTGCGTAACTGGCACGTATGAAACGGTAGTCAATGTAACTGGGTTTCCTGTTGCGGTTTGAAGAGATTAGAAGAATTACGCTTCAATGCCCTTTGTTTGATTCATGCAATAGGAATCAATTGCTACTGAAAGAGTATTCAGTCTTTTTTTAGCCACTTGTCACATTCATTTCTGGGTTTTTTGCACTGTACATTGATCATTTTGGCTTATTCAATGTGCAGAATTTAATGTGGTCTGAGTCAGAAAATCTAATTAAGGGATAAAGGGGCATCAAGGGTTTATTTCAAGGGAAGTAACTCTTGCAGGGGGGGGCTTGAAAAGACCAAAACAAGGTCTTCTGCCACCCTGTTCTCTTAAATTTTGGCCCTTTTTCAGTGAAATCTGGCATGTGTGGATGGTGCATGCCTGGCAGTTTGCCAAGGACTGCACAGCAGCCTTCAAAGGAGACTTTAAATCCACTTTTATGCCGTTTTTTGTTCACTGTTTTCTATTGATATATTAGGGCGCCATTTTGAAGTAATTTTCAAGCTCTCTGATTGGCTGATTGGGCCCAGCTTTGAATTTCTCGAAGCCTCTGATTGGCTGACTGGGCCCAGCTTTGAATTTCTCGAAGCCTCTGATTGGCTGACTGGGCCCCATGCTGATTTCCTTATTAACCTTTTACCACACAATGACGCCTTTTTACACACCCGAAAGAGAAAGCTTTTGAAAATAATCTGAGAAAAGGAGACAATGCAGGTTACCAGCATTTTCTCCTTTTCCCACAATGTTTTCTACCCTATCGAAGAAAAAATGGATTATTGCTTATTCTTACGTCTTATTGTATCTTTATGGCCTATTTTCAAATTCTTCAAACTAGAACAAGATTTTTTTTTTTAACTGGAAAAAGTTTCCGCAACAGCAACCCGTTGCTTCTGAATTCTATGTTTTTGCGCAGCAGTTAAACCTAACATTGACTTTTGACTCGCAAGGTCACCAAAATTGACCCTGGTAAGAAAACAGGGAAACATTCGGTTTACCTTTCTTTGATTTGTGCAACAGGTAGCAGTTGCCTCCGAAAGTGTCCGAGTTGATTTTACAATTTTATGCGCAGCACGTAACCATCACGTATGGGGGACATAGTCATCGTAACCAAATCAATGGCCCTAGTGAGAGAAAACGAAAAAGAAAAATCCCTATGATTGACTTGAATGACAGACCTGTCGTCTGCTACAAAATGTTCCATAAGTCCATGTTTCATGTTTTCGCGGATGCGTAAATGGAACCTATGAGACGGTAGTCAACGTAAATGGTTTGTTGCCATGGTATAAAGACAACGGAGGGAAAAAAAAAAAAAAAAAATGTCGGAAATTTTGTTCCCTACATTTGACTTAAGAAACATGTGTCGTCTGCCACGAAATGTTCCCTGAGTCGATTTTTCATGTTTTTCGCGGATACGTAAGTGGCACCTATGAGAGACGGTAGTCTACGTAAATGGGTATGTCGTCACGGTATAAAGAGATTGGAGAGAAAAAATATATTAGAAATTTAGTTCTCTTTGTTTGACTTATGCAGTTGCTACTGAAAGAGTCTTCAGTCTTTTTTTAGCCACTTGTCACATTATTTCCTGGTGTTTTCGCATGTGCGTAACTGGCACGTATGAAACGGTAGTCAATGTAACTGGGTTTCCTGTTGCGGTTTGAAGAGATTAGAAGAATTACGCTTCAATGCCCTTTGTTTGATTCATGCAATAGGAATCAATTGCTACTGAAAGAGTATTCAGTCTTTTTTTAGCCACTTGTCACATTCATTTCTGGGTTTTTTGCACTGTACATTGATCATTTTGGCTTATTCAATGTGCAGAATTTAATGTGGTCTGAGTCAGAAAATCTAATTAAGGGATAAAGGGGCATCAAGGGTTTATTTCAAGGGAAGTAACTCTTGCAGGGGGGGCTTGAAAAGACCAAAACAAGGTCTTCTGCCACCCTGTTCTCTTAAATTTTGGCCCTTTTTCAGTGAAATCTGGCATGTGTGGATGGTGCATGCCTGGCAGTTTGCCAAGGACTGCACAGCAGCCTTCAAAGGAGACTTTAAATCCACTTTTATGCCGTTTTTTGTTCACTGTTTTCTATTGATATATTAGGGCGCCATTTTGAAGTAATTTTCAAGCTCTCTGATTGGCTGATTGGGCCCAGCTTTGAATTTCTCGAAGCCTCTGATTGGCTGACTGGGCCCAGCTTTGAATTTCTCGAAGCCTCTGATTGGCTGACTGGGCCCCATGCTGATTTCCTTATTAACCTTTTACCACACAATGACGCCTTTTTACACACCCGAAAGAGAAAGCTTTTGAAAATAATCTGAGAAAAGGAGACAATGCAGGTTACCAGCATTTTCTCCTTTTCCCACAATGTTTTCTACCCTATCGAAGAAAAAATGGATTATTGCTTATTCTTACGTCTTATTGTATCTTTATGGCCTATTTTCAAATTCTTCAAACTAGAACAAGATTTTTTTTTTTAACTGGAAAAAGTTTCCGCAACAGCAACCCGTTGCTTCTGAATTCTATGTTTTTGCGCAGCAGTTAAACCTAACATTGACTTTTGACTCGCAAGGTCACCAAAATTGACCCTGGTAAGAAAACAGGGAAACATTCGGTTTACCTTTCTTTGATTTGTGCAACAGGTAGCAGTTGCCTCCGAAAGTGTCCGAGTTGATTTTACAATTTTATGCGCAGCACGTAACCATCACGTATGGGGGACATAGTCATCGTAACCAAATCAATGGCCCTAGTGAGAGAAAACGAAAAAGAAAAATCCCTATGATTGACTTGAATGACAGACCTGTCGTCTGCTACAAAATGTTCCATAAGTCCATGTTTCATGTTTTCGCGGATGCGTAAATGGAACCTATGAGACGGTAGTCAACGTAAATGGTTTGTTGCCATGGTATAAAGACAACGGAGGGGAAAAAAAAAAAAAAAAATGTCGGAAATTTTGTTCCCTACATTTGACTTAAGAAACATGTGTCGTCTGCCACGAAATGTTCCCTGAGTCGATTTTTCATGTTTTTCGCGGATACGTAAGTGGCACCTATGAGAGACGGTAGTCTACGTAAATGGGTATGTCGTCACGGTATAAAGAGATTGGAGAGAAAAAATATATTAGAAATTTAGTTCTCTTTGTTTGACTTATGCAGTTGCTACTGAAAGAGTCTTCAGTCTTTTTTTAGCCACTTGTCACATTATTTCCTGGTGTTTTCGCATGTGCGTAACTGGCACGTATGAAACGGTAGTCAATGTAACTGGGTTTCCTGTTGCGGTTTGAAGAGATTAGAAGAATTACGCTTCAATGCCCTTTGTTTGATTCATGCAATAGGAATCAATTGCTACTGAAAGAGTATTCAGTCTTTTTTTAGCCACTTGTCACATTCATTTCTGGGTTTTTTGCACTGTACATTGATCATTTTGGCTTATTCAATGTGCAGAATTTAATGTGGTCTGAGTCAGAAAATCTAATTAAGGGATAAAGGGGCATCAAGGGTTTATTTCAAGGGAAGTAACTCTTGCAGGGGGGGCTTGAAAAGACCAAAACAAGGTCTTCTGCCACCCTGTTCTCTTAAATTTTGGCCCTTTTTCAGTGAAATCTGGCATGTGTGGATGGTGCATGCCTGGCAGTTTGCCAAGGACTGCACAGCAGCCTTCAAAGGAGACTTTAAATCCACTTTTATGCCGTTTTTTGTTCACTGTTTTCTATTGATATATTAGGGCGCCATTTTGAAGTAATTTTCAAGCTCTCTGATTGGCTGATTGGGCCCAGCTTTGAATTTCTCGAAGCCTCTGATTGGCTGACTGGGCCCAGCTTTGAATTTCTCGAAGCCTCTGATTGGCTGACTGGGCCCCATGCTGATTTCCTTATTAACCTTTTACCACACAATGACGCCTTTTTACACACCCGAAAGAGAAAGCTTTTGAAAATAATCTGAGAAAAGGAGACAATGCAGGTTACCAGCATTTTCTCCTTTTCCCACAATGTTTTCTACCCTATCGAAGAAAAAATGGATTATTGCTTATTCTTACGTCTTATTGTATCTTTATGGCCTATTTTCAAATTCTTCAAACTAGAACAAGATTTTTTTTTTTAACTGGAAAAAGTTTCCGCAACAGCAACCCGTTGCTTCTGAATTCTATGTTTTTGCGCAGCAGTTAAACCTAACATTGACTTTTGACTCGCAAGGTCACCAAAATTGACCCTGGTAAGAAAACAGGGAAACATTCGGTTTACCTTTCTTTGATTTGTGCAACAGGTAGCAGTTGCCTCCGAAAGTGTCCGAGTTGATTTTACAATTTTATGCGCAGCACGTAACCATCACGTATGGGGGACATAGTCATCGTAACCAAATCAATGGCCCTAGTGAGAGAAAACGAAAAAGAAAAATCCCTATGATTGACTTGAATGACAGACCTGTCGTCTGCTACAAAATGTTCCATAAGTCCATGTTTCATGTTTTCGCGGATGCGTAAATGGAACCTATGAGACGGTAGTCAACGTAAATGGTTTGTTGCCATGGTATAAAGACAACGGAGGGGAAAAAAAAAAAAAAAAATGTCGGAAATTTTGTTCCCTACATTTGACTTAAGAAACATGTGTCGTCTGCCACGAAATGTTCCCTGAGTCGATTTTTCATGTTTTTCGCGGATACGTAAGTGGCACCTATGAGAGACGGTAGTCTACGTAAATGGGTATGTCGTCACGGTATAAAGAGATTGGAGAGAAAAAATATATTAGAAATTTAGTTCTCTTTGTTTGACTTATGCAGTTGCTACTGAAAGAGTCTTCAGTCTTTTTTTAGCCACTTGTCACATTATTTCCTGGTGTTTTCGCATGTGCGTAACTGGCACGTATGAAACGGTAGTCAATGTAACTGGGTTTCCTGTTGCGGTTTGAAGAGATTAGAAGAATTACGCTTCAATGCCCTTTGTTTGATTCATGCAATAGGAATCAATTGCTACTGAAAGAGTATTCAGTCTTTTTTTAGCCACTTGTCACATTCATTTCTGGGTTTTTTGCACTGTACATTGATCATTTTGGCTTATTCAATGTGCAGAATTTAATGTGGTCTGAGTCAGAAAATCTAATTAAGGGATAAAGGGGCATCAAGGGTTTATTTCAAGGGAAGTAACTCTTGCAGGGGGGGCTTGAAAAGACCAAAACAAGGTCTTCTGCCACCCTGTTCTCTTAAATTTTGGCCCTTTTTCAGTGAAATCTGGCATGTGTGGATGGTGCATGCCTGGCAGTTTGCCAAGGACTGCACAGCAGCCTTCAAAGGAGACTTTAAATCCACTTTTATGCCGTTTTTTGTTCACTGTTTTCTATTGATATATTAGGGCGCCATTTTGAAGTAATTTTCAAGCTCTCTGATTGGCTGATTGGGCCCAGCTTTGAATTTCTCGAAGCCTCTGATTGGCTGACTGGGCCCCATGCTGATTTCCTTATTAACCTTTTACCACACAATGACGCCTTTTTACACACCCGAAAGAGAAAGCTTTTGAAAATAATCTGAGAAAAGGAGACAATGCAGGTTACCAGCATTTTCTCCTTTTCCCACAATGTTTTCTACCCTATCGAAGAAAAAATGGATTATTGCTTATTCTTACGTCTTATTGTATCTTTATGGCCTATTTTCAAATTCTTCAAACTAGAACAAGATTTTTTTTTTTAACTGGAAAAAGTTTCCGCAACAGCAACCCGTTGCTTCTGAATTCTATGTTTTTGCGCAGCAGGTAAACCTAACATTGACTTTTGACTCGCAAGGTCACCAAAATTGACCCTGGTAAGAAAACAGGGAAACATTCGGTTTACCTTTCTTTGATTTGTGCAACAGGTAGCAGTTGCCTCCGAAAGTGTCCGAGTTGATTTTACAATTTTATGCGCAGCACGTAACCATCACGTATGGGGGACATAGTCATCGTAACCAAATCAATGGCCCTAGTGAGAGAAAACGAAAAAGAAAAATCCCTATGATTGACTTGAATGACAGACCTGTCGTCTGCTACAAAATGTTCCATAAGTCCATGTTTCATGTTTTCGCGGATGCGTAAATGGAACCTATGAGACGGTAGTCAACGTAAATGGTTTGTTGCCATGGTATAAAGACAACGGAGGGGGAAAAAAAAAAAAAAATGTCGGAAATTTTGTTCCCTACATTTGACTTAAGAAACATGTGTCGTCTGCCACGAAATGTTCCCTGAGTCGATTTTTCATGTTTTTCGCGGATACGTAAGTGGCACCTATGAGAGACGGTAGTCTACGTAAATGGGTATGTCGTCACGGTATAAAGAGATTGGAGAGAAAAAATATATTAGAAATTTAGTTCTCTTTGTTTGACTTATGCAGTTGCTACTGAAAGAGTCTTCAGTCTTTTTTTAGCCACTTGTCACATTATTTCCTGGTGTTTTCGCATGTGCGTAACTGGCACGTATGAAACGGTAGTCAATGTAACTGGGTTTCCTGTTGCGGTTTGAAGAGATTAGAAGAATTACGCTTCAATGCCCTTTGTTTGATTCATGCAATAGGAATCAATTGCTACTGAAAGAGTATTCAGTCTTTTTTTAGCCACTTGTCACATTCATTTCTGGGTTTTTTGCACTGTACATTGATCATTTTGGCTTATTCAATGTGCAGAATTTAATGTGGTCTGAGTCAGAAAATCTAATTAAGGGATAAAGGGGCATCAAGGGTTTATTTCAAGGGAAGTAACTCTTGCAGGGGGGGCTTGAAAAGACCAAAACAAGGTCTTCTGCCACCCTGTTCTCTTAAATTTTGGCCCTTTTTTCAGTGAAATCTGGCATGTGTGGATGGTGCATGCCTGGCAGTTTGCCAAGGACTGCACAGCAGCCTTCAAAGGAGACTTTAAATCCACTTTTATGCCGTTTTTTGTTCACTGTTTTCTATTGATATATTAGGGCGCCATTTTGAAGTAATTTTCAAGCTCTCTGATTGGCTGATTGGGCCCAGCTTTGAATTTCTCGAAGCCTCTGATTGGCTGACTGGGCCCAGCTTTGAATTTCTCGAAGCCTCTGATTGGCTGACTGGGCCCCATGCTGATTTCCTTATTAACCTTTTACCACACAATGACGCCTTTTTACACACCCGAAAGAGAAAGCTTTTGAAAATAATCTGAGAAAAGGAGACAATGCAGGTTACCAGCATTTTCTCCTTTTCCCACAATGTTTTCTACCCTATCGAAGAAAAAATGGATTATTGCTTATTCTTACGTCTTATTGTATCTTTATGGCCTATTTTCAAATTCTTCAAACTAGAACAAGATTTTTTTTTTAACTGGAAAAAGTTTCCGCAACAGCAACCCGTTGCTTCTGAATTCTATGTTTTTGCGCAGCAGTTAAACCTAACATTGACTTTTGACTCGCAAGGTCACCAAAATTGACCCTGGTAAGAAAACAGGGAAACATTCGGTTTACCTTTCTTTGATTTGTGCAACAGGTAGCAGTTGCCTCCGAAAGTGTCCGAGTTGATTTTACAATTTTATGCGCAGCACGTAACCATCACGTATGGGGGACATAGTCATCGTAACCAAATCAATGGCCCTAGTGAGAGAAAACGAAAAAGAAAAATCCCTATGATTGACTTGAATGACAGACCTGTCGTCTGCTACAAAATGTTCCATAAGTCCATGTTTCATGTTTTCGCGGATGCGTAAATGGAACCTATGAGACGGTAGTCAACGTAAATGGTTTGTTGCCATGGTATAAAGACAACGGAGGGGAAAAAAAAAAAAAAAATGTCGGAAATTTTGTTCCCTACATTTGACTTAAGAAACATGTGTCGTCTGCCACGAAATGTTCCCTGAGTCGATTTTTCATGTTTTTCGCGGATACGTAAGTGGCACCTATGAGAGACGGTAGTCTACGTAAATGGGTATGTCGTCACGGTATAAAGAGATTGGAGAGAAAAAATATATTAGAAATTTAGTTCTCTTTGTTTGACTTATGCAGTTGCTACTGAAAGAGTCTTCAGTCTTTTTTTAGCCACTTGTCACATTATTTCCTGGTGTTTTCGCATGTGCGTAACTGGCACGTATGAAACGGTAGTCAATGTAACTGGGTTTCCTGTTGCGGTTTGAAGAGATTAGAAGAATTACGCTTCAATGCCCTTTGTTTGATTCATGCAATAGGAATCAATTGCTACTGAAAGAGTATTCAGTCTTTTTTTAGCCACTTGTCACATTCATTTCTGGGTTTTTTGCACTGTACATTGATCATTTTGGCTTATTCAATGTGCAGAATTTAATGTGGTCTGAGTCAGAAAATCTAATTAAGGGATAAAGGGGCATCAAGGGTTTATTTCAAGGGAAGTAACTCTTGCAGGGGGGGGCTTGAAAAGACCAAAACAAGGTCTTCTGCCACCCTGTTCTCTTAAATTTTGGCCGTTTTTCAGTGAAATCTGGCATGTGTGGATGGTGCATGCCTGGCAGTTTGCCAAGGACTGCACAGCAGCCTTCAAAGGAGACTTTAAATCCACTTTTATGCCGTTTTTTGTTCACTGTTTTCTATTGATATATTAGGGCGCCATTTTGAAGTAATTTTCAAGCTCTCTGATTGGCTGATTGGGCCCAGCTTTGAATTTCTCGAAGCCTCTGATTGGCTGACTGGGCCCAGCTTTGAATTTCTCGAAGCCTCTGATTGGCTGACTGGGCCCCATGCTGATTTCCTTATTAACCTTTTACCACACAATGACGCCTTTTTACACACCCGAAAGAGAAAGCTTTTGAAAATAATCTGAGAAAAGGAGACAATGCAGGTTACCAGCATTTTCTCCTTTTCCCACAATGTTTTCTACCCTATCGAAGAAAAAATGGATTATTGCTTATTCTTACGTCTTATTGTATCTTTATGGCCTATTTTCAAATTCTTCAAACTAGAACAAGATTTTTTTTTTTAACTGGAAAAAGTTTCCGCAACAGCAACCCGTTGCTTCTGAATTCTATGTTTTTGCGCAGCAGTTAAACCTAACATTGACTTTTGACTCGCAAGGTCACCAAAATTGACCCTGGTAAGAAAACAGGGAAACATTCGGTTTACCTTTCTTTGATTTGTGCAACAGGTAGCAGTTGCCTCCGAAAGTGTCCGAGTTGATTTTACAATTTTATGCGCAGCACGTAACCATCACGTATGGGGGACATAGTCATCGTAACCAAATCAATGGCCCTAGTGAGAGAAAACGAAAAAGAAAAATCCCTATGATTGACTTGAATGACAGACCTGTCGTCTGCTACAAAATGTTCCATAAGTCCATGTTTCATGTTTTCGCGGATGCGTAAATGGAACCTATGAGACGGTAGTCAACGTAAATGGTTTGTTGCCATGGTATAAAGACAACGGAGGGGAAAAAAAAAAAAAAAAATGTCGGAAATTTTGTTCCCTACATTTGACTTAAGAAACATGTGTCGTCTGCCACGAAATGTTCCCTGAGTCGATTTTTCATGTTTTTCGCGGATACGTAAGTGGCACCTATGAGAGACGGTAGTCTACGTAAATGGGTATGTCGTCACGGTATAAAGAGATTGGAGAGAAAAAATATATTAGAAATTTAGTTCTCTTTGTTTGACTTATGCAGTTGCTACTGAAAGAGTCTTCAGTCTTTTTTTAGCCACTTGTCACATTATTTCCTGGTGTTTTCGCATGTGCGTAACTGGCACGTATGAAACGGTAGTCAATGTAACTGGGTTTCCTGTTGCGGTTTGAAGAGATTAGAAGAATTACGCTTCAATGCCCTTTGTTTGATTCATGCAATAGGAATCAATTGCTACTGAAAGAGTATTCAGTCTTTTTTTAGCCACTTGTCACATTCATTTCTGGGTTTTTTGCACTGTACATTGATCATTTTGGCTTATTCAATGTGCAGAATTTAATGTGGTCTGAGTCAGAAAATCTAATTAAGGGATAAAGGGGCATCAAGGGTTTATTTCAAGGGAAGTAACTCTTGCAGGGGGGGGCTTGAAAAGACCAAAACAAGGTCTTCTGCCACCCTGTTCTCTTAAATTTTGGCCCTTTTTCAGTGAAATCTGGCATGTGTGGATGGTGCATGCCTGGCAGTTTGCCAAGGACTGCACAGCAGCCTTCAAAGGAGACTTTAAATCCACTTTTATGCCGTTTTTTGTTCACTGTTTTCTATTGATATATTAGGGCGCCATTTTGAAGTAATTTTCAAGCTCTCTGATTGGCTGATTGGGCCCAGCTTTGAATTTCTCGAAGCCTCTGATTGGCTGACTGGGCCCAGCTTTGAATTTCTCGAAGCCTCTGATTGGCTGACTGGGCCCCATGCTGATTTCCTTATTAACCTTTTACCACACAATGACGCCTTTTTACACACCCGAAAGAGAAAGCTTTTGAAAATAATCTGAGAAAAGGAGACAATGCAGGTTACCAGCATTTTCTCCTTTTCCCACAATGTTTTCTACCCTATCGAAGAAAAAATGGATTATTGCTTATTCTTACGTCTTATTGTATCTTTATGGCCTATTTTCAAATTCTTCAAACTAGAACAAGATTTTTTTTTTTAACTGGAAAAAGTTTCCGCAACAGCAACCCGTTGCTTCTGAATTCTATGTTTTTGCGCAGCAGTTAAACCTAACATTGACTTTTGACTCGCAAGGTCACCAAAATTGACCCTGGTAAGAAAACAGGGAAACATTCGGTTTACCTTTCTTTGATTTGTGCAACAGGTAGCAGTTGCCTCCGAAAGTGTCCGAGTTGATTTTACAATTTTATGCGCAGCACGTAACCATCACGTATGGGGGACATAGTCATCGTAACCAAATCAATGGCCCTAGTGAGAGAAAACGAAAAAGAAAAATCCCTATGATTGACTTGAATGACAGACCTGTCGTCTGCTACAAAATGTTCCATAAGTCCATGTTTCATGTTTTCGCGGATGCGTAAATGGAACCTATGAGACGGTAGTCAACGTAAATGGTTTGTTGCCATGGTATAAAGACAACGGAGGGGAAAAAAAAAAAAAAAAATGTCGGAAATTTTGTTCCCTACATTTGACTTAAGAAACATGTGTCGTCTGCCACGAAATGTTCCCTGAGTCGATTTTTCATGTTTTTCGCGGATACGTAAGTGGCACCTATGAGAGACGGTAGTCTACGTAAATGGGTATGTCGTCACGGTATAAAGAGATTGGAGAGAAAAAATATATTAGAAATTTAGTTCTCTTTGTTTGACTTATGCAGTTGCTACTGAAAGAGTCTTCAGTCTTTTTTTAGCCACTTGTCACATTATTTCCTGGTGTTTTCGCATGTGCGTAACTGGCACGTATGAAACGGTAGTCAATGTAACTGGGTTTCCTGTTGCGGTTTGAAGAGATTAGAAGAATTACGCTTCAATGCCCTTTGTTTGATTCATGCAATAGGAATCAATTGCTACTGAAAGAGTATTCAGTCTTTTTTTAGCCACTTGTCACATTCATTTCTGGGTTTTTTGCACTGTACATTGATCATTTTGGCTTATTCAATGTGCAGAATTTAATGTGGTCTGAGTCAGAAAATCTAATTAAGGGATAAAGGGGCATCAAGGGTTTATTTCAAGGGAAGTAACTCTTGCAGGGGGGGGCTTGAAAAGACCAAAACAAGGTCTTCTGCCACCCTGTTCTCTTAAATTTTGGCCGTTTTTCAGTGAAATCTGGCATGTGTGGATGGTGCATGCCTGGCAGTTTGCCAAGGACTGCACAGCAGCCTTCAAAGGAGACTTTAAATCCACTTTTATGCCGTTTTTTGTTCACTGTTTTCTATTGATATATTAGGGCGCCATTTTGAAGTAATTTTCAAGCTCTCTGATTGGCTGATTGGGCCCAGCTTTGAATTTCTCGAAGCCTCTGATTGGCTGACTGGGCCCAGCTTTGAATTTCTCGAAGCCTCTGATTGGCTGACTGGGCCCCATGCTGATTTCCTTATTAACCTTTTACCACACAATGACGCCTTTTTACACACCCGAAAGAGAAAGCTTTTGAAAATAATCTGAGAAAAGGAGACAATGCAGGTTACCAGCATTTTCTCCTTTTCCCACAATGTTTTCTACCCTATCGAAGAAAAAATGGATTATTGCTTATTCTTACGTCTTATTGTATCTTTATGGCCTATTTTCAAATTCTTCAAACTAGAACAAGATTTTTTTTTTTAACTGGAAAAAGTTTCCGCAACAGCAACCCGTTGCTTCTGAATTCTATGTTTTTGCGCAGCAGTTAAACCTAACATTGACTTTTGACTCGCAAGGTCACCAAAATTGACCCTGGTAAGAAAACAGGGAAACATTCGGTTTACCTTTCTTTGATTTGTGCAACAGGTAGCAGTTGCCTCCGAAAGTGTCCGAGTTGATTTTACAATTTTATGCGCAGCACGTAACCATCACGTATGGGGGACATAGTCATCGTAACCAAATCAATGGCCCTAGTGAGAGAAAACGAAAAAGAAAAATCCCTATGATTGACTTGAATGACAGACCTGTCGTCTGCTACAAAATGTTCCATAAGTCCATGTTTCATGTTTTCGCGGATGCGTAAATGGAACCTATGAGACGGTAGTCAACGTAAATGGTTTGTTGCCATGGTATAAAGACAACGGAGGGGGAAAAAAAAAAAAAAAAAATGTCGGAAATTTTGTTCCCTACATTTGACTTAAGAAACATGTGTCGTCTGCCACGAAATGTTCCCTGAGTCGATTTTTCATGTTTTTCGCGGATACGTAAGTGGCACCTATGAGAGACGGTAGTCTACGTAAATGGGTATGTCGTCACGGTATAAAGAGATTGGAGAGAAAAAATATATTAGAAATTTAGTTCTCTTTGTTTGACTTATGCAGTTGCTACTGAAAGAGTCTTCAGTCTTTTTTTAGCCACTTGTCACATTATTTCCTGGTGTTTTCGCATGTGCGTAACTGGCACGTATGAAACGGTAGTCAATGTAACTGGGTTTCCTGTTGCGGTTTGAAGAGATTAGAAGAATTACGCTTCAATGCCCTTTGTTTGATTCATGCAATAGGAATCAATTGCTACTGAAAGAGTATTCAGTCTTTTTTTAGCCACTTGTCACATTCATTTCTGGGTTTTTTGCACTGTACATTGATCATTTTGGCTTATTCAATGTGCAGAATTTAATGTGGTCTGAGTCAGAAAATCTAATTAAGGGATAAAGGGGCATCAAGGGTTTATTTCAAGGGAAGTAACTCTTGCAGGGGGGGGCTTGAAAAGACCAAAACAAGGTCTTCTGCCACCCTGTTCTCTTAAATTTTGGCCGTTTTTCAGTGAAATCTGGCATGTGTGGATGGTGCATGCCTGGCAGTTTGCCAAGGACTGCACAGCAGCCTTCAAAGGAGACTTTAAATCCACTTTTATGCCGTTTTTTGTTCACTGTTTTCTATTGATATATTAGGGCGCCATTTTGAAGTAATTTTCAAGCTCTCTGATTGGCTGATTGGGCCCAGCTTTGAATTTCTCGAAGCCTCTGATTGGCTGACTGGGCCCAGCTTTGAATTTCTCGAAGCCTCTGATTGGCTGACTGGGCCCCATGCTGATTTCCTTATTAACCTTTTACCACACAATGACGCCTTTTTACACACCCGAAAGAGAAAGCTTTTGAAAATAATCTGAGAAAAGGAGACAATGCAGGTTACCAGCATTTTCTCCTTTTCCCACAATGTTTTCTACCCTATCGAAGAAAAAATGGATTATTGCTTATTCTTACGTCTTATTGTATCTTTATGGCCTATTTTCAAATTCTTCAAACTAGAACAAGATTTTTTTTTTTAACTGGAAAAAGTTTCCGCAACAGCAACCCGTTGCTTCTGAATTCTATGTTTTTGCGCAGCAGTTAAACCTAACATTGACTTTTGACTCGCAAGGTCACCAAAATTGACCCTGGTAAGAAAACAGGGAAACATTCGGTTTACCTTTCTTTGATTTGTGCAACAGGTAGCAGTTGCCTCCGAAAGTGTCCGAGTTGATTTTACAATTTTATGCGCAGCACGTAACCATCACGTATGGGGGACATAGTCATCGTAACCAAATCAATGGCCCTAGTGAGAGAAAACGAAAAAGAAAAATCCCTATGATTGACTTGAATGACAGACCTGTCGTCTGCTACAAAATGTTCCATAAGTCCATGTTTCATGTTTTCGCGGATGCGTAAATGGAACCTATGAGACGGTAGTCAACGTAAATGGTTTGTTGCCATGGTATAAAGACAACGGAGGGGGAAAAAAAAAAAAAAAAAATGTCGGAAATTTTGTTCCCTACATTTGACTTAAGAAACATGTGTCGTCTGCCACGAAATGTTCCCTGAGTCGATTTTTCATGTTTTTCGCGGATACGTAAGTGGCACCTATGAGAGACGGTAGTCTACGTAAATGGGTATGTCGTCACGGTATAAAGAGATTGGAGAGAAAAAATATATTAGAAATTTAGTTCTCTTTGTTTGACTTATGCAGTTGCTACTGAAAGAGTCTTCAGTCTTTTTTTAGCCACTTGTCACATTATTTCCTGGTGTTTTCGCATGTGCGTAACTGGCACGTATGAAACGGTAGTCAATGTAACTGGGTTTCCTGTTGCGGTTTGAAGAGATTAGAAGAATTACGCTTCAATGCCCTTTGTTTGATTCATGCAATAGGAATCAATTGCTACTGAAAGAGTATTCAGTCTTTTTTTAGCCACTTGTCACATTCATTTCTGGGTTTTTTGCACTGTACATTGATCATTTTGGCTTATTCAATGTGCAGAATTTAATGTGGTCTGAGTCAGAAAATCTAATTAAGGGATAAAGGGGCATCAAGGGTTTATTTCAAGGGAAGTAACTCTTGCAGGGGGGGGCTTGAAAAGACCAAAACAAGGTCTTCTGCCACCCTGTTCTCTTAAATTTTGGCCGTTTTTCAGTGAAATCTGGCATGTGTGGATGGTGCATGCCTGGCAGTTTGCCAAGGACTGCACAGCAGCCTTCAAAGGAGACTTTAAATCCACTTTTATGCCGTTTTTTGTTCACTGTTTTCTATTGATATATTAGGGCGCCATTTTGAAGTAATTTTCAAGCTCTCTGATTGGCTGATTGGGCCCAGCTTTGAATTTCTCGAAGCCTCTGATTGGCTGACTGGGCCCAGCTTTGAATTTCTCGAAGCCTCTGATTGGCTGACTGGGCCCCATGCTGATTTCCTTATTAACCTTTTACCACACAATGACGCCTTTTTACACACCCGAAAGAGAAAGCTTTTGAAAATAATCTGAGAAAAGGAGACAATGCAGGTTACCAGCATTTTCTCCTTTTCCCACAATGTTTTCTACCCTATCGAAGAAAAAATGGATTATTGCTTATTCTTACGTCTTATTGTATCTTTATGGCCTATTTTCAAATTCTTCAAACTAGAACAAGATTTTTTTTTTTAACTGGAAAAAGTTTCCGCAACAGCAACCCGTTGCTTCTGAATTCTATGTTTTTGCGCAGCAGTTAAACCTAACATTGACTTTTGACTCGCAAGGTCACCAAAATTGACCCTGGTAAGAAAACAGGGAAACATTCGGTTTACCTTTCTTTGATTTGTGCAACAGGTAGCAGTTGCCTCCGAAAGTGTCCGAGTTGATTTTACAATTTTATGCGCAGCACGTAACCATCACGTATGGGGGACATAGTCATCGTAACCAAATCAATGGCCCTAGTGAGAGAAAACGAAAAAGAAAAATCCCTATGATTGACTTGAATGACAGACCTGTCGTCTGCTACAAAATGTTCCATAAGTCCATGTATCATGTTTTCGCGGATGCGTAAATGGAACCTATGAGACGGTAGTCAACGTAAATGGTTTGTTGCCATGGTATAAAGACAACGGAGGGGAAAAAAAAAAAAAAAAATGTCGGAAATTTTGTTCCCTACATTTGACTTAAGAAACATGTGTCGTCTGCCACGAAATGTTCCCTGAGTCGATTTTTCATGTTTTTCGCGGATACGTAAGTGGCACCTATGAGAGACGGTAGTCTACGTAAATGGGTATGTCGTCACGGTATAAAGAGATTGGAGAGAAAAAATATATTAGAAATTTAGTTCTCTTTGTTTGACTTATGCAGTTGCTACTGAAAGAGTCTTCAGTCTTTTTTTAGCCACTTGTCACATTATTTCCTGGTGTTTTCGCATGTGCGTAACTGGCACGTATGAAACGGTAGTCAATGTAACTGGGTTTCCTGTTGCGGTTTGAAGAGATTAGAAGAATTACGCTTCAATGCCCTTTGTTTGATTCATGCAATAGGAATCAATTGCTACTGAAAGAGTATTCAGTCTTTTTTTAGCCACTTGTCACATTCATTTCTGGGTTTTTTGCACTGTACATTGATCATTTTGGCTTATTCAATGTGCAGAATTTAATGTGGTCTGAGTCAGAAAATCTAATTAAGGGATAAAGGGGCATCAAGGGTTTATTTCAAGGGAAGTAACTCTTGCAGGGGGGGGCTTGAAAAGACCAAAACAAGGTCTTCTGCCACCCTGTTCTCTTAAATTTTGGCCCTTTTTCAGTGAAATCTGGCATGTGTGGATGGTGCATGCCTGGCAGTTTGCCAAGGACTGCACAGCAGCCTTCAAAGGAGACTTTAAATCCACTTTTATGCCGTTTTTTGTTCACTGTTTTCTATTGATATATTAGGGCGCCATTTTGAAGTAATTTTCAAGCTCTCTGATTGGCTGATTGGGCCCAGCTTTGAATTTCTCAAAGCCTCTGATTGGCTGACTGGGCCCAGCTTTGAATTTCTCGAAGCCTCTGATTGGCTGACTGGGCCCCATGCTGATTTCCTTATTAACCTTTTACCACACAATGACGCCTTTTTACACACCCGAAAGAGAAAGCTTTTGAAAATAATCTGAGAAAAGGAGACAATGCAGGTTACCAGCATTTTCTCCTTTTCCCACAATGTTTTCTACCCTATCGAAGAAAAAATGGATTATTGCTTATTCTTACGTCTTATTGTATCTTTATGGCCTATTTTCAAATTCTTCAAACTAGAACAAGATATTTTTTTTAACTGGAAAAAGTTTCCGCAACAGCAACCCGTTGCTTCTGAATTCTATGTTTTTGCGCAGCAGTTAAACCTAACATTGACTTTTGACTCGCAAGGTCACCAAAATTGACCCTGGTAAGAAAACAGGGAAACATTCGGTTTACCTTTCTTTGATTTGTGCAACAGGTAGCAGTTGCCTCCGAAAGTGTCCGAGTTGATTTTACAATTTTATGCGCAGCACGTAACCATCACGTATGGGGGACATAGTCATCGTAACCAAATCAATGGCCCTAGTGAGAGAAAACGAAAAAGAAAAATCCCTATGATTGACTTGAATGACAGACCTGTCGTCTGCTACAAAATGTTCCATAAGTTCATGTTTCATGTTTTCGCGGATGCGTAAATGGAACCTATGAGACGGTAGTCAACGTAAATGGTTTGTTGCCATGGTATAAAGACAACGGAGGGGAAAAAAAAAAAAAAAATGTCGGAAATTTTGTTCCCTACATTTGACTTAAGAAACATGTGTCGTCTGCCACGAAATGTTCCCTGAGTCGATTTTTCATGTTTTTCGCGGATACGTAAGTGGCACCTATGAGAGACGGTAGTCTACGTAAATGGGTATGTCGTCACGGTATAAAGAGATTGGAGAGAAAAAATATATTAGAAATTTAGTTCTCTTTGTTTGACTTATGCAGTTGCTACTGAAAGAGTCTTCAGTCTTTTTTTAGCCACTTGTCACATTATTTCCTGGTGTTTTCGCATGTGCGTAACTGGCACGTATGAAACGGTAGTCAATGTAACTGGGTTTCCTGTTGCGGTTTGAAGAGATTAGAAGAATTACGCTTCAATGCCCTTTGTTTGATTCATGCAATAGGAATCAATTGCTACTGAAAGAGTATTCAGTCTTTTTTTAGCCACTTGTCACATTCATTTCTGGGTTTTTTGCACTGTACATTGATCATTTTGGCTTATTCAATGTGCAGAATTTAATGTGGTCTGAGTCAGAAAATCTAATTAAGGGATAAAGGGGCATCAAGGGTTTATTTCAAGGGAAGTAACTCTTGCAGGGGGGGCTTGAAAAGACCAAAACAAGGTCTTCTGCCACCCTGTTCTCTTAAATTTTGGCCCTTTTTCTGTGAAATCTGGCATGTGTGGATGGTGCATGCCTGGCAGTTTGCCAAGGACTGCACAGCAGCCTTCAAAGGAGACTTTAAATCCACTTTTATGCCGTTTTTTGTTCACTGTTTTCTATTGATATATTAGGGCGCCATTTTGAAGTAATTTTCAAGCTCTCTGATTGGCTGATTGGGCCCAGCTTTGAATTTCTCGAAGCCTCTGATTGGCTGACTGGGCCCAGCTTTGAATTTCTCGAAGCCTCTGATTGGCTGACTGGGCCCCATGCTGATTTCCTTATTAACCTTTTACCATACAATGACGCCTTTTTACACACCCGAAAGAGAAAGCTTTTGAAAATAATCTGAGAAAAGGAGACAATGCAGGTTACCAGCATTTTCTCCTTTTCCCACAATGTTTTCTACCCTATCGAAGAAAAAATGGATTATTGCTTATTCTTACGTCTTATTGTATCTTTATGGCCTATTTTCAAATTCTTCAAACTAGAACAAGATTTTTTTTTTTAACTGGAAAAAGTTTCCGCAACAGCAACCCGTTGCTTCTGAATTCTATGTTTTTGCGCAGCAGTTAAACCTAACATTGACTTTTGACTCGCAAGGTCACCAAAATTGACCCTGGTAAGAAAACAGGGAAACATTCGGTTTACCTTTCTTTGATTTGTGCAACAGGTAGCAGTTGCCTCCGAAAGTGTCCGAGTTGATTTTACAATTTTATGCGCAGCACGTAACCATCACGTATGGGGGACATAGTCATCGTAACCAAATCAATGGCCCTAGTGAGAGAAAACGAAAAAGAAAAATCCCTATGATTGACTGGAATGATAGACCTGTCGTCTGCTACAAAATGTTCCATAAGTCCATGTTTCATGTTTTCGCGGATGCGTAAATGGAACCTATGAGACGGTAGTCAACGTAAATGGTTTGTTGCCATGGTATAAAGATAACGGAGGGGAAAAAAAAAAAAAAATGTCGGAAATTTTGTTCCCTACATTTGACTTAAGAAACATGTGTCGTCTGCCACGAAATGTTCCCTGAGTCGATTTTTCATGTTTTTCGCGAATACGTAAGTGGCACCTATGAGAGACGGTAGTCTACGTAAATGGGTATGTCGTCACGGTATAAAGAGATTGGAGAGAAAAAATATATTAGAAATTTAGTTCTCTTTGTTTGACTTATGCAGTTGCTACTGAAAGAGTCTTCAGTCTTTTTTTAGCCACTTGTCACATTATTTCCTGGTGTTTTCGCATGTGCGTAACTGGCACGTATGAAACGGTAGTCAATGTAACTGGGTTTCCTGTTGCGGTTTGAAGAGATTAGAAGAATTACGCTTCAATGCCCTTTGTTTGATTCATGCAATAGGAATCAATTGCTACCGAAAGAGTATTCAGTCTTTTTTTAGCCACTTGTCACATTCATTTCTGGGTTTTTTGCACTGTACATTGATCATTTTGGCTTATTCAATGTGCAGAATTTAATGTGGTCTGAGTCAGAAAATCTAATTAAGGGATAAAGGGGCATCAAGGGTTTATTTCAAGGGAAGTAACTCTTGCAGGGGGGGCTTGAAAAGACCAAAACAAGGTCTTCTGCCACCCTGTTCTCTTAAATTTTGGCCCTTTTTCAGTGAAATCTGGCATGTGTGGATGGTGCATGCCTGGCAGTTTGCCAAGGACTGCACAGCAGCCTTCAAAGGAGACTTTAAATCCACTTTTATGCCGTTTTTTGTTCACTGTTTTCTATTGATATATTAGGGCGCCATTTTGAAGTAATTTTCAAGCTCTCTGATTGGCTGATTGGGCCCAGCTTTGAATTTCTCGAAGCCTCTGATTGGCTGACTGGGCCCAGCTTTGAATTTCTCGAAGCCTCTGATTGGCTGACTGGGCCCCATGCTGATTTCCTTATTAACCTTTTACCACACAATGACGCCTTTTTACACAACCGAAAGAGAAAGCTTTTGAAAATAATCTGAGAAAAGGAGACAATGCAGGTTACCAGCATTTTCTCCTTTTCCCACAATGTTTTCTACCCTATCGAAGAAAAAATGGATTATTGCTTATTCTTACGTCTTATTGTATCTTTATGGCCTATTTTCAAATTCTTCAAACTAGAACAAGATTTTTTTTTTTAACTGGAAAAAGTTTCCGCAACAGCAACCCGTTGCTTCTGAATTCTATGTTTTTGGGCAGCAGTTAAACCTAACATTGACTTTTGACTCGCAAGGTCACCAAAATTGACCCTGGTAAGAAAACAGGGAAACATTCGGTTTACCTTTCTTTGATTTGTGCAACAGGTAGCAGTTGCCTCCGAAAGTGTCCGAGTTGATTTTACAATTTTATGCGCAGCACGTAACCATTACGTATGGGGGACATAGTCATCGTAACCAAATCAATGGCCCTAGTGAGAGAAAACAAAAAAGAAAAATCCCTATGATTGACTTGAATGACAGACCTGTCGTCTGCTACAAAATGTTCCATAAGTCCATGTTTCATGTTTTCGCGGATGCGTAAATGGAACCTATGAGACGGTAGTCAACGTAAATGGTTTGTTGCCATGGTATAAAGACAACGGAGGGGAAAAAAAAAAAAAAAAATGTCGGAAATTTTGTTCCCTACATTTGACTTAAGAAACATGTGTCGTCTGCCACGAAATGTTCCCTGAGTCGATTTTTCATGTTTTTCGCGGATACGTAAGTGGCACCTATGAGAGACGATAGTCTACGTAAATGGGTATGTCGTCACGGTATAAAGAGATTGGAGAGAAAAAATATATTAGAAATTTAGTTCTCTTTGTTTGACTTATGCAGTTGCTACTGAAAGAGTCTTCAGTCTTTTTTTAGCCACTTGTCACATTATTTCCTGGTGTTTTCGCATGTGCGTAACTGGCACGTATGAAACGGTAGTCAATGTAACTGGGTTTCCTGTTGCGGTTTGAAGAGATTAGAAGAATTACGCTTCAATGCCCTTTGTTTGATTCATGCAATAGGAATCAATTGCTACTGAAAGAGTATTCAGTCTTTTTTTAGCCACTTGTCACATTCATTTCTGGGTTTTTTGCACTGTACATTGATCATTTTGGCTTATTCAATGTGCAGAATTTAATGTGGTCTGAGTCAGAAAATCTAATTAAGGGATAAAGGGGCATCAAGGGTTTATTTCAAGGGAAGTAACTCTTGCAGGGGGGGCTTGAAAAGACCAAAACAAGGTCTTCTGCCACCCTGTTCTCTTAAATTTTGGCCCTTTTTCAGTGAAATCTGGCATGTGTGGATGGTGCATGCCTGGCAGTTTGCCAAGGACTGCACAGCAGCCTTCAAAGGAGACTTTAAATCCACTTTTATGCCGTTTTTTGTTCACTGTTTTCTATTGATATATTAGGGCGCCATTTTGAAGTAATTTTCAAGCTCTCTGATTGGCTGATTGGGCCCAGCTTTGAATTTCTCAAAGCCTCTGATTGGCTGACTGGGCCCAGCTTTGAATTTCTCGAAGCCTCTGATTGGCTGACTGGGCCCCATGCTGATTTCCTTATTAACCTTTTACCACACAATGACGCCTTTTTACACACCCGAAAGAGAAAGCTTTTGAAAATAATCTGAGAAAAGGAGACAATGCAGGTTACCAGCATTTTCTCCTTTTCCCACAATGTTTTCTACCCTATCGAAGAAAAAATGGATTATTGCTTATTCTTACGTCTTATTGTATCTTTATGGCCTATTTTCAAATTCTTCAAACTAGAACAAGATTTTTTTTTTTAACTGGAAAAAGTTTCCGCAACAGCAACCCGTTGCTTCTGAATTCTATGTTTTTGCGCAGCAGTTAAACCTAACATTGACTTTTGACTCGCAAGGTCACCAAAATTGACCCTGGTAAGAAAACAGGGAAACATTCGGTTTACCTTTCTTTGATTTGTGCAACAGGTAGCAGTTGCCTCCGAAAGAGTCCGAGTTGATTTTACAATTTTATGCGCAGCACGTAACCATCATGTATGGGGGACATAGTCATCGTAACCAAATCAATGGCCCTAGTGAGAGAAAACGAAAAAGAAAAATCCCTATGATTGACTTGAATGACAGACCTGTCGTCTGCTACAAAATGTTCCATAAGTCCATGTTTCATGTTTTCGCGGATGCGTAAATGGAACCTATGAGACGGTAGTCAACGTAAATGGTTTGTTGCCATGGTATAAAGACAACGGAGGGGAAAAAAAGAAAAAAAAATGTCGGAAATTTTGTTCCCTACATTTGACTTAAGAAACATGTGTCGTCTGCCACGAAATGTTCCCTGAGTCGATTTTTCATGTTTTTCGCGGATACGTAAGTGGCACCTATGAGAGACGGTAGTCTACGTAAATGGGTATGTCGTCACGGTATAAAGAGATTGGAGAGAAAAAATATATTAGAAATTTAGTTCTCTTTGTTTGACTTATGCAGTTGCTACTGAAAGAGTCTTCAGTCTTTTTTTAGCCACTTGTCACATTATTTCCTGGTGTTTTCGCATGTGCGTAACTGGCACGTATAAAACGGTAGTCAATGTAACTGGGTTTCCTGTTGCGGTTTGAAGAGATTAGAAGAATTATGCTTCAATGCCCTTTGTTTGATTCATGCAATAGGAATCAATTGCTACTGAAAGAGTATTCAGTCTTTTTTTAGCCACTTGTCACATTCATTTCTGGGTTTTTTGCACTGTACATTGATCATTTTGGCTTATTCAATGTGCAGAATTTAATGTGGTCTGAGTCAGAAAATCTAATTAAGGGATAAAGGGGCATCAAGGGTTTATTTCAAGGGAAGTAACTCTTGCAGGGGGGCTTGAAAAGACCAAAACAAGGTCTTCTGCCACCCTGTTCTCTTAAATTTTGGCCCTTTTTCAGTGAAATCTGGCATGTGTGGATGGTGCATGCCTGGCAGTTTGCCAAGGACTGCACAGCAGCCTTCAAAGGAGACTTTAAATCCACTTTTATGCCGTTTTTTGTTCACTGTTTTCTATTGATATATTAGGGCGCCATTTTGAAGTAATTTTCAAGCTCTCTGATTGGCTGATTGGGCCCAGCTTTGAATTTCTCGAAGCCTCTGATTGGCTGACTGGGCCCAGCTTTGAATTTCTCGAAGCCTCTGATTGGCTGACTGGGCCCCATGCTGATTTCCTTATTAACCTTTTACCACACAATGACGCCTTTTTACACACCCGAAAGAGAAAGCTTTTGAAAATAATCTGAGAAAAGGAGACAATGCAGGTTACCAGCATTTTCTCCTTTTCCCACAATGTTTTCTACCCTATCTAAGAAAAAATGGATTATTGCTTATTCTTACGTCTTATTGTATCTTTATGGCCTATTTTCAAATTCTTCAAACTAGAACAAGTTTTTTTTTTTTAACTGGAAAAAGTTTCCGCAACAGCAACCCGTTGCTTCTGAATTCTATGTTTTTGCGCAGCAGTTAAACCTAACATTGACTTTTGACTCGCAAGGTCACCAAAATTGACCCTGGTAAGAAAACAGGGAAACATTCGGTTTACCTTTCTTTGATTTGTGCAACAGGTAGCAGTTGCCTCCGAAAGTGTCCGAGTTGATTTTACAATTTTATGCGCAGCACGTAACCATCACGTATGGGGGACATAGTCATCGTAACCAAATCAATGGCCCTAGTGAGAGAAAACGAAAAAGAAAAATCCCTATGATTGACTTGAATGACAGACCTGTCGTCTGCTACAAAATGTTCCATAAGTCCATGTTTCATGTTTTCGCGGATGCGTAAATGGAACCTATGAGACGGTAGTCAACGTAAATGGTTTGTTGCCATGGTATAAAGACAACGGAGGGGAAAAAAAAAAAAAAAAAAAAATGTCGGAAATTTTGTTCCCTACATTTGACTTAAGAAACATGTGTCGTCTGCCACGAAATGTTCCCTGAGTCGATTTTTCATGTTTTTCGCGGATACGTAAGTGGCACCTATGAGAGACGGTAGTCTACGTAAATGGGTATGTCGTCACGGTATAAAGAGATTGGAGAGAAAAAATATATTAGAAATTTAGTTCTCTTTGTTTGACTTATGCAGTTGCTACTGAAAGAGTCTTCAGTCTTTTTTTAGCCACTTGTCACATTATTTCCTGGTGTTTTCGCATGTGCGTAACTGGCACGTATGAAACGGTAGTCAATGTAACTGGGTTTCCTGTTGCGGTTTGAAGAGATTAGAAGAATTACGCTTCAATGCCCTTTGTTTGATTCATGCAATAGGAATCAATTGCTACTGAAAGAGTATTCAGTCTTTTTTTAGCCACTTGTCACATTCATTTCTGGGTTTTTTGCACTGTACATTGATCATTTTGGCTTATTCAATGTGCAGAATTTAATGTGGTCTGAGTCAGAAAATCTAATTAAGGGATAAAGGGGCATCAAGGGTTTATTTCAAGGGAAGTAACTCTTGCAGGGGGGGCTTGAAAAGACCAAAACAAGGTCTTCTGCCACCCTGTTCTCTTAAATTTTGGCCCTTTTTCAGTGAAATCTGGCATGTGTGGATGGTGCATGCCTGGCAGTTTGCCAAGGACTGCACAGCAGCCTTCAAAGGAGACTTTAAATCCACTTTTATGCCGTTTTTTGTTCACTGTTTTCTATTGATATATTAGGGCGCCATTTTGAAGTAATTTTCAAGCTCTCTGATTGGCTGATTGGGCCCAGCTTTGAATTTCTCGAAGCCTCTGATTGGCTGACTGGGCCCAGCTTTGAATTTCTCGAAGCCTCTGATTGGCTGACTGGGCCCCATGCTGATTTCCTTATTAACCTTTTACCACACAATGACGCCTTTTTACACACCCGAAAGAGAAAGCTTTTGAAAATAATCTGAGAAAAGGAGACAATGCAGGTTACCAGCATTTTCTCCTTTTCCCACAATGTTTTCTACCCTATCGAAGAAAAAATGGATTATTGCTTATTCTTACGTCTTATTGTATCTTTATGGCCTATTTTCAAATTCTTCAAACTAGAACAAGTTTTTTTTTTTTAACTGGAAAAAGTTTCCGCAACAGCAACCCGTTGCTTCTGAATTCTATGTTTTTGCGCAGCAGTTAAACCTAACATTGACTTTTGACTCGCAAGGTCACCAAAATTGACCCTGGTAAGAAAACAGGGAAACATTCGGTTTACCTTTCTTTGATTTGTGCAACAGGTAGCAGTTGCCTCCCAAAGTGTCCGAGTTGATTTTACAATTTTATGCGCAGCACGTAACCATCACGTATGGGGGACATAGTCATCGTAACCAAATCAATGGCCCTAGTGAGAGAAAACGAAAAAGAAAAATCCCTATGATTGACTTGAATGACAGACCTGTCGTCTGCTACAAAATGTTCCATAAGTCCATGTTTCATGTTTTCGCGGATGCGTAAATGGAACCTATGAGACGGTAGTCAACATAAATGGTTTGTTGCCATGGTATAAAGACAACGGAGGGAAAAAAAAAAAAAAAAAAAAAATGTCGGAAATTTTGTTCCCTACATTTGACTTAAGAAACATGTGTCGTCTGCCACGAAATGTTCCCTGAGTCGATTTTTCATGTTTTTCGCGGATACGTAAGTGGCACCTATGAGAGACGGTAGTCTACGTAAATGGGTATGTCGTCACGGTATAAAGAGATTGGAGAGAAAAAATATATTAGAAATTTAGTTCTCTTTGTTTGACTTATGCAGTTGCTACTGAAAGAGTCTTCAGTCTTTTTTTAGCCACTTGTCACATTATTTCCTGGTGTTTTCGCATGTGCGTAACTGGCACGTATGAAACGGTAGTCAATGTAACTGGGTTTCCTGTTGCGGTTTGAAGAGATTAGAAGAATTACGCTTCAATGCCCTTTGTTTGATTCATGCAATAGGAATCAATTGCTACTGAAAGAGTATTCAGTCTTTTTTTAGCCACTTGTCACATTCATTTCTGGGTTTTTTGCACTGTACATTGATCATTTTGGCTTATTCAATGTGCAGAATTTAATGTGGTCTGAGTCAGAAAATCTAATTAAGGGATAAAGGGGCATCAAGGGTTTATTTCAAGGGAAGTAACTCTTGCAGGGGGGGCTTGAAAAGACCAAAACAAGGTCTTCTGCCACCCTGTTCTCTTAAATTTTGGCCCTTTTTCAGTGAAATCTGGCATGTGTGGATGGTGCATGCCTGGCAGTTTGCCAAGGACTGCACAGCAGCCTTCAAAGGAGACTTTAAATCCACTTTTATGCCGTTTTTTGTTCACTGTTTTCTATTGATATATTAGGGCGCCATTTTGAAGTAATTTTCAAGCTCTCTGATTGGCTGATTGGGCCCAGCTTTGAATTTCTCGAAGCCTCTGATTGGCTGACTGGGCCCAGCTTTGAATTTCTCGAAGCCTCTGATTGGCTGACTGGGCCCCATGCTGATTTCCTTATTAACCTTTTACCACACAATGACGCCTTTTTACACACCCGAAAGAGAAAGCTTTTGAAAATAATCTGAGAAAAGGAGACAATGCAGGTTACCAGCATTTTCTCCTTTTCCCACAATGTTTTCTACCCTATCTAAGAAAAAATGGATTATTGCTTATTCTTACGTCTTATTGTATCTTTATGGCCTATTTTCAAATTCTTCAAACTAGAACAAGTTTTTTTTTTTTAACTGGAAAAAGTTTCCGCAACAGCAACCCGTTGCTTCTGAATTGTATGTTTTTGCGCAGCAGTTAAACCTAACATTGACCTTTGACTTGCAAGGTCACCAAAATTGACCCTGGTAAGAAAACAGGGAAACATTCGGTTTACCTTTCTTTGATTTGTGCAACAGGTAGCAGTTGCCTCCGAAAGTGTCCGAGTTGATTTTACAATTTTATGCGCAGCACGTAGCCATCATGTATAGGGGACATAGTCATCGTAACCAAATCAATGGCCCTAGTGAGAGAAAACGAAAAAGAAAAATCCCTATGATTGACTTGAATGACAGACCTGTCGTCTGCTACAAAATGTTCCATAAGTCCATGTTTCATGTTTTCGCGGATGCGTAAATGGAACCTATGAGACGGTAGTCAACGTAAATGGTTTGTTGCCATGGTATAAAGACAACGGAGGGGAAAAAAAAAAAAAAAATGTCGGAAATTTTGTTCCCTACATTTGACTTAAGAAACATGTGTCGTCTGCCACGAAATGTTCCCTGAGTCGATTTTTCATGTTTTTCGCGGATACGTAAGTGGCACCTATGAGAGACGGTAGTCTACATGAATGGGTATGTCGTCACGGTATAAAGAGATTGGAGAGAAAAAATATATTAGAAATTTAGTTCTCTTTGTTTGACTTATGCAGTTGCTACTGAAAGAGTCTTCAGTCTTTTTTTAGCCACTTGTCACATTATTTCCTGGTGTTTTCGCATGTGCGTAACTGGCACGTATGAAACGGTAGTCAATGTAACTGGGTTTCCTGTTGCGGTTTGAAGAGATTAGAAGAATTACGCTTCAATGCCCTTTGTTTGATTCATGCAATAGGAATCAATTGCTACTGAAAGAGTATTCAGTCTTTTTTTAGCCACTTGTCACATTCATTTCTGGGTTTTTTGCACTGTACATTGATCATTTTGGCTTATTCAATGTGCAGAATTTAATGTGGTCTGAGTCAGAAAATCTAATTAAGGGATAAAGGGGCATCAAGGGTTTATTTCAAGGGAAGTAACTCTTGCAGGGGGGGCTTGAAAAGACCAAAACAAGGTCTTCTGCCACCCTGTTCTCTTAAATTTTGGCCCTTTTTCAGTGAAATCTGGCATGTGTGGATGGTGCATGCCTGGCAGTTTGCCAAGGACTGCACAGCAGCCTTCAAAGGAGACTTTAAATCCACTTTTATGCCGTTTTTTGTTCACTGTTTTCTATTGATATATTAGGGCGCCATTTTGAAGTAATTTTCAAGCTCTCTGATTGGCTGATTGGGCCCAGCTTTGAATTTCTCAAAGCCTCTGATTGGCTGACTGGGCCCAGCTTTGAATTTCTCGAAGCCTCTGATTGGCTGACTGGGCCCCATGCTGATTTCCTTATTAACCTTTTACCACACAATGACGCCTTTTTACACACCCGAAAGAGAAAGCTTTTGAAAATAATCTGAGAAAAGGAGACAATGCAGGTTACCAGCATTTTCTCCTTTTCCCACAATGTTTTCTACCCTATCGAAGAAAAAATGGATTATTGCTTATTCTTACGTCTTATTGTATCTTTATGGCCTATTTTCAAATTCTTCAAACTAGAACAAGATTTTTTTTTTTAACTGGAAAAAGTTTCCGCAACAGCAACCCGTTGCTTCTGAATTCTATGTTTTTGCGCAGCAGTTAAACCTAACATTGACTTTTGACTCGCAAGGTCACCAAAATTGACCCTGGTAAGAAAACAGGGAAACATTCGGTTTACCTTTCTTTGATTTGTGCAACAGGTAGCAGTTGCCTCCGAAAGTGTCCGAGTTGATTTTACAATTTTATGCGCAGCACGTAACCATCATGTATGGGGGACATAGTCATCGTAACCAAATCAATGGCCCTAGTGAGAGAAAACGAAAAAGAAAAATCCCTATGATTGACTTGAATGACAGACCTGTCGTCTGCTACAAAATGTTCCATAAGTCCATGTTTCATGTTTTCGCGGATGCGTAAATGGAACCTATGAGACGGTAGTCAACGTAAATGGTTTGTTGCCATGGTATAAAGACAACGGAGGGGAAAAAAAGAAAAAAAAATGTCGGAAATTTTGTTCCCTACATTTGACTTAAGAAACATGTGTCGTCTGCCACGAAATGTTCCCTGAGTCGATTTTTCATGTTTTTCGCGGATACGTAAGTGGCACCTATGAGAGACGGTAGTCTACGTAAATGGGTATGTCGTCACGGTATAAAGAGATTGGAGAGAAAAAATATATTAGAAATTTAGTTCTCTTTGTTTGACTTATGCAGTTGCTACTGAAAGAGTCTTCAGTCTTTTTTTAGCCACTTGTCACATTATTTCCTGGTGTTTTCGCATGTGCGTAACTGGCACGTATAAAACGGTAGTCAATGTAACTGGGTTTCCTGTTGCGGTTTGAAGAGATTAGAAGAATTACGCTTCAATGCCCTTTGTTTGATTCATGCAATAGGAATCAATTGCTACTGAAAGAGTATTCAGTCTTTTTTTAGCCACTTGTCACATTCATTTCTGGGTTTTTTGCACTGTACATTGATCATTTTGGCTTATTCAATGTGCAGAATTTAATGTGGTCTGAGTCAGAAAATCTAATTAAGGGATAAAGGGGCATCAAGGGTTTATTTCAAGGGAAGTAACTCTTGCAGGGGGGCTTGAAAAGACCAAAACAAGGTCTTCTGCCACCCTGTTCTCTTAAATTTTGGCCCTTTTTCAGTGAAATCTGGCATGTGTGGATGGTGCATGCCTGGCAGTTTGCCAAGGACTGCACAGCAGCCTTCAAAGGAGACTTTAAATCCACTTTTATGCCGTTTTTTGTTCACTGTTTTCTATTGATATATTAGGGCGCCATTTTGAAGTAATTTTCAAGCTCTCTGATTGGCTGATTGGGCCCAGCTTTGAATTTCTCGAAGCCTCTGATTGGCTGACTGGGCCCAGCTTTGAATTTCTCGAAGCCTCTGATTGGCTGACTGGGCCCCATGCTGATTTCCTTATTAACCTTTTACCACACAATGACGCCTTTTTACACACCCGAAAGAGAAAGCTTTTGAAAATAATCTGAGAAAAGGAGACAATGCAGGTTACCAGCATTTTCTCCTTTTCCCACAATGTTTTCTACCCTATCTAAGAAAAAATGGATTATTGCTTATTCTTACGTCTTATTGTATCTTTATGGCCTATTTTCAAATTCTTCAAACTAGAACAAGTTTTTTTTTTTTAACTGGAAAAAGTTTCCGCAACAGCAACCCGTTGCTTCTGAATTCTATGTTTTTGCGCAGCAGTTAAACCTAACATTGACTTTTGACTCGCAAGGTCACCAAAATTGACCCTGGTAAGAAAACAGGGAAACATTCGGTTTACCTTTCTTTGATTTGTGCAACAGGTAGCAGTTGCCTCCGAAAGTGTCCGAGTTGATTTTACAATTTTATGCGCAGCACGTAACCATCATGTATGGGGGACATAGTCATCATAACCAAATCAATGGCCCTAGTGAGAGAAAACGAAAAAGAAAAATCCCTATGATTGACTTGAATGACAGACCTGTCGTCTGCTACAAAATGTTCCATAAGTCCATGTTTCATGTTTTCGCGGATGCGTAAATGGAACCTATGAGACGGTAGTCAACGTAAATGGTTTGTTGCCATGGTATAAAGACAACGGAGGGGAAAAAAAAAAAAAAAATGTCGGAAATTTTGTTCCCTACATTTGACTTAAGAAACATGTGTCGTCTGCCACGAAATGTTCCCTGAGTCGATTTTTCATGTTTTTCGCGGATACGTAAGTGGCACCTATGAGAGACGGTAGTCTACGTAAATGGGTATGTCGTCACGGTATAAAGAGATTGGAGAGAAAAAATATATTAGAAATTTAGTTCTCTTTGTTTGACTTATGCAGTTGCTACTGAAAGAGTCTTCAGTCTTTTTTTAGCCACTTGTCACATTATTTCCTGGTGTTTTCGCATGTGCGTAACTGGCACGTATAAAACGGTAGTCAATGTAACTGGGTTTCCTGTTGCGGTTTGAAGAGATTAGAAGAATTACGCTTCAATGCCCTTTGTTTGATTCATGCAATAGGAATCAATTGCTACTGAAAGAGTATTCAGTCTTTTTTTAGCCACTTGTCACATTCATTTCTGGGTTTTTTGCACTGTACATTGATCATTTTGGCTTATTCAATGTGCAGAATTTAATGTGGTCTGAGTCAGAAAATCTAATTAAGGGATAAAGGGGCATCAAGGGTTTATTTCAAGGGAAGTAACTCTTGCAGGGGGGCTTGAAAAGACCAAAACAAGGTCTTCTGCCACCCTGTTCTCTTAAATTTTGGCCCTTTTTCAGTGAAATCTGGCATGTGTGGATGGTGCATGCCTGGCAGTTTGCCAAGGACTGCACAGCAGCCTTCAAAGGAGACTTTAAATCCACTTTTATGCCGTTTTTTGTTCACTGTTTTCTATTGATATATTAGGGCGCCATTTTGAAGTAATTTTCAAGCTCTCTGATTGGCTGACTGGGCCCAGCTTTGAATTTCTCGAAGCCTCTGATTGGCTGACTGGGCCCCATGCTGATTTCCTTATTAACCTTTTACCACACAATGACGCCTTTTTACACACCCGAAAGAGAAAGCTTTTGAAAATAATCTGAGAAAAGGAGACAATGCAGGTTACCAGCATTTTCTCCTTTTCCCACAATGTTTTCTACCCTATCTAAGAAAAAATGGATTATTGCTTATTCTTACGTCTTATTGTATCTTTATGGCCTATTTTCAAATTCTTCAAACTAGAACAAGTTTTTTTTTTTTAACTGGAAAAAGTTTCCGCAACAGCAACCCGTTGCTTCTGAATTCTATGTTTTTGCGCAGCAGTTAAACCTAACATTGACTTTTGACTCGCAAGGTCACCAAAATTGACCCTGGTAAGAAAACAGGGAAACATTCGGTTTACCTTTCTTTGATTTGTGCAACAGGTAGCAGTTGCCTCCGAAAGTGTCCGAGTTGATTTTACAATTTTATGCGCAGCACGTAACCATCATGTATGGGGGACATAGTCATCGTAACCAAATCAATGGCCCTAGTGAGAGAAAACGAAAAAGAAAAATCCCTATGATTGACTTGAATGACAGACCTGTCGTCTGCTACAAAATGTTCCATAAGTCCATGTTTCATGTTTTCGCGGATGCGTAAATGGAACCTATGAGACGGTAGTCAACGTAAATGGTTTGTTGCCATGGTATAAAGACAACGGAGGGGAAAAAAAAAAAAAAAATGTCGGAAATTTTGTTCCCTACATTTGACTTAAGAAACATGTGTCGTCTGCCACGAAATGTTCCCTGAGTCGATTTTTCATGTTTTTCGCGGATACGTAAGTGGCACCTATGAGAGACGGTAGTCTACGTAAATGGGTATGTCGTCACGGTATAAAGAGATTGGAGAGAAAAAATATATTAGAAATTTAGTTCTCTTTGTTTGACTTATGCAGTTGCTACTGAAAGAGTCTTCAGTCTTTTTTTAGCCACTTGTCACATTATTTCCTGGTGTTTTCGCATGTGCGTAACTGGCACGTATGAAACGGTAGTCAATGTAACTGGGTTTCCTGTTGTGGTTTGAAGAGATTAGAAGAATTACGCTTCAATGCCCTTTGTTTGATTCATGCAATAGGAATCAATTGCTACTGAAAGAGTATTCAGTCTTTTTTTAGCCACTTGTCACATTCATTTCTGGGTTTTTTGCACTGTACATTGATCATTTTGGCTTATTCAATGTGCAGAATTTAATGTGGTCTGAGTCAGAAAATCTAATTAAGGGATAAAGGGGCATCAAGGGTTTATTTCAAGGGAAGTAACTCTTGCAGGGGGGGCTTGAAAAGACCAAAACAAGGTCTTCTGCCACCCTGTTCTCTTAAATTTTGGCCCTTTTTCAGTGAAATCTGGCATGTGTGGATGGTGCATGCCTGGCAGTTTGCCAAGGACTGCACAGCAGCCTTCAAAGGAGACTTTAAATCCACTTTTATGCCGTTTTTTGTTCACTGTTTTCTATTGATATATTAGGGCGCCATTTTGAAGTAATTTTCAAGCTCTCTGATTGGCTGATTGGGCCCAGCTTTGAATTTCTCGAAGCCTCTGATTGGCTGACTGGGCCCAGCTTTGAATTTCTCGAAGCCTCTGATTGGCTGACTGGGCCCCATGCTGATTTCCTTATTAACCTTTTACCACACAATGACGCCTTTTTACACACCCGAAAGAGAAAGCTTTTGAAAATAATCTGAGAAAAGGAGACAATGCAGGTTACCAGCATTTTCTCCTTTTCCCACAATGTTTTCTACCCTATCGAAGAAAAAATGGATTATTGCTTATTCTTACGTCTTATTGTATCTTTATGGCCTATTTTCAAATTCTTCAAACTAGAACAAGATTTTTTTTTTTAACTGGAAAAAGTTTCCGCAACAGCAACCCGTTGCTTCTGAATTCTATGTTTTTGCGCAGCAGTTAAACCTAACATTGACTTTTGACTCGCAAGGTCACCAAAATTGACCCTGGTAAGAAAACAGGGAAACATTCGGTTTACCTTTCTTTGATTTGTGCAACAGGTAGCAGTTGCCTCCGAAAGTGTCCGAGTTGATTTTACAATTTTATGCGCAGCACGTAACCATCATGTATGGGGGACATAGTCATCGTAACCAAATCAATGGCCCTAGTGAGAGAAAACGAAAAAGAAAAATCCCTATGATTGACTTGAATGACAGACCTGTCGTCTGCTACAAAATGTTCCATAAGTCCATGTTTCATGTTTTCGCGGATGCGTAAATGGAACCTATGAGACGGTAGTCAACGTAAATGGTTTGTTGCCATGGTATAAAGACAACGGAGGGGAAAAAAAGAAAAAAAAATGTCGGAAATTTTGTTCCCTACATTTGACTTAAGAAACATGTGTCGTCTGCCACGAAATGTTCCCTGAGTCGATTTTTCATGTTTTTCGCGGATACGTAAGTGGCACCTATGAGAGACGGTAGTCTACGTAAATGGGTATGTCGTCACGGTATAAAGAGATTGGAGAGAAAAAATATATTAGAAATTTAGTTCTCTTTGTTTGACTTATGCAGTTGCTACTGAAAGAGTCTTCAGTCTTTTTTTAGCCACTTGTCACATTATTTCCTGGTGTTTTCGCATGTGCGTAACTGGCACGTATAAAACGGTAGTCAATGTAACTGGGTTTCCTGTTGCGGTTTGAAGAGATTAGAAGAATTACGCTTCAATGCCCTTTGTTTGATTCATGCAATAGGAATCAATTGCTACTGAAAGAGTATTCAGTCTTTTTTTAGCCACTTGTCACATTCATTTCTGGGTTTTTTGCACTGTACATTGATCATTTTGGCTTATTCAATGTGCAGAATTTAATGTGGTCTGAGTCAGAAAATCTAATTAAGGGATAAAGGGGCATCAAGGGTTTATTTCAAGGGAAGTAACTCTTGCAGGGGGGCTTGAAAAGACCAAAACAAGGTCTTCTGCCACCCTGTTCTCTTAAATTTTGGCCCTTTTTCAGTGAAATCTGGCATGTGTGGATGGTGCATGCCTGGCAGTTTGCCAAGGACTGCACAGCAGCCTTCAAAGGAGACTTTAAATCCACTTTTATGCCGTTTTTTGTTCACTGTTTTCTATTGATATATTAGGGCGCCATTTTGAAGTAATTTTCAAGCTCTCTGATTGGCTGACTGGGCCCAGCTTTGAATTTCTCGAAGCCTCTGATTGGCTGACTGGGCCCCATGCTGATTTCCTTATTAACCTTTTACCACACAATGACGCCTTTTTACACACCCGAAAGAGAAAGCTTTTGAAAATAATCTGAGAAAAGGAGACAATGCAGGTTACCAGCATTTTCTCCTTTTCCCACAATGTTTTCTACCCTATCTAAGAAAAAATGGATTATTGCTTATTCTTACGTCTTATTCTATCTTTATGGCCTATTTTCAAATTCTTCAAACTAGAACAAGTTTTTTTTTTTTAACTGGAAAAAGTTTCCGCAACAGCAACCCGTTGCTTCTGAATTCTATGTTTTTGCGCAGCAGTTAAACCTAACATTGACTTTTGACTCGCAAGGTCACCAAAATTGACCCTGGTAAGAAAACAGGGAAACATTCGGTTTACCTTTCTTTGATTTGTGCAACAGGTAGCAGTTGCCTCCGAAAGTGTCCGAGTTGATTTTACAATTTTATGCGCAGCACGTAACCATCATGTATGGGGGACATAGTCATCGTAACCAAATCAATGGCCCTAGTGAGAGAAAACGAAAAAGAAAAATCCCTATGATTGACTTGAATGACAGACCTGTCGTCTGCTACAAAATGTTCCATAAGTCCATGTTTCATGTTTTCGCGGATGCGTAAATGGAACCTATGAGACGGTAGTCAACGTAAATGGTTTGTTGCCATGGTATAAAGACAACGGAGGGGAAAAAAAAAAAAAAATGTCGGAAATTTTGTTCCCTACATTTGACTTAAGAAACATGTGTCGTCTGCCACGAAATGTTCCCTGAGTCGATTTTTCATGTTTTTCGCGGATACGTAAGTGGCACCTATGAGAGACGGTAGTCTACGTAAATGGGTATGTCGTCACGGTATAAAGAGATTGGAGAGAAAAAATATATTAGAAATTTAGTTCTCTTTGTTTGACTTATGCAGTTGCTACTGAAAGAGTCTTCAGTCTTTTTTTAGCCACTTGTCACATTATTTCCTGGTGTTTTCGCATGTGCGTAACTGGCACGTATGAAACGGTAGTCAATGTAACTGGGTTTCCTGTTGCGGTTTGAAGAGATTAGAAGAATTACGCTTCAATGCCCTTTGTTTGATTCATGCAATAGGAATCAATTGCTACTGAAAGAGTATTCAGTCTTTTTTTAGCCACTTGTCACATTCATTTCTGGGTTTTTTGCACTGTACATTGATCATTTTGGCTTATTCAATGTGCAGAATTTAATGTGGTCTGAGTCAGAAAATCTAATTAAGGGATAAAGGGGCATCAAGGGTTTATTTCAAGGGAAGTAACTCTTGCAGGGGGGGCTTGAAAAGACCAAAACAAGGTCTTCTGCCACCCTGTTCTCTTAAATTTTGGCCCTTTTTCAGTGAAATCTGGCATGTGTGGATGGTGCATGCCTGGCAGTTTGCCAAGGACTGCACAGCAGCCTTCAAAGGAGACTTTAAATCCACTTTTATGCCGTTTTTTGTTCACTGTTTTCTATTGATATATTAGGGCGCCATTTTGAAGTAATTTTCAAGCTCTCTGATTGGCTGATTGGGCCCAGCTTTGAATTTCTCGAAGCCTCTGATTGGCTGACTGGGCCCAGCTTTGAATTTCTCGAAGCCTCTGATTGGCTGACTGGGCCCCATGCTGATTTCCTTATTAACCTTTTACCACACAATGACGCCTTTTTACACACCCGAAAGAGAAAGCTTTTGAAAATAATCTGAGAAAAGGAGACAATGCAGGTTACCAGCATTTTCTCCTTTTCCCACAATGTTTTCTACCCTATCGAAGAAAAAATGGATTATTGCTTATTCTTACGTCTTATTGTATCTTTATGGCCTATTTTCAAATTCTTCAAACTAGAACAAGATTTTTTTTTTTAACTGGAAAAAGTTTCCGCAACAGCAACCCGTTGCTTCTGAATTCTATGTTTTTGCGCAGCAGTTAAACCTAACATTGACTTTTGACTCGCAAGGTCACCAAAATTGACCCTGGTAAGAAAACAGGGAAACATTCGGTTTACCTTTCTTTGATTTGTGCAACAGGTAGCAGTTGCCTCCGAAAGTGTCCGAGTTGATTTTACAATTTTATGCGCAGCACGTAACCATCATGTATGGGGGACATAGTCATCGTAACCAAATCAATGGCCCTAGTGAGAGAAAACGAAAAAGAAAAATCCCTATGATTGACTTGAATGACAGACCTGTCGTCTGCTACAAAATGTTCCATAAGTCCATGTTTCATGTTTTCGCGGATGCGTAAATGGAACCTATGAGACGGTAGTCAACGTAAATGGTTTGTTGCCATGGTATAAAGACAACGGAGGGGAAAAAAAGAAAAAAAAATGTCGGAAATTTTGTTCCCTACATTTGACTTAAGAAACATGTGTCGTCTGCCACGAAATGTTCCCTGAGTCGATTTTTCATGTTTTTCGCGGATACGTAAGTGGCACCTATGAGAGACGGTAGTCTACGTAAATGGGTATGTCGTCACGGTATAAAGAGATTGGAGAGAAAAAATATATTAGAAATTTAGTTCTCTTTGTTTGACTTATGCAGTTGCTACTGAAAGAGTCTTCAGTCTTTTTTTAGCCACTTGTCACATTATTTCCTGGTGTTTTCGCATGTGTGTAACTGGCACGTATAAAATGGTAGTCAATGTAACTGGGTTTCCTGTTGCGGTTTGAAGAGATTAGAAGAATTACGCTTCAATGCCCTTTGTTTGATTCATGCAATAGGAATCAATTGCTACTGAAAGAGTATTCAGTCTTTTTTTAGCCACTTGTCACATTCATTTCTGGGTTTTTTGCACTGTACATTGATCATTTTGGCTTATTCAATGTGCAGAATTTAATGTGGTCTGAGTCAGAAAATCTAATTAAGGGATAAAGGGGCATCAAGGGTTTATTTCAAGGGAAGTAACTCTTGCAGGGGGGGCTTGAAAAGACCAAAACAAGGTCTTCTGCCACCCTGTTCTCTTAAATTTTGGCCCTTTTTCAGTGAAATCTGGCATGTGTGGATGGTGCATGCCTGGCAGTTTGCCAAGGACTGCACAGCAGCCTTCAAAGGAGACTTTAAATCCACTTTTATGCCGTTTTTTGTTCACTGTTTTCTATTGATATATTAGGGCGCCATTTTGAAGTAATTTTCAAGCTCTCTGATTGGCTGATTGGGCCCAGCTTTGAATTTCTCGAAGCCTCTGATTGGCTGACTGGGCCCAGCTTTGAATTTCTCGAAGCCTCTGATTGGCTGACTGGGCCCCATGCTGATTTCCTTATTAACCTTTTACCACACAATGACGCCTTTTTACACACCCGAAAGAGAAAGCTTTTGAAAATAATCTGAGAAAAGGAGACAATGCAGGTTACCAGCATTTTCTCCTTTTCCCACAATGTTTTCTACCCTATCGAAGAAAAAATGGATTATTGCTTATTCTTACGTCTTATTGTATCTTTATGGCCTATTTTCAAATTCTTCAAACTAGAACAAGTTTTTTTTTTTTAACTGGAAAAAGTTTCCGCAACAGCAACCCGTTGCTTCTGAATTGTATGTTTTTGCGCAGCAGTTAAACCTAACATTGACCTTTGACTTGCAAGGTCACCAAAATTGACCCTGGTAAGAAAACAGGGAAACATTCGGTTTACCTTTCTTTGATTTGTGCAACAGGTAGCAGTTGCCTCCGAAAGTGTCCGAGTTGATTTTACAATTTTATGCGCAGCACGTAGCCATCACGTATAGGGGACATAGTCATCGTAACCAAATCAATGGCCCTAGTGAGAGAAAACGAAAAAGAAAAATCCCTATGATTGACTTGAATGACAGACCTGTCGTCTGCTACATAATGTTCCATAAGTCCATGTTTCATGTTTTCGCGGATGCGTAAATGGAACCTATGAGATGGTAGTCAACGTAAATGGTTTGTTGCCATGGTATAAAGACAACGGAGGGGAAAAAAAAAAAAAAAATGTCGGAAATTTTGTTCCCTACATTTGACTTAAGAAACATGTGTCGTCTGCCACGAAATGTTCCCTGAGTCGATTTTTCATGTTTTTCGCGGATACGTAAGTGGCACCTATGAGAGACGGTAGTCTACGTAAATGGGTATGTCGTCACGGTATAAAGAGATTGGAGAGAAAAAATATATTAGAAATTTAGTTCTCTTTGTTTGACTTATGCAGTTGCTACTGAAAGAGTCTTCAGTCTTTTTTTAGCCACTTGTCACATTATTTCCTGGTGTTTTCGCATGTGCGTAACTGGCACGTATGAAACGGTAGTCAATGTAACTGGGTTTCCTGTTGCGGTTTGAAGAGATTAGAAGAATTACGCTTCAATGCCCTTTGTTTGATTCATGCAATAGGAATCAATTGCTACTGAAAGAGTATTCAGTCTTTTTTTAGCCACTTGTCACATTCATTTCTGGGTTTTTTGCACTGTACATTGATCATTTTGGCTTATTCAATGTGCAGAATTTAATGTGGTCTGAGTCAGAAAATCTAATTAAGGGATAAAGGGGCATCAAGGGTTTATTTCAAGGGAAGTAACTCTTGCAGGGGGGGCTTGAAAAGACCAAAACAAGGTCTTCTGCCACCCTGTTCTCTTAAATTTTGGCCCTTTTTCAGTGAAATCTGGCATGTGTGGATGGTGCATGCCTGGCAGTTTGCCAAGGACTGCACAGCAGCCTTCAAAGGAGACTTTAAATCCACTTTTATGCCGTTTTTTGTTCACTGTTTTCTATTGATATATTAGGGCGCCATTTTGAAGTAATTTTCAAGCTCTCTGATTGGCTGATTGGGCCCAGCTTTGAATTTCTCAAAGCCTCTGATTGGCTGACTGGGCCCAGCTTTGAATTTCTCGAAGCCTCTGATTGGCTGACTGGGCCCCATGCTGATTTCCTTATTAACCTTTTACCACACAATGACGCCTTTTTACACACCCGAAAGAGAAAGCTTTTGAAAATAATCTGAGAAAAGGAGACAATGCAGGTTACCAGCATTTTCTCCTTTTCCCACAATGTTTTCTACCCTATCGAAGAAAAAATGGATTATTGCTTATTCTTACGTCTTATTGTATCTTTATGGCCTATTTTCAAATTCTTCAAACTAGAACAAGATTTTTTTTTTTAACTGGAAAAAATTTCCGCAACAGCAACCCGTTGCTTCTGAATTCTATGTTTTTGCGCAGCAGTTAAACCTAACATTGACTTTTGACTCGCAAGGTCACCAAAATTGACCCTGGTAAGAAAACAGGGAAACATTCGGTTTACCTTTCTTTGATTTGTGCAACAGGTAGCAGTTGCCTCCGAAAGTGTCCGAGTTGATTTTACAATTTTATGCGCAGCACGTAACCATCATGTATGGGGGACATAGTCATCGTAACCAAATCAATGGCCCTAGTGAGAGAAAACGAAAAAGAAAAATCCCTATGATTGACTTGAATGACAGACCTGTCGTCTGCTACAAAATGTTCCATAAGTCCATGTTTCATGTTTTCGCGGATGCGTAAATGGAACCTATGAGACGGTAGTCAACGTAAATGGTTTGTTGCCATGGTATAAAGACAACGGAGGGGAAAAAAAGAAAAAAAAATGTTGGAAATTTTGTTCCCTACATTTGACTTAAGAAACATGTGTCGTCTGCCACGAAATGTTCCCTGAGTCGATTTTTCATGTTTTTCGCGGATACGTAAGTGGCACCTATGAGAGACGGTAGTCTACGTAAATGGGTATGTCGTCACGGTATAAAGAGATTGGAGAGAAAAAATATATTAGAAATTTAGTTCTCTTTGTTTGACTTATGCAGTTGCTACTGAAAGAGTCTTCAGTCTTTTTTTAGCCACTTGTCACATTATTTCCTGGTGTTTTCGCATGTGCGTAACTGGCACGTATAAAACGGTAGTCAATGTAACTGGGTTTCCTGTTGCGGTTTGAAGAGATTAGAAGAATTACGCTTCAATGCCCTTTGTTTGATTCATGCAATAGGAATCAATTGCTACTGAAAGAGTATTCAGTCTTTTTTTAGCCACTTGTCACATTCATTTCTGGGTTTTTTGCACTGTACATTGATCATTTTGGCTTATTCAATGTGCAGAATTTAATGTGGTCTGAGTCAGAAAATCTAATTAAGGGATAAAGGGGCATCAAGGGTTTATTTCAAGGGAAGTAACTCTTGCAGGGGGGCTTGAAAAGACCAAAACAAGGTCTTCTGCCACCCTGTTCTCTTAAATTTTGGCCCTTTTTCAGTGAAATCTGGCATGTGTGGATGGTGCATGCCTGGCAGTTTGCCAAGGACTGCACAGCAGCCTTCAAAGGAGACTTTAAATCCACTTTTATGCCGTTTTTTGTTCACTGTTTTCTATTGATATATTAGGGCGCCATTTTGAAGTAATTTTCAAGCTCTCTGATTGGCTGATTGGGCCCAGCTTTGAATTTCTCGAAGCCTCTGATTGGCTGACTGGGCCCCATGCTGATTTCCTTATTAACCTTTTACCACACAATGACGCCTTTTTACACACCCGAAAGAGAAAGCTTTTGAAAATAATCTGAGAAAAGGAGACAATGCAGGTTACCAGCATTTTCTCCTTTTCCCACAATGTTTTCTACCCTATCGAAGAAAAAATGGATTATTGCTTATTCTTACGTCTTATTGTATCTTTATGGCCTATTTTCAAATTCTTCAAACTAGAACAAGTTTTTTTTTTTTAACTGGAAAAAGTTTCCGCAACAGCAACCCGTTGCTTCTGAATTCTATGTTTTTGCGCAGCAGTTAAACCTAACATTGACTTTTGACTCGCAAGGTCACCAAAATTGACCCTGGTAAGAAAACAGGGAAACATTCGGTTTACCTTTCTTTGATTTGTGCAACAGGTAGCAGTTGCCTCCGAAAGTGTCCGAGTTGATTTTACAATTTTATGCGCAGCACGTAACCATCACGTATGGGGGACATAGTCATCGTTACCAAATCAATGGCCCTAGTGAGAGAAAACGAAAAAGAAAAATCCCTATGATTGACTTGAATGACAGACCTGTCGTCTGCTACAAAATGTTCCATAAGTCCATGTTTCATGTTTTCGCGGATGCGTAAATGGAACCTATGAGATGGTAGTCAACGTAAATGGTTTGTTGCCATGGTATAAAGACAACGGAGGGGAAAAAAAAAAAAAAAATGTCGGAAATTTTGTTCCCTACATTTGACTTAAGAAACATGTGTCGTCTGCCACGAAATGTTCCCTGAGTCGATTTTTCATGTTTTTCGCGGATACGTAAGTGGCACCTATGAGAGACGGTAGTCTACGTAAATGGGTATGTCGTCACGGTATAAAGAGATTGGAGAGAAAAAATATATTAGAAATTTAGTTCTCTTTGTTTGACTTATGCAGTTGCTACTGAAAGAGTCTTCAGTCTTTTTTTAGCCACTTGTCACATTATTTCCTGGTGTTTTCGCATGTGCGTAACTGGCACGTATGAAACGGTAGTCAATGTAACTGGGTTTCCTGTTGCGGTTTGAAGAGATTAGAAGAATTACGCTTCAATGCCCTTTGTTTGATTCATGCAATAGGAATCAATTGCTACTGAAAGAGTATTCAGTCTTTTTTTAGCCACTTGTCACATTCATTTCTGGGTTTTTTGCACTGTACATTGATCATTTTGGCTTATTCAATGTGCAGAATTTAATGTGGTCTGAGTCAGAAAATCTAATTAAGGGATAAAGGGGCATCAAGGGTTTATTTCAAGGGAAGTAACTCTTGCAGGGGGGGCTTGAAAAGACCAAAACAAGGTCTTCTGCCACCCTGTTCTCTTAAATTTTGGCCCTTTTTCAGTGAAATCTGGCATGTGTGGATGGTGCATGCCTGGCAGTTTGCCAAGGACTGCACAGCAGCCTTCAAAGGAGACTTTAAATCCACTTTTATGCCGTTTTTTGTTCACTGTTTTCTATTGATATATTAGGGCGCCATTTTGAAGTAATTTTCAAGCTCTCTGATTGGCTGATTGGGCCCAGCTTTGAATTTCTCAAAGCCTCTGATTGGCTGACTGGGCCCAGCTTTGAATTTCTCGAAGCATCTGATTGGCTGACTGGGCCCCATGCTGATTTCCTTATTAACCTTTTACCACACAATGACGCCTTTTTACACACCCGAAAGAGAAAGCTTTTGAAAATAATCTGAGAAAAGGAGACAATGCAGGTTACCAGCATTTTCTCCTTTTCCCACAATGTTTTCTACCCTATCGAAGAAAAAATGGATTATTGCTTATTCTTACGTCTTATTGTATCTTTATGGCCTATTTTCAAATTCTTCAAACTAGAACAAGATTTTTTTTTTTAACTGGAAAAAGTTTCCGCAACAGCAACCCGTTGCTTCTGAATTCTATGTTTTTGCGCAGCAGTTAAACCTAACATTGACTTTTGACTCGCAAGGTCACCAAAATTGACCCTGGTAAGAAAACAGGGAAACATTCGGTTTACCTTTCTTTGATTTGTGCAACAGGTAGCAGTTGCCTCCGAAAGTGTCCGAGTTGATTTTACAATTTTATGCGCAGCACGTAACCATCATGTATGGGGGACATAGTCATCGTAACCAAATCAATGGCCCTAGTGAGAGAAAACGAAAAAGAAAAATCCCTATGATTGACTTGAATGACAGACCTGTCGTCTGCTACAAAATGTTCCATAAGTCCATGTTTCATGTTTTCGCGGATGCGTAAATGGAACCTATGAGACGGTAGTCAACGTAAATGGTTTGTTGCCATGGTATAAAGACAACGGAGGGGAAAAAAAGAAAAAAAAATGTCGGAAATTTTGTTCCCTACATTTGACTTAAGAAACATGTGTCGTCTGCCACGAAATGTTCCCTGAGTCGATTTTTCATGTTTTTCGCGGATACGTAAGTGGCACCTATGAGAGACGGTAGTCTACGTAAATGGGTATGTCGTCACGGTATAAAGAGATTGGAGAGAAAAAATATATTAGAAATTTAGTTCTCTTTGTTTGACTTATGCAGTTGCTACTGAAAGAGTCTTCAGTCTTTTTTTAGCCACTTGTCACATTATTTCCTGGTGTTTTCGCATGTGCGTAACTGGCACGTATAAAACGGTAGTCAATGTAACTGGGTTTCCTGTTGCGGTTTGAAGAGATTAGAAGAATTACGCTTCAATGCCCTTTGTTTGATTCATGCAATAGGAATCAATTGCTACTGAAAGAGTATTCAGTCTTTTTTTAGCCACTTGTCACATTCATTTCTGGGTTTTTTGCACTGTACATTGATCATTTTGGCTTATTCAATGTGCAGAATTTAATGTGGTCTGAGTCAGAAAATCTAATTAAGGGATAAAGGGGCATCAAGGGTTTATTTCAAGGGAAGTAACTCTTGCAGGGGGGCTTGAAAAGACCAAAACAAGGTCTTCTGCCACCCTGTTCTCTTAAATTTTGGCCCTTTTTCAGTGAAATCTGGCATGTGTGGATGGTGCATGCCTGGCAGTTTGCCAAGGACTGCACAGCAGCCTTCAAAGGAGACTTTAAATCCACTTTTATGCCGTTTTTTGTTCACTGTTTTCTATTGATATATTAGGGCGCCATTTTGAAGTAATTTTCAAGCTCTCTGATTGGCTGATTGGGCCCAGCTTTGAATTTCTCGAAGCCTCTGATTGGCTGACTGGGCCCAGCTTTGAATTTCTCAAAGCCTCTGATTGGCTGACTGGGCCCCATGCTGATTTCCTTATTAACCTTTTACCACACAATGACGCCTTTTTACACACCCGAAAGAGAAAGCTTTTGAAAATAATCTGAGAAAAGGAGACAATGCAGGTTACCAGCATTTTCTCCTTTTCCCACAATGTTTTCTACCCTATCTAAGAAAAAATGGATTATTGCTTATTCTTACGTCTTATTGTATCTTTATGGCCTATTTTCAAATTCTTCAAACTAGAACAAGTTTTTTTTTTTTAACTGGAAAAAGTTTCCGCAACAGCAACCCGTTGCTTCTGAATTCTATGTTTTTGCGCAGCAGTTAAACCTAACATTGACTTTTGACTCGCAAGGTCACCAAAATTGACCCTGGTAAGAAAACAGGGAAACATTCGGTTTACCTTTCTTTGATTTGTGCAACAGGTAGCAGTTGCCTCCGAAAGTGTCCGAGTTGATTTTACAATTTTATGCGCAGCACGTAACCATCACGTATGGGGGACATAGTCATCGTAACCAAATCAATGGCCCTAGTGAGAGAAAACGAAAAAGAAAAATCCCTATGATTGACTTGAATGACAGACCTGTCGTCTGCTACAAAATGTTCCATAAGTCCATGTTTCATGTTTTCGCGGATGCGTAAATGGAACCTATGAGACGGTAGTCAACGTAAATGGTTTGTTGCCATGGTATAAAGACAACGGAGGGGAAAAAAAGAAAAAAAAATGTCGGAAATTTTGTTCCCTACATTTGACTTAAGAAACATGTGTCGTCTGCCACGAAATGTTCCCTGAGTCGATTTTTCATGTTTTTCGCGGATACGTAAGTGGCACCTATGAGAGACGGTAGTCTACGTAAATGGGTATGTCGTCACGGTATAAAGAGATTGGAGAGAAAAAATATATTAGAAATTTAGTTCTCTTTGTTTGACTTATGCAGTTGCTACTGAAAGAGTCTTCAGTCTTTTTTTAGCCACTTGTCACATTATTTCCTGGTGTTTTCGCATGTGCGTAACTGGCACGTATAAAACGGTAGTCAATGTAACTGGGTTTCCTGTTGCGGTTTGAAGAGATTAGAAGAATTACGCTTCAATGCCCTTTGTTTGATTCATGCAATAGGAATCAATTGCTACTGAAAGAGTATTCAGTCTTTTTTTAGCCACTTGTCACATTCATTTCTGGGTTTTTTGCACTGTACATTGATCATTTTGGCTTATTCAATGTGCAGAATTTAATGTGGTCTGAGTCAGAAAATCTAATTAAGGGATAAAGGGGCATCAAGGGTTTATTTCAAGGGAAGTAACTCTTGCAGGGGGGCTTGAAAAGACCAAAACAAGGTCTTCTGCCACCCTGTTCTCTTAAATTTTGGCCCTTTTTCAGTGAAATCTGGCATGTGTGGATGGTGCATGCCTGGCAGTTTGCCAAGGACTGCACAGCAGCCTTCAAAGGAGACTTTAAATCCACTTTTATGCCGTTTTTTGTTCACTGTTTTCTATTGATATATTAGGGCGCCATTTTGAAGTAATTTTCAAGCTCTCTGATTGGCTGATTGGGCCCAGCTTTGAATTTCTCGAAGCCTCTGATTGGCTGACTGGGCCCAGCTTTGAATTTCTCAAAGCCTCTGATTGGCTGACTGGGCCCCATGCTGATTTCCTTATTAACCTTTTACCACACAATGACGCCTTTTTACACACCCGAAAGAGAAAGCTTTTGAAAATAATCTGAGAAAAGGAGACAATGCAGGTTACCAGCATTTTCTCCTTTTCCCACAATGTTTTCTACCCTATCTAAGAAAAAATGGATTATTGCTTATTCTTACGTCTTATTGTATCTTTATGGCCTATTTTCAAATTCTTCAAACTAGAACAAGTTTTTTTTTTTTAACTGGAAAAAGTTTCCGCAACAGCAACCCGTTGCTTCTGAATTCTATGTTTTTGCGCAGCAGTTAAACCTAACATTGACTTTTGACTCGCAAGGTCACCAAAATTGACCCTGGTAAGAAAACAGGGAAACATTCGGTTTACCTTTCTTTGATTTGTGCAACAGGTAGCAGTTGCCTCCGAAAGTGTCCGAGTTGATTTTACAATTTTATGCGCAGCACGTAACCATCACGTATGGGGGACATAGTCATCGTAACCAAATCAATGGCCCTAGTGAGAGAAAACGAAAAAGAAAAATCCCTATGATTGACTTGAATGACAGACCTGTCGTCTGCTACAAAATGTTCCATAAGTCCATGTTTCATGTTTTCGCGGATGCGTAAATGGAACCTATGAGACGGTAGTCAACGTAAATGGTTTGTTGCCATGGTATAAAGACAACGGAGGGGAAAAAAAAAAAAAAAAAAAAATGTCGGAAATTTTGTTCCCTACATTTGACTTAAGAAACATGTGTCGTCTGCCACGAAATGTTCCCTGAGTCGATTTTTCATGTTTTTCGCGGATACGTAAGTGGCACCTATGAGAGACGGTAGTCTACGTAAATGGGTATGTCGTCACGGTATAAAGAGATTGGAGAGAAAAAATATATTAGAAATTTAGTTCTCTTTGTTTGACTTATGCAGTTGCTACTGAAAGAGTCTTCAGTCTTTTTTTAGCCACTTGTCACATTATTTCCTGGTGTTTTCGCATGTGCGTAACTGGCACGTATGAAACGGTAGTCAATGTAACTGGGTTTCCTGTTGCGGTTTGAAGAGATTAGAAGAATTACGCTTCAATGCCCTTTGTTTGATTCATGCAATAGGAATCAATTGCTACTGAAAGAGTATTCAGTCTTTTTTTAGCCACTTGTCACATTCATTTCTGGGTTTTTTGCACTGTACATTGATCATTTTGGCTTATTCAATGTGCAGAATTTAATGTGGTCTGAGTCAGAAAATCTAATTAAGGGATAAAGGGGCATCAAGGGTTTATTTCAAGGGAAGTAACTCTTGCAGGGGGGGCTTGAAAAGACCAAAACAAGGTCTTCTGCCACCCTGTTCTCTTAAATTTTGGCCCTTTTTCAGTGAAATCTGGCATGTGTGGATGGTGCATGCCTGGCAGTTTGCCAAGGACTGCACAGCAGCCTTCAAAGGAGACTTTAAATCCACTTTTATGCCGTTTTTTGTTCACTGTTTTCTATTGATATATTAGGGCGCCATTTTGAAGTAATTTTCAAGCTCTCTGATTGGCTGATTGGGCCCAGCTTTGAATTTCTCGAAGCCTCTGATTGGCTGACTGGGCCCAGCTTTGAATTTCTCGAAGCCTCTGATTGGCTGACTGGGCCCCATGCTGATTTCCTTATTAACCTTTTACCACACAATGACGCCTTTTTACACACCCGAAAGAGAAAGCTTTTGAAAATAATCTGAGAAAAGGAGACAATGCAGGTTACCAGCATTTTCTCCTTTTCCCACAATGTTTTCTACCCTATCGAAGAAAAAATGGATTATTGCTTATTCTTACGTCTTATTGTATCTTTATGGCCTATTTTCAAATTCTTCAAACTAGAACAAGTTTTTTTTTTTTAACTGGAAAAAGTTTCCGCAACAGCAACCCGTTGCTTCTGAATTGTATGTTTTTGCGCAGCAGTTAAACCTAACATTGACCTTTGACTTGCAAGGTCACCAAAATTGACCCTGGTAAGAAAACAGGGAAACATTCGGTTTACCTTTCTTTGATTTGTGCAACAGGTAGCAGTTGCCTCCGAAAGTGTCCGAGTTGATTTTACAATTTTATGCGCAGCACGTAGCCATCACGTATAGGGGACATAGTCATCGTAACCAAATCAATGGCCCTAGTGAGAGAAAACGAAAAAGAAAAATCCCTATGATTGACTTGAATGACAGACCTGTCGTCTGCTACAAAATGTTCCATAAGTCCATGTTTCATGTTTTCGCGGATGCGTAAATGGAACCTATGAGATGGTAGTCAACGTAAATGGTTTGTTGCCATGGTATAAAGACAACGGAGGGGAAAAAAAAAAAAAAAATGTCGGAAATTTTGTTCCCTACATTTGACTTAAGAAACATGTGTCGTCTGCCACGAAATGTTCCCTGAGTCGATTTTTCATGTTTTTCGCGGATACGTAAGTGGCACCTATGAGAGACGGTAGTCTACGTAAATGGGTATGTCGTCACGGTATAAAGAGATTGGAGAGAAAAAATATATTAGAAATTTAGTTCTCTTTGTTTGACTTATGCAGTTGCTACTGAAAGAGTCTTCAGTCTTTTTTTAGCCACTTGTCACATTATTTCCTGGTGTTTTCGCATGTGCGTAACTGGCACGTATGAAACGGTAGTCAATGTAACTGGGTTTCCTGTTGCGGTTTGAAGAGATTAGAAGAATTACGCTTCAATGCCCTTTGTTTGATTCATGCAATAGGAATCAATTGCTACTGAAAGAGTATTCAGTCTTTTTTTAGCCACTTGTCACATTCATTTCTGGGTTTTTTGCACTGTACATTGATCATTTTGGCTTATTCAATGTGCAGAATTTAATGTGGTCTGAGTCAGAAAATCTAATTAAGGGATAAAGGGGCATCAAGGGTTTATTTCAAGGGAAGTAACTCTTGCAGGGGGGGCTTGAAAAGACCAAAACAAGGTCTTCTGCCACCCTGTTCTCTTAAATTTTGGCCCTTTTTCAGTGAAATCTGGCATGTGTGGATGGTGCATGCCTGGCAGTTTGCCAAGGACTGCACAGCAGCCTTCAAAGGAGACTTTAAATCCACTTTTATGCCGTTTTTTGTTCACTGTTTTCTATTGATATATTAGGGCGCCATTTTGAAGTAATTTTCAAGCTCTCTGATTGGCTGATTGGGCCCAGCTTTGAATTTCTCAAAGCCTCTGATTGGCTGACTGGGCCCAGCTTTGAATTTCTCGAAGCCTCTGATTGGCTGACTGGGCCCCATGCTGATTTCCTTATTAACCTTTTACCACACAATGACGCCTTTTTACACACCCGAAAGAGAAAGCTTTTGAAAATAATCTGAGAAAAGGAGACAATGCAGGTTACCAGCATTTTCTCCTTTTCCCACAATGTTTTCTACCCTATCGAAGAAAAAATGGATTATTGCTTATTCTTACGTCTTATTGTATCTTTATGGCCTATTTTCAAATTCTTCAAACTAGAACAAGATTTTTTTTTTTAACTGGAAAAAGTTTCCGCAACAGCAACCCGTTGCTTCTGAATTCTATGTTTTTGCGCAGCAGTTAAACCTAACATTGACTTTTGACTCGCAAGGTCACCAAAATTGACCCTGGTAAGAAAACAGGGAAACATTCGGTTTACCTTTCTTTGATTTGTGCAACAGGTAGCAGTTGCCTCCGAAAGTGTCCGAGTTGATTTTACAATTTTATGCGCAGCACGTAACCATCATGTATGGGGGACATAGTCATCGTAACCAAATCAATGGCCCTAGTGAGAGAAAACGAAAAAGAAAAATCCCTATGATTGACTTGAATGACAGACCTGTCGTCTGCTACAAAATGTTCCATAAGTCCATGTTTCATGTTTTCGCGGATGCGTAAATGGAACCTATGAGACGGTAGTCAACGTAAATGGTTTGTTGCCATGGTATAAAGACAACGGAGGGGAAAAAAAGAAAAAAAAATGTCGGAAATTTTGTTCCCTACATTTGACTTAAGAAACATGTGTCGTCTGCCACGAAATGTTCCCTGAGTCGATTTTTCATGTTTTTCGCGGATACGTAAGTGGCACCTATGAGAGACGGTAGTCTACGTAAATGGGTATGTCGTCACGGTATAAAGAGATTGGAGAGAAAAAATATATTAGAAATTTAGTTCTCTTTGTTTGACTTATGCAGTTGCTACTGAAAGAGTCTTCAGTCTTTTTTTAGCCACTTGTCACATTATTTCCTGGTGTTTTCGCATGTGCGTAACTGGCACGTATAAAACGGTAGTCAATGTAACTGGGTTTCCTGTTGCGGTTTGAAGAGATTAGAAGAATTACGCTTCAATGCCCTTTGTTTGATTCATGCAATAGGAATCAATTGCTACTGAAAGAGTATTCAGTCTTTTTTTAGCCACTTGTCACATTCATTTCTGGGTTTTTTGCACTGTACATTGATCATTTTGGCTTATTCAATGTGCAGAATTTAATGTGGTCTGAGTCAGAAAATCTAATTAAGGGATAAAGGGGCATCAAGGGTTTATTTCAAGGGAAGTAACTCTTGCAGGGGGGCTTGAAAAGACCAAAACAAGGTCTTCTGCCACCCTGTTCTCTTAAATTTTGGCCCTTTTTCAGTGAAATCTGGCATGTGTGGATGGTGCATGCCTGGCAGTTTGCCAAGGACTGCACAGCAGCCTTCAAAGGAGACTTTAAATCCACTTTTATGCCGTTTTTTGTTCACTGTTTTCTATTGATATATTAGGGCGCCATTTTGAAGTAATTTTCAAGCTCTCTGATTGGCTGATTGGGCCCAGCTTTGAATTTCTCGAAGCCTCTGATTGGCTGACTGGGCCCAGCTTTGAATTTCTCGAAGCCTCTGATTGGCTGACTGGGCCCCATGCTGATTTCCTTATTAACCTTTTACCACACAATGACGCCTTTTTACACACCCGAAAGAGAAAGCTTTTGAAAATAATCTGAGAAAAGGAGACAATGCAGGTTACCAGCATTTTCTCCTTTTCCCACAATGTTTTCTACCCTATCTAAGAAAAAATGGATTATTGCTTATTCTTACGTCTTATTGTATCTTTATGGCCTATTTTCAAATTCTTCAAACTAGAACAAGTTTTTTTTTTTTAACTGGAAAAAGTTTCCGCAACAGCAACCCGTTGCTTCTGAATTCTATGTTTTTGCGCAGCAGTTAAACCTAACATTGACTTTTGACTCGCAAGGTCACCAAAATTGACCCTGGTAAGAAAACAGGGAAACATTCGGTTTACCTTTCTTTGATTTGTGCAACAGGTAGCAGTTGCCTCCGAAAGTGTCCGAGTTGATTTTACAATTTTATGCGCAGCACGTAACCATCACGTATGGGGGACATAGTCATCGTAACCAAATCAATGGCCCTAGTGAGAGAAAACGAAAAAGAAAAATCCCTATGATTGACTTGAATGACAGACCTGTCGTCTGCTACAAAATGTTCCATAAGTCCATGTTTCATGTTTTCGCGGATGCGTAAATGGAACCTATGAGACGGTAGTCAACGTAAATGGTTTGTTGCCATGGTATAAAGACAACGGAGGGGAAAAAAAAAAAAAAAAAAAAATGTCGGAAATTTTGTTCCCTACATTTGACTTAAGAAACATGTGTCGTCTGCCACGAAATGTTCCCTGAGTCGATTTTTCATGTTTTTCGCGGATACGTAAGTGGCACCTATGAGAGACGGTAGTCTACGTAAATGGGTATGTCGTCACGGTATAAAGAGATTGGAGAGAAAAAATATATTAGAAATTTAGTTCTCTTTGTTTGACTTATGCAGTTGCTACTGAAAGAGTCTTCAGTCTTTTTTTAGCCACTTGTCACATTATTTCCTGGTGTTTTCGCATGTGCGTAACTGGCACGTATGAAACGGTAGTCAATGTAACTGGGTTTCCTGTTGCGGTTTGAAGAGATTAGAAGAATTACGCTTCAATGCCCTTTGTTTGATTCATGCAATAGGAATCAATTGCTACTGAAAGAGTATTCAGTCTTTTTTTAGCCACTTGTCACATTCATTTCTGGGTTTTTTGCACTGTACATTGATCATTTTGGCTTATTCAATGTGCAGAATTTAATGTGGTCTGAGTCAGAAAATCTAATTAAGGGATAAAGGGGCATCAAGGGTTTATTTCAAGGGAAGTAACTCTTGCAGGGGGGCTTGAAAAAACCAAAACAAGGTCTTCTGCCACCCTGTTCTCTTAAATTTTGGCCCTTTTTCAGTGAAATCTGGCATGTGTGGATGGTGCATGCCTGGCAGTTTGCCAAGGACTGCACAGCAGCCTTCAAAGGAGACTTTAAATCCACTTTTATGCCGTTTTTTGTTCACTGTTTTCTATTGATATATTAGGGCGCCATTTTGAAGTAATTTTCAAGCTCTCTGATTGGCTGATTGGGCCCAGCTTTGAATTTCTCGAAGCCTCTGATTGGCTGACTGGGCCCAGCTTTGAATTTCTCGAAGCCTCTGATTGGCTGACTGGGCCCCATGCTGATTTCCTTATTAACCTTTTACCACACAATGACGCCTTTTTACACACCCGAAAGAGAAAGCTTTTGAAAATAATCTGAGAAAAGGAGACAATGCAGGTTACCAGCATTTTCTCCTTTTCCCACAATGTTTTCTACCCTATCTAAGAAAAAATGGATTATTGCTTATTCTTACGTCTTATTGTATCTTTATGGCCTATTTTCAAATTCTTCAAACTAGAACAAGTTTTTTTTTTTTAACTGGAAAAAGTTTCCGCAACAGCAACCCGTTGCTTCTGAATTCTATGTTTTTGCGCAGCAGTTAAACCTAACATTGACCTTTGACTCGCAAGGTCACCAAAATTGACCCTGGTAAGAAAACAGGGAAACATTCGGTTTACCTTTCTTTGATTTGTGCAACAGGTAGCAGTTGCCTCCGAAAGTGTCCGAGTTGATTTTACAATTTTATGCGCAGCACGTAACCATCACGTATGGGGGACATAGTCATCGTAACCAAATCAATGGCCCTAGTGAGAGAAAACGAAAAAGAAAAATCCCTATGATTGACTTGAATGACAGACCTGTCGTCTGCTACAAAATGTTCCATAAGTTCATGTTTCATGTTTTCACGGATGCGTAAATGGAACCTATGAGACGGTAGTCAACGTAAATGGTTTGTTGCCATGGTATAAAGACAACGGAGGGGAAAAAAAAAAAAAAAAATGTCGGAAATTTTGTTCCCTACATTTGACTTAAGAAACATGTGTCGTCTGCCACGAAATGTTCCCTGAGTCGATTTTTCATGTTTTTCGCGGATACGTAAGTGGCACCTATGAGAGACGGTAGTCTACGTAAATGGGTATGTCGTCACGGTATAAAGAGATTGGAGAGAAAAAATATATTAGAAATTTAGTTCTCTTTGTTTGACTTATGCAGTTGCTACTGAAAGAGTCTTCAGTCTTTTTTTAGCCACTTGTCACATTATTTCCTGGTGTTTTCGCATGTGCGTAACTGGCACGTATGAAACGGTAGTCAATGTAACTGGGTTTCCTGTTGCGGTTTGAAGAGATTAGAAGAATTACGCTTCAATGCCCTTTGTTTGATTCATGCAATAGGAATCAATTGCTACTGAAAGAGTATTCAGTCTTTTTTTAGCCACTTGTCACATTCATTTCTGGGTTTTTTGCACTGTACATTGATCATTTTGGCTTATTCAATGTGCAGAATTTAATGTGGTCTGAGTCAGAAAATCTAATTAAGGGATAAAGGGGCATCAAGGGTTTATTTCAAGGGAAGTAACTCTTGCAGGGGGGGCTTGAAAAGACCAAAACAAGGTCTTCTGCCACCCTGTTCTCTTAAATTTTGGCCCTTTTTCAGTGAAATCTGGCATGTGTGGATGGTGCATGCCTGGCAGTTTGCCAAGGACTGCACAGCAGCCTTCAAAGGAGACTTTAAATCCACTTTTATGCCGTTTTTTGTTCACTGTTTTCTATTGATATATTAGGGCGCCATTTTGAAGTAATTTTCAAGCTCTCTGATTGGCTGATTGGGCCCAGCTTTGAATTTCTCGAAGCCTCTGATTGGCTGACTGGGCCCAGCTTTGAATTTCTCGAAGCCTCTGATTGGCTGACTGGGCCCCATGCTGATTTCCTTATTAACCTTTTACCATACAATGACGCCTTTTTACACACCCGAAAGAGAAAGCTTTTGAAAATAATCTGAGAAAAGGAGACAATGCAGGTTACCAGCATTTTCTCCTTTTCCCACAATGTTTTCTACCCTATCGAAGAAAAAATGGATTATTGCTTATTCTTACGTCTTATTGTATCTTTATGGCCTATTTTCAAATTCTTCAAACTAGAACAAGATTTTTTTTTTAACTGGAAAAAGTTTCCGCATCAGCAACCCGTTGCTTCTGAATTCTATGTTTTTGCACGGCAGTTAAACCTAACATTGACTTTTGACTCGCAAGGTCACCAAAATTGACCCTGGTAAGAAAACAGGGAAACATTCGGTTTACCTTTCTTTGATTTGTGCAACAGGTAGCAGTTGCCTCCGAAAGTGTCCGAGTTGATTTTACAATTTTATGCGCAGCACGTAACCATCATGTATGGGGGACATAGTCATCGTAACCAAATCAATGGCCCTAGTGAGAGAAAACGAAAAAGAAAAATCCCTATGATTGACTTGAATGATAGACCTGTCGTCTGCTACAAAATGTTCCATAAGTCCATGTTTCAGCGGATGCGTAAATGGAACCTATGAGACGGTAGTCAACGTAAATGGTTTGTTGCCATGGTATAAAGATAACGGAGGGGAAAAAAAAAAAAAAATGTCGGAAATTTTGTTCCCTACATTTGACTTAAGAAACATGTGTCGTCTGCCACGAAATGTTCCCTGAGTCGATTTTTCATGTTTTTCGCGGATACGTAAGTGGCACCTATGAGAGACGGTAGTCTACGTAAATGGGTATGTCGTCACGGTATAAAGAGATTGGAGAGAAAAAATATATTAGAAATTTAGTTCTCTTTGTTTGACTTATGCAGTTGCTACTGAAAGAGTCTTCAGTCTTTTTTTAGCCACTTGTCACATTATTTCCTGGTGTTTTCGCATGTGCGTAACTGGCACGTATAAAACGGTAGTCAATGTAACTGGGTTTCCTGTTGCGGTTTGAAGAGATTAGAAGAATTACGCTTCAATGCCCTTTGTTTGATTCATGCAATAGGAATCAATTGCTACTGAAAGAGTATTCAGTCTTTTTTTAGCCACTTGTCACATTCATTTCTGGGTTTTTTGCACTGTACATTGATCATTTTGGCTTATTCAATGTGCAGAATTTAATGTGGTCTGAGTCAGAAAATCTAATTAAGGGATAAAGGGGCATCAAGGGTTTATTTCAAGGGAAGTAACTCTTGCAGGGGGGGCTTGAAAAGACCAAAACAAGGTCTTCTGCCACCCTGTTCTCTTAAATTTTGGCCCTTTTTCAGTGAAATCTGGCATGTGTGGATGGTGCATGCCTGGCAGTTTGCCAAGGACTGCACAGCAGCCTTCAAAGGAGACTTTAAATCCACTTTTATGCCGTTTTTTGTTCACTGTTTTCTATTGATATATTAGGGCGCCATTTTGAAGTAATTTTCAAGCTCTCTGATTGGCTGATTGGGCCCAGCTTTGAATTTCTCGAAGCCTCTGATTGGCTGACTGGGCCCAGCTTTGAATTTCTCGAAGCCTCTGATTGGCTGACTGGGCCCCATGCTGATTTCCTTATTAACCTTTTACCACACAATGACGCCTTTTTACACAACCGAAAGAGAAAGCTTTTGAAAATAATCTGAGAAAAGGAGACAATGCAGGTTACCAGCATTTTCTCCTTTTCCCACAATGTTTTCTACCCTATCGAAGAAAAAATGGATTATTGCTTATTCTTACGTCTTATTGTATCTTTATGGCCTATTTTCAAATTCTTCAAACTAGAACAAGATTTTTTTTTTTAACTGGAAAAAGTTTCCGCAACAAAACCCGTTGCTTCTGAATTCTATGTTTTTGCGCAGCAGTTAAACCTAACATTGACTTTTGACTCGCAAGGTCACCAAAATTGACCCTGGTAAGAAAACAGGGAAACATTCGGTTTACCTTTCTTTGATTTGTGCAACAGGTAGCAGTTGCCTCCGAAAGTGTCCGAGTTGATTTTACAATTTTATGCGCAGCACGTAACCATCACGTATGGGGGACATAGTCATCGTAACCAAATCAATGGCCCTAGTGAGAGAAAACGAAAAAGAAAAATCCCTATGATTGACTTGAATGACAGACCTGTCGTCTGCTACAAAATGTTCCATAAGTCCATGTTTCATGTTTTCGCGGATGCGTAAATGGAACCTATGAGACGGTAGTCAACGTAAATGGTTTGTTGCCATGGTATAAAGACAACGGAGGGGGAAAAAAAAAAAAAAATGTCGGAAATTTTGTTCCCTACATTTGACTTAAGAAACATGTGTCGTCTGCCACGAAATGTTCCCTGAGTCGATTTTTCATGTTTTTCGCGGATACGTAAGTGGCACCTATGAGAGACGGTAGTCTACGTAAATGGGTATGTCGTCACGGTATAAAGAGATTGGAGAGAAAAAATATATTAGAAATTTAGTTCTCTTTGTTTGACTTATGCAGTTGCTACTGAAAGAGTCTTCAGTCTTTTTTTAGCCACTTGTCACATTATTTCCTGGTGTTTTCGCATGTGCGTAACTGGCACGTATGAAACGGTAGTCAATGTAACTGGGTTTCCTGTTGCGGTTTGAAGAGATTAGAAGAATTACGCTTCAATGCCCTTTGTTTGATTCATGCAATAGGAATCAATTGCTACTGAAAGAGTATTCAGTCTTTTTTTAGCCACTTGTCACATTCATTTCTGGGTTTTTTGCACTGTACATTGATCATTTTGGCTTATTCAATGTGCAGAATTTAATGTGGTCTGAGTCAGAAAATCTAATTAAGGGATAAAGGGGCATCAAGGGTTTATTTCAAGGGAAGTAACTCTTGCAGGGGGGGCTTGAAAAGACCAAAACAAGGTCTTCTGCCACCCTGTTCTCTTAAATTTTGGCCCTTTTTCAGTGAAATCTGGCATGTGTGGATGGTGCATGCCTGGCAGTTTGCCAAGGACTGCACAGCAGCCTTCAAAGGAGACTTTAAATCCACTTTTATGCCGTTTTTTGTTCACTGTTTTCTATTGATATATTAGGGCGCCATTTTGAAGTAATTTTCAAGCTCTCTGATTGGCTGATTGGGCCCAGCTTTGAATTTCTCGAAGCCTCTGATTGGCTGACTGGGCCCCATGCTGATTTCCTTATTAACCTTTTACCACACAATGACGCCTTTTTACACACCCGAAAGAGAAAGCTTTTGAAAATAATCTGAGAAAAGGAGACAATGCAGGTTACCAGCATTTTCTCCTTTTCCCACAATGTTTTCTACCCTATCGAAGAAAAAATGGATTATTGCTTATTCTTACGTCTTATTGTATCTTTATGGCCTATTTTCAAATTCTTCAAACTAGAACAAGATTTTTTTTTTTAACTGGAAAAAGTTTCCGCAACAGCAACCCGTTGCTTCTGAATTCTATGTTTTTGCGCAGCAGTTAAACCTAACATTGACTTTTGACTCGCAAGGTCACCAAAATTGACCCTGGTAAGAAAACAGGGAAACATTCGGTTTACCTTTCTTTGATTTGTGCAACAGGTAGCAGTTGCCTCCGAAAGTGTCCGAGTTGATTTTACAATTTTATGCGCAGCACGTAACCATCACGTATGGGGGACATAGTCATCGTAACCAAATCAATGGCCCTAGTGAGAGAAAACGAAAAAGAAAAATCCCTATGATTGACTTGAATGACAGACCTGTCGTCTGCTACAAAATGTTCCATAAGTCCATGTTTCATGTTTTCGCGGACGCGTAAATGGAACCTATGAGACGGTAGTCAACGTAAATGGTTTGTTGCCATGGTATAAAGACAACGGAGGGGAAAAAAAAAAAAAATGTCGGAAATTTTGTTCCCTACATTTGACTTAAGAAACATGTGTCGTCTGCCACGAAATGTTCCCTGAGTCGATTTTTCATGTTTTTCGCGGATACGTAAGTGGCACCTATGAGAGACGGTAGTCTACGTAAATGGGTATGTCGTCACGGTATAAAGAGATTGGAGAGAAAAAATATATTAGAAATTTAGTTCTCTTTGTTTGACTTATGCAGTTGCTACTGAAAGAGTCTTCAGTCTTTTTTTAGCCACTTGTCACATTATTTCCTGGTGTTTTCGCATGTGCGTAACTGGCACGTATGAAACGGTAGTCAATGTAACTGGGTTTCCTGTTGCGGTTTGAAGAGATTAGAAGAATTACGCTTCAATGCCCTTTGTTTGATTCATGCAATAGGAATCAATTGCTACTGAAAGAGTATTCAGTCTTTTTTTAGCCACTTGTCACATTCATTTCTGGGTTTTTTGCACTGTACATTGATCATTTTGGCTTATTCAATGTGCAGAATTTAATGTGGTCTGAGTCAGAAAATCTAATTAAGGGATAAAGGGGCATCAAGGGTTTATTTCAAGGGAAGTAACTCTTGCAGGGGAGGCTTGAAAAGACCAAAACAAGGTCTTCTGCCACCCTGTTCTCTTAAATTTTGGCCCTTTTTCAGTGAAATCTGGCATGTGTGGATGGTGCATGCCTGGCAGTTTGCCAAGGACTGCACAGCAGCCTTCAAAGGAGACTTTAAATCCACTTTTATGCCGTTTTTTGTTCACTGTTTTCTATTGATATATTAGGGCGCCATTTTGAAGTAATTTTCAAGCTCTCTGATTGGCTGATTGGGCCCAGCTTTGAATTTCTCGAAGCCTCTGATTGGCTGACTGGGCCCAGCTTTGAATTTCTCGAAGCCTCTGATTGGCTGACTGGGCCCCATGCTGATTTCCTTATTAACCTTTTACCACACAATGACGCCTTTTTACACACCCGAAAGAGAAAGCTTTTGAAAATAATCTGAGAAAAGGAGACAATGCAGGTTACCAGCATTTTCTCCTTTTCCCACAATGTTTTCTACCCTATCGAAGAAAAAATGGATTATTGCTTATTCTTACGTCTTATTGTATCTTTATGGCCTATTTTCAAATTCTTCAAACTAGAACAAGATTTTTTTTTTTAACTGGAAAAGTTTCCGCAACAGCAACCCGTTGCTTCTGAATTCTATGTTTTTGCGCAGCAGTTAAACCTAACATTGACTTTTGACTCGCAAGGTCACCAAAATTGACCCTGGTAAGAAAACAGGGAAACATTCGGTTTACCTTTCTTTGATTTGTGCAACAGGTAGCAGTTGCCTCCGAAAGTGTCCGAGTTGATTTTACAATTTTATGTGCAGCACGTAACCATCACGTATGGGGGACATAGTCATCGTAACCAAATCAATGGCCCTAGTGAGAGAAAACGAAAAAGAAAAATCCCTATGATTGACTTGAATGACAGACCTGTCGTCTGCTACAAAATGTTCCATAAGTCCATGTTTCATGTTTTCGCGGATGCGTAAATGGAACCTATGAGATGGTAGTCAACGTAAATGGTTTGTTGCCATGGTATAAAGACAACGGAGGGGAAAAAAAAAAAAAAATGTCGGAAATTTTGTTCCCTACATTTGACTTAAGAAACATGTGTCGTCTGCCACGAAATGTTCCCTGAGTCGATTTTTCATGTTTTTCGCGGATACGTAAGTGGCACCTATGAGAGACGGTAGTCTACGTAAATGGGTATGTCGTCACGGTATAAAGAGATTGGAGAGAAAAAATATATTAGAAATTTAGTTCTCTTTGTTTGACTTATGCAGTTGCTACTGAAAGAGTCTTCAGTCTTTTTTTAGCCACTTGTCACATTATTTCCTGGTGTTTTCGCATGTGCGTAACTGGCACGTATGAAACGGTAGTCAATGTAACTGGGTTTCCTGTTGCGGTTTGAAGAGATTAGAAGAATTACGCTTCAATGCCCTTTGTTTGATTCATGCAATAGGAATCAATTGCTACTGAAAGAGTATTCAGTCTTTTTTTAGCCACTTGTCACATTCATTTCTGGGTTTTTTGCACTGTACATTGATCATTTTGGCTTATTCAATGTGCAGAATTTAATGTGGTCTGAGTCAGAAAATCTAATTAAGGGATAAAGGGGCATCAAGGGTTTATTTCAAGGGAAGTAACTCTTGCAGGGGGGGCTTGAAAAGACCAAAACAAGGTCTTCTGCCACCCTGTTCTCTTAAATTTTGGCCCTTTTTCAGTGAAATCTGGCATGTGTGGATGGTGCATGCCTGGCAGTTTGCCAAGGACTGCACAGCAGCCTTCAAAGGAGACTTTAAATCCACTTTTATGCCGTTTTTTGTTCACTGTTTTCTATTGATATATTAGGGCGCCATTTTGAAGTAATTTTCAAGCTCTCTGATTGGCTGATTGGGCCCAGCTTTGAATTTCTCGAAGCCTCTGATTGGCTGACTGGGCCCAGCTTTGAATTTCTCGAAGCCTCTGATTGGCTGACTGGGCCCCATGCTGATTTCCTTATTAACCTTTTACCACACAATGACGCCTTTTTACACACCCGAAAGAGAAAGCTTTTGAAAATAATCTGAGAAAAGGAGACAATGCAGGTTACCAGCATTTTCTCCTTTTCCCACAATGTTTTCTACCCTATCGAAGAAAAAATGGATTATTGCTTATTCTTACGTCTTATTGTATCTTTATGGCCTATTTTCAAATTCTTCAAACTAGAACAAGATTTTTTTTTTTAACTGGAAAAAGTTTCCGCAACAAAACCCGTTGCTTCTGAATTCTATGTTTTTGCGCAGCAGTTAAACCTAACATTGACTTTTGACTCGCAAGGTCACCAAAATTGACCCTGGTAAGAAAACAGGGAAACATTCGGTTTACCTTTCTTTGATTTGTGCAACAGGTAGCAGTTGCCTCCGAAAGTGTCCGAGTTGATTTTACAATTTTATGCGCAGCACGTAACCATCACGTATGGGGGACATAGTCATCGTAACCAAATCAATGGCCCTAGTGAGAGAAAACGAAAAAGAAAAATCCCTATGATTGACTTGAATGACAGACCTGTCGTCTGCTACAAAATGTTCCATAAGTCCATGTTTCATGTTTTCGCGGATGCGTAAATGGAACCTATGAGACGGTAGTCAACGTAAATGGTTTGTTGCCATGGTATAAAGACAACGGAGGGGGAAAAAAAAAAAAAAAATGTCGGAAATTTTGTTCCCTACATTTGACTTAAGAAACATGTGTCGTCTGCCACGAAATGTTCCCTGAGTCGATTTTTCATGTTTTTCGCGGATACGTAAGTGGCACCTATGAGAGACGGTAGTCTACGTAAATGGGTATGTCGTCACGGTATAAAGAGATTGGAGAGAAAAAATATATTAGAAATTTAGTTCTCTTTGTTTGACTTATGCAGTTGCTACTGAAAGAGTCTTCAGTCTTTTTTTAGCCACTTGTCACATTATTTCCTGGTGTTTTCGCATGTGCGTAACTGGCACGTATGAAACGGTAGTCAATGTAACTGGGTTTCCTGTTGCGGTTTGAAGAGATTAGAAGAATTACGCTTCAATGCCCTTTGTTTGATTCATGCAATAGGAATCAATTGCTACTGAAAGAGTATTCAGTCTTTTTTTAGCCACTTGTCACATTCATTTCTGGGTTTTTTGCACTGTACATTGATCATTTTGGCTTATTCAATGTGCAGAATTTAATGTGGTCTGAGTCAGAAAATCTAATTAAGGGATAAAGGGGCATCAAGGGTTTATTTCAAGGGAAGTAACTCTTGCAGGGGGGGCTTGAAAAGACCAAAACAAGGTCTTCTGCCACCCTGTTCTCTTAAATTTTGGCCCTTTTTCAGTGAAATCTGGCATGTGTGGATGGTGCATGCCTGGCAGTTTGCCAAGGACTGCACAGCAGCCTTCAAAGGAGACTTTAAATCCACTTTTATGCCGTTTTTTGTTCACTGTTTTCTATTGATATATTAGGGCGCCATTTTGAAGTAATTTTCAAGCTCTCTGATTGGCTGATTGGGCCCAGCTTTGAATTTCTCGAAGCCTCTGATTGGCTGACTGGGCCCCATGCTGATTTCCTTATTAACCTTTTACCACACAATGACGCCTTTTTACACACCCGAAAGAGAAAGCTTTTGAAAATAATCTGAGAAAAGGAGACAATGCAGGTTACCAGCATTTTCTCCTTTTCCCACAATGTTTTCTACCCTATCGAAGAAAAAATGGATTATTGCTTATTCTTACGTCTTATTGTATCTTTATGGCCTATTTTCAAATTCTTCAAACTAGAACAAGATTTTTTTTTTTAACTGGAAAAAGTTTCCGCAACAGCAACCCGTTGCTTCTGAATTCTATGTTTTTGCGCAGCAGTTAAACCTAACATTGACTTTTGACTCGCAAGGTCACCAAAATTGACCCTGGTAAGAAAACAGGGAAACATTCGGTTTACCTTTCTTTGATTTGTGCAACAGGTAGCAGTTGCCTCCGAAAGTGTCCGAGTTGATTTTACAATTTTATGCGCAGCACGTAACCATCACGTATGGGGGACATAGTCATCGTAACCAAATCAATGGCCCTAGTGAGAGAAAACGAAAAAGAAAAATCCCTATGATTGACTTGAATGACAGACCTGTCGTCTGCTACAAAATGTTCCATAAGTCCATGTTTCATGTTTTCGCGGACGCGTAAATGGAACCTATGAGACGGTAGTCAACGTAAATGGTTTGTTGCCATGGTATAAAGACAACGGAGGGGAAAAAAAAAAAAAAAATGTCGGAAATTTTGTTCCCTACATTTGACTTAAGAAACATGTGTCGTCTGCCACGAAATGTTCCCTGAGTCGATTTTTCATGTTTTTCGCGGATACGTAAGTGGCACCTATGAGAGACGGTAGTCTACGTAAATGGGTATGTCGTCACGGTATAAAGAGATTGGAGAGAAAAAATATATTAGAAATTTAGTTCTCTTTGTTTGACTTATGCAGTTGCTACTGAAAGAGTCTTCAGTCTTTTTTTAGCCACTTGTCACATTATTTCCTGGTGTTTTCGCATGTGCGTAACTGGCACGTATGAAACGGTAGTCAATGTAACTGGGTTTCCTGTTGCGGTTTGAAGAGATTAGAAGAATTACGCTTCAATGCCCTTTGTTTGATTCATGCAATAGGAATCAATTGCTACTGAAAGAGTATTCAGTCTTTTTTTAGCCACTTGTCACATTCATTTCTGGGTTTTTTGCACTGTACATTGATCATTTTGGCTTATTCAATGTGCAGAATTTAATGTGGTCTGAGTCAGAAAATCTAATTAAGGGATAAAGGGGCATCAAGGGTTTATTTCAAGGGAAGTAACTCTTGCAGGGGAGGCTTGAAAAGACCAAAACAAGGTCTTCTGCCACCCTGTTCTCTTAAATTTTGGCCCTTTTTCAGTGAAATCTGGCATGTGTGGATGGTGCATGCCTGGCAGTTTGCCAAGGACTGCACAGCAGCCTTCAAAGGAGACTTTAAATCCACTTTTATGCCGTTTTTTGTTCACTGTTTTCTATTGATATATTAGGGCGCCATTTTGAAGTAATTTTCAAGCTCTCTGATTGGCTGATTGGGCCCAGCTTTGAATTTCTCGAAGCCTCTGATTGGCTGACTGGGCCCAGCTTTGAATTTCTCGAAGCCTCTGATTGGCTGACTGGGCCCCATGCTGATTTCCTTATTAACCTTTTACCACACAATGACGCCTTTTTACACACCCGAAAGAGAAAGCTTTTGAAAATAATCTGAGAAAAGGAGACAATGCAGGTTACCAGCATTTTCTCCTTTTCCCACAATGTTTTCTACCCTATCGAAGAAAAAATGGATTATTGCTTATTCTTACGTCTTATTGTATCTTTATGGCCTATTTTCAAATTCTTCAAACTAGAACAAGATTTTTTTTTTTAACTGGAAAAGTTTCCGCAACAGGAACCCGTTGCTTCTGAATTCTATGTTTTTGCGCAGCAGTTAAACCTAACATTGACTTTTGACTCGCAAGGTCACCAAAATTGACCCTGGTAAGAAAACAGGGAAACATTCGGTTTACCTTTCTTTGATTTGTGCAACAGGTAGCAGTTGCCTCCGAAAGTGTCCGAGTTGATTTTACAATTTTATGCGCAGCACGTAACCATCACGTATGGGGGACATAGTCATCGTAACCAAATCAATGGCCCTAGTGAGAGAAAACGAAAAAGAAAAATCCCTATGATTGACTTGAATGACAGACCTGTCGTCTGCTACAAAATGTTCCATAAGTCCATGTTTCATGTTTTCGCGGATGCGTAAATGGAACCTATGAGATGGTAGTCAACGTAAATGGTTTGTTGCCATGGTATAAAGACAACGGAGGGGAAAAAAAAAAAAAAATGTCGGAAATTTTGTTCCCTACATTTGACTTAAGAAACATGTGTCGTCTGCCACGAAATGTTCCCTGAGTCGATTTTTCATGTTTTTCGCGGATACGTAAGTGGCACCTATGAGAGACGGTAGTCTACGTAAATGGGTATGTCGTCACGGTATAAAGAGATTGGAGAGAAAAAATATATTAGAAATTTAGTTCTCTTTGTTTGACTTATGCAGTTGCTACTGAAAGAGTCTTCAGTCTTTTTTTAGCCACTTGTCACATTATTTCCTGGTGTTTTCGCATGTGCGTAACTGGCACGTATGAAACGGTAGTCAATGTAACTGGGTTTCCTGTTGCGGTTTGAAGAGATTAGAAGAATTACGCTTCAATGCCCTTTGTTTGATTCATGCAATAGGAATCAATTGCTACTGAAAGAGTATTCAGTCTTTTTTTAGCCACTTGTCACATTCATTTCTGGGTTTTTTGCACTGTACATTGATCATTTTGGCTTATTCAATGTGCAGAATTTAATGTGGTCTGAGTCAGAAAATCTAATTAAGGGATAAAGGGGCATCAAGGGTTTATTTCAAGGGAAGTAACTCTTGCAGGGGGGGCTTGAAAAGACCAAAACAAGGTCTTCTGCCACCCTGTTCTCTTAAATTTTGGCCCTTTTTCAGTGAAATCTGGCATGTGTGGATGGTGCATGCCTGGCAGTTTGCCAAGGACTGCACAGCAGCCTTCAAAGGAGACTTTAAATCCACTTTTATGCCGTTTTTTGTTCACTGTTTTCTATTGATATATTAGGGCGCCATTTTGAAGTAATTTTCAAGCTCTCTGATTGGCTGATTGGGCCCAGCTTTGAATTTCTCGAAGCCTCTGATTGGCTGACTGGGCCCAGCTTTGAATTTCTCGAAGCCTCTGATTGGCTGACTGGGCCCCATGCTGATTTCCTTATTAACCTTTTACCACACAATGACGCCTTTTTACACACCCGAAAGAGAAAGCTTTTGAAAATAATCTGAGAAAAGGAGACAATGCAGGTTACCAGCATTTTCTCCTTTTCCCACAATGTTTTCTACCCTATCGAAGAAAAAATGGATTATTGCTTATTCTTACGTCTTATTGTATCTTTATGGCCTATTTTCAAATTCTTCAAACTAGAACAAGTTTTTTTTTTTTAACTGGAAAAAGTTTCCGCAACAGCAACCCGTTGCTTCTGAATTCTATGTTTTTGCGCAGCAGTTAAACCTAACATTGACTTTTGACTCGCAAGGTCACCAAAATTGACCCTGGTAAGAAAACAGGGAAACATTCGGTTTACCTTTCTTTGATTTGTGCAACAGGTAGCAGTTGCCTCCGAAAGTGTCCGAGTTGATTTTACAATTTTATGCGCAGCACGTAGCCATCACGTATAGGGGACATAGTCATCGTAACCAAATCAATGGCCCTAGTGAGAGAAAACGAAAAAGAAAAATCCCTATGATTGACTTGAATGACAGACCTGTCGTCTGCTACAAAATGTTCCATAAGTCCATGTTTCATGTTTTCGCGGATGCGTAAATGGAACCTATGAGATGGTAGTCAACGTAAATGGTTTGTTGCCATGGTATAAAGACAACGGAGGGGAAAAAAAAAAAAAAAATGTCGGAAATTTTGTTCCCTACATTTGACTTAAGAAACATGTGTCGTCTGCCACGAAATGTTCCCTGAGTCGATTTTTCATGTTTTTCGCGGATACGTAAGTGGCACCTATGAGAGACGGTAGTCTACGTAAATGGGTATGTCGTCACGGTATAAAGAGATTGGAGAGAAAAAATATATTAGAAATTTAGTTCTCTTTGTTTGACTTATGCAGTTGCTACTGAAAGAGTCTTCAGTCTTTTTTTAGCCACTTGTCACATTATTTCCTGGTGTTTTCGCATGTGCGTAACTGGCACGTATGAAACGGTAGTCAATGTAACTGGGTTTCCTGTTGCGGTTTGAAGAGATTAGAAGAATTACGCTTCAATGCCCTTTGTTTGATTCATGCAATAGGAATCAATTGCTACTGAAAGAGTATTCAGTCTTTTTTTAGCCACTTGTCACATTCATTTCTGGGTTTTTTGCACTGTACATTGATCATTTTGGCTTATTCAATGTGCAGAATTTAATGTGGTCTGAGTCAGAAAATCTAATTAAGGGATAAAGGGGCATCAAGGGTTTATTTCAAGGGAAGTAACTCTTGCAGGGGGGGCTTGAAAAGACCAAAACAAGGTCTTCTGCCACCCTGTTCTCTTAAATTTTGGCCCTTTTTCAGTGAAATCTGGCATGTGTGGATGGTGCATGCCTGGCAGTTTGCCAAGGACTGCACAGCAGCCTTCAAAGGAGACTTTAAATCCACTTTTATGCCGTTTTTTGTTCACTGTTTTCTATTGATATATTAGGGCGCCATTTTGAAGTAATTTTCAAGCTCTCTGATTGGCTGATTGGGCCCAGCTTTGAATTTCTCAAAGCCTCTGATTGGCTGACTGGGCCCAGCTTTGAATTTCTCGAAGCCTCTGATTGGCTGACTGGGCCCCATGCTGATTTCCTTATTAACCTTTTACCACACAATGACGCCTTTTTACACACCCGAAAGAGAAAGCTTTTGAAAATAATCTGAGAAAAGGAGACAATGCAGGTTACCAGCATTTTCTCCTTTTCCCACAATGTTTTCTACCCTATCGAAGAAAAAATGGATTATTGCTTATTCTTACGTCTTATTGTATCTTTATGGCCTATTTTCAAATTCTTCAAACTAGAACAAGATTTTTTTTTTTAACTGGAAAAAGTTTCCGCAACAGCAACCCGTTGCTTCTGAATTCTATGTTTTTGCGCAGCAGTTAAACCTAACATTGACTTTTGACTCGCAAGGTCACCAAAATTGACCCTGGTAAGAAAACAGGGAAACATTCGGTTTACCTTTCTTTGATTTGTGCAACAGGTAGCAGTTGCCTCCGAAAGTGTCCGAGTTGATTTTACAATTTTATGCGCAGCACGTAACCATCATGTATGGGGGACATAGTCATCGTAACCAAATCAATGGCCCTAGTGAGAGAAAACGAAAAAGAAAAATCCCTATGATTGACTTGAATGACAGACCTGTCGTCTGCTACAAAATGTTCCATAAGTCCATGTTTCATGTTTTCGCGGATGCGTAAATGGAACCTATGAGACGGTAGTCAACGTAAATGGTTTGTTGCCATGGTATAAAGACAACGGAGGGGAAAAAAAGAAAAAAAAATGTCGGAAATTTTGTTCCCTACATTTGACTTAAGAAACATGTGTCGTCTGCCACGAAATGTTCCCTGAGTCGATTTTTCATGTTTTTCGCGGATACGTAAGTGGCACCTATGAGAGACGGTAGTCTACGTAAATGGGTATGTCGTCACGGTATAAAGAGATTGGAGAGAAAAAATATATTAGAAATTTAGTTCTCTTTGTTTGACTTATGCAGTTGCTACTGAAAGAGTCTTCAGTCTTTTTTTAGCCACTTGTCACATTATTTCCTGGTGTTTTCGCATGTGCGTAACTGGCACGTATAAAACGGTAGTCAATGTAACTGGGTTTCCTGTTGCGGTTTGAAGAGATTAGAAGAATTACGCTTCAATGCCCTTTGTTTGATTCATGCAATAGGAATCAATTGCTACTGAAAGAGTATTCAGTCTTTTTTTAGCCACTTGTCACATTCATTTCTGGGTTTTTTGCACTGTACATTGATCATTTTGGCTTATTCAATGTGCAGAATTTAATGTGGTCTGAGTCAGAAAATCTAATTAAGGGATAAAGGGGCATCAAGGGTTTATTTCAAGGGAAGTAACTCTTGCAGGGGGGCTTGAAAAGACCAAAACAAGGTCTTCTGCCACCCTGTTCTCTTAAATTTTGGCCCTTTTTCAGTGAAATCTGGCATGTGTGGATGGTGCATGCCTGGCAGTTTGCCAAGGACTGCACAGCAGCCTTCAAAGGAGACTTTAAATCCACTTTTATGCCGTTTTTTGTTCACTGTTTTCTATTGATATATTAGGGCGCCATTTTGAAGTAATTTTCAAGCTCTCTGATTGGCTGATTGGGCCCAGCTTTGAATTTCTCGAAGCCTCTGATTGGCTGACTGGGCCCAGCTTTGAATTTCTCGAAGCCTCTGATTGGCTGACTGGGCCCCATGCTGATTTCCTTATTAACCTTTTACCACACAATGACGCCTTTTTACACACCCGAAAGAGAAAGCTTTTGAAAATAATCTGAGAAAAGGAGACAATGCAGGTTACCAGCATTTTCTCCTTTTCCCACAATGTTTTCTACCCTATCTAAGAAAAAATGGATTATTGCTTATTCTTACGTCTTATTGTATCTTTATGGCCTATTTTCAAATTCTTCAAACTAGAACAAGTTTTTTTTTTTTAACTGGAAAAAGTTTCCGCAACAGCAACCCGTTGCTTCTGAATTCTATGTTTTTGCGCAGCAGTTAAACCTAACATTGACTTTTGACTCGCAAGGTCACCAAAATTGACCCTGGTAAGAAAACAGGGAAACATTCGGTTTACCTTTCTTTGATTTGTGCAACAGGTAGCAGTTGCCTCCGAAAGTGTCCGAGTTGATTTTACAATTTTATGCGCAGCACGTAACCATCACGTATGGGGGACATAGTCATCGTAACCAAATCAATGGCCCTAGTGAGAGAAAACGAAAAAGAAAAATCCCTATGATTGACTTGAATGACAGACCTGTCGTCTGCTACAAAATGTTCCATAAGTCCATGTTTCATGTTTTCGCGGATGCGTAAATGGAACCTATGAGACGGTAGTCAACGTAAATGGTTTGTTGCCATGGTATAAAGACAACGGAGGGGAAAAAAAAAAAAAAAAAAAATGTCGGAAATTTTGTTCCCTACATTTGACTTAAGAAACATGTGTCGTCTGCCACGAAATGTTCCCTGAGTCGATTTTTCATGTTTTTCGCGGATACGTAAGTGGCACCTATGAGAGACGGTAGTCTACGTAAATGGGTATGTCGTCACGGTATAAAGAGATTGGAGAGAAAAAATATATTAGAAATTTAGTTCTCTTTGTTTGACTTATGCAGTTGCTACTGAAAGAGTCTTCAGTCTTTTTTTAGCCACTTGTCACATTATTTCCTGGTGTTTTCGCATGTGCGTAACTGGCACGTATGAAACGGTAGTCAATGTAACTGGGTTTCCTGTTGCGGTTTGAAGAGATTAGAAGAATTACGCTTCAATGCCCTTTGTTTGATTCATGCAATAGGAATCAATTGCTACTGAAAGAGTATTCAGTCTTTTTTTAGCCACTTGTCACATTCATTTCTGGGTTTTTTGCACTGTACATTGATCATTTTGGCTTATTCAATGTGCAGAATTTAATGTGGTCTGAGTCAGAAAATCTAATTAAGGGATAAAGGGGCATCAAGGGTTTATTTCAAGGGAAGTAACTCTTGCAGGGGGGGCTTGAAAAGACCAAAACAAGGTCTTCTGCCACCCTGTTCTCTTAAATTTTGGCCCTTTTTCAGTGAAATCTGGCATGTGTGGATGGTGCATGCCTGGCAGTTTGCCAAGGACTGCACAGCAGCCTTCAAAGGAGACTTTAAATCCACTTTTATGCCGTTTTTTGTTCACTGTTTTCTATTGATATATTAGGGCGCCATTTTGAAGTAATTTTCAAGCTCTCTGATTGGCTGATTGGGCCCAGCTTTGAATTTCTCAAAGCCTCTGATTGGCTGACTGGGCCCAGCTTTGAATTTCTCGAAGCCTCTGATTGGCTGACTGGGCCCCATGCTGATTTCCTTATTAACCTTTTACCACAAGATGACGCCTTTTTACACACCCGAAAGAGAAAGCTTTTGAAAATAATCTGAGAAAAGGAGACAATGCAGGTTACCAGCATTTTCTCCTTTTCCCACAATGTTTTCTACCCTATCGAAGAAAAAATGGATTATTGCTTATTCTTACGTCTTATTGTATCTTTATGGCCTATTTTCAAATTCTTCAAACTAGAACAAGATTTTTTTTTTTAACTGGAAAAAGTTTCCGCAACAGCAACCCGTTGCTTCTGAATTCTATGTTTTTGCGCAGCAGTTAAACCTAACATTGACTTTTGACTCGCAAGGTCACCAAAATTGACCCTGGTAAGAAAACAGGGAAACATTCGGTTTACCTTTCTTTGATTTGTGCAACAGGTAGCAGTTGCCTCCGAAAGTGTCCGAGTTGATTTTACAATTTTATGCGCAGCACGTAACCATCACGTATGGGGGACATAGTCATCGTAACCAAATCAATGGCCCTAGTGAGAGAAAACGAAAAAGAAAAATCCCTATGATTGACTTGAATGACAGACCTGTCGTCTGCTACAAAATGTTCCATAAGTCCATGTTTCATGTTTTCGCGGATGCGTAAATGGAACCTATGAGACGGTAGTCAACGTAAATGGTTTGTTGCCATGGTATAAAGACAACGGAGGGGAAAAAAAAGAAAAAAAAATGTCGGAAATTTTGTTCCCTACATTTGACTTAAGAAACATGTGTCGTCTGCCACGAAATGTTCCCTGAGTCGATTTTTCATGTTTTTCGTGGATACGTAAGTGGCACCTATGAGAGACGGTAGTCTACGTAAATGGGTATGTCGTCACGGTATAAAGAGATTGGAGAGAAAAAATATATTAGAAATTTAGTTCTCTTTGTTTGACTTATGCAGTTGCTACTGAAAGAGTCTTCAGTCTTTTTTTAGCCACTTGTCACATTATTTCCTGGTGTTTTCGCATGTGCGTAACTGGCACGTATAAAACGGTAGTCAATGTAACTGGGTTTCCTGTTGCGGTTTGAAGAGATTAGAAGAATTACGCTTCAATGCCCTTTGTTTGATTCATGCAATAGGAATCAATTGCTACTGAAAGAGTATTCAGTCTTTTTTTAGCCACTTGTCACATTCATTTCTGGGTTTTTTGCACTGTACATTGATCATTTTGGCTTATTTAATGTGCAGAATTTAAAGTGGTCTGAGCCAGGAAATCTAATTAAGGGATAAACGGGCATCAAGGGTTTATTTCAAGGGAAGTAACTCTTGCAGGGGGGCTTGAAAAGACCAAAACAAGGTCTTCTGCCACCCTGTTCTCTTAAATTTTGGCCCTTTTTCAGTGAAATCTGGCATGTGTGGATGGTGCATGCCTGGCAGTTTGCCAAGGACTGCACAGCAGCCTTCAAAGGAGACTTTAAATCCACTTTTATGCCGTTTTTTGTTCACTGTTTTCTATTGATATATTAGGGCGCCATTTTGAAGTAATTTTCAAGCTCTCTGATTGGCTGATTGGGCCCAGCTTTGAATTTCTCGAAGCCTCTGATTGGCTGACTGGGCCCAGCTTTGAATTTCTCGAAGCCTCTGATTGGCTGACTGGGCCCCATGCTGATTTCCTTATTAACCTTTTACCACACAATGACGCCTTTTTACACACCCGAAAGAGAAAGCTTTTGAAAATAATCTGAGAAAAGGAGACAATGCAGGTTACCAGCATTTTCTCCTTTTCCCACAATGTTTTCTACCCTATCTAAGAAAAAATGGATTATTGCTTATTCTTACGTCTTATTGTATCTTTATGGCCTATTTTCAAATTCTTCAAACTAGAACAAGATTTTTTTTTTTAACTGGAAAAAGTTTCCGCAACAGCAACCCGTTGCTTCTGAATTCTATGTTTTTGCGCAGCAGTTAAACCTAACATTGACCTTTGACTCGCAAGGTCACCAAAATTGACCCTGGTAAGAAAACAGGGAAACATTCGGTTTACCTTTCTTTGATTTGTGCAACAGGTAGCAGTTGCCTCCGAAAGTGTCCGAGTTGATTTTACAATTTTATGCGCAGCACGTAACCATCACGTATGGGGGACATAGTCATCGTAACCAAATCAATGGCCCTAGTGAGAGAAAACGAAAAAGAAAAATCCCTATGATTGACTTGAATGACAGACCTGTCGTCTGCTACAAAATGTTCCATAAGTCCATGTTTCAGCGGATGCGTAAATGGAACCTATGAGACGGTAGTCAACGTAAATGGTTTGTTGCCATGGTATAAAGACAACGGAGGGGAAAAAAAAAAAAAAAAATGTCGGAAATTTTGTTCCCTACATTTGACTTAAGAAACATGTGTCGTCTGCCACGAAATGTTCCCTGAGTCGATTTTTCATGTTTTTCGCGGATACGTAAGTGGCACCTATGAGAGACGGTAGTCTACGTAAATGGGTATGTCGTCACGGTATAAAGAGATTGGAGAGAAAAAATATATTAGAAATTTAGTTCTCTTTGTTTGACTTATGCAGTTGCTACTGAAAGAGTCTTCAGTCTTTTTTTAGCCACTTGTCACATTATTTCCTGGTGTTTTCGCATGTGCGTAACTGGCACGTATGAAACGGTAGTCAATGTAACTGGGTTTCCTGTTGCGGTTTGAAGAGATTAGAAGAATTACGCTTCAATGCCCTTTGTTTGATTCATGCAATAGGAATCAATTGCTACTGAAAGAGTATTCAGTCTTTTTTTAGCCACTTGTCACATTCATTTCTGGGTTTTTTGCACTGTACATTGATCATTTTGGCTTATTCAATGTGCAGAATTTAATGTGGTCTGAGTCAGAAAATCTAATTAAGGGATAAAGGGGCATCAAGGGTTTATTTCAAGGGAAGTAACTCTTGCAGGGGGGGCTTGAAAAGACCAAAACAAGGTCTTCTGCCACCCTGTTCTCTTAAATTTTGGCCCTTTTTCAGTGAAATCTGGCATGTGTGGATGGTGCATGCCTGGCAGTTTGCCAAGGACTGCACAGCAGCCTTCAAAGGAGACTTTAAATCCACTTTTATGCCGTTTTTTGTTCACTGTTTTCTATTGATATATTAGGGCGCCATTTTGAAGTAATTTTCAAGCTCTCTGATTGGCTGATTGGGCCCAGCTTTGAATTTCTCGAAGCCTCTGATTGGCTGACTGGGCCCAGCTTTGAATTTCTCGAAGCCTCTGATTGGCTGACTGGGCCCCATGCTGATTTCCTTATTAACCTTTTACCATACAATGACGCCTTTTTACACACCCGAAAGAGAAAGCTTTTGAAAATAATCTGAGAAAAGGAGACAATGCAGGTTACCAGCATTTTCTCCTTTTCCCACAATGTTTTCTACCCTATCGAAGAAAAAATGGATTATTGCTTATTCTTACGTCTTATTGTATCTTTATGGCCTATTTTCAAATTCTTCAAACTAGAACAAGATTTTTTTTTTTAACTGGAAAAAGTTTCCGCATCAGCAACCCGTTGCTTCTGAATTCTATGTTTTTGCACGGCAGTTAAACCTAACATTGACTTTTGACTCGCAAGGTCACCAAAATTGACCCTGGTAAGAAAACAGGGAAACATTCGGTTTACCTTTCTTTGATTTGTGCAACAGGTAGCAGTTGCCTCCGAAAGTGTCCGAGTTGATTTTACAATTTTATGCGCAGCACGTAACCATCACGTATGGGGGACATAGTCATCGTAACCAAATCAATGGCCCTAGTGAGAGAAAACGAAAAAGAAAAATCCCTATGATTGACTTGAATGATAGACCTGTCGTCTGCTACAAAATGTTTCATAAGTCCATGTTTCAGCGGATGCGTAAATGGAACCTATGAGACGGTAGTCAACGTAAATGGTTTGTTGCCATGGTATAAAGATAACGGAGGGGAAAAAAAAAAAAAAATGTCGGAAATTTTGTTCCCTACATTTGACTTAAGAAACATGTGTCGTCTGCCACGAAATGTTCCCTGAGTCGATTTTTCATGTTTTTCGCGGATACGTAAGTGGCACCTATGAGAGACGGTAGTCTACGTAAATGGGTATGTCGTCACGGTATAAAGAGATTGGAGAGAAAAAATATATTAGAAATTTAGTTCTCTTTGTTTGACTTATGCAGTTGCTACTGAAAGAGTCTTCAGTCTTTTTTTAGCCACTTGTCACATTATTTCCTGGTGTTTTCGCATGTGCGTAACTGGCACGTATGAAACGGTAGTCAATGTAACTGGGTTTCCTGTTGCGGTTTGAAGAGATTAGAAGAATTACGCTTCAATGCCCTTTGTTTGATTCATGCAATAGGAATCAATTGCTACTGAAAGAGTATTCAGTCTTTTTTTAGCCACTTGTCACATTCATTTCTGGGTTTTTTGCACTGTACATTGATCATTTTGGCTTATTCAATGTGCAGAATTTAATGTGGTCTGAGTCAGAAAATCTAATTAAGGGATAAAGGGGCATCAAGGGTTTATTTCAAGGGAAGTAACTCTTGCAGGGGGGCTTGAAAAGACCAAAACAAGGTCTTCTGCCACCCTGTTCTCTTAAATTTTGGCCCTTTTTCAGTGAAATCTGGCATGTGTGGATGGTGCATGCCTGGCAGTTTGCCAAGGACTGCACAGCAGCCTTCAAAGGAGACTTTAAATCCACTTTTATGCCGTTTTTTGTTCACTGTTTTCTATTGATATATTAGGGCGCCATTTTGAAGTAATTTTCAAGCTCTCTGATTGGCTGATTGGGCCCAGCTTTGAATTTCTCGAAGCCTCTGATTGGCTGAATGGGCCCAGCTTTGAATTTCTCGAAGCCTCTGATTGGCTGACTGGGCCCCATGCTGATTTCCTTATTAACCTTTTACCACACAATGACGCCTTTTTACACAACCGAAAGAGAAAGCTTTTGAAAATAATCTGAGAAAAGGAGACAATGCAGGTTACCAGCATTTTCTCCTTTTCCCACAATGTTTTCTACCCTATCGAAGAAAAAATGGATTATTGCTTATTCTTACGTCTTATTGTATCTTTATGGCCTATTTTCAAATTCTTCAAACTAGAACAAGATTTTTTTTTTTAACTGGAAAAAGTTTCCGCAACAGCAACCCGTTGCTTCTGAATTCTATGTTTTTGCGCAGCAGTTAAACCTAACATTGACTTTTGACTCGCAAGGTCACCAAAATTGACCCTGGTAAGAAAACAGGGAAACATTCGGTTTACCTTTCTTTGATTTGTGCAACAGGTAGCAGTTGCCTCCAAAGTGTCCGAGTTGATTTTACAATTTTATGCGCAGCACGTAACCATCACGTATGGGGGACATAGTCATCGTAACCAAATCAATGGCCCTAGTAAGAGAAAACGAAAAAGAAAAATCCCTATGATTGACTTGAATGACAGACCTGTCGTCTGCTACAAAATGTTCCATAAGTTCATGTTTCATGTTTTCGCGGATGCGTAAATGGAACCTATGAGACGGTAGTCAACGTAAATGGTTTGTTGCCATGGTATAAAGACAACGGAGGGAAAAAAAAAAAAAAAAAATTTCGGAAATTTTGTTCCCTACATTTGACTTAAGAAACATGTGTCGTCTGCCACGAAATGTTCCCTGAGTCGATTTTTCATGTTTTTCGCGGATACGTAAGTGGCACCTATGAGAGACGGTAGTCTACGTAAATGGGTATGTCGTCACGGTATAAAGAGATTGGAGAGAAAAAATATATTAGAAATTTAGTTCTCTTTGTTTGACTTATGCAGTTGCTACTGAAAGAGTCTTCAGTCTTTTTTTAGCCACTTGTCACATTATTTCCTGGTGTTTTCGCATGTGCGTAACTGGCACGTATGAAACGGTAGTCAATGTAACTGGGTTTCCTGTTGCGGTTTGAAGAGATTAGAAGAATTACGCTTCAATGCCCTTTGTTTGATTCATGCAATAGGAATCAATTGCTACTGAAAGAGTATTCAGTCTTTTTTTAGCCACTTGTCACATTCATTTCTGGGTTTTTTGCACTGTACATTGATCATTTTGGCTTATTCAATGTGCAGAATTTAATGTGGTCTGAGTCAGAAAATCTAATTAAGGGATAAAGGGGCATCAAGGGTTTATTTCAAGGGAAGTAACTCTTGCAGGGGGGGCTTGAAAAGACCAAAACAAGGTCTTCTGCCACCCTGTTCTCTTAAATTTTGGCCCTTTTTCTGTGAAATCTGGCATGTGTGGATGGTGCATGCCTGGCAGTTTGCCAAGGACTGCACAGCAGCCTTCAAAGGAGACTTTAAATCCACTTTTATGCCGTTTTTTGTTCACTGTTTTCTATTGATATATTAGGGCGCCATTTTGAAGTAATTTTCAAGCTCTCTGATTGGCTGATTGGGCCCAGCTTTGAATTTCTCGAAGCCTCTGATTGGCTGACTGGGCCCCATGCTGATTTCCTTATTAACCTTTTACCACACAATGACGCCTTTTTACACACCCGAAAGAGAAAGCTTTTGAAAATAATCTGAGAAAAGGAGACAATGCAGGTTACCAGCATTTTCTCCTTTTCCCACAATGTTTTCTACCCTATCGAAGAAAAAATGGATTATTGCTTATTCTTACGTCTTATTGTATCTTTATGGCCTATTTTCAAATTCTTCAAACTAGAACAAGATTTTTTTTTTTAACTGGAAAAAGTTTCCGCAACAGCAACCCGTTGCTTCTGAATTCTATGTTTTTGCGCAGCAGTTAAACCTAACATTGACTTTTGACTCGCAAGGTCACCAAAATTGACCCTGGTAAGAAAACAGGGAAACATTCGGTTTACCTTTCTTTGATTTGTGCAACAGGTAGCAGTTGCCTCCGAAAGTGTCCGAGTTGATTTTACAATTTTATGCGCAGCACGTAACCATCACGTATGGGGGACATAGTCATCGTAACCAAATCAATGGCCCTAGTGAGAGAAAACGAAAAAGAAAAATCCCTATGATTGACTTGAATGACAGACCTGTCGTCTGCTACAAAATGTTCCATAAGTCCATGTTTCATGTTTTCGCGGATGCGTAAATGGAACCTATGAGACGGTAGTCAACGTAAATGGTTTGTTGCCATGGTATAAAGACAACGGAGGGGGAAAAAAAAAAAAAAAATGTCGGAAATTTTGTTCCCTACATTTGACTTAAGAAACATGTGTCGTCTGCCACGAAATGTTCCCTGAGTCGATTTTTCATGTTTTTCGCGGATACGTAAGTGGCACCTATGAGAGACGGTAGTCTACGTAAATGGGTATGTCGTCACGGTATAAAGAGATTGGAGAGAAAAAATATATTAGAAATTTAGTTCTCTTTGTTTGACTTATGCAGTTGCTACTGAAAGAGTCTTCAGTCTTTTTTTAGCCACTTGTCACATTATTTCCTGGTGTTTTCGCATGTGCGTAACTGGCACGTATGAAACGGTAGTCAATGTAACTGGGTTTCCTGTTGCGGTTTGAAGAGATCAGAAGAATTACGCTTCAATGCCCTTTGTTTGATTCATGCAATAGGAATCAATTGCTACTGAAAGAGTATTCAGTCTTTTTTTAGCCACTTGTCACATTCATTTCTGGGTTTTTTGCACTGTACATTGATCATTTTGGCTTATTCAATGTGCAGAATTTAATGTGGTCTGAGTCAGAAAATCTAATTAAGGGATAAAGGGGCATCAAGGGTTTATTTCAAGGGAAGTAACTCTTGCAGGGGGGGCTTGAAAAGACCAAAACAAGGTCTTCTGCCACCCTGTTCTCTTAAATTTTGGCCCTTTTTCTGTGAAATCTGGCATGTGTGGATGGTGCATGCCTGGCAGTTTGCCAAGGACTGCACAGCAGCCTTCAAAGGAGACTTTAAATCCACTTTTATGCCGTTTTTTGTTCACTGTTTTCTATTGATATATTAGGGCGCCATTTTGAAGTAATTTTCAAGCTCTCTGATTGGCTGATTGGGCCCAGCTTTGAATTTCTCGAAGCCTCTGATTGGCTGACTGGGCCCCATGCTGATTTCCTTATTAACCTTTTACCACACAATGACGCCTTTTTACACACCCGAAAGAGAAAGCTTTTGAAAATAATCTGAGAAAAGGAGACAATGCAGGTTACCAGCATTTTCTCCTTTTCCCACAATGTTTTCTACCCTATCGAAGAAAAAATGGATTATTGCTTATTCTTACGTCTTATTGTATCTTTATGGCCTATTTTCAAATTCTTCAAACTAGAACAAGATTTTTTTTTTTAACTGGAAAAAGTTTCCGCAACAGCAACCCGTTGCTTCTGAATTCTATGTTTTTGCGCAGCAGTTAAACCTAACATTGACTTTTGACTCGCAAGGTCACCAAAATTGACCCTGGTAAGAAAACAGGGAAACATTCGGTTTACCTTTCTTTGATTTGTGCAACAGGTAGCAGTTGCCTCCGAAAGTGTCCGAGTTGATTTTACAATTTTATGCGCAGCACGTAACCATCACGTATGGGGGACATAGTCATCGTAACCAAATCAATGGCCCTAGTGAGAGAAAACGAAAAAGAAAAATCCCTATGATTGACTTGAATGACAGACCTGTCGTCTGCTACAAAATGTTCCATAAGTCCATGTTTCATGTTTTCGCGGACGCGTAAATGGAACCTATGAGACGGTAGTCAACGTAAATGGTTTGTTGCCATGGTATAAAGACAACGGAGGGGAAAAAAAAAAAAAAAAATGTCGGAAATTTTGTTCCCTACATTTGACTTAAGAAACATGTGTCGTCTGCCACGAAATGTTCCCTGAGTCAATTTTTCATGTTTTTCGCGGATACGTAAGTGGCACCTATGAGAGACGGTAGTCTACGTAAATAGGTATGTCGTCACGGTATAAAGAGATTGGAGAGAAAAAATATATTAGAAATTTAGTTCTCTTTGTTTGACTTATGCAGTTGCTACTGAAAGAGTCTTCAGTCTTTTTTTAGCCACTTGTCACATTATTTCCTGGTGTTTTCGCATGTGCGTAACTGGCACGTATGAAACGGTAGTCAATGTAACTGGGTTTCCTGTTGCGGTTTGAAGAGATTAGAAGAATTACGCTTCAATGCCCTTTGTTTGATTCATGCAATAGGAATCAATTGCTACTGAAAGAGTATTCAGTCTTTTTTTAGCCACTTGTCACATTCATTTCTGGGTTTTTTGCACTGTACATTGATCATTTTGGCTTATTCAATGTGCAGAATTTAATGTGGTCTGAGTCAGAAAATCTAATTAAGGGATAAAGGGGCATCAAGGGTTTATTTCAAGGGAAGTAACTCTTGCAGGGGAGGCTTGAAAAGACCAAAACAAGGTCTTCTGCCACCCTGTTCTCTTAAATTTTGGCCCTTTTTCAGTGAAATCTGGCATGTGTGGATGGTGCATGCCTGGCAGTTTGCCAAGGACTGCACAGCAGCCTTCAAAGGAGACTTTAAATCCACTTTTATGCCGTTTTTTGTTCACTGTTTTCTATTGATATATTAGGGCGCCATTTTGAAGTAATTTTCAAGCTCTCTGATTGGCTGATTGGGCCCAGCTTTGAATTTCTCGAAGCCTCTGATTGGCTGACTGGGCCCAGCTTTGAATTTCTCGAAGCCTCTGATTGGCTGACTGGGCCCCATGCTGATTTCCTTATTAACCTTTTACCACACAATGACGCCTTTTTACACACCCGAAAGAGAAAGCTTTTGAAAATAATCTGAGAAAAGGAGACAATGCAGGTTACCAGCATTTTCTCCTTTTCCCACAATGTTTTCTACCCTATCGAAGAAAAAATGGATTATTGCTTATTCTTACGTCTTATTGTATCTTTATGGCCTATTTTCAAATTCTTCAAACTAGAACAAGATTTTTTTTTTTAACTGGAAAAGTTTCCGCAACAGCAACCCGTTGCTTCTGAATTCTATGTTTTTGCGCAGCAGTTAAACCTAACATTGACTTTTGACTCGCAAGGTCACCAAAATTGACCCTGGTAAGAAAACAGGGAAACATTCGGTTTACCTTTCTTTGATTTGTGCAACAGGTAGCAGTTGCCTCCGAAAGTGTCCGAGTTGATTTTACAATTTTATGTGCAGCACGTAACCATCACGTATGGGGGACATAGTCATCGTAACCAAATCAATGGCCCTAGTGAGAGAAAACGAAAAAGAAAAATCCCTATGATTGACTTGAATGACAGACCTGTCGTCTGCTACAAAATGTTCCATAAGTCCATGTTTCATGTTTTCGCGGATGCGTAAATGGAACCTATGAGATGGTAGTCAACGTAAATGGTTTGTTGCCATGGTATAAAGACAACGGAGGGGAAAAAAAAAAAAAAATGTCGGAAATTTTGTTCCCTACATTTGACTTAAGAAACATGTGTCGTCTGCCACGAAATGTTCCCTGAGTCGATTTTTCATGTTTTTCGCGGATACGTAAGTGGCACCTATGAGAGACGGTAGTCTACGTAAATGGGTATGTCGTCACGGTATAAAGAGATTGGAGAGAAAAAATATATTAGAAATTTAGTTCTCTTTGTTTGACTTATGCAGTTGCTACTGAAAGAGTCTTCAGTCTTTTTTTAGCCACTTGTCACATTATTTCCTGGTGTTTTCGCATGTGCGTAACTGGCACGTATGAAACGGTAGTCAATGTAACTGGGTTTCCTGTTGCGGTTTGAAGAGATTAGAAGAATTACGCTCCAATGCCCTTTGTTTGATTCATGCAATAGGAATCAATTGCTACTGAAAGAGTATTCAGTCTTTTTTTAGCCACTTGTCACATTCATTTCTGGGTTTTTTGCACTGTACATTGATCATTTTGGCTTATTCAATGTGCAGAATTTAATGTGGTCTGAGTCAGAAAATCTAATTAAGGGATAAAGGGGCATCAAGGGTTTATTTCAAGGGAAGTAACTCTTGCAGGGGGGGCTTGAAAAGACCAAAACAAGGTCTTCTGCCACCCTGTTCTCTTAAATTTTGGCCCTTTTTCAGTGAAATCTGGCATGTGTGGATGGTGCATGCCTGGCAGTTTGCCAAGGACTGCACAGCAGCCTTCAAAGGAGACTTTAAATCCACTTTTATGCCGTTTTTTGTTCACTGTTTTCTATTGATATATTAGGGCGCCATTTTGAAGTAATTTTCAAGCTCTCTGATTGGCTGATTGGGCCCAGCTTTGAATTTCTCAAAGCCTCTGATTGGCTGACTGGGCCCAGCTTTGAATTTCTCGAAGCCTCTGATTGGCTGACTGGGCCCCATGCTGATTTCCTTATTAACCTTTTACCACACAATGACGCCTTTTTACACACCCGAAAGAGAAAGCTTTTGAAAATAATCTGAGAAAAGGAGACAATGCAGGTTACCAGCATTTTCTCCTTTTCCCACAATGTTTTCTACCCTATCGAAGAAAAAATGGATTATTGCTTATTCTTACGTCTTATTGTATCTTTATGGCCTATTTTCAAATTCTTCAAACTAGAACAAGATTTTTTTTTTTAACTGGAAAAAGTTTCCGCAACAGCAACCCGTTGCTTCTGAATTCTATGTTTTTGCGCAGCAGTTAAACCTAACATTGACTTTTGACTCGCAAGGTCACCAAAATTGACCCTGGTAAGAAAACAGGGAAACATTCGGTTTACCTTTCTTTGATTTGTGCAACAGGTAGCAGTTGCCTCCGAAAGTGTCCGAGTTGATTTTACAATTTTATGCGCAGCACGTAACCATCACGTATGGGGGACATAGTCATCGTAACCAAATCAATGGCCCTAGTGAGAGAAAACGAAAAAGAAAAATCCCTATGATTGACTTGAATGACAGACCTGTCGTCTGCTACAAAATGTTCCATAAGTCCATGTTTCATGTTTTCGCGGATGCGTAAATGGAACCTATGAGACGGTAGTCAACGTAAATGGTTTGTTGCCATGGTATAAAGACAACGGAGGGGAAAAAAAGAAAAAAAAATGTCGGAAATTTTGTTCCCTACATTTGACTTAAGAAACATGTGTCGTCTGCCACGAAATGTTCCCTGAGTCGATTTTTCATGTTTTTCGTGGATACGTAAGTGGCACCTATGAGAGACGGTAGTCTACGTAAATGGGTATGTCGTCACGGTATAAAGAGATTGGAGAGAAAAAATATATTAGAAATTTAGTTCTCTTTGTTTGACTTATGCAGTTGCTACTGAAAGAGTCTTCAGTCTTTTTTTAGCCACTTGTCACATTATTTCCTGGTGTTTTCGCATGTGCGTAACTGGCACGTATAAAACGGTAGTCAATGTAACTGGGTTTCCTGTTGCGGTTTGAAGAGATTAGAAGAATTACGCTTCAATGCCCTTTGTTTGATTCATGCAATAGGAATCAATTGCTACTGAAAGAGTATTCAGTCTTTTTTTAGCCACTTGTCACATTCATTTCTGGGTTTTTTGCACTGTACATTGATCATTTTGGCTTATTTAATGTGCAGAATTTAAAGTGGTCTGAGTCAGGAAATCTAATTAAGGGATAAAGGGGCATCAAGGGTTTATTTCAAGGGAAGTAACTCTTGCAGGGGGGCTTGAAAAGACCAAAACAAGGTCTTCTGCCACCCTGTTCTCTTAAATTTTGGCCCTTTTTCAGTGAAATCTGGCATGTGTGGATGGTGCATGCCTGGCAGTTTGCCAAGGACTGCACAGCAGCCTTCAAAGGAGACTTTAAATCCACTTTTATGCCGTTTTTTGTTCACTGTTTTCTATTGATATATTAGGGCGCCATTTTGAAGTAATTTTCAAGCTCTCTGATTGGCTGATTGGGCCCAGCTTTGAATTTCTCGAAGCCTCTGATTGGCTGACTGGGCCCAGCTTTGAATTTCTCGAAGCCTCTGATTGGCTGACTGGGCCCCATGCTGATTTCCTTATTAACCTTTTACCACACAATGACGCCTTTTTACACACCCGAAAGAGAAAGCTTTTGAAAATAATCTGAGAAAAGGAGACAATGCAGGTTACCAGCATTTTCTCCTTTTCCCACAATGTTTTCTACCCTATCTAAGAAAAAATGGATTATTGCTTATTCTTACGTCTTATTGTATCTTTATGGCCTATTTTCAAATTCTTCAAACTAGAACAAGTTTTTTTTTTTTAACTGGAAAAAGTTTCCGCAACAGCAACCCGTTGCTTCTGAATTCTATGTTTTTGCGCAGCAGTTAAACCTAACATTGACCTTTGACTCGCAAGGTCACCAAAATTGACCCTGGTAAGAAAACAGGGAAACATTCGGTTTACCTTTCTTTGATTTGTGCAACAGGTAGCAGTTGCCTCCGAAAGTGTCCGAGTTGATTTTACAATTTTATGCGCAGCACGTAACCATCACGTATGGGGGACATAGTCATCGTAACCAAATCAATGGCCCTAGTGAGAGAAAACGAAAAAGAAAAATCCCTATGATTGACTTGAATGACAGACCTGTCGTCTGCTACAAAATGTTCCATAAGTTCATGTTTCATGTTTTCACGGATGCGTAAATGGAACCTATGAGACGGTAGTCAACGTAAATGGTTTGTTGCCATGGTATAAAGACAACGGAGGGGAAAAAAAAAAAAAAAAATGTCGGAAATTTTGTTCCCTACATTTGACTTAAGAAACATGTGTCGTCTGCCACGAAATGTTCCCTGAGTCGATTTTTCATGTTTTTCGCGGATACGTAAGTGGCACCTATGAGAGACGGTAGTCTACGTAAATGGGTATGTCGTCACGGTATAAAGAGATTGGAGAGAAAAAATATATTAGAAATTTAGTTCTCTTTGTTTGACTTATGCAGTTGCTACTGAAAGAGTCTTCAGTCTTTTTTTAGCCACTTGTCACATTATTTCCTGGTGTTTTCGCATGTGCGTAACTGGCACGTATGAAACGGTAGTCAATGTAACTGGGTTTCCTGTTGCGGTTTGAAGAGATTAGAAGAATTACGCTTCAATGCCCTTTGTTTGATTCATGCAATAGGAATCAATTGCTACTGAAAGAGTATTCAGTCTTTTTTTAGCCACTTGTCACATTCATTTCTGGGTTTTTTGCACTGTACATTGATCATTTTGGCTTATTCAATGTGCAGAATTTAATGTGGTCTGAGTCAGAAAATCTAATTAAGGGATAAAGGGGCATCAAGGGTTTATTTCAAGGGAAGTAACTCTTGCAGGGGGGGCTTGAAAAGACCAAAACAAGGTCTTCTGCCACCCTGTTCTCTTAAATTTTGGCCCTTTTTCAGTGAAATCTGGCATGTGTGGATGGTGCATGCCTGGCAGTTTGCCAAGGACTGCACAGCAGCCTTCAAAGGAGACTTTAAATCCACTTTTATGCCGTTTTTTGTTCACTGTTTTCTATTGATATATTAGGGCGCCATTTTGAAGTAATTTTCAAGCTCTCTGATTGGCTGATTGGGCCCAGCTTTGAATTTCTCGAAGCCTCTGATTGGCTGACTGGGCCCAGCTTTGAATTTCTCGAAGCCTCTGATTGGCTGACTGGGCCCCATGCTGATTTCCTTATTAACCTTTTACCATACAATGACGCCTTTTTACACACCCGAAAGAGAAAGCTTTTGAAAATAATCTGAGAAAAGGAGACAATGCAGGTTACCAGCATTTTCTCCTTTTCCCACAATGTTTTCTACCCTATCGAAGAAAAAATGGATTATTGCTTATTCTTACGTCTTATTGTATCTTTATGGCCTATTTTCAAATTCTTCAAACTAGAACAAGATTTTTTTTTTTAACTGGAAAAAGTTTCCGCATCAGCAACCCGTTGCTTCTGAATTCTATGTTTTTGCACGGCAGTTAAACCTAACATTGACTTTTGAGTCGCAAGGTCACCAAAATTGACCCTGGTAAGAAAACAGGGAAACATTCGGTTTACCTTTCTTTGATTTGTGCAACAGGTAGCAGTTGCCTCCGAAAGTGTCCGAGTTGATTTTACAATTTTATGCGCAGCACGTAACCATCACGTATGGGGGACATAGTCATCGTAACCAAATCAATGGCCCTAGTGAGAGAAAACGAAAAAGAAAAATCCCTATGATTGACTTGAATGATAGACCTGTCGTCTGCTACAAAATGTTCCATAAGTCCATGTTTCAGCGGATGCGTAAATGGAACCTATGAGACGGTAGTCAACGTAAATGGTTTGTTGCCATGGTATAAAGATAACGGAGGGGAAAAAAAAAAAAAAATGTCGGAAATTTTGTTCCCTACATTTGACTTAAGAAACATGTGTCGTCTGCCACGAAATGTTCCCTGAGTCGATTTTTCATGTTTTTCGCGGATACGTAAGTGGCACCTATGAGAGACGGTAGTCTACGTAAATGGGTATGTCGTCACGGTATAAAGAGATTGGAGAGAAAAAATATATTAGAAATTTAGTTCTCTTTGTTTGACTTATGCAGTTGCTACTGAAAGAGTCTTCAGTCTTTTTTTAGCCACTTGTCACATTATTTCCTGGTGTTTTCGCATGTGCGTAACTGGCACGTATGAAACGGTAGTCAATGTAACTGGGTTTCCTGTTGCGGTTTGAAGAGATTAGAAGAATTACGCTTCAATGCCCTTTGTTTGATTCATGCAATAGGAATCAATTGCTACTGAAAGAGTATTCAGTCTTTTTTTAGCCACTTGTCACATTCATTTCTGGGTTTTTTGCACTGTACATTGATCATTTTGGCTTATTCAATGTGCAGAATTTAATGTGGTCTGAGTCAGAAAATCTAATTAAGGGATAAAGGGGCATCAAGGGTTTATTTCAAGGGAAGTAACTCTTGCAGGGGGGGCTTGAAAAGACCAAAACAAGGTCTTCTGCCACCCTGTTCTCTTAAATTTTGGCCCTTTTTCAGTGAAATCTGGCATGTGTGGATGGTGCATGCCTGGCAGTTTGCCAAGGACTGCACAGCAGCCTTCAAAGGAGACTTTAAATCCACTTTTATGCCGTTTTTTGTTCACTGTTTTCTATTGATATATTAGGGCGCCATTTTGAAGTAATTTTCAAGCTCTCTGATTGGCTGATTGGGCCCAGCTTTGAATTTCTCGAAGCCTCTGATTGGCTGACTGGGCCCAGCTTTGAATTTCTCGAAGCCTCTGATTGGCTGACTGGGCCCCATGCTGATTTCCTTATTAACCTTTTACCACACAATGACGCCTTTTTACACAACCGAAAGAGAAAGCTTTTGAAAATAATCTGAGAAAAGGAGACAATGCAGGTTACCAGCATTTTCTCCTTTTCCCACAATGTTTTCTACCCTATCGAAGAAAAAATGGATTATTGCTTATTCTTACGTCTTATTGTATCTTTATGGCCTATTTTCAAATTCTTCAAACTAGAACAAGATTTTTTTTTTTAACTGGAAAAAGTTTCCGCAACAGCAACCCGTTGCTTCTGAATTCTATGTTTTTGCGCAGCAGTTAAACCTAACATTGACTTTTGACTCGCAAGGTCACCAAAATTGACCCTGGTAAGAAAACAGGGAAACATTCGGTTTACCTTTCTTTGATTTGTGCAACAGGTAGCAGTTGCCTCCAAAGTGTCCGAGTTGATTTTACAATTTTATGCGCAGCACGTAACCATCACGTATGGGGGACATAGTCATCGTAACCAAATCAATGGCCCTAGTAAGAGAAAACGAAAAAGAAAAATCCCTATGATTGACTTGAATGACAGACCTGTCGTCTGCTACAAAATGTTCCATAAGTTCATGTTTCATGTTTTCGCGGATGCGTAAATGGAACCTATGAGACGGTAGTCAACGTAAATGGTTTGTTGCCATGGTATAAAGACAACGGAGGGAAAAAAAAAAAAAAAAAATTTCGGAAATTTTGTTCCCTACATTTGACTTAAGAAACATGTGTCGTCTGCCACGAAATGTTCCCTGAGTCGATTTTTCATGTTTTTCGCGGATACGTAAGTGGCACCTATGAGAGACGGTAGTCTACGTAAATGGGTATGTCGTCACGGTATAAAGAGATTGGAGAGAAAAAATATATTAGAAATTTAGTTCTCTTTGTTTGACTTATGCAGTTGCTACTGAAAGAGTCTTCAGTCTTTTTTTAGCCACTTGTCACATTATTTCCTGGTGTTTTCGCATGTGCGTAACTGGCACGTATGAAACGGTAGTCAATGTAACTGGGTTTCCTGTTGCGGTTTGAAGAGATTAGAAGAATTACGCTTCAATGCCCTTTGTTTGATTCATGCAATAGGAATCAATTGCTACTGAAAGAGTATTCAGTCTTTTTTTAGCCACTTGTCACATTCATTTCTGGGTTTTTTGCACTGTACATTGATCATTTTGGCTTATTCAATGTGCAGAATTTAATGTGGTCTGAGTCAGAAAATCTAATTAAGGGATAAAGGGGCATCAAGGGTTTATTTCAAGGGAAGTAACTCTTGCAGGGGGGGCTTGAAAAGACCAAAACAAGGTCTTCTGCCACCCTGTTCTCTTAAATTTTGGCCCTTTTTCTGTGAAATCTGGCATGTGTGGATGGTGCATGCCTGGCAGTTTGCCAAGGACTGCACAGCAGCCTTCAAAGGAGTCTTTAAATCCACTTTTATGCCGTTTTTTGTTAACTGTTTTCTATTGATATATTAGGGCGCCATTTTGAAGTAATTTTCAAGCTCTCTGATTGGCTGATTGGGCCCAGCTTTGAATTTCTCGAAGCCTCTGATTGGCTGACTGGGCCCCATGCTGATTTCCTTATTAACCTTTTACCACACAATGACGCCTTTTTACACACCCGAAAGAGAAAGCTTTTGAAAATAATCTGAGAAAAGGAGACAATGCAGGTTACCAGCATTTTCTCCTTTTCCCACAATGTTTTCTACCCTATCGAAGAAAAAATGGATTATTGCTTATTCTTACGTCTTATTGTATCTTTATGGCCTATTTTCAAATTCTTCAAACTAGAACAAGATTTTTTTTTTTAACTGGAAAAAGTTTCCGCAACAGCAACCCGTTGCTTCTGAATTCTATGTTTTTGCGCAGCAGTTAAACCTAACATTGACTTTTGACTCGCAAGGTCACCAAAATTGACCCTGGTAAGAAAACAGGGAAACATTCGGTTTACCTTTCTTTGATTTGTGCAACAGGTAGCAGTTGCCTCCGAAAGTGTCCGAGTTGATTTTACAATTTTATGCGCAGCACGTAACCATCACGTATGGGGGACATAGTCATCGTAACCAAATCAATGGCCCTAGTGAGAGAAAACGAAAAAGAAAAATCCCTATGATTGACTTGAATGACAGACCTGTCGTCTGCTACAAAATGTTCCATAAGTCCATGTTTCATGTTTTCGCGGATGCGTAAATGGAACCTATGAGACGGTAGTCAACGTAAATGGTTTGTTGCCATGGTATAAAGACAACGGAGGGGGAAAAAAAAAAAAAAAATGTCGGAAATTTTGTTCCCTACATTTGACTTAAGAAACATGTGTCGTCTGCCACGAAATGTTCCCTGAGTCGATTTTTCATGTTTTTCGCGGATACGTAAGTGGCACCTATGAGAGACGGTAGTCTACGTAAATGGGTATGTCGTCACGGTATAAAGAGATTGGAGAGAAAAAATATATTAGAAATTTAGTTCTCTTTGTTTGACTTATGCAGTTGCTACTGAAAGAGTCTTCAGTCTTTTTTTAGCCACTTGTCACATTATTTCCTGGTGTTTTCGCATGTGCGTAACTGGCACGTATGAAATGGTAGTCAATGTAACTGGGTTTCCTGTTGCGGTTTGAAGAGATTAGAAGAATTACGCTTCAATGCCCTTTGTTTGATTCATGCAATAGGAATCAATTGCTACTGAAAGAGTATTCAGTCTTTTTTTAGCCACTTGTCACATTCATTTCTGGGTTTTTTGCACTGTACATTGATCATTTTGGCTTATTCAATGTGCAGAATTTAATGTGGTCTGAGTCAGAAAATCTAATTAAGGGATAAAGGGGCATCAAGGGTTTATTTCAAGGGAAGTAACTCTTGCAGGGGGGGCTTGAAAAGACCAAAACAAGGTCTTCTGCCACCCTGTTCTCTTAAATTTTGGCCCTTTTTCAGTGAAATCTGGCATGTGTGGATGGTGCATGCCTGGCAGTTTGCCAAGGACTGCACAGCAGCCTTCAAAGGAGACTTTAAATCCACTTTTATGCCGTTTTTTGTTCACTGTTTTCTATTGATATATTAGGGCGCCATTTTGAAGTAATTTTCAAGCTCTCTGATTGGCTGATTGGGCCCAGCTTTGAATTTCTCGAAGCCTCTGATTGGCTGACTGGGCCCCATGCTGATTTCCTTATTAACCTTTTACCACACAATGACGCCTTTTTACACACCCGAAAGAGAAAGCTTTTGAAAATAATCTGAGAAAAGGAGACAATGCAGGTTACCAGCATTTTCTCCTTTTCCCACAATGTTTTCTACCCTATCGAAGAAAAAATGGATTATTGCTTATTCTTACGTCTTATTGTATCTTTATGGCCTATTTTCAAATTCTTCAAACTAGAACAAGATTTTTTTTTTTAACTGGAAAAAGTTTCCGCAACAGCAACCCGTTGCTTCTGAATTCTATGTTTTTGCGCAGCAGTTAAACCTAACATTGACTTTTGACTCGCAAGGTCACCAAAATTGACCCTGGTAAGAAAACAGGGAAACATTCGGTTTACCTTTCTTTGATTTGTGCAACAGGTAGCAGTTGCCTCCGAAAGTGTCCGAGTTGATTTTACAATTTTATGCGCAGCACGTAACCATCACGTATGGGGGACATAGTCATCGTAACCAAATCAATGGCCCTAGTGAGAGAAAACGAAAAAGAAAAATCCCTATGATTGACTTGAATGACAGACCTGTCGTCTGCTACAAAATGTTCCATAAGTCCATGTTTCATGTTTTCGCGGACGCGTAAATGGAACCTATGAGACGGTAGTCAACGTAAATGGTTTGTTGCCATGGTATAAAGACAACGGAGGGGAAAAAAAAAAAAAAAATGTCGGAAATTTTGTTCCCTACATTTGACTTAAGAAACATGTGTCGTCTGCCACGAAATGTTCCCTGAGTCGATTTTTCATGTTTTTCGCGGATACGTAAGTGGCACCTATGAGAGACGGTAGTCTACGTAAATGGGTATGTCGTCACGGTATAAAGAGATTGGAGAGAAAAAATATATTAGAAATTTAGTTCTCTTTGTTTGACTTATGCAGTTGCTACTGAAAGAGTCTTCAGTCTTTTTTTAGCCACTTGTCACATTATTTCCTGGTGTTTTCGCATGTGCGTAACTGGCACGTATGAAACGGTAGTCAATGTAACTGGGTTTCCTGTTGCGGTTTGAAGAGATTAGAAGAATTACGCTTCAATGCCCTTTGTTTGATTCATGCAATAGGAATCAATTGCTACTGAAAGAGTATTCAGTCTTTTTTTAGCCACTTGTCACATTCATTTCTGGGTTTTTTGCACTGTACATTGATCATTTTGGCTTATTCAATGTGCAGAATTTAATGTGGTCTGAGTCAGAAAATCTAATTAAGGGATAAAGGGGCATCAAGGGTTTATTTCAAGGGAAGTAACTCTTGCAGGGGAGGCTTGAAAAGACCAAAACAAGGTCTTCTGCCACCCTGTTCTCTTAAATTTTGGCCCTTTTTCAGTGAAATCTGGCATGTGTGGATGGTGCATGCCTGGCAGTTTGCCAAGGACTGCACAGCAGCCTTCAAAGGAGACTTTAAATCCACTTTTATGCCGTTTTTTGTTCACTGTTTTCTATTGATATATTAGGGCGCCATTTTGAAGTAATTTTCAAGCTCTCTGATTGGCTGATTGGGCCCAGCTTTGAATTTCTCGAAGCCTCTGATTGGCTGACTGGGCCCAGCTTTGAATTTCTCGAAGCCTCTGATTGGCTGACTGGGCCCCATGCTGATTTCCTTATTAACCTTTTACCACACAATGACGCCTTTTTACACACCCGAAAGAGAAAGCTTTTGAAAATAATCTGAGAAAAGGAGACAATGCAGGTTACCAGCATTTTCTCCTTTTCCCACAATGTTTTCTACCCTATCGAAGAAAAAATGGATTATTGCTTATTCTTACGTCTTATTGTATCTTTATGGCCTATTTTCAAATTCTTCAAACTAGAACAAGATTTTTTTTTTTAACTGGAAAAGTTTCCGCAACAGCAACCCGTTGCTTCTGAATTCTATGTTTTTGCGCAGCAGTTAAACCTAACATTGACTTTTGACTCGCAAGGTCACCAAAATTGACCCTGGTAAGAAAACAGGGAAACATTCGGTTTACCTTTCTTTGATTTGTGCAACAGGTAGCAGTTGCCTCCGAAAGTGTCCGAGTTGATTTTACAATTTTATGTGCAGCACGTAACCATCACGTATGGGGGACATAGTCATCGTAACCAAATCAATGGCCCTAGTGAGAGAAAACGAAAAAGAAAAATCCCTATGATTGACTTGAATGACAGACCTGTCGTCTGCTACAAAATGTTCCATAAGTCCATGTTTCATGTTTTCGCGGATGCGTAAATGGAACCTATGAGATGGTAGTCAACGTAAATGGTTTGTTGCCATGGTATAAAGACAACGGAGGGGAAAAAAAAAAAAAAATGTCGGAAATTTTGTTCCCTACATTTGACTTAAGAAACATGTGTCGTCTGCCACGAAATGTTCCCTGAGTCGATTTTTCATGTTTTTCGCGGATACGTAAGTGGCACCTATGAGAGACGGTAGTCTACGTAAATGGGTATGTCGTCACGGTATAAAGAGATTGGAGAGAAAAAATATATTAGAAATTTAGTTCTCTTTGTTTGACTTATGCAGTTGCTACTGAAAGAGTCTTCAGTCTTTTTTTAGCCACTTGTCACATTATTTCCTGGTGTTTTCGCATGTGCGTAACTGGCACGTATGAAACGGTAGTCAATGTAACTGGGTTTCCTGTTGCGGTTTGAAGAGATTAGAAGAATTACGCTTCAATGCCCTTTGTTTGATTCATGCAATAGGAATCAATTGCTACTGAAAGAGTATTCAGTCTTTTTTTAGCCACTTGTCACATTCATTTCTGGGTTTTTTGCACTGTACATTGATCATTTTGGCTTATTCAATGTGCAGAATTTAATGTGGTCGGAGTCAGAAAATCTAATTAAGGGATAAAGGGGCATCAAGGGTTTATTTCAAGGGAAGTAACTCTTGCAGGGGGGGCTTGAAAAGACCAAAACAAGGTCTTCTGCCACCCTGTTCTCTTAAATTTTGGCCCTTTTTCAGTGAAATCTGGCATGTGTGGATGGTGCATGCCTGGCAGTTTGCCAAGGACTGCACAGCAGCCTTCAAAGGAGACTTTAAATCCACTTTTATGCCGTTTTTTGTTCACTGTTTTCTATTGATATATTAGGGCGCCATTTTGAAGTAATTTTCAAGCTCTCTGATTGGCTGATTGGGCCCAGCTTTGAATTTCTCGAAGCCTCTGATTGGCTGACTGGGCCCAGCTTTGAATTTCTCGAAGCCTCTGATTGGCTGACTGGGCCCCATGCTGATTTCCTTATTAACCTTTTACCACACAATGACGCCTTTTTACACACCCGAAAGAGAAAGCTTTTGAAAATAATCTGAGAAAAGGAGACAATGCAGGTTACCAGCATTTTCTCCTTTTCCCACAATGTTTTCTACCCTATCGAAGAAAAAATGGATTATTGCTTATTCTTACGTCTTATTGTATCTTTATGGCCTATTTTCAAATTCTTCAAACTAGAACAAGATTTTTTTTTTTAACTGGAAAAGTTTCCGCAACAGCAACCCGTTGCTTCTGAATTCTATGTTTTTGCGCAGCAGTTAAACCTAACATTGACTTTTGACTCGCAAGGTCACCAAAATTGACCCTGGTAAGAAAACAGGGAAACATTCGGTTTACCTTTCTTTGATTTGTGCAACAGGTAGCAGTTGCCTCCGAAAGTGTCCGAGTTGATTTTACAATTTTATGCGCAGCACGTAACCATCACGTATGGGGGACATAGTCATCGTAACCAAATCAATGGCCCTAGTGAGAGAAAACGAAAAAGAAAAATCCCTATGATTGACTTGAATGACAGACCTGTCGTCTGCTACAAAATGTTCCATAAGTCCATGTTTCATGTTTTCGCGGATGCGTAAATGGAACCTATGAGATGGTAGTCAACGTAAATGGTTTGTTGCCATGGTATAAAGACAACGGAGGGGAAAAAAAAAAAAAAATGTCGGAAATTTTGTTCCCTACATTTGACTTAAGAAACATGTGTCGTCTGCCACGAAATGTTCCCTGAGTCGATTTTTCATGTTTTTCGCGGATACGTAAGTGGCACCTATGAGAGACGGTAGTCTACGTAAATGGGTATGTCGTCACGGTATAAAGAGATTGGAGAGAAAAAATATATTAGAAATTTAGTTCTCTTTGTTTGACTTATGCAGTTGCTACTGAAAGAGTCTTCAGTCTTTTTTTAGCCACTTGTCACATTATTTCCTGGTGTTTTCGCATGTGCGTAACTGGCACGTATGAAACGGTAGTCAATGTAACTGGGTTTCCTGTTGCGGTTTGAAGAGATTAGAAGAATTACGCTTCAATGCCCTTTGTTTGATTCATGCAATAGGAATCAATTGCTACTGAAAGAGTATTCAGTCTTTTTTTAGCCACTTGTCACATTCATTTCTGGGTTTTTTGCACTGTACATTGATCATTTTGGCTTATTCAATGTGCAGAATTTAATGTGGTCTGAGTCAGAAAATCTAATTAAGGGATAAAGGGGCATCAAGGGTTTATTTCAAGGGAAGTAACTCTTGCAGGGGGGGCTTGAAAAGACCAAAACAAGGTCTTCTGCCACCCTGTTCTCTTAAATTTTGGCCCTTTTTCAGTGAAATCTGGCATGTGTGGATGGTGCATGCCTGGCAGTTTGCCAAGGACTGCACAGCAGCCTTCAAAGGAGACTTTAAATCCACTTTTATGCCGTTTTTTGTTCACTGTTTTCTATTGATATATTAGGGCGCCATTTTGAAGTAATTTTCAAGCTCTCTGATTGGCTGATTGGGCCCAGCTTTGAATTTCTCGAAGCCTCTGATTGGCTGACTGGGCCCAGCTTTGAATTTCTCGAAGCCTCTGATTGGCTGACTGGGCCCCATGCTGATTTCCTTATTAACCTTTTACCACACAATGACGCCTTTTTACACACCCGAAAGAGAAAGCTTTTGAAAATAATCTGAGAAAAGGAGACAATGCAGGTTACCAGCATTTTCTCCTTTTCCCACAATGTTTTCTACCCTATCGAAGAAAAAATGGATTATTGCTTATTCTTACGTCTTATTGTATCTTTATGGCCTATTTTCAAATTCTTCAAACTAGAACAAGATTTTTTTTTTTAACTGGAAAAAGTTTCCGCAACAAAACCCGTTGCTTCTGAATTCTATGTTTTTGCGCAGCAGTTAAACCTAACATTGACTTTTGACTCGCAAGGTCACCAAAATTGACCCTGGTAAGAAAACAGGGAAACATTCGGTTTACCTTTCTTTGATTTGTGCAACAGGTAGCAGTTGCCTCCGAAAGTGTCCGAGTTGATTTTACAATTTTATGCGCAGCACGTAACCATCACGTATGGGGGACATAGTCATCGTAACCAAATCAATGGCCCTAGTGAGAGAAAACGAAAAAGAAAAATCCCTATGATTGACTTGAATGACAGACCTGTCGTCTGCTACAAAATGTTCCATAAGTCCATGTTTCATGTTTTCGCGGATGCGTAAATGGAACCTATGAGACGGTAGTCAACGTAAATGGTTTGTTGCCATGGTATAAAGACAACGGAGGGGAAAAAAAAAAAAAAAAATGTCGGAAATTTTGTTCCCTACATTTGACTTAAGAAACATGTGTCGTCTGCCACGAAATGTTCCCTGAGTCGATTTTTCATGTTTTTCGCGGATACGTAAGTGGCACCTATGAGAGACGGTAGTCTACGTAAATGGGTATGTCGTCACGGTATAAAGAGATTGGAGAGAAAAAATATATTAGAAATTTAGTTCTCTTTGTTTGACTTATGCAGTTGCTACTGAAAGAGTCTTCAGTCTTTTTTTAGCCACTTGTCACATTATTTCCTGGTGTTTTCGCATGTGCGTAACTGGCACGTATGAAACGGTAGTCAATGTAACTGGGTTTCCTGTTGTGGTTTGAAGAGATTAGAAGAATTACGCTTCAATGCCCTTTGTTTGATTCATGCAATAGGAATCAATTGCTACTGAAAGAGTATTCAGTCTTTTTTTAGCCACTTGTCACATTCATTTCTGGGTTTTTTGCACTGTACATTGATCATTTTGGCTTATTCAATGTGCAGAATTTAATGTGGTCTGAGTCAGAAAATCTAATTAAGGGATAAAGGGGCATCAAGGGTTTATTTCAAGGGAAGTAACTCTTGCAGGGGGGGCTTGAAAAGACCAAAACAAGGTCTTCTGCCACCCTGTTCTCTTAAATTTTGGCCCTTTTTCAGTGAAATCTGGCATGTGTGGATGGTGCATGCCTGGCAGTTTGCCAAGGACTGCACAGCAGCCTTCAAAGGAGACTTTAAATCCACTTTTATGCCGTTTTTTGTTCACTGTTTTCTATTGATATATTAGGGCGCCATTTTGAAGTAATTTTCAAGCTCTCTGATTGGCTGATTGGGCCCAGCTTTGAATTTCTCGAAGCCTCTGATTGGCTGACTGGGCCCCATGCTGATTTCCTTATTAACCTTTTACCACACAATGACGCCTTTTTACACACCCGAAAGAGAAAGCTTTTGAAAATAATCTGAGAAAAGGAGACAATGCAGGTTACCAGCATTTTCTCCTTTTCCCACAATGTTTTCTACCCTATCGAAGAAAAAATGGATTATTGCTTATTCTTACGTCTTATTGTATCTTTATGGCCTATTTTCAAATTCTTCAAACTAGAACAAGATTTTTTTTTTGAACTGGAAAAAGTTTCCGCAACAGCAACCCGTTGCTTCTGAATTCTATGTTTTTGCGCAGCAGTTAAACCTAACATTGACTTTTGACTCGCAAGGTCACCAAAATTGACCCTGGTAAGAAAACAGGGAAACATTCGGTTTACCTTTCTTTGATTTGTGCAACAGGTAGCAGTTGCCTCCGAAAGTGTCCGAGTTGATTTTACAATTTTATGCGCAGCACGTAACCATCACGTATGGGGGACATAGTCATCGTAACCAAATCAATGGCCCTAGTGAGAGAAAACGAAAAAGAAAAATCCCTATGATTGACTTGAATGACAGACCTGTCGTCTGCTACAAAATGTTCCATAAGTCCATGTTTCATGTTTTCGCGGACGCGTAAATGGAACCTATGAGACGGTAGTCAACGTAAATGGTTTGTTGCCATGGTATAAAGACAACGGAGGGGAAAAAAAAAAAAAAAATGTCGGAAATTTTGTTCCCTACATTTGACTTAAGAAACATGTGTCGTCTGCCACGAAATGTTCCCTGAGTCGATTTTTCATGTTTTTCGCGGATACGTAAGTGGCACCTATGAGAGACGGTAGTCTACGTAAATGGGTATGTCGTCACGGTATAAAGAGATTGGAGAGAAAAAATATATTAGAAATTTAGTTCTCTTTGTTTGACTTATGCAGTTGCTACTGAAAGAGTCTTCAGTCTTTTTTTAGCCACTTGTCACATTATTTCCTGGTGTTTTCGCATGTGCGTAACTGGCACGTATGAAACGGTAGTCAATGTAACTGGGTTTCCTGTTGCGGTTTGAAGAGATTAGAAGAATTACGCTTCAATGCCCTTTGTTTGATTCATGCAATAGGAATCAATTGCTACTGAAAGAGTATTCAGTCTTTTTTTAGCCACTTGTCACATTCATTTCTGGGTTTTTTGCACTGTACATTGATCATTTTGGCTTATTCAATGTGCAGAATTTAATGTGGTCTGAGTCAGAAAATCTAATTAAGGGATAAAGGGGCATCAAGGGTTTATTTCAAGGGAAGTAACTCTTGCAGGGGAGGCTTGAAAAGACCAAAACAAGGTCTTCTGCCACCCTGTTCTCTTAAATTTTGGCCCTTTTTCAGTGAAATCTGGCATGTGTGGATGGTGCATGCCTGGCAGTTTGCCAAGGACTGCACAGCAGCCTTCAAAGGAGACTTTAAATCCACTTTTATGCCGTTTTTTGTTCACTGTTTTCTATTGATATATTAGGGCGCCATTTTGAAGTAATTTTCAAGCTCTCTGATTGGCTGATTGGGCCCAGCTTTGAATTTCTCGAAGCCTCTGATTGGCTGACTGGGCCCAGCTTTGAATTTCTCGAAGCCTCTGATTGGCTGACTGGGCCCCATGCTGATTTCCTTATTAACCTTTTACCACACAATGACGCCTTTTTACACACCCGAAAGAGAAAGCTTTTGAAAATAATCTGAGAAAAGGAGACAATGCAGGTTACCAGCATTTTCTCCTTTTCCCACAATGTTTTCTACCCTATCGAAGAAAAAATGGATTATTGCTTATTCTTACGTCTTATTGTATCTTTATGGCCTATTTTCAAATTCTTCAAACTAGAACAAGATTTTTTTTTTTAACTGGAAAAGTTTCCGCAACAGCAACCCGTTGCTTCTGAATTCTATGTTTTTGCGCAGCAGTTAAACCTAACATTGACTTTTGACTCGCAAGGTCACCAAAATTGACCCTGGTAAGAAAACAGGGAAACATTCGGTTTACCTTTCTTTGATTTGTGCAACAGGTAGCAGTTGCCTCCGAAAGTGTCCGAGTTGATTTTACAATTTTATGCGCAGCACGTAACCATCACGTATGGGGGACATAGTCATCGTAACCAAATCAATGGCCCTAGTGAGAGAAAACGAAAAAGAAAAATCCCTATGATTGACTTGAATGACAGACCTGTCGTCTGCTACAAAATGTTCCATAAGTCCATGTTTCATGTTTTCGCGGATGCGTAAATGGAACCTATGAGATGGTAGTCAACGTAAATGGTTTGTTGCCATGGTATAAAGACAACGGAGGGGAAAAAAAAAAAAAAATGTCGGAAATTTTGTTCCCTACATTTGACTTAAGAAACATGTGTCGTCTGCCACGAAATGTTCCCTGAGTCGATTTTTCATGTTTTTCGCGGATACGTAAGTGGCACCTATGAGAGACGGTAGTCTACGTAAATGGGTATGTCGTCACGGTATAAAGAGATTGGAGAGAAAAAATATATTAGAAATTTAGTTCTCTTTGTTTGACTTATGCAGTTGCTACTGAAAGAGTCTTCAGTCTTTTTTTAGCCACTTGTCACATTATTTCCTGGTGTTTTCGCATGTGCGTAACTGGCACGTATGAAACGGTAGTCAATGTAACTGGGTTTCCTGTTGCGGTTTGAAGAGATTAGAAGAATTACGCTTCAATGCCCTTTGTTTGATTCATGCAATAGGAATCAATTGCTACTGAAAGAGTATTCAGTCTTTTTTTAGCCACTTGTCACATTCATTTCTGGGTTTTTTGCACTGTACATTGATCATTTTGGCTTATTCAATGTGCAGAATTTAATGTGGTCTGAGTCAGAAAATCTAATTAAGGGATAAAGGGGCATCAAGGGTTTATTTCAAGGGAAGTAACTCTTGCAGGGGGGGCTTGAAAAGACCAAAACAAGGTCTTCTGCCACCCTGTTCTCTTAAATTTTGGCCCTTTTTCAGTGAAATCTGGCATGTGTGGATGGTGCATGCCTGGCAGTTTGCCAAGGACTGCACAGCAGCCTTCAAAGGAGACTTTAAATCCACTTTTATGCCGTTTTTTGTTCACTGTTTTCTATTGATATATTAGGGCGCCATTTTGAAGTAATTTTCAAGCTCTCTGATTGGCTGATTGGGCCCAGCTTTGAATTTCTCGAAGCCTCTGATTGGCTGACTGGGCCCAGCTTTGAATTTCTCGAAGCCTCTGATTGGCTGACTGGGCCCCATGCTGATTTCCTTATTAACCTTTTACCACACAATGACGCCTTTTTACACACCCGAAAGAGAAAGCTTTTGAAAATAATCTGAGAAAAGGAGACAATGCAGGTTACCAGCATTTTCTCCTTTTCCCACAATGTTTTCTACCCTATCGAAGAAAAAATGGATTATTGCTTATTCTTACGTCTTATTGTATCTTTATGGCCTATTTTCAAATTCTTCAAACTAGAACAAGATTTTTTTTTTTAACTGGAAAAAGTTTCCGCAACAGCAACCCGTTGCTTCTGAATTCTATGTTTTTGCGCAGCAGTTAAACCTAACATTGACTTTTGACTCGCAAGGTCACCAAAATTGACCCTGGTAAGAAAACAGGGAAACATTCGGTTTACCTTTCTTTGATTTGTGCAACAGGTAGCAGTTGCCTCCGAAAGTGTCCGAGTTGATTTTACAATTTTATGCGCAGCACGTAACCATCACGTATGGGGGACATAGTCATCGTAACCAAATCAATGGCCCTAGTGAGAGAAAACGAAAAAGAAAAATCCCTATGATTGACTTGAATGACAGACCTGTCGTCTGCTACAAAATGTTCCATAAGTCCATGTTTCATGTTTTCGCGGATGCGTAAATGGAACCTATGAGACGGTAGTCAACGTAAATGGTTTGTTGCCATGGTATAAAGACAACGGAGGGGAAAAAAAAAAAAAAAATGTCGGAAATTTTGTTCCCTACATTTGACTTAAGAAACATGTGTCGTCTGCCACGAAATGTTCCCTGAGTCGATTTTTCATGTTTTTCGCGGATACGTAAGTGGCACCTATGAGAGACGGTAGTCTACGTAAATGGGTATGTCGTCACGGTATAAAGAGATTGGAGAGAAAAAATATATTAGAAATTTAGTTCTCTTTGTTTGACTTATGCAGTTGCTACTGAAAGAGTCTTCAGTCTTTTTTTAGCCACTTGTCACATTATTTCCTGGTGTTTTCGCATGTGCGTAACTGGCACGTATGAAACGGTAGTCAATGTAACTGGGTTTCCTGTTGCGGTTTGAAGAGATTAGAAGAATTACGCTTCAATGCCCTTTGTTTGATTCATGCAATAGGAATCAATTGCTACTGAAAGAGTATTCAGTCTTTTTTTAGCCACTTGTCACATTCATTTCTGGGTTTTTTGCACTGTACATTGATCATTTTGGCTTATTCAATGTGCAGAATTTAATGTGGTCTGAGTCAGAAAATCTAATTAAGGGATAAAGGGGCATCAAGGGTTTATTTCAAGGGAAGTAACTCTTGCAGGGGGGGCTTGAAAAGACCAAAACAAGGTCTTCTGCCACCCTGTTCTCTTAAATTTTGGCCCTTTTTCAGTGAAATCTGGCATGTGTGGATGGTGCATGCCTGGCAGTTTGCCAAGGACTGCACAGCAGCCTTCAAAGGAGACTTTAAATCCACTTTTATGCCGTTTTTTGTTCACTGTTTTCTATTGATATATTAGGGCGCCATTTTGAAGTAATTTTCAAGCTCTCTGATTGGCTGATTGGGCCCAGTTTTGAATTTCTCGAAGCCTCTGATTGGCTGACTGGGCCCAGCTTTGAATTTCTCGAAGCCTCTGATTGGCTGACTGGGCCCCATGCTGATTTCCTTATTAACCTTTTACCACACAATGACGCCTTTTTACACACCCGAAAGAGAAAGCTTTTGAAAATAATCTGAGAAAAGGAGACAATGCAGGTTACCAGCATTTTCTCCTTTTCCCACAATGTTTTCTACCCTATCGAAGAAAAAATGGATTATTGCTTATTCTTACGTCTTATTGTATCTTTATGGCCTATTTTCAAATTCTTCAAACTAGAACAAGATTTTTTTTTTTAACTGGAAAAAGTTTCCGCAACAGCAACCCGTTGCTTCTGACTTCTATGTTTTTGCGCAGCAGTTAAACCTAACATTGACTTTTGACTCGCAAGGTCACCAAAATTGACCCTGGTAAGAAAACAGGGAAACATTCGGTTTACCTTTCTTTGATTTGTGCAACAGGTAGCAGTTGCCTCCGAAAGTGTCCGAGTTGATTTTACAATTTTATGCGCAGCACGTAACCATCACGTATGGGGGACATAGTCATCGTAACCAAATCAATGGCCCTAGTGAGAGAAAACGAAAAAGAAAAATCCCTATGATTGACTTGAATGACAGACCTGTCGTCTGCTACAAAATGTTCCATAAGTCCATGTTTCATGTTTTCGCGGACGCGTAAATGGAACCTATGAGACGGTAGTCAACGTAAATGGTTTGTTGCCATGGTATAAAGACAACGGAGGGGAAAAAAAAAAAAAAAATGTCGGAAATTTTGTTCCCTACATTTGACTTAAGAAACATGTGTCGTCTGCCACGAAATGTTCCCTGAGTCGATTTTTCATGTTTTTCGCGGATACGTAAGTGGCACCTATGAGAGACGGTAGTCTACGTAAATGGGTATGTCGTCACGGTATAAAGAGATTGGAGAGAAAAAATATATTAGAAATTTAGTTCTCTTTGTTTGACTTATGCAGTTGCTACTGAAAGAGTCTTCAGTCTTTTTTTAGCCACTTGTCACATTATTTCCTGGTGTTTTCGCATGTGCGTAACTGGCACGTATGAAACGGTAGTCAATGTAACTGGGTTTCCTGTTGCGGTTTGAAGAGATTAGAAGAATTACGCTTCAATGCCCTTTGTTTGATTCATGCAATAGGAATCAATTGCTACTGAAAGAGTATTCAGTCTTTTTTTAGCCACTTGTCACATTCATTTCTGGGTTTTTTGCACTGTACATTGATCATTTTGGCTTATTCAATGTGCAGAATTTAATGTGGTCTGAGTCAGAAAATCTAATTAAGGGATAAAGGGGCATCAAGGGTTTATTTCAAGGGAAGTAACTCTTGCAGGGGAGGCTTGAAAAGACCAAAACAAGGTCTTCTGCCACCCTGTTCTCTTAAATTTTGGCCCTTTTTCAGTGAAATCTGGCATGTGTGGATGGTGCATGCCTGGCAGTTTGCCAAGGACTGCACAGCAGCCTTCAAAGGAGACTTTAAATCCACTTTTATGCCGTTTTTTGTTCACTGTTTTCTATTGATATATTAGGGCGCCATTTTGAAGTAATTTTCAAGCTCTCTGATTGGCTGATTGGGCCCAGCTTTGAATTTCTCGAAGCCTCTGATTGGCTGACTGGGCCCAGCTTTGAATTTCTCGAAGCCTCTGATTGGCTGACTGGGCCCCATGCTGATTTCCTTATTAACCTTTTACCACACAATGACGCCTTTTTACACACCCGAAAGAGAAAGCTTTTGAAAATAATCTGAGAAAAGGAGACAATGCAGGTTACCAGCATTTTCTCCTTTTCCCACAATGTTTTCTACCCTATCGAAGAAAAAATGGATTATTGCTTATTCTTACGTCTTATTGTATCTTTATGGCCTATTTTCAAATTCTTCAAACTAGAACAAGATTTTTTTTTTTAACTGGAAAAGTTTCCGCAACAGCAACCCGTTGCTTCTGAATTCTATGTTTTTGCGCAGCAGTTAAACCTAACATTGACTTTTGACTCGCAAGGTCACCAAAATTGACCCTGGTAAGAAAACAGGGAAACATTCGGTTTACCTTTCTTTGATTTGTGCAACAGGTAGCAGTTGCCTCCGAAAGTGTCCGAGTTGATTTTACAATTTTATGCGCAGCACGTAACCATCACGTATGGGGGACATAGTCATCGTAACCAAATCAATGGCCCTAGTGAGAGAAAACGAAAAAGAAAAATCCCTATGATTGACTTGAATGACAGACCTGTCGTCTGCTACAAAATGTTCCATAAGTCCATGTTTCATGTTTTCGCGGATGCGTAAATGGAACCTATGAGATGGTAGTCAACGTAAATAGTTTGTTGCCATGGTATAAAGACAACGGAGGGGAAAAAAAAAAAAAAATGTCGGAAATTTTGTTCCCTACATTTGACTTAAGAAACATGTGTCGTCTGCCACGAAATGTTCCCTGAGTCGATTTTTCATGTTTTTCGCGGATACGTAAGTGGCACCTATGAGAGACGGTAGTCTACGTAAATGGGTATGTCGTCACGGTATAAAGAGATTGGAGAGAAAAAATATATTAGAAATTTAGTTCTCTTTGTTTGACTTATGCAGTTGCTACTGAAAGAGTCTTCAGTCTTTTTTTAGCCACTTGTCACATTATTTCCTGGTGTTCTCGCATGTGCGTAACTGGCACGTATGAAACGGTAGTCAATGTAACTGGGTTTCCTGTTGCGGTTTGAAGAGATTAGAAGAATTACGCTTCAATGCCCTTTGTTTGATTCATGCAATAGGAATCAATTGCTACTGAAAGAGTATTCAGTCTTTTTTTAGCCACTTGTCACATTCATTTCTGGGTTTTTTGCACTGTACATTGATCATTTTGGCTTATTCAATGTGCAGAATTTAATGTGGTCTGAGTCAGAAAATCTAATTAAGGGATAAAGGGGCATCAAGGGTTTATTTCAAGGGAAGTAACTCTTGCAGGGGGGGCTTGAAAAGACCAAAACAAGGTCTTCTGCCACCCTGTTCTCTTAAATTTTGGCCCTTTTTCAGTGAAATCTGGCATGTGTGGATGGTGCATGCCTGGCAGTTTGCCAAGGACTGCACAGCAGCCTTCAAAGGAGACTTTAAATCCACTTTTATGCCGTTTTTTGTTCACTGTTTTCTATTGATATATTAGGGCGCCATTTTGAAGTAATTTTCAAGCTCTCTGATTGGCTGATTGGGCCCAGCTTTGAATTTCTCGAAGCCTCTGATTGGCTGACTGGGCCCAGCTTTGAATTTCTCGAAGCCTCTGATTGGCTGACTGGGCCCCATGCTGATTTCCTTATTAACCTTTTACCACACAATGACGCCTTTTTACACACCCGAAAGAGAAAGCTTTTGAAAATAATCTGAGAAAAGGAGACAATGCAGGTTACCAGCATTTTCTCCTTTTCCCACAATGTTTTCTACCCTATCGAAGAAAAAATGGATTATTGCTTATTCTTACGTCTTATTGTATCTTTATGGCCTATTTTCAAATTCTTCAAACTAGAACAAGATTTTTTTTTTTAACTGGAAAAAGTTTCCGCAACAGCAACCCGTTGCTTCTGAATTCTATGTTTTTGCGCAGCAGTTAAACCTAACATTGACTTTTGACTCGCAAGGTCACCAAAATTGACCCTGGTAAGAAAACAGGGAAACATTCGGTTTACCTTTCTTTGATTTGTGCAACAGGTAGCAGTTGCCTCCGAAAGTGTCCGAGTTGATTTTACAATTTTATGCGCAGCACGTAACCATCACGTATGGGGGACATAGTCATCGTAACCAAATCAATGGCCCTAGTGAGAGAAAACGAAAAAGAAAAATCCCTATGATTGACTTGAATGACAGACCTGTCGTCTGCTACAAAATGTTCCATAAGTCCATGTTTCATGTTTTCGCGGATGCGTAAATGGAACCTATGAGACGGTAGTCAACGTAAATGGTTTGTTGCCATGGTATAAAGACAACGGAGGGAAAAAAAAAAAAAAAAATGTCGGAAATTTTGTTCCCTACATTTGACTTAAGAAACATGTGTCGTCTGCCACGAAATGTTCCCTGAGTCGATTTTTCATGTTTTTCGCGGATACGTAAGTGGCACCTATGAGAGACGGTAGTCTACGTAAATGGGTATGTCGTCACGGTATAAAGAGATTGGAGAGAAAAAATATATTAGAAATTTAGTTCTCTTTGTTTGACTTATGCAGTTGCTACTGAAAGAGTCTTCAGTCTTTTTTTAGCCACTTGTCACATTATTTCCTGGTGTTTTCGCATGTGCGTAACTGGCACGTATGAAACGGTAGTCAATGTAACTGGGTTTCCTGTTGCGGTTTGAAGAGATTAGAAGAATTACGCTTCAATGCCCTTTGTTTGATTCATGCAATAGGAATCAATTGCTACTGAAAGAGTATTCAGTCTTTTTTTAGCCACTTGTCACATTCATTTCTGGGTTTTTTGCACTGTACATTGATCATTTTGGCTTATTCAATGTGCAGAATTTAATGTGGTCTGAGTCAGAAAATCTAATTAAGGGATAAAGGGGCATCAAGGGTTTATTTCAAGGGAAGTAACTCTTGCAGGGGGGGCTTGAAAAGACCAAAACAAGGTCTTCTGCCACCCTGTTCTCTTAAATTTTGGCCCTTTTTCAGTGAAATCTGGCATGTGTGGATGGTGCATGCCTGGCAGTTTGCCAAGGACTGCACAGCAGCCTTCAAAGGAGACTTTAAATCCACTTTTATGCCGTTTTTTGTTCACTGTTTTCTATTGATATATTAGGGCGCCATTTTGAAGTAATTTTCAAGCTCTCTGATTGGCTGATTGGGCCCAGTTTTGAATTTCTCGAAGCCTCTGATTGGCTGACTGGGCCCAGCTTTGAATTTCTCGAAGCCTCTGATTGGCTGACTGGGCCCCATGCTGATTTCCTTATTAACCTTTTACCACACAATGACGCCTTTTTACACACCCGAAAGAGAAAGCTTTTGAAAATAATCTGAGAAAAGGAGACAATGCAGGTTACCAGCATTTTCTCCTTTTCCCACAATGTTTTCTACCCTATCGAAGAAAAAATGGATTATTGCTTATTCTTACGTCTTATTGTATCTTTATGGCCTATTTTCAAATTCTTCAAACTAGAACAAGATTTTTTTTTTTAACTGGAAAAAGTTTCCGCAACAGCAACCCGTTGCTTCTAAATTCTATGTTTTTGCGCAGCAGTTAAACCTAACATTGACTTTTGACTCGCAAGGTCACCAAAATTGACCCTGGTAAGAAAACAGGGAAACATTCGGTTTACCTTTCTTTGATTTGTGCAACAGGTAGCAGTTGCCTCCGAAAGTGTCCGAGTTGATTTTACAATTTTATGCGCAGCACGTAACCATCACGTATGGGGGACATAGTCATCGTAACCAAATCAATGGCCCTAGTGAGAGAAAACGAAAAAGAAAAATCCCTATGATTGACTTGAATGACAGACCTGTCGTCTGCTACAAAATGTTCCATAAGTCCATGTTTCATGTTTTCGCGGATGCGTAAATGGAACCTATGAGACGGTAGTCAACGTAAATGGTTTGTTGCCATGGTATAAAGACAACGGAGGGGGAAAAAAAAAAAAAAAATGTCGGAAATTTTGTTCCCTACATTTGACTTAAGAAACATGTGTCGTCTGCCACGAAATGTTCCCTGAGTCGATTTTTCATGTTTTTCGCGGATACGTAAGTGGCACCTATGAGAGACGGTAGTCTACGTAAATGGGTATGTCGTCACGGTATAAAGAGATTGGAGAGAAAAAATATATTAGAAATTTAGTTCTCTTTGTTTGACTTATGCAGTTGCTACTGAAAGAGTCTTCAGTCTTTTTTTAGCCACTTGTCACATTATTTCCTGGTGTTTTCGCATGTGCGTAACTGGCACGTATGAAACGGTAGTCAATGTAACTGGGTTTCCTGTTGCGGTTTGAAGAGATTAGAAGAATTACGCTTCAATGCCCTTTGTTTGATTCATGCAATAGGAATCAATTGCTACTGAAAGAGTATTCAGTCTTTTTTTAGCCACTTGTCACATTCATTTCTGGGTTTTTTGCACTGTACATTGATCATTTTGGCTTATTCAATGTGCAGAATTTAATGTGGTCTGAGTCAGAAAATCTAATTAAGGGATAAAGGGGCATCAAGGGTTTATTTCAAGGGAAGTAACTCTTGCAGGGGGGGCTTGAAAAGACCAAAACAAGGTCTTCTGCCACCCTGTTCTCTTAAATTTTGGCCCTTTTTCAGTGAAATCTGGCATGTGTGGATGGTGCATGCCTGGCAGTTTGCCAAGGACTGCACAGCAGCCTTCAAAGGAGACTTTAAATCCACTTTTATGCCGTTTTTTGTTCACTGTTTTCTATTGATATATTAGGGCGCCATTTTGAAGTAATTTTCAAGCTCTCTGATTGGCTGATTGGGCCCAGCTTTGAATTTCTCGAAGCCTCTGATTGGCTGACTGGGCCCAGCTTTGAATTTCTCGAAGCCTCTGATTGGCTGACTGGGCCCCATGCTGATTTCCTTATTAACCTTTTACCACACAATGACGCCTTTTTACACACCCGAAAGAGAAAGCTTTTGAAAATAATCTGAGAAAAGGAGACAATGCAGGTTACCAGCATTTTCTCCTTTTCCCACAATGTTTTCTACCCTATCGAAGAAAAAATGGATTATTGCTTATTCTTACGTCTTATTGTATCTTTATGGCCTATTTTCAAATTCTTCAAACTAGAACAAGATTTTTTTTTTTAACTGGAAAAAGTTTCCGCAACAGCAACCCGTTGCTTCTGAATTCTATGTTTTTGCGCAGCAGTTAAACCTAACATTGACTTTTGACTCGCAAGGTCACCAAAATTGACCCTGGTAAGAAAACAGGGAAACATTCGGTTTACCTTTCTTTGATTTGTGCAACAGGTAGCAGTTGCCTCCGAAAGTGTCCGAGTTGATTTTACAATTTTATGCGCAGCACGTAACCATCACGTATGGGGGACATAGTCATCGTAACCAAATCAATGGCCCTAGTGAGAGAAAACGAAAAAGAAAAATCCCTATGATTGACTTGAATGACAGACCTGTTGTCTGCTACAAAATGTTCCATAAGTCCATGTTTCATGTTTTCGCGGATGCGTAAATGGAACCTATGAGACGGTAGTCAACGTAAATGGTTTGTTGCCATGGTATAAAGACAACGGAGGGGAAAAAAAAAAAAAAAAATGTCGGAAATTTTGTTCCCTACATTTGACTTAAGAAACATGTGTCGTCTGCCACGAAATGTTCCCTGAGTCGATTTTTCATGTTTTTCGCGGATACGTAAGTGGCACCTATGAGAGACGGTAGTCTACGTAAATGGGTATGTCGTCACGGTATAAAGAGATTGGAGAGAAAAAATATATTAGAAATTTAGTTCTCTTTGTTTGACTTATGCAGTTGCTACTGAAAGAGTCTTCAGTCTTTTTTTAGCCACTTGTCACATTATTTCCTGGTGTTTTCGCATGTGCGTAACTGGCACGTATGAAACGGTAGTCAATGTAACTGGGTTTCCTGTTGCGGTTTGAAGAGATTAGAAGAATTACGCTTCAATGCCCTTTGTTTGATTCATGCAATAGGAATCAATTGCTACTGAAAGAGTATTCAGTCTTTTTTTAGCCACTTGTCACATTCATTTCTGGGTTTTTTGCACTGTACATTGATCATTTTGGCTTATTCAATGTGCAGAATTTAATGTGGTCTGAGTCAGAAAATCTAATTAAGGGATAAAGGGGCATCAAGGGTTTATTTCAAGGGAAGTAACTCTTGCAGGGGGGGCTTGAAAAGACCAAAACAAGGTCTTCTGCCACCCTGTTCTCTTAAATTTTGGCCCTTTTTCAGTGAAATCTGGCATGTGTGGATGGTGCATGCCTGGCAGTTTGCCAAGGACTGCACAGCAGCCTTCAAAGGAGACTTTAAATCCACTTTTATGCCGTTTTTTGTTCACTGTTTTCTATTGATATATTAGGGCGCCATTTTGAAGTAATTTTCAAGCTCTCTGATTGGCTGATTGGGCCCAGCTTTGAATTTCTCGAAGCCTCTGATTGGCTGACTGGGCCCAGCTTTGAATTTCTCGAAGCCTCTGATTGGCTGACTGGGCCCCATGCTGATTTCCTTATTAACCTTTTACCACACAATGACGCCTTTTTACACACCCGAAAGAGAAAGCTTTTGAAAATAATCTGAGAAAAGGAGACAATGCAGGTTACCAGCATTTTCTCCTTTTCCCACAATGTTTTCTACCCTATCGAAGAAAAAATGGATTATTGCTTATTCTTACGTCTTATTGTATCTTTATGGCCTATTTTCAAATTCTTCAAACTAGAACAAGATTTTTTTTTTTAACTGGAAAAAGTTTCCGCAACAGCAACCCGTTGCTTCTGAATTCTATGTTTTTGCGCAGCAGTTAAACCTAACATTGACTTTTGACTCGCAAGGTCACCAAAATTGACCCTGGTAAGAAAACAGGGAAACATTCGGTTTACCTTTCTTTGATTTGTGCAACAGGTAGCAGTTGCCTCCGAAAGTGTCCGAGTTGATTTTACAATTTTATGCACAGCACGTAACCATCACGTATGGGGGACATAGTCATCGTAACCAAATCAATGGCCCTAGTGAGAGAAAACGAAAAAGAAAAATCCCTATGATTGACTTGAATGACAGACCTGTCGTCTGCTACAAAATGTTCCATAAGTCCATGTTTCATGTTTTCGCGGATGCGTAAATGGAACCTATGAGACGGTAGTCAACGTAAATGGTTTGTTGCCATGGTATAAAGACAACGGAGGGGGAAAAAAAAAAAAAATGTCGGAAATTTTGTTCCCTACATTTGACTTAAGAAACATGTGTCGTCTGCCACGAAATGTTCCCTGAGTCGATTTTTCATGTTTTTCGCGGATACGTAAGTGGCACCTATGAGAGACGGTAGTCTACGTAAATGGGTATGTCGTCACGGTATAAAGAGATTGGAGAGAAAAAATATATTAGAAATTTAGTTCTCTTTGTTTGACTTATGCAGTTGCTACTGAAAGAGTCTTCAGTCTTTTTTTAGCCACTTGTCACATTATTTCCTGGTGTTTTCGCATGTGCGTAACTGGCACGTATGAAACGGTAGTCAATGTAACTGGGTTTCCTGTTGCGGTTTGAAGAGATTAGAAGAATTATGCTTCAATGCCCTTTGTTTGATTCATGCAATAGGAATCAATTGCTACTGAAAGAGTATTCAGTCTTTTTTTAGCCACTTGTCACATTCATTTCTGGGTTTTTTGCACTGTACATTGATCATTTTGGCTTATTCAATGTGCAGAATTTAATGTGGTCTGAGTCAGAAAATCTAATTAAGGGATAAAGGGGCATCAAGGGTTTATTTCAAGGGAAGTAACTCTTGCAGGGGGGGCTTGAAAAGACCAAAACAAGGTCTTCTGCCACCCTGTTCTCTTAAATTTTGGCCCTTTTTCAGTGAAATCTGGCATGTGTGGATGGTGCATGCCTGGCAGTTTGCCAAGGACTGCACAGCAGCCTTCAAAGGAGACTTTAAATCCACTTTTATGCCGTTTTTTGTTCACTGTTTTCTATTGATATATTAGGGCGCCATTTTGAAGTAATTTTCAAGCTCTCTGATTGGCTGATTGGGCCCAGTTTTGAATTTCTCGAAGCCTCTGATTGGCTGACTGGGCCCAGCTTTGAATTTCTCGAAGCCTCTGATTGGCTGACTGGGCCCCATGCTGATTTCCTTATTAACCTTTTACCACACAATGACGCCTTTTTACACACCCGAAAGAGAAAGCTTTTGAAAATAATCTGAGAAAAGGAGACAATGCAGGTTACCAGCATTTTCTCCTTTTCCCACAATGTTTTCTACCCTATCGAAGAAAAAATGGATTATTGCTTATTCTTACGTCTTATTGTATCTTTATGGCCTATTTTCAAATTCTTCAAACTAGAACAAGATTTTTTTTTTTAACTGGAAAAAGTTTCCGCAACAGCAACCCGTTGCTTCTGAATTCTATGTTTTTGCGCAGCAGTTAAACCTAACATTGACTTTTGACTCGCAAGGTCACCAAAATTGACCCTGGTAAGAAAACAGGGAAACATTCGGTTTACCTTTCTTTGATTTGTGCAACAGGTAGCAGTTGCCTCCGAAAGTGTCCGAGTTGATTTTACAATTTTATGCGCAGCACGTAACCATCACGTATGGGGGACATAGTCATCGTAACCAAATCAATGGCCCTAGTGAGAGAAAACGAAAAAGAAAAATCCCTATGATTGACTTGAATGACAGACCTGTCGTCTGCTACAAAATGTTCCATAAGTCCATGTTTCATGTTTTCGCGGATGCGTAAATGGAACCTATGAGACGGTAGTCAACGTAAATGGTTTGTTGCCATGGTATAAAGACAACGGAGGGGAAAAAAAAAAAAAAAAATGTCGGAAATTTTGTTCCCTACATTTGACTTAAGAAACATGTGTCGTCTGCCACGAAATGTTCCCCGAGTCGATTTTTCATGTTTTTCGCGGATACATAAGTGGCACCTATGAGAGACGGTAGTCTACGTAAATGGGTATGTCGTCACGGTATAAAGAGATTGGAGAGAAAAAATATATTAGAAATTTAGTTCTCTTTGTTTGACTTATGCAGTTGCTACTGAAAGAGTCTTCAGTCTTTTTTTAGCCACTTGTCACATTATTTCCTGGTGTTTTCGCATGTGCGTAACTGGCACGTATGAAACGGTAGTCAATGTAACTGGGTTTCCTGTTGCGGTTTGAAGAGATTAGAAGAATTACGCTTCAATGCCCTTTGTTTGATTCATGCAATAGGAATCAATTGCTACTGAAAGAGTATTCAGTCTTTTTTTAGCCACTTGTCACATTCATTTCTGGGTTTTTTGCACTGTACATTGATCATTTTGGCTTATTCAATGTGCAGAATTTAATGTGGTCTGAGTCAGAAAATCTAATTAAGGGATAAAGGGGCATCAAGGGTTTATTTCAAGGGAAGTAACTCTTGCAGGGGGGGCTTGAAAAGACCAAAACAAGGTCTTCTGCCACCCTGTTCTCTTAAATTTTGGCCCTTTTTCAGTGAAATCTGGCATGTGTGGATGGTGCATGCCTGGCAGTTTGCCAAGGACTGCACAGCAGCCTTCAAAGGAGACTTTAAATCCACTTTTATGCCGTTTTTTGTTCACTGTTTTCTATTGATATATTAGGGCGCCATTTTGAAGTAATTTTCAAGCTCTCTGATTGGCTGATTGGGCCCAGCTTTGAATTTCTCGAAGCCTCTGATTGGCTGACTGGGCCCAGCTTTGAATTTCTCGAAGCCTCTGATTGGCTGACTGGGCCCCATGCTGATTTCCTTATTAACCTTTTACCACACAATGACGCCTTTTTACACACCCGAAAGAGAAAGCTTTTGAAAATAATCTGAGAAAAGGAGACAATGCAGGTTACCAGCATTTTCTCCTTTTCCCACAATGTTTTCTACCCTATCGAAGAAAAAATGGATTATTGCTTATTCTTACGTCTTATTGTATCTTTATGGCCTATTTTCAAATTCTTCAAACTAGAACAAGATTTTTTTTTTTAACTGGAAAAAGTTTCCGCAACAGCAACCCGTTGCTTCTGAATTCTATGTTTTTGCGCAGCAGTTAAACCTAACATTGACTTTTGACTCGCAAGGTCACCAAAATTGACCCTGGTAAGAAAACAGGGAAACATTCGGTTTACCTTTCTTTGATTTGTGCAACAGGTAGCAGTTGCCTCCGAAAGTGTCCGAGTTGATTTTACAATTTTATGCGCAGCACGTAACCATCACGTATGGGGGACATAGTCATCGTAACCAAATCAATGGCCCTAGTGAGAGAAAATGAAAAAGAAAAATCCCTATGATTGACTTGAATGACAGACCTGTCGTCTGCTACAAAATGTTCCATAAGTCCATGTTTCATGTTTTCGCGGATGCGTAAATGGAACCTATGAGACGGTAGTCAACGTAAATGGTTTGTTGCCATGGTATAAAGACAACGGAGGGGAAAAAAAAAAAAAAAATGTCGGAAATTTTGTTCCCTACATTTGACTTAAGAAACATGTGTCGTCTGCCACGAAATGTTCCCTGAGTCGATTTTTCATGTTTTTCGCGGATACGTAAGTGGCACCTATGAGAGACGGTAGTCTACGTAAATGGGTATGTCGTCACGGTATAAAGAGATTGGAGAGAAAAAATATATTAGAAATTTAGTTCTCTTTGTTTGACTTATGCAGTTGCTACTGAAAGAGTCTTCAGTCTTTTTTTAGCCACTTGTCACATTATTTCCTGGTGTTTTCGCATGTGCGTAACTGGCACGTATGAAACGGTAGTCAATGTAACTGGGTTTCCTGTTGCGGTTTGAAGAGATTAGAAGAATTACGCTTCAATGCCCTTTGTTTGATTCATGCAATAGGAATCAATTGCTACTGAAAGAGTATTCAGTCTTTTTTTAGCCACTTGTCACATTCATTTCTGGGTTTTTTGCACTGTACATTGATCATTTTGGCTTATTCAATGTGCAGAATTTAATGTGGTCTGAGTCAGAAAATCTAATTAAGGGATAAAGGGGCATCAAGGGTTTATTTCAAGGGAAGTAACTCTTGCAGGGGGGGGCTTGAAAAGACCAAAACAAGGTCTTCTGCCACCCTGTTCTCTTAAATTTTGGCCCTTTTTCAGTGAAATCTGGCATGTGTGGATGGTGCATGCCTGGCAGTTTGCCAAGGACTGCACAGCAGCCTTCAAAGGAGACTTTAAATCCACTTTTATGCCGTTTTTTGTTCACTGTTTTCTATTGATATATTAGGGCGCCATTTTGAAGTAATTTTCAAGCTCTCTGATTGGCTGATTGGGCCCAGCTTTGAATTTCTCGAAGCCTCTGATTGGCTGACTGGGCCCAGCTTTGAATTTCTCGAAGCCTCTGATTGGCTGACTGGGCCCCATGCTGATTTCCTTATTAACCTTTTACCACACAATGACGCCTTTTTACACACCCGAAAGAGAAAGCTTTTGAAAATAATCTGAGAAAAGGAGACAATGCAGGTTACCAGCATTTTCTCCTTTTCCCACAATGTTTTCTACCCTATCGAAGAAAAAATGGATTATTGCTTATTCTTACGTCTTATTGTATCTTTATGGCCTATTTTCAAATTCTTCAAACTAGAACAAGATTTTTTTTTTTAACTGGAAAAAGTTTCCGCAACAGCAACCCGTTGCTTCTGAATTCTATGTTTTTGCGCAGCAGTTAAACCTAACATTGACTTTTGACTCGCAAGGTCACCAAAATTGACCCTGGTAAGAAAACAGGGAAACATTCGGTTTACCTTTCTTTGATTTGTGCAACAGGTAGCAGTTGCCTCCGAAAGTGTCCGAGTTGATTTTACAATTTTATGCGCAGCACGTAACCATCACGTATGGGGGACATAGTCATCGTAACCAAATCAATGGCCCTAGTGAGAGAAAACGAAAAAGAAAAATCCCTATGATTGACTTGAATGACAGACCTGTCGTCTGCTACAAAATGTTCCATAAGTCCATGTTTCATGTTTTCGCGGATGCGTAAATGGAACCTATGAGACGGTAGTCAACGTAAATGGTTTGTTGCCATGGTATAAAGACAACGGAGGGGAAAAAAAAAAAAAAAAATGTCGGAAATTTTGTTCCCTACATTTGACTTAAGAAACATGTGTCGTCTGCCACGAAATGTTCCCCGAGTCGATTTTTCATGTTTTTCGCGGATACGTAAGTGGCACCTATGAGAGACGGTAGTCTACGTAAATGGGTATGTCGTCACGGTATAAAGAGATTGGAGAGAAAAAATATATTAGAAATTTAGTTCTCTTTGTTTGACTTATGCAGTTGCTACTGAAAGAGTCTTCAGTCTTTTTTTAGCCACTTGTCACATTATTTCCTGGTGTTTTCGCATGTGCGTAACTGGCACGTATGAAACGGTAGTCAATGTAACTGGGTTTCCTGTTGCGGTTTGAAGAGATTAGAAGAATTACGCTTCAATGCCCTTTGTTTGATTCATGCAATAGGAATCAATTGCTACTGAAAGAGTATTCAGTCTTTTTTTAGCCACTTGTCACATTCATTTCTGGGTTTTTTGCACTGTACATTGATCATTTTGGCTTATTCAATGTGCAGAATTTAATGTGGTCTGAGTCAGAAAATCTAATTAAGGGATAAAGGGGCATCAAGGGTTTATTTCAAGGGAAGTAACTCTTGCAGGGGGGGGCTTGAAAAGACCAAAACAAGGTCTTCTGCCACCCTGTTCTCTTAAATTTTGGCCCTTTTTCAGTGAAATCTGGCATGTGTGGATGGTGCATGCCTGGCAGTTTGCCAAGGACTGCACAGCAGCCTTCAAAGGAGACTTTAAATCCACTTTTATGCCGTTTTTTGTTCACTGTTTTCTATTGATATATTAGGGCGCCATTTAGAAGTAATTTTCAAGCTCTCTGATTGGCTGATTGGGCCCAGCTTTGAATTTCTCGAAGCCTCTGATTGGCTGACTGGGCCCAGCTTTGAATTTCTCGAAGCCTCTGATTGGCTGACTGGGCCCCATGCTGATTTCCTTATTAACCTTTTACCACACAATGACGCCTTTTTACACACCCGAAAGAGAAAGCTTTTGAAAATAATCTGAGAAAAGGAGACAATGCAGGTTACCAGCATTTTCTCCTTTTCCCACAATGTTTTCTACCCTATCGAAGAAAAAATGGATTATTGCTTATTCTTACGTCTTATTGTATCTTTATGGCCTATTTTCAAATTCTTCAAACTAGAACAAGATTTTTTTTTTTAACTGGAAAAAGTTTCCGCAACAGCAACCCGTTGCTTCTGAATTCTATGTTTTTGCGCAGCAGTTAAACCTAACATTGACTTTTGACTCGCAAGGTCACCAAAATTGACCCTGGTAAGAAAACAGGGAAACATTCGGTTTACCTTTCTTTGATTTGTGCAACAGGTAGCAGTTGCCTCCGAAAGTGTCCGAGTTGATTTTACAATTTTATGCGCAGCACGTAACCATCACGTATGGGGGACATAGTCATCGTAACCAAATCAATGGCCCTAGTGAGAGAAAACGAAAAAGAAAAATCCCTATGATTGACTTGAATGACAGACCTGTCGTCTGCTACAAAATGTTCCATAAGTCCATGTTTCATGTTTTCGCGGATGCGTAAATGGAACCTATGAGACGGTAGTCAACGTAAATGGTTTGTTGCCATGGTATAAAGACAACGGAGGGGAAAAAAAAAAAAAATGTCGGAAATTTTGTTCCCTACATTTGACTTAAGAAACATGTGTCGTCTGCCACGAAATGTTCCCTGAGTCAATTTTTCATGTTTTTCGCGGATACGTAAGTGGCACCTATGAGAGACGGTAGTCTACGTAAATGGGTATGTCGTCACGGTATAAAGAGATTGGAGAGAAAAAATATATTAGAAATTTAGTTCTCTTTGTTTGACTTATGCAGTTGCTACTGAAAGAGTCTTCAGTCTTTTTTTAGCCACTTGTCACATTATTTCCTGGTGTTTTCGCATGTGCGTAACTGGCACGTATGAAACGGTAGTCAATGTAACTGGGTTTCCTGTTGCGGTTTGAAGAGATTAGAAGAATTACGCTTCAATGCCCTTTGTTTGATTCATGCAATAGGAATCAATTGCTACTGAAAGAGTATTCAGTCTTTTTTTAGCCACTTGTCACATTCATTTCTGGGTTTTTTGCACTGTACATTGATCATTTTGGCTTATTCAATGTGCAGAATTTAATGTGGTCTGAGTCAGAAAATCTAATTAAGGGATAAAGGGGCATCAAGGGTTTATTTCAAGGGAAGTAAATCTTGCAGGGGGGGCTTGAAAAGACCAAAACAAGGTCTTCTGCCACCCTGTTCTCTTAAATTTTGGCCCTTTTTCAGTGAAATCTGGCATGTGTGGATGGTGCATGCCTGGCAGTTTGCCAAGGACTGCACAGCAGCCTTCAAAGGAGACTTTAAATCCACTTTTATGCCGTTTTTTGTTCACTGTTTTCTATTGATATATTAGGGCGCCATTTTGAAGTAATTTTCAAGCTCTCTGATTGGCTGATTGGGCCCAGCTTTGAATTTCTCGAAGCCTCTGATTGGCTGACTGGGCCCAGCTTTGAATTTCTCGAAGCCTCTGATTGGCTGACTGGGCCCCATGCTGATTTCCTTATTAACCTTTTACCACACAATGACGCCTTTTTACACACCCGAAAGAGAAAGCTTTTGAAAATAATCTGAGAAAAGGAGACAATGCAGGTTACCAGCATTTTCTCCTTTTCCCACAATGTTTTCTACCCTATCGAAGAAAAAATGGATTATTGCTTATTCTTACGTCTTATTGTATCTTTATGGCCTATTTTCAAATTCTTCAAACTAGAACAAGATTTTTTTTTTTAACTGGAAAAAGTTTCCGCAACAGCAACCCGTTGCTTCTGAATTCTATGTTTTTGCGCAGCAGTTAAACCTAACATTGACTTTTGACTCGCAAGGTCACCAAAATTGACCCTGGTAAGAAAACAGGGAAACATTCGGTTTACCTTTCTTTGATTTGTGCAACAGGTAGCAGTTGCCTCCGAAAGTGTCCGAGTTGATTTTACAATTTTATGCGCAGCACGTAACCATCACGTATGGGGGACATAGTCATCGTAACCAAATCAATGGCCCTAGTGAGAGAAAACGAAAAAGAAAAATCCCTATGATTGACTTGAATGACAGACCTGTCGTCTGCTACAAAATGTTCCATAAGTCCATGTTTCATGTTTTCGCGGATGCGTAAATGGAACCTATGAGACGGTAGTCAACGTAAATGGTTTGTTGCCATGGTATAAAGACAACGGAGGGGAAAAAAAAAAAAAAAAATGTCGGAAATTTTGTTCCCTACATTTGACTTAAGAAACATGTGTCGTCTGCCACGAAATGTTCCCTGAGTCGATTTTTCATGTTTTTCGCGGATACGTAAGTGGCACCTATGAGAGACGGTAGTCTACGTAAATGGGTATGTCGTCACGGTATAAAGAGATTGGAGAGAAAAAATATATTAGAAATTTAGTTCTCTTTGTTTGACTTATGCAGTTGCTACTGAAAGAGTCTTCAGTCTTTTTTTAGCCACTTGTCACATTATTTCCTGGTGTTTTCGCATGTGCGTAACTGGCACGTATGAAACGGTAGTCAATGTAACTGGGTTTCCTGTTGCGGTTTGAAGAGATTAGAAGAATTACGCTTCAATGCCCTTTGTTTGATTCATGCAATAGGAATCAATTGCTACTGAAAGAGTATTCAGTCTTTTTTTAGCCACTTGTCACATTCATTTCTGGGTTTTTTGCACTGTACATTGATCATTTTGGCTTATTCAATGTGCAGAATTTAATGTGGTCTGAGTCAGAAAATCTAATTAAGGGATAAAGGGGCATCAAGGGTTTATTTCAAGGGAAGTAACTCTTGCAGGGGGGGCTTGAAAAGACCAAAACAAGGTCTTCTGCCACCCTGTTCTCTTAAATTTTGGCCCTTTTTCAGTGAAATCTGGCATGTGTGGATGGTGCATGCCTGGCAGTTTGCCAAGGACTGCACAGCAGCCTTCAAAGGAGACTTTAAATCCACTTTTATGCCGTTTTTTGTTCACTGTTTTCTATTGATATATTAGGGCGCCATTTTGAAGTAATTTTCAAGCTCTCTGATTGGCTGATTGGGCCCAGCTTTGAATTTCTCGAAGCCTCTGATTGGCTGACTGGGCCCAGCTTTGAATTTCTCGAAGCCTCTGATTGGCTGACTGGGCCCCATGCTGATTTCCTTATTAACCTTTTACCACACAATGACGCCTTTTTACACACCCGAAAGAGAAAGCTTTTGAAAATAATCTGAGAAAAGGAGACAATGCAGGTTACCAGCATTTTCTCCTTTTCCCACAATGTTTTCTACCCTATCGAAGAAAAAATGGATTATTGCTTATTCTTACGTCTTATTGTATCTTTATGGCCTATTTTCAAATTCTTCAAACTAGAACAAGATTTTTTTTTTTAACTGGAAAAAGTTTCCGCAACAGCAACCCGTTGCTTCTGAATTCTATGTTTTTGCGCAGCAGTTAAACCTAACATTGACTTTTGACTCGCAAGGTCACCAAAATTGACCCTGGTAAGAAAACAGGGAAACATTCGGTTTACCTTTCTTTGATTTGTGCAACAGGTAGCAGTTGCCTCCGAAAGTGTCCGAGTTGATTTTACAATTTTATGCGCAGCACGTAACCATCACGTATGGGGGACATAGTCATCGTAACCAAATCAATGGCCCTAGTGAGAGAAAACGAAAAAGAAAAATCCCTATGATTGACTTGAATGACAGACCTGTCGTCTGCTACAAAATGTTCCATAAGTCCATGTTTCATGTTTTCGCGGATGCGTAAATGGAACCTATGAGACGGTAGTCAACGTAAATGGTTTGTTGCCATGGTATAAAGACAACGGAGGGGAAAAAAAAAAAAAAAAATGTCGGAAATTTTGTTCCCTACATTTGACTTAAGAAACATGTGTCGTCTGCCACGAAATGTTCCCCGAGTCGATTTTTCATGTTTTTCGCGGATACGTAAGTGGCACCTATGAGAGACGGTAGTCTACGTAAATGGGTATGTTGTCACGGTATAAAGAGATTGGAGAGAAAAAATATATTAGAAATTTAGTTCTCTTTGTTTGACTTATGCAGTTGCTACTGAAAGAGTCTTCAGTCTTTTTTTAGCCACTTGTCACATTATTTCCTGGTGTTTTCGCATGTGCGTAACTGGCACGTATGAAACGGTAGTCAATGTAACTGGGTTTCCTGTTGCGGTTTGAAGAGATTAGAAGAATTACGCTTCAATGCCCTTTGTTTGATTCATGCAATAGGAATCAATTGCTACTGAAAGAGTATTCAGTCTTTTTTTAGCCACTTGTCACATTCATTTCTGGGTTTTTTGCACTGTACATTGATCATTTTGGCTTATTCAATGTGCAGAATTTAATGTGGTCTGAGTCAGAAAATCTAATTAAGGGATAAAGGGGCATCAAGGGTTTATTTCAAGGGAAGTAACTCTTGCAGGGGGGGGCTTGAAAAGACCAAAACAAGGTCTTCTGCCACCCTGTTCTCTTAAATTTTGGCCCTTTTTCAGTGAAATCTGGCATGTGTGGATGGTGCATGCCTGGCAGTTTGCCAAGGACTGCACAGCAGCCTTCAAAGGAGACTTTAAATCCACTTTTATGCCGTTTTTTGTTCACTGTTTTCTATTGATATATTAGGGCGCCATTTAGAAGTAATTTTCAAGCTCTCTGATTGGCTGATTGGGCCCAGCTTTGAATTTCTCGAAGCCTCTGATTGGCTGACTGGGCCCAGCTTTGAATTTCTCGAAGCCTCTGATTGGCTGACTGGGCCCCATGCTGATTTCCTTATTAACCTTTTACCACACAATGACGCCTTTTTACACACCCGAAAGAGAAAGCTTTTGAAAATAATCTGAGAAAAGGAGACAATGCAGGTTACCAGCATTTTCTCCTTTTCCCACAATGTTTTCTACCCTATCGAAGAAAAAATGGATTATTGCTTATTCTTACGTCTTATTGTATCTTTATGGCCTATTTTCAAATTCTTCAAACTAGAACAAGATTTTTTTTTTTAACTGGAAAAAGTTTCCGCAACAGCAACCCGTTGCTTCTGAATTCTATGTTTTTGCGCAGCAGTTAAACCTAACATTGACTTTTGACTCGCAAGGTCACCAAAATTGACCCTGGTAAGAAAACAGGGAAACATTCGGTTTACCTTTCTTTGATTTGTGCAACAGGTAGCAGTTGCCTCCGAAAGTGTCCGAGTTGATTTTACAATTTTATGCGCAGCACGTAACCATCACGTATGGGGGACATAGTCATCGTAACCAAATCAATGGCCCTAGTGAGAGAAAACGAAAAAGAAAAATCCCTATGATTGACTTGAATGACAGACCTGTCGTCTGCTACAAAATGTTCCATAAGTCCATGTTTCATGTTTTCGCGGATGCGTAAATGGAACCTATGAGACGGTAGTCAACGTAAATGGTTTGTTGCCATGGTATAAAGACAACGGAGGGGAAAAAAAAAAAAAAATGTCGGAAATTTTGTTCCCTACATTTGACTTAAGAAACATGTGTCGTCTGCCACGAAATGTTCCCTGAGTCAATTTTTCATGTTTTTCGCGGATACGTAAGTGGCACCTATGAGAGACGGTAGTCTACGTAAATGGGTATGTCGTCACGGTATAAAGAGATTGGAGAGAAAAAATATATTAGAAATTTAGTTCTCTTTGTTTGACTTATGCAGTTGCTACTGAAAGAGTCTTCAGTCTTTTTTTAGCCACTTGTCACATTATTTCCTGGTGTTTTCGCATGTGCGTAACTGGCACGTATGAAACGGTAGTCAATGTAACTGGGTTTCCTGTTGCGGTTTGAAGAGATTAGAAGAATTACGCTTCAATGCCCTTTGTTTGATTCATGCAATAGGAATCAATTGCTACTGAAAGAGTATTCAGTCTTTTTTTAGCCACTTGTCACATTCATTTCTGGGTTTTTTGCACTGTACATTGATCATTTTGGCTTATTCAATGTGCAGAATTTAATGTGGTCTGAGTCAGAAAATCTAATTAAGGGATAAAGGGGCATCAAGGGTTTATTTCAAGGGAAGTAAATCTTGCAGGGGGGGCTTGAAAAGACCAAAACAAGGTCTTCTGCCACCCTGTTCTCTTAAATTTTGGCCCTTTTTCAGTGAAATCTGGCATGTGTGGATGGTGCATGCCTGGCAGTTTGCCAAGGACTGCACAGCAGCCTTCAAAGGAGACTTTAAATCCACTTTTATGCCGTTTTTTGTTCACTGTTTTCTATTGATATATTAGGGCGCCATTTTGAAGTAATTTTCAAGCTCTCTGATTGGCTGATTGGGCCCAGCTTTGAATTTCTCGAAGCCTCTGATTGGCTGACTGGGCCCAGCTTTGAATTTCTCGAAGCCTCTGATTGGCTGACTGGGCCCCATGCTGATTTCCTTATTAACCTTTTACCACACAATGACGCCTTTTTACACACCCGAAAGAGAAAGCTTTTGAAAATAATCTGAGAAAAGGAGACAATGCAGGTTACCAGCATTTTCTCCTTTTCCCACAATGTTTTCTACCCTATCGAAGAAAAAATGGATTATTGCTTATTCTTACGTCTTATTGTATCTTTATGGCCTATTTTCAAATTCTTCAAACTAGAACAAGATTTTTTTTTTTAACTGGAAAAAGTTTCCGCAACAGCAACCCGTTGCTTCTGAATTCTATGTTTTTGCGCAGCAGTTAAACCTAACATTGACTTTTGACTCGCAAGGTCACCAAAATTGACCCTGGTAAGAAAACAGGGAAACATTCGGTTTACCTTTCTTTGATTTGTGCAACAGGTAGCAGTTGCCTCCGAAAGTGTCCGAGTTGATTTTACAATTTTATGCGCAGCACGTAACCATCACGTATGGGGGACATAGTCATCGTAACCAAATCAATGGCCCTAGTGAGAGAAAACGAAAAAGAAAAATCCCTATGATTGACTTGAATGACAGACCTGTCGTCTGCTACAAAATGTTCCATAAGTCCATGTTTCATGTTTTCGCGGATGCGTAAATGGAACCTATGAGACGGTAGTCAACGTAAATGGTTTGTTGCCATGGTATAAAGACAACGGAGGGGAAAAAAAAAAAAAAAAATGTCGGAAATTTTGTTCCCTACATTTGACTTAAGAAACATGTGTCGTCTGCCACGAAATGTTCCCTGAGTCGATTTTTCATGTTTTTCGCGGATACGTAAGTGGCACCTATGAGAGACGGTAGTCTACGTAAATGGGTATGTCGTCACGGTATAAAGAGATTGGAGAGAAAAAATATATTAGAAATTTAGTTCTCTTTGTTTGACTTATGCAGTTGCTACTGAAAGAGTCTTCAGTCTTTTTTTAGCCACTTGTCACATTATTTCCTGGTGTTTTCGCATGTGCATAACTGGCACGTATGAAACGGTAGTCAATGTAACTGGGTTTCCTGCTGCGGTTTGAAGAGATTAGAAGAATTACGCTTCAATGCCCTTTGTTTGATTCATGCAATAGGAATCAATTGCTACTGAAAGAGTATTCAGTCTTTTTTTAGCCACTTGTCACATTCATTTCTGGGTTTTTTGCACTGTACATTGATCATTTTGGCTTATTCAATGTGCAGAATTTAATGTGGTCTGAGTCAGAAAATCTAATTAAGGGATAAAGGGGCATCAAGGGTTTATTTCAAGGGAAGTAACTCTTGCAGGGGGGGCTTGAAAAGACCAAAACAAGGTCTTCTGCCACCCTGTTCTCTTAAATTTTGGCCCTTTTTCAGTGAAATCTGGCATGTGTGGATGGTGCATGCCTGGCAGTTTGCCAAGGACTGCACAGCAGCCTTCAAAGGAGACTTTAAATCCACTTTTATGCCGTTTTTTGTTCACTGTTTTCTATTGATATATTAGGGCGCCATTTTGAAGTAATTTTCAAGCTCTCTGATTGGCTGATTGGGCCCAGCTTTGAATTTCTCGAAGCCTCTGATTGGCTGACTGGGCCCAGCTTTGAATTTCTCGAAGCCTCTGATTGGCTGACTGGGCCCCATGCTGATTTCCTTATTAACCTTTTACCACACAATGACGCCTTTTTACACACCCGAAAGAGAAAGCTTTTGAAAATAATCTGAGAAAAGGAGATAATGCAGGTTACCAGCATTTTCTCCTTTTCCCACAATGTTTTCTACCCTATCGAAGAAAAAATGGATTATTGCTTATTCTTACGTCTTATTGTATCTTTATGGCCTATTTTCAAATTCTTCAAACTAGAACAAGATTTTTTTTTTTAACTGGAAAAAGTTTCCGCAACAGCAACCCGTTGCTTCTGAATTCTATGTTTTTGCGCAGCAGTTAAACCTAACATTGACTTTTGACTCGCAAGGTCACCAAAATTGACCCTGGTAAGAAAACAGGGAAACATTCGGTTTACCTTTCTTTGATTTGTGCAACAGGTAGCAGTTGCCTCCGAAAGTGTCCGAGTTGATTTTACAATTTTATGCGCAGCACGTAACCATCACGTATGGGGGACATAGTCATCGTAACCAAATCAATGGCCCTAGTGAGAGAAAACGAAAAAGAAAAATCCCTATGATTGACTTGAATGACAGACCTGTCGTCTGCTACAAAATGTTCCATAAGTCCATGTTTCATGTTTTCGCGGATGCGTAAATGGAACCTATGAGACGGTAGTCAACGTAAATGGTTTGTTGCCATGGTATAAAGACAACGGAGGGAAAAAAAAAAAAAAAAATGTCGGAAATTTTGTTCCCTACATTTGACTTAAGAAACATGTGTCGTCTGCCACGAAATGTTCCCTGAGTCGATTTTTCATGTTTTTCGCGGATACGTAAGTGGCACCTATGAGAGACGGTAGTCTACGTAAATGGGTATGTCGTCACGGTATAAAGAGATTGGAGAGAAAAAATATATTAGAAATTTAGTTCTCTTTGTTTGACTTATGCAGTTGCTACTGAAAGAGTCTTCAGTCTTTTTTTAGCGACTTGTCACATTATTTCCTGGTGTTTTCGCATGTGCGTAACTGGCACGTATGAAACGGTAGTCAATGTAACTGGGTTTCCTGTTGCGGTTTGAAGAGATTAGAAGAATTACGCTTCAATGCCCTTTGTTTGATTCATGCAATAGGAATCAATTGCTACTGAAAGAGTATTCAGTCTTTTTTTAGCCACTTGTCACATTCATTTCTGGGTTTTTTGCACTGTACATTGATCATTTTGGCTTATTCAATGTGCAGAATTTAATGTGGTCTGAGTCAGAAAATCTAATTAAGGGATAAAGGGGCATCAAGGGTTTATTTCAAGGGAAGTAACTCTTGCAGGGGGGGCTTGAAAAGACCAAAACAAGGTCTTCTGCCACCCTGTTCTCTTAAATTTTGGCCCTTTTTCAGTGAAATCTGGCATGTGTGGATGGTGCATGCCTGGCAGTTTGCCAAGGACTGCACAGCAGCCTTCAAAGGAGACTTTAAATCCACTTTTATGCCGTTTTTTGTTCACTGTTTTCTATTGATATATTAGGGCGCCATTTTGAAGTAATTTTCAAGCTCTCTGATTGGCTGATTGGGCCCAGCTTTGAATTTCTCGAAGCCTCTGATTGGCTGACTGGGCCCAGCTTTGAATTTCTCGAAGCCTCTGATTGGCTGACTGGGCCCCATGCTGATTTCCTTATTAACCTTTTACCACACAATGACGCCTTTTTACACACCCGAAAGAGAAAGCTTTTGAAAATAATCTGAGAAAAGGAGACAATGCAGGTTACCAGCATTTTCTCCTTTTCCCACAATGTTTTCTACCCTATCGAAGAAAAAATGGATTATTGCTTATTCTTACGTCTTATTGTATCTTTATGGCCTATTTTCAAATTCTTCAAACTAGAACAAGATTTTTTTTTTTAACTGGAAAAAGTTTCCGCAACAGCAACCCGTTGCTTCTGAATTCTATGTTTTTGCGCAGCAGTTAAACCAAACATTGACTTTTGACTCGCAAGGTCACCAAAATTGACCCTGGTAAGAAAACAGGGAAACATTCGGTTTACCTTTCTTTGATTTGTGCAACAGGTAGCAGTTGCCTCCGAAAGTGTCCGAGTTGATTTTACAATTTTATGCGCAGCACGTAACCATCACGTATGGGGGACATAGTCATCGTAACCAAATCAATGGCCCTAGTGAGAGAAAACGAAAAAGAAAAATCCCTATGATTGACTTGAATGACAGACCTGTCGTCTGCTACAAAATGTTCCATAAGTCCATGTTTCATGTTTTCGCGGATGCGTAAATGGAACCTATGAGACGGTAGTCAACGTAAATGGTTTGTTGCCATGGTATAAAGACAACGGAGGGGAAAAAAAAAAAAAAAAAATGTCGGAAATTTTGTTCCCTACATTTGACTTAAGAAACATGTGTCGTCTGCCACGAAATGTTCCCTGAGTCGATTTTTCATGTTTTTCGCGGATACGTAAGTGGCACCTATGAGAGACGGTAGTCTACGTAAATGGGTATGTCGTCACGGTATAAAGAGATTGGAGAGAAAAAATATATTAGAAATTTAGTTCTCTTTGTTTGACTTATGCAGTTGCTACTGAAAGAGTCTTCAGTCTTTTTTTAGCCACTTGTCACATTATTTCCTGGTGTTTTCGCATGTGCGTAACTGGCACGTATGAAACGGTAGTCAATGTAACTGGGTTTCCTGTTGCGGTTTGAAGAGATTAGAAGAATTACGCTTCAATGCCCTTTGTTTGATTCATGCAATAGGAATCAATTGCTACTGAAAGAGTATTCAGTCTTTTTTTAGCCACTTGTCACATTCATTTCTGGGTTTTTTGCACTGTACATTGATCATTTTGGCTTATTCAATGTGCAGAATTTAATGTGGTCTGAGTCAGAAAATCTAATTAAGGGATAAAGGGGCATCAAGGGTTTATTTCAAGGGAAGTAACTCTTGCAGGGGGGGCTTGAAAAGACCAAAACAAGGTCTTCTGCCACCCTGTTCTCTTAAATTTTGGCCCTTTTTCAGTGAAATCTGGCATGTGTGGATGGTGCATGCCTGGCAGTTTGCCAAGGACTGCACAGCAGCCTTCAAAGGAGACTTTAAATCCACTTTTATGCCGTTTTTTGTTCACTGTTTTCTATTGATATATTAGGGCGCCATTTTGAAGTAATTTTCAAGCTCTCTGATTGGCTGATTGGGCCCAGCTTTGAATTTCTCGAAGCCTCTGATTGGCTGACTGGGCCCAGCTTTGAATTTCTCGAAGCCTCTGATTGGCTGACTGGGCCCCATGCTGATTTCCTTATTAACCTTTTACCACACAATGACGCCTTTTTACACACCCGAAAGAGAAAGCTTTTGAAAATAATCTGAGAAAAGGAGACAATGCAGGTTACCAGCATTTTCTCCTTTTCCCACAATGTTTTCTACCCTATCGAAGAAAAAATGGATTATTGCTTATTCTTACGTCTTATTGTATCTTTATGGCCTATTTTCAAATTCTTCAAACTAGAACAAGATTTTTTTTTTTAACTGGAAAAAGTTTCCGCAACAGCAACCCGTTGCTTCTGAATTCTATGTTTTTGCGCAGCAGTTAAACCTAACATTGACTTTTGACTCGCAAGGTCACCAAAATTGACCCTGGTAAGAAAACAGGGAAACATTCGGTTTACCTTTCTTTGATTTGTGCAACAGGTAGCAGTTGCCTCCGAAAGTGTCCGAGTTGATTTTACAATTTTATGCGCAGCACGTAACCATCACGTATGGGGGACATAGTCATCGTAACCAAATCAATGGCCCTAGTGAGAGAAAACGAAAAAGAAAAATCCCTATGATTGACTTGAATGACAGACCTGTCGTCTGCTACAAAATGTTCCATAAGTCCATGTTTCATGTTTTCGCGGATGCGTAAATGGAACCTATGAGACGGTAGTCAACGTAAATGGTTTGTTGCCATGGTATAAAGACAACGGAGGGGAAAAAAAAAAAAAAAACGTCGGAAATTTTGTTCCCTACATTTGACTTAAGAAACATGTGTCGTCTGCCACGAAATGTTCCCTGAGTCGATTTTTCATGTTTTTCGCGGATACGTAAGTGGCACCTATGAGAGACGGTAGTCTACGTAAATGGGTATGTCGTCACGGTATAAAGAGATTGGCGAGAAAAAATATATTAGAAATTTAGTTCTCTTTGTTTGACTTATGCAGTTGCTACTGAAAGAGTCTTCAGTCTTTTTTTAGCCACTTGTCACATTATTTCCTGGTGTTTTCGCATGTGCGTAACTGGCACGTATGAAACGGTAGTCAATGTAACTGGGTTTCCTGTTGCGGTTTGAAGAGATTAGAAGAATTACGCTTCAATGCCCTTTGTTTGATTCATGCAATAGGAATCAATTGCTACTGAAAGAGTATTCAGTCTTTTTTTAGCCACTTGTCACATTCATTTCTGGGTTTTTTGCACTGTACATTGATCATTTTGGCTTATTCAATGTGCAGAATTTAATGTGGTCTGAGTCAGAAAATCTAATTAAGGGATAAAGGGGCATCAAGGGTTTATTTCAAGGGAAGTAACTCTTGCAGGGGGGGCTTGAAAAGACCAAAACAAGGTCTTCTGCCACCCTGTTCTCTTAAATTTTGGCCCTTTTTCAGTGAAATCTGGCATGTGTGGATGGTGCATGCCTGGCAGTTTGCCAAGGACTGCACAGCAGCCTTCAAAGGAGACTTTAAATCCACTTTTATGCCGTTTTTTGTTCACTGTTTTCTATTGATATATTAGGGCGCCATTTTGAAGTAATTTTCAAGCTCTCTGATTGGCTGATTGGGCCCTGCTTTGAATTTCTCGAAGCCTCTGATTGGCTGACTGGGCCCAGCTTTGAATTTCTCGAAGCCTCTGATTGGCTGACTGGGCCCCATGCTGATTTCCTTATTAACCTTTTACCACACAATGACGCCTTTTTACACACCCGAAAGAGAAAGCTTTTGAAAATAATCTGAGAAAAGGAGACAATGCAGGTTACCAGCATTTTCTCCTTTTCCCACAATGTTTTCTACCCTATCGAAGAAAAAATGGATTATTGCTTATTCTTACGTCTTATTGTATCTTTATGGCCTATTTTCAAATTCTTCAAACTAGAACAAGATTTTTTTTTTTAACTGGAAAAAGTTTCCGCAACAGCAACCCGTTGCTTCTGAATTCTATGTTTTTGCGCAGCAGTTAAACCTAACATTGACTTTTGACTCGCAAGGTCACCAAAATTGACCCTGGTAAGAAAACAGGGAAACATTCGGTTTACCTTTCTTTGATTTGTGCAACAGGTAGCAGTTGCCTCCGAAAGTGTCCGAGTTGATTTTACAATTTTATGCGCAGCACGTAACCATCACGTATGGGGGACATAGTCATCGTAACCAAATCAATGGCCCTAGTGAGAGAAAACGAAAAAGAAAAATCCCTATGATTGACTTGAATGACAGACCTGTCGTCTGCTACAAAATGTTCCATAAGTCCATGTTTCATGTTTTCGCGGATGCGTAAATGGAACCTATGAGACGGTAGTCAACGTAAATGGTTTGTTGCCATGGTATAAAGACAACGGAGGGGAAAAAAAAAAAAAAAATGTCGGAAATTTTGTTCCCTACATTTGACTTAAGAAACATGTGTCGTCTGCCACGAAATGTTCCCTGAGTCGATTTTTCATGTTTTTCGCGGATACGTAAGTGGCACCTATGAGAGACGGTAGTCTACGTAAATGGGTATGTCGTCACGGTATAAAGAGATTGGAGAGAAAAAATATATTAGAAATTTAGTTCTCTTTGTTTGACTTATGCAGTTGCTACTGAAAGAGTCTTCAGTCTTTTTTTAGCCACTTGTCACATTATTTCCTGGTGTTTTCGCATGTGCGTAACTGGCACGTATGAAACGGTAGTCAATGTAACTGGGTTTCCTGTTGCGGTTTGAAGAGATTAGAAGAATTACGCTTCAATGCCCTTTGTTTGATTCATGCAATAGGAATCAATTGCTACTGAAAGAGTATTCAGTCTTTTTTTAGCCACTTGTCACATTCATTTCTGGGTTTTTTGCACTGTACATTGATCATTTTGGCTTATTCAATGTGCAGAATTTAATGTGGTCTGAGTCAGAAAATCTAATTAAGGGATAAAGGGGCATCAAGGGTTTATTTCAAGGGAAGTAACTCTTGCAGGGGGGGCTTGAAAAGACCAAAACAAGGTCTTCTGCCACCCTGTTCTCTAAAAATTTTGGCCCTTTTTCAGTGAAATCTGGCATGTGTGGATGGTGCATGCCTGGCAGTTTGCCAAGGACTGCACAGCAGCCTTCAAAGGAGACTTTAAATCCACTTTTATGCCGTTTTTTGTTCACTGTTTTCTATTGATATATTAGGGCGCCATTTTGAAGTAATTTTCAAGCTCTCTGATTGGCTGATTGGGCCCAGCTTTGAATTTCTCGAAGCCTCTGATTGGCTGACTGGGCCCAGCTTTGAATTTCTCGAAGCCTCTGATTGGCTGACTGGGCCCCATGCTGATTTCCTTATTAACCTTTTACCACACAATGACGCCTTTTTACACACCCGAAAGAGAAAGCTTTTGAAAATAATCTGAGAAAAGGAGACAATGCAGGTTACCAGCATTTTCTCCTTTTCCCACAATGTTTTCTACCCTATCGAAGAAAAAATGGATTATTGCTTATTCTTACGTCTTATTGTATCTTTATGGCCTATTTTCAAATTCTTCAAACTAGAACAAGATTTTTTTTTTTAACTGGAAAAAGTTTCCGCAACAGCAACCCGTTGCTTCTGAATTCTATGTTTTTGCGCAGCAGTTAAACCTAACATTGACTTTTGACTCGCAAGGTCACCAAAATTGACCCTGGTAAGAAAACAGGGAAACATTCGGTTTACCTTTCTTTGATTTGTGCAACAGGTAGCAGTTGCCTCCGAAAGTGTCCGAGTTGATTTTACAATTTTATGCGCAGCACGTAACCATCACGTATGGGGGACATAGTCATCGTAACCAAATCAATGGCCCTAGTGAGAGAAAACGAAAAAGAAAAATCCCTATGATTGACTTGAATGACAGACCTGTCGTCTGCTACAAAATGTTCCATAAGTCCATGTTTCATGTTTTCGCGGATGCGTAAATGGAACCTATGAGACGGTAGTCAACGTAAATGGTTTGTTGCCATGGTATAAAGACAACGGAGGGAAAAAAAAAAAAAAAAAATGTCGGAAATTTTGTTCCCTACATTTGACTTAAGAAACATGTGTCGTCTGCCACGAAATGTTCCCTGAGTCGATTTTTCATGTTTTTCGCGGATACGTAAGTGGCACCTATGAGAGACGGTAGTCTACGTAAATGGGTATGTCGTCACGGTATAAAGAGATTGGAGAGAAAAAATATATTAGAAATTTAGTTCTCTTTGTTTGACTTATGCAGTTGCTACTGAAAGAGTCTTCAGTCTTTTTTTAGCCACTTGTCACATTATTTCCTGGTGTTTTCGCATGTGCGTAACTGGCACGTATGAAACGGTAGTCAATGTAACTGGGTTTCCTGTTGCGGTTTGAAGAGATTAGAAGAATTACGCTTCAATGCCCTTTGTTTGATTCATGCAATAGGAATCAATTGCTACTGAAAGAGTATTCAGTCTTTTTTTAGCCACTTGTCACATTCATTTCTGGGTTTTTTGCACTGTACATTGATCATTTTGGCTTATTCAATGTGCAGAATTTAATGTGGTCTGAGTCAGAAAATCTAATTAAGGGATAAAGGGGCATCAAGGGTTTATTTCAAGGGAAGTAACTCTTGCAGGGGGGGCTTGAAAAGACCAAAACAAGGTCTTCTGCCACCCTGTTCTCTTAAATTTTGGCCCTTTTTCAGTGAAATCTGGCATGTGTGGATGGTGCATGCCTGGCAGTTTGCCAAGGACTGCACAGCAGCCTTCAAAGGAGACTTTAAATCCACTTTTATGCCGTTTTTTGTTCACTGTTTTCTATTGATATATTAGGGCGCCATTTTGAAGTAATTTTCAAGCTCTCTGATTGGCTGATTGGGCCCAGCTTTGAATTTCTCGAAGCCTCTGATTGGCTGACTGGGCCCAGCTTTGAATTTCTCGAAGCCTCTGATTGGCTGACTGGGCCCCATGCTGATTTCCTTATTAACCTTTTACCACACAATGACGCCTTTTTACACACCCGAAAGAGAAAGCTTTTGAAAATAATCTGAGAAAAGGAGACAATGCAGGTTACCAGCATTTTCTCCTTTTCCCACAATGTTTTCTACCCTATCGAAGAAAAAATGGATTATTGCTTATTCTTACGTCTTATTGTATCTTTATGGCCTATTTTCAAATTCTTCAAACTAGAACAAGATTTTTTTTTTTAACTGGAAAAAGTTTCCGCAACAGCAACCCGTTGCTTCTGAATTCTATGTTTTTGCGCAGCAGTTAAACCTAACATTGACTTTTGACTCGCAAGGTCACCAAAATTGACCCTGGTAAGAAAACAGGGAAACATTCGGTTTACCTTTCTTTGATTTGTGCAACAGGTAGCAGTTGCCTCCGAAAGTGTCCGAGTTGATTTTACAATTTTATGCGCAGCACGTAACCATCACGTATGGGGGACATAGTCATCGTAACCAAATCAATGGCCCTAGTGAGAGAAAACGAAAAAGAAAAATCCCTATGATTGACTTGAATGACAGACCTGTCGTCTGCTACAAAATGTTCCATAAGTCCATGTTTCATGTTTTCGCGGATGCGTAAATGGAACCTATGAGACGGTAGTCAACGTAAATGGTTTGTTGCCATGGTATAAAGACAACGGAGGGGAAAAAAAAAAAAAAAAATGTCGGAAATTTTGTTCCCTACATTTGACTTAAGAAACATGTGTCGTCTGCCACGAAATGTTCCCTGAGTCGATTTTTCATGTTTTTCGCGGATACGTAAGTGGCACCTATGAGAGACGGTAGTCTACGTAAATGGGTATGTCGTCACGGTATAAAGAGATTGGAGAGAAAAAATATATTAGAAATTTAGTTCTCTTTGTTTGACTTATGCAGTTGCTACTGAAAGAGTCTTCAGTCTTTTTTTAGCCACTTGTCACATTATTTCCTGGTGTTTTCGCATGTGCGTAACTGGCACGTATGAAACGGTAGTCAATGTAACTGGGTTTCCTGTTGCGGTTTGAAGAGATTAGAAGAATTACGCTTCAATGCCCTTTGTTTGATTCATGCAATAGGAATCAATTGCTACTGAAAGAGTATTCAGTCTTTTTTTAGCCACTTGTCACATTCATTTCTGGGTTTTTTGCACTGTACATTGATCATTTTGGCTTATTCAATGTGCAGAATTTAATGTGGTCTGAGTCAGAAAATCTAATTAAGGGATAAAGGGGCATCAAGGGTTTATTTCAAGGGAAGTAACTCTTGCAGGGGGGGCTTGAAAAGACCAAAACAAGGTCTTCTGCCACCCTGTTCTCTTAAATTTTGGCCCTTTTTCAGTGAAATCTGGCATGTGTGGATGGTGCATGCCTGGCAGTTTGCCAAGGACTGCACAGCAGCCTTCAAAGGAGACTTTAAATCCACTTTTATGCCGTTTTTTGTTCACTGTTTTCTATTGATATATTAGGGCGCCATTTTGAAGTAATTTTCAAGCTCTCTGATTGGCTGATTGGGCCCAGCTTTGAATTTCTCGAAGCCTCTGATTGGCTGACTGGGCCCAGCTTTGAATTTCTCGAAGCCTCTGATTGGCTGACTGGGCCCCATGCTGATTTCCTTATTAACCTTTTACCACACAATGACGCCTTTTTACACACCCGAAAGAGAAAGCTTTTGAAAATAATCTGAGAAAAGGAGACAATGCAGGTTACCAGCATTTTCTCCTTTTCCCACAATGTTTTCTACCCTATCGAAGAAAAAATGGATTATTGCTTATTCTTACGTCTTATTGTATCTTTATGGCCTATTTTCAAATTCTTCAAACTAGAACAAGATTTTTTTTTTTAACTGGAAAAAGTTTCCGCAACAGCAACCCGTTGCTTCTGAATTCTATGTTTTTGCACAGCAGTTAAACCTAACATTGACTTTTGACTCGCAAGGTCACCAAAATTGACCCTGGTAAGAAAACAGGGAAACATTCGGTTTACCTTTCTTTGATTTGTGCAACAGGTAGCAGTTGCCTCCGAAAGTGTCCGAGTTGATTTTACAATTTTATGCGCAGCACGTAACCATCACGTATGGGGGACATAGTCATCGTAACCAAATCAATGGCCCTAGTGAGAGAAAACGAAAAAGAAAAATCCCTATGATTGACTTGAATGACAGACCTGTCGTCTGCTACAAAATGTTCCATAAGTCCATGTTTCATGTTTTCGCGGATGCGTAAATGGAACCTATGAGACGGTAGTCAACGTAAATGGTTTGTTGCCATGGTATAAAGACAACGGAGGGGAAAAAAAAAAAAAAAAATGTCGGAAATTTTGTTCCCTACATTTGACTTAAGAAACATGTGTCGTCTGCCACGAAATGTTCCCTGAGTCGATTTTTCATGTTTTTCGCGGATACGTAAGTGGCACCTATGAGAGACGGTAGTCTACGTAAATGGGTATGTCGTCACGGTATAAAGAGATTGGAGAGAAAAAATATATTAGAAATTTAGTTCTCTTTGTTTGACTTATGCAGTTGCTACTGAAAGAGTCTTCAGTCTTTTTTTAGCCACTTGTCACATTATTTCCTGGTGTTTTCGCATGTGCGTAACTGGCACGTATGAAACGGTAGTCAATGTAACTGGGTTTCCTGTTGCGGTTTGAAGAGATTAGAAGAATTACGCTTCAATGCCCTTTGTTTGATTCATGCAATAGGAATCAATTGCTACTGAAAGAGTATTCAGTCTTTTTTTAGCCACTTGTCACATTCATTTCTGGGTTTTTTGCACTGTACATTGATCATTTTGGCTTATTCAATGTGCAGAATTTAATGTGGTCTGAGTCAGAAAATCTAATTAAGGGATAAAGGGGCATCAAGGGTTTATTTCAAGGGAAGTAACTCTTGCAGGGGGGGCTTGAAAAGACCAAAACAAGGTCTTCTGCCACCCTGTTCTCTTAAATTTTGGCCCTTTTTCAGTGAAATCTGGCATGTGTGGATGGTGCATGCCTGGCAGTTTGCCAAGGACTGCACAGCAGCCTTCAAAGGAGACTTTAAATCCACTTTTATGCCGTTTTTTGTTCACTGTTTTCTATTGATATATTAGGGCGCCATTTTGAAGTAATTTTCAAGCTCTCTGATTGGCTGATTGGGCCCAGCTTTGAATTTCTCGAAGCCTCTGATTGGCTGACTGGGCCCAGCTTTGAATTTCTCGAAGCCTCTGATTGGCTGACTGGGCCCCATGCTGATTTCCTTATTAACCTTTTACCACACAATGACGCCTTTTTACACACCCGAAAGAGAAAGCTTTTGAAAATAATCTGAGAAAAGGAGACAATGCAGGTTACCAGCATTTTCTCCTTTTCCCACAATGTTTTCTACCCTATCGAAGAAAAAATGGATTATTGCTTATTCTTACGTCTTATTGTATCTTTATGGCCTATTTTCAAATTCTTCAAACTAGAACAAGATTTTTTTTTTTAACTGGAAAAAGTTTCCGCAACAGCAACCCGTTGCTTCTGAATTCTATGTTTTTGCACAGCAGTTAAACCTAACATTGACTTTTGACTCGCAAGGTCACCAAAATTGACCCTGGTAAGAAAACAGGGAAACATTCGGTTTACCTTTCTTTGATTTGTGCAACAGGTAGCAGTTGCCTCCGAAAGTGTCCGAGTTGATTTTACAATTTTATGCGCAGCACGTAACCATCACGTATGGGGGACATAGTCATCGTAACCAAATCAATGGCCCTAGTGAGAGAAAACGAAAAAGAAAAATCCCTATGATTGACTTGAATGACAGACCTGTCGTCTGCTACAAAATGTTCCATAAGTCCATGTTTCATGTTTTCGCGGATGCGTAAATGGAACCTATGAGACGGTAGTCAACGTAAATGGTTTGTTGCCATGGTATAAAGACAACGGAGGGGAAAAAAAAAAAAAAAAATGTCGGAAATTTTGTTCCCTACATTTGACTTAAGAAACATGTGTCGTCTGCCACGAAATGTTCCCTGAGTCGATTTTTCATGTTTTTCGCGGATACGTAAGTGGCACCTATGAGAGACGGTAGTCTACGTAAATGGGTATGTCGTCACGGTATAAAGAGATTGGAGAGAAAAAATATATTAGAAATTTAGTTCTCTTTGTTTGACTTATGCAGTTGCTACTGAAAGAGTCTTCAGTCTTTTTTTAGCCACTTGTCACATTATTTCCTGGTGTTTTCGCATGTGCGTAACTGGCACGTATGAAACGGTAGTCAATGTAACTGGGTTTCCTGTTGCGGTTTGAAGAGATTAGAAGAATTACGCTTCAATGCCCTTTGTTTGATTCATGCAATAGGAATCAATTGCTACTGAAAGAGTATTCAGTCTTTTTTTAGCCACTTGTCACATTCATTTCTGGGTTTTTTGCACTGTACATTGATCATTTTGGCTTATTCAATGTGCAGAATTTAATGTGGTCTGAGTCAGAAAATCTAATTAAGGGATAAAGGGGCATCAAGGGTTTATTTCAAGGGAAGTAACTCTTGCAGGGGGGGCTTGAAAAGACCAAAACAAGGTCTTCTGCCACCCTGTTCTCTTAAATTTTGGCCCTTTTTCAGTGAAATCTGGCATGTGTGGATGGTGCATGCCTGGCAGTTTGCCAAGGACTGCACAGCAGCCTTCAAAGGAGACTTTAAATCCACTTTTATGCCGTTTTTTGTTCACTGTTTTCTATTGATATATTAGGGCGCCATTTTGAAGTAATTTTCAAGCTCTCTGATTGGCTGATTGGGCCCAGCTTTGAATTTCTCGAAGCCTCTGATTGGCTGACTGGGCCCAGCTTTGAATTTCTCGAAGCCTCTGATTGGCTGACTGGGCCCCATGCTGATTTCCTTATTAACCTTTTACCACACAATGACGCCTTTTTACACACCCGAAAGAGAAAGCTTTTGAAAATAATCTGAGAAAAGGAGACAATGCAGGTTACCAGCATTTTCTCCTTTTCCCACAATGTTTTCTACCCTATCGAAGAAAAAATGGATTATTGCTTATTCTTACGTCTTATTGTATCTTTATGGCCTATTTTCAAATTCTTCAAACTAGAACAAGATTTTTTTTTTTAACTGGAAAAAGTTTCCGCAACAGCAACCCGTTGCTTCTGAATTCTATGTTTTTGCGCAGCAGTTAAACCTAACATTGACTTTTGACTCGCAAGGTCACCAAAATTGACCCTGGTAAGAAAACAGGGAAACATTCGGTTTACCTTTCTTTGATTTGTGCAACAGGTAGCAGTTGCCTCCGAAAGTGTCCGAGTTGATTTTACAATTTTATGCGCAGCACGTAACCATCACGTATGGGGGACATAGTCATCGTAACCAAATCAATGGCCCTAGTGAGAGAAAACGAAAAAGAAAAATCCCTATGATTGACTTGAATGACAGACCTGTCGTCTGCTACAAAATGTTCCATAAGTCCATGTTTCATGTTTTCGCGGATGCGTAAATGGAACCTATGAGACGGTAGTCAACGTAAATGGTTTGTTGCCATGGTATAAAGACAACGGAGGGGAAAAAAAAAAAAAAATGTCGGAAATTTTGTTCCCTACATTTGACTTAAGAAACATGTGTCGTCTGCCACGAAATGTTCCCTGAGTCGATTTTTCATGTTTTTCGCGGATACGTAAGTGGCACCTATGAGAGACGGTAGTCTACGTAAATGGGTATGTCGTCACGGTATAAAGAGATTGGAGAGAAAAAATATATTAGAAATTTAGTTCTCTTTGTTTGACTTATGCAGTTGCTACTGAAAGAGTCTTCAGTCTTTTTTTAGCCACTTGTCACATTATTTCCTGGTGTTTTCGCATGTGCGTAACTGGCACGTATGAAACGGTAGTCAATGTAACTGGGTTTCCTGTTGCGGTTTGAAGAGATTAGAAGAATTACGCTTCAATGCCCTTTGTTTGATTCATGCAATAGGAATCAATTGCTACTGAAAGAGTATTCAGTCTTTTTTTAGCCACTTGTCACATTCATTTCTGGGTTTTTTGCACTGTACATTGATCATTTTGGCTTATTCAATGTGCAGAATTTAATGTGGTCTGAGTCAGAAAATCTAATTAAGGGATAAAGGGGCATCAAGGGTTTATTTCAAGGGAAGTAACTCTTGCAGGGGGGGCTTGAAAAGACCAAAACAAGGTCTTCTGCCACCCTGTTCTCTAAAAATTTTGGCCCTTTTTCAGTGAAATCTGGCATGTGTGGATGGTGCATGCCTGGCAGTTTGCCAAGGACTGCACAGCAGCCTTCAAAGGAGACTTTAAATCCACTTTTATGCCGTTTTTTGTTCACTGTTTTCTATTGATATATTAGGGCGCCATTTTGAAGTAATTTTCAAGCTCTCTGATTGGCTGATTGGGCCCAGCTTTGAATTTCTCGAAGCCTCTGATTGGCTGACTGGGCCCAGCTTTGAATTTCTCGAAGCCTCTGATTGGCTGACTGGGCCCCATGCTGATTTCCTTATTAACCTTTTACCACACAATGACGCCTTTTTACACACCCGAAAGAGAAAGCTTTTGAAAATAATCTGAGAAAAGGAGACAATGCAGGTTACCAGCATTTTCTCCTTTTCCCACAATGTTTTCTACCCTATCGAAGAAAAAATGGATTATTGCTTATTCTTACGTCTTATTGTATCTTTATGGCCTATTTTCAAATTCTTCAAACTAGAACAAGATTTTTTTTTTTAACTGGAAAAAGTTTCCGCAACAGCAACCCGTTGCTTCTGAATTCTATGTTTTTGCGCAGCAGTTAAACCTAACATTGACTTTTGACTCGCAAGGTCACCAAAATTGACCCTGGTAAGAAAACAGGGAAACATTCGGTTTACCTTTCTTTGATTTGTGCAACAGGTAGCAGTTGCCTCCGAAAGTGTCCGAGTTGATTTTACAATTTTATGCGCAGCACGTAACCATCACGTATGGGGGACATAGTCATCGTAACCAAATCAATGGCCCTAGTGAGAGAAAACGAAAAAGAAAAATCCCTATGATTGACTTGAATGACAGACCTGTCGTCTGCTACAAAATGTTCCATAAGTCCATGTTTCATGTTTTCGCGGATGCGTAAATGGAACCTATGAGACGGTAGTCAACGTAAATGGTTTGTTGCCATGGTATAAAGACAACGGAGGGGAAAAAAAAAAAAAAAAATGTCGGAAATTTTGTTCCCTACATTTGACTTAAGAAACATGTGTCGTCTGCCACGAAATGTTCCCTGAGTCGATTTTTCATGTTTTTCGCGGATACGTAAGTGGCACCTATGAGAGACGGTAGTCTACGTAAATGGGTATGTCGTCACGGTATAAAGAGATTGGAGAGAAAAAATATATTAGAAATTTAGTTCTCTTTGTTTGACTTATGCAGTTGCTACTGAAAGAGTCTTCAGTCTTTTTTTAGCCACTTGTCACATTATTTCCTGGTGTTTTCGCATGTGCGTAACTGGCACGTATGAAACGGTAGTCAATGTAACTGGGTTTCCTGTTGCGGTTTGAAGAGATTAGAAGAATTACGCTTCAATGCCCTTTGTTTGATTCATGCAATAGGAATCAATTGCTACTGAAAGAGTATTCAGTCTTTTTTTAGCCACTTGTCACATTCATTTCTGGGTTTTTTGCACTGTACATTGATCATTTTGGCTTATTCAATGTGCAGAATTTAATGTGGTCTGAGTCAGAAAATCTAATTAAGGGATAAAGGGGCATCAAGGGTTTATTTCAAGGGAAGTAACTCTTGCAGGGGGGGCTTGAAAAGACCAAAACAAGGTCTTCTGCCACCCTGTTCTCTTAAATTTTGGCCCTTTTTCAGTGAAATCTGGCATGTGTGGATGGTGCATGCCTGGCAGTTTGCCAAGGACTGCACAGCAGCCTTCAAAGGAGACTTTAAATCCACTTTTATGCCGTTTTTTGTTCACTGTTTTCTATTGATATATTAGGGCGCCATTTTGAAGTAATTTTCAAGCTCTCTGATTGGCTGATTGGGCCCAGCTTTGAATTTCTCGAAGCCTCTGATTGGCTGACTGGGCCCAGCTTTGAATTTCTCGAAGCCTCTGATTGGCTGACTGGGCCCCATGCTGATTTCCTTATTAACCTTTTACCACACAATGACGCCTTTTTACACACCCGAAAGAGAAAGCTTTTGAAAATAATCTGAGAAAAGGAGACAATGCAGGTTACCAGCATTTTCTCCTTTTCCCACAATGTTTTCTACCCTATCGAAGAAAAAATGGATTATTGCTTATTCTTACGTCTTATTGTATCTTTATGGCCTATTTTCAAATTCTTCAAACTAGAACAAGATTTTTTTTTTTAACTGGAAAAAGTTTCCGCAACAGCAACCCGTTGCTTCTGAATTCTATGTTTTTGCGCAGCAGTTAAACCTAACATTGACTTTTGACTCGCAAGGTCACCAAAATTGACCCTGGTAAGAAAACAGGGAAACATTCGGTTTACCTTTCTTTGATTTGTGCAACAGGTAGCAGTTGCCTCCGAAAGTGTCCGAGTTGATTTTACAATTTTATGCGCAGCACGTAACCATCACGTATGGGGGACATAGTCATCGTAACCAAATCAATGGCCCTAGTGAGAGAAAACGAAAAAGAAAAATCCCTATGATTGACTTGAATGACAGACCTGTCGTCTGCTACAAAATGTTCCATAAGTCCATGTTTCATGTTTTCGCGGATGCGTAAATGGAACCTATGAGACGGTAGTCAACGTAAATGGTTTGTTGCCATGGTATAAAGACAACGGAGGGGAAAAAAAAAAAAAAATGTCGGAAATTTTGTTCCCTACATTTGACTTAAGAAACATGTGTCGTCTGCCACGAAATGTTCCCTGAGTCGATTTTTCATGTTTTTCGCGGATACGTAAGTGGCACCTATGAGAGACGGTAGTCTACGTAAATGGGTATGTCGTCACGGTATAAAGAGATTGGAGAGAAAAAATATATTAGAAATTTAGTTCTCTTTGTTTGACTTATGCAGTTGCTACTGAAAGAGTCTTCAGTCTTTTTTTAGCCACTTGTCACATTATTTCCTGGTGTTTTCGCATGTGCGTAACTGGCACGTATGAAACGGTAGTCAATGTAACTGGGTTTCCTGTTGCGGTTTGAAGAGATTAGAAGAATTACGCTTCAATGCCCTTTGTTTGATTCATGCAATAGGAATCAATTGCTACTGAAAGAGTATTCAGTCTTTTTTTAGCCACTTGTCACATTCATTTCTGGGTTTTTTGCACTGTACATTGATCATTTTGGCTTATTCAATGTGCAGAATTTAATGTGGTCTGAGTCAGAAAATCTAATTAAGGGATAAAGGGGCATCAAGGGTTTATTTCAAGGGAAGTAACTCTTGCAGGGGGGGCTTGAAAAGACCAAAACAAGGTCTTCTGCCACCCTGTTCTCTAAAAATTTTGGCCCTTTTTCAGTGAAATCTGGCATGTGTGGATGGTGCATGCCTGGCAGTTTGCCAAGGACTGCACAGCAGCCTTCAAAGGAGACTTTAAATCCACTTTTATGCCGTTTTTTGTTCACTGTTTTCTATTGATATATTAGGGCGCCATTTTGAAGTAATTTTCAAGCTCTCTGATTGGCTGATTGGGCCCAGCTTTGAATTTCTCGAAGCCTCTGATTGGCTGACTGGGCCCAGCTTTGAATTTCTCGAAGCCTCTGATTGGCTGACTGGGCCCCATGCTGATTTCCTTATTAACCTTTTACCACACAATGACGCCTTTTTACACACCCGAAAGAGAAAGCTTTTGAAAATAATCTGAGAAAAGGAGACAATGCAGGTTACCAGCATTTTCTCCTTTTCCCACAATGTTTTCTACCCTATCGAAGAAAAAATGGATTATTGCTTATTCTTACGTCTTATTGTATCTTTATGGCCTATTTTCAAATTCTTCAAACTAGAACAAGATTTTTTTTTTTAACTGGAAAAAGTTTCCGCAACAGCAACCCGTTGCTTCTGAATTCTATGTTTTTGCGCAGCAGTTAAACCTAACATTGACTTTTGACTCGCAAGGTCACCAAAATTGACCCTGGTAAGAAAACAGGGAAACATTCGGTTTACCTTTCTTTGATTTGTGCAACAGGTAGCAGTTGCCTCCGAAAGTGTCCGAGTTGATTTTACAATTTTATGCGCAGCACGTAACCATCACGTATGGGGGACATAGTCATCGTAACCAAATCAATGGCCCTAGTGAGAGAAAACGAAAAAGAAAAATCCCTATGATTGACTTGAATGACAGACCTGTCGTCTGCTACAAAATGTTCCATAAGTCCATGTTTCATGTTTTCGCGGATGCGTAAATGGAACCTATGAGACGGTAGTCAACGTAAATGGTTTGTTGCCATGGTATAAAGACAACGGAGGGGAAAAAAAAAAAAAAAAATGTCGGAAATTTTGTTCCCTACATTTGACTTAAGAAACATGTGTCGTCTGCCACGAAATGTTCCCTGAGTCGATTTTTCATGTTTTTCGCGGATACGTAAGTGGCACCTATGAGAGACGGTAGTCTACGTAAATGGGTATGTCGTCACGGTATAAAGAGATTGGAGAGAAAAAATATATTAGAAATTTAGTTCTCTTTGTTTGACTTATGCAGTTGCTACTGAAAGAGTCTTCAGTCTTTTTTTAGCCACTTGTCACATTATTTCCTGGTGTTTTCGCATGTGCGTAACTGGCACGTATGAAACGGTAGTCAATGTAACTGGGTTTCCTGTTGCGGTTTGAAGAGATTAGAAGAATTACGCTTCAATGCCCTTTGTTTGATTCATGCAATAGGAATCAATTGCTACTGAAAGAGTATTCAGTCTTTTTTTAGCCACTTGTCACATTCATTTCTGGGTTTTTTGCACTGTACATTGATCATTTTGGCTTATTCAATGTGCAGAATTTAATGTGGTCTGAGTCAGAAAATCTAATTAAGGGATAAAGGGGCATCAAGGGTTTATTTCAAGGGAAGTAACTCTTGCAGGGGGGGCTTGAAAAGACCAAAACAAGGTCTTCTGCCACCCTGTTCTCTTAAATTTTGGCCCTTTTTCAGTGAAATCTGGCATGTGTGGATGGTGCATGCCTGGCAGTTTGCCAAGGACTGCACAGCAGCCTTCAAAGGAGACTTTAAATCCACTTTTATGCCGTTTTTTGTTCACTGTTTTCTATTGATATATTAGGGCGCCATTTTGAAGTAATTTTCAAGCTCTCTGATTGGCTGATTGGGCCCAGCTTTGAATTTCTCGAAGCCTCTGATTGGCTGACTGGGCCCAGCTTTGAATTTCTCGAAGCCTCTGATTGGCTGACTGGGCCCCATGCTGATTTCCTTATTAACCTTTTACCACACAATGACGCCTTTTTACACACCCGAAAGAGAAAGCTTTTGAAAATAATCTGAGAAAAGGAGACAATGCAGGTTACCAGCATTTTCTCCTTTTCCCACAATGTTTTCTACCCTATCGAAGAAAAAATGGATTATTGCTTATTCTTACGTCTTATTGTATCTTTATGGCCTATTTTCAAATTCTTCAAACTAGAACAAGATTTTTTTTTTTAACTGGAAAAAGTTTCCGCAACAGCAACCCGTTGCTTCTGAATTCTATGTTTTTGCGCAGCAGTTAAACCTAACATTGACTTTTGACTCGCAAGGTCACCAAAATTGACCCTGGTAAGAAAACAGGGAAACATTCGGTTTACCTTTCTTTGATTTGTGCAACAGGTAGCAGTTGCCTCCGAAAGTGTCCGAGTTGATTTTACAATTTTATGCGCAGCACGTAACCATCACGTATGGGGGACATAGTCATCGTAACCAAATCAATGGCCCTAGTGAGAGAAAACGAAAAAGAAAAATCCCTATGATTGACTTGAATGACAGACCTGTCGTCTGCTACAAAATGTTCCATAAGTCCATGTTTCATGTTTTCGCGGATGCGTAAATGGAACCTATGAGACGGTAGTCAACGTAAATGGTTTGTTGCCATGGTATAAAGACAACGGAGGGGAAAAAAAAAAAAAAAAATGTCGGAAATTTTGTTCCCTACATTTGACTTAAGAAACATGTGTCGTCTGCCACGAAATGTTCCCTGAGTCGATTTTTCATGTTTTTCGCGGATACGTAAGTGGCACCTATGAGAGACGGTAGTCTACGTAAATGGGTATGTCGTCACGGTATAAAGAGATTGGAGAGAAAAAATATATTAGAAATTTAGTTCTCTTTGTTTGACTTATGCAGTTGCTACTGAAAGAGTCTTCAGTCTTTTTTTAGCCACTTGTCACATTATTTCCTGGTGTTTTCGCATGTGCGTAACTGGCACGTATGAAACGGTAGTCAATGTAACTGGGTTTCCTGTTGCGGTTTGAAGAGATTAGAAGAATTACGCTTCAATGCCCTTTGTTTGATTCATGCAATAGGAATCAATTGCTACTGAAAGAGTATTCAGTCTTTTTTTAGCCACTTGTCACATTCATTTCTGGGTTTTTTGCACTGTACATTGATCATTTTGGCTTATTCAATGTGCAGAATTTAATGTGGTCTGAGTCAGAAAATCTAATTAAGGGATAAAGGGGCATCAAGGGTTTATTTCAAGGGAAGTAACTCTTGCAGGGGGGGCTTGAAAAGACCAAAACAAGGTCTTCTGCCACCCTGTTCTCTAAAAATTTTGGCCCTTTTTCAGTGAAATCTGGCATGTGTGGATGGTGCATGCCTGGCAGTTTGCCAAGGACTGCACAGCAGCCTTCAAAGGAGACTTTAAATCCACTTTTATGCCGTTTTTTGTTCACTGTTTTCTATTGATATATTAGGGCGCCATTTTGAAGTAATTTTCAAGCTCTCTGATTGGCTGATTGGGCCCAGCTTTGAATTTCTCGAAGCCTCTGATTGGCTGACTGGGCCCAGCTTTGAATTTCTCGAAGCCTCTGATTGGCTGACTGGGCCCCATGCTGATTTCCTTATTAACCTTTTACCACACAATGACGCCTTTTTACACACCCGAAAGAGAAAGCTTTTGAAAATAATCTGAGAAAAGGAGACAATGCAGGTTACCAGCATTTTCTCCTTTTCCCACAATGTTTTCTACCCTATCGAAGAAAAAATGGATTATTGCTTATTCTTACGTCTTATTGTATCTTTATGGCCTATTTTCAAATTCTTCAAACTAGAACAAGATTTTTTTTTTTAACTGGAAAAAGTTTCCGCAACAGCAACCCGTTGCTTCTGAATTCTATGTTTTTGCGCAGCAGTTAAACCTAACATTGACTTTTGACTCGCAAGGTCACCAAAATTGACCCTGGTAAGAAAACAGGGAAACATTCGGTTTACCTTTCTTTGATTTGTGCAACAGGTAGCAGTTGCCTCCGAAAGTGTCCGAGTTGATTTTACAATTTTATGCGCAGCACGTAACCATCACGTATGGGGGACATAGTCATCGTAACCAAATCAATGGCCCTAGTGAGAGAAAACGAAAAAGAAAAATCCCTATGATTGACTTGAATGACAGACCTGTCGTCTGCTACAAAATGTTCCATAAGTCCATGTTTCATGTTTTCGCGGATGCGTAAATGGAACCTATGAGACGGTAGTCAACGTAAATGGTTTGTTGCCATGGTATAAAGACAACGGAGGGGAAAAAAAAAAAAAAAAATGTCGGAAATTTTGTTCCCTACATTTGACTTAAGAAACATGTGTCGTCTGCCACGAAATGTTCCCTGAGTCGATTTTTCATGTTTTTCGCGGATACGTAAGTGGCACCTATGAGAGACGGTAGTCTACGTAAATGGGTATGTCGTCACGGTATAAAGAGATTGGAGAGAAAAAATATATTAGAAATTTAGTTCTCTTTGTTTGACTTATGCAGTTGCTACTGAAAGAGTCTTCAGTCTTTTTTTAGCCACTTGTCACATTATTTCCTGGTGTTTTCGCATGTGCGTAACTGGCACGTATGAAACGGTAGTCAATGTAACTGGGTTTCCTGTTGCGGTTTGAAGAGATTAGAAGAATTACGCTTCAATGCCCTTTGTTTGATTCATGCAATAGGAATCAATTGCTACTGAAAGAGTATTCAGTCTTTTTTTAGCCACTTGTCACATTCATTTCTGGGTTTTTTGCACTGTACATTGATCATTTTGGCTTATTCAATGTGCAGAATTTAATGTGGTCTGAGTCAGAAAATCTAATTAAGGGATAAAGGGGCATCAAGGGTTTATTTCAAGGGAAGTAACTCTTGCAGGGGGGGCTTGAAAAGACCAAAACAAGGTCTTCTGCCACCCTGTTCTCTTAAATTTTGGCCCTTTTTCAGTGAAATCTGGCATGTGTGGATGGTGCATGCCTGGCAGTTTGCCAAGGACTGCACAGCAGCCTTCAAAGGAGACTTTAAATCCACTTTTATGCCGTTTTTTGTTCACTGTTTTCTATTGATATATTAGGGCGCCATTTTGAAGTAATTTTCAAGCTCTCTGATTGGCTGATTGGGCCCAGCTTTGAATTTCTCGAAGCCTCTGATTGGCTGACTGGGCCCAGCTTTGAATTTCTCGAAGCCTCTGATTGGCTGACTGGGCCCCATGCTGATTTCCTTATTAACCTTTTACCACACAATGACGCCTTTTTACACACCCGAAAGAGAAAGCTTTTGAAAATAATCTGAGAAAAGGAGACAATGCAGGTTACCAGCATTTTCTCCTTTTCCCACAATGTTTTCTACCCTATCGAAGAAAAAATGGATTATTGCTTATTCTTACGTCTTATTGTATCTTTATGGCCTATTTTCAAATTCTTCAAACTAGAACAAGATTTTTTTTTTTAACTGGAAAAAGTTTCCGCAACAGCAACCCGTTGCTTCTGAATTCTATGTTTTTGCGCAGCAGTTAAACCTAACATTGACTTTTGACTCGCAAGGTCACCAAAATTGACCCTGGTAAGAAAACAGGGAAACATTCGGTTTACCTTTCTTTGATTTGTGCAACAGGTAGCAGTTGCCTCCGAAAGTGTCCGAGTTGATTTTACAATTTTATGCGCAGCACGTAACCATCACGTATGGGGGACATAGTCATCGTAACCAAATCAATGGCCCTAGTGAGAGAAAACGAAAAAGAAAAATCCCTATGATTGACTTGAATGACAGACCTGTCGTCTGCTACAAAATGTTCCATAAGTCCATGTTTCATGTTTTCGCGGATGCGTAAATGGAACCTATGAGACGGTAGTCAACGTAAATGGTTTGTTGCCATGGTATAAAGACAACGGAGGGGAAAAAAAAAAAAAAAATGTCGGAAATTTTGTTCCCTACATTTGACTTAAGAAACATGTGTCGTCTGCCACGAAATGTTCCCTGAGTCGATTTTTCATGTTTTTCGCGGATACGTAAGTGGCACCTATGAGAGACGGTAGTCTACGTAAATGGGTATGTCGTCACGGTATAAAGAGATTGGAGAGAAAAAATATATTAGAAATTTAGTTCTCTTTGTTTGACTTATGCAGTTGCTACTGAAAGAGTCTTCAGTCTTTTTTTAGCCACTTGTCACATTATTTCCTGGTGTTTTCGCATGTGCGTAACTGGCACGTATGAAACGGTAGTCAATGTAACTGGGTTTCCTGTTGCGGTTTGAAGAGATTAGAAGAATTACGCTTCAATGCCCTTTGTTTGATTCATGCAATAGGAATCAATTGCTACTGAAAGAGTATTCAGTCTTTTTTTAGCCACTTGTCACATTCATTTCTGGGTTTTTTGCACTGTACATTGATCATTTTGGCTTATTCAATGTGCAGAATTTAATGTGGTCTGAGTCAGAAAATCTAATTAAGGGATAAAGGGGCATCAAGGGTTTATTTCAAGGGAAGTAACTCTTGCAGGGGGGGCTTGAAAAGACCAAAACAAGGTCTTCTGCCACCCTGTTCTCTTAAATTTTGGCCCTTTTTCAGTGAAATCTGGCATGTGTGGATGGTGCATGCCTGGCAGTTTGCCAAGGACTGCACAGCAGCCTTCAAAGGAGACTTTAAATCCACTTTTATGCCGTTTTTTGTTCACTGTTTTCTATTGATATATTAGGGCGCCATTTTGAAGTAATTTTCAAGCTCTCTGATTGGCTGATTGGGCCCAGCTTTGAATTTCTCGAAGCCTCTGATTGGCTGACTGGGCCCAGCTTTGAATTTCTCGAAGCCTCTGATTGGCTGACTGGGCCCCATGCTGATTTCCTTATTAACCTTTTACCACACAATGACGCCTTTTTACACACCCGAAAGAGAAAGCTTTTGAAAATAATCTGAGAAAAGGAGACAATGCAGGTTACCAGCATTTTCTCCTTTTCCCACAATGTTTTCTACCCTATCGAAGAAAAAATGGATTATTGCTTATTCTTACGTCTTATTGTATCTTTATGGCCTATTTTCAAATTCTTCAAACTAGAACAAGATTTTTTTTTTTAACTGGAAAAAGTTTCCGCAACAGCAACCCGTTGCTTCTGAATTCTATGTTTTTGCGCAGCAGTTAAACCTAACATTGACTTTTGACTCGCAAGGTCACCAAAATTGACCCTGGTAAGAAAACAGGGAAACATTCGGTTTACCTTTCTTTGATTTGTGCAACAGGTAGCAGTTGCCTCCGAAAGTGTCCGAGTTGATTTTACAATTTTATGCGCAGCACGTAACCATCACGTATGGGGGACATAGTCATCGTAACCAAATCAATGGCCCTAGTGAGAGAAAACGAAAAAGAAAAATCCCTATGATTGACTTGAATGACAGACCTGTCGTCTGCTACAAAATGTTCCATAAGTCCATGTTTCATGTTTTCGCGGATGCGTAAATGGAACCTATGAGACGGTAGTCAACGTAAATGGTTTGTTGCCATGGTATAAAGACAACGGAGGGGAAAAAAAAAAAAAAAATGTCGGAAATTTTGTTCCCTACATTTGACTTAAGAAACATGTGTCGTCTGCCACGAAATGTTCCCTGAGTCGATTTTTCATGTTTTTCGCGGATACGTAAGTGGCACCTATGAGAGACGGTAGTCTACGTAAATGGGTATGTCGTCACGGTATAAAGAGATTGGAGAGAAAAAATATATTAGAAATTTAGTTCTCTTTGTTTGACTTATGCAGTTGCTACTGAAAGAGTCTTCAGTCTTTTTTTAGCCACTTGTCATATTATTTCCTGGTGTTTTCGCATGTGCGTAACTGGCACGTATGAAACGGTAGTCAATGTAACTGGGTTTCCTGTTGCGGTTTGAAGAGATTAGAAGAATTACGCTTCAATGCCCTTTGTTTGATTCATGCAATAGGAATCAATTGCTACTGAAAGAGTATTCAGTCTTTTTTTAGCCACTCGTCACATTCATTTCTGGGTTTTTTGCACTGTACATTGATCATTTTGGCTTATTCAATGTGCAGAATTTAATGTGGTCTGAGTCAGAAAATCTAATTAAGGGATAAAGGGGCATCAAGGGTTTATTTCAAGGGAAGTAACTCTTGCAGGGGGGGCTTGAAAAGACCAAAACAAGGTCTTCTGCCACCCTGTTCTCTTAAATTTTGGCCCTTTTTCAGTGAAATCTGGCATGTGTGGATGGTGCATGCCTGGCAGTTTGCCAAGGACTGCACAGCAGCCTTCAAAGGAGACTTTAAATCCACTTTTATGCCGTTTTTTGTTCACTGTTTTCTATTGATATATTAGGGCGCCATTTTGAAGTAATTTTCAAGCTCTCTGATTGGCTGATTGGGCCCAGCTTTGAATTTCTCGAAGCCTCTGGTTGCTGACTGGGCCCAGCTTTGAATTTCTCGAAGCCTCTGATTGGCTGACTGGGCCCCATGCTGATTTCCTTATTAACCTTTTACCACACAATGACGCCTTTTTACACACCCGAAAGAGAAAGCTTTTGAAAATAATCTGAGAAAAGGAGACAATGCAGGTTACCAGCATTTTCTCCTTTTCCCACAATGTTTTCTACCCTATCGAAGAAAAAATGGATTATTGCTTATTCTTACGTCTTATTGTATCTTTATGGCCTATTTTCAAATTCTTCAAACTAGAACAAGATTTTTTTTTTTAACTGGAAAAAGTTTCCGCAACAGCAACCCGTTGCTTCTGAATTCTATGTTTTTGCGCAGCAGTTAAACCTAACATTGACTTTTGACTCGCAAGGTCACCAAAATTGACCCTGGTAAGAAAACAGGGAAACATTCGGTTTACCTTTCTTTGATTTGTGCAACAGGTAGCAGTTGCCTCCGAAAGTGTCCGAGTTGATTTTACAATTTTATGCGCAGCACGTAACCATCACGTATGGGGGACATAGTCATCGTAACCAAATCAATGGCCCTAGTGAGAGAAAACGAAAAAGAAAAATCCCTATGATTGACTTGAATGACAGACCTGTCGTCTGCTACAAAATGTTCCATAAGTCCATGTTTCATGTTTTCGCGGATGCGTAAATGGAACCTATGAGACGGTAGTCAACGTAAATGGTTTGTTGCCATGGTATAAAGACAACGGAGGGGAAAAAAAAAAAAAAAATGTCGGAAATTTTGTTCCCTACATTTGACTTAAGAAACATGTGTCGTCTGCCACGAAATGTTCCCTGAGTCGATTTTTCATGTTTTTCGCGGATACGTAAGTGGCACCTATGAGAGACGGTAGTCTACGTAAATGGGTATGTCGTCACGGTATAAAGAGATTGGAGAGAAAAAATATATTAGAAATTTAGTTCTCTTTGTTTGACTTATGCAGTTGCTACTGAAAGAGTCTTCAGTCTTTTTTTAGCCACTTGTCACATTATTTCCTGGTGTTTTCGCATGTGCGTAACTGGCACGTATGAAACGGTAGTCAATGTAACTGGGTTTCCTGTTGCGGTTTGAAGAGATTAGAAGAATTACGCTTCAATGCCCTTTGTTTGATTCATGCAATAGGAATCAATTGCTACTGAAAGAGTATTCAGTCTTTTTTTAGCCACTTGTCACATTCATTTCTGGGTTTTTTGCACTGTACATTGATCATTTTGGCTTATTCAATGTGCAGAATTTAATGTGGTCTGAGTCAGAAAATCTAATTAAGGGATAAAGGGGCATCAAGGGTTTATTTCAAGGGAAGTAACTCTTGCAGGGGGGCTTGAAAAGACCAAAACAAGGTCTTCTGCCACCCTGTTCTCTTAAATTTTGGCCCTTTTTCAGTGAAATCTGGCATGTGTGGATGGTGCATGCCTGGCAGTTTGCCAAGGACTGCACAGCAGCCTTCAAAGGAGACTTTAAATCCACTTTTATGCCGTTTTTTGTTCACTGTTTTCTATTGATATATTAGGGCGCCATTTTGAAGTAATTTTCAAGCTCTCTGATTGGCTGATTGGGCCCAGCTTTGAATTTCTCGAAGCCTCTGATTGGCTGACTGGGCCCAGCTTTGAATTTCTCGAAGCCTCTGATTGGCTGACTGGGCCCCATGCTGATTTCCTTATTAACCTTTTACCACACAATGACGCCTTTTTACACACCCGAAAGAGAAAGCTTTTGAAAATAATCTGAGAAAAGGAGACAATGCAGGTTACCAGCATTTTCTCCTTTTCCCACAATGTTTTCTACCCTATCGAAGAAAAAATGGATTATTGCTTATTCTTACGTCTTATTGTATCTTTATGGCCTATTTTCAAATTCTTCAAACTAGAACAAGATTTTTTTTTTTAACTGGAAAAAGTTTCCGCAACAGCAACCCGTTGCTTCTGAATTCTATGTTTTTGCGCAGCAGTTAAACCTAACATTGACTTTTGACTCGCAAGGTCACCAAAATTGACCCTGGTAAGAAAACAGGGAAACATTCGGTTTACCTTTCTTTGATTTGTGCAACAGGTAGCAGTTGCCTCCGAAAGTGTCCGAGTTGATTTTACAATTTTATGCGCAGCACGTAACCATCACGTATGGGGGACATAGTCATCGTAACCAAATCAATGGCCCTAGTGAGAGAAAACGAAAAAGAAAAATCCCTATGATTGACTTGAATGACAGACCTGTCGTCTGCTACAAAATGTTCCATAAGTCCATGTTTCATGTTTTCGCGGATGCGTAAATGGAACCTATGAGACGGTAGTCAACGTAAATGGTTTGTTGCCATGGTATAAAGACAACGGAGGGGAAAAAAAAAAAAAAAAAATGTCGGAAATTTTGTTCCCTACATTTGACTTAAGAAACATGTGTCGTCTGCCACGAAATGTTCCCTGAGTCGATTTTTCATGTTTTTCGCGGATACGTAAGTGGCACCTATGAGAGACGGTAGTCTACGTAAATGGGTATGTCGTCACGGTATAAAGAGATTGGAGAGAAAAAATATATTAGAAATTTAGTTCTCTTTGTTTGACTTATGCAGTTGCTACTGAAAGAGTCTTCAGTCTTTTTTTAGCCACTTGTCACATTATTTCCTGGTGTTTTCGCATGTGCGTAACTGGCACGTATGAAACGGTAGTCAATGTAACTGGGTTTCCTGTTGCGGTTTGAAGAGATTAGAAGAATTACGCTTCAATGCCCTTTGTTTGATTCATGCAATAGGAATCAATTGCTACTGAAAGAGTATTCAGTCTTTTTTTAGCCACTCGTCACATTCATTTCTGGGTTTTTTGCACTGTACATTGATCATTTTGGCTTATTCAATGTGCAGAATTTAATGTGGTCTGAGTCAGAAAATCTAATTAAGGGATAAAGGGGCATCAAGGGTTTATTTCAAGGGAAGTAACTCTTGCAGGGGGGGCTTGAAAAGACCAAAACAAGGTCTTCTGCCACCCTGTTCTCTTAAATTTTGGCCCTTTTTCAGTGAAATCTGGCATGTGTGGATGGTGCATGCCTGGCAGTTTGCCAAGGACTGCACAGCAGCCTTCAAAGGAGACTTTAAATCCACTTTTATGCCGTTTTTTGTTCACTGTTTTCTATTGATATATTAGGGCGCCATTTTGAAGTAATTTTCAAGCTCTCTGATTGGCTGATTGGGCCCAGCTTTGAATTTCTCGAAGCCTCTGATTGGCTGACTGGGCCCAGCTTTGAATTTCTCGAAGCCTCTGATTGGCTGACTGGGCCCCATGCTGATTTCCTTATTAACCTTTTACCACACAATGACGCCTTTTTACACACCCGAAAGAGAAAGCTTTTGAAAATAATCTGAGAAAAGGAGACAATGCAGGTTACCAGCATTTTCTCCTTTTCCCACAATGTTTTCTACCCTATCGAAGAAAAAATGGATTATTGCTTATTCTTACGTCTTATTGTATCTTTATGGCCTATTTTCAAATTCTTCAAACTAGAACAAGATTTTTTTTTTTAACTGGAAAAAGTTTCCGCAACAGCAACCCGTTGCTTCTGAATTCTATGTTTTTGCGCAGCAGTTAAACCTAACATTGACTTTTGACTCGCAAGGTCACCAAAATTGACCCTGGTAAGAAAACAGGGAAACATTCGGTTTACCTTTCTTTGATTTGTGCAACAGGTAGCAGTTGCCTCCGAAAGTGTCCGAGTTGATTTTACAATTTTATGCGCAGCACGTAACCATCACGTATGGGGGACATAGTCATCGTAACCAAATCAATGGCCCTAGTGAGAGAAAACGAAAAAGAAAAATCCCTATGATTGACTTGAATGACAGACCTGTCGTCTGCTACAAAATGTTCCATAAGTCCATGTTTCATGTTTTCGCGGATGCGTAAATGGAACCTATGAGACGGTAGTCAACGTAAATGGTTTGTTGCCAAGTTATAAAGACAACGGAGGGGAAAAAAAAAAAAAAATGTCGGAAATTTTGTTCCCTACATTTGACTTAAGAAACATGTGTCGTCTGCCACGAAATGTTCCCTGAGTCGATTTTTCATGTTTTTCGCGGATACGTAAGTGGCACCTATGAGAGACGGTAGTCTACGTAAATGGGTATGTCGTCACGGTATAAAGAGATTGGAGAGAAAAAATATATTAGAAATTTAGTTCTCTTTGTTTGACTTATGCAGTTGCTACTGAAAGAGTCTTCAGTCTTTTTTTAGCCACTTGTCACATTATTTCCTGGTGTTTTCGCATGTGCGTAACTGGCACGTATGAAACGGTAGTCAATGTAACTGGGTTTCCTGTTGCGGTTTGAAGAGATTAGAAGAATTACGCTTCAATGCCCTTTGTTTGATTCATGCAATAGGAATCAATTGCTACTGAAAGAGTATTCAGTCTTTTTTTAGCCACTTGTCACATTCATTTCTGGGTTTTTTGCACTGTACATTGATCATTTTGGCTTATTCAATGTGCAGAATTTAATGTGGTCTGAGTCAGAAAATCTAATTAAGGGATAAAGGGGCATCAAGGGTTTATTTCAAGGGAAGTAACTCTTGCAGGGGGGGCTTGAAAAGACCAAAACAAGGTCTTCTGCCACCCTGTTCTCTTAAATTTTGGCCCTTTTTCAGTGAAATCTGGCATGTGTGGATGGTGCATGCCTGGCAGTTTGCCAAGGACTGCACAGCAGCCTTCAAAGGAGACTTTAAATCCACTTTTATGCCGTTTTTTGTTCACTGTTTTCTATTGATATATTAGGGCGCCATTTTGAAGTAATTTTCAAGCTCTCTGATTGGCTGATTGGGCCCAGCTTTGAATTTCTCGAAGCCTCTGATTGGCTGACTGGGCCCAGCTTTGAATTTCTCGAAGCCTCTGATTGGCTGACTGGGCCCCATGCTGATTTCCTTATTAACCTTTTACCACACAATGACGCCTTTTTACACACCCGAAAGAGAAAGCTTTTGAAAATAATCTGAGAAAAGGAGACAATGCAGGTTACCAGCATTTTCTCCTTTTCCCACAATGTTTTCTACCCTATCGAAGAAAAAATGGATTATTGCTTATTCTTACGTCTTATTGTATCTTTTTGGCCTATTTTCAAATTCTTCAAACTAGAACAAGATTTTTTTTTTTAACTGGAAAAAGTTTCCGCAACAGCAACCCGTTGCTTCTGAATTCTATGTTTTTGCGCAGCAGTTAAACCTAACATTGACTTTTGACTCGCAAGGTCACCAAAATTGACCCTGGTAAGAAAACAGGGAAACATTCGGTTTACCTTTCTTTGATTTGTGCAACAGGTAGCAGTTGCCTCCGAAAGTGTCCGAGTTGATTTTACAATTTTATGCGCAGCACGTAACCATCACGTATGGGGGACATAGTCATCGTAACCAAATCAATGGCCCTAGTGAGAGAAAACGAAAAAGAAAAATCCCTATGATTGACTTGAATGACAGACCTGTCGTCTGCTACAAAATGTTCCATAAGTCCATGTTTCATGTTTTCGCGGATGCGTAAATGGAACCTATGAGACGGTAGTCAACGTAAATGGTTTGTTGCCATGGTATAAAGACAACGGAGGGGAAAAAAAAAAAAAAAAATGTCGGAAATTTTGTTCCCTACATTTGACTTAAGAAACATGTGTCGTCTGCCACGAAATGTTCCCTGAGTCGATTTTTCATGTTTTTCGCGGATACGTAAGTGGCACCTATGAGAGACGGTAGTCTACGTAAATGGGTATGTCGTCACGGTATAAAGAGATTGGAGAGAAAAAATATATTAGAAATTTAGTTCTCTTTGTTTGACTTATGCAGTTGCTACTGAAAGAGTCTTCAGTCTTTTTTCAGCCACTTGTCACATTATTTCCTGGTGTTTTCGCATGTGCGTAACTGGCACGTATGAAACGGTAGTCAATGTAACTGGGTTTCCTGTTGCGGTTTGAAGAGATTAGAAGAATTACGCTTCAATGCCCTTTGTTTGATTCATGCAATAGGAATCAATTGCTACTGAAAGAGTATTCAGTCTTTTTTTAGCCACTTGTCACATTCATTTCTGGGTTTTTTGCACTGTACATTGATCATTTTGGCTTATTCAATGTGCAGAATTTAATGTGGTCTGAGTCAGAAAATCTAATTAAGGGATAAAGGGGCATCAAGGGTTTATTTCAAGGGAAGTAACTCTTGCAGGGGGGGCTTGAAAAGACCAAAACAAGGTCTTCTGCCACCCTGTTCTCTTAAATTTTGGCCCTTTTTCAGTGAAATCTGGCATGTGTGGATGGTGCATGCCTGGCAGTTTGCCAAGGACTGCACAGCAGCCTTCAAAGGAGACTTTAAATCCACTTTTATGCCGTTTTTTGTTCACTGTTTTCTATTGATATATTAGGGCGCCATTTTGAAGTAATTTTCAAGCTCTCTGATTGGCTGATTGGGCCCAGCTTTGAATTTCTCGAAGCCTCTGATTGGCTGACTGGGCCCAGCTTTGAATTTCTCGAAGCCTCTGATTGGCTGACTGGGCCCCATGCTGATTTCCTTATTAACCTTTTACCACACAATGACGCCTTTTTACACACCCGAAAGAGAAAGCTTTTGAAAATAATCTGAGAAAAGGAGACAATGCAGGTTACCAGCATTTTCTCCTTTTCCCACAATGTTTTCTACCCTATCGAAGAAAAAATGGATTATTGCTTATTCTTACGTCTTATTGTATCTTTATGGCCTATTTTCAAATTCTTCAAACTAGAACAAGATTTTTTTTTTTAACTGGAAAAAGTTTCCGCAACAGCAACCCGTTGCTTCTGAATTCTATGTTTTTGCGCAGCAGTTAAACCTAACATTGACTTTTGACTCGCAAGGTCACCAAAATTGACCCTGGTAAGAAAACAGGGAAACATTCGGTTTACCTTTCTTTGATTTGTGCAACAGGTAGCAGTTGCCTCCGAAAGTGTCCGAGTTGATTTTACAATTTTATGCGCAGCACGTAACCATCACGTATGGGGGACATAGTCATCGTAACCAAATCAATGGCCCTAGTGAGAGAAAACGAAAAAGAAAAATCCCTATGATTGACTTGAATGACAGACCTGTCGTCTGCTACAAAATGTTCCATAAGTCCATGTTTCATGTTTTCGCGGATGCGTAAATGGAACCTATGAGACGGTAGTCAACGTAAATGGTTTGTTGCCATGGTATAAAGACAACGGAGGGGAAAAAAAAAAAAAAAAATGTCGGAAATTTTGTTCCCTACATTTGACTTAAGAAACATGTGTCGTCTGCCACGAAATGTTCCCTGAGTCGATTTTTCATGTTTTTCGCGGATACGTAAGTGGCACCTATGAGAGACGGTAGTCTACGTAAATGGGTATGTCGTCACGGTATAAAGAGATTGGAGAGAAAAAATATATTAGAAATTTAGTTCTCTTTGTTTGACTTATGCAGTTGCTACTGAAAGAGTCTTCAGTCTTTTTTTAGCCACTTGTCACATTATTTCCTGGTGTTTTCGCATGTGCGTAACTGGCACGTATGAAACGGTAGTCAATGTAACTGGGTTTCCTGTTGCGGTTTGAAGAGATTAGAAGAATTACGCTTCAATGCCCTTTGTTTGATTCATGCAATAGGAATCAATTGCTACTGAAAGAGTATTCAGTCTTTTTTTAGCCACTTGTCACATTCATTTCTGGGTTTTTTGCACTGTACATTGATCATTTTGGCTTATTCAATGTGCAGAATTTAATGTGGTCTGAGTCAGAAAATCTAATTAAGGGATAAAGGGGCATCAAGGGTTTATTTCAAGGGAAGTAACTCTTGCAGGGGGGGCTTGAAAAGACCAAAACAAGGTCTTCTGCCACCCTGTTCTCTTAAATTTTGGCCCTTTTTCAGTGAAATCTGGCATGTGTGGATGGTGCATGCCTGGCAGTTTGCCAAGGACTGCACAGCAGCCTTCAAAGGAGACTTTAAATCCACTTTTATGCCGTTTTTTGTTCACTGTTTTCTATTGATATATTAGGGCGCCATTTTGAAGTAATTTTCAAGCTCTCTGATTGGCTGATTGGGCCCAGCTTTGAATTTCTCGAAGCCTCTGATTGGCTGACTGGGCCCAGCTTTGAATTTCTCGAAGCCTCTGATTGGCTGACTGGGCCCCATGCTGATTTCCTTATTAACCTTTTACCACACAATGACGCCTTTTTACACACCCGAAAGAGAAAGCTTTTGAAAATAATCTGAGAAAAGGAGACAATGCAGGTTACCAGCATTTTCTCCTTTTCCCACAATGTTTTCTACCCTATCGAAGAAAAAATGGATTATTGCTTATTCTTACGTCTTATTGTATCTTTATGGCCTATTTTCAAATTCTTCAAACTAGAACAAGATTTTTTTTTTTAACTGGAAAAAGTTTCCGCAACAGCAACCCGTTGCTTCTGAATTCTATGTTTTTGCGCAGCAGTTAAACCTAACATTGACTTTTGACTCGCAAGGTCACCAAAATTGACCCTGGTAAGAAAACAGGGAAACATTCGGTTTACCTTTCTTTGATTTGTGCAACAGGTAGCAGTTGCCTCCGAAAGTGTCCGAGTTGATTTTACAATTTTATGCGCAGCACGTAACCATCACGTATGGGGGACATAGTCATCGTAACCAAATCAATGGCCCTAGTGAGAGAAAACGAAAAAGAAAAATCCCTATGATTGACTTGAATGACAGACCTGTCGTCTGCTACAAAATGTTCCATAAGTCCATGTTTCATGTTTTCGCGGATGCGTAAATGGAACCTATGAGACGGTAGTCAACGTAAATGGTTTGTTGCCATGGTATAAAGACAACGGAGGGGAAAAAAAAAAAAAAAAATGTCGGAAATTTTGTTCCCTACATTTGACTTAAGAAACATGTGTCGTCTGCCACGAAATGTTCCCTGAGTCGATTTTTCATGTTTTTCGCGGATACGTAAGTGGCACCTATGAGAGACGGTAGTCTACGTAAATGGGTATGTCGTCACGGTATAAAGAGATTGGAGAGAAAAAATATATTAGAAATTTAGTTCTCTTTGTTTGACTTATGCAGTTGCTACTGAAAGAGTCTTCAGTCTTTTTTTAGCCACTTGTCACATTATTTCCTGGTGTTTTCGCATGTGCGTAACTGGCACGTATGAAACGGTAGTCAATGTAACTGGGTTTCCTGTTGCGGTTTGAAGAGATTAGAAGAATTACGCTTCAATGCCCTTTGTTTGATTCATGCAATAGGAATCAATTGCTACTGAAAGAGTATTCAGTCTTTTTTTAGCCACTTGTCACATTCATTTCTGGGTTTTTTGCACTGTACATTGATCATTTTGGCTTATTCAATGTGCAGAATTTAATGTGGTCTGAGTCAGAAAATCTAATTAAGGGATAAAGGGGCATCAAGGGTTTATTTCAAGGGAAGTAACTCTTGCAGGGGGGGCTTGAAAAGACCAAAACAAGGTCTTCTGCCACCCTGTTCTCTTAAATTTTGGCCCTTTTTCAGTGAAATCTGGCATGTGTGGATGGTGCATGCCTGGCAGTTTGCCAAGGACTGCACAGCAGCCTTCAAAGGAGACTTTAAATCCACTTTTATGCCGTTTTTTGTTCACTGTTTTCTATTGATATATTAGGGCGCCATTTTGAAGTAATTTTCAAGCTCTCTGATTGGCTGATTGGGCCCAGCTTTGAATTTCTCGAAGCCTCTGATTGGCTGACTGGGCCCCATGCTGATTTCCTTATTAACCTTTTACCACACAATGACGCCTTTTTACACACCCGAAAGAGAAAGCTTTTGAAAATAATCTGAGAAAAGGAGACAATGCAGGTTACCAGCATTTTCTCCTTTTCCCACAATGTTTTCTACCCTATCGAAGAAAAAATGGATTATTGCTTATTCTTACGTCTTATTGTATCTTTATGGCCTATTTTCAAATTCTTCAAACTAGAACAAGATTTTTTTTTTTAACTGGAAAAAGTTTCCGCAACAGCAACCCGTTGCTTCTGAATTCTATGTTTTTGCGCAGCAGTTAAACCTAACATTGACTTTTGACTCGCAAGGTCACCAAAATTGACCCTGGTAAGAAAACAGGGAAACATTCGGTTTACCTTTCTTTGATTTGTGCAACAGGTAGCAGTTGCCTCCGAAAGTGTCCGAGTTGATTTTACAATTTTATGCGCAGCACGTAACCATCACGTATGGGGGACATAGTCATCGTAACCAAATCAATGGCCCTAGTGAGAGAAAACGAAAAAGAAAAATCCCTATGATTGACTTGAATGACAGACCTGTCGTCTGCTACAAAATGTTCCATAAGTCCATGTTTCATGTTTTCGCGGATGCGTAAATGGAACCTATGAGACGGTAGTCAACGTAAATGGTTTGTTGCCATGGTATAAAGACAACGGAGGGGAAAAAAAAAAAAAAAATGTCGGAAATTTTGTTCCCTACATTTGACTTAAGAAACATGTGTCGTCTGCCACGAAATGTTCCCTGAGTCGATTTTTCATGTTTTTCGCGGATACGTAAGTGGCACCTATGAGAGACGGTAGTCTACGTAAATGGGTATGTCGTCACGGTATAAAGAGATTGGAGAGAAAAAATATATTAGAAATTTAGTTCTCTTTGTTTGACTTATGCAGTTGCTACTGAAAGAGTCTTCAGTCTTTTTTTAGCCACTTGTCACATTATTTCCTGGTGTTTTCGCATGTGCGTAACTGGCACGTATGAAACGGTAGTCAATGTAACTGGGTTTCCTGTTGCGGTTTGAAGAGATTAGAAGAATTACGCTTCAATGCCCTTTGTTTGATTCATGCAATAGGAATCAATTGCTACTGAAAGAGTATTCAGTCTTTTTTTAGCCACTTGTCACATTCATTTCTGGGTTTTTTGCACTGTACATTGATCATTTTGGCTTATTCAATGTGCAGAATTTAATGTGGTCTGAGTCAGAAAATCTAATTAAGGGATAAAGGGGCATCAAGGGTTTATTTCAAGGGAAGTAACTCTTGCAGGGGGGGCTTGAAAAGACCAAAACAAGGTCTTCTGCCACCCTGTTCTCTTAAATTTTGGCCCTTTTTCAGTGAAATCTGGCATGTGTGGATGGTGCATGCCTGGCAGTTTGCCAAGGACTGCACAGCAGCCTTCAAAGGAGACTTTAAATCCACTTTTATGCCGTTTTTTGTTCACTGTTTTCTATTGATATATTAGGGCGCCATTTTGAAGTAATTTTCAAGCTCTCTGATTGGCTGATTGGGCCCAGCTTTGAATTTCTCGAAGCCTCTGATTGGCTGACTGGGCCCCATGCTGATTTCCTTATTAACCTTTTACCACACAATGACGCCTTTTTACACACCCGAAAGAGAAAGCTTTTGAAAATAATCTGAGAAAAGGAGAAAATGCAGGTTACCAGCATTTTCTCCTTTTCCCACAATGTTTTCTACCCTATCGAAGAAAAAATGGATTATTGCTTATTCTTACGTCTTATTGTATCTTTATGGCCTATTTTCAAATTCTTCAAACTAGAACAAGATTTTTTTTTTGAACTGGAAAAAGTTTCCGCAACAGCAACCCGTTGCTTCTGAATTCTATGTTTTTGCGCAGCAGTTAAACCTAACATTGACTTTTGACTCGCAAGGTCACCAAAATTGACCCTGGTAAGAAAACAGGGAAACATTCGGTTTACCTTTCTTTGATTTGTGCAACAGGTAGCAGTTGCCTCCGAAAGTGTCCGAGTTGATTTTACAATTTTATGCGCAGCACGTAACCATCACGTATGGGGGACATAGTCATCGTAACCAAATCAATGGCCCTAGTGAGAGAAAACGAAAAAGAAAAATCCCTATGATTGACTTGAATGACAGACCTGTCGTCTGCTACAAAATGTTCCATAAGTCCATGTTTCATGTTTTCGCGGATGCGTAAATGGAACCTATGAGACGGTAGTCAACGTAAATGGTTTGTTGCCATGGTATAAAGACAACGGAGGGGAAAAAAAAAAAAAAAATGTCGGAAATTTTGTTCCCTACATTTGACTTAAGAAACATGTGTCGTCTGCCACGAAATGTTCCCTGAGTCGATTTTTCATGTTTTTCGCGGATACGTAAGTGGCACCTATGAGAGACGGTAGTCTACGTAAATGGGTATGTCGTCACGGTATAAAGAGATTGGAGAGAAAAAATATATTAGAAATTTAGTTCTCTTTGTTTGACTTATGCAGTTGCTACTGAAAGAGTCTTCAGTCTTTTTTTAGCCACTTGTCACATTATTTCCTGGTGTTTTCGCATGTGCGTAACTGGCACGTATGAAACGGTAGTCAATGTAACTGGGTTTCCTGTTGCGGTTTGAAGAGATTAGAAGAATTACGCTTCAATGCCCTTTGTTTGATTCATGCAATAGGAATCAATTGCTACTGAAAGAGTATTCAGTCTTTTTTTAGCCACTTGTCACATTCATTTCTGGGTTTTTTGCACTGTACATTGATCATTTTGGCTTATTCAATGTGCAGAATTTAATGTGGTCTGAGTCAGAAAATCTAATTAAGGGATAAAGGGGCATCAAGGGTTTATTTCAAGGGAAGTAACTCTTGCAGGGGGGGCTTGAAAAGACCAAAACAAGGTCTTCTGCCACCCTGTTCTCTTAAATTTTGGCCCTTTTTCAGTGAAATCTGGCATGTGTGGATGGTGCATGCCTGGCAGTTTGCCAAGGACTGCACAGCAGCCTTCAAAGGAGACTTTAAATCCACTTTTATGCCGTTTTTTGTTCACTGTTTTCTATTGATATATTAGGGCGCCATTTTGAAGTAATTTTCAAGCTCTCTGATTGGCTGATTGGGCCCAGCTTTGAATTTCTCGAAGCCTCTGATTGGCTGACTGGGCCCAGCTTTGAATTTCTCGAAGCCTCTGATTGGCTGACTGGGCCCCATGCTGATTTCCTTATTAACCTTTTACCACACAATGACGCCTTTTTACACACCCGAAAGAGAAAGCTTTTGAAAATAATCTGAGAAAAGGAGACAATGCAGGTTACCAGCATTTTCTCCTTTTCCCACAATGTTTTCTACCCTATCGAAGAAAAAATGGATTATTGCTTATTCTTACGTCTTATTGTATCTTTATGGCCTATTTTCAAATTCTTCAAACTAGAACAAGATTTTTTTTTTTAACTGGAAAAAGTTTCCGCAACAGCAACCCGTTGCTTCTGAATTCTATGTTTTTGCGCAGCAGTTAAACCTAACATTGACTTTTGACTCGCAAGGTCACCAAAATTGACCCTGGTAAGAAAACAGGGAAACATTCGGTTTACCTTTCTTTGATTTGTGCAACAGGTAGCAGTTGCCTCCGAAAGTGTCCGAGTTGATTTTACAATTTTATGCGCAGCACGTAACCATCACGTATGGGGGACATAGTCATCGTAACCAAATCAATGGCCCTAGTGAGAGAAAACGAAAAAGAAAAATCCCTATGATTGACTTGAATGACAGACCTGTCGTCTGCTACAAAATGTTCCATAAGTCCATGTTTCATGTTTTCGCGGATGCGTAAATGGAACCTATGAGACGGTAGTCAACGTAAATGGTTTGTTGCCATGGTATAAAGACAACGGAGGGGAAAAAAAAAAAAAATGTCGGAAATTTTGTTCCCTACATTTGACTTAAGAAACATGTGTCGTCTGCCACGAAATGTTCCCTGAGTCGATTTTTCATGTTTTTCGCGGATACGTAAGTGGCACCTATGAGAGACGGTAGTCTACGTAAATGGGTATGTCGTCACGGTATAAAGAGATTGGAGAGAAAAAATATATTAGAAATTTAGTTCTCTTTGTTTGACTTATGCAGTTGCTACTGAAAGAGTCTTCAGTCTTTTTTTAGCCACTTGTCACATTATTTCCTGGTGTTTTCGCATGTGCGTAACTGGCACGTATGAAACGGTAGTCAATGTAACTGGGTTTCCTGTTGCGGTTTGAAGAGATTAGAAGAATTACGCTTCAATGCCCTTTGTTTGATTCATGCAATAGGAATCAATTGCTACTGAAAGAGTATTCAGTCTTTTTTTAGCCACTTGTCACATTCATTTCTGGGTTTTTTGCACTGTACATTGATCATTTTGGCTTATTCAATGTGCAGAATTTAATGTGGTCTGAGTCAGAAAATCTAATTAAGGGATAAAGGGGCATCAAGGGTTTATTTCAAGGGAAGTAACTCTTGCAGGGGGGGCTTGAAAAGACCAAAACAAGGTCTTCTGCCACCCTGTTCTCTTAAATTTTGGCCCTTTTTCAGTGAAATCTGGCATGTGTGGATGGTGCATGCCTGGCAGTTTGCCAAGGACTGCACAGCAGCCTTCAAAGGAGACTTTAAATCCACTTTTATGCCGTTTTTTGTTCACTGTTTTCTATTGATATATTAGGGCGCCATTTTGAAGTAATTTTCAAGCTCTCTGATTGGCTGATTGGGCCCAGCTTTGAATTTCTCGAAGCCTCTGATTGGCTGACTGGGCCCAGCTTTGAATTTCTCGAAGCCTCTGATTGGCTGACTGGGCCCCATGCTGATTTCCTTATTAACCTTTTACCACACAATGACGCCTTTTTACACACCCGAAAGAGAAAGCTTTTGAAAATAATCTGAGAAAAGGAGACAATGCAGGTTACCAGCATTTTCTCCTTTTCCCACAATGTTTTCTACCCTATCGAAGAAAAAATGGATTATTGCTTATTCTTACGTCTTATTGTATCTTTATGGCCTATTTTCAAATTCTTCAAACTAGAACAAGATTTTTTTTTTTAACTGGAAAAAGTTTCCGCAACAGCAACCCGTTGCTTCTGAATTCTATGTTTTTGCGCAGCAGTTAAACCTAACATTGACTTTTGACTCGCAAGGTCACCAAAATTGACCCTGGTAAGAAAACAGGGAAACATTCGGTTTACCTTTCTTTGATTTGTGCAACAGGTAGCAGTTGCCTCCGAAAGTGTCCGAGTTGATTTTACAATTTTATGCGCAGCACGTAACCATCACGTATGGGGGACATAGTCATCGTAACCAAATCAATGGCCCTAGTGAGAGAAAATGAAAAAGAAAAATCCCTATGATTGACTTGAATGACAGACCTGTCGTCTGCTACAAAATGTTCCATAAGTCCATGTTTCATGTTTTCGCGGATGCGTAAATGGAACCTATGAGACGGTAGTCAACGTAAATGGTTTGTTGCCATGGTATAAAGACAACGGAGGGGAAAAAAAAAAAAAAAAATGTCGGAAATTTTGTTCCCTACATTTGACTTAAGAAACATGTGTCGTCTGCCACGAAATGTTCCCTGAGTCGATTTTTCATGTTTTTCGCGGATACGTAAGTGGCACCTATGAGAGACGGTAGTCTACGTAAATGGGTATGTCGTCACGGTATAAAGAGATTGGAGAGAAAAAATATATTAGAAATTTAGTTCTCTTTGTTTGACTTATGCAGTTGCTACTGAAAGAGTCTTCAGTCTTTTTTTAGCCACTTGTCACATTATTTCCTGGTGTTTTCGCATGTGCGTAACTGGCACGTATGAAACGGTAGTCAATGTAACTGGGTTTCCTGTTGCGGTTTGAAGAGATTAGAAGAATTACGCTTCAATGCCCTTTGTTTGATTCATGCAATAGGAATCAATTGCTACTGAAAGAGTATTCAGTCTTTTTTTAGCCACTTGTCACATTCATTTCTGGGTTTTTTGCACTGTACATTGATCATTTTGGCTTATTCAATGTGCAGAATTTAATGTGGTCTGAGTCAGAAAATCTAATTAAGGGATAAAGGGGCATCAAGGGTTTATTTCAAGGGAAGTAACTCTTGCAGGGGGGGCTTGAAAAGACCAAAACAAGGTCTTCTGCCACCCTGTTCTCTTAAATTTTGGCCCTTTTTCAGTGAAATCTGGCATGTGTGGATGGTGCATGCCTGGCAGTTTGCCAAGGACTGCACAGCAGCCTTCAAAGGAGACTTTAAATCCACTTTTATGCCGTTTTTTGTTCACTGTTTTCTATTGATATATTAGGGCGCCATTTTGAAGTAATTTTCAAGCTCTCTGATTGGCTGATTGGGCCCAGCTTTGAATTTCTCGAAGCCTCTGATTGGCTGACTGGGCCCAGCTTTGAATTTCTCGAAGCCTCTGATTGGCTGACTGGGCCCCATGCTGATTTCCTTATTAACCTTTTACCACACAATGACGCCTTTTTACACACCCGAAAGAGAAAGCTTTTGAAAATAATCTGAGAAAAGGAGACAATGCAGGTTACCAGCATTTTCTCCTTTTCCCACAATGTTTTCTACCCTATCGAAGAAAAAATGGATTATTGCTTATTCTTACGTCTTATTGTATCTTTATGGCCTATTTTCAAATTCTTCAAACTAGAACAACATTTTTTTTTTTAACTGGAAAAAGTTTCCGCAACAGCAACCCGTTGCTTCTGAATTCTATGTTTTTGCGCAGCAGTTAAACCTAACATTGACTTTTGACTCGCAAGGTCACCAAAATTGACCCTGGTAAGAAAACAGGGAAACATTCGGTTTACCTTTCTTTGATTTGTGCAACAGGTAGCAGTTGCCTCCGAAAGTGTCCGAGTTGATTTTACAATTTTATGCGCAGCACGTAACCATCACGTATGGGGGACATAGTCATCGTAACCAAATCAATGGCCCTAGTGAGAGAAAACGAAAAAGAAAAATCCCTATGATTGACTTGAATGACAGACCTGTCGTCTGCTACAAAATGTTCCATAAGTCCATGTTTCATGTTTTCGCGGATGCGTAAATGGAACCTATGAGACGGTAGTCAACGTAAATGGTTTGTTGCCATGGTATAAAGACAACGGAGGGGAAAAAAAAAAAAAAAATGTCGGAAATTTTGTTCCCTACATTTGACTTAAGAAACATGTGTCGTCTGCCACGAAATGTTCCCTGAGTCGATTTTTCATGTTTTTCGCGGATACGTAAGTGGCACCTATGAGAGACGGTAGTCTACGTAAATGGGTATGTCGTCACGGTATAAAGAGATTGGAGAGAAAAAATATATTAGAAATTTAGTTCTCTTTGTTTGACTTATGCAGTTGCTACTGAAAGAGTCTTCAGTCTTTTTTTAGCCACTTGTCACATTATTTCCTGGTGTTTTCGCATGTGCGTAACTGGCACGTATGAAACGGTAGTCAATGTAACTGGGTTTCCTGTTGCGGTTTGAAGAGATTAGAAGAATTACGCTTCAATGCCCTTTGTTTGATTCATGCAATAGGAATCAATTGCTACTGAAAGAGTATTCAGTCTTTTTTTAGCCACTTGTCACATTCATTTCTGGGTTTTTTGCACTGTACATTGATCATTTTGGCTTATTCAATGTGCAGAATTTAATGTGGTCTGAGTCAGAAAATCTAATTAAGGGATAAAGGGGCATCAAGGGTTTATTTCAAGGGAAGTAACTCTTGCAGGGGGGGCTTGAAAAGACCAAAACAAGGTCTTCTGCCACCCTGTTCTCTTAAATTTTGGCCCTTTTTCAGTGAAATCTGGCATGTGTGGATGGTGCATGCCTGGCAGTTTGCCAAGGACTGCACAGCAGCCTTCAAAGGAGACTTTAAATCCACTTTTATGCCGTTTTTTGTTCACTGTTTTCTATTGATATATTAGGGCGCCATTTTGAAGTAATTTTCAAGCTCTCTGATTGGCTGATTGGGCCCAGCTTTGAATTTCTCGAAGCCTCTGATTGGCTGACTGGGCCCAGCTTTGAATTTCTCGAAGCCTCTGATTGGCTGACTGGGCCCCATGCTGATTTCCTTATTAACCTTTTACCACACAATGACGCCTTTTTACACACCCGAAAGAGAAAGCTTTTGAAAATAATCTGAGAAAAGGAGACAATGCAGGTTACCAGCATTTTCTCCTTTTCCCACAATGTTTTCTACCCTATCGAAGAAAAAATGGATTATTGCTTATTCTTACGTCTTATTGTATCTTTATGGCCTATTTTCAAATTCTTCAAACTAGAACAAGATTTTTTTTTTTAACTGGAAAAAGTTTCCGCAACAGCAACCCGTTGCTTCTGAATTCTATGTTTTTGCGCAGCAGTTAAACCTAACATTGACTTTTGACTCGCAAGGTCACCAAAATTGACCCTGGTAAGAAAACAGGGAAACATTCGGTTTACCTTTCTTTGATTTGTGCAACAGGTAGCAGTTGCCTCTGAAAGTGTCCGAGTTGATTTTACAATTTTATGCGCAGCACGTAACCATCACGTATGGGGGACATAGTCATCGTAACCAAATCAATGGCCCTAGTGAGAGAAAACGAAAAAGAAAAATCCCTATGATTGACTTGAATGACAGACCTGTCGTCTGCTACAAAATGTTCCATAAGTCCATGTTTCATGTTTTCGCGGATGCGTAAATGGAACCTATGAGACGGTAGTCAACGTAAATGGTTTGTTGCCATGGTATAAAGACAACGGAGGGGAAAAAAAAAAAAAAAAATGTCGGAAATTTTGTTCCCTACATTTGACTTAAGAAACATGTGTCGTCTGCCACGAAATGTTCCCTGAGTCGATTTTTCATGTTTTTCGCGGATACGTAAGTGGCACCTATGAGAGACGGTAGTCTACGTAAATGGGTATGTCGTCACGGTATAAAGAGATTGGAGAGAAAAAATATATTAGAAATTTAGTTCTCTTTGTTTGACTTATGCAGTTGCTACTGAAAGAGTCTTCAGTCTTTTTTTAGCCACTTGTCACATTATTTCCTGGTGTTTTCGCATGTGCGTAACTGGCACGTATGAAACGGTAGTCAATGTAACTGGGTTTCCTGTTGCGGTTTGAAGAGATTAGAAGAATTACGCTTCAATGCCCTTTGTTTGATTCATGCAATAGGAATCAATTGCTACTGAAAGAGTATTCAGTCTTTTTTTAGCCACTTGTCACATTCATTTCTGGGTTTTTTGCACTGTACATTGATCATTTTGGCTTATTCAATGTGCAGAATTTAATGTGGTCTGAGTCAGAAAATCTAATTAAGGGATAAAGGGGCATCAAGGGTTTATTTCAAGGGAAGTAACTCTTGCAGGGGGGGCTTGAAAAGACCAAAACAAGGTCTTCTGCCACCCTGTTCTCTTAAATTTTGGCCCTTTTTCAGTGAAATCTGGCATGTGTGGATGGTGCATGCCTGGCAGTTTGCCAAGGACTGCACAGCAGCCTTCAAAGGAGACTTTAAATCCACTTTTATGCCGTTTTTTGTTCACTGTTTTCTATTGATATATTAGGGCGCCATTTTGAAGTAATTTTCAAGCTCTCTGATTGGCTGATTGGGCCCAGCTTTGAATTTCTCGAAGCCTCTGATTGGCTGACTGGGCCCAGCTTTGAATTTCTCGAAGCCTCTGATTGGCTGACTGGGCCCCATGCTGATTTCCTTATTAACCTTTTACCACACAATGACGCCTTTTTACACACCCGAAAGAGAAAGCTTTTGAAAATAATCTGAGAAAAGGAGACAATGCAGGTTACCAGCATTTTCTCCTTTTCCCACAATGTTTTCTACCCTATCGAAGAAAAAATGGATTATTGCTTATTCTTACGTCTTATTGTATCTTTATGGCCTATTTTCAAATTCTTCAAACTAGAACAAGATTTTTTTTTTTAACTGGAAAAAGTTTCCGCAACAGCAACCCGTTGCTTCTGAATTCTATGTTTTTGCGCAGCAGTTAAACCTAACATTGACTTTTGACTCGCAAGGTCACCAAAATTGACCCTGGTAAGAAAACAGGGAAACATTCGGTTTACCTTTCTTTGATTTGTGCAACAGGTAGCAGTTGCCTCCGAAAGTGTCCGAGTTGATTTTACAATTTTATGCGCAGCACGTAACCATCACGTATGGGGGACATAGTCATCGTAACCAAATCAATGGCCCTAGTGAGAGAAAATGAAAAAGAAAAATCCCTATGATTGACTTGAATGACAGACCTGTCGTCTGCTACAAAATGTTCCATAAGTCCATGTTTCATGTTTTCGCGGATGCGTAAATGGAACCTATGAGACGGTAGTCAACGTAAATGGTTTGTTGCCATGGTATAAAGACAACGGAGGGGAAAAAAAAAAAAAAAATGTCGGAAATTTTGTTCCCTACATTTGACTTAAGAAACATGTGTCGTCTGCCACGAAATGTTCCCTGAGTCGATTTTTCATGTTTTTCGCGGATACGTAAGTGGCACCTATGAGAGACGGTAGTCTACGTAAATGGGTATGTCGTCACGGTATAAAGAGATTGGAGAGAAAAAATATATTAGAAATTTAGTTCTCTTTGTTTGACTTATGCAGTTGCTACTGAAAGAGTCTTCAGTCTTTTTTTAGCCACTTGTCACATTATTTCCTGGTGTTTTCGCATGTGCGTAACTGGCACGTATGAAACGGTAGTCAATGTAACTGGGTTTCCTGTTGCGGTTTGAAGAGATTAGAAGAATTACGCTTCAATGCCCTTTGTTTGATTCATGCAATAGGAATCAATTGCTACTGAAAGAGTATTCAGTCTTTTTTTAGCCACTTGTCACATTCATTTCTGGGTTTTTTGCACTGTACATTGATCATTTTGGCTTATTCAATGTGCAGAATTTAATGTGGTCTGAGTCAGAAAATCTAATTAAGGGATAAAGGGGCATCAAGGGTTTATTTCAAGGGAAGTAACTCTTGCAGGGGGGGCTTGAAAAGACCAAAACAAGGTCTTCTGCCACCCTGTTCTCTTAAATTTTGGCCCTTTTTCAGTGAAATCTGGCATGTGTGGATGGTGCATGCCTGGCAGTTTGCCAAGGACTGCACAGCAGCCTTCAAAGGAGACTTTAAATCCACTTTTATGCCGTTTTTTGTTCACTGTTTTCTATTGATATATTAGGGCGCCATTTTGAAGTAATTTTCAAGCTCTCTGATTGGCTGATTGGGCCCAGCTTTGAATTTCTCGAAGCCTCTGATTGGCTGACTGGGCCCAGCTTTGAATTTCTCGAAGCCTCTGATTGGCTGACTGGGCCCCATGCTGATTTCCTTATTAACCTTTTACCACACAATGACGCCTTTTTACACACCCGAAAGAGAAAGCTTTTGAAAATAATCTGAGAAAAGGAGACAATGCAGGTTACCAGCATTTTCTCCTTTTCCCACAATGTTTTCTACCCTATCGAAGAAAAAATGGATTATTGCTTATTCTTACGTCTTATTGTATCTTTATGGCCTATTTTCAAATTCTTCAAACTAGAACAAGATTTTTTTTTTTAACTGGAAAAAGTTTCCGCAACAGCAACCCGTTGCTTCTGAATTCTATGTTTTTGCGCAGCAGTTAAACCTAACATTGACTTTTGACTCGCAAGGTCACCAAAATTGACCCTGGTAAGAAAACAGGGAAACATTCGGTTTACCTTTCTTTGATTTGTGCAACAGGTAGCAGTTGCCTCCGAAAGTGTCCGAGTTGATTTTACAATTTTATGCGCAGCACGTAACCATCACGTATGGGGGACATAGTCATCGTAACCAAATCAATGGCCCTAGTGAGAGAAAACGAAAAAGAAAAATCCCTATGATTGACTTGAATGACAGACCTGTCGTCTGCTACAAAATGTTCCATAAGTCCATGTTTCATGTTTTCGCGGATGCGTAAATGGAACCTATGAGACGGTAGTCAACGTAAATGGTTTGTTGCCATGGTATAAAGACAACGGAGGGGAAAAAAAAAAAAAAAATGTCGGAAATTTTGTTCCCTACATTTGACTTAAGAAACATGTGTCGTCTGCCACGAAATGTTCCCTGAGTCGATTTTTCATGTTTTTCGCGGATACGTAAGTGGCACCTATGAGAGACGGTAGTCTACGTAAATGGGTATGTCGTCACGGTATAAAGAGATTGGAGAGAAAAAATATATTAGAAATTTAGTTCTCTTTGTTTGACTTATGCAGTTGCTACTGAAAGAGTCTTCAGTCTTTTTTTAGCCACTTGTCACATTATTTCCTGGTGTTTTCGCATGTGCGTAACTGGCACGTATGAAACGGTAGTCAATGTAACTGGGTTTCCTGTTGCGGTTTGAAGAGATTAGAAGAATTACGCTTCAATGCCCTTTGTTTGATTCATGCAATAGGAATCAATTGCTACTGAAAGAGTATTTAGTCTTTTTTTAGCCACTTGTCACATTCATTTCTGGGTTTTTTGCACTGTACATTGATCATTTTGGCTTATTCAATGTGCAGAATTTAATGTGGTCTGAGTCAGAAAATCTAATTAAGGGATAAAGGGGCATCAAGGGTTTATTTCAAGGGAAGTAACTCTTGCAGGGGGGGCTTGAAAAGACCAAAACAAGGTCTTCTGCCACCCTGTTCTCTTAAATTTTGGCCCTTTTTCAGTGAAATCTGGCATGTGTGGATGGTGCATGCCTGGCAGTTTGCCAAGGACTGCACAGCAGCCTTCAAAGGAGACTTTAAATCCACTTTTATGCCGTTTTTTGTTCACTGTTTTCTATTGATATATTAGGGCGCCATTTTGAAGTAATTTTCAAGCTCTCTGATTGGCTGATTGGGCCCAGCTTTGAATTTCTCGAAGCCTCTGATTGGCTGACTGGGCCCAGCTTTGAATTTCTCGAAGCCTCTGATTGGCTGACTGGGCCCCATGCTGATTTCCTTATTAACCTTTTACCACACAATGACGCCTTTTTACACACCCGAAAGAGAAAGCTTTTGAAAATAATCTGAGAAAAGGAGACAATGCAGGTTACCAGCATTTTCTCCTTTTCCCACAATGTTTTCTACCCTATCGAAGAAAAAATGGATTATTGCTTATTCTTACGTCTTATTGTATCTTTATGGCCTATTTTCAAATTCTTCAAACTAGAACAAGATTTTTTTTTTTAACTGGAAAAAGTTTCCGCAACAGCAACCCGTTGCTTCTGAATTCTATGTTTTTGCGCAGCAGTTAAACCTAACATTGACTTTTGACTCGCAAGGTCACCAAAATTGACCCTGGTAAGAAAACAGGGAAACATTCGGTTTACCTTTCTTTGATTTGTGCAACAGGTAGCAGTTGCCTCCGAAAGTGTCCGAGTTGATTTTACAATTTTATGCGCAGCACGTAACCATCACGTATGGGGGACATAGTCATCGTAACCAAATCAATGGCCCTAGTGAGAGAAAACGAAAAAGAAAAATCCCTATGATTGACTTGAATGACAGACCTGTCGTCTGCTACAAAATGTTCCATAAGTCCATGTTTCATGTTTTCGCGGATGCGTAAATGGAACCTATGAGACGGTAGTCAACGTAAATGGTTTGTTGCCATGGTATAAAGACAACGGAGGGGAAAAAAAAAAAAAAAAATGTCGGAAATTTTGTTCCCTACATTTGACTTAAGAAACATGTGTCGTCTGCCACGAAATGTTCCCTGAGTCGATTTTTCATGTTTTTCGCGGATACGTAAGTGGCACCTATGAGAGACGGTAGTCTACGTAAATGGGTATGTCGTCACGGTATAAAGAGATTGGAGAGAAAAAATATATTAGAAATTTAGTTCTCTTTGTTTGACTTATGCAGTTGCTACTGAAAGAGTCTTCAGTCTTTTTTTAGCCACTTGTCACATTATTTCCTGGTGTTTTCGCATGTGCGTAACTGGCACGTATGAAACGGTAGTCAATGTAACTGGGTTTCCTGTTGCGGTTTGAAGAGATTAGAAGAATTACGCTTCAATGCCCTTTGTTTGATTCATGCAATAGGAATCAATTGCTACTGAAAGAGTATTCAGTCTTTTTTTAGCCACTTGTCACATTCATTTCTGGGTTTTTTGCACTGTACATTGATCATTTTGGCTTATTCAATGTGCAGAATTTAATGTGGTCTGAGTCAGAAAATCTAATTAAGGGATAAAGGGGCATCAAGGGTTTATTTCAAGGGAAGTAACTCTTGCAGGGGGGGCTTGAAAAGACCAAAACAAGGTCTTCTGCCACCCTGTTCTCTTAAATTTTGGCCCTTTTTCAGTGAAATCTGGCATGTGTGGATGGTGCATGCCTGGCAGTTTGCCAAGGACTGCACAGCAGCCTTCAAAGGAGACTTTAAATCCACTTTTATGCCGTTTTTTGTTCACTGTTTTCTATTGATATATTAGGGCGCCATTTTGAAGTAATTTTCAAGCTCTCTGATTGGCTGATTGGGCCCAGCTTTGAATTTCTCGAAGCCTCTGATTGGCTGACTGGGCCCCATGCTGATTTCCTTATTAACCTTTTACCACACAATGACGCCTTTTTACACACCCGAAAGAGAAAGCTTTTGAAAATAATCTGAGAAAAGGAGACAATGCAGGTTACCAGCATTTTCTCCTTTTCCCACAATGTTTTCTACCCTATCGAAGAAAAAATGGATTATTGCTTATTCTTACGTCTTATTGTATCTTTATGGCCTATTTTCAAATTCTTCAAACTAGAACAAGATTTTTTTTTTTAACTGGAAAAAGTTTCCGCAACAGCAACCCGTTGCTTCTGAATTCTATGTTTTTGCGCAGCAGTTAAACCTAACATTGACTTTTGACTCGCAAGGTCACCAAAATTGACCCTGGTAAGAAAACAGGGAAACATTCGGTTTACCTTTCTTTGATTTGTGCAACAGGTAGCAGTTGCCTCCGAAAGTGTCCGAGTTGATTTTACAATTTTATGCGCAGCACGTAACCATCACGTATGGGGGACATAGTCATCGTAACCAAATCAATGGCCCTAGTGAGAGAAAACGAAAAAGAAAAATCCCTATGATTGACTTGAATGACAGACCTGTCGTCTGCTACAAAATGTTCCATAAGTCCATGTTTCATGTTTTCGCGGATGCGTAAATGGAACCTATGAGACGGTAGTCAACGTAAATGGTTTGTTGCCATGGTATAAAGACAACGGAGGGGAAAAAAAAAAAAAAAAATGTCGGAAATTTTGTTCCCTACATTTGACTTAAGAAACATGTGTCGTCTGCCACGAAATGTTCCCTGAGTCGATTTTTCATGTTTTTCGCGGATACGTAAGTGGCACCTATGAGAGACGGTAGTCTACGTAAATGGGTATGTCGTCACGGTATAAAGAGATTGGAGAGAAAAAATATATTAGAAATTTAGTTCTCTTTGTTTGACTTATGCAGTTGCTACTGAAAGAGTCTTCAGTCTTTTTTTAGCCACTTGTCACATTATTTCCTGGTGTTTTCGCATGTGCGTAACTGGCACGTATGAAACGGTAGTCAATGTAACTGGGTTTCCTGTTGTGGTTTGAAGAGATTAGAAGAATTACGCTTCAATGCCCTTTGTTTGATTCATGCAATAGGAATCAATTGCTACTGAAAGAGTATTCAGTCTTTTTTTAGCCACTTGTCACATTCATTTCTGGGTTTTTTGCACTGTACATTGATCATTTTGGCTTATTCAATGTGCAGAATTTAATGTGGTCTGAGTCAGAAAATCTAATTAAGGGATAAAGGGGCATCAAGGGTTTATTTCAAGGGAAGTAACTCTTGCAGGGGGGGCTTGAAAAGACCAAAACAAGGTCTTCTGCCACCCTGTTCTCTTAAATTTTGGCCCTTTTTCAGTGAAATCTGGCATGTGTGGATGGTGCATGCCTGGCAGTTTGCCAAGGACTGCACAGCAGCCTTCAAAGGAGACTTTAAATCCACTTTTATGCCGTTTTTTGTTCACTGTTTTCTATTGATATATTAGGGCGCCATTTTGAAGTAATTTTCAAGCTCTCTGATTGGCTGATTGGGCCCAGCTTTGAATTTCTCGAAGCCTCTGATTGGCTGACTGGGCCCAGCTTTGAATTTCTCGAAGCCTCTGATTGGCTGACTGGGCCCCATGCTGATTTCCTTATTAACCTTTTACCACACAATGACGCCTTTTTACACACCCGAAAGAGAAAGCTTTTGAAAATAATCTGAGAAAAGGAGACAATGCAGGTTACCAGCATTTTCTCCTTTTCCCACAATGTTTTCTACCCTATCGAAGAAAAAATGGATTACTGCTTATTCTTACGTCTTATTGTATCTTTATGGCCTATTTTCAAATTCTTCAAACTAGAACAAGATTTTTTTTTTTAACTGGAAAAAGTTTCCGCAACAGCAACCCGTTGCTTCTGAATTCTATGTTTTTGCGCAGCAGTTAAACCTAACATTGACTTTTGACTCGCAAGGTCACCAAAATTGACCCTGGTAAGAAAACAGGGAAACATTCGGTTTACCTTTCTTTGATTTGTGCAACAGGTAGCAGTTGCCTCCAAAAGTGTCCGAGTTGATTTTACAATTTTATGCGCAGCACGTAACCATCACGTATGGGGGACATAGTCATCGTAACCAAATCAATGGCCCTAGTGAGAGAAAACGAAAAAGAAAAATCCCTATGATTGACTTGAATGACAGACCTGTCGTCTGCTACAAAATGTTCCATAAGTCCATGTTTCATGTTTTCGCGGATGCGTAAATGGAACCTATGAGACGGTAGTCAACGTAAATGGTTTGTTGCCATGGTATAAAGACAACGGAGGGGAAAAAAAAAAAAAAAAATGTCGGAAATTTTGTTCCCTACATTTGACTTAAGAAACATGTGTCGTCTGCCACGAAATGTTCCCTGAGTCGATTTTTCATGTTTTTCGCGGATACGTAAGTGGCACCTATGAGAGACGGTAGTCTACGTAAATGGGTATGTCGTCACGGTATAAAGAGATTGGAGAGAAAAAATATATTAGAAATTTAGTTCTCTTTGTTTGACTTATGCAGTTGCTACTGAAAGAGTCTTCAGTCTTTTTTTAACCACTTGTCACATTATTTCCTGGTGTTTTCGCATGTGCGTAACTGGCACGTATGAAACGGTAGTCAATGTAACTGGGTTTCCTGTTGCGGTTTGAAGAGATTAGAAGAATTACGCTTCAATGCCCTTTGTTTGATTCATGCAATAGGAATCAATTGCTACTGAAAGAGTATTCAGTCTTTTTTTAGCCACTTGTCACATTCATTTCTGGGTTTTTTGCACTGTACATTGATCATTTTGGCTTATTCAATGTGCAGAATTTAATGTGGTCTGAGTCAGAAAATCTAATTAAGGGATAAAGGGGCATCAAGGGTTTATTTCAAGGGAAGTAACTCTTGCAGGGGGGGCTTGAAAAGACCAAAACAAGGTCTTCTGCCACCCTGTTCTCTTAAATTTTGGCCCTTTTTCAGTGAAATCTGGCATGTGTGGATGGTGCATGCCTGGCAGTTTGCCAAGGACTGCACAGCAGCCTTCAAAGGAGACTTTAAATCCACTTTTATGCCGTTTTTTGTTCACTGTTTTCTATTGATATATTAGGGCGCCATTTTGAAGTAATTTTCAAGCTCTCTGATTGGCTGATTGGGCCCAGCTTTGAATTTCTCGAAGCCTCTGATTGGCTGACTGGGCCCAGCTTTGAATTTCTCGAAGCCTCTGATTGGCTGACTGGGCCCCATGCTGATTTCCTTATTAACCTTTTACCACACAATGACGCCTTTTTACACACCCGAAAGAGAAAGCTTTTGAAAATAATCTGAGAAAAGGAGACAATGCAGGTTACCAGCATTTTCTCCTTTTCCCACAATGTTTTCTACCCTATCGAAGAAAAAATGGATTATTGCTTATTCTTACGTCTTATTGTATCTTTATGGCCTATTTTCAAATTCTTCAAACTAGAACAAGATTTTTTTTTTTAACTGGAAAAAGTTTCCGCAACAGCAACCCGTTGCTTCTGAATTCTATGTTTTTGCGCAGCAGTTAAACCTAACATTGACTTTTGACTCGCAAGGTCACCAAAATTGACCCTGGTAAGAAAACAGGGAAACATTCGGTTTACCTTTCTTTGATTTGTGCAACAGGTAGCAGTTGCCTCCGAAAGTGTCCGAGTTGATTTTACAATTTTATGCGCAGCACGTAACCATCACGTATGGGGGACATAGTCATCGTAACCAAATCAATGGCCCTAGTGAGAGAAAATGAAAAAGAAAAATCCCTATGATTGACTTGAATGACAGACCTGTCGTCTGCTACAAAATGTTCCATAAGTCCATGTTTCATGTTTTCGCGGATGCGTAAATGGAACCTATGAGACGGTAGTCAACGTAAATGGTTTGTTGCCATGGTATAAAGACAACGGAGGGGAAAAAAAAAAAAAAAAAATGTCGGAAATTTTGTTCCCTACATTTGACTTAAGAAACATGTGTCGTCTGCCACGAAATGTTCCCTGAGTCGATTTTTCATGTTTTTCGCGGATACGTAAGTGGCACCTATGAGAGACGGTAGTCTACGTAAATGGGTATGTCGTCACGGTATAAAGAGATTGGAGAGAAAAAATATATTAGAAATTTAGTTCTCTTTGTTTGACTTATGCAGTTGCTACTGAAAGAGTCTTCAGTCTTTTTTTAGCCACTTGTCACATTATTTCCTGGTGTTTTCGCATGTGCGTAACTGGCACGTATGAAACGGTAGTCAATGTAACTGGGTTTCCTGTTGCGGTTTGAAGAGATTAGAAGAATTACGCTTCAATGCCCTTTGTTTGATTCATGCAATAGGAATCAATTGCTACTGAAAGAGTATTCAGTCTTTTTTTAGCCACTTGTCACATTCATTTCTGGGTTTTTTGCACTGTACATTGATCATTTTGGCTTATTCAATGTGCAGAATTTAATGTGGTCTGAGTCAGAAAATCTAATTAAGGGATAAAGGGGCATCAAGGGTTTATTTCAAGGGAAGTAACTCTTGCAGGGGGGGCTTGAAAAGACCAAAACAAGGTCTTCTGCCACCCTGTTCTCTTAAATTTTGGCCCTTTTTCAGTGAAATCTAGCATGTGTGGATGGTGCATGCCTGGCAGTTTGCCAAGGACTGCACAGCAGCCTTCAAAGGAGACTTTAAATCCACTTTTATGCCGTTTTTTGTTCACTGTTTTCTATTGATATATTAGGGCGCCATTTTGAAGTAATTTTCAAGCTCTCTGATTGGCTGATTGGGCCCAGCTTTGAATTTCTCGAAGCCTCTGATTGGCTGACTGGGCCCAGCTTTGAATTTCTCGAAGCCTCTGATTGGCTGACTGGGCCCCATGCTGATTTCCTTATTAACCTTTTACCACACAATGACGCCTTTTTACACACCCGAAAGAGAAAGCTTTTGAAAATAATCTGAGAAAAGGAGACAATGCAGGTTACCAGCATTTTCTCCTTTTCCCACAATGTTTTCTACCCTATCGAAGAAAAAATGGATTATTGCTTATTCTTACGTCTTATTGTATCTTTATGGCCTATTTTCAAATTCTTCAAACTAGAACAAGATTTTTTTTTTTAACTGGAAAAAGTTTCCGCAACAGCAACCCGTTGCTTCTGAATTCTATGTTTTTGCGCAGCAGTTAAACCTAACATTGACTTTTGACTCGCAAGGTCACCAAAATTGACCCTGGTAAGAAAACAGGGAAACATTCGGTTTACCTTTCTTTGATTTGTGCAACAGGTAGCAGTTGCCTCCGAAAGTGTCCGAGTTGATTTTACAATTTTATGCGCAGCACGTAACCATCACGTATGGGGGACATAGTCATCGTAACCAAATCAATGGCCCTAGTGAGAGAAAACGAAAAAGAAAAATCCCTATGATTGACTTGAATGACAGACCTGTCGTCTGCTACAAAATGTTCCATAAGTCCATGTTTCATGTTTTCGCGGATGCGTAAATGGAACCTATGAGACGGTAGTCAACGTAAATGGTTTGTTGCCATGGTATAAAGACAACGGAGGGGAAAAAAAAAAAAAAAATGTCGGAAATTTTGTTCCCTACATTTGACTTAAGAAACATGTGTCGTCTGCCACGAAATGTTCCCTGAGTCGATTTTTCATGTTTTTCGCGGATACGTAAGTGGCACCTATGAGAGACGGTAGTCTACGTAAATGGGTATGTCGTCACGGTATAAAGAGATTGGAGAGAAAAAATATATTAGAAATTTAGTTCTCTTTGTTTGACTTATGCAGTTGCTACTGAAAGAGTCTTCAGTCTTTTTTTAGCCACTTGTCACATTATTTCCTGGTGTTTTCGCATGTGCGTAACTGGCACGTATGAAACGGTAGTCAATGTAACTGGGTTTTCTGTTGCGGTTTGAAGAGATTAGAAGAATTACGCTTCAATGCCCTTTGTTTGATTCATGCAATAGGAATCAATTGCTACTGAAAGAGTATTCAGTCTTTTTTTAGCCACTTGTCACATTCATTTCTGGGTTTTTTGCACTGTACATTGATCATTTTGGCTTATTCAATGTGCAGAATTTAATGTGGTCTGAGTCAGAAAATCTAATTAAGGGATAAAGGGGCATCAAGGGTTTATTTCAAGGGAAGTAACTCTTGCAGGGGGGGCTTGAAAAGACCAAAACAAGGTCTTCTGCCACCCTGTTCTCTTAAATTTTGGCCCTTTTTCAGTGAAATCTGGCATGTGTGGATGGTGCATGCCTGGCAGTTTGCCAAGGACTGCACAGCAGCCTTCAAAGGAGACTTTAAATCCACTTTTATGCCGTTTTTTCTTCACTGTTTTCTATTGATATATTAGGGCGCCATTTTGAAGTAATTTTCAAGCTCTCTGATTGGCTGATTGGGCCCAGCTTTGAATTTCTCGAAGCCTCTGATTGGCTGACTGGGCCCAGCTTTGAATTTCTCGAAGCCTCTGATTGGCTGACTGGGCCCCATGCTGATTTCCTTATTAACCTTTTACCACACAATGACGCCTTTTTACACACCCGAAAGAGAAAGCTTTTGAAAATAATCTGAGAAAAGGAGACAATGCAGGTTACCAGCATTTTCTCCTTTTCCCACAATGTTTTCTACCCTATCGAAGAAAAAATGGATTATTGCTTATTCTTACGTCTTATTGTATCTTTATGGCCTATTTTCAAATTCTTCAAACTAGAACAAGATTTTTTTTTTTAACTGGAAAAAGTTTCCGCAACAGCAACCCGTTGCTTCTGAATTCTATGTTTTTGCGCAGCAGTTAAACCTAACATTGACTTTTGACTCGCAAGGTCACCAAAATTGACCCTGGTAAGAAAACAGGGAAACATTCGGTTTACCTTTCTTTGATTTGTGCAACAGGTAGCAGTTGCCTCCGAAAGTGTCCGAGTTGATTTTACAATTTTATGCGCAGCACGTAACCATCACGTATGGGGGACATAGTCATCGTAACCAAATCAATGGCCCTAGTGAGAGAAAATGAAAAAGAAAAATCCCTATGATTGACTTGAATGACAGACCTGTCGTCTGCTACAAAATGTTCCATAAGTCCATGTTTCATGTTTTCGCGGATGCGTAAATGGAACCTATGAGACGGTAGTCAACGTAAATGGTTTGTTGCCATGGTATAAAGACAACGGAGGGGAAAAAAAAAAAAAAAATGTCGGAAATTTTGTTCCCTACATTTGACTTAAGAAACATGTGTCGTCTGCCACGAAATGTTCCCTGAGTCGATTTTTCATGTTTTTCGCGGATACGTAAGTGGCACCTATGAGAGACGGTAGTCTACGTAAATGGGTATGTCGTCACGGTATAAAGAGATTGGAGAGAAAAAATATATTAGAAATTTAGTTCTCTTTGTTTGACTTATGCAGTTGCTACTGAAAGAGTCTTCAGTCTTTTTTTAGCCACTTGTCACATTATTTCCTGGTGTTTTCGCATGTGCGTAACTGGCACGTATGAAACGGTAGTCAATGTAACTGGGTTTCCTGTTGCGGTTTGAAGAGATTAGAAGAATTACGCTTCAATGCCCTTTGTTTGATTCATGCAATAGGAATCAATTGCTACTGAAAGAGTATTCAGTCTTTTTTTAGCCACTTGTCACATTCATTTCTGGGTTTTTTGCACTGTACATTGATCATTTTGGCTTATTCAATGTGCAGAATTTAATGTGGTCTGAGTCAGAAAATCTAATTAAGGGATAAAGGGGCATCAAGGGTTTATTTCAAGGGAAGTAACTCTTGCAGGGGGGGCTTGAAAAGACCAAAACAAGGTCTTCTGCCACCCTGTTCTCTTAAATTTTGGCCCTTTTTCAGTGAAATCTGGCATGTGTGGATGGTGCATGCCTGGCAGTTTGCCAAGGACTGCACAGCAGCCTTCAAAGGAGACTTTAAATCCACTTTTATGCCGTTTTTTGTTCACTGTTTTCTATTGATATATTAGGGCGCCATTTTGAAGTAATTTTCAAGCTCTCTGATTGGCTGATTGGGCCCAGCTTTGAATTTCTCGAAGCCTCTGATTGGCTGACTGGGCCCCATGCTGATTTCCTTATTAACCTTTTACCACACAATGACGCCTTTTTACACACCCGAAAGAGAAAGCTTTTGAAAATAATCTGAGAAAAGGAGACAATGCAGGTTACCAGCATTTTCTCCTTTTCCCACAATGTTTTCTACCCTATCGAAGAAAAAATGGATTATTGCTTATTCTTACGTCTTATTGTATCTTTATGGCCTATTTTCAAATTCTTCAAACTAGAACAAGATTTTTTTTTTTAACTGGAAAAAGTTTCCGCAACAGCAACCCGTTGCTTCTGAATTCTATGTTTTTGCGCAGCAGTTAAACCTAACATTGACTTTTGACTCGCAAGGTCACCAAAATTGACCCTGGTAAGAAAACAGGGAAACATTCGGTTTACCTTTCTTTGATTTGTGCAACAGGTAGCAGTTGCCTCCGAAAGTGTCCGAGTTGATTTTACAATTTTATGCGCAGCACGTAACCATCACGTATGGGGGACATAGTCATCGTAACCAAATCAATGGCCCTAGTGAGAGAAAACGAAAAAGAAAAATCCCTATGATTGACTTGAATGACAGACCTGTCGTCTGCTACAAAATGTTCCATAAGTCCATGTTTCATGTTTTCGCGGATGCGTAAATGGAACCTATGAGACGGTAGTCAACGTAAATGGTTTGTTGCCATGGTATAAAGACAACGGAGGGGAAAAAAAAAAAAAAAATGTCGGAAATTTTGTTCCCTACATTTGACTTAAGAAACATGTGTCGTCTGCCACGAAATGTTCCCTGAGTCGATTTTTCATGTTTTTCGCGGATACGTAAGTGGCACCTATGAGAGACGGTAGTCTACGTAAATGGGTATGTCGTCACGGTATAAAGAGATTGGAGAGAAAAAATATATTAGAAATTTAGTTCTCTTTGTTTGACTTATGCAGTTGCTACTGAAAGAGTCTTCAGTCTTTTTTTAGCCACTTGTCACATTATTTCCTGGTGTTTTCGCATGTGCGTAACTGGCACGTATGAAACGGTAGTCAATGTAACTGGGTTTCCTGTTGCGGTTTGAAGAGATTAGAAGAATTACGCTTCAATGCCCTTTGTTTGATTCATGCAATAGGAATCAATTGCTACTGAAAGAGTATTCAGTCTTTTTTTAGCCACTTGTCACATTCATTTCTGGGTTTTTTGCACTGTACATTGATCATTTTGGCTTATTCAATGTGCAGAATTTAATGTGGTCTGAGTCAGAAAATCTAATTAAGGGATAAAGGGGCATCAAGGGTTTATTTCAAGGGAAGTAACTCTTGCAGGGGGGGCTTGAAAAGACCAAAACAAGGTCTTCTGCCACCCTGTTCTCTTAAATTTTGGCCCTTTTTCAGTGAAATCTGGCATGTGTGGATGGTGCATGCCTGGCAGTTTGCCAAGGACTGCACAGCAGCCTTCAAAGGAGACTTTAAATCCACTTTTATGCCGTTTTTTGTTCACTGTTTTCTATTGATATATTAGGGCGCCATTTTGAAGTAATTTTCAAGCTCTCTGATTGGCTGATTGGGCCCAGCTTTGAATTTCTCGAAGCCTCTGATTGGCTGACTGGGCCCCATGCTGATTTCCTTATTAACCTTTTACCACACAATGACGCCTTTTTACACACCCGAAAGAGAAAGCTTTTGAAAATAATCTGAGAAAAGGAGAAAATGCAGGTTACCAGCATTTTCTCCTTTTCCCACAATGTTTTCTACCCTATCGAAGAAAAAATGGATTATTGCTTATTCTTACGTCTTATTGTATCTTTATGGCCTATTTTCAAATTCTTCAAACTAGAACAAGATTTTTTTTTTGAACTGGAAAAAGTTTCCGCAACAGCAACCCGTTGCTTCTGAATTCTATGTTTTTGCGCAGCAGTTAAACCTAACATTGACTTTTGACTCGCAAGGTCACCAAAATTGACCCTGGTAAGAAAACAGGGAAACATTCGGTTTACCTTTCTTTGATTTGTGCAACAGGTAGCAGTTGCCTCCGAAAGTGTCCGAGTTGATTTTACAATTTTATGCGCAGCACGTAACCATCACGTATGGGGGACATAGTCATCGTAACCAAATCAATGGCCCTAGTGAGAGAAAACGAAAAAGAAAAATCCCTATGATTGACTTGAATGACAGACCTGTCGTCTGCTACAAAATGTTCCATAAGTCCATGTTTCATGTTTTCGCGGATGCGTAAATGGAACCTATGAGACGGTAGTCAACGTAAATGGTTTGTTGCCATGGTATAAAGACAACGGAGGGGAAAAAAAAAAAAAAAAATGTCGGAAATTTTGTTCCCTACATTTGACTTAAGAAACATGTGTCGTCTGCCACGAAATGTTCCCTGAGTCGATTTTTCATGTTTTTCGCGGATACGTAAGTGGCACCTATGAGAGACGGTAGTCTACGTAAATGGGTATGTCGTCACGGTATAAAGAGATTGGAGAGAAAAAATATATTAGAAATTTAGTTCTCTTTGTTTGACTTATGCAGTTGCTACTGAAAGAGTCTTCAGTCTTTTTTTAGCCACTTGTCACATTATTTCCTGGTGTTTTCGCATGTGCGTAACTGGCACGTATGAAACGGTAGTCAATGTAACTGGGTTTCCTGTTGCGGTTTGAAGAGATTAGAAGAATTACGCTTCAATGCCCTTTGTTTGATTCATGCAATAGGAATCAATTGCTACTGAAAGAGTATTCAGTCTTTTTTTAGCCACTTGTCACATTCATTTCTGGGTTTTTTGCACTGTACATTGATCATTTTGGCTTATTCAATGTGCAGAATTTAATGTGGTCTGAGTCAGAAAATCTAATTAAGGGATAAAGGGGCATCAAGGGTTTATTTCAAGGGAAGTAACTCTTGCAGGGGGGGCTTGAAAAGACCAAAACAAGGTCTTCTGCCACCCTGTTCTCTTAAATTTTGGCCCTTTTTCAGTGAAATCTGGCATGTGTGGATGGTGCATGCCTGGCAGTTTGCCAAGGACTGCACAGCAGCCTTCAAAGGAGACTTTAAATCCACTTTTATGCCGTTTTTTGTTCACTGTTTTCTATTGATATATTAGGGCGCCATTTTGAAGTAATTTTCAAGCTCTCTGATTGGCTGATTGGGCCCAGCTTTGAATTTCTCGAAGCCTCTGATTGGCTGACTGGGCCCAGCTTTGAATTTCTCGAAGCCTCTGATTGGCTGACTGGGCCCCATGCTGATTTCCTTATTAACCTTTTACCACACAATGACGCCTTTTTACACACCCGAAAGAGAAAGCTTTTGAAAATAATCTGAGAAAAGGAGACAATGCAGGTTACCAGCATTTTCTCCTTTTCCCACAATGTTTTCTACCCTATCGAAGAAAAAATGGATTATTGCTTATTCTTACGTCTTATTGTATCTTTATGGCCTATTTTCAAATTCTTCAAACTAGAACAAGATTTTTTTTTTTAACTGGAAAAAGTTTCCGCAACAGCAACCCGTTGCTTCTGAATTCTATGTTTTTGCGCAGCAGTTAAACCTAACATTGACTTTTGACTCGCAAGGTCACCAAAATTGACCCTGGTAAGAAAACAGGGAAACATTCGGTTTACCTTTCTTTGATTTGTGCAACAGGTAGCAGTTGCCTCCGAAAGTGTCCGAGTTGATTTTACAATTTTATGCGCAGCACGTAACCATCACGTATGGGGGACATAGTCATCGTAACCAAATCAATGGCCCTAGTGAGAGAAAACGAAAAAGAAAAATCCCTATGATTGACTTGAATGACAGACCTGTCGTCTGCTACAAAATGTTCCATAAGTCCATGTTTCATGTTTTCGCGGATGCGTAAATGGAACCTATGAGACGGTAGTCAACGTAAATGGTTTGTTGCCATGGTATAAAGACAACGGAGGGGAAAAAAAAAAAAAAAAATGTCGGAAATTTTGTTCCCTACATTTGACTTAAGAAACATGTGTCGTCTGCCACGAAATGTTCCCTGAGTCGATTTTTCATGTTTTTCGCGGATACGTAAGTGGCACCTATGAGAGACGGTAGTCTACGTAAATGGGTATGTCGTCACGGTATAAAGAGATTGGAGAGAAAAAATATATTAGAAATTTAGTTCTCTTTGTTTGACTTATGCAGTTGCTACTGAAAGAGTCTTCAGTCTTTTTTTAGCCACTTGTCACATTATTTCCTGGTGTTTTCGCATGTGCGTAACTGGCACGTATGAAACGGTAGTCAATGTAACTGGGTTTCCTGTTGCGGTTTGAAGAGATTAGAAGAATTACGCTTCAATGCCCTTTGTTTGATTCATGCAATAGGAATCAATTGCTACTGAAAGAGTATTCAGTCTTTTTTTAGCCACTTGTCACATTCATTTCTGGGTTTTTTGCACTGTACATTGATCATTTTGGCTTATTCAATGTGCAGAATTTAATGTGGTCTGAGTCAGAAAATCTAATTAAGGGATAAAGGGGCATCAAGGGTTTATTTCAAGGGAAGTAACTCTTGCAGGGGGGGCTTGAAAAGACCAAAACAAGGTCTTCTGCCACCCTGTTCTCTTAAATTTTGGCCCTTTTTCAGTGAAATCTGGCATGTGTGGATGGTGCATGCCTGGCAGTTTGCCAAGGACTGCACAGCAGCCTTCAAAGGAGACTTTAAATCCACTTTTATGCCGTTTTTTGTTCACTGTTTTCTATTGATATATTAGGGCGCCATTTTGAAGTAATTTTCAAGCTCTCTGATTGGCTGATTGGGCCCAGCTTTGAATTTCTCGAAGCCTCTGATTGGCTGACTGGGCCCAGCTTTGAATTTCTCGAAGCCTCTGATTGGCTGACTGGGCCCCATGCTGATTTCCTTATTAACCTTTTACCACACAATGACGCCTTTTTACACACCCGAAAGAGAAAGCTTTTGAAAATAATCTGAGAAAAGGAGACAATGCAGGTTACCAGCATTTTCTCCTTTTCCCACAATGTTTTCTACCCTATCGAAGAAAAAATGGATTATTGCTTATTCTTACGTCTTATTGTATCTTTATGGCCTATTTTCAAATTCTTCAAACTAGAACAAGATTTTTTTTTTTAACTGGAAAAAGTTTCCGCAACAGCAACCCGTTGCTTCTGAATTCTATGTTTTTGCGCAGCAGTTAAACCTAACATTGACTCGCAAGGTCACCAAAATTGACCCTGGTAAGAAAACAGGGAAACATTCGGTTTACCTTTCTTTGATTTGTGCAACAGGTAGCAGTTGCCTCCGAAAGTGTCCGAGTTGATTTTACAATTTTATGCGCAGCACGTAACTATCACGTATGGGGGACATAGTCATCGTAACCAAATCAATGGCCCTAGTGAGAGAAAATGAAAAAGAAAAATCCCTATGATTGACTTGAATGACAGACCTGTCGTCTGCTACAAAATGTTCCATAAGTCCATGTTTCATGTTTTCGCGGATGCGTAAATGGAACCTATGAGACGGTAGTCAACGTAAATGGTTTGTTGCCATGGTATAAAGACAACGGAGGGGAAAAAAAAAAAAAAAAATGTCGGAAATTTTGTTCCCTACATTTGACTTAAGAAACATGTGTCGTCTGCCACGAAATGTTCCCTGAGTCGATTTTTCATGTTTTTCGCGGATACGTAAGTGGCACCTATGAGAGACGGTAGTCTACGTAAATGGGTATGTCGTCACGGTATAAAGAGATTGGAGAGAAAAAATATATTAGAAATTTAGTTCTCTTTGTTTGACTTATGCAGTTGCTACTGAAAGAGTCTTCAGTCTTTTTTTAGCCACTTGTCACATTATTTCCTGGTGTTTTCGCATGTGCGTAACTGGCACGTATGAAACGGTAGTCAATGTAACTGGGTTTCCTGTTGCGGTTTGAAGAGATTAGAAGAATTACGCTTCAATGCCCTTTGTTTGATTCATGCAATAGGAATCAATTGCTACTGAAAGAGTATTCAGTCTTTTTTTAGCCACTTGTCACATTCATTTCTGGGTTTTTTGCACTGTACATTGATCATTTTGGCTTATTCAATGTGCAGAATTTAATGTGGTCTGAGTCAGAAAATCTAATTAAGGGATAAAGGGGCATCAAGGGTTTATTTCAAGGGAAGTAACTCTTGCAGGGGGGGCTTGAAAAGACCAAAACAAGGTCTTCTGCCACCCTGTTCTCTTAAATTTTGGCCCTTTTTCAGTGAAATCTAGCATGTGTGGATGGTGCATGCCTGGCAGTTTGCCAAGGACTGCACAGCAGCCTTCAAAGGAGACTTTAAATCCACTTTTATGCCGTTTTTTGTTCACTGTTTTCTATTGATATATTAGGGCGCCATTTTGAAGTAATTTTCAAGCTCTCTGATTGGCTGATTGGGCCCAGCTTTGAATTTCTCGAAGCCTCTGATTGGCTGACTGGGCCCAGCTTTGAATTTCTCGAAGCCTCTGATTGGCTGACTGGGCCCCATGCTGATTTCCTTATTAACCTTTTACCACACAATGACGCCTTTTTACACACCCGAAAGAGAAAGCTTTTGAAAATAATCTGAGAAAAGGAGACAATGCAGGTTACCAGCATTTTCTCCTTTTCCCACAATGTTTTCTACCCTATCGAAGAAAAAATGGATTATTGCTTATTCTTACGTCTTATTGTATCTTTATGGCCTATTTTCAAATTCTTCAAACTAGAACAAGATTTTTTTTTTTAACTGGAAAAAGTTTCCGCAACAGCAACCCGTTGCTTCTGAATTCTATGTTTTTGCGCAGCAGTTAAACCTAACATTGACTTTTGACTCGCAAGGTCACCAAAATTGACCCTGGTAAGAAAACAGGGAAACATTCGGTTTACCTTTCTTTGATTTGTGCAACAGGTAGCAGTTGCCTCCGAAAGTGTCCGAGTTGATTTTACAATTTTATGCGCAGCACGTAACCATCACGTATGGGGGACATAGTCATCGTAACCAAATCAATGGCCCTAGTGAGAGAAAACGAAAAAGAAAAATCCCTATGATTGACTTGAATGACAGACCTGTCGTCTGCTACAAAATGTTCCATAAGTCCATGTTTCATGTTTTCGCGGATGCGTAAATGGAACCTATGAGACGGTAGTCAACGTAAATGGTTTGTTGCCATGGTATAAAGACAACGGAGGGGAAAAAAAAAAAAAAAAATGTCTGAAATTTTGTTCCCTACATTTGACTTAAGAAACATGTGTCGTCTGCCACGAAATGTTCCCTGAGTCGATTTTTCATGTTTTTCGCGGATACGTAAGTGGCACCTATGAGAGACGGTAGTCTACGTAAATGGGTATGTCGTCACGGTATAAAGAGATTGGAGAGAAAAAATATATTAGGAATTTAGTTCTCTTTGTTTGACTTATGCAGTTGCTACTGAAAGAGTCTTCAGTCTTTTTTTAGCCACTTGTCACATTATTTCCTGGTGTTTTCGCATGTGCGTAACTGGCACGTATGAAACGGTAGTCAATGTAACTGGGTTTCCTGTTGCGGTTTGAAGAGATTAGAAGAATTACGCTTCAATGCCCTTTGTTTGATTCATGCAATAGGAATCAATTGCTACTGAAAGAGTATTCAGTCTTTTTTTAGCCACTTGTCACATTCATTTCTGGGTTTTTTGCACTGTACATTGATCATTTTGGCTTATTCAATGTGCAGAATTTAATGTGGTCTGAGTCAGAAAATCTAATTAAGGGATAAAGGGGCATCAAGGGTTTATTTCAAGGGAAGTAACTCTTGCAGGGGGGGCTTGAAAAGACCAAAACAAGGTCTTCTGCCACCCTGTTCTCTTAAATTTTGGCCCTTTTTCAGTGAAATCTGGCATGTGTGGATGGTGCATGCCTGGCAGTTTGCCAAGGACTGCACAGCAGCCTTCAAAGGAGACTTTAAATCCACTTTTATGCCGTTTTTTGTTCACTGTTTTCTATTGATATATTAGGGCGCCATTTTGAAGTAATTTTCAAGCTCTCTGATTGGCTGATTGGGCCCAGCTTTGAATTTCTCGAAGCCTCTGATTGGCTGACTGGGCCCAGCTTTGAATTTCTCGAAGCCTCTGATTGGCTGACTGGGCCCCATGCTGATTTCCTTATTAACCTTTTACCACACAATGACGCCTTTTTACACACCCGAAAGAGAAAGCTTTTGAAAATAATCTGAGAAAAGGAGACAATGCAGGTTACCAGCATTTTCTCCTTTTCCCACAATGTTTTCTACCCTATCGAAGAAAAAATGGATTATTGCTTATTCTTACGTCTTATTGTATCTTTATGGCCTATTTTCAAATTCTTCAAACTAGAACAAGATTTTTTTTTTTAACTGGAAAAAGTTTCCGCAACAGCAACCCGTTGCTTCTGAATTCTATGTTTTTGCGCAGCAGTTAAACCTAACATTGACTTTTGACTCGCAAGGTCACCAAAATTGACCCTGGTAAGAAAACAGGGAAACATTCGGTTTACCTTTCTTTGATTTGTGCAACAGGTAGCAGTTGCCTCCGAAAGTGTCCGAGTTGATTTTACAATTTTATGCGCAGCACGTAACCATCACGTATGGGGGACATAGTCATCGTAACCAAATCAATGGCCCTAGTGAGAGAAAACGAAAAAGAAAAATCCCTATGATTGACTTGAATGACAGACCTGTCGTCTGCTACAAAATGTTCCATAAGTCCATGTTTCATGTTTTCGCGGATGCGTAAATGGAACCTATGAGACGGTAGTCAACGTAAATGGTTTGTTGCCATGGTATAAAGACAACGGAGGGGAAAAAAAAAAAAAAAAATGTCGGAAATTTTGTTCCCTACATTTGACTTAAGAAACATGTGTCGTCTGCCACGAAATGTTCCCTGAGTCGATTTTTCATGTTTTTCGCGGATACGTAAGTGGCACCTATGAGAGACGGTAGTCTACGTAAATGGGTATGTCGTCACGGTATAAAGAGATTGGAGAGAAAAAATATATTAGAAATTCAGTTCTCTTTGTTTGACTTATGCAGTTGCTACTGAAAGAGTCTTCAGTCTTTTTTTAGCCACTTGTCACATTATTTCCTGGTGTTTTCGCATGTGCGTAACTGGCACGTATGAAACGGTAGTCAATGTAACTGGGTTTCCTGTTGCGGTTTGAAGAGATTAGAAGAATTACGCTTCAATGCCCTTTGTTTGATTCATGCAATAGGAATCAATTGCTACTGAAAGAGTATTCAGTCTTTTTTTAGCCACTTGTCACATTCATTTCTGGGTTTTTTGCACTGTACATTGATCATTTTGGCTTATTCAATGTGCAGAATTTAATGTGGTCTGAGTCAGAAAATCTAATTAAGGGATAAAGGGGCATCAAGGGTTTATTTCAAGGGAAGTAACTCTTGCAGGGGGGGCTTGAAAAGACCAAAACAAGGTCTTCTGCCACCCTGTTCTCTTAAATTTTGGCCCTTTTTCAGTGAAATCTGGCATGTGTGGATGGTGCATGCCTGGCAGTTTGCCAAGGACTGCACAGCAGCCTTCAAAGGAGACTTTAAATCCACTTTTATGCCGTTTTTTGTTCACTGTTTTCTATTGATATATTAGGGCGCCATTTTGAAGTAATTTTCAAGCTCTCTGATTGGCTGATTGGGCCCAGCTTTGAATTTCTCGAAGCCTCTGATTGGCTGACTGGGCCCAGCTTTGAATTTCTCGAAGCCTCTGATTGGCTGACTGGGCCCCATGCTGATTTCCTTATTAACCTTTTACCACACAATGACGCCTTTTTACACACCCGAAAGAGAAAGCTTTTGAAAATAATCTGAGAAAAGGAGACAATGCAGGTTACCAGCATTTTCTCCTTTTCCCACAATGTTTTCTACCCTATCGAAGAAAAAATGGATTATTGCTTATTCTTACGTCTTATTGTATCTTTATGGCCTATTTTCAAATTCTTCAAACTAGAACAAGATTTTTTTTTTTAACTGGAAAAAGTTTCCGCAACAGCAACCCGTTGCTTCTGAATTCTATGTTTTTGCGCAGCAGTTAAACCTAACATTGACTTTTGACTCGCAAGGTCACCAAAATTGACCCTGGTAAGAAAACAGGGAAACATTCGGTTTACCTTTCTTTGATTTGTGCAACAGGTAGCAGTTGCCTCCGAAAGTGTCCGAGTTGATTTTACAATTTTATGCGCAGCACGTAACCATCACGTATGGGGGACATAGTCATCGTAACCAAATCAATGGCCCTAGTGAGAGAAAACGAAAAAGAAAAATCCCTATGATTGACTTGAATGACAGACCTGTCGTCTGCTACAAAATGTTCCATAAGTCCATGTTTCATGTTTTCGCGGATGCGTAAATGGAACCTATGAGACGGTAGTCAACGTAAATGGTTTGTTGCCATGGTATAAAGACAACGGAGGGGAAAAAAAAAAAAAAAAATGTCGGAAATTTTGTTCCCTACATTTGACTTAAGAAACATGTGTCGTCTGCCACGAAATGTTCCCTGAGTCGATTTTTCATGTTTTTCGCGGATACGTAAGTGGCACCTATGAGAGACGGTAGTCTACGTAAATGGGTATGTCGTCACGGTATAAAGAGATTGGAGAGAAAAAATATATTAGAAATTTAGTTCTCTTTGTTTGACTTATGCAGTTGCTACTGAAAGAGTCTTCAGTCTTTTTTTAGCCACTTGTCACATTATTTCCTGGTGTTTTCGCATGTGCGTAACTGGCACGTATGAAACGGTAGTCAATGTAACTGGGTTTCCTGTTGCGGTTTGAAGAGATTAGAAGAATTACGCTTCAATGCCCTTTGTTTGATTCATGCAATAGGAATCAATTGCTACTGAAAGAGTATTCAGTCTTTTTTTAGCCACTTGTCACATTCATTTCTGGGTTTTTTGCACTGTACATTGATCATTTTGGCTTATTCAATGTGCAGAATTTAATGTGGTCTGAGTCAGAAAATCTAATTAAGGGATAAAGGGGCATCAAGGGTTTATTTCAAGGGAAGTAACTCTTGCAGGGGGGGCTTGAAAAGACCAAAACAAGGTCTTCTGCCACCCTGTTCTCTTAAATTTTGGCCCTTTTTCAGTGAAATCTGGCATGTGTGGATGGTGCATGCCTGGCAGTTTGCCAAGGACTGCACAGCAGCCTTCAAAGGAGACTTTAAATCCACTTTTATGCCGTTTTTTGTTCACTGTTTTCTATTGATATATTAGGGCGCCATTTTGAAGTAATTTTCAAGCTCTCTGATTGGCTGATTGGGCCCAGCTTTGAATTTCTCGAAGCCTCTGATTGGCTGACTGGGCCCAGCTTTGAATTTCTCGAAGCCTCTGATTGGCTGACTGGGCCCCATGCTGATTTCCTTATTAACCTTTTACCACACAATGACGCCTTTTTACACACCCGAAAGAGAAAGCTTTTGAAAATAATCTGAGAAAAGGAGACAATGCAGGTTACCAGCATTTTCTCCTTTTCCCACAATGTTTTCTACCCTATCGAAGAAAAAATGGATTATTGCTTATTCTTACGTCTTATTGTATCTTTATGGCCTATTTTCAAATTCTTCAAACTAGAACAAGATTTTTTTTTTTAACTGGAAAAAGTTTCCGCAACAGCAACCCGTTGCTTCTGAATTCTATGTTTTTGCGCAGCAGTTAAACCTAACATTGACTTTTGACTCGCAAGGTCACCAAAATTGACCCTGGTAAGAAAACAGGGAAACATTCGGTTTACCTTTCTTTGATTTGTGCAACAGGTAGCAGTTGCCTCCGAAAGTGTCCGAGTTGATTTTACAATTTTATGCGCAGCACGTAACCATCACGTATGGGGGACATAGTCATCGTAACCAAATCAATGGCCCTAGTGAGAGAAAACGAAAAAGAAAAATCCCTATGATTGACTTGAATGACAGACCTGTCGTCTGCTACAAAATGTTCCATAAGTCCATGTTTCATGTTTTCGCGGATGCGTAAATGGAACCTATGAGACGGTAGTCAACGTAAATGGTTTGTTGCCATGGTATAAAGACAACGGAGGGGAAAAAAAAAAAAAAAAATGTCGGAAATTTTGTTCCCTACATTTGACTTAAGAAACATGTGTCGTCTGCCACGAAATGTTCCCTGAGTCGATTTTTCATGTTTTTCGCGGATACGTAAGTGGCACCTATGAGAGACGGTAGTCTACGTAAATGGGTATGTCGTCACGGTATAAAGAGATTGGAGAGAAAAAATATATTAGAAATTTAGTTCTCTTTGTTTGACTTATGCAGTTGCTACTGAAAGAGTCTTCAGTCTTTTTTTAGCCACTTGTCACATTATTTCCTGGTGTTTTCGCATGTGCGTAACTGGCACGTATGAAACGGTAGTCAATGTAACTGGGTTTCCTGTTGCGGTTTGAAGAGATTAGAAGAATTACGCTTCAATGCCCTTTGTTTGATTCATGCAATAGGAATCAATTGCTACTGAAAGAGTATTCAGTCTTTTTTTAGCCACTTGTCACATTCATTTCTGGGTTTTTTGCACTGTACATTGATCATTTTGGCTTATTCAATGTGCAGAATTTAATGTGGTCTGAGTCAGAAAATCTAATTAAGGGATAAAGGGGCATCAAGGGTTTATTTCAAGGGAAGTAACTCTTGCAGGGGGGGCTTGAAAAGACCAAAACAAGGTCTTCTGCCACCCTGTTCTCTTAAATTTTGGCCCTTTTTCAGTGAAATCTGGCATGTGTGGATGGTGCATGCCTGGCAGTTTGCCAAGGACTGCACAGCAGCCTTCAAAGGAGACTTTAAATCCACTTTTATGCCGTTTTTTGTTCACTGTTTTCTATTGATATATTAGGGCGCCATTTTGAAGTAATTTTCAAGCTCTCTGATTGGCTGATTGGGCCCAGCTTTGAATTTCTCGAAGCCTCTGATTGGCTGACTGGGCCCAGCTTTGAATTTCTCGAAGCCTCTGATTGGCTGACTGGGCCCCATGCTGATTTCCTTATTAACCTTTTACCACACAATGACGCCTTTTTACACACCCGAAAGAGAAAGCTTTTGAAAATAATCTGAGAAAAGGAGACAATGCAGGTTACCAGCATTTTCTCCTTTTCCCACAATGTTTTCTACCCTATCGAAGAAAAAATGGATTATTGCTTATTCTTACGTCTTATTGTATCTTTATGGCCTATTTTCAAATTCTTCAAACTAGAACAAGATTTTTTTTTTTAACTGGAAAAAGTTTCCGCAACAGCAACCCGTTGCTTCTGAATTCTATGTTTTTGCGCAGCAGTTAAACCTAACATTGACTTTTGACTCGCAAGGTCACCAAAATTGACCCTGGTAAGAAAACAGGGAAACATTCGGTTTACCTTTCTTTGATTTGTGCAACAGGTAGCAGTTGCCTCCGAAAGTGTCCGAGTTGATTTTACAATTTTATGCGCAGCACGTAACCATCACGTATGGGGGACATAGTCATCGTAACCAAATCAATGGCCCTAGTGAGAGAAAACGAAAAAGAAAAATCCCTATGATTGACTTGAATGACAGACCTGTCGTCTGCTACAAAATGTTCCATAAGTCCATGTTTCATGTTTTCGCGGATGCGTAAATGGAACCTATGAGACGGTAGTCAACGTAAATGGTTTGTTGCCATGGTATAAAGACAACGGAGGGGAAAAAAAAAAAAAAAAATGTCGGAAATTTTGTTCCCTACATTTGACTTAAGAAACATGTGTTGTCTGCCACGAAATGTTCCCTGAGTCGATTTTTCATGTTTTTCGCGGATACGTAAGTGGCACCTATGAGAGACGGTAGTCTACGTAAATGGGTATGTCGTCACGGTATAAAGAGATTGGAGAGAAAAAATATATTAGAAATTTAGTTCTCTTTGTTTGACTTATGCAGTTGCTACTGAAAGAGTCTTCAGTCTTTTTTTAGCCACTTGTCACATTATTTCCTGGTGTTTTCGCATGTGCGTAACTGGCACGTATGAAACGGTAGTCAATGTAACTGGGTTTCCTGTTGCGGTTTGAAGAGATTAGAAGAATTACGCTTCAATGCCCTTTGTTTGATTCATGCAATAGGAATCAATTGCTACTGAAAGAGTATTCAGTCTTTTTTTAGCCACTTGTCACATTCATTTCTGGGTTTTTTGCACTGTACATTGATCATTTTGGCTTATTCAATGTGCAGAATTTAATGTGGTCTGAGTCAGAAAATCTAATTAAGGGATAAAGGGGCATCAAGGGTTTATTTCAAGGGAAGTAACTCTTGCAGGGGGGGGCTTGAAAAGACCAAAACAAGGTCTTCTGCCACCCTGTTCTCTTAAATTTTGGCCCTTTTTCAGTGAAATCTGGCATGTGTGGATGGTGCATGCCTGGCAGTTTGCCAAGGACTGCACAGCAGCCTTCAAAGGAGACTTTAAATCCACTTTTATGCCGTTTTTTGTTCACTGTTTTCTATTGATATATTAGGGCGCCATTTTGAAGTAATTTTCAAGCTCTCTGATTGGCTGATTGGGCCCAGCTTTGAATTTCTCGAAGCCTCTGATTGGCTGACTGGGCCCAGCTTTGAATTTCTCGAAGCCTCTGATTGGCTGACTGGGCCCCATGCTGATTTCCTTATTAACCTTTTACCACACAATGACGCCTTTTTACACACCCGAAAGAGAAAGCTTTTGAAAATAATCTGAGAAAAGGAGACAATGCAGGTTACCAGCATTTTCTCCTTTTCCCACAATGTTTTCTACCCTATCGAAGAAAAAATGGATTATTGCTTATTCTTACGTCTTATTGTATCTTTATGGCCTATTTTCAAATTCTTCAAACTAGAACAAGATTTTTTTTTTTAACTGGAAAAAGTTTCCGCAACAGCAACCCGTTGCTTCTGAATTCTATGTTTTTGCGCAGCAGTTAAACCTAACATTGACTTTTGACTCGCAAGGTCACCAAAATTGACCCTGGTAAGAAAACAGGGAAACATTCGGTTTACCTTTCTTTGATTTGTGCAACAGGTAGCAGTTGCCTCCGAAAGTGTCCGAGTTGATTTTACAATTTTATGCGCAGCACGTAACCATCACGTATGGGGGACATAGTCATCGTAACCAAATCAATGGCCCTAGTGAGAGAAAACGAAAAAGAAAAATCCCTATGATTGACTTGAATGACAGACCTGTCGTCTGCTACAAAATGTTCCATAAGTCCATGTTTCATGTTTTCGCGGATGCGTAAATGGAACCTATGAGACGGTAGTCAACGTAAATGGTTTGTTGCCATGGTATAAAGACAACGGAGGGAAAAAAAAAAAAAAAAAATGTCGGAAATTTTGTTCCCTACATTTGACTTAAGAAACATGTGTCGTCTGCCACGAAATGTTCCCTGAGTCGATTTTTCATGTTTTTCGCGGATACGTAAAAGGCACCTATGAGAGACGGTAGTCTACGTAAATGGGTATGTCGTCACGGTATAAAGAGATTGGAGAGAAAAAATATATTAGAAATTTAGTTCTCTTTGTTTGACTTATGCAGTTGCTACTGAAAGAGTCTTCAGTCTTTTTTTAGCCACTTGTCACATTATTTCCTGGTGTTTTCGCATGTGCGTAACTGGCACGTATGAAACGGTAGTCAATGTAACTGGGTTTCCTGTTGCGGTTTGAAGAGATTAGAAGAATTACGCTTCAATGCCCTTTGTTTGATTCATGCAATAGGAATCAATTGCTACTGAAAGAGTATTCAGTCTTTTTTTAGCCACTTGTCACATTCATTTCTGGGTTTTTTGCACTGTACATTGATCATTTTGGCTTATTCAATGTGCAGAATTTAATGTGGTCTGAGTCAGAAAATCTAATTAAGGGATAAAGGGGCATCAAGGGTTTATTTCAAGGGAAGTAACTCTTGCAGGGGGGGCTTGAAAAGACCAAAACAAGGTCTTCTGCCACCCTGTTCTCTTAAATTTTGGCCCTTTTTCAGTGAAATCTGGCATGTGTGGATGGTGCATGCCTGGCAGTTTGCCAAGGACTGCACAGCAGCCTTCAAAGGAGACTTTAAATCCACTTTTATGCCGTTTTTTGTTCACTGTTTTCTATTGATATATTAGGGCGCCATTTTGAAGTAATTTTCAAGCTCTCTGATTGGCTGATTGGGCCCAGCTTTGAATTTCTCGAAGCCTCTGATTGGCTGACTGGGCCCAGCTTTGAATTTCTCGAAGCCTCTGATTGGCTGACTGGGCCCCATGCTGATTTCCTTATTAACCTTTTACCACACAATGACGCCTTTTTACACACCCGAAAGAGAAAGCTTTTGAAAATAATCTGAGAAAAGGAGACAATGCAGGTTACCAGCATTTTCTCCTTTTCCCACAATGTTTTCTACCCTATCGAAGAAAAAATGGATTATTGCTTATTCTTACGTCTTATTGTATCTTTATGGCCTATTTTCAAATTCTTCAAACTAGAACAAGATTTTTTTTTTTAACTGGAAAAAGTTTCCGCAACAGCAACCCGTTGCTTCTGAATTCTATGTTTTTGCGCAGCAGTTAAACCTAACATTGACTTTTGACTCGCAAGGTCACCAAAATTGACCCTGGTAAGAAAACAGGGAAACATTCGGTTTACCTTTCTTTGATTTGTGCAACAGGTAGCAGTTGCCTCCGAAAGTGTCCGAGTTGATTTTACAATTTTATGCGCAGCACGTAACCATCACGTATGGGGGACATAGTCATCGTAACCAAATCAATGGCCCTAGTGAGAGAAAACGAAAAAGAAAAATCCCTATGATTGACTTGAATGACAGACCTGTCGTCTGCTACAAAATGTTCCATAAGTCCATGTTTCATGTTTTCGCGGATGCGTAAATGGAACCTATGAGACGGTAGTCAACGTAAATGGTTTGTTGCCATGGTATAAAGACAACGGAGGGGAAAAAAAAAAAAAAAAATGTCGGAAATTTTGTTCCCTACATTTGACTTAAGAAACATGTGTCGTCTGCCACGAAATGTTCCCTGAGTCGATTTTTCATGTTTTTCGCGGATACGTAAGTGGCACCTATGAGAGACGGTAGTCTACGTAAATGGGTATGTCGTCACGGTATAAAGAGATTGGAGAGAAAAAATATATTAGAAATTTAGTTCTCTTTGTTTGACTTATGCAGTTGCTACTGAAAGAGTCTTCAGTCTTTTTTTAGCCACTTGTCACATTATTTCCTGGTGTTTTCGCATGTGCGTAACTGGCACGTATGAAACGGTAGTCAATGTAACTGGGTTTCCTGTTGCGGTTTGAAGAGATTAGAAGAATTACGCTTCAATGCCCTTTGTTTGATTCATGCAATAGGAATCAATTGCTACTGAAAGAGTATTCAGTCTTTTTTTAGCCACTTGTCACATTCATTTCTGGGTTTTTTGCACTGTACATTGATCATTTTGGCTTATTCAATGTGCAGAATTTAATGTGGTCTGAGTCAGAAAATCTAATTAAGGGATAAAGGGGCATCAAGGGTTTATTTCAAGGGAAGTAACTCTTGCAGGGGGGGCTTGAAAAGACCAAAACAAGGTCTTCTGCCACCCTGTTCTCTTAAATTTTGGCCCTTTTTCAGTGAAATCTGGCATGTGTGGATGGTGCATGCCTGGCAGTTTGCCAAGGACTGCACAGCAGCCTTCAAAGGAGACTTTAAATCCACTTTTATGCCGTTTTTTGTTCACTGTTTTCTATTGATATATTAGGGCGCCATTTTGAAGTAATTTTCAAGCTCTCTGATTGGCTGATTGGGCCCAGCTTTGAATTTCTCGAAGCCTCTGATTGGCTGACTGGGCCCAGCTTTGAATTTCTCGAAGCCTCTGATTGGCTGACTGGGCCCCATGCTGATTTCCTTATTAACCTTTTACCACACAATGACGCCTTTTTACACACCCGAAAGAGAAAGCTTTTGAAAATAATCTGAGAAAAGGAGACAATGCAGGTTACCAGCATTTTCTCCTTTTCCCACAATGTTTTCTACCCTATCGAAGAAAAAATGGATTATTGCTTATTCTTACGTCTTATTGTATCTTTATGGCCTATTTTCAAATTCTTCAAACTAGAACAAGATTTTTTTTTTTAACTGGAAAAAGTTTCCGCAACAGCAACCCGTTGCTTCTGAATTCTATGTTTTTGCGCAGCAGTTAAACCTAACATTGACTTTTGACTCGCAAGGTCACCAAAATTGACCCTGGTAAGAAAACAGGGAAACATTCGGTTTACCTTTCTTTGATTTGTGCAACAGGTAGCAGTTGCCTCCGAAAGTGTCCGAGTTGATTTTACAATTTTATGCGCAGCACGTAACCATCACGTATGGGGGACATAGTCATCGTAACCAAATCAATGGCCCTAGTGAGAGAAAACGAAAAAGAAAAATCCCTATGATTGACTTGAATGACAGACCTGTCGTCTGCTACAAAATGTTCCATAAGTCCATGTTTCATGTTTTCGCGGATGCGTAAATGGAACCTATGAGACGGTAGTCAACGTAAATGGTTTGTTGCCATGGTATAAAGACAACGGAGGGGAAAAAAAAAAAAAAAAATGTCGGAAATTTTGTTCCCTACATTTGACTTAAGAAACATGTGTTGTCTGCCACGAAATGTTCCCTGAGTCGATTTTTCATGTTTTTCGCGGATACGTAAGTGGCACCTATGAGAGACGGTAGTCTACGTAAATGGGTATGTCGTCACGGTATAAAGAGATTGGAGAGAAAAAATATATTAGAAATTTAGTTCTCTTTGTTTGACTTATGCAGTTGCTACTGAAAGAGTCTTCAGTCTTTTTTTAGCCACTTGTCACATTATTTCCTGGTGTTTTCGCATGTGCGTAACTGGCACGTATGAAACGGTAGTCAATGTAACTGGGTTTCCTGTTGCGGTTTGAAGAGATTAGAAGAATTACGCTTCAATGCCCTTTGTTTGATTCATGCAATAGGAATCAATTGCTACTGAAAGAGTATTCAGTCTTTTTTTAGCCACTTGTCACATTCATTTCTGGGTTTTTTGCACTGTACATTGATCATTTTGGCTTATTCAATGTGCAGAATTTAATGTGGTCTGAGTCAGAAAATCTAATTAAGGGATAAAGGGGCATCAAGGGTTTATTTCAAGGGAAGTAACTCTTGCAGGGGGGGGCTTGAAAAGACCAAAACAAGGTCTTCTGCCACCCTGTTCTCTTAAATTTTGGCCCTTTTTCAGTGAAATCTGGCATGTGTGGATGGTGCATGCCTGGCAGTTTGCCAAGGACTGCACAGCAGCCTTCAAAGGAGACTTTAAATCCACTTTTATGCCGTTTTTTGTTCACTGTTTTCTATTGATATATTAGGGCGCCATTTTGAAGTAATTTTCAAGCTCTCTGATTGGCTGATTGGGCCCAGCTTTGAATTTCTCGAAGCCTCTGATTGGCTGACTGGGCCCAGCTTTGAATTTCTCGAAGCCTCTGATTGGCTGACTGGGCCCCATGCTGATTTCCTTATTAACCTTTTACCACACAATGACGCCTTTTTACACACCCGAAAGAGAAAGCTTTTGAAAATAATCTGAGAAAAGGAGACAATGCAGGTTACCAGCATTTTCTCCTTTTCCCACAATGTTTTCTACCCTATCGAAGAAAAAATGGATTATTGCTTATTCTTACGTCTTATTGTATCTTTATGGCCTATTTTCAAATTCTTCAAACTAGAACAAGATTTTTTTTTTTAACTGGAAAAAGTTTCCGCAACAGCAACCCGTTGCTTCTGAATTCTATGTTTTTGCGCAGCAGTTAAACCTAACATTGACTTTTGACTCGCAAGGTCACCAAAATTGACCCTGGTAAGAAAACAGGGAAACATTCGGTTTACCTTTCTTTGATTTGTGCAACAGGTAGCAGTTGCCTCCGAAAGTGTCCGAGTTGATTTTACAATTTTATGCGCAGCACGTAACCATCACGTATGGGGGACATAGTCATCGTAACCAAATCAATGGCCCTAGTGAGAGAAAACGAAAAAGAAAAATCCCTATGATTGACTTGAATGACAGACCTGTCGTCTGCTACAAAATGTTCCATAAGTCCATGTTTCATGTTTTCGCGGATGCGTAAATGGAACCTATGAGACGGTAGTCAACGTAAATGGTTTGTTGCCATGGTATAAAGACAACGGAGGGAAAAAAAAAAAAAAAAAATGTCGGAAATTTTGTTCCCTACATTTGACTTAAGAAACATGTGTCGTCTGCCACGAAATGTTCCCTGAGTCGATTTTTCATGTTTTTCGCGGATACGTAAGTGGCACCTATGAGAGACGGTAGTCTACGTAAATGGGTATGTCGTCACGGTATAAAGAGATTGGAGAGAAAAAATATATTAGAAATTTAGTTCTCTTTGTTTGACTTATGCAGTTGCTACTGAAAGAGTCTTCAGTCTTTTTTTAGCCACTTGTCACATTATTTCCTGGTGTTTTCGCATGTGCGTAACTGGCACGTATGAAACGGTAGTCAATGTAACTGGGTTTCCTGTTGCGGTTTGAAGAGATTAGAAGAATTACGCTTCAATGCCCTTTGTTTGATTCATGCAATAGGAATCAATTGCTACTGAAAGAGTATTCAGTCTTTTTTTAGCCACTTGTCACATTCATTTCTGGGTTTTTTGCACTGTACATTGATCATTTTGGCTTATTCAATGTGCAGAATTTAATGTGGTCTGAGTCAGAAAATCTAATTAAGGGATAAAGGGGCATCAAGGGTTTATTTCAAGGGAAGTAACTCTTGCAGGGGGGGCTTGAAAAGACCAAAACAAGGTCTTCTGCCACCCTGTTCTCTTAAATTTTGGCCCTTTTTCAGTGAAATCTGGCATGTGTGGATGGTGCATGCCTGGCAGTTTGCCAAGGACTGCACAGCAGCCTTCAAAGGAGACTTTAAATCCACTTTTATGCCGTTTTTTGTTCACTGTTTTCTATTGATATATTAGGGCGCCATTTTGAAGTAATTTTCAAGCTCTCTGATTGGCTGATTGGGCCCAGCTTTGAATTTCTCGAAGCCTCTGATTGGCTGACTGGGCCCAGCTTTGAATTTCTCGAAGCCTCTGATTGGCTGACTGGGCCCCATGCTGATTTCCTTATTAACCTTTTACCACACAATGACGCCTTTTTACACACCCGAAAGAGAAAGCTTTTGAAAATAATCTGAGAAAAGGAGACAATGCAGGTTACCAGCATTTTCTCCTTTTCCCACAATGTTTTCTACCCTATCGAAGAAAAAATGGATTATTGCTTATTCTTACGTCTTATTGTATCTTTATGGCCTATTTTCAAATTCTTCAAACTAGAACAAGATTTTTTTTTTTAACTGGAAAAAGTTTCCGCAACAGCAACCCGTTGCTTCTGAATTCTATGTTTTTGCGCAGCAGTTAAACCTAACATTGACTTTTGACTCGCAAGGTCACCAAAATTGACCCTGGTAAGAAAACAGGGAAACATTCGGTTTACCTTTCTTTGATTTGTGCAACAGGTAGCAGTTGCCTCCGAAAGTGTCCGAGTTGATTTTACAATTTTATGCGCAGCACGTAACCATCACGTATGGGGGACATAGTCATCGTAACCAAATCAATGGCCCTAGTGAGAGAAAACGAAAAAGAAAAATCCCTATGATTGACTTGAATGACAGACCTGTCGTCTGCTACAAAATGTTCCATAAGTCCATGTTTCATGTTTTCGCGGATGCGTAAATGGAACCTATGAGACGGTAGTCAACGTAAATGGTTTGTTGCCATGGTATAAAGACAACGGAGGGGAAAAAAAAAAAAAAAAATGTCGGAAATTTTGTTCCCTACATTTGACTTAAGAAACATGTGTCGTCTGCCACGAAATGTTCCCTGAGTCGATTTTTCATGTTTTTCGCGGATACGTAAGTGGCACCTATGAGAGACGGTAGTCTACGTAAATGGGTATGTCGTCACGGTATAAAGAGATTGGAGAGAAAAAATATATTAGAAATTTAGTTCTCTTTGTTTGACTTATGCAGTTGCTACTGAAAGAGTCTTCAGTCTTTTTTTAGCCACTTGTCACATTATTTCCTGGTGTTTTCGCATGTGCGTAACTGGCACGTATGAAACGGTAGTCAATGTAACTGGGTTTCCTGTTGCGGTTTGAAGAGATTAGAAGAATTACGCTTCAATGCCCTTTGTTTGATTCATGCAATAGGAATCAATTGCTACTGAAAGAGTATTCAGTCTTTTTTTAGCCACTTGTCACATTCATTTCTGGGTTTTTTGCACTGTACATTGATCATTTTGGCTTATTCAATGTGCAGAATTTAATGTGGTCTGAGTCAGAAAATCTAATTAAGGGATAAAGGGGCATCAAGGGTTTATTTCAAGGGAAGTAACTCTTGCAGGGGGGGCTTGAAAAGACCAAAACAAGGTCTTCTGCCACCCTGTTCTCTTAAATTTTGGCCCTTTTTCAGTGAAATCTGGCATGTGTGGATGGTGCATGCCTGGCAGTTTGCCAAGGACTGCACAGCAGCCTTCAAAGGAGACTTTAAATCCACTTTTATGCCGTTTTTTGTTCACTGTTTTCTATTGATATATTAGGGCGCCATTTTGAAGTAATTTTCAAGCTCTCTGATTGGCTGATTGGGCCCAGCTTTGAATTTCTCGAAGCCTCTGATTGGCTGACTGGGCCCAGCTTTGAATTTCTCGAAGCCTCTGATTGGCTGACTGGGCCCCATGCTGATTTCCTTATTAACCTTTTACCACACAATGACGCCTTTTTACACACCCGAAAGAGAAAGCTTTTGAAAATAATCTGAGAAAAGGAGACAATGCAGGTTACCAGCATTTTCTCCTTTTCCCACAATGTTTTCTACCCTATCGAAGAAAAAATGGATTATTGCTTATTCTTACGTCTTATTGTATCTTTATGGCCTATTTTCAAATTCTTCAAACTAGAACAAGATTTTTTTTTTTAACTGGAAAAAGTTTCCGCAACAGCAACCCGTTGCTTCTGAATTCTATGTTTTTGCGCAGCAGTTAAACCTAACATTGACTTTTGACTCGCAAGGTCACCAAAATTGACCCTGGTAAGAAAACAGGGAAACATTCGGTTTACCTTTCTTTGATTTGTGCAACAGGTAGCAGTTGCCTCCGAAAGTGTCCGAGTTGATTTTACAATTTTATGCGCAGCACGTAACCATCACGTATGGGGGACATAGTCATCGTAACCAAATCAATGGCCCTAGTGAGAGAAAACGAAAAAGAAAAATCCCTATGATTGACTTGAATGACAGACCTGTCGTCTGCTACAAAATGTTCCATAAGTCCATGTTTCATGTTTTCGCGGATGCGTAAATGGAACCTATGAGACGGTAGTCAACGTAAATGGTTTGTTGCCATGGTATAAAGACAACGGAGGGGAAAAAAAAAAAAAAAAATGTCGGAAATTTTGTTCCCTACATTTGACTTAAGAAACATGTGTTGTCTGCCACGAAATGTTCCCTGAGTCGATTTTTCATGTTTTTCGCGGATACGTAAGTGGCACCTATGAGAGACGGTAGTCTACGTAAATGGGTATGTCGTCACGGTATAAAGAGATTGGAGAGAAAAAATATATTAGAAATTTAGTTCTCTTTGTTTGACTTATGCAGTTGCTACTGAAAGAGTCTTCAGTCTTTTTTTAGCCACTTGTCACATTATTTCCTGGTGTTTTCGCATGTGCGTAACTGGCACGTATGAAACGGTAGTCAATGTAACTGGGTTTCCTGTTGCGGTTTGAAGAGATTAGAAGAATTACGCTTCAATGCCCTTTGTTTGATTCATGCAATAGGAATCAATTGCTACTGAAAGAGTATTCAGTCTTTTTTTAGCCACTTGTCACATTCATTTCTGGGTTTTTTGCACTGTACATTGATCATTTTGGCTTATTCAATGTGCAGAATTTAATGTGGTCTGAGTCAGAAAATCTAATTAAGGGATAAAGGGGCATCAAGGGTTTATTTCAAGGGAAGTAACTCTTGCAGGGGGGGGCTTGAAAAGACCAAAACAAGGTCTTCTGCCACCCTGTTCTCTTAAATTTTGGCCCTTTTTCAGTGAAATCTGGCATGTGTGGATGGTGCATGCCTGGCAGTTTGCCAAGGACTGCACAGCAGCCTTCAAAGGAGACTTTAAATCCACTTTTATGCCGTTTTTTGTTCACTGTTTTCTATTGATATATTAGGGCGCCATTTTGAAGTAATTTTCAAGCTCTCTGATTGGCTGATTGGGCCCAGCTTTGAATTTCTCGAAGCCTCTGATTGGCTGACTGGGCCCAGCTTTGAATTTCTCGAAGCCTCTGATTGGCTGACTGGGCCCCATGCTGATTTCCTTATTAACCTTTTACCACACAATGACGCCTTTTTACACACCCGAAAGAGAAAGCTTTTGAAAATAATCTGAGAAAAGGAGACAATGCAGGTTACCAGCATTTTCTCCTTTTCCCACAATGTTTTCTACCCTATCGAAGAAAAAATGGATTATTGCTTATTCTTACGTCTTATTGTATCTTTATGGCCTATTTTCAAATTCTTCAAACTAGAACAAGATTTTTTTTTTTAACTGGAAAAAGTTTCCGCAACAGCAACCCGTTGCTTCTGAATTCTATGTTTTTGCGCAGCAGTTAAACCTAACATTGACTTTTGACTCGCAAGGTCACCAAAATTGACCCTGGTAAGAAAACAGGGAAACATTCGGTTTACCTTTCTTTGATTTGTGCAACAGGTAGCAGTTGCCTCCGAAAGTGTCCGAGTTGATTTTACAATTTTATGCGCAGCACGTAACCATCACGTATGGGGGACATAGTCATCGTAACCAAATCAATGGCCCTAGTGAGAGAAAACGAAAAAGAAAAATCCCTATGATTGACTTGAATGACAGACCTGTCGTCTGCTACAAAATGTTCCATAAGTCCATGTTTCATGTTTTCGCGGATGCGTAAATGGAACCTATGAGACGGTAGTCAACGTAAATGGTTTGTTGCCATGGTATAAAGACAACGGAGGGAAAAAAAAAAAAAAAAAATGTCGGAAATTTTGTTCCCTACATTTGACTTAAGAAACATGTGTCGTCTGCCACGAAATGTTCCCTGAGTCGATTTTTCATGTTTTTCGCGGATACGTAAGTGGCACCTATGAGAGACGGTAGTCTACGTAAATGGGTATGTCGTCACGGTATAAAGAGATTGGAGAGAAAAAATATATTAGAAATTTAGTTCTCTTTGTTTGACTTATGCAGTTGCTACTGAAAGAGTCTTCAGTCTTTTTTTAGCCACTTGTCACATTATTTCCTGGTGTTTTCGCATGTGCGTAACTGGCACGTATGAAACGGTAGTCAATGTAACTGGGTTTCCTGTTGCGGTTTGAAGAGATTAGAAGAATTACGCTTCAATGCCCTTTGTTTGATTCATGCAATAGGAATCAATTGCTACTGAAAGAGTATTCAGTCTTTTTTTAGCCACTTGTCACATTCATTTCTGGGTTTTTTGCACTGTACATTGATCATTTTGGCTTATTCAATGTGCAGAATTTAATGTGGTCTGAGTCAGAAAATCTAATTAAGGGATAAAGGGGCATCAAGGGTTTATTTCAAGGGAAGTAACTCTTGCAGGGGGGGCTTGAAAAGACCAAAACAAGGTCTTCTGCCACCCTGTTCTCTTAAATTTTGGCCCTTTTTCAGTGAAATCTGGCATGTGTGGATGGTGCATGCCTGGCAGTTTGCCAAGGACTGCACAGCAGCCTTCAAAGGAGACTTTAAATCCACTTTTATGCCGTTTTTTGTTCACTGTTTTCTATTGATATATTAGGGCGCCATTTTGAAGTAATTTTCAAGCTCTCTGATTGGCTGATTGGGCCCAGCTTTGAATTTCTCGAAGCCTCTGATTGGCTGACTGGGCCCAGCTTTGAATTTCTCGAAGCCTCTGATTGGCTGACTGGGCCCCATGCTGATTTCCTTATTAACCTTTTACCACACAATGACGCCTTTTTACACACCCGAAAGAGAAAGCTTTTGAAAATAATCTGAGAAAAGGAGACAATGCAGGTTACCAGCATTTTCTCCTTTTCCCACAATGTTTTCTACCCTATCGAAGAAAAAATGGATTATTGCTTATTCTTACGTCTTATTGTATCTTTATGGCCTATTTTCAAATTCTTCAAACTAGAACAAGATTTTTTTTTTTAACTGGAAAAAGTTTCCGCAACAGCAACCCGTTGCTTCTGAATTCTATGTTTTTGCGCAGCAGTTAAACCTAACATTGACTTTTGACTCGCAAGGTCACCAAAATTGACCCTGGTAAGAAAACAGGGAAACATTCGGTTTACCTTTCTTTGATTTGTGCAACAGGTAGCAGTTGCCTCCGAAAGTGTCCGAGTTGATTTTACAATTTTATGCGCAGCACGTAACCATCACGTATGGGGGACATAGTCATCGTAACCAAATCAATGGCCCTAGTGAGAGAAAACGAAAAAGAAAAATCCCTATGATTGACTTGAATGACAGACCTGTCGTCTGCTACAAAATGTTCCATAAGTCCATGTTTCATGTTTTCGCGGATGCGTAAATGGAACCTATGAGACGGTAGTCAACGTAAATGGTTTGTTGCCATGGTATAAAGACAACGGAGGGGAAAAAAAAAAAAAAAAATGTCGGAAATTTTGTTCCCTACATTTGACTTAAGAAACATGTGTCGTCTGCCACGAAATGTTCCCTGAGTCGATTTTTCATGTTTTTCGCGGATACGTAAGTGGCACCTATGAGAGACGGTAGTCTACGTAAATGGGTATGTCGTCACGGTATAAAGAGATTGGAGAGAAAAAATATATTAGAAATTTAGTTCTCTTTGTTTGACTTATGCAGTTGCTACTGAAAGAGTCTTCAGTCTTTTTTTAGCCACTTGTCACATTATTTCCTGGTGTTTTCGCATGTGCGTAACTGGCACGTATGAAACGGTAGTCAATGTAACTGGGTTTCCTGTTGCGGTTTGAAGAGATTAGAAGAATTACGCTTCAATGCCCTTTGTTTGATTCATGCAATAGGAATCAATTGCTACTGAAAGAGTATTCAGTCTTTTTTTAGCCACTTGTCACATTCATTTCTGGGTTTTTTGCACTGTACATTGATCATTTTGGCTTATTCAATGTGCAGAATTTAATGTGGTCTGAGTCAGAAAATCTAATTAAGGGATAAAGGGGCATCAAGGGTTTATTTCAAGGGAAGTAACTCTTGCAGGGGGGGCTTGAAAAGACCAAAACAAGGTCTTCTGCCACCCTGTTCTCTTAAATTTTGGCCCTTTTTCAGTGAAATCTGGCATGTGTGGATGGTGCATGCCTGGCAGTTTGCCAAGGACTGCACAGCAGCCTTCAAAGGAGACTTTAAATCCACTTTTATGCCGTTTTTTGTTCACTGTTTTCTATTGATATATTAGGGCGCCATTTTGAAGTAATTTTCAAGCTCTCTGATTGGCTGATTGGGCCCAGCTTTGAATTTCTCGAAGCCTCTGATTGGCTGACTGGGCCCAGCTTTGAATTTCTCGAAGCCTCTGATTGGCTGACTGGGCCCCATGCTGATTTCCTTATTAACCTTTTACCACACAATGACGCCTTTTTACACATCCGAAAGAGAAAGCTTTTGAAAATAATCTGAGAAAAGGAGACAATGCAGGTTACCAGCATTTTCTCCTTTTCCCACAATGTTTTCTACCCTATCGAAGAAAAAATGGATTATTGCTTATTCTTACGTCTTATTGTATCTTTATGGCCTATTTTCAAATTCTTCAAACTAGAACAAGATTTTTTTTTTTAACTGGAAAAAGTTTCCGCAACAGCAACCCGTTGCTTCTGAATTCTATGTTTTTGCGCAGCAGTTAAACCTAACATTGACTTTTGACTCGCAAGGTCACCAAAATTGACCCTGGTAAGAAAACAGGGAAACATTCGGTTTACCTTTCTTTGATTTGTGCAACAGGTAGCAGTTGCCTCCGAAAGTGTCCGAGTTGATTTTACAATTTTATGCGCAGCACATAACCATCACGTATGGGGGACATAGTCATCGTAACCAAATCAATGGCCCTAGTGAGAGAAAACGAAAAAGAAAAATCCCTATGATTGACTTGAATGACAGACCTGTCGTCTGCTACAAAATGTTCCATAAGTCCATGTTTCATGTTTTCGCGGATGCGTAAATGGAACCTATGAGACGGTAGTCAACGTAAATGGTTTGTTGCCATGGTATAAAGACAACGGAGGGGAAAAAAAAAAAAAAAAATGTCGGAAATTTTGTTCCCTACATTTGACTTAAGAAACATGTGTCGTCTGCCACAAAATGTTCCCTGAGTCGATTTTTCATGTTTTTCGCGGATACGTAAGTGGCACCTATGAGAGACGGTAGTCTACGTAAATGGGTATGTCGTCACGGTATAAAGAGATTGGAGAGAAAAAATATATTAGAAATTTAGTTCTCTTTGTTTGACTTATGCAGTTGCTACTGAAAGAGTCTTCAGTCTTTTTTTAGCCACTTGTCACATTATTTCCTGGTGTTTTCGCATGTGCGTAACTGGCACGTATGAAACGGTAGTCAATGTAACTGGGTTTCCTGTTGCGGTTTGAAGAGATTAGAAGAATTACGCTTCAATGCCCTTTGTTTGATTCATGCAATAGGAATCAATTGCTACTGAAAGAGTATTCAGTCTTTTTTTAGCCACTTGTCACATTCATTTCTGGGTTTTTTGCACTGTACATTGATCATTTTGGCTTATTCAATGTGCAGAATTTAATGTGGTCTGAGTCAGAAAATCTAATTAAGGGATAAAGGGGCATCAAGGGTTTATTTCAAGGGAAGTAACTCTTGCAGGGGGGGCTTGAAAAGACCAAAACAAGGTCTTCTGCCACCCTGTTCTCTTAAATTTTGGCCCTTTTTCAGTGAAATCTGGCATGTGTGGATGGTGCATGCCTGGCAGTTTGCCAAGGACTGCACAGCAGCCTTCAAAGGAGACTTTAAATCCACTTTTATGCCGTTTTTTGTTCACTGTTTTCTATTGATATATTAGGGCGCCATTTTGAAGTAATTTTCAAGCTCTCTGATTGGCTGATTGGGCCCAGCTTTGAATTTCTCGAAGCCTCTGATTGGCTGACTGGGCCCCATGCTGATTTCCTTATTAACCTTTTACCACACAATGACGCCTTTTTACACACCCGAAAGAGAAAGCTTTTGAAAATAATCTGAGAAAAGGAGACAATGCAGGTTACCAGCATTTTCTCCTTTTCCCACAATGTTTTCTACCCTATCGAAGAAAAAATGGATTATTGCTTATTCTTACGTCTTATTGTATCTTTATGGCCTATTTTCAAATTCTTCAAACTAGAACAAGATTTTTTTTTTTAACTGGAAAAAGTTTCCGCAACAGCAACCCGTTGCTTCTGAATTCTATGTTTTTGCGCAGCAGTTAAACCTAACATTGACTTTTGACTCGCAAGGTCACCAAAATTGACCCTGGTAAGAAAACAGGGAAACATTCGGTTTACCTTTCTTTGATTTGTGCAACAGGTAGCAGTTGCCTCCGAAAGTGTCCGAGTTGATTTTACAATTTTATGCGCAGCACGTAACCATCACGTATGGGGGACATAGTCATCGTAACCAAATCAATGGCCCTAGTGAGAGAAAACGAAAAAGAAAAATCCCTATGATTGACTTGAATGACAGACCTGTCGTCTGCTACAAAATGTTCCATAAGTCCATGTTTCATGTTTTCGCGGATGCGTAAATGGAACCTATGAGACGGTAGTCAACGTAAATGGTTTGTTGCCATGGTATAAAGACAACGGAGGGGAAAAAAAAAAAAAAAAATGTCGGAAATTTTGTTCCCTACATTTGACTTAAGAAACATGTGTCGTCTGCCACGAAATGTTCCCTGAGTCGATTTTTCATGTTTTTCGCGGATACGTAAGTGGCACCTATGAGAGACGGTAGTCTACGTAAATGGGTATGTCGTCACGGTATAAAGAGATTGGAGAGAAAAAATATATTAGAAATTTAGTTCTCTTTGTTTGACTTATGCAGTTGCTACTGAAAGAGTCTTCAGTCTTTTTTTAGCCACTTGTCACATTATTTCCTGGTGTTTTCGCATGTGCGTAACTGGCACGTATGAAACGGTAGTCAATGTAACTGGGTTTCCTGTTGCGGTTTGAAGAGATTAGAAGAATTACGCTTCAATGCCCTTTGTTTGATTCATGCAATAGGAATCAATTGCTACTGAAAGAGTATTCAGTCTTTTTTTAGCCACTTGTCACATTCATTTCTGGGTTTTTTGCACTGTACATTGATCATTTTGGCTTATTCAATGTGCAGAATTTAATGTGGTCTGAGTCAGAAAATCTAATTAAGGGATAAAGGGGCATCAAGGGTTTATTTCAAGGGAAGTAACTCTTGCAGGGGGGGCTTGAAAAGACCAAAACAAGGTCTTCTGCCACCCTGTTCTCTTAAATTTTGGCCCTTTTTCAGTGAAATCTGGCATGTGTGGATGGTGCATGCCTGGCAGTTTGCCAAGGACTGCACAGCAGCCTTCAAAGGAGACTTTAAATCCACTTTTATGCCGTTTTTTGTTCACTGTTTTCTATTGATATATTAGGGCGCCATTTTGAAGTAATTTTCAAGCTCTCTGATTGGCTGATTGGGCCCAGCTTTGAATTTCTCGAAGCCTCTGATTGGCTGACTGGGCCCCATGCTGATTTCCTTATTAACCTTTTACCACACAATGACGCCTTTTTACACACCCGAAAGAGAAAGCTTTTGAAAATAATCTGAGAAAAGGAGACAATGCAGGTTACCAGCATTTTCTCCTTTTCCCACAATGTTTTCTACCCTATCGAAGAAAAAATGGATTATTGCTTATTCTTACGTCTTATTGTATCTTTATGGCCTATTTTCAAATTCTTCAAACTAGAACAAGATTTTTTTTTTTAACTGGAAAAAGTTTCCGCAACAGCAACCCGTTGCTTCTGAATTCTATGTTTTTGCGCAGCAGGTAAACCTAACATTGACTTTTGACTCGCAAGGTCACCAAAATTGACCCTGGTAAGAAAACAGGGAAACATTCGGTTTACCTTTCTTTGATTTGTGCAACAGGTAGCAGTTGCCTCCGAAAGTGTCCGAGTTGATTTTACAATTTTATGCGCAGCACGTAACCATCACGTATGGGGGACATAGTCATCGTAACCAAATCAATGGCCCTAGTGAGAGAAAACGAAAAAGAAAAATCCCTATGATTGACTTGAATGACAGACCTGTCGTCTGCTACAAAATGTTCCATAAGTCCATGTTTCATGTTTTCGCGGATGCGTAAATGGAACCTATGAGACGGTAGTCAACGTAAATGGTTTGTTGCCATGGTATAAAGACAACGGAGGGGGAAAAAAAAAAAAAAATGTCGGAAATTTTGTTCCCTACATTTGACTTAAGAAACATGTGTCGTCTGCCACGAAATGTTCCCTGAGTCGATTTTTCATGTTTTTCGCGGATACGTAAGTGGCACCTATGAGAGACGGTAGTCTACGTAAATGGGTATGTCGTCACGGTATAAAGAGATTGGAGAGAAAAAATATATTAGAAATTTAGTTCTCTTTGTTTGACTTATGCAGTTGCTACTGAAAGAGTCTTCAGTCTTTTTTTAGCCACTTGTCACATTATTTCCTGGTGTTTTCGCATGTGCGTAACTGGCACGTATGAAACGGTAGTCAATGTAACTGGGTTTCCTGTTGCGGTTTGAAGAGATTAGAAGAATTACGCTTCAATGCCCTTTGTTTGATTCATGCAATAGGAATCAATTGCTACTGAAAGAGTATTCAGTCTTTTTTTAGCCACTTGTCACATTCATTTCTGGGTTTTTTGCACTGTACATTGATCATTTTGGCTTATTCAATGTGCAGAATTTAATGTGGTCTGAGTCAGAAAATCTAATTAAGGGATAAAGGGGCATCAAGGGTTTATTTCAAGGGAAGTAACTCTTGCAGGGGGGGCTTGAAAAGACCAAAACAAGGTCTTCTGCCACCCTGTTCTCTTAAATTTTGGCCCTTTTTCAGTGAAATCTGGCATGTGTGGATGGTGCATGCCTGGCAGTTTGCCAAGGACTGCACAGCAGCCTTCAAAGGAGACTTTAAATCCACTTTTATGCCGTTTTTTGTTCACTGTTTTCTATTGATATATTAGGGCGCCATTTTGAAGTAATTTTCAAGCTCTCTGATTGGCTGATTGGGCCCAGCTTTGAATTTCTCGAAGCCTCTGATTGGCTGACTGGGCCCAGCTTTGAATTTCTCGAAGCCTCTGATTGGCTGACTGGGCCCCATGCTGATTTCCTTATTAACCTTTTACCACACAATGACGCCTTTTTACACACCCGAAAGAGAAAGCTTTTGAAAATAATCTGAGAAAAGGAGACAATGCAGGTTACCAGCATTTTCTCCTTTTCCCACAATGTTTTCTACCCTATCGAAGAAAAAATGGATTATTGCTTATTCTTACGTCTTATTGTATCTTTATGGCCTATTTTCAAATTCTTCAAACTAGAACAAGATTTTTTTTTTAACTGGAAAAAGTTTCCGCAACAGCAACCCGTTGCTTCTGAATTCTATGTTTTTGCGCAGCAGTTAAACCTAACATTGACTTTTGACTCGCAAGGTCACCAAAATTGACCCTGGTAAGAAAACAGGGAAACATTCGGTTTACCTTTCTTTGATTTGTGCAACAGGTAGCAGTTGCCTCCGAAAGTGTCCGAGTTGATTTTACAATTTTATGCGCAGCACGTAACCATCACGTATGGGGGACATAGTCATCGTAACCAAATCAATGGCCCTAGTGAGAGAAAACGAAAAAGAAAAATCCCTATGATTGACTTGAATGACAGACCTGTCGTCTGCTACAAAATGTTCCATAAGTCCATGTTTCATGTTTTCGCGGATGCGTAAATGGAACCTATGAGACGGTAGTCAACGTAAATGGTTTGTTGCCATGGTATAAAGACAACGGAGGGGAAAAAAAAAAAAAAAATGTCGGAAATTTTGTTCCCTACATTTGACTTAAGAAACATGTGTCGTCTGCCACGAAATGTTCCCTGAGTCGATTTTTCATGTTTTTCGCGGATACGTAAGTGGCACCTATGAGAGACGGTAGTCTACGTAAATGGGTATGTCGTCACGGTATAAAGAGATTGGAGAGAAAAAATATATTAGAAATTTAGTTCTCTTTGTTTGACTTATGCAGTTGCTACTGAAAGAGTCTTCAGTCTTTTTTTAGCCACTTGTCACATTATTTCCTGGTGTTTTCGCATGTGCGTAACTGGCACGTATGAAACGGTAGTCAATGTAACTGGGTTTCCTGTTGCGGTTTGAAGAGATTAGAAGAATTACGCTTCAATGCCCTTTGTTTGATTCATGCAATAGGAATCAATTGCTACTGAAAGAGTATTCAGTCTTTTTTTAGCCACTTGTCACATTCATTTCTGGGTTTTTTGCACTGTACATTGATCATTTTGGCTTATTCAATGTGCAGAATTTAATGTGGTCTGAGTCAGAAAATCTAATTAAGGGATAAAGGGGCATCAAGGGTTTATTTCAAGGGAAGTAACTCTTGCAGGGGGGGCTTGAAAAGACCAAAACAAGGTCTTCTGCCACCCTGTTCTCTTAAATTTTGGCCCTTTTTCAGTGAAATCTGGCATGTGTGGATGGTGCATGCCTGGCAGTTTGCCAAGGACTGCACAGCAGCCTTCAAAGGAGACTTTAAATCCACTTTTATGCCGTTTTTTGTTCACTGTTTTCTATTGATATATTAGGGCGCCATTTTGAAGTAATTTTCAAGCTCTCTGATTGGCTGATTGGGCCCAGCTTTGAATTTCTCGAAGCCTCTGATTGGCTGACTGGGCCCAGCTTTGAATTTCTCGAAGCCTCTGATTGGCTGACTGGGCCCCATGCTGATTTCCTTATTAACCTTTTACCACACAATGACGCCTTTTTACACACCCGAAAGAGAAAGCTTTTGAAAATAATCTGAGAAAAGGAGACAATGCAGGTTACCAGCATTTTCTCCTTTTCCCACAATGTTTTCTACCCTATCGAAGAAAAAATGGATTATTGCTTATTCTTACGTCTTATTGTATCTTTATGGCCTATTTTCAAATTCTTCAAACTAGAACAAGATTTTTTTTTTTAACTGGAAAAAGTTTCCGCAACAGCAACCCGTTGCTTCTGAATTCTATGTTTTTGCGCAGCAGTTAAACCTAACATTGACTTTTGACTCGCAAGGTCACCAAAATTGACCCTGGTAAGAAAACAGGGAAACATTCGGTTTACCTTTCTTTGATTTGTGCAACAGGTAGCAGTTGCCTCCGAAAGTGTCCGAGTTGATTTTACAATTTTATGCGCAGCACGTAACCATCACGTATGGGGGACATAGTCATCGTAACCAAATCAATGGCCCTAGTGAGAGAAAACGAAAAAGAAAAATCCCTATGATTGACTTGAATGACAGACCTGTCGTCTGCTACAAAATGTTCCATAAGTCCATGTTTCATGTTTTCGCGGATGCGTAAATGGAACCTATGAGACGGTAGTCAACGTAAATGGTTTGTTGCCATGGTATAAAGACAACGGAGGGGAAAAAAAAAAAAAAAAATGTCGGAAATTTTGTTCCCTACATTTGACTTAAGAAACATGTGTCGTCTGCCACGAAATGTTCCCTGAGTCGATTTTTCATGTTTTTCGCGGATACGTAAGTGGCACCTATGAGAGACGGTAGTCTACGTAAATGGGTATGTCGTCACGGTATAAAGAGATTGGAGAGAAAAAATATATTAGAAATTTAGTTCTCTTTGTTTGACTTATGCAGTTGCTACTGAAAGAGTCTTCAGTCTTTTTTTAGCCACTTGTCACATTATTTCCTGGTGTTTTCGCATGTGCGTAACTGGCACGTATGAAACGGTAGTCAATGTAACTGGGTTTCCTGTTGCGGTTTGAAGAGATTAGAAGAATTACGCTTCAATGCCCTTTGTTTGATTCATGCAATAGGAATCAATTGCTACTGAAAGAGTATTCAGTCTTTTTTTAGCCACTTGTCACATTCATTTCTGGGTTTTTTGCACTGTACATTGATCATTTTGGCTTATTCAATGTGCAGAATTTAATGTGGTCTGAGTCAGAAAATCTAATTAAGGGATAAAGGGGCATCAAGGGTTTATTTCAAGGGAAGTAACTCTTGCAGGGGGGGCTTGAAAAGACCAAAACAAGGTCTTCTGCCACCCTGTTCTCTTAAATTTTGGCCCTTTTTCAGTGAAATCTGGCATGTGTGGATGGTGCATGCCTGGCAGTTTGCCAAGGACTGCACAGCAGCCTTCAAAGGAGACTTTAAATCCACTTTTATGCCGTTTTTTGTTCACTGTTTTCTATTGATATATTAGGGCGCCATTTTGAAGTAATTTTCAAGCTCTCTGATTGGCTGATTGGGCCCAGCTTTGAATTTCTCGAAGCCTCTGATTGGCTGACTGGGCCCAGCTTTGAATTTCTCGAAGCCTCTGATTGGCTGACTGGGCCCCATGCTGATTTCCTTATTAACCTTTTACCACACAATGACGCCTTTTTACACACCCGAAAGAGAAAGCTTTTGAAAATAATCTGAGAAAAGGAGACAATGCAGGTTACCAGCATTTTCTCCTTTTCCCACAATGTTTTCTACCCTATCGAAGAAAAAATGGATTATTGCTTATTCTTACGTCTTATTGTATCTTTATGGCCTATTTTCAAATTCTTCAAACTAGAACAAGATTTTTTTTTTTAACTGGAAAAAGTTTCCGCAACAGCAACCCGTTGCTTCTGAATTCTATGTTTTTGCGCAGCAGTTAAACCTAACATTGACTTTTGACTCGCAAGGTCACCAAAATTGACCCTGGTAAGAAAACAGGGAAACATTCGGTTTACCTTTCTTTGATTTGTGCAACAGGTAGCAGTTGCCTCCGAAAGTGTCCGAGTTGATTTTACAATTTTATGCGCAGCACGTAACCATCACGTATGGGGGACATAGTCATCGTAACCAAATCAATGGCCCTAGTGAGAGAAAACGAAAAAGAAAAATCCCTATGATTGACTTGAATGACAGACCTGTCGTCTGCTACAAAATGTTCCATAAGTCCATGTTTCATGTTTTCGCGGATGCGTAAATGGAACCTATGAGACGGTAGTCAACGTAAATGGTTTGTTGCCATGGTATAAAGACAACGGAGGGGAAAAAAAAAAAAAAAAATGTCGGAAATTTTGTTCCCTACATTTGACTTAAGAAACATGTGTCGTCTGCCACGAAATGTTCCCTGAGTCGATTTTTCATGTTTTTCGCGGATACGTAAGTGGCACCTATGAGAGACGGTAGTCTACGTAAATGGGTATGTCGTCACGGTATAAAGAGATTGGAGAGAAAAAATATATTAGAAATTTAGTTCTCTTTGTTTGACTTATGCAGTTGCTACTGAAAGAGTCTTCAGTCTTTTTTTAGCCACTTGTCACATTATTTCCTGGTGTTTTCGCATGTGCGTAACTGGCACGTATGAAACGGTAGTCAATGTAACTGGGTTTCCTGTTGCGGTTTGAAGAGATTAGAAGAATTACGCTTCAATGCCCTTTGTTTGATTCATGCAATAGGAATCAATTGCTACTGAAAGAGTATTCAGTCTTTTTTTAGCCACTTGTCACATTCATTTCTGGGTTTTTTGCACTGTACATTGATCATTTTGGCTTATTCAATGTGCAGAATTTAATGTGGTCTGAGTCAGAAAATCTAATTAAGGGATAAAGGGGCATCAAGGGTTTATTTCAAGGGAAGTAACTCTTGCAGGGGGGGGCTTGAAAAGACCAAAACAAGGTCTTCTGCCACCCTGTTCTCTTAAATTTTGGCCCTTTTTCAGTGAAATCTGGCATGTGTGGATGGTGCATGCCTGGCAGTTTGCCAAGGACTGCACAGCAGCCTTCAAAGGAGACTTTAAATCCACTTTTATGCCGTTTTTTGTTCACTGTTTTCTATTGATATATTAGGGCGCCATTTTGAAGTAATTTTCAAGCTCTCTGATTGGCTGATTGGGCCCAGCTTTGAATTTCTCGAAGCCTCTGATTGGCTGACTGGGCCCAGCTTTGAATTTCTCGAAGCCTCTGATTGGCTGACTGGGCCCCATGCTGATTTCCTTATTAACCTTTTACCACACAATGACGCCTTTTTACACACCCGAAAGAGAAAGCTTTTGAAAATAATCTGAGAAAAGGAGACAATGCAGGTTACCAGCATTTTCTCCTTTTCCCACAATGTTTTCTACCCTATCGAAGAAAAAATGGATTATTGCTTATTCTTACGTCTTATTGTATCTTTATGGCCTATTTTCAAATTCTTCAAACTAGAACAAGATTTTTTTTTTTAACTGGAAAAAGTTTCCGCAACAGCAACCCGTTGCTTCTGAATTCTATGTTTTTGCGCAGCAGTTAAACCTAACATTGACTTTTGACTCGCAAGGTCACCAAAATTGACCCTGGTAAGAAAACAGGGAAACATTCGGTTTACCTTTCTTTGATTTGTGCAACAGGTAGCAGTTGCCTCCGAAAGTGTCCGAGTTGATTTTACAATTTTATGCGCAGCACGTAACCATCACGTATGGGGGACATAGTCATCGTAACCAAATCAATGGCCCTAGTGAGAGAAAACGAAAAAGAAAAATCCCTATGATTGACTTGAATGACAGACCTGTCGTCTGCTACAAAATGTTCCATAAGTCCATGTTTCATGTTTTCGCGGATGCGTAAATGGAACCTATGAGACGGTAGTCAACGTAAATGGTTTGTTGCCATGGTATAAAGACAACGGAGGGGAAAAAAAAAAAAAAAATGTCGGAAATTTTGTTCCCTACATTTGACTTAAGAAACATGTGTCGTCTGCCACGAAATGTTCCCTGAGTCGATTTTTCATGTTTTTCGCGGATACGTAAGTGGCACCTATGAGAGACGGTAGTCTACGTAAATGGGTATGTCGTCACGGTATAAAGAGATTGGAGAGAAAAAATATATTAGAAATTTAGTTCTCTTTGTTTGACTTATGCAGTTGCTACTGAAAGAGTCTTCAGTCTTTTTTTAGCCACTTGTCACATTATTTCCTGGTGTTTTCGCATGTGCGTAACTGGCACGTATGAAACGGTAGTCAATGTAACTGGGTTTCCTGTTGCAGTTTGAAGAGATTAGAAGAATTACGCTTCAATGCCCTTTGTTTGATTCATGCAATAGGAATCAATTGCTACTGAAAGAGTATTCAGTCTTTTTTTAGCCACTTGTCACATTCATTTCTGGGTTTTTTGCACTGTACATTGATCATTTTGGCTTATTCAATGTGCAGAATTTAATGTGGTCTGAGTCAGAAAATCTAATTAAGGGATAAAGGGGCATCAAGGGTTTATTTCAAGGGAAGTAACTCTTGCAGGGGGGGGGCTTGAAAAGACCAAAACAAGGTCTTCTGCCACCCTGTTCTCTTAAATTTTGGCCCTTTTTCAGTGAAATCTGGCATGTGTGGATGGTGCATGCCTGGCAGTTTGCCAAGGACTGCACAGCAGCCTTCAAAGGAGACTTTAAATCCACTTTTATGCCGTTTTTTGTTCACTGTTTTCTATTGATATATTAGGGCGCCATTTTGAAGTAATTTTCAAGCTCTCTGATTGGCTGATTGGGCCCAGCTTTGAATTTCTCGAAGCCTCTGATTGGCTGACTGGGCCCAGCTTTGAATTTCTCGAAGCCTCTGATTGGCTGACTGGGCCCCATGCTGATTTCCTTATTAACCTTTTACCACACAATGACGCCTTTTTACACACCCGAAAGAGAAAGCTTTTGAAAATAATCTGAGAAAAGGAGACAATGCAGGTTACCAGCATTTTCTCCTTTTCCCACAATGTTTTCTACCCTATCGAAGAAAAAATGGATTATTGCTTATTCTTACGTCTTATTGTATCTTTATGGCCTATTTTCAAATTCTTCAAACTAGAACAAGATTTTTTTTTTTAACTGGAAAAAGTTTCCGCAACAGCAACCCGTTGCTTCTGAATTCTATGTTTTTGCGCAGCAGTTAAACCTAACATTGACTTTTGACTCGCAAGGTCACCAAAATTGACCCTGGTAAGAAAACAGGGAAACATTCGGTTTACCTTTCTTTGATTTGTGCAACAGGTAGCAGTTGCCTCCGAAAGTGTCCGAGTTGATTTTACAATTTTATGCGCAGCACGTAACCATCACGTATGGGGGACATAGTCATCGTAACCAAATCAATGGCCCTAGTGAGAGAAAACGAAAAAGAAAAATCCCTATGATTGACTTGAATGACAGACCTGTCGTCTGCTACAAAATGTTCCATAAGTCCATGTTTCATGTTTTCGCGGATGCGTAAATGGAACCTATGAGACGGTAGTCAACGTAAATGGTTTGTTGCCATGGTATAAAGACAACGGAGGGGAAAAAAAAAAAAAAAAATGTCGGAAATTTTGTTCCCTACATTTGACTTAAGAAACATGTGTCGTCTGCCACGAAATGTTCCCTGAGTCGATTTTTCATGTTTTTCGCGGATACGTAAGTGGCACCTATGAGAGACGGTAGTCTACGTAAATGGGTATGTCGTCACGGTATAAAGAGATTGGAGAGAAAAAATATATTAGAAATTTAGTTCTCTTTGTTTGACTTATGCAGTTGCTACTGAAAGAGTCTTCAGTCTTTTTTTAGCCACTTGTCACATTATTTCCTGGTGTTTTCGCATGTGCGTAACTGGCACGTATGAAACGGTAGTCAATGTAACTGGGTTTCCTGTTGCGGTTTGAAGAGATTAGAAGAATTACGCTTCAATGCCCTTTGTTTGATTCATGCAATAGGAATCAATTGCTACTGAAAGAGTATTCAGTCTTTTTTTAGCCACTTGTCACATTCATTTCTGGGTTTTTTGCACTGTACATTGATCATTTTGGCTTATTCAATGTGCAGAATTTAATGTGGTCTGAGTCAGAAAATCTAATTAAGGGATAAAGGGGCATCAAGGGTTTATTTCAAGGGAAGTAACTCTTGCAGGGGGGGGCTTGAAAAGACCAAAACAAGGTCTTCTGCCACCCTGTTCTCTTAAATTTTGGCCGTTTTTCAGTGAAATCTGGCATGTGTGGATGGTGCATGCCTGGCAGTTTGCCAAGGACTGCACAGCAGCCTTCAAAGGAGACTTTAAATCCACTTTTATGCCGTTTTTTGTTCACTGTTTTCTATTGATATATTAGGGCGCCATTTTGAAGTAATTTTCAAGCTCTCTGATTGGCTGATTGGGCCCAGCTTTGAATTTCTCGAAGCCTCTGATTGGCTGACTGGGCCCAGCTTTGAATTTCTCGAAGCCTCTGATTGGCTGACTGGGCCCCATGCTGATTTCCTTATTAACCTTTTACCACACAATGACGCCTTTTTACACACCCGAAAGAGAAAGCTTTTGAAAATAATCTGAGAAAAGGAGACAATGCAGGTTACCAGCATTTTCTCCTTTTCCCACAATGTTTTCTACCCTATCGAAGAAAAAATGGATTATTGCTTATTCTTACGTCTTATTGTATCTTTATGGCCTATTTTCAAATTCTTCAAACTAGAACAAGATTTTTTTTTTTAACTGGAAAAAGTTTCCGCAACAGCAACCCGTTGCTTCTGAATTCTATGTTTTTGCGCAGCAGTTAAACCTAACATTGACTTTTGACTCGCAAGGTCACCAAAATTGACCCTGGTAAGAAAACAGGGAAACATTCGGTTTACCTTTCTTTGATTTGTGCAACAGGTAGCAGTTGCCTCCGAAAGTGTCCGAGTTGATTTTACAATTTTATGCGCAGCACATAACCATCACGTATGGGGGACATAGTCATCGTAACCAAATCAATGGCCCTAGTGAGAGAAAACGAAAAAGAAAAATCCCTATGATTGACTTGAATGACAGACCTGTCGTCTGCTACAAAATGTTCCATAAGTCCATGTTTCATGTTTTCGCGGATGCGTAAATGGAACCTATGAGACGGTAGTCAACGTAAATGGTTTGTTGCCATGGTATAAAGACAACGGAGGGGAAAAAAAAAAAAAAAAATGTCGGAAATTTTGTTCCCTACATTTGACTTAAGAAACATGTGTCGTCTGCCACAAAATGTTCCCTGAGTCGATTTTTCATGTTTTTCGCGGATACGTAAGTGGCACCTATGAGAGACGGTAGTCTACGTAAATGGGTATGTCGTCACGGTATAAAGAGATTGGAGAGAAAAAATATATTAGAAATTTAGTTCTCTTTGTTTGACTTATGCAGTTGCTACTGAAAGAGTCTTCAGTCTTTTTTTAGCCACTTGTCACATTATTTCCTGGTGTTTTCGCATGTGCGTAACTGGCACGTATGAAACGGTAGTCAATGTAACTGGGTTTCCTGTTGCGGTTTGAAGAGATTAGAAGAATTACGCTTCAATGCCCTTTGTTTGATTCATGCAATAGGAATCAATTGCTACTGAAAGAGTATTCAGTCTTTTTTTAGCCACTTGTCACATTCATTTCTGGGTTTTTTGCACTGTACATTGATCATTTTGGCTTATTCAATGTGCAGAATTTAATGTGGTCTGAGTCAGAAAATCTAATTAAGGGATAAAGGGGCATCAAGGGTTTATTTCAAGGGAAGTAACTCTTGCAGGGGGGGCTTGAAAAGACCAAAACAAGGTCTTCTGCCACCCTGTTCTCTTAAATTTTGGCCCTTTTTCAGTGAAATCTGGCATGTGTGGATGGTGCATGCCTGGCAGTTTGCCAAGGACTGCACAGCAGCCTTCAAAGGAGACTTTAAATCCACTTTTATGCCGTTTTTTGTTCACTGTTTTCTATTGATATATTAGGGCGCCATTTTGAAGTAATTTTCAAGCTCTCTGATTGGCTGATTGGGCCCAGCTTTGAATTTCTCGAAGCCTCTGATTGGCTGACTGGGCCCCATGCTGATTTCCTTATTAACCTTTTACCACACAATGACGCCTTTTTACACACCCGAAAGAGAAAGCTTTTGAAAATAATCTGAGAAAAGGAGACAATGCAGGTTACCAGCATTTTCTCCTTTTCCCACAATGTTTTCTACCCTATCGAAGAAAAAATGGATTATTGCTTATTCTTACGTCTTATTGTATCTTTATGGCCTATTTTCAAATTCTTCAAACTAGAACAAGATTTTTTTTTTTAACTGGAAAAAGTTTCCGCAACAGCAACCCGTTGCTTCTGAATTCTATGTTTTTGCGCAGCAGTTAAACCTAACATTGACTTTTGACTCGCAAGGTCACCAAAATTGACCCTGGTAAGAAAACAGGGAAACATTCGGTTTACCTTTCTTTGATTTGTGCAACAGGTAGCAGTTGCCTCCGAAAGTGTCCGAGTTGATTTTACAATTTTATGCGCAGCACGTAACCATCACGTATGGGGGACATAGTCATCGTAACCAAATCAATGGCCCTAGTGAGAGAAAACGAAAAAGAAAAATCCCTATGATTGACTTGAATGACAGACCTGTCGTCTGCTACAAAATGTTCCATAAGTCCATGTTTCATGTTTTCGCGGATGCGTAAATGGAACCTATGAGACGGTAGTCAACGTAAATGGTTTGTTGCCATGGTATAAAGACAACGGAGGGGAAAAAAAAAAAAAAAAATGTCGGAAATTTTGTTCCCTACATTTGACTTAAGAAACATGTGTCGTCTGCCACGAAATGTTCCCTGAGTCGATTTTTCATGTTTTTCGCGGATACGTAAGTGGCACCTATGAGAGACGGTAGTCTACGTAAATGGGTATGTCGTCACGGTATAAAGAGATTGGAGAGAAAAAATATATTAGAAATTTAGTTCTCTTTGTTTGACTTATGCAGTTGCTACTGAAAGAGTCTTCAGTCTTTTTTTAGCCACTTGTCACATTATTTCCTGGTGTTTTCGCATGTGCGTAACTGGCACGTATGAAACGGTAGTCAATGTAACTGGGTTTCCTGTTGCGGTTTGAAGAGATTAGAAGAATTACGCTTCAATGCCCTTTGTTTGATTCATGCAATAGGAATCAATTGCTACTGAAAGAGTATTCAGTCTTTTTTTAGCCACTTGTCACATTCATTTCTGGGTTTTTTGCACTGTACATTGATCATTTTGGCTTATTCAATGTGCAGAATTTAATGTGGTCTGAGTCAGAAAATCTAATTAAGGGATAAAGGGGCATCAAGGGTTTATTTCAAGGGAAGTAACTCTTGCAGGGGGGGCTTGAAAAGACCAAAACAAGGTCTTCTGCCACCCTGTTCTCTTAAATTTTGGCCCTTTTTCAGTGAAATCTGGCATGTGTGGATGGTGCATGCCTGGCAGTTTGCCAAGGACTGCACAGCAGCCTTCAAAGGAGACTTTAAATCCACTTTTATGCCGTTTTTTGTTCACTGTTTTCTATTGATATATTAGGGCGCCATTTTGAAGTAATTTTCAAGCTCTCTGATTGGCTGATTGGGCCCAGCTTTGAATTTCTCGAAGCCTCTGATTGGCTGACTGGGCCCCATGCTGATTTCCTTATTAACCTTTTACCACACAATGACGCCTTTTTACACACCCGAAAGAGAAAGCTTTTGAAAATAATCTGAGAAAAGGAGACAATGCAGGTTACCAGCATTTTCTCCTTTTCCCACAATGTTTTCTACCCTATCGAAGAAAAAATGGATTATTGCTTATTCTTACGTCTTATTGTATCTTTATGGCCTATTTTCAAATTCTTCAAACTAGAACAAGATTTTTTTTTTTAACTGGAAAAAGTTTCCGCAACAGCAACCCGTTGCTTCTGAATTCTATGTTTTTGCGCAGCAGGTAAACCTAACATTGACTTTTGACTCGCAAGGTCACCAAAATTGACCCTGGTAAGAAAACAGGGAAACATTCGGTTTACCTTTCTTTGATTTGTGCAACAGGTAGCAGTTGCCTCCGAAAGTGTCCGAGTTGATTTTACAATTTTATGCGCAGCACGTAACCATCACGTATGGGGGACATAGTCATCGTAACCAAATCAATGGCCCTAGTGAGAGAAAACGAAAAAGAAAAATCCCTATGATTGACTTGAATGACAGACCTGTCGTCTGCTACAAAATGTTCCATAAGTCCATGTTTCATGTTTTCGCGGATGCGTAAATGGAACCTATGAGACGGTAGTCAACGTAAATGGTTTGTTGCCATGGTATAAAGACAACGGAGGGGGAAAAAAAAAAAAAAATGTCGGAAATTTTGTTCCCTACATTTGACTTAAGAAACATGTGTCGTCTGCCACGAAATGTTCCCTGAGTCGATTTTTCATGTTTTTCGCGGATACGTAAGTGGCACCTATGAGAGACGGTAGTCTACGTAAATGGGTATGTCGTCACGGTATAAAGAGATTGGAGAGAAAAAATATATTAGAAATTTAGTTCTCTTTGTTTGACTTATGCAGTTGCTACTGAAAGAGTCTTCAGTCTTTTTTTAGCCACTTGTCACATTATTTCCTGGTGTTTTCGCATGTGCGTAACTGGCACGTATGAAACGGTAGTCAATGTAACTGGGTTTCCTGTTGCGGTTTGAAGAGATTAGAAGAATTACGCTTCAATGCCCTTTGTTTGATTCATGCAATAGGAATCAATTGCTACTGAAAGAGTATTCAGTCTTTTTTTAGCCACTTGTCACATTCATTTCTGGGTTTTTTGCACTGTACATTGATCATTTTGGCTTATTCAATGTGCAGAATTTAATGTGGTCTGAGTCAGAAAATCTAATTAAGGGATAAAGGGGCATCAAGGGTTTATTTCAAGGGAAGTAACTCTTGCAGGGGGGGCTTGAAAAGACCAAAACAAGGTCTTCTGCCACCCTGTTCTCTTAAATTTTGGCCCTTTTTCAGTGAAATCTGGCATGTGTGGATGGTGCATGCCTGGCAGTTTGCCAAGGACTGCACAGCAGCCTTCAAAGGAGACTTTAAATCCACTTTTATGCCGTTTTTTGTTCACTGTTTTCTATTGATATATTAGGGCGCCATTTTGAAGTAATTTTCAAGCTCTCTGATTGGCTGATTGGGCCCAGCTTTGAATTTCTCGAAGCCTCTGATTGGCTGACTGGGCCCAGCTTTGAATTTCTCGAAGCCTCTGATTGGCTGACTGGGCCCCATGCTGATTTCCTTATTAACCTTTTACCACACAATGACGCCTTTTTACACACCCGAAAGAGAAAGCTTTTGAAAATAATCTGAGAAAAGGAGACAATGCAGGTTACCAGCATTTTCTCCTTTTCCCACAATGTTTTCTACCCTATCGAAGAAAAAATGGATTATTGCTTATTCTTACGTCTTATTGTATCTTTATGGCCTATTTTCAAATTCTTCAAACTAGAACAAGATTTTTTTTTTAACTGGAAAAAGTTTCCGCAACAGCAACCCGTTGCTTCTGAATTCTATGTTTTTGCGCAGCAGTTAAACCTAACATTGACTTTTGACTCGCAAGGTCACCAAAATTGACCCTGGTAAGAAAACAGGGAAACATTCGGTTTACCTTTCTTTGATTTGTGCAACAGGTAGCAGTTGCCTCCGAAAGTGTCCGAGTTGATTTTACAATTTTATGCGCAGCACGTAACCATCACGTATGGGGGACATAGTCATCGTAACCAAATCAATGGCCCTAGTGAGAGAAAACGAAAAAGAAAAATCCCTATGATTGACTTGAATGACAGACCTGTCGTCTGCTACAAAATGTTCCATAAGTCCATGTTTCATGTTTTCGCGGATGCGTAAATGGAACCTATGAGACGGTAGTCAACGTAAATGGTTTGTTGCCATGGTATAAAGACAACGGAGGGGAAAAAAAAAAAAAAAATGTCGGAAATTTTGTTCCCTACATTTGACTTAAGAAACATGTGTCGTCTGCCACGAAATGTTCCCTGAGTCGATTTTTCATGTTTTTCGCGGATACGTAAGTGGCACCTATGAGAGACGGTAGTCTACGTAAATGGGTATGTCGTCACGGTATAAAGAGATTGGAGAGAAAAAATATATTAGAAATTTAGTTCTCTTTGTTTGACTTATGCAGTTGCTACTGAAAGAGTCTTCAGTCTTTTTTTAGCCACTTGTCACATTATTTCCTGGTGTTTTCGCATGTGCGTAACTGGCACGTATGAAACGGTAGTCAATGTAACTGGGTTTCCTGTTGCGGTTTGAAGAGATTAGAAGAATTACGCTTCAATGCCCTTTGTTTGATTCATGCAATAGGAATCAATTGCTACTGAAAGAGTATTCAGTCTTTTTTTAGCCACTTGTCACATTCATTTCTGGGTTTTTTGCACTGTACATTGATCATTTTGGCTTATTCAATGTGCAGAATTTAATGTGGTCTGAGTCAGAAAATCTAATTAAGGGATAAAGGGGCATCAAGGGTTTATTTCAAGGGAAGTAACTCTTGCAGGGGGGGCTTGAAAAGACCAAAACAAGGTCTTCTGCCACCCTGTTCTCTTAAATTTTGGCCCTTTTTCAGTGAAATCTGGCATGTGTGGATGGTGCATGCCTGGCAGTTTGCCAAGGACTGCACAGCAGCCTTCAAAGGAGACTTTAAATCCACTTTTATGCCGTTTTTTGTTCACTGTTTTCTATTGATATATTAGGGCGCCATTTTGAAGTAATTTTCAAGCTCTCTGATTGGCTGATTGGGCCCAGCTTTGAATTTCTCGAAGCCTCTGATTGGCTGACTGGGCCCAGCTTTGAATTTCTCGAAGCCTCTGATTGGCTGACTGGGCCCCATGCTGATTTCCTTATTAACCTTTTACCACACAATGACGCCTTTTTACACACCCGAAAGAGAAAGCTTTTGAAAATAATCTGAGAAAAGGAGACAATGCAGGTTACCAGCATTTTCTCCTTTTCCCACAATGTTTTCTACCCTATCGAAGAAAAAATGGATTATTGCTTATTCTTACGTCTTATTGTATCTTTATGGCCTATTTTCAAATTCTTCAAACTAGAACAAGATTTTTTTTTTTAACTGGAAAAAGTTTCCGCAACAGCAACCCGTTGCTTCTGAATTCTATGTTTTTGCGCAGCAGTTAAACCTAACATTGACTTTTGACTCGCAAGGTCACCAAAATTGACCCTGGTAAGAAAACAGGGAAACATTCGGTTTACCTTTCTTTGATTTGTGCAACAGGTAGCAGTTGCCTCCGAAAGTGTCCGAGTTGATTTTACAATTTTATGCGCAGCACGTAACCATCACGTATGGGGGACATAGTCATCGTAACCAAATCAATGGCCCTAGTGAGAGAAAACGAAAAAGAAAAATCCCTATGATTGACTTGAATGACAGACCTGTCGTCTGCTACAAAATGTTCCATAAGTCCATGTTTCATGTTTTCGCGGATGCGTAAATGGAACCTATGAGACGGTAGTCAACGTAAATGGTTTGTTGCCATGGTATAAAGACAACGGAGGGGAAAAAAAAAAAAAAAAATGTCGGAAATTTTGTTCCCTACATTTGACTTAAGAAACATGTGTCGTCTGCCACGAAATGTTCCCTGAGTCGATTTTTCATGTTTTTCGCGGATACGTAAGTGGCACCTATGAGAGACGGTAGTCTACGTAAATGGGTATGTCGTCACGGTATAAAGAGATTGGAGAGAAAAAATATATTAGAAATTTAGTTCTCTTTGTTTGACTTATGCAGTTGCTACTGAAAGAGTCTTCAGTCTTTTTTTAGCCACTTGTCACATTATTTCCTGGTGTTTTCGCATGTGCGTAACTGGCACGTATGAAACGGTAGTCAATGTAACTGGGTTTCCTGTTGCGGTTTGAAGAGATTAGAAGAATTACGCTTCAATGCCCTTTGTTTGATTCATGCAATAGGAATCAATTGCTACTGAAAGAGTATTCAGTCTTTTTTTAGCCACTTGTCACATTCATTTCTGGGTTTTTTGCACTGTACATTGATCATTTTGGCTTATTCAATGTGCAGAATTTAATGTGGTCTGAGTCAGAAAATCTAATTAAGGGATAAAGGGGCATCAAGGGTTTATTTCAAGGGAAGTAACTCTTGCAGGGGGGGCTTGAAAAGACCAAAACAAGGTCTTCTGCCACCCTGTTCTCTTAAATTTTGGCCCTTTTTCAGTGAAATCTGGCATGTGTGGATGGTGCATGCCTGGCAGTTTGCCAAGGACTGCACAGCAGCCTTCAAAGGAGACTTTAAATCCACTTTTATGCCGTTTTTTGTTCACTGTTTTCTATTGATATATTAGGGCGCCATTTTGAAGTAATTTTCAAGCTCTCTGATTGGCTGATTGGGCCCAGCTTTGAATTTCTCGAAGCCTCTGATTGGCTGACTGGGCCCAGCTTTGAATTTCTCGAAGCCTCTGATTGGCTGACTGGGCCCCATGCTGATTTCCTTATTAACCTTTTACCACACAATGACGCCTTTTTACACACCCGAAAGAGAAAGCTTTTGAAAATAATCTGAGAAAAGGAGACAATGCAGGTTACCAGCATTTTCTCCTTTTCCCACAATGTTTTCTACCCTATCGAAGAAAAAATGGATTATTGCTTATTCTTACGTCTTATTGTATCTTTATGGCCTATTTTCAAATTCTTCAAACTAGAACAAGATTTTTTTTTTTAACTGGAAAAAGTTTCCGCAACAGCAACCCGTTGCTTCTGAATTCTATGTTTTTGCGCAGCAGTTAAACCTAACATTGACTTTTGACTCGCAAGGTCACCAAAATTGACCCTGGTAAGAAAACAGGGAAACATTCGGTTTACCTTTCTTTGATTTGTGCAACAGGTAGCAGTTGCCTCCGAAAGTGTCCGAGTTGATTTTACAATTTTATGCGCAGCACGTAACCATCACGTATGGGGGACATAGTCATCGTAACCAAATCAATGGCCCTAGTGAGAGAAAACGAAAAAGAAAAATCCCTATGATTGACTTGAATGACAGACCTGTCGTCTGCTACAAAATGTTCCATAAGTCCATGTTTCATGTTTTCGCGGATGCGTAAATGGAACCTATGAGACGGTAGTCAACGTAAATGGTTTGTTGCCATGGTATAAAGACAACGGAGGGGAAAAAAAAAAAAAAAAATGTCGGAAATTTTGTTCCCTACATTTGACTTAAGAAACATGTGTCGTCTGCCACGAAATGTTCCCTGAGTCGATTTTTCATGTTTTTCGCGGATACTAAGTGGCACCTATGAGAGACGGTAGTCTACGTAAATGGGTATGTCGTCACGGTATAAAGAGATTGGAGAGAAAAAATATATTAGAAATTTAGTTCTCTTTGTTTGACTTATGCAGTTGCTACTGAAAGAGTCTTCAGTCTTTTTTTAGCCACTTGTCACATTATTTCCTGGTGTTTTCGCATGTGCGTAACTGGCACGTATGAAACGGTAGTCAATGTAACTGGGTTTCCTGTTGCAGTTTGAAGAGATTAGAAGAATTACGCTTCAATGCCCTTTGTTTGATTCATGCAATAGGAATCAATTGCTACTGAAAGAGTATTCAGTCTTTTTTTAGCCACTTGTCACATTCATTTCTGGGTTTTTTGCACTGTACATTGATCATTTTGGCTTATTCAATGTGCAGAATTTAATGTGGTCTGAGTCAGAAAATCTAATTAAGGGATAAAGGGGCATCAAGGGTTTATTTCAAGGGAAGTAACTCTTGCAGGGGGGGGGCTTGAAAAGACCAAAACAAGGTCTTCTGCCACCCTGTTCTCTTAAATTTTGGCCCTTTTTCAGTGAAATCTGGCATGTGTGGATGGTGCATGCCTGGCAGTTTGCCAAGGACTGCACAGCAGCCTTCAAAGGAGACTTTAAATCCACTTTTATGCCGTTTTTTGTTCACTGTTTTCTATTGATATATTAGGGCGCCATTTTGAAGTAATTTTCAAGCTCTCTGATTGGCTGATTGGGCCCAGCTTTGAATTTCTCGAAGCCTCTGATTGGCTGACTGGGCCCAGCTTTGAATTTCTCGAAGCCTCTGATTGGCTGACTGGGCCCCATGCTGATTTCCTTATTAACCTTTTACCACACAATGACGCCTTTTTACACACCCGAAAGAGAAAGCTTTTGAAAATAATCTGAGAAAAGGAGACAATGCAGGTTACCAGCATTTTCTCCTTTTCCCACAATGTTTTCTACCCTATCGAAGAAAAAATGGATTATTGCTTATTCTTACGTCTTATTGTATCTTTATGGCCTATTTTCAAATTCTTCAAACTAGAACAAGATTTTTTTTTTTAACTGGAAAAAGTTTCCGCAACAGCAACCCGTTGCTTCTGAATTCTATGTTTTTGCGCAGCAGTTAAACCTAACATTGACTTTTGACTCGCAAGGTCACCAAAATTGACCCTGGTAAGAAAACAGGGAAACATTCGGTTTACCTTTCTTTGATTTGTGCAACAGGTAGCAGTTGCCTCCGAAAGTGTCCGAGTTGATTTTACAATTTTATGCGCAGCACGTAACCATCACGTATGGGGGACATAGTCATCGTAACCAAATCAATGGCCCTAGTGAGAGAAAACGAAAAAGAAAAATCCCTATGATTGACTTGAATGACAGACCTGTCGTCTGCTACAAAATGTTCCATAAGTCCATGTTTCATGTTTTCGCGGATGCGTAAATGGAACCTATGAGACGGTAGTCAACGTAAATGGTTTGTTGCCATGGTATAAAGACAACGGAGGGGAAAAAAAAAAAAAAAAATGTCGGAAATTTTGTTCCCTACATTTGACTTAAGAAACATGTGTCGTCTGCCACGAAATGTTCCCTGAGTCGATTTTTCATGTTTTTCGCGGATACGTAAGTGGCACCTATGAGAGACGGTAGTCTACGTAAATGGGTATGTCGTCACGGTATAAAGAGATTGGAGAGAAAAAATATATTAGAAATTTAGTTCTCTTTGTTTGACTTATGCAGTTGCTACTGAAAGAGTCTTCAGTCTTTTTTTAGCCACTTGTCACATTATTTCCTGGTGTTTTCGCATGTGCGTAACTGGCACGTATGAAACGGTAGTCAATGTAACTGGGTTTCCTGTTGCGGTTTGAAGAGATTAGAAGAATTACGCTTCAATGCCCTTTGTTTGATTCATGCAATAGGAATCAATTGCTACTGAAAGAGTATTCAGTCTTTTTTTAGCCACTTGTCACATTCATTTCTGGGTTTTTTGCACTGTACATTGATCATTTTGGCTTATTCAATGTGCAGAATTTAATGTGGTCTGAGTCAGAAAATCTAATTAAGGGATAAAGGGGCATCAAGGGTTTATTTCAAGGGAAGTAACTCTTGCAGGGGGGGGCTTGAAAAGACCAAAACAAGGTCTTCTGCCACCCTGTTCTCTTAAATTTTGGCCCTTTTTCAGTGAAATCTGGCATGTGTGGATGGTGCATGCCTGGCAGTTTGCCAAGGACTGCACAGCAGCCTTCAAAGGAGACTTTAAATCCACTTTTATGCCGTTTTTTGTTCACTGTTTTCTATTGATATATTAGGGCGCCATTTTGAAGTAATTTTCAAGCTCTCTGATTGGCTGATTGGGCCCAGCTTTGAATTTCTCGAAGCCTCTGATTGGCTGACTGGGCCCAGCTTTGAATTTCTCGAAGCCTCTGATTGGCTGACTGGGCCCCATGCTGATTTCCTTATTAACCTTTTACCACACAATGACGCCTTTTTACACACCCGAAAGAGAAAGCTTTTGAAAATAATCTGAGAAAAGGAGACAATGCAGGTTACCAGCATTTTCTCCTTTTCCCACAATGTTTTCTACCCTATCGAAGAAAAAATGGATTATTGCTTATTCTTACGTCTTATTGTATCTTTATGGCCTATTTTCAAATTCTTCAAACTAGAACAAGATTTTTTTTTTTAACTGGAAAAAGTTTCCGCAACAGCAACCCGTTGCTTCTGAATTCTATGTTTTTGCGCAGCAGTTAAACCTAACATTGACTTTTGACTCGCAAGGTCACCAAAATTGACCCTGGTAAGAAAACAGGGAAACATTCGGTTTACCTTTCTTTGATTTGTGCAACAGGTAGCAGTTGCCTCCGAAAGTGTCCGAGTTGATTTTACAATTTTATGCGCAGCACGTAACCATCACGTATGGGGGACATAGTCATCGTAACCAAATCAATGGCCCTAGTGAGAGAAAACGAAAAAGAAAAATCCCTATGATTGACTTGAATGACAGACCTGTCGTCTGCTACAAAATGTTCCATAAGTCCATGTTTCATGTTTTCGCGGATGCGTAAATGGAACCTATGAGACGGTAGTCAACGTAAATGGTTTGTTGCCATGGTATAAAGACAACGGAGGGGAAAAAAAAAAAAAAAAATGTCGGAAATTTTGTTCCCTACATTTGACTTAAGAAACATGTGTCGTCTGCCACGAAATGTTCCCTGAGTCGATTTTTCATGTTTTTCGCGGATACGTAAGTGGCACCTATGAGAGACGGTAGTCTACGTAAATGGGTATGTCGTCACGGTATAAAGAGATTGGAGAGAAAAAATATATTAGAAATTTAGTTCTCTTTGTTTGACTTATGCAGTTGCTACTGAAAGAGTCTTCAGTCTTTTTTTAGCCACTTGTCACATTATTTCCTGGTGTTTTCGCATGTGCGTAACTGGCACGTATGAAACGGTAGTCAATGTAACTGGGTTTCCTGTTGCGGTTTGAAGAGATTAGAAGAATTACGCTTCAATGCCCTTTGTTTGATTCATGCAATAGGAATCAATTGCTACTGAAAGAGTATTCAGTCTTTTTTTAGCCACTTGTCACATTCATTTCTGGGTTTTTTGCACTGTACATTGATCATTTTGGCTTATTCAATGTGCAGAATTTAATGTGGTCTGAGTCAGAAAATCTAATTAAGGGATAAAGGGGCATCAAGGGTTTATTTCAAGGGAAGTAACTCTTGCAGGGGGGGGCTTGAAAAGACCAAAACAAGGTCTTCTGCCACCCTGTTCTCTTAAATTTTGGCCCTTTTTCAGTGAAATCTGGCATGTGTGGATGGTGCATGCCTGGCAGTTTGCCAAGGACTGCACAGCAGCCTTCAAAGGAGACTTTAAATCCACTTTTATGCCGTTTTTTGTTCACTGTTTTCTATTGATATATTAGGGCGCCATTTTGAAGTAATTTTCAAGCTCTCTGATTGGCTGATTGGGCCCAGCTTTGAATTTCTCGAAGCCTCTGATTGGCTGACTGGGCCCCATGCTGATTTCCTTATTAACCTTTTACCACACAATGACGCCTTTTTACACACCCGAAAGAGAAAGCTTTTGAAAATAATCTGAGAAAAGGAGACAATGCAGGTTACCAGCATTTTCTCCTTTTCCCACAATGTTTTCTACCCTATCGAAGAAAAAATGGATTATTGCTTATTCTTACGTCTTATTGTATCTTTATGGCCTATTTTCAAATTCTTCAAACTAGAACAAGATTTTTTTTTTTAACTGGAAAAAGTTTCCGCAACAGCAACCCGTTGCTTCTGAATTCTATGTTTTTGCGCAGCAGTTAAACCTAACATTGACTTTTGACTCGCAAGGTCACCAAAATTGACCCTGGTAAGAAAACAGGGAAACATTCGGTTTACCTTTCTTTGATTTGTGCAACAGGTAGCAGTTGCCTCCGAAAGTGTCCGAGTTGATTTTACAATTTTATGCGCAGCACGTAACCATCACGTATGGGGGACATAGTCATCGTAACCAAATCAATGGCCCTAGTGAGAGAAAACGAAAAAGAAAAATCCCTATGATTGACTTGAATGACAGACCTGTCGTCTGCTACAAAATGTTCCATAAGTCCATGTTTCATGTTTTCGCGGATGCGTAAATGGAACCTATGAGACGGTAGTCAACGTAAATGGTTTGTTGCCATGGTATAAAGACAACGGAGGGGAAAAAAAAAAAAAAAAATGTCGGAAATTTTGTTCCCTACATTTGACTTAAGAAACATGTGTCGTCTGCCACGAAATGTTCCCTGAGTCGATTTTTCATGTTTTTCGCGGATACGTAAGTGGCACCTATGAGAGACGGTAGTCTACGTAAATGGGTATGTCGTCACGGTATAAAGAGATTGGAGAGAAAAAATATATTAGAAATTTAGTTCTCTTTGTTTGACTTATGCAGTTGCTACTGAAAGAGTCTTCAGTCTTTTTTTAGCCACTTGTCACATTATTTCCTGGTGTTTTCGCATGTGCGTAACTGGCACGTATGAAACGGTAGTCAATGTAACTGGGTTTCCTGTTGCGGTTTGAAGAGATTAGAAGAATTACGCTTCAATGCCCTTTGTTTGATTCATGCAATAGGAATCAATTGCTACTGAAAGAGTATTCAGTCTTTTTTTAGCCACTTGTCACATTCATTTCTGGGTTTTTTGCACTGTACATTGATCATTTTGGCTTATTCAATGTGCAGAATTTAATGTGGTCTGAGTCAGAAAATCTAATTAAGGGATAAAGGGGCATCAAGGGTTTATTTCAAGGGAAGTAACTCTTGCAGGGGGGGGCTTGAAAAGACCAAAACAAGGTCTTCTGCCACCCTGTTCTCTTAAATTTTGGCCCTTTTTCAGTGAAATCTGGCATGTGTGGATGGTGCATGCCTGGCAGTTTGCCAAGGACTGCACAGCAGCCTTCAAAGGAGACTTTAAATCCACTTTTATGCCGTTTTTTGTTCACTGTTTTCTATTGATATATTAGGGCGCCATTTTGAAGTAATTTTCAAGCTCTCTGATTGGCTGATTGGGCCCAGCTTTGAATTTCTCGAAGCCTCTGATTGGCTGACTGGGCCCAGCTTTGAATTTCTCGAAGCCTCTGATTGGCTGACTGGGCCCCATGCTGATTTCCTTATTAACCTTTTACCACACAATGACGCCTTTTTACACACCCGAAAGAGAAAGCTTTTGAAAATAATCTGAGAAAAGGAGACAATGCAGGTTACCAGCATTTTCTCCTTTTCCCACAATGTTTTCTACCCTATCGAAGAAAAAATGGATTATTGCTTATTCTTACGTCTTATTGTATCTTTATGGCCTATTTTCAAATTCTTCAAACTAGAACAAGATTTTTTTTTTTAACTGGAAAAAGTTTCCGCAACAGCAACCCGTTGCTTCTGAATTCTATGTTTTTGCGCAGCAGTTAAACCTAACATTGACTTTTGACTCGCAAGGTCACCAAAATTGACCCTGGTAAGAAAACAGGGAAACATTCGGTTTACCTTTCTTTGATTTGTGCAACAGGTAGCAGTTGCCTCCGAAAGTGTCCGAGTTGATTTTACAATTTTATGCGCAGCACGTAACCATCACGTATGGGGGACATAGTCATCGTAACCAAATCAATGGCCCTAGTGAGAGAAAACGAAAAAGAAAAATCCCTATGATTGACTTGAATGACAGACCTGTCGTCTGCTACAAAATGTTCCATAAGTCCATGTTTCATGTTTTCGCGGATGCGTAAATGGAACCTATGAGACGGTAGTCAACGTAAATGGTTTGTTGCCATGGTATAAAGACAACGGAGGGGAAAAAAAAAAAAAAATGTCGGAAATTTTGTTCCCTACATTTGACTTAAGAAACATGTGTCGTCTGCCACGAAATGTTCCCTGAGTCGATTTTTCATGTTTTTCGCGGATACGTAAGTGGCACCTATGAGAGACGGTAGTCTACGTAAATGGGTATGTCGTCACGGTATAAAGAGATTGGAGAGAAAAAATATATTAGAAATTTAGTTCTCTTTGTTTGACTTATGCAGTTGCTACTGAAAGAGTCTTCAGTCTTTTTTTAGCCACTTGTCACATTATTTCCTGGTGTTTTCGCATGTGCGTAACTGGCACGTATGAAACGGTAGTCAATGTAACTGGGTTTCCTGTTGCGGTTTGAAGAGATTAGAAGAATTACGCTTCAATGCCCTTTGTTTGATTCATGCAATAGGAATCAATTGCTACTGAAAGAGTATTCAGTCTTTTTTTAGCCACTTGTCACATTCATTTCTGGGTTTTTTGCACTGTACATTGATCATTTTGGCTTATTCAATGTGCAGAATTTAATGTGGTCTGAGTCAGAAAATCTAATTAAGGGATAAAGGGGCATCAAGGGTTTATTTCAAGGGAAGTAACTCTTGCAGGGGGGGGCTTGAAAAGACCAAAACAAGGTCTTCTGCCACCCTGTTCTCTTAAATTTTGGCCCTTTTTCAGTGAAATCTGGCATGTGTGGATGGTGCATGCCTGGCAGTTTGCCAAGGACTGCACAGCAGCCTTCAAAGGAGACTTTAAATCCACTTTTATGCCGTTTTTTGTTCACTGTTTTCTATTGATATATTAGGGCGCCATTTTGAAGTAATTTTCAAGCTCTCTGATTGGCTGATTGGGCCCAGCTTTGAATTTCTCGAAGCCTCTGATTGGCTGACTGGGCCCAGCTTTGAATTTCTCGAAGCCTCTGATTGGCTGACTGGGCCCCATGCTGATTTCCTTATTAACCTTTTACCACACAATGACGCCTTTTTACACACCCGAAAGAGAAAGCTTTTGAAAATAATCTGAGAAAAGGAGACAATGCAGGTTACCAGCATTTTCTCCTTTTCCCACAATGTTTTCTACCCTATCGAAGAAAAAATGGATTATTGCTTATTCTTACGTCTTATTGTATCTTTATGGCCTATTTTCAAATTCTTCAAACTAGAACAAGATTTTTTTTTTTAACTGGAAAAAGTTTCCGCAACAGCAACCCGTTGCTTCTGAATTCTATGTTTTTGCGCAGCAGTTAAACCTAACATTGACTTTTGACTCGCAAGGTCACCAAAATTGACCCTGGTAAGAAAACAGGGAAACATTCGGTTTACCTTTCTTTGATTTGTGCAACAGGTAGCAGTTGCCTCCGAAAGTGTCCGAGTTGATTTTACAATTTTATGCGCAGCACGTAACCATCACGTATGGGGGACATAGTCATCGTAACCAAATCAATGGCCCTAGTGAGAGAAAACGAAAAAGAAAAATCCCTATGATTGACTTGAATGACAGACCTGTCGTCTGCTACAAAATGTTCCATAAGTCCATGTTTCATGTTTTCGCGGATGCGTAAATGGAACCTATGAGACGGTAGTCAACGTAAATGGTTTGTTGCCATGGTATAAAGACAACGGAGGGGAAAAAAAAAAAAAAAATGTCGGAAATTTTGTTCCCTACATTTGACTTAAGAAACATGTGTCGTCTGCCACGAAATGTTCCCTGAGTCGATTTTTCATGTTTTTCGCGGATACGTAAGTGGCACCTATGAGAGACGGTAGTCTACGTAAATGGGTATGTCGTCACGGTATAAAGAGATTGGAGAGAAAAAATATATTAGAAATTTAGTTCTCTTTGTTTGACTTATGCAGTTGCTACTGAAAGAGTCTTCAGTCTTTTTTTAGCCACTTGTCACATTATTTCCTGGTGTTTTCGCATGTGCGTAACTGGCACGTATGAAACGGTAGTCAATGTAACTGGGTTTCCTGTTGCGGTTTGAAGAGATTAGAAGAATTACGCTTCAATGCCCTTTGTTTGATTCATGCAATAGGAATCAATTGCTACTGAAAGAGTATTCAGTCTTTTTTTAGCCACTTGTCACATTCATTTCTGGGTTTTTTGCACTGTACATTGATCATTTTGGCTTATTCAATGTGCAGAATTTAATGTGGTCTGAGTCAGAAAATCTAATTAAGGGATAAAGGGGCATCAAGGGTTTATTTCAAGGGAAGTAACTCTTGCAGGGGGGGGCTTGAAAAGACCAAAACAAGGTCTTCTGCCACCCTGTTCTCTTAAATTTTGGCCGTTTTTCAGTGAAATCTGGCATGTGTGGATGGTGCATGCCTGGCAGTTTGCCAAGGACTGCACAGCAGCCTTCAAAGGAGACTTTAAATCCACTTTTATGCCGTTTTTTGTTCACTGTTTTCTATTGATATATTAGGGCGCCATTTTGAAGTAATTTTCAAGCTCTCTGATTGGCTGATTGGGCCCAGCTTTGAATTTCTCGAAGCCTCTGATTGGCTGACTGGGCCCAGCTTTGAATTTCTCGAAGCCTCTGATTGGCTGACTGGGCCCCATGCTGATTTCCTTATTAACCTTTTACCACACAATGACGCCTTTTTACACACCCGAAAGAGAAAGCTTTTGAAAATAATCTGAGAAAAGGAGACAATGCAGGTTACCAGCATTTTCTCCTTTTCCCACAATGTTTTCTACCCTATCGAAGAAAAAATGGATTATTGCTTATTCTTACGTCTTATTGTATCTTTATGGCCTATTTTCAAATTCTTCAAACTAGAACAAGATTTTTTTTTTTAACTGGAAAAAGTTTCCGCAACAGCAACCCGTTGCTTCTGAATTCTATGTTTTTGCGCAGCAGTTAAACCTAACATTGACTTTTGACTCGCAAGGTCACCAAAATTGACCCTGGTAAGAAAACAGGGAAACATTCGGTTTACCTTTCTTTGATTTGTGCAACAGGTAGCAGTTGCCTCCGAAAGTGTCCGAGTTGATTTTACAATTTTATGCGCAGCACGTAACCATCACGTATGGGGGACATAGTCATCGTAACCAAATCAATGGCCCTAGTGAGAGAAAACGAAAAAGAAAAATCCCTATGATTGACTTGAATGACAGACCTGTCGTCTGCTACAAAATGTTCCATAAGTCCATGTTTCATGTTTTCGCGGATGCGTAAATGGAACCTATGAGACGGTAGTCAACGTAAATGGTTTGTTGCCATGGTATAAAGACAACGGAGGGGAAAAAAAAAAAAAAAAATGTCGGAAATTTTGTTCCCTACATTTGACTTAAGAAACATGTGTCGTCTGCCACGAAATGTTCCCTGAGTCGATTTTTCATGTTTTTCGCGGATACGTAAGTGGCACCTATGAGAGACGGTAGTCTACGTAAATGGGTATGTCGTCACGGTATAAAGAGATTGGAGAGAAAAAATATATTAGAAATTTAGTTCTCTTTGTTTGACTTATGCAGTTGCTACTGAAAGAGTCTTCAGTCTTTTTTTAGCCACTTGTCACATTATTTCCTGGTGTTTTCGCATGTGCGTAACTGGCACGTATGAAACGGTAGTCAATGTAACTGGGTTTCCTGTTGCGGTTTGAAGAGATTAGAAGAATTACGCTTCAATGCCCTTTGTTTGACTCATGCAATAGGAATCAATTGCTACTGAAAGAGTATTCAGTCTTTTTTTAGCCACTTGTCACATTCATTTCTGGGTTTTTTGCACTGTACATTGATCATTTTGGCTTATTCAATGTGCAGAATTTAATGTGGTCTGAGTCAGAAAATCTAATTAAGGGATAAAGGGGCATCAAGGGTTTATTTCAAGGGAAGTAACTCTTGCAGGGGGGGGCTTGAAAAGACCAAAACAAGGTCTTCTGCCACCCTGTTCTCTTAAATTTTGGCCCTTTTTCAGTGAAATCTGGCATGTGTGGATGGTGCATGCCTGGCAGTTTGCCAAGGACTGCACAGCAGCCTTCAAAGGAGACTTTAAATCCACTTTTATGCCGTTTTTTGTTCACTGTTTTCTATTGATATATTAGGGCGCCATTTTGAAGTAATTTTCAAGCTCTCTGATTGGCTGATTGGGCCCAGCTTTGAATTTCTCGAAGCCTCTGATTGGCTGACTGGGCCCAGCTTTGAATTTCTCGAAGCCTCTGATTGGCTGACTGGGCCCCATGCTGATTTCCTTATTAACCTTTTACCACACAATGACGCCTTTTTACACACCCGAAAGAGAAAGCTTTTGAAAATAATCTGAGAAAAGGAGACAATGCAGGTTACCAGCATTTTCTCCTTTTCCCACAATGTTTTCTACCCTATCGAAGAAAAAATGGATTATTGCTTATTCTTACGTCTTATTGTATCTTTATGGCCTATTTTCAAATTCTTCAAACTAGAACAAGATTTTTTTTTTTAACTGGAAAAAGTTTCCGCAACAGCAACCCGTTGCTTCTGAATTCTATGTTTTTGCGCAGCAGTTAAACCTAACATTGACTTTTGACTCGCAAGGTCACCAAAATTGACCCTGGTAAGAAAACAGGGAAACATTCGGTTTACCTTTCTTTGATTTGTGCAACAGGTAGCAGTTGCCTCCGAAAGTGTCCGAGTTGATTTTACAATTTTATGCGCAGCACGTAACCATCACGTATGGGGGACATAGTCATCGTAACCAAATCAATGGCCCTAGTGAGAGAAAACGAAAAAGAAAAATCCCTATGATTGACTTGAATGACAGACCTGTCGTCTGCTACAAAATGTTCCATAAGTCCATGTTTCATGTTTTCGCGGATGCGTAAATGGAACCTATGAGACGGTAGTCAACGTAAATGGTTTGTTGCCATGGTATAAAGACAACGGAGGGGAAAAAAAAAAAAAAAAATGTCGGAAATTTTGTTCCCTACATTTGACTTAAGAAACATGTGTCGTCTGCCACGAAATGTTCCCTGAGTCGATTTTTCATGTTTTTCGCGGATACGTAAGTGGCACCTATGAGAGACGGTAGTCTACGTAAATGGGTATGTCGTCACGGTATAAAGAGATTGGAGAGAAAAAATATATTAGAAATTTAGTTCTCTTTGTTTGACTTATGCAGTTGCTACTGAAAGAGTCTTCAGTCTTTTTTTAGCCACTTGTCACATTATTTCCTGGTGTTTTCGCATGTGCGTAACTGGCACGTATGAAACGGTAGTCAATGTAACTGGGTTTCCTGTTGCGGTTTGAAGAGATTAGAAGAATTACGCTTCAATGCCCTTTGTTTGATTCATGCAATAGGAATCAATTGCTACTGAAAGAGTATTCAGTCTTTTTTTAGCCACTTGTCACATTCATTTCTGGGTTTTTTGCACTGTACATTGATCATTTTGGCTTATTCAATGTGCAGAATTTAATGTGGTCTGAGTCAGAAAATCTAATTAAGGGATAAAGGGGCATCAAGGGTTTATTTCAAGGGAAGTAACTCTTGCAGGGGGGGGCTTGAAAAGACCAAAACAAGGTCTTCTGCCACCCTGTTCTCTTAAATTTTGGCCCTTTTTCAGTGAAATCTGGCATGTGTGGATGGTGCATGCCTGGCAGTTTGCCAAGGACTGCACAGCAGCCTTCAAAGGAGACTTTAAATCCACTTTTATGCCGTTTTTTGTTCACTGTTTTCTATTGATATATTAGGGCGCCATTTTGAAGTAATTTTCAAGCTCTCTGATTGGCTGATTGGGCCCAGCTTTGAATTTCTCGAAGCCTCTGATTGGCTGACTGGGCCCAGCTTTGAATTTCTCGAAGCCTCTGATTGGCTGACTGGGCCCCATGCTGATTTCCTTATTAACCTTTTACCACACAATGACGCCTTTTTACACACCCGAAAGAGAAAGCTTTTGAAAATAATCTGAGAAAAGGAGACAATGCAGGTTACCAGCATTTTCTCCTTTTCCCACAATGTTTTCTACCCTATCGAAGAAAAAATGGATTATTGCTTATTCTTACGTCTTATTGTATCTTTATGGCCTATTTTCAAATTCTTCAAACTAGAACAAGATTTTTTTTTTTAACTGGAAAAAGTTTCCGCAACAGCAACCCGTTGCTTCTGAATTCTATGTTTTTGCGCAGCAGTTAAACCTAACATTGACTTTTGACTCGCAAGGTCACCAAAATTGACCCTGGTAAGAAAACAGGGAAACATTCGGTTTACCTTTCTTTGATTTGTGCAACAGGTAGCAGTTGCCTCCGAAAGTGTCCGAGTTGATTTTACAATTTTATGCGCAGCACGTAACCATCACGTATGGGGGACATAGTCATCGTAACCAAATCAATGGCCCTAGTGAGAGAAAACGAAAAAGAAAAATCCCTATGATTGACTTGAATGACAGACCTGTCGTCTGCTACAAAATGTTCCATAAGTCCATGTTTCATGTTTTCGCGGATGCGTAAATGGAACCTATGAGACGGTAGTCAACGTAAATGGTTTGTTGCCATGGTATAAAGACAACGGAGGGGAAAAAAAAAAAAAAAAATGTCGGAAATTTTGTTCCCTACATTTGACTTAAGAAACATGTGTCGTCTGCCACGAAATGTTCCCTGAGTCGATTTTTCATGTTTTTCGCGGATACGTAAGTGGCACCTATGAGAGACGGTAGTCTACGTAAATGGGTATGTCGTCACGGTATAAAGAGATTGGAGAGAAAAAATATATTAGAAATTTAGTTCTCTTTGTTTGACTTATGCAGTTGCTACTGAAAGAGTCTTCAGTCTTTTTTTAGCCACTTGTCACATTATTTCCTGGTGTTTTCGCATGTGCGTAACTGGCACGTATGAAACGGTAGTCAATGTAACTGGGTTTCCTGTTGCGGTTTGAAGAGATTAGAAGAATTACGCTTCAATGCCCTTTGTTTGATTCATGCAATAGGAATCAATTGCTACTGAAAGAGTATTCAGTCTTTTTTTAGCCACTTGTCACATTCATTTCTGGGTTTTTTGCACTGTACATTGATCATTTTGGCTTATTCAATGTGCAGAATTTAATGTGGTCTGAGTCAGAAAATCTAATTAAGGGATAAAGGGGCATCAAGGGTTTATTTCAAGGGAAGTAACTCTTGCAGGGGGGGGCTTGAAAAGACCAAAACAAGGTCTTCTGCCACCCTGTTCTCTTAAATTTTGGCCGTTTTTCAGTGAAATCTGGCATGTGTGGATGGTGCATGCCTGGCAGTTTGCCAAGGACTGCACAGCAGCCTTCAAAGGAGACTTTAAATCCACTTTTATGCCGTTTTTTGTTCACTGTTTTCTATTGATATATTAGGGCGCCATTTTGAAGTAATTTTCAAGCTCTCTGATTGGCTGATTGGGCCCAGCTTTGAATTTCTCGAAGCCTCTGATTGGCTGACTGGGCCCAGCTTTGAATTTCTCGAAGCCTCTGATTGGCTGACTGGGCCCCATGCTGATTTCCTTATTAACCTTTTACCACACAATGACGCCTTTTTACACACCCGAAAGAGAAAGCTTTTGAAAATAATCTGAGAAAAGGAGACAATGCAGGTTACCAGCATTTTCTCCTTTTCCCACAATGTTTTCTACCCTATCGAAGAAAAAATGGATTATTGCTTATTCTTACGTCTTATTGTATCTTTATGGCCTATTTTCAAATTCTTCAAACTAGAACAAGATTTTTTTTTTTAACTGGAAAAAGTTTCCGCAACAGCAACCCGTTGCTTCTGAATTCTATGTTTTTGCGCAGCAGTTAAACCTAACATTGACTTTTGACTCGCAAGGTCACCAAAATTGACCCTGGTAAGAAAACAGGGAAACATTCGGTTTACCTTTCTTTGATTTGTGCAACAGGTAGCAGTTGCCTCCGAAAGTGTCCGAGTTGATTTTACAATTTTATGCGCAGCACGTAACCATCACGTATGGGGGACATAGTCATCGTAACCAAATCAATGGCCCTAGTGAGAGAAAACGAAAAAGAAAAATCCCTATGATTGACTTGAATGACAGACCTGTCGTCTGCTACAAAATGTTCCATAAGTCCATGTTTCATGTTTTCGCGGATGCGTAAATGGAACCTATGAGACGGTAGTCAACGTAAATGGTTTGTTGCCATGGTATAAAGACAACGGAGGGGAAAAAAAAAAAAAAAAATGTCGGAAATTTTGTTCCCTACATTTGACTTAAGAAACATGTGTCGTCTGCCACGAAATGTTCCCTGAGTCGATTTTTCATGTTTTTCGCGGATACGTAAGTGGCACCTATGAGAGACGGTAGTCTACGTAAATGGGTATGTCGTCACGGTATAAAGAGATTGGAGAGAAAAAATATATTAGAAATTTAGTTCTCTTTGTTTGACTTATGCAGTTGCTACTGAAAGAGTCTTCAGTCTTTTTTTAGCCACTTGTCACATTATTTCCTGGTGTTTTCGCATGTGCGTAACTGGCACGTATGAAACGGTAGTCAATGTAACTGGGTTTCCTGTTGCGGTTTGAAGAGATTAGAAGAATTACGCTTCAATGCCCTTTGTTTGATTCATGCAATAGGAATCAATTGCTACTGAAAGAGTATTCAGTCTTTTTTTAGCCACTTGTCACATTCATTTCTGGGTTTTTTGCACTGTACATTGATCATTTTGGCTTATTCAATGTGCAGAATTTAATGTGGTCTGAGTCAGAAAATCTAATTAAGGGATAAAGGGGCATCAAGGGTTTATTTCAAGGGAAGTAACTCTTGCAGGGGGGGGCTTGAAAAGACCAAAACAAGGTCTTCTGCCACCCTGTTCTCTTAAATTTTGGCCCTTTTTCAGTGAAATCTGGCATGTGTGGATGGTGCATGCCTGGCAGTTTGCCAAGGACTGCACAGCAGCCTTCAAAGGAGACTTTAAATCCACTTTTATGCCGTTTTTTGTTCACTGTTTTCTATTGATATATTAGGGCGCCATTTTGAAGTAATTTTCAAGCTCTCTGATTGGCTGATTGGGCCCAGCTTTGAATTTCTCGAAGCCTCTGATTGGCTGACTGGGCCCCATGCTGATTTCCTTATTAACCTTTTACCACACAATGACGCCTTTTTACACACCCGAAAGAGAAAGCTTTTGAAAATAATCTGAGAAAAGGAGACAATGCAGGTTACCAGCATTTTCTCCTTTTCCCACAATGTTTTCTACCCTATCGAAGAAAAAATGGATTATTGCTTATTCTTACGTCTTATTGTATCTTTATGGCCTATTTTCAAATTCTTCAAACTAGAACAAGATTTTTTTTTTTAACTGGAAAAAGTTTCCGCAACAGCAACCCGTTGCTTCTGAATTCTATGTTTTTGCGCAGCAGTTAAACCTAACATTGACTTTTGACTCGCAAGGTCACCAAAATTGACCCTGGTAAGAAAACAGGGAAACATTCGGTTTACCTTTCTTTGATTTGTGCAACAGGTAGCAGTTGCCTCCGAAAGTGTCCGAGTTGATTTTACAATTTTATGCGCAGCACGTAACCATCACGTATGGGGGACATAGTCATCGTAACCAAATCAATGGCCCTAGTGAGAGAAAACGAAAAAGAAAAATCCCTATGATTGACTTGAATGACAGACCTGTCGTCTGCTACAAAATGTTCCATAAGTCCATGTTTCATGTTTTCGCGGATGCGTAAATGGAACCTATGAGACGGTAGTCAACGTAAATGGTTTGTTGCCATGGTATAAAGACAACGGAGGGGAAAAAAAAAAAAAAAATGTCGGAAATTTTGTTCCCTACATTTGACTTAAGAAACATGTGTCGTCTGCCACGAAATGTTCCCTGAGTCGATTTTTCATGTTTTTCGCGGATACGTAAGTGGCACCTATGAGAGACGGTAGTCTACGTAAATGGGTATGTCGTCACGGTATAAAGAGATTGGAGAGAAAAAATATATTAGAAATTTAGTTCTCTTTGTTTGACTTATGCAGTTGCTACTGAAAGAGTCTTCAGTCTTTTTTTAGCCACTTGTCACATTATTTCCTGGTGTTTTCGCATGTGCGTAACTGGCACGTATGAAACGGTAGTCAATGTAACTGGGTTTCCTGTTGCGGTTTGAAGAGATTAGAAGAATTACGCTTCAATGCCCTTTGTTTGATTCATGCAATAGGAATCAATTGCTACTGAAAGAGTATTCAGTCTTTTTTTAGCCACTTGTCACATTCATTTCTGGGTTTTTTGCACTGTACATTGATCATTTTGGCTTATTCAATGTGCAGAATTTAATGTGGTCTGAGTCAGAAAATCTAATTAAGGGATAAAGGGGCATCAAGGGTTTATTTCAAGGGAAGTAACTCTTGCAGGGGGGGGCTTGAAAAGACCAAAACAAGGTCTTCTGCCACCCTGTTCTCTTAAATTTTGGCCGTTTTTCAGTGAAATCTGGCATGTGTGGATGGTGCATGCCTGGCAGTTTGCCAAGGACTGCACAGCAGCCTTCAAAGGAGACTTTAAATCCACTTTTATGCCGTTTTTTGTTCACTGTTTTCTATTGATATATTAGGGCGCCATTTTGAAGTAATTTTCAAGCTCTCTGATTGGCTGATTGGGCCCAGCTTTGAATTTCTCGAAGCCTCTGATTGGCTGACTGGGCCCAGCTTTGAATTTCTCGAAGCCTCTGATTGGCTGACTGGGCCCCATGCTGATTTCCTTATTAACCTTTTACCACACAATGACGCCTTTTTACACACCCGAAAGAGAAAGCTTTTGAAAATAATCTGAGAAAAGGAGACAATGCAGGTTACCAGCATTTTCTCCTTTTCCCACAATGTTTTCTACCCTATCGAAGAAAAAATGGATTATTGCTTATTCTTACGTCTTATTGTATCTTTATGGCCTATTTTCAAATTCTTCAAACTAGAACAAGATTTTTTTTTTTAACTGGAAAAAGTTTCCGCAACAGCAACCCGTTGCTTCTGAATTCTATGTTTTTGCGCAGCAGTTAAACCTAACATTGACTTTTGACTCGCAAGGTCACCAAAATTGACCCTGGTAAGAAAACAGGGAAACATTCGGTTTACCTTTCTTTGATTTGTGCAACAGGTAGCAGTTGCCTCCGAAAGTGTCCGAGTTGATTTTACAATTTTATGCGCAGCACGTAACCATCACGTATGGGGGACATAGTCATCGTAACCAAATCAATGGCCCTAGTGAGAGAAAACGAAAAAGAAAAATCCCTATGATTGACTTGAATAACAGACCTGTCGTCTGCTACAAAATGTTCCATAAGTCCATGTTTCATGTTTTCGCGGATGCGTAAATGGAACCTATGAGACGGTAGTCAACGTAAATGGTTTGTTGCCATGGTATAAAGACAACGGAGGGGAAAAAAAAAAAAAAAATGTCGGAAATTTTGTTCCCTACATTTGACTTAAGAAACATGTGTCGTCTGCCACGAAATGTTCCCTGAGTCGATTTTTCATGTTTTTCGCGGATACGTAAGTGGCACCTATGAGAGACGGTAGTCTACGTAAATGGGTATGTCGTCACGGTATAAAGAGATTGGAGAGAAAAAATATATTAGAAATTTAGTTCTCTTTGTTTGACTTATGCAGTTGCTACTGAAAGAGTCTTCAGTCTTTTTTTAGCCACTTGTCACATTATTTCCTGGTGTTTTCGCATGTGCGTAACTGGCACGTATGAAACGGTAGTCAATGTAACTGGGTTTCCTGTTGCGGTTTGAAGAGATTAGAAGAATTACGCTTCAATGCCCTTTGTTTGATTCATGCAATAGGAATCAATTGCTACTGAAAGAGTATTCAGTCTTTTTTTAGCCACTTGTCACATTCATTTCTGGGTTTTTTGCACTGTACATTGATCATTTTGGCTTATTCAATGTGCAGAATTTAATGTGGTCTGAGTCAGAAAATCTAATTAAGGGATAAAGGGGCATCAAGGGTTTATTTCAAGGGAAGTAACTCTTGCAGGGGGGGCTTGAAAAGACCAAAACAAGGTCTTCTGCCACCCTGTTCTCTTAAATTTTGGCCCTTTTTCAGTGAAATCTGGCATGTGTGGATGGTGCATGCCTGGCAGTTTGCCAAGGACTGCACAGCAGCCTTCAAAGGAGACTTTAAATCCACTTTTATGCCGTTTTTTGTTCACTGTTTTCTATTGATATATTAGGGCGCCATTTTGAAGTAATTTTCAAGCTCTCTGATTGGCTGATTGGGCCCAGCTTTGAATTTCTCGAAGCCTCTGATTGGCTGACTGGGCCCAGCTTTGAATTTCTCGAAGCCTCTGATTGGCTGACTGGGCCCCATGCTGATTTCCTTATTAACCTTTTACCACACAATGACGCCTTTTTACACACCCGAAAGAGAAAGCTTTTGAAAATAATCTGAGAAAAGGAGACAATGCAGGTTACCAGCATTTTCTCCTTTTCCCACAATGTTTTCTACCCTATCGAAGAAAAAATGGATTATTGCTTATTCTTACGTCTTATTGTATCTTTATGGCCTATTTTCAAATTCTTCAAACTAGAACAAGATTTTTTTTTTTAACTGGAAAAAGTTTCCGCAACAGCAACCCGTTGCTTCTGAATTCTATGTTTTTGCGCAGCAGTTAAACCTAACATTGACTTTTGACTCGCAAGGTCACCAAAATTGACCCTGGTAAGAAAACAGGGAAACATTCGGTTTACCTTTCTTTGATTTGTGCAACAGGTAGCAGTTGCCTCCGAAAGTGTCCGAGTTGATTTTACAATTTTATGCGCAGCACGTAACCATCACGTATGGGGGACATAGTCATCGTAACCAAATCAATGGCCCTAGTGAGAGAAAACGAAAAAGAAAAATCCCTATGATTGACTTGAATGACAGACCTGTCGTCTGCTACAAAATGTTCCATAAGTCCATGTTTCATGTTTTCGCGGATGCGTAAATGGAACCTATGAGACGGTAGTCAACGTAAATGGTTTGTTGCCATGGTATAAAGACAACGGAGGGGAAAAAAAAAAAAAAAAATGTCGGAAATTTTGTTCCCTACATTTGACTTAAGAAACATGTGTCGTCTGCCACGAAATGTTCCCTGAGTCGATTTTTCATGTTTTTCGCGGATACGTAAGTGGCACCTATGAGAGACGGTAGTCTACGTAAATGGGTATGTCGTCACGGTATAAAGAGATTGGAGAGAAAAAATATATTAGAAATTTAGTTCTCTTTGTTTGACTTATGCAGTTGCTACTGAAAGAGTCTTCAGTCTTTTTTTAGCCACTTGTCACATTATTTCCTGGTGTTTTCGCATGTGCGTAACTGGCACGTATGAAACGGTAGTCAATGTAACTGGGTTTCCTGTTGCGGTTTGAAGAGATTAGAAGAATTACGCTTCAATGCCCTTTGTTTGATTCATGCAATAGGAATCAATTGCTACTGAAAGAGTATTCAGTCTTTTTTTAGCCACTTGTCACATTCATTTCTGGGTTTTTTGCACTGTACATTGATCATTTTGGCTTATTCAATGTGCAGAATTTAATGTGGTCTGAGTCAGAAAATCTAATTAAGGGATAAAGGGGCATCAAGGGTTTATTTCAAGGGAAGTAACTCTTGCAGGGGGGGGGCTTGAAAAGACCAAAACAAGGTCTTCTGCCACCCTGTTCTCTTAAATTTTGGCCCTTTTTCAGTGAAATCTGGCATGTGTGGATGGTGCATGCCTGGCAGTTTGCCAAGGACTGCACAGCAGCCTTCAAAGGAGACTTTAAATCCACTTTTATGCCGTTTTTTGTTCACTGTTTTCTATTGATATATTAGGGCGCCATTTTGAAGTAATTTTCAAGCTCTCTGATTGGCTGATTGGGCCCAGCTTTGAATTTCTCGAAGCCTCTGATTGGCTGACTGGGCCCAGCTTTGAATTTCTCGAAGCCTCTGATTGGCTGACTGGGCCCCATGCTGATTTCCTTATTAACCTTTTACCACACAATGACGCCTTTTTACACACCCGAAAGAGAAAGCTTTTGAAAATAATCTGAGAAAAGGAGACAATGCAGGTTACCAGCATTTTCTCCTTTTCCCACAATGTTTTCTACCCTATCGAAGAAAAAATGGATTATTGCTTATTCTTACGTCTTATTGTATCTTTATGGCCTATTTTCAAATTCTTCAAACTAGAACAAGATTTTTTTTTTTAACTGGAAAAAGTTTCCGCAACAGCAACCCGTTGCTTCTGAATTCTATGTTTTTGCGCAGCAGTTAAACCTAACATTGACTTTTGACTCGCAAGGTCACCAAAATTGACCCTGGTAAGAAAACAGGGAAACATTCGGTTTACCTTTCTTTGATTTGTGCAACAGGTAGCAGTTGCCTCCGAAAGTGTCCGAGTTGATTTTACAATTTTATGCGCAGCACGTAACCATCACGTATGGGGGACATAGTCATCGTAACCAAATCAATGGCCCTAGTGAGAGAAAACGAAAAAGAAAAATCCCTATGATTGACTTGAATGACAGACCTGTCGTCTGCTACAAAATGTTCCATAAGTCCATGTTTCATGTTTTCGCGGATGCGTAAATGGAACCTATGAGACGGTAGTCAACGTAAATGGTTTGTTGCCATGGTATAAAGACAACGGAGGGGAAAAAAAAAAAAAAAAATGTCGGAAATTTTGTTCCCTACATTTGACTTAAGAAACATGTGTCGTCTGCCACGAAATGTTCCCTGAGTCGATTTTTCATGTTTTTCGCGGATACGTAAGTGGCACCTATGAGAGACGGTAGTCTACGTAAATGGGTATGTCGTCACGGTATAAAGAGATTGGAGAGAAAAAATATATTAGAAATTTAGTTCTCTTTGTTTGACTTATGCAGTTGCTACTGAAAGAGTCTTCAGTCTTTTTTTAGCCACTTGTCACATTATTTCCTGGTGTTTTCGCATGTGCGTAACTGGCACGTATGAAACGGTAGTCAATGTAACTGGGTTTCCTGTTGCGGTTTGAAGAGATTAGAAGAATTACGCTTCAATGCCCTTTGTTTGATTCATGCAATAGGAATCAATTGCTACTGAAAGAGTATTCAGTCTTTTTTTAGCCACTTGTCACATTCATTTCTGGGTTTTTTGCACTGTACATTGATCATTTTGGCTTATTCAATGTGCAGAATTTAATGTGGTCTGAGTCAGAAAATCTAATTAAGGGATAAAGGGGCATCAAGGGTTTATTTCAAGGGAAGTAACTCTTGCAGGGGGGGGCTTGAAAAGACCAAAACAAGGTCTTCTGCCACCCTGTTCTCTTAAATTTTGGCCCTTTTTCAGTGAAATCTGGCATGTGTGGATGGTGCATGCCTGGCAGTTTGCCAAGGACTGCACAGCAGCCTTCAAAGGAGACTTTAAATCCACTTTTATGCCGTTTTTTGTTCACTGTTTTCTATTGATATATTAGGGCGCCATTTTGAAGTAATTTTCAAGCTCTCTGATTGGCTGATTGGGCCCAGCTTTGAATTTCTCGAAGCCTCTGATTGGCTGACTGGGCCCAGCTTTGAATTTCTCGAAGCCTCTGATTGGCTGACTGGGCCCCATGCTGATTTCCTTATTAACCTTTTACCACACAATGACGCCTTTTTACACACCCGAAAGAGAAAGCTTTTGAAAATAATCTGAGAAAAGGAGACAATGCAGGTTACCAGCATTTTCTCCTTTTCCCACAATGTTTTCTACCCTATCGAAGAAAAAATGGATTATTGCTTATTCTTACGTCTTATTGTATCTTTATGGCCTATTTTCAAATTCTTCAAACTAGAACAAGATTTTTTTTTTTAACTGGAAAAAGTTTCCGCAACAGCAACCCGTTGCTTCTGAATTCTATGTTTTTGCGCAGCAGTTAAACCTAACATTGACTTTTGACTCGCAAGGTCACCAAAATTGACCCTGGTAAGAAAACAGGGAAACATTCGGTTTACCTTTCTTTGATTTGTGCAACAGGTAGCAGTTGCCTCCGAAAGTGTCCGAGTTGATTTTACAATTTTATGCGCAGCACGTAACCATCACGTATGGGGGACATAGTCATCGTAACCAAATCAATGGCCCTAGTGAGAGAAAACGAAAAAGAAAAATCCCTATGATTGACTTGAATGACAGACCTGTCGTCTGCTACAAAATGTTCCATAAGTCCATGTTTCATGTTTTCGCGGATGCGTAAATGGAACCTATGAGACGGTAGTCAACGTAAATGGTTTGTTGCCATGGTATAAAGACAACGGAGGGGAAAAAAAAAAAAAAAATGTCGGAAATTTTGTTCCCTACATTTGACTTAAGAAACATGTGTCGTCTGCCACGAAATGTTCCCTGAGTCGATTTTTCATGTTTTTCGCGGATACGTAAGTGGCACCTATGAGAGACGGTAGTCTACGTAAATGGGTATGTCGTCACGGTATAAAGAGATTGGAGAGAAAAAATATATTAGAAATTTAGTTCTCTTTGTTTGACTTATGCAGTTGCTACTGAAAGAGTCTTCAGTCTTTTTTTAGCCACTTGTCACATTATTTCCTGGTGTTTTCGCATGTGCGTAACTGGCACGTATGAAACGGTAGTCAATGTAACTGGGTTTCCTGTTGCGGTTTGAAGAGATTAGAAGAATTACGCTTCAATGCCCTTTGTTTGATTCATGCAATAGGAATCAATTGCTACTGAAAGAGTATTCAGTCTTTTTTTAGCCACTTGTCACATTCATTTCTGGGTTTTTTGCACTGTACATTGATCATTTTGGCTTATTCAATGTGCAGAATTTAATGTGGTCTGAGTCAGAAAATCTAATTAAGGGATAAAGGGGCATCAAGGGTTTATTTCAAGGGAAGTAACTCTTGCAGGGGGGGGCTTGAAAAGACCAAAACAAGGTCTTCTGCCACCCTGTTCTCTTAAATTTTGGCCCTTTTTCAGTGAAATCTGGCATGTGTGGATGGTGCATGCCTGGCAGTTTGCCAAGGACTGCACAGCAGCCTTCAAAGGAGACTTTAAATCCACTTTTATGCCGTTTTTTGTTCACTGTTTTCTATTGATATATTAGGGCGCCATTTTGAAGTAATTTTCAAGCTCTCTGATTGGCTGATTGGGCCCAGCTTTGAATTTCTCGAAGCCTCTGATTGGCTGACTGGGCCCAGCTTTGAATTTCTCGAAGCCTCTGATTGGCTGACTGGGCCCCATGCTGATTTCCTTATTAACCTTTTACCACACAATGACGCCTTTTTACACACCCGAAAGAGAAAGCTTTTGAAAATAATCTGAGAAAAGGAGACAATGCAGGTTACCAGCATTTTCTCCTTTTCCCACAATGTTTTCTACCCTATCGAAGAAAAAATGGATTATTGCTTATTCTTACGTCTTATTGTATCTTTATGGCCTATTTTCAAATTCTTCAAACTAGAACAAGATTTTTTTTTTTAACTGGAAAAAGTTTCCGCAACAGCAACCCGTTGCTTCTGAATTCTATGTTTTTGCGCAGCAGTTAAACCTAACATTGACTTTTGACTCGCAAGGTCACCAAAATTGACCCTGGTAAGAAAACAGGGAAACATTCGGTTTACCTTTCTTTGATTTGTGCAACAGGTAGCAGTTGCCTCCGAAAGTGTCCGAGTTGATTTTACAATTTTATGCGCAGCACGTAACCATCACGTATGGGGGACATAGTCATCGTAACCAAATCAATGGCCCTAGTGAGAGAAAACGAAAAAGAAAAATCCCTATGATTGACTTGAATGACAGACCTGTCGTCTGCTACAAAATGTTCCATAAGTCCATGTTTCATGTTTTCGCGGATGCGTAAATGGAACCTATGAGACGGTAGTCAACGTAAATGGTTTGTTGCCATGGTATAAAGACAACGGAGGGGAAAAAAAAAAAAAAAAATGTCGGAAATTTTGTTCCCTACATTTGACTTAAGAAACATGTGTCGTCTGCCACGAAATGTTCCCTGAGTCGATTTTTCATGTTTTTCGCGGATACGTAAGTGGCACCTATGAGAGACGGTAGTCTACGTAAATGGGTATGTCGTCACGGTATAAAGAGATTGGAGAGAAAAAATATATTAGAAATTTAGTTCTCTTTGTTTGACTTATGCAGTTGCTACTGAAAGAGTCTTCAGTCTTTTTTTAGCCACTTGTCACATTATTTCCTGGTGTTTTCGCATGTGCGTAACTGGCACGTATGAAACGGTAGTCAATGTAACTGGGTTTCCTGTTGCGGTTTGAAGAGATTAGAAGAATTACGCTTCAATGCCCTTTGTTTGATTCATGCAATAGGAATCAATTGCTACTGAAAGAGTATTCAGTCTTTTTTTAGCCACTTGTCACATTCATTTCTGGGTTTTTTGCACTGTACATTGATCATTTTGGCTTATTCAATGTGCAGAATTTAATGTGGTCTGAGTCAGAAAATCTAATTAAGGGATAAAGGGGCATCAAGGGTTTATTTCAAGGGAAGTAACTCTTGCAGGGGGGGGCTTGAAAAGACCAAAACAAGGTCTTCTGCCACCCTGTTCTCTTAAATTTTGGCCCTTTTTCAGTGAAATCTGGCATGTGTGGATGGTGCATGCCTGGCAGTTTGCCAAGGACTGCACAGCAGCCTTCAAAGGAGACTTTAAATCCACTTTTATGCCGTTTTTTGTTCACTGTTTTCTATTGATATATTAGGGCGCCATTTTGAAGTAATTTTCAAGCTCTCTGATTGGCTGATTGGGCCCAGCTTTGAATTTCTCGAAGCCTCTGATTGGCTGACTGGGCCCAGCTTTGAATTTCTCGAAGCCTCTGATTGGCTGACTGGGCCCCATGCTGATTTCCTTATTAACCTTTTACCACACAATGACGCCTTTTTACACACCCGAAAGAGAAAGCTTTTGAAAATAATCTGAGAAAAGGAGACAATGCAGGTTACCAGCATTTTCTCCTTTTCCCACAATGTTTTCTACCCTATCGAAGAAAAAATGGATTATTGCTTATTCTTACGTCTTATTGTATCTTTATGGCCTATTTTCAAATTCTTCAAACTAGAACAAGATTTTTTTTTTTAACTGGAAAAAGTTTCCGCAACAGCAACCCGTTGCTTCTGAATTCTATGTTTTTGCGCAGCAGTTAAACCTAACATTGACTTTTGACTCGCAAGGTCACCAAAATTGACCCTGGTAAGAAAACAGGGAAACATTCGGTTTACCTTTCTTTGATTTGTGCAACAGGTAGCAGTTGCCTCCGAAAGTGTCCGAGTTGATTTTACAATTTTATGCGCAGCACGTAACCATCACGTATGGGGGACATAGTCATCGTAACCAAATCAATGGCCCTAGTGAGAGAAAACGAAAAAGAAAAATCCCTATGATTGACTTGAATGACAGACCTGTCGTCTGCTACAAAATGTTCCATAAGTCCATGTTTCATGTTTTCGCGGATGCGTAAATGGAACCTATGAGACGGTAGTCAACGTAAATGGTTTGTTGCCATGGTATAAAGACAACGGAGGGGAAAAAAAAAAAAAAAAATGTCGGAAATTTTGTTCCCTACATTTGACTTAAGAAACATGTGTCGTCTGCCACGAAATGTTCCCTGAGTCGATTTTTCATGTTTTTCGCGGATACGTAAGTGGCACCTATGAGAGACGGTAGTCTACGTAAATGGGTATGTCGTCACGGTATAAAGAGATTGGAGAGAAAAAATATATTAGAAATTTAGTTCTCTTTGTTTGACTTATGCAGTTGCTACTGAAAGAGTCTTCAGTCTTTTTTTAGCCACTTGTCACATTATTTCCTGGTGTTTTCGCATGTGCGTAACTGGCACGTATGAAACGGTAGTCAATGTAACTGGGTTTCCTGTTGCGGTTTGAAGAGATTAGAAGAATTACGCTTCAATGCCCTTTGTTTGATTCATGCAATAGGAATCAATTGCTACTGAAAGAGTATTCAGTCTTTTTTTAGCCACTTGTCACATTCATTTCTGGGTTTTTTGCACTGTACATTGATCATTTTGGCTTATTCAATGTGCAGAATTTAATGTGGTCTGAGTCAGAAAATCTAATTAAGGGATAAAGGGGCATCAAGGGTTTATTTCAAGGGAAGTAACTCTTGCAGGGGGGGGGCTTGAAAAGACCAAAACAAGGTCTTCTGCCACCCTGTTCTCTTAAATTTTGGCCCTTTTTCAGTGAAATCTGGCATGTGTGGATGGTGCATGCCTGGCAGTTTGCCAAGGACTGCACAGCAGCCTTCAAAGGAGACTTTAAATCCACTTTTATGCCGTTTTTTGTTCACTGTTTTCTATTGATATATTAGGGCGCCATTTTGAAGTAATTTTCAAGCTCTCTGATTGGCTGATTGGGCCCAGCTTTGAATTTCTCGAAGCCTCTGATTGGCTGACTGGGCCCAGCTTTGAATTTCTCGAAGCCTCTGATTGGCTGACTGGGCCCCATGCTGATTTCCTTATTAACCTTTTACCACACAATGACGCCTTTTTACACACCCGAAAGAGAAAGCTTTTGAAAATAATCTGAGAAAAGGAGACAATGCAGGTTACCAGCATTTTCTCCTTTTCCCACAATGTTTTCTACCCTATCGAAGAAAAAATGGATTATTGCTTATTCTTACGTCTTATTGTATCTTTATGGCCTATTTTCAAATTCTTCAAACTAGAACAAGATTTTTTTTTTTAACTGGAAAAAGTTTCCGCAACAGCAACCCGTTGCTTCTGAATTCTATGTTTTTGCGCAGCAGTTAAACCTAACATTGACTTTTGACTCGCAAGGTCACCAAAATTGACCCTGGTAAGAAAACAGGGAAACATTCGGTTTACCTTTCTTTGATTTGTGCAACAGGTAGCAGTTGCCTCCGAAAGTGTCCGAGTTGATTTTACAATTTTATGCGCAGCACGTAACCATCACGTATGGGGGACATAGTCATCGTAACCAAATCAATGGCCCTAGTGAGAGAAAACGAAAAAGAAAAATCCCTATGATTGACTTGAATGACAGACCTGTCGTCTGCTACAAAATGTTCCATAAGTCCATGTTTCATGTTTTCGCGGATGCGTAAATGGAACCTATGAGACGGTAGTCAACGTAAATGGTTTGTTGCCATGGTATAAAGACAACGGAGGGGAAAAAAAAAAAAAAAAATGTCGGAAATTTTGTTCCCTACATTTGACTTAAGAAACATGTGTCGTCTGCCACGAAATGTTCCCTGAGTCGATTTTTCATGTTTTTCGCGGATACGTAAGTGGCACCTATGAGAGACGGTAGTCTACGTAAATGGGTATGTCGTCACGGTATAAAGAGATTGGAGAGAAAAAATATATTAGAAATTTAGTTCTCTTTGTTTGACTTATGCAGTTGCTACTGAAAGAGTCTTCAGTCTTTTTTTAGCCACTTGTCACATTATTTCCTGGTGTTTTCGCATGTGCGTAACTGGCACGTATGAAACGGTAGTCAATGTAACTGGGTTTCCTGTTGCGGTTTGAAGAGATTAGAAGAATTACGCTTCAATGCCCTTTGTTTGATTCATGCAATAGGAATCAATTGCTACTGAAAGAGTATTCAGTCTTTTTTTAGCCACTTGTCACATTCATTTCTGGGTTTTTTGCACTGTACATTGATCATTTTGGCTTATTCAATGTGCAGAATTTAATGTGGTCTGAGTCAGAAAATCTAATTAAGGGATAAAGGGGCATCAAGGGTTTATTTCAAGGGAAGTAACTCTTGCAGGGGGGGGCTTGAAAAGACCAAAACAAGGTCTTCTGCCACCCTGTTCTCTTAAATTTTGGCCCTTTTTCAGTGAAATCTGGCATGTGTGGATGGTGCATGCCTGGCAGTTTGCCAAGGACTGCACAGCAGCCTTCAAAGGAGACTTTAAATCCACTTTTATGCCGTTTTTTGTTCACTGTTTTCTATTGATATATTAGGGCGCCATTTTGAAGTAATTTTCAAGCTCTCTGATTGGCTGATTGGGCCCAGCTTTGAATTTCTCGAAGCCTCTGATTGGCTGACTGGGCCCAGCTTTGAATTTCTCGAAGCCTCTGATTGGCTGACTGGGCCCCATGCTGATTTCCTTATTAACCTTTTACCACACAATGACGCCTTTTTACACACCCGAAAGAGAAAGCTTTTGAAAATAATCTGAGAAAAGGAGACAATGCAGGTTACCAGCATTTTCTCCTTTTCCCACAATGTTTTCTACCCTATCGAAGAAAAAATGGATTATTGCTTATTCTTACGTCTTATTGTATCTTTATGGCCTATTTTCAAATTCTTCAAACTAGAACAAGATTTTTTTTTTTAACTGGAAAAAGTTTCCGCAACAGCAACCCGTTGCTTCTGAATTCTATGTTTTTGCGCAGCAGTTAAACCTAACATTGACTTTTGACTCGCAAGGTCACCAAAATTGACCCTGGTAAGAAAACAGGGAAACATTCGGTTTACCTTTCTTTGATTTGTGCAACAGGTAGCAGTTGCCTCCGAAAGTGTCCGAGTTGATTTTACAATTTTATGCGCAGCACGTAACCATCACGTATGGGGGACATAGTCATCGTAACCAAATCAATGGCCCTAGTGAGAGAAAACGAAAAAGAAAAATCCCTATGATTGACTTGAATGACAGACCTGTCGTCTGCTACAAAATGTTCCATAAGTCCATGTTTCATGTTTTCGCGGATGCGTAAATGGAACCTATGAGACGGTAGTCAACGTAAATGGTTTGTTGCCATGGTATAAAGACAACGGAGGGGAAAAAAAAAAAAAAAAATGTCGGAAATTTTGTTCCCTACATTTGACTTAAGAAACATGTGTCGTCTGCCACGAAATGTTCCCTGAGTCGATTTTTCATGTTTTTCGCGGATACGTAAGTGGCACCTATGAGAGACGGTAGTCTACGTAAATGGGTATGTCGTCACGGTATAAAGAGATTGGAGAGAAAAAATATATTAGAAATTTAGTTCTCTTTGTTTGACTTATGCAGTTGCTACTGAAAGAGTCTTCAGTCTTTTTTTAGCCACTTGTCACATTATTTCCTGGTGTTTTCGCATGTGCGTAACTGGCACGTATGAAACGGTAGTCAATGTAACTGGGTTTCCTGTTGCGGTTTGAAGAGATTAGAAGAATTACGCTTCAATGCCCTTTGTTTGATTCATGCAATAGGAATCAATTGCTACTGAAAGAGTATTCAGTCTTTTTTTAGCCACTTGTCACATTCATTTCTGGGTTTTTTGCACTGTACATTGATCATTTTGGCTTATTCAATGTGCAGAATTTAATGTGGTCTGAGTCAGAAAATCTAATTAAGGGATAAAGGGGCATCAAGGGTTTATTTCAAGGGAAGTAACTCTTGCAGGGGGGGGGCTTGAAAAGACCAAAACAAGGTCTTCTGCCACCCTGTTCTCTTAAATTTTGGCCCTTTTTCAGTGAAATCTGGCATGTGTGGATGGTGCATGCCTGGCAGTTTGCCAAGGACTGCACAGCAGCCTTCAAAGGAGACTTTAAATCCACTTTTATGCCGTTTTTTGTTCACTGTTTTCTATCGATATATTAGGGCGCCATTTTGAAGTAATTTTCAAGCTCTCTGATTGGCTGATTGGGCCCAGCTTTGAATTTCTCGAAGCCTCTGATTGGCTGACTGGGCCCAGCTTTGAATTTCTCGAAGCCTCTGATTGGCTGACTGGGCCCCATGCTGATTTCCTTATTAACCTTTTACCACACAATGACGCCTTTTTACACACCCGAAAGAGAAAGCTTTTGAAAATAATCTGAGAAAAGGAGACAATGCAGGTTACCAGCATTTTCTCCTTTTCCCACAATGTTTTCTACCCTATCGAAGAAAAAATGGATTATTGCTTATTCTTACGTCTTATTGTATCTTTATGGCCTATTTTCAAATTCTTCAAACTAGAACAAGATTTTTTTTTTTAACTGGAAAAAGTTTCCGCAACAGCAACCCGTTGCTTCTGAATTCTATGTTTTTGCGCAGCAGTTAAACCTAACATTGACTTTTGACTCGCAAGGTCACCAAAATTGACCCTGGTAAGAAAACAGGGAAACATTCGGTTTACCTTTCTTTGATTTGTGCAACAGGTAGCAGTTGCCTCCGAAAGTGTCCGAGTTGATTTTACAATTTTATGCGCAGCACGTAACCATCACGTATGGGGGACATAGTCATCGTAACCAAATCAATGGCCCTAGTGAGAGAAAACGAAAAAGAAAAATCCCTATGATTGACTTGAATGACAGACCTGTCGTCTGCTACAAAATGTTCCATAAGTCCATGTTTCATGTTTTCGCGGATGCGTAAATGGAACCTATGAGACGGTAGTCAACGTAAATGGTTTGTTGCCATGGTATAAAGACAACGGAGGGGAAAAAAAAAAAAAAAAATGTCGGAAATTTTGTTCCCTACATTTGACTTAAGAAACATGTGTCGTCTGCCACGAAATGTTCCCTGAGTCGATTTTTCATGTTTTTCGCGGATACGTAAGTGGCACCTATGAGAGACGGTAGTCTACGTAAATGGGTATGTCGTCACGGTATAAAGAGATTGGAGAGAAAAAATATATTAGAAATTTAGTTCTCTTTGTTTGACTTATGCAGTTGCTACTGAAAGAGTCTTCAGTCTTTTTTTAGCCACTTGTCACATTATTTCCTGGTGTTTTCGCATGTGCGTAACTGGCACGTATGAAACGGTAGTCAATGTAACTGGGTTTCCTGTTGCGGTTTGAAGAGATTAGAAGAATTACGCTTCAATGCCCTTTGTTTGATTCATGCAATAGGAATCAATTGCTACTGAAAGAGTATTCAGTCTTTTTTTAGCCACTTGTCACATTCATTTCTGGGTTTTTTGCACTGTACATTGATCATTTTGGCTTATTCAATGTGCAGAATTTAATGTGGTCTGAGTCAGAAAATCTAATTAAGGGATAAAGGGGCATCAAGGGTTTATTTCAAGGGAAGTAACTCTTGCAGGGGGGGGGCTTGAAAAGACCAAAACAAGGTCTTCTGCCACCCTGTTCTCTTAAATTTTGGCCCTTTTTCAGTGAAATCTGGCATGTGTGGATGGTGCATGCCTGGCAGTTTGCCAAGGACTGCACAGCAGCCTTCAAAGGAGACTTTAAATCCACTTTTATGCCGTTTTTTGTTCACTGTTTTCTATTGATATATTAGGGCGCCATTTTGAAGTAATTTTCAAGCTCTCTGATTGGCTGATTGGGCCCAGCTTTGAATTTCTCGAAGCCTCTGATTGGCTGACTGGGCCCAGCTTTGAATTTCTCGAAGCCTCTGATTGGCTGACTGGGCCCCATGCTGATTTCCTTATTAACCTTTTACCACACAATGACGCCTTTTTACACACCCGAAAGAGAAAGCTTTTGAAAATAATCTGAGAAAAGGAGACAATGCAGGTTACCAGCATTTTCTCCTTTTTCCACAATGTTTTCTACCCTATCGAAGAAAAAATGGATTATTGCTTATTCTTACGTCTTATTGTATCTTTATGGCCTATTTTCAAATTCTTCAAACTAGAACAAGATTTTTTTTTTTAACTGGAAAAAGTTTCCGCAACAGCAACCCGTTGCTTCTGAATTCTATGTTTTTGCGCAGCAGTTAAACCTAACATTGACTTTTGACTCGCAAGGTCACCAAAATTGACCCTGGTAAGAAAACAGGGAAACATTCGGTTTACCTTTCTTTGATTTGTGCAACAGGTAGCAGTTGCCTCCGAAAGTGTCCGAGTTGATTTTACAATTTTATGCGCAGCACGTAACCATCACGTATGGGGGACATAGTCATCGTAACCAAATCAATGGCCCTAGTGAGAGAAAACGAAAAAGAAAAATCCCTATGATTGACTTGAATGACAGACCTGTCGTCTGCTACAAAATGTTCCATAAGTCCATGTTTCATGTTTTCGCGGATGCGTAAATGGAACCTATGAGACGGTAGTCAACGTAAATGGTTTGTTGCCATGGTATAAAGACAACGGAGGGGAAAAAAAAAAAAAAAAATGTCGGAAATTTTGTTCCCTACATTTGACTTAAGAAACATGTGTCGTCTGCCACGAAATGTTCCCTGAGTCGATTTTTCATGTTTTTCGCGGATACGTAAGTGGCACCTATGAGAGACGGTAGTCTACGTAAATGGGTATGTCGTCACGGTATAAAGAGATTGGAGAGAAAAAATATATTAGAAATTTAGTTCTCTTTGTTTGACTTATGCAGTTGCTACTGAAAGAGTCTTCAGTCTTTTTTTAGCCACTTGTCACATTATTTCCTGGTGTTTTCGCATGTGCGTAACTGGCACGTATGAAACGGTAGTCAATGTAACTGGGTTTCCTGTTGCGGTTTGAAGAGATTAGAAGAATTACGCTTCAATGCCCTTTGTTTGATTCATGCAATAGGAATCAATTGCTACTGAAAGAGTATTCAGTCTTTTTTTAGCCACTTGTCACATTCATTTCTGGGTTTTTTGCACTGTACATTGATCATTTTGGCTTATTCAATGTGCAGAATTTAATGTGGTCTGAGTCAGAAAATCTAATTAAGGGATAAAGGGGCATCAAGGGTTTATTTCAAGGGAAGTAACTCTTGCAGGGGGGGGGCTTGAAAAGACCAAAACAAGGTCTTCTGCCACCCTGTTCTCTTAAATTTTGGCCCTTTTTCAGTGAAATCTGGCATGTGTGGATGGTGCATGCCTGGCAGTTTGCCAAGGACTGCACAGCAGCCTTCAAAGGAGACTTTAAATCCACTTTTATGCCGTTTTTTGTTCACTGTTTTCTATTGATATATTAGGGCGCCATTTTGAAGTAATTTTCAAGCTCTCTGATTGGCTGATTGGGCCCAGCTTTGAATTTCTCGAAGCCTCTGATTGGCTGACTGGGCCCAGCTTTGAATTTCTCGAAGCCTCTGATTGGCTGACTGGGCCCCATGCTGATTTCCTTATTAACCTTTTACCACACAATGACGCCTTTTTACACACCCGAAAGAGAAAGCTTTTGAAAATAATCTGAGAAAAGGAGACAATGCAGGTTACCAGCATTTTCTCCTTTTCCCACAATGTTTTCTACCCTATCGAAGAAAAAATGGATTATTGCTTATTCTTACGTCTTATTGTATCTTTATGGCCTATTTTCAAATTCTTCAAACTAGAACAAGATTTTTTTTTTTAACTGGAAAAAGTTTCCGCAACAGCAACCCGTTGCTTCTGAATTCTATGTTTTTGCGCAGCAGTTAAACCTAACATTGACTTTTGACTCGCAAGGTCACCAAAATTGACCCTGGTAAGAAAACAGGGAAACATTCGGTTTACCTTTCTTTGATTTGTGCAACAGGTAGCAGTTGCCTCCGAAAGTGTCCGAGTTGATTTTACAATTTTATGCGCAGCACGTAACCATCACGTATGGGGGACATAGTCATCGTAACCAAATCAATGGCCCTAGTGAGAGAAAACGAAAAAGAAAAATCCCTATGATTGACTTGAATGACAGACCTGTCGTCTGCTACAAAATGTTCCATAAGTCCATGTTTCATGTTTTCGCGGATGCGTAAATGGAACCTATGAGACGGTAGTCAACGTAAATGGTTTGTTGCCATGGTATAAAGACAACGGAGGGGAAAAAAAAAAAAAAAAATGTCGGAAATTTTGTTCCCTACATTTGACTTAAGAAACATGTGTCGTCTGCCACGAAATGTTCCCTGAGTCGATTTTTCATGTTTTTCGCGGATACGTAAGTGGCACCTATGAGAGACGGTAGTCTACGTAAATGGGTATGTCGTCACGGTATAAAGAGATTGGAGAGAAAAAATATATTAGAAATTTAGTTCTCTTTGTTTGACTTATGCAGTTGCTACTGAAAGAGTCTTCAGTCTTTTTTTAGCCACTTGTCACATTATTTCCTGGTGTTTTCGCATGTGCGTAACTGGCACGTATGAAACGGTAGTCAATGTAACTGGGTTTCCTGTTGCGGTTTGAAGAGATTAGAAGAATTACGCTTCAATGCCCTTTGTTTGATTCATGCAATAGGAATCAATTGCTACTGAAAGAGTATTCAGTCTTTTTTTAGCCACTTGTCACATTCATTTCTGGGTTTTTTGCACTGTACATTGATCATTTTGGCTTATTCAATGTGCAGAATTTAATGTGGTCTGAGTCAGAAAATCTAATTAAGGGATAAAGGGGCATCAAGGGTTTATTTCAAGGGAAGTAACTCTTGCAGGGGGGGGGCTTGAAAAGACCAAAACAAGGTCTTCTGCCACCCTGTTCTCTTAAATTTTGGCCCTTTTTCAGTGAAATCTGGCATGTGTGGATGGTGCATGCCTGGCAGTTTGCCAAGGACTGCACAGCAGCCTTCAAAGGAGACTTTAAATCCACTTTTATGCCGTTTTTTGTTCACTGTTTTCTATTGATATATTAGGGCGCCATTTTGAAGTAATTTTCAAGCTCTCTGATTGGCTGATTGGGCCCAGCTTTGAATTTCTCGAAGCCTCTGATTGGCTGACTGGGCCCAGCTTTGAATTTCTCGAAGCCTCTGATTGGCTGACTGGGCCCCATGCTGATTTCCTTATTAACCTTTTACCACACAATGACGCCTTTTTACACACCCGAAAGAGAAAGCTTTTGAAAATAATCTGAGAAAAGGAGACAATGCAGGTTACCAGCATTTTCTCCTTTTCCCACAATGTTTTCTACCCTATCGAAGAAAAAATGGATTATTGCTTATTCTTACGTCTTATTGTATCTTTATGGCCTATTTTCAAATTCTTCAAACTAGAACAAGATTTTTTTTTTTAACTGGAAAAAGTTTCCGCAACAGCAACCCGTTGCTTCTGAATTCTATGTTTTTGCGCAGCAGTTAAACCTAACATTGACTTTTGACTCGCAAGGTCACCAAAATTGACCCTGGTAAGAAAACAGGGAAACATTCGGTTTACCTTTCTTTGATTTGTGCAACAGGTAGCAGTTGCCTCCGAAAGTGTCCGAGTTGATTTTACAATTTTATGCGCAGCACGTAACCATCACGTATGGGGGACATAGTCATCGTAACCAAATCAATGGCCCTAGTGAGAGAAAACGAAAAAGAAAAATCCCTATGATTGACTTGAATGACAGACCTGTCGTCTGCTACAAAATGTTCCATAAGTCCATGTTTCATGTTTTCGCGGATGCGTAAATGGAACCTATGAGACGGTAGTCAACGTAAATGGTTTGTTGCCATGGTATAAAGACAACGGAGGGGAAAAAAAAAAAAAAAAATGTCGGAAATTTTGTTCCCTACATTTGACTTAAGAAACATGTGTCGTCTGCCACGAAATGTTCCCTGAGTCGATTTTTCATGTTTTTCGCGGATACGTAAGTGGCACCTATGAGAGACGGTAGTCTACGTAAATGGGTATGTCGTCACGGTATAAAGAGATTGGAGAGAAAAAATATATTAGAAATTTAGTTCTCTTTGTTTGACTTATGCAGTTGCTACTGAAAGAGTCTTCAGTCTTTTTTTAGCCACTTGTCACATTATTTCCTGGTGTTTTCGCATGTGCGTAACTGGCACGTATGAAACGGTAGTCAATGTAACTGGGTTTCCTGTTGCGGTTTGAAGAGATTAGAAGAATTACGCTTCAATGCCCTTTGTTTGATTCATGCAATAGGAATCAATTGCTACTGAAAGAGTATTCAGTCTTTTTTTAGCCACTTGTCACATTCATTTCTGGGTTTTTTGCACTGTACATTGATCATTTTGGCTTATTCAATGTGCAGAATTTAATGTGGTCTGAGTCAGAAAATCTAATTAAGGGATAAAGGGGCATCAAGGGTTTATTTCAAGGGAAGTAACTCTTGCAGGGGGGGGGCTTGAAAAGACCAAAACAAGGTCTTCTGCCACCCTGTTCTCTTAAATTTTGGCCCTTTTTCAGTGAAATCTGGCATGTGTGGATGGTGCATGCCTGGCAGTTTGCCAAGGACTGCACAGCAGCCTTCAAAGGAGACTTTAAATCCACTTTTATGCCGTTTTTTGTTCACTGTTTTCTATTGATATATTAGGGCGCCATTTTGAAGTAATTTTCAAGCTCTCTGATTGGCTGATTGGGCCCAGCTTTGAATTTCTCGAAGCCTCTGATTGGCTGACTGGGCCCAGCTTTGAATTTCTCGAAGCCTCTGATTGGCTGACTGGGCCCCATGCTGATTTCCTTATTAACCTTTTACCACACAATGACGCCTTTTTACACACCCGAAAGAGAAAGCTTTTGAAAATAATCTGAGAAAAGGAGACAATGCAGGTTACCAGCATTTTCTCCTTTTCCCACAATGTTTTCTACCCTATCGAAGAAAAAATGGATTATTGCTTATTCTTACGTCTTATTGTATCTTTATGGCCTATTTTCAAATTCTTCAAACTAGAACAAGATTTTTTTTTTTAACTGGAAAAAGTTTCCGCAACAGCAACCCGTTGCTTCTGAATTCTATGTTTTTGCGCAGCAGTTAAACCTAACATTGACTTTTGACTCGCAAGGTCACCAAAATTGACCCTGGTAAGAAAACAGGGAAACATTCGGTTTACCTTTCTTTGATTTGTGCAACAGGTAGCAGTTGCCTCCGAAAGTGTCCGAGTTGATTTTACAATTTTATGCGCAGCACGTAACCATCACGTATGGGGGACATAGTCATCGTAACCAAATCAATGGCCCTAGTGAGAGAAAACGAAAAAGAAAAATCCCTATGATTGACTTGAATGACAGACCTGTCGTCTGCTACAAAATGTTCCATAAGTCCATGTTTCATGTTTTCGCGGATGCGTAAATGGAACCTATGAGACGGTAGTCAACGTAAATGGTTTGTTGCCATGGTATAAAGACAACGGAGGGGAAAAAAAAAAAAAAAAATGTCGGAAATTTTGTTCCCTACATTTGACTTAAGAAACATGTGTCGTCTGCCACGAAATGTTCCCTGAGTCGATTTTTCATGTTTTTCGCGGATACGTAAGTGGCACCTATGAGAGACGGTAGTCTACGTAAATGGGTATGTCGTCACGGTATAAAGAGATTGGAGAGAAAAAATATATTAGAAATTTAGTTCTCTTTGTTTGACTTATGCAGTTGCTACTGAAAGAGTCTTCAGTCTTTTTTTAGCCACTTGTCACATTATTTCCTGGTGTTTTCGCATGTGCGTAACTGGCACGTATGAAACGGTAGTCAATGTAACTGGGTTTCCTGTTGCGGTTTGAAGAGATTAGAAGAATTACGCTTCAATGCCCTTTGTTTGATTCATGCAATAGGAATCAATTGCTACTGAAAGAGTATTCAGTCTTTTTTTAGCCACTTGTCACATTCATTTCTGGGTTTTTTGCACTGTACATTGATCATTTTGGCTTATTTAATAAGACCAAAACAAGATCTTCTTTCACCCTGTTTTCTTAGATTTTGACTTAGGATTTACTTTAGACAGCTAAAGACAGAAAAGCCTAGGGTTTGCGACTAAGCCATGTAGGAAGCTTCCAAGATAGTCGATTTTACTTTGTGATGGTGTGACACCCACTGCCAAAGTCCTGTCCTCCGTTTCGTATTTTGGTTCAAACTTGTTGAAGGAAGAAGGAACGGTAGAGATCCCCATCTTGCACAATTTATGTGTGTAGTAAGTTCTTTTCTAATTAGAATTGGATTAAAAACTTATCTTTCTCTATTATTTCTAAATTTGCCCATGGCCATTTCGAATCCATTGCTCTTTCGAAAAAAAACTGTCTCTATGTAACACTTCCGGACTAGGGGTAAGATTTCGTAATAGTTAAACGCTAAGAAGTCAAAATTAAACGATTTAAACAGCCAAAAGGAGGGAGCGTAGCGACCGACTGTGGCTGTTTAAATCGTTTAATTTTGAACTTCTTAGCGTTTGACTGACTTAGTCTTTTTCCGCCCACATTACATCATTGCTAAAATAATGTTCTATAAGGAATCCACTATTCACAAAGAAACGCCCTTTCATCCATATATGGAGTTGGTTGATTCGCTAAAGAAACGTCATCATTGCATCATCGCTAAAAAATGACGTAATTTCCACATGAATATCGGGGCTAAACCTCGAACACGGCCGCATGGTATTTAACCCTTTACCAAACAATCAATTGGGAAGGAAGGTTATTTTTGGAAATGGAGAAAAATCTGGTTATTGGCATTTTCTCCTTTTCCTACAATATTTTCTATCCTGTCAAAAAACTCAACTGCATTTGTTCCACTTTCAAAATTTGATATCTGCCAATGGTTTCAATTTGGAATGGTCTAAAATTTATCATATGGGAAATGGTTAAAGAACCTTATCAGCTTCATTTCCAGTTCTCGCTTGACTATCGCCAGTGTTAAACAATGTCAAATATGGCAGAATTTGACCAAGATTTTGAGGAAGTAACGAATAGACTCAGCCTATGAAAATTTCTACAGATTTACTATAGCAGTATCTTTTCTTAAAATTTCAACATATCGTCCATTTACTTCTTAAACCCTGTAACAACAGCTTGTTTCAAGCTTCAGGTGGTATGTTTAAGAGGACAATCGATCATATATAGATCTAGATTGATCGGCTTTTATTACATAAATTGTATCAGTGTTTTACCTTTTTTTTTCAATAGCATAACTTTTAGATCTACTGGCATGTGCTAGACCTAATTTAACCCTTTCCCAAACGACAAATTCCTTCCAGACTCTTCCAAACTGAAAGAGTTTGCAGACGACAATTTCAACTTTCATAACAATGGCAGAAAATTATCCGAACGGACAGAAAACACTGTGGGAAAAGGAGAATTTGTTCGTTACAAGCAATTTCTCCTTTTCCTACAATGTTTTCAAAAGACTTGTACTACAGACACCTAAAAACAAGGGCTTGTTTGGGAAGGGTTAAGAAATTGTTGAATATTAATAAGGGGGGGGGTAGGGTTTAGGTACGCATGCGCAGTAAATCCAGATAAACTCCAGATAAACTGCGATGTTTTAATGGATAAATGATCAAAATAAACCTGCGTTCGGTAGTTTATGGAAGATAGACGGTCAAAATTTTTCAAATATGAGCGTTCTGATTGGATAGAAAAGTAGGACAAAGACTAAATTATTAATATTAGACAGAATGACAACAATAATGGTTCACAAATCACAACTATAGATAAATCAATTGATACTGATCATTTGCAACACAAGTGCCTGCTATCTATGAAATCTATGTAAATTACTCTTTAAAATAATTTAATTAGCTGAAAAGGCAGTTTGAACTTCTGAAGTGACTGATTAATTCACAACTGCCGTTTATTGAACGATAAATCACAGGAATCTGACATTCTATAACCAAAATAAATGATAAAATATGGGAAAAAAATCCCCCCCCCCCCCCCCTATATAATATAAACACAAGGAATGCACAACGTCTCGACTGCTGGCGCCAGCACCCGACAGCCTTTCCCAACCAAAATCACCCATGAAACAAACATTGATCATAATCTCCTTCAGCCTAGCGATAGACAACACATTAATGTACCTGCGACATCCGGGGATATCTCAGTAGACACCTTTCAACCGGAGATATCCGTCATGTTTTACAGCTCTATCAGGACATTATTAGTTGTACGGTCAGGTGGCAGGGGACTTGGAAACTTGTTCACGGCTGTGGTTAATCATGTCGCCCCGAGCCGAAGGCGAGGTGGCGACATGATTCACCACAGCCGTGAACAAGTTTCCAAGTCCCCTGCCACCTGACCGTACAACGAATTTATTATACTGCAAAGTTTTACCCTTTCAAAGCGCGTTAAGCGAAATGTTCCCGTTTTAAAATTTCACGAATCGGGAATGCCGACGAAATAGAAATTCCCTTCTGTGTGCCCCAATTCAATGAAAACTGACGTCACTGGAAACTGACGTCACTAAAACGTGCAGTTTGGTGAATAAATGTGCAGTCTGGTGATCGATCGGCGCCGCCATTTTGGATGATGTATTGCACGTGTAGTGATGTTTACGGGGCACTCAAAAGGGAAACTGGTTTTTGCCAGGGAACATGATATTATGTTCCCGGCATGTTAACCAATCAGATCACGAGAAATTTCTTTGCAGTATAATAATTTGATTTGTCCGGGTGGCCATTCGCTGACGTCACAGAAAGTAGCAGGTAGCGTATTTTCCTATTACTGATTAATATTATTTTTTTCGTTTTTTAAGATATTTATGGATATCACATGATACTAAAGATTTTTCTATAAGTAACTAACAAAAGTATTTGAGCGCATTCCTTTTTAAAGAAAAGAAATTTGACTTTTGTGAATAGGGAAATCCCCCATCAAGACAGGTGACCCCCACAAATTCCAAAATGACCCCTATTATTTTTGACTAGGGGGTCACAATGACCCCATATTTTTGTGGCCAAGTGAAAACCCTGTTCAGCTATGCATTTATTTGTTTCTGTGTTACAGACTTTGTCCGTAAGAATAGTTCAGCACAGTAATAAACATAGTTTGAACTGACAGTTTGCCCATACTATGTGCAAAATTTTTGAACATGTTGTTACGGTTAACTATGATGTTGTGACTGTAGTTTGAAAGTAGTTGACTGTAATTGACCTTACTTTAACATGGTGTGTTTAATATGGTCAAGTACAGTAATTTCCTAATACAGTCAACTACATAAAATGTCACCAGACTTTGATTCAATTATTTTGAAAAGTAATTAATGATTTACCATTAATGATTTACCATTAAAATAGAAATGTTTCAATTAAATTATTATCATAGTCACTTGTTTTCTATAAAAGAAATGAATCAAATACATATTTTTTTTATCATTTGACATTACATTTATAAACAGTATGAAACTTTAACCTGCTAGATACCACAAAAGCCAAAACTCTAAGGATACTGAAAGATAGAGTCTCGGAGAGAATTGCAAGGTAAGGAGAAAATGCTGCTAACTAGCATTTTTCCCTTTCCTTGCAATGTTTCTACTTTATCATAGAGAAATTTCCATTCGAGCTCTATTAGATCTATCATCTGCATATATACTTTTAGTTTGTTACATTCCAAATTTTGTTAGTTTGGTAAACAATCAAAGAAGTAGATCTAGATATTTTTATTCGATAAAATGTAAAAAACACAGCTATGATGAATGTACACTTATTACCATTCAATCCTTTTCTATACAATCCTGACTTTCAACAAACCTGAAACACACAGTTTTTCAAAACATTGTGGAAAAAAGATAAAATAATGGCTTTTTCTTCTTTTTCCACAATGTTTTTAGCTCTGCTGGCTGAAAGCCAGCAGAGCTTATGTCATGGCATGGTTTCCGTCTGTCCATCCATCCGTCCGTCCATTAGTCTTTTTCTTATTTCCTTTTCACAGACAAGTTCCAGCATTTGAGCTACATTTAATTTGACCACTTAACTAAGGACAACTACATGCAACACCACAAATGTACCATGGCTTAAATATAAACATGAAACCGATTGATTTTACCTACAGTAATGCTGTCCTCCACAACGTTTTTTTTTTTCTTAGAACAGTAGGTGAAAAGAAACACTCAGTAATAAATCAGTACAACTCTCGTCACATTTTTCTCTGAAACTGTTACACATTCTCATTCAATTCACAATGTAATTACAAATTTCTTTTGCCTTTTGTCACAGTGTTTCTTTTAATTTACTAAATTATACTATATACCAAGCCATAGTCCCAAAACGCAATTATAATTCAAAACAGTATTTACAAATTTCAACAACATGCTTCTACTACCCATGATTGCACTGCAAGAAAAACTGCACTGCTCCTTCTTCAGCACTGTCACACTACTAAAATACAGGACAATCTTTCAACAATCAATGGTTTCGAAGTCTACCTTCAAAAAATATGCTTTAAAACTGAAAATCTCTAAGATAATGCCTACCCCAGAATCTTTCCAGCACTGCCACACACTATTCAGGTATATACCTTGCAAAAACACATGTCCAAAGAAGCTTGCTGTCCCCTCAGTTTATAGCTAAACATTGCTTGCTATCCTATAATTCACAGAATCCATGTGCTGATGCAACAAGCACAACCCCTCCAAATAGATAAGATACACAGAGAGAACTCTTTTGCTCCAATAGAACATTTAAACATTTAACCCTTAACCACACAAGGATGACTTTTGATGATCTTTGGAAAAAAGCCGTTTGAAAACATTGTGGGCAACCGGCATTTTCTTCTTTTCCCACAGTGTTTTCTACCCTATAACTAAGTCATTGCACCATTTTAGCCACATTGAGTTGGTCATCTGCAATTTATGCTTTCAATTTGCATTGGGTTAAAATTTTGTCTTCTGGTAAAAGCATTAACTTTTAAAACCAACTTAATGTACACAGTCACTCTATCTGCCCTTCATTTTATGGATTACCCTTTACTCTAAAACTACATTAAAGCGTTTCCAAACAATCAGAGGTTTTTATGATTTTGACTGAGTGGCATTTAAAAACATTGTGGAATAGGGAGAAAATGCTGGCTACAAGAATTTTCTACTTTTTTCACAATTTTTTCTACCATTTGAAAGATAGAAATATCTCTTGAGCTAGATTGGACTTGTTTCACAATATAAGCAAATTAAACAGCAGTTTTAACCCTTTCCAACATAACAAAATTTTAGTTTAGGTTTAGTTTAACCAATTACCACACAATCCCGACTTTAACAACCCAAATAACTAGAAGAAGCCTTTTGAGAACATTGTGGGAATAGGAGAAATTGCTGGTAACCAGCATTTTCTCCTTTTACCACGTTTTCTACCCATCCCAAACCAAATACTATCTTTGAGCCACGTTTATTTTGTCGTCCGCAAATGTTTTGAATTTGGATTAATCTTAAATTTTGTGGTGTAGTAAAGAGTGAGGCAAATTTATTTTACATTGATTGAGAAACAAATTCTTACAACTTATACTAATCTTTCTTGAGTCTGCTTCCCGAGAACTATACGGTCACCAGTACTCATGCAGATGTGTTGGCCAGTGAAAAATCCCAAAGTTGACACCTGCTCCCACATACCGAACTTGAGACCTTCGGCTAATGAAGCCAGTGCTCTACCTCACAGACACCACAACAAAATTTTAGACTCATCCAAACTGAAATCATTTGCAGATGACAAATCCAATACAGCTCAACCTATTATTTTGGGAAAAAAAGGGGGGGCTGTTTCCCGAAGTCTACAAAACAATTGTGAAGAAATTTTTGAAAATATTTTGGGATTTTTATGCTGAGCTGCAAATCCAAGAAGTAAAACTTCTGAAAATAATTAGACTTGTATTTAATTCAGTGCCAGATGACAAAGTGTTTGCTTTTGTCCTTTGAAGCCTGCCCGGGTGGTACAGTGGTGAGAGTGTCAGACTCATGACCTGTTGGTTGTGAGTTTGATACCCGGTTGAGGCGAACTTTCTTTCCGCAATATTTTCGCCTCTCACCTGTGCTGATTTAGCATGTAAGAAAAGAAGTTGGTGGCTTTGGAATGAAAGTTGTGTTAGTACCGGTGTCAGAAAGCCAGGAAACGTGTGCGTCACCAACAGCCATGATATGACCTTAGCTGTTAAAGGTGGGTATTTAGAACTTTTATATCTCACCAAATTAAAAAATATATATACCACTGAGATTCATATGAAAAAATAATACAAATCATCTATAATTAAGATTCAGAAAATTAAAAAAAAAAATTTTTTTTGATGGTATTCCCTTAAAAGGCTATGTAGCCTCCTCAGCTATTTTTAGATTTCGTGCCAAAAATCAATAAAGCATTGTGGGAATGTCAAGTGACTGGCACGTGACTCATGACGCTTAAATTCCCTATCATAACAACAAACATGGATGTAATAATTATTTTCCATAATGTCTTCTTTGGACGCTATGTTTGAAGCTTCTGTGTATTCCTGTAAGTAAATGAGCGAATTGATCATCTAAAAATAGAACGTGTCTCCCGTTGGTGTCAACCTGGGCCATAGTAAATCTCTAATTTCTCGTGTTGTCGGACGGTTTTCGACTACTGGGGTTTTATGAATGAAAATTAAAAGGCTTTGGGAGTATAAGGATGATTTTTATGCTCCCCGAAGGGCGAGCATATAGTCGCCGCTTCGTCCGTCCGTCCGTCCGTCTGAAGCCATTTCTCCACAACCTCTGGACCAAATTTGATAAAACTTCATATATGAACTCCTTAGGGTGAGGTGCCGACGTATCTTTCCCAGTTTTTCCATTTGACCCCATGTCATGGAAAAAGGGGGCTTAATGCAAAATTGCATTTTTTTTACTAATATCTCATTCAGTTTTTGTCAAAATTTCATGAAACTTCATGGTTATATTGTTTATGGAAAGATTCAGCATGTGCGCTTGCTATTTTTAATCTAGGCATTTTTTAAGTTGACGTTCTGTCACAGAAAAAGGGGGTTCCTTGCAAAATCCAATTTTTACTAATGTCTCATTCACTTTTGGTCAAAATTTCATTAAACTTCATGGTTATATTGTTTTTTCAAAGTTTCACCATGTGCTCTTTGTTTCTTTATGTATGTGTTTTTCAATTTGACCCTCGGTCATGGAAAAGGGGGTTTCTTGTAAAATGCCAAGGAAAGAGGGGCCTTAATGCAAAATTGCAATTTTTACTAATATCTTGTTCAGTTTTTGTCAAAATTTCGTGAAACTTCATGGTTATATCTTGTTTTACAAGTTTCAGCATGTGCCCTTGTTATTTTCAATCTATGAATTATTAATGCGCAAATACCTCTTTCCTGGTTGCTCAATTGAGGCTGGCATCATGGAAAAAGGGGACTTCATGGAAAAAACTGTTTTTCACTTGTATCTCCTACATCTGTGCTCAAAACTTTGTGAAATTTCAAATCTTAACTTGTTGGAACGTTGCCAAGGTACCTCTCTTCCGGTTTCTCAATTTCAGGCTGCGTCACGGAAAAAGGGGGCTTCATGTAAAAAATCGTTCTACATGAATGTAATATTCACTACATGACTGCTCAAAATTTTATGAAATTCCAAATTTTGAATTATTATTCAAAAATGCCACAAATCACACACCAGTCGTATTTATTTCAATGATGCAATATTGCCTTATGGGAAAGGAGGGCTTAAAGAGGGCTTAGTGGGCTTATTGTCCTCTACAAGTTTGTGTTGGCTATCTCTAAGATAGTAATTGTCTTTTCACTTCAATTTTTGGGGAGCATGAACTGGACCTTTTAGGATAAAAGAAGTAGATTTATATCAATTTCATATATTTTATGACAAGCACTTGTTCGGGGAGCATAACCCGTCTCTGAAGGCTCTTGTTTTGCACTTTTGTAAAATTTTCGTCCAAAAATCTGAAGGGCGTTAAACCCCAATACAACCAACCAACCAAATTGTCCTTTGAAAGCAATTGTAGATAAAACACTGAATGTGGCTTCAATAATGGGATTTGTCTCTGAAAGGGCAGAGAGCATTGTAGCATTGCTGGTTACCAGCATTTTTTTCCTTTTCCTACAATATTTCATAAGCCTTCTTTCACAGGATCATTAAAACGGAGGTTGTTTTGTTAGGGGTAAAGCAGCAGTTTTGAAGAAATAGTTTATAACTTGTTTATAAGATAATCAAGATTTCATAATTTTCTTTATTATCCTATTTATTTTTTCCACATGTTTACAGATGATGACAGACTATTGGTTTGATACGGTATTGGAATCGAAGAATCCTTAAGAGCCCAGAGCTTGTAAATGCAACACAACCTGTTTATTTTCAGCTGTAAACCTAAATAAGACTACACACCAACTTTGAGACGTAAGATCAAGCTATATTTAATACTGTAGATCAAGATAAGACCATATATAGAACATGGATCCATAATGTCCACTATTTCATGTAAATGAAGCATGCTGTTGCAAAAGAAGGCAACCCTTTGCTAATTAACAAAATTTTAGAGTGGTCTAAGCTGAAAGCATTTGCAGACGACAGAAGAAACATAACTCAAAAATTGAAATTTGTTTCCAACTGGGTAGAAAACAATGTGCAATGTTACCAGCATTTTCTCCTTTTCCCACAAATGTTTTCAAAAGGCTTCTATCTCAGGGTCGTAAAAACCTGGGATTGTTTGGTAAAGGAATAATGCAAATATCTGTGTTCCATTATACCAAGCAAGTCATCACATAATTTGGGATCCATAAAATACACTTAGTCTAATGAATGATTGAATCTAGAGGAAAAGTGGTCCTTAAGCATACAGAAAATTGAAAGACAGCAAAAAGATTAGGACCAGCTCAGTCTTTACTATTCGCAGATGAATTAAGGCCCCTTTTCACAGAGCATGGGTCATATTTAACCCTTTACTACACAATCCCTACTTTTAACGACCCCAAGAAAGAAAGCCTTTGAAAACATTGTGGAAAAAGGAGAAAATGCTGGTAACCAGCATTTTCTCCTGTTTTGCCCACCATGTTTTCTACCCATTCTAATGCAAAATTTAATTTTTGATTCATGTTTATTTTGTTGTCTGCAAATGCTTTTAATCTTGACTAATGCAAAATTTTGTCGTTTGGTAAAGAGTTAAGAAGACATTATATACATATTTATGTTAACCCTTTCCCAAACGACAAATTTTAGACTCTTCCAAATTCAAAGAGTTTGCAGACGACCATTTCAAATTTGATAAAAATGGCAGAAAGTTCTCCAAATGGGTACAAAACACTGTGGGAAAAGGAGAAATTGCTCGTTACGAGCAATTTCTCCTTTTCCCACAGTGTTTTCAAAAGACTTGTACTGCAGACATGTAAAAACAAGGGCTTGTTTGGGAAAGGGTTAAGGGTGCTTTGTTACTTATTATACTCTTTTGAGTGTATGTTGCGCACGGGCGCATCTCGTTATAGTATACATAAATAGAGAGCGCTCCCTCGTTCCCGATAGTCGAGGTTAATTCTTGGTAGAGTAGACCAATGAGAAGGTGGAATATTACCAAAATTCTACCATGAAATGACCAATCACTGTTATGAATACTTCAGTCATACCTACCAAGAATTAACCAATCAGAGTACAAGCTACAACCAAAATTCAACCAATCAAAACTGACCATACAAATCAAAATTGAGCAGCCATATTTGATTTTGTTTTTGTTGACAACGAAGGGACTCGAAACAGGTAAAGTGTTCAATTTTTTTTTTAATGTTGCATCTATGATACAGTAGTATAGTCTGTTAGAAACTGACCCAAACTAACAGTATTTCACAGGTAGATTTGTTTTTCTGTTCTCTTTCCAATAATTATGCCCCCCTTTCGAAGAAATGGGGGTATATTGCTTTGCACTTATCAGTCGGTCCACCGGTCGGTCGGTCGGTCCGTAGACCACATGTTTGTCCGGAGCATAACTCAAAAAGTATTTCAGGTATCATCTTGAAACTTCATAGGTGGATAGATCTCATTAAGGTGAAGTGCAGTGCACAAGAACCATAACTCTGCCCATCATATTTTTGGAGTTATTGCCCTTTGTTGATTTTCATACTTAATTTTTGTCCGGAGCATGACTCAAAAATTATTTCACGTATCATCTTGAAACTACATACGTTGATAGATCTCATTAACGAGAAGTGCAGTGTACAAGAACCATAACTCTGCCCATCATATTTTTGGAGTTACTGCCCTTTGTTGATTTTCATACTTAATTTTTGTCCGGAGCATAACTCAAAAAGTATTTTAGGTATCACCTTAAAACTTCATAGGTGGATAGATCTCATTAAGGAGAAGTGCAGTGCACAAGTACCATAACTCTGCCAATCATATTTTTGGAGATATTGCCCTTTGTTGATTTTCATATTTTTGTCCATAGCATAACTCTAAAAGTATTTCAGGTATCACCTTGAAACCTCATATGTGAATAGATCTTATTAAGGTGAAGTGCAGTGCACAAGAACCATAACTCTGCCCATCATATTTATGGAGTTATTGCCCTTTGTTGATTTTCACACATTTTTTTTTGTCCAGAGCATAACTCTAAAAGTATTTCAGGTATCATCTTAAAACCTCATAGGTGGATAGATCTCACTAAGGAGAAGTGCAGTGCACAAGTACCATACGTCTGCCCATCATATTTTTGTAGTTATTGCCCTTTGTTGATTTTCATAGTTAATTTTTGTCTGGAGCATAACTCAAAAAGTATTTCAGGTATCACCTTGAAACCTCATAGGTGGATTAATCTTATTAAGGAGAAGTGCAGTGCACAAGAATCATAACTCTGCCTATTATATTTTTGGAATTATTGCATTTTGCTGATTTTCATACTTAATTTTTGTCCAGAGCATAACTCAAAAGGTTTTTCAGGTATCATCTTGAAACTTTATATGTAGATAGATCTTATTCAGGAGAAGTGCATTGCACAAGAACCATAACTCTGCCCATTATATTTTTACAATTACTGCCCTTTGTTGATTTTCGTACTTATTTTTTTTCCGGAGCATAACTCAAAAAGTATATGAGGTAAAATCATGAAACTTTAAAAGTTGATAGTTCACATAAATGGGAAGTGCAGTGCCCAAGAATTGTTAATTTATCATTAATAATTTTTGAGTAATTACCCTTTGTTCATTTTTACACTTTGAACATAAGAGTTTATAATCACATTGGATGCCATTGGGGGGCATACATGTTTTACAAACATCTCTTGTTTTTTTAGCGCTTCTAGCCAATCTGACCTAGTTTCTGTGTTGTTAATTTTGTTAATTCTCACTTAAATTGCGTACATATTGCAAAGTTTTTTGGCATGTCTGTGATTTTTATAACTTCTATTCTCATTTTACTACTTGGAAATTAGTCAATATCAGACTATATTTGCTGAACGATCATTGTTGAGTCTGAATTAGTATATGTACATGTAGGTTGGGTGGGTGAGAAAGTGCAGTTTCTCTTTTTTCTATGACATAAATGTGAAAGGCTCAAATCTCCTGTTGATATTTAAAGCAGGCGACAAAAACAAAGAATCAAGAAAGAGTGCATGTATACAGACACACCAGTCTCCACTGTGAAGCATGCATCTCAAACCTACGGTGAACAGGGTTTTCCCTCGGCTTTGAAAATTGGGGGTGATTGTGACCCCCATCCTCATTAGTTGAGGGTCATTTCATTAATTTTGGGGGTCAAAAATATGGATTTCCTCGTCACCAACTTCAAGCATTTCTGACGGAAAGGCCGATGTCACTTTTTGACAGACCAAACATTTTCGTCTGAATCGCTGCTTGACATGGCTTGATCGGCAGTTGTAGGAAGCAGATGATAGAAGAATGCTACAGTTTTCTTCGTCATGACATTATTTTTCCGCTAACAGCACATACCGGTAATGTGTACATTCATATACCGAAAGTCATGTTAAATATGCTATGAAATACAGAGAACCCAACCACGACTTTGACTGGGCCCATATTTACGACACATGTCCAATATACATTTCGGTAATAATGCATAAGCCATTCTTATTCTATAAATAAATTAACCCTGTAGTTAAAAAAGGAATAGTGTTCATCTGACATTGAAGCAGGAAAAGACCTGGAACTATGATGCTTCGTTCAACCTCGTACATTATTTAGATTTTGGAAAGTTGCGTCACTGATAACGCACTGTCATTTATTTTGAATTAAAATTGCGTCAATGACGCAGGATTTGTGCGTCATGGAAAACCCTGGGTGAAGTATAATATTAGACTGCTGAAGTAAATCAAGGGAAAAAAGTTTGCCTGACATGGGACTCGAAACCATGACCCCCCTGAACACTAGTACTGCAGCTCTACGGACGGAGTTAGGCCCGGGCATCTGGCCACGAATCCACCAATATCAATTTCACCATTGCTCAGGACATTTTAATAAATTATATCTGTATTACTGGCCTAAATTAGATCCAATTGCATAATTAAATGTATCTTAAGTGATTAGACTTTATCTCTCAGGGACAGTAGCCAAAAAGATGTGAAATTTTAAACTTTAATCATTATCATATTATTTAGAATTACTGAAAGTATTGTGAAGATGATAATCTTTTATTGTGTCTTGCGTGCAAGGGTTAGTTGCTTGCAGAAAAATGAACTCCAGAATCAGTCAAAAATAAAGGATGACTTGGCCATTTCAACCTCTTTACCACACAATCCCAACTTTTAACGACCCTGAGAAAGAGAACTTTGGAAAACATCATGGGAGAAGGAGAAAATGGTGATAACCAGCATTTTCTCCTTTACCAATAATGTTTTCTAACCTTTCAAAGATGAATTTCAATTTTTGAGTCACATTTATGTTGTTGTCTGTGAAAGTTTTTCAATTTGGACAAGTCTAAAATTTTGTTGTGTGCTAAAGAGTTAATATGTCATTGAAACCCCTGGATGATCTCAGTCTACCGACCCCATTTTCAGCACAATTTGGTTTTTACGGTTAAGATATGGAACCTAAACTGAGTTATCCAGACTTTTACAGAAAGAACTGAGCAGACAACCCTGGAATACTCCAAGCTTGCATAACTTCAAAAAAACAATTGTAGATCGGGGAGGGGCAGAGAAAAAAAGGAATATACAAAAGAAAAAGTAAAAATGAATCAAAACAGAAGTAGATCTAGATGAATAGTATTAGGTCTAGATGAGAAAAAAGATCATTTTAGACATTTAGTGGAAAATTCAATTTGGGCCATTGGTTTCTGTTTGATTCAGAGGAAAGTGACATGTTTTCATTGTGGACAGTGTATAAAATGAAGGATCTGTTAACTCTTTACCAAAGAAGAGAAATTTAGACTTGTCCAAATTAACAGCATGCAGATGACAAAATACATATAAATGCGGCTCATAAAATGTCAAAAATGGAGAAAACGCTAGCTTTCAGCATTTTCTCCTTTTCCCACAATATTTTAAAAAGTCTTTACTCAGGATCGTTTCAGGCAGGTTTGGGTGATGAAGAGTTAACTCTTTACCAAATGACAAACTTAAGTTTCCTCCAAATTGAAAGCTTTTGCAGACGACAAAATAAAAGTGACTAAAAATTTGAAATTTGTTTTATGAAGGGTAGAAAACATTGTTGGAAAAGGAGAAAATGCTGGCTACCAGCATATTCTCCTTTTCCGGAGTTTTTTTCCCGAGTTTTTTTCAAAAGACAACTATCTCAGTCATAAAATCAGGGATTTTTTGGTAAGGGGTTGAAAGTTAATGTTTTACCAAAATGTTTTTATCCTTCTAACGCTTTACCAAACAACAAAATTTTAGACTTGTCCAAACTGAAAGCATTTGCAGACAACAAAATAAACATAACTCAAAAATTGAAACTTGTTTTCAGTAGGGTAGGAAACATTGTGGAAAAAGGAGAAAATGCTGGTTACCATCATTTTCTCCTTTTTCAATAATGTTTTCAAAAGGCTTCTTTCTCAGAGTCGTAAAAAGAGTAGTGATTGTTTGCTAAAGAGTTGTGGTAAACTGGAATTGTCACAATGACATTATATGATTGCAATGGCTGCTTTCAATCCAGAAAAGGGGTCTGGCAAGGCAGTCTCAGAAACCAACTCATGAACCACTGGGCTATTCAGCCCTGTACTCTACAAACAGAGCTATCATGCTTGACTGGTAGGAATTAACCCTTACCCAAACAGTCCCTGGTTTTTACGGGTCAGGAATGGAATCCTGTTGAAAACATTGTGGGAAAAGGAAAAAATGCTGGTGACCAGCATTTTCTCCTTTTCCCACGATGTTTTCTACCCCACCATATAGAAAATTCATCTTTTTAATAACTGTTAATTTGTCATTTGCAAAATGCTTTTAATTTGGTCTGGTTCAAAATTTGCTGTTTGGGAAAGGGTTAAGTTTCTTGTTATATCTATAAAGTCAAATGCACAACTCCTGTTTTTAGCTCACCTGAGCACAACATGCTCAAGGGGAGCTTTTAGGATCACCCGGTGTCCGTCGTGCGTCAGTGCGTCGTCAACAATTCTTTAAACATCAACTCCTCCTAAACCGCTGGGTGGATTTGGACCAAACTTGGCTGGAATGTTCCTTGGAAGGTCCTCTACAAAAATTGTTCACAGAATTTGATTCCATCAAAAACTCTGGTTGCCATGGCAACCAAATGGAATTTTCTAGGGAATTCTTTAAAAATCTCCTCTGAAACCGCTGGTCAGATTTTGAAATAATTTCACAGATATGTTCCTTGGGTGACCCTTTCCAAGAATTGTTCGTAAAATTTTGATCCATCAAAAAATGTGGCTCTGGTGAATGGGGGCTTCTTGCACCATATAGAAATGAAGGAATTCTTAAAAGTTCTTCTTCTCTGAAACGGCTGGTCAGATTTTGAAATAATTTCACAGGATTGTTCCTTGGGTGACCCTTTTCAAAAATTGTTCGTGAAATTTTGATCCGTCAAAAAATGTGGCTCTGGTGAATGGGGGCTACTTGCACTATAGGGAAATGAAGAAATTCTTAAAAATTCTTCTTCTCTGAAACCGCTGGTCAGATTTTGAAATAATTTAAGAGAAATGTTCCTTGGATGACCCTTTTTAAAAGTTATTTGTGAAATTTTGATCCATCAAGAAACATGGCTCTGGTAAATGGGGGCTTCTTGCACTATATGTCCATGAAGAAATTCTTTAAAATTCTTCTTCTCTGAAACGGCAGATCAGATTTTGAAATAATTTCACAGAGATGTTTCTTAGGTGACCCTTTTCAAAAAGTGTTCGTGAAATTTTGATTCGTCAAGAAACATGGCTCTGATGAAAGGGGGCTACTTGCACTATACGGACATGAAGAAATTCTTGAAAATTCTTCTTTTCTGAAAATGTGGGGTAGATTTTAACACAATTTCACATAAATGTTCCTTGAATGACTCTTTTCAAAAATTGTTTGCAAAATTTTAATAGGTCAAGAAACATGGCCTTGGTGAATGGGGGCTACTTGCACTGCACGGAAATTAAGAAACAGGTGACCTTTTGAAAATTCCTTGGCAAAATAATGATTTTGTTTTCAGTGTTTCAATACCTCAAAACTCAAAAAAAAAAAATGGCTATGGTCCTCTCAAAAATTCAGGTGAGCGATCCAGGGCCATCATGGCCCTCTTGTTGTGAAAAACTTAAAGTTAGTAATTTTTAGAGTCAACAGTAGCACAGTCGATATGATACAGGACTCAAGAACAGGGTCTCTGGTTTGATCACAGGCTCAGCAAATTTCTTTCTAAGGATTGATGATGTGTCCAGTCTTTGTGACAGAATTCATTCCTCTCTCAATGTTCATCAGTGTTAAAGTGATGGTAATGTGAGAAAGCAGCAGCAAGTGGCTCGGAAGGAATATTTTGCGGAACACTGGTAAAAGAAACTCCAGGAAGGCAGGGATAAATGTAGGTGCACTGGCTGTCACGGTATAACGGAAATAAACTTGTAAATGATATTTAACACCATGCAAACAATCAGTGGTGTTTCAGATTAAACTTCATGAAACCAGTGTAGAAAAATGTAAAAAGGACAGTCTCTGACAAGCTGAATTATAATTCAACCCTTTACCACACAATCCGCAACAAACCTCCTACAATGATCAGCTGATCACTTGATGGTTGAGTATAAAAGTAAAATTGATGTTGAAAATGTTTTAGAAATAGCCACAAGACATTGCTATAACATGACAAAATCTTGAAGTGGAAGCGATAGCGGCGTATATTGTGACAACGGCACTCTTGTTTGCTGTTTTGATATTCAATAAGGTGTCATAGAAGAAGGGGGCTTTATGTATATTTTAGTTAGGGATAAATATCCTTTTAACTCAAAATCCAACACAAAATTTATGAAACTTCAGGCCTGCTTTCCTTATGATAGTCTGCCAATATCACTATTTTACTTTTTTTCATTAAATGTTGTGTAATGGAAAAAGGGAGCTTGACATATATTTTTATTATGGACCAATATCTCTTAAACTCTTTACCGCACAATCCTGAGTTTTGACGCCCTTGAAGAAAAGGCCTTTTGAAAACATTGTGGGAAAAGGAGAAAATGCTTGTAAGCAGTATTTTCTCCTTTTGTCACGACATTTTCTACCTTTCTTATAACAAATTCTATTTTTTAGCAACTTTTATTTTGTCTTCTGAAAATGTGTTGAATTTGGACCAGTCTGAAATTTTGTTGTTTGATAAAAAGTTAACTACAGGACAAAATATTATGATACTTCATCTTCATGTTGTTTATCAAAAGCCGCAGACAATATTACTTGGTTTTTTTTTCCTCATGAAATGCTACATCAAGAAAAAGGGGAACTAAATGCATAATTCCATTATTATGGACCATTATGGGACATCTTCTAAAGCCCTTGATGAAAAATGATGAAACTTTATGCATGTCTTCTATGGATAGTCTGGTGATACAACTTTCTTTTCTCTCTCTCTAAGGGGGTTTGATATATATTTTCTTTATTTGTAATGTTTTCATTTAATGAAATGTCATGTTCTGGAAAAAGGAGACTTAATGTATAATCCTGTTATGGACCTTTTATTATATCTTTTTATGTAATGAAATGCTGTGCCACGGAAAAAGGGAGCTTAATGTATACTTTCATCATGGACCAATAACAAAAAGGCTACAGTGCACATGTACATGCAAAACACAATACCTTGAATATGTTTGTATCAAAAAAGGTCTTTTTCAGCAGTGATATCACTTTAACGAAATTGCTTGTTCAGACTAGAAATTCGTACTTTTTTCACAAAACACATAGACTGAAGCCTAGTCAGGCTTACAGTTTGAGAAACACACACAAAGAGAAAAGGGGGGCTGCAGCATGGGATCCTGCTGTTCTTGGACAGGAGCCTGCAGATAACTGAGAAAATCTAAATTAAAAATTCACCTTATTGGCTGTTGCAAGCTACAGTCTGTCAATTTAGATGAGTATCATTGACCTGGCACTTTTATTTTGAGAAAGATGAGAAGAAACAATTATAACTTTTTGTCAGCTAGTAGTCTACTATTTTTACTGTTTTTATCATACCGCTAATTTGTACACTTGCCCAAACTGATGAATGTATATGCAGATGACAGCTCAAATGTGGCTCAATTGATGGAGTTTGTCTGTTATATGGCAAAAAATATTTTTGAAAAAAGGGGAATATGCATTCTATTTTTTCACACAGTAACTTCAAGAGCCTTCTTCCTCAGGATTACTTAAGCTCAAGATTATGTGGTAAAGGGCTAAGGCTTTATTTATTTCCTTTATTTGTGCTATTACTACATAAAGCCTAAAAAACATATATTCAACATTACCTCTATGTGAACAATGTGTTTCTAGGGGTGAGGAGGGCTTCACAGTTTTGTTTGGTATTCAAAATATAATTTCAAACTTAAGTTAGTCCATTTTTTGTGGTTCTGGCCTTTGGCAAAGTACTGCAAAGCCTAAGCCCATGGCTGGTGATACCCAGAAGAAGTGTGAATAAGTGAGTTGCTGCAGTAATAATAATAATAATCTGTTGTATGATAAGTATTTCTTATTGAATGCTGAAAGTGGCTTTATCTTTTCGACAGCAACAAATGTTGAACCCTTACAAATTGAGAGCATCTGCAAATGACAAATGTGAAACTGGTATAAATGAGCTGAAATTCTGTAAAAGAAAACAACATTGAAAAATGAAAATGATTTGGAGCAAGGAATTTCTCCTTTTCCCTAATTATGTCTTTGACAGGTTTTTTTTTTATTTCAAAATTTTATTGGTAAATGATGAAATCATCATTTGAATATTTTTCATGACATTATGTGGGTCTTTGAAATTAAAGAGGACAAACCAGCAAAGTTCTATCACAAAATCCAGGTAACACTTTTGATTGTTTATAATCTTCAATCACAGATAAATTCTATGCATACATTTTTTTTCAACATGTTTTGTATGAATGACTTTTTTATTTTAACTTTGAACAGGATTTATATTCTGTCTCCTGGCTGAAATTCTTTGATAATGTATGTGGGAAAAGCAGCCTGTGAATGGGAGTTTTTGGAAAATGCATGTGAAAGAAATTCAAGGAATGTTTAAGTCAGCTGATTTCGATTACATGTATAGAGTGAAAAAATTATGGAACAGTTCTTCAACAATGGGAGAACAAATAAATGCAAGTCCAGTTTTTTTCATATTAGATGGTAAGAAGACCTGACATTTTCTAACAGATTTTCGGAGTTGTTCATAGTGAATGCATTTTTAAGACAACAAATTTAAATGTAGATGGATGTATAAAATTTGGCTTTGAAAGGGTAGAGAACATTGTGGGAAAATGAGAAAATCCTGGTAACCACAGCTTTGAAAAAGTAGAAAGCATAGATGGAAATAGAAGAAAAGGATGGTTACCAACATTTTCTCCTTCTCCCACAATGTTTTCAACAGGCTTCTTCCTCAGAGTAGTTTGGTAAAGGGTTAAAAATGGCTTTTTGATTGTATTTGTCCTTGAAAGGGTAAAAAAAATGTGGTAATTCTTTAAGAAATTACTTTTTTCACCCCAATGGTTTCTTAACTCTTTACCAAAGGCCAATATTTCAGGCTTGTCCAAATCTAAAGCATTTGCAGACGACAAAATAAAAGTGACCGAAAATTTGAAATTTGTTTTGTAAAGAGTACAGAACATTGTGGAAAAAGTAGAAAATGCTGGTTACCAGCAATTTCTCCTTTTCCCACAATGTTTTCTAAAGGCATCTTTAGCAGAGTCATCAAAAGTATGAATTTGGTGGTAATGGGTTAATCTGTCAACTAAAGAGGTAAAAACCAGTGTATTTGTGCAGTAATTACTTATGACAAGGTATTCCAATAGAAGTTTCATTATCCAAGCCCTTGTAAAAACAGAAGAAAATTTAATAAAAAAATGGCTGTTTTCTAACTACAACTTTAAAACTTCCATGTTGTAAATGGTAAACATATTCACTCAAGCAGTGAAAGATCCAGGTTCAAATCCTGGTGGAAGTAAGAGTTGGGTGGAAAGGAGTCCAGTTATTTCAGAAAAAAAAGATAAGGATAAAAGAGGTAAAATTGAGCATATTTACTTATTAAAATTGGTTTATTTTATGAAATAAGTTTCCTTTTCCTAATTACACAGCTCTTTTAGCTTAAAAAACAGCACAAAAACACAATTTTCATGAAAAAAAGGCATTTCTAGATTTTCTTTTACTGAGGAGAATGGGTGCAATTTTTTTATTTAATTCTTGGTAGTGTAACAGAGACTAATTGGTACCAGCCCACAAAAGTCCAGGGGGCAAATGTCCTACACCCGTTTATCTTAGCCAGTTGTTCTGCTTTCTAAACTTAGAATATAACCAAAATATGTACAATCAAAATAGTAGTGGACCCTGGTCGTTACGAGCACCTTGTCTTCAGTTGTCAAAGTGCACGTCATGTTGATTTATTTCAGCCGAGCTCTGTGAAAATGGGGACTTAATGCATGTACGAAAAGTATTGACCCAGGTCAGCCTGCATATTCCGTAAAGGCTGACCTGAGCCGAAATTTTTCGCTATCGGTCAATTTTCTGTATGTCCAAAAACCAGTCTAATTGATAAGTTGGTTTGTTAATTAACCCTTCCCCAAACAATCCCTGGTTTTTACGTGTCTGCAGTATTAGTCTTTTAAAACCACTGTGGGAAAAGGAGAAATTGCTCGTAACGAGCATTTTATTCCTTTTCCCACAGTGTTTTCTACCCTTTTTGAGAACTTTCTGCCATTTTCTCCAAACCTAAAATTGTCCTCTGCAAACTCTTTTTATTTGGAAGAGTCCAAAATTTGTCATTTGGGAAAGGGTTAAAAGGAGGGATGTTATAGATTCATAAAGATGCGATGGCTCGCTTGGTACCATGGATCACGAAGATGCAACAAGCCCCCCTTTGCTGGAGCATGGCTCTTTTTTTGTGTGTCTGTGAAGGGGGGAGGGGGGTTCATTGTGCAGGAACGTTCTGAATGACATGCGCTGCAAGTTCAATTCTCGGATTCAAAAACGTTATGATGCAAAGATAAAAAAGAATGAAACAATTATAAACACAGAAAAGTTCATTGGGTAGATTGATTATGCTTAAGAAAGATGTTTCAACTATACATACACTCACACAAGAATTAGCTACGAAAAGAAAGCCTATGATTATCATTTTTACATCACTCTGCGTGTTTCCCATGCATTTTACTTTTGTCATCGGGGAGGAGGGGGAAAAGGATATTTTAGTGGGATTCATAGATCAAGATTAGAATGCAGAGGACGTGATGCCAGCTGTCAGCTTTTTTCCCTGGTAATGGAAATTAATTTATAAACCACAAGAAACAATAAAAACCTCAAGTGAGTGGGAGTTTAAGACACTATACAAAGATTGCACATCAAGATCATACTGAACAAAACGTGAATTTTTGACTTTCGTTTCATTATGTCGTCTGCAAGTGCTTTTAATTTGGACCAGTCTAAAATTTTGTCGTTTGGTAAAGGGTTAAGACCCTCTACCCAAAGCTTTGGCTCAAATTTAGACGAAGATATATAGCCACGCTTCCACGCTGATACAATGAAAGGAGAGTTAGTATTTTCGGTTTGTTAGAAATCGTTTCCCGGGTTGTAGCCATTGTTGCGTTAGCCTACTCGGTCAGTTCCTGAAAAGAAATGAATAACAATGAAAGCATTGCAAAAAACAGTTCGTTTCCTTTCTTTGTATTGTGTTGAACCCATTACCACACAATCCCTACTTATGACGCCCCTGGAAAAGAAACCTTTTGAAAACATTGTGGGAAAAGGAGAAAATGCTGGTAACCAGCAATTTCTCCTTTTCCCACAATGTTTTCTACCCTTCACAAAACAAATTTCAAATTTTCAGTCACTTTCATTTTGTTGTCTGCAAATGCTTTTGATTTGGACAACCGGCCTAAAATATTGTCGTTTGGTAATGATTTAAAGCCGTTTAAGATAACAGTTCGGCTCATATCATGGCGGTTAGTGCACCTACGCATGTGTTTCCTGGCTTTCTCACACCATTTCTGACACGGCTTTCTTTCAAAGCCGCTTAACCCATAACCATACAATCCCTACTTTTGACGCCCCTGAGAAAGAAGCCTTTTGAAAACACTGTAGGAAAAGGAGAAAATGCTGGTAACCAGCATTTTCTGCTTTTCCCACAGTGTTTTCTATCCTTTCCAGAACAAATTTTATTTTTTTTTTGGTCATTTTCATTTTGTCGTCTGCAAATGCTTTCAATTTGAACCAGTCTAAAATTTTGTTGTGTGGTAAAGAGGTAAGCACTACTTTTTTTCCTGTTTATTAGAGGTGGAAGGCGAAAAGTCGCCGGAAAGAAATTTTGCCTCAAACGGACACCGAACCAGCCACCACCAGGTCAAGAATGAAGATACATTAACCACTGGGCCACCCGTCCAGGCGTCGGACTAAAGACAGTCAGTATAAATAACCCTTTCCCAAACGGCAAACTTTGGACCAGACCAAATTGAAAGCATTTTGCAGATGACAAATTAACAGTTTCTAAAAGCTGATTTTTCTATATGATAGGGTAGAAAACATTGTGGGGAAAGGAGAAAATGCTGGTTACCAGCATTTTCTCCTTTACCCACAATGTTTTCAACAGGCTTCTATTCCTGACCCGTAAAAACCAGGGATTGTTTGGGAAAGGGTTAAAGCAATAACGATAAACATGTCAATGATTTCTACCCGTCAAAGACAAATACCATCATTTTGTTTCATGCTTTCCTATGGTGGCATAGTCTGCCGGGAGAAACGAAATACCTATTGCGATAATTTAAGAGAACTATCGTGATAAAACGAGGTTTCTTGGAAACATTATCTAGATGATAAAAATTTTCACGAGAAGAATATCGCAATAATTCTAACTTTTAACATGATTTTTTTTTCTTTCGTGCCCATAACTGGCATTCACAATATCTATGATTAGATACGATAAGGGAACATCTTCGCCTACAACCTTATGAATTCTCCTTTTCCTTAACCCATTACCAAACGACAACATTTTAGGCTGGTCCAAATTGTAAGCATTTGCAGACGACAAAATAAAAGTAACTGAAAATTTGACATTTGTTTTATGAAGGGTAGAAAACATTGTGGGACAAGGAGAAAATGCTGGTTACCAGCATTTTCTCCTTTTCCCACAATGTTTTCTCAAGGCTTCTTCCTCAAAGGTGTCAAAAGTAGGGATTGTGTGGTAATGGGTTAAATGGTTTTCAACATGTTCGTAGGACGCATTTTGAGTCGTCTTTGAGATTTTACAGGCTTCTGTTCATTTGGTGTCTTGTCAAATTTTACCAATTAATTTGTTAATACGAGGGCTGTTCAAAAATTATCCGGATTTTGCCTGTTAAAAAATTATTTGCAAAGCAATCGTGCGAAATTTTGCATCATTCTCTATCGGAATTCAATCCACGCTAGTCTATGCTTATTTTATATACTTCTTTCAGAAAAAGCGCTCGCAGTTGCCATCGAAAATGCCAGGTGAACGTGTTCATGGCGCAGCCTAAAATATTGTATCTATACTCGCCCTTCTCTTAGGGCTACATATTGTGTCTCTCGTAACTGATTACGTAATGACTTTCATCAGATTACAGGGTTTGGCCCTTACTTACATCGTGAGTAATTTAACGTCATTTGACCCCTAAATGCTTCAGAAAATCGAGTTTAATTAAATACAGTCGGGGTAAAAGTTTTGAACGTTAAAGATGGCGTCGACTGACCATATTTTTTTTCCAGGATTTTTTTTACTATCTCGATAAAAATTTCCAGGAAACTTTAATTTATCGCGATAGTTTTCTATAATTATCATGATAGCTATCTCGTATCTCGTGGCAGGAATATGCCACCATACTTTCGAGTAGTTTATCGAGAAAAAAAATGGTGAAATACTTTTCGGTATTTCATGGTTACGACTAGTGAAAATACCGATTGTACTTTATACCTCTTCAGTTGAAGGTGGAAATAGTACTTTCCGCCCACTAGTTACCTAGTTAAAATGCGCGTTCCTCAAAACCAGATGGAAATATAACGTAATTTAATACCATTTATTTCTCGCGCTTTAAGTAATATACATAGAGCAATTTAAACCGTTACCTCACTATTCCGACTTTTAACGACCTTGCTGAAGACAGCTTTTGAAAATATTATGGGAAAAGATGAAAACTCTGGTAACATTCTTACACGATAATGCGTGTAATTCTATATTCTTTGCCACCAACTACTCCACATTCAGTCACAATACCCGGTTTTAAGACCAGCTCGGGCTCGTATTCACCAATCATTCTTAAGAAAATTCTTAATCTTATTCTGCAAGACTTTCTACGTTTGAAAGTAACGCAACTTTTGATTGGCTAAACCGTTTGATGTGAAATGTTTTGCATTCAAATTTAGAAAATTCTGGGGACTCATAACAGTCTAGAGAATAGTTGGTTCTTACAAACAAAGAAACAAATTAACAAATAATCAGCTGAAATACAAACCGCATCTGGCGGGATTCGAACCCATGACAGGCAAATATCCTCGTTTATCTCTGCTTTGATATCTCCCAAAAGCAGCTATTAGGTATTGTATTTAACCCTTTACCCCATAAGGCATTTCAATCTCTAATTGACCCTAAGTAACAGCAAGGATGAATCTGTTTCCTATACGTGTATATGACACCTTTTGATAGCATAGAAAAGATTGTGGCAAAAGGTGAAATTGCTCGTCCAAATTTCACCTTTTGCCACAATGTTTTCCAAAGACTCCTACAAGCAATGCGTAGAAATGAGTATCTATGGAGTAAAGGGTTAAATCGGGAGAGATGAAGTCATGCATGAAAGAGTGGTCTTCCGTAATACACTCCTTCTTATAGTCATCATTTATTGATGACTCAAAGCCTTAGCATGCAGAAAGTCCGTTTCTGGAAAACAAATGGGATTAATGGCTCGACAGCCAATCCCGGAAGAGCCCCCATCTAACGAGTAAAGTCCGTAACAAAGAAACAAAGGAACAAATGCATAGCTCAAGAACAAACCGCATATGACGGGATTCGAACCCATGAAACACAAAGATACTCGTGTTTCGAGGTTTAAAAGACCAATACCATTACCACTGAGACAAAGAGACATCTCCTTAGCGCAGTTGTTCGGTATTCTATTCAAATCGGGACGAAGCCATGCATGAAGGAGTGGTCTCCTGTAACATGGTAAATACGGGCCATGACCTCAACTTCGCCGAGACCCAACACTTCAGCCCAATCAGATCGCTGTCTATTCTTGGTACCAATGGAATTCTTAAGAATATTCATAGTCTTATTATCAAGAAGTTTCTAAATTCGAACGTAAAAAATTTTTTTCCCTAATTTTTAAAAATAGCTGCAAAAAGTGAAAAAACGGATTGGGATGTATTTCAATTTAAATCACACCATTTAAAACTACTGAAACTATTGTGAAGATAAGAGTTAAGAGTCTGTTAACCCTTTACCACACAATGACACCTTTTAACGCCCCTGAGGAAAAAACCTTTTGCAAATAATGTGGGAAAAGGAAAAAACTGCTGGTAACCAGCATTTTCTTCTTTTCGCACAAAGTTTTCTATCCTATCAAAGCAAAATTGCACCATTTAAGCCACTTCGAAATTGAATTTGAGTCATCAACAACTGCTTTCAATTTGGGTAGGTCTAAAATTTTGCTGTGTGGTAACGGATTAATGTACAGAATTAATTTCGGAACTAGGTTAAAATCTGCCATCTTTTGTTTACTTTTTGCCTGATTTTAAAATTCGTCTTTCTGTCAGCGACTAACACCTGGGCTGACCAAACAATAATAGGATGCCATCTTCATATTTTCCATAGTTTTGAAAGGTGTGATCTAAATTAATAGTACATGTTTTCACCTACATTTTTTTTGCCACTATTAGGCCTTTAAGTAGACTGAAAAATGTTCTTGAGAATGGTTGGTAAATAAATATGAACCCAGAACTTCAATTTGATTTTGAAAGGTTGGTGAGTACTTTACCTTTAATGACCAGAATGTATAATTAAAACAACAATGATAAAACGTACCCATGGTTTAGAGAGAACTTCCCATCAATGACCAAAACTACCATTTTATCCATATTTATGTCATCGTCTGGAAATATATCTACATGTATGTGAGCTAAACGATGATTTCATCTTTTTAGGACCTTTCTAAGTCTTATTCTGAAGAGTTTTCTAAATTTGAAAGTAACATAAATTCTGATTGGCTAAAACAAATGATTGACCCAATCAGAATTTGTGTTACTTTCTAAATCTTAAGAAGAGTGTTCTTGGATATTGTCGGTGAATTCTGACCTAGACCTTCAACTTGCTTTAGAATTGTTGGTGATTAGCTTACCTTTGATGGCCAGACACATGTTTGGTCGCACTGACTCCACACTGTACCAGGTCCGCAACTAAAATGATACGTCGAATGACTCACACATCTGTAATAATCTTGGCGACATGTTGGATCAGCGTAAAACCCATCACATTTGCATTGGCAGAAGCAATTATCAAAGCCTGTGTAAACAAGAATATATATTATATTTCATGTGTTTATGTTTAGAAATGTTCTGGCTAAAGAAATGTCGTAATTTAAGCTGGGGAGTTATTTCCCCGTCACAGTGAATATTTTCCTCTTGCCGAAAATCTGGAACTACTTTTTTTTGAAAATATCGGTTATCCGGTGAATAAACTTGAGATCACTAGTTTTAAAAGTGGCGAAATATTTCCCCAAATTAACCACAAGGTGATGAAATACACTCTATTCAATCGTGTTAAAGCTTATACATTTGGCATACTGGAAAGAATTTTGTTCGGTATTCGGATTCGGATGATTGGAGATATTTAGGTTGAAACAGAATACTTGTAGATCTAGATCTAATCTAAGAGTAAAATGATAGAAAGACTTACCATAAGCATTCGCAATGAGCAATGCAGCCAGGAAGAGGACCAGAAACTTATACATCTTGGTTGCTTTCGAGTATCTGGAATCGTCGGTAACTGTCAGCAACAAACTGTGATAGCCAATCGCCGAGGTTGCTATTTATAGATTTCAAAGTCCTCTGACTAAATTGCGATAACAACCATATCTGTCAAAGTGAATGACGATTTTCCTGCGCTTGAAAGCAAATTTCGATGCAGCTGCATCATTATGTCTCCTTGAAAACATTTGAACACGTGCATAAATTGTCAAAGTAAGCAAATAATTCAACTCTTTCCCGCATTAACAAGTACAAGGGTTTCATTTCTAAATATTGTGGGTTCTCCCTGTGGTTCTGCGGTGGGAGCCAACAAAGTGACATTACCTCCCGCCAGATGGAATTCTACATATACTCATCTATCTAATTTGGGCATCCTGGGTACAGAACCGAACCACTTGTCAACGCGACAACCCTTACTTTGAATTTCAAACTAAAATAAACTTTTACTCAGTAAAACGCTACCTGGTGCCATTCATTCAGTTATGATCGGCAGTTTATAGAAATCTGGAGCTAAAACATGCCTGAATTTTCCTTAAAGGAATTGATAAAAGCTATTTTCTCCATTGCTACTTTACAGCGCGTATTACCACATTCTCCCCGATATCAGGGAGAGTGATGCGTAATATAAGACAGCTCGAATCTTCGAAGAATATGACATGCGCAGACAACGTGGACCTCGCAGTCTGACCTGAATCGATCATTCGGAACAACTCGGTCAATTCTACGAATCAAGCTGGATCGAAAGATTGGCCAAGGTGTTCCGAATGCTGAATCGATAACTTTCGCAGATACATTAACCCATTACCACACAACCCCTACTTTTGACGATCCTGAGAAGAAGCTTTTAGAAAACAGTGTGGGAAAAGGAGAAAATGCTGGTAACCAGCATTTTCTCCTGTTCCAACAATGTTTTCTACCATTCAAAAAACAAATTTCAATTTTTGATTCACATCTATATTGTCGTCTATTAATGCTTTCAATTTGGACAAACCTAAAAATCATCGTTTGGTAATGAGTTAAGCTCCATCTTCACAGGGCATGGTTCATTTGAACTGGTAGAAAGTAACAAAGTAAAGGAGATAACGCTGGTTATCAGATCTAAAGATCAGACTGCAATTCTTTTGCAGTTTGATATGTATCTACGTCGAACGAAAATGATTTTAGATCCGAGGTGGTAGTATAATTTTAACAGTTTAGCTTTCTTTTATCAATTTAGTTGCTTTTCAACACGGTGTAATTGTTAAGAATAATCAGAATGCTAAAAAAAAAAGAAGAAATGTTTAGATCTTTAGATCTTCACTCTGTACAGTCGGGTGTTTCAGCTTCATATTGAACTGTCTTCTATTGAACATACCGTCGGATCTTGGGTCTACACGTTGTATAGTCAGACCTTTGATCCATATGAGAGTCGGATCTATACATTTTACAGTTGGATCTACAGTATATATAATTGGATCTTGGTCCTACACTAGATGTATGTAGGTCTACGGCAGGATTTTGGACGTACAAAATGGACAGTATGAGTCCTATCGATGGATTTTGGACGTACGAAATAGACATATTGAGTCCTACCGTAGGATTTTAGACGTAAAAAACGGACAGTATGAGTCCTACCGCGGGATTTTGGACATACAAAATGGACAGTATGAGGCCTACGGTAGGATTTTAAACAGTATGAGTCATGCACTAACTGAAATGTATGGACGTACGAAATGGAAAGAATGAGGCCTACAGTAGGATTTTGTACGTACTAAATGGACAGTGCGAGGCCTACCGTTGGATTCTGGACGTACAAAATAGACAGTATGAGGCCTACAGTAGGATTTTGAACGTACAAACAGAGAGAATGGGGCCTACAGTTGGAGTTTGGTCGTACAAAATGGACAGTTTGAGTCCTACCATAAGATTTTTAAAGTACACAATGTACAATGTGAGGCGTACAGTAGGATTTTTGACGTACAAAATAGACAGTATGAGGCCGACAGTAGGATTTGGGACGTACAATATGGACAGCATGAGGTCTACAGTAGGATTTTGGAAGTACAAAATGGACAGCTTGAGTCCTACAGTAGGATTTTGAACGTACAAAATGCACAATGTGAGGCCTACCGTAGGATCTTGGACGTACAAAATGGACAGTATTAGGCCTACAGTAGGATTTTGTACGTGCAAACTGGACAATGTGAGGCCTACAGTAGGATTTTGGACGTACAAAATGGACAGTATGAGTCCTACAGTAAGATTTTGGACGTACAAAATGAATAGCATGAGGCTAACAGTAGGAGTTTGGACGTACAAAATGGACAGTATGAGTCCTACAGTAAGATTTTGGACGTACAAAATGAATAGCATGAGGCTAACAGTAGGAGTTTGGACGTACAAAATGGACAGTGTGAGGCCTACAGTAGGATTTTGGACGTACAAAATGGACAGTATGAGTCCTACAGTAAGATTTTGGACGTACAAAATGAATAGCATGAGGCTAACAGTAGGAGTTTGGACGTACAAAATGGACAGTGTGAGGCCTACAATAGGATTTTGGACGTACAAAATGGACAGTATGAGTCCTACAGTAAGATTTTGGACGTACAAAATGAATAGCATGAGGCTAACAGTAGGAGTTTGGACGTACAAAATGGACAGTGTGAGGCCTACAGTAGGATTTTGGACGTACAAAATGGATAGCATGAGGCTAACAGTAGGCGTTTGGACGTATAAAATGGATAGTATGAGGTCTACAGTAGGATTTTGGACTTACAAATGGACAGCTTGAGTCCTACAGTAGGATTTTGAACGTACAAAATGTACAATGTGAGGCCTACAGTAGGATCTTGGATGTACAAAATGGACAGTTTGAGTTCTACGGCAGGATTTTGAACGTACAAAATGTACAATGTGAGGCCTACGGAAGGATTTTGGACGTACAAAATGGACAGTTTGAGTCGCGCACTAACCAAAGGGTGTTTAATGCAATGCTGCAGTCAATCGCATAATGTAGCACAGTAGGACGTACAAAATGTAGACGGTCTGGTCGGAAGCCGATTCGTAAAAGCCATTCCATTCGTTATCAAAATCATTCAGCTTCCGAAGTCAACAAGTATCAACCTGGCCTCAATTTACAATTTCCTATTTTGTCAACAAGAATCAAGCTGTCCTCAATTTACACTTTCCTATATTGCTAATAATGTCACATGGCTAGATGCTTCACCAATTGATTCGGTTATCTATATGCTTATGGAAACTTAATTTGACTTTTGTATACGACGTAGGAAAAAGGAGTGAAAACTTGTATCCACTTTTTTTTTTACCTTTAAGTTTTCATACAATGTTTTATTTTCCTTTTGAAGGGACAAGTCCCATACTTAAAACAGTCTGCAAATGCTTCTAATTCAGACATACCTAAAATTTTAATGTTAGATAAGTGGTTATGGATAACTTTCGATTATGTGCATGGAATGTCCTTTGAGTTAACTTAACCCTTTACCAAACAGTCTCTGGTTTTTACGACCCTGAGATAATTGCCATTGAAAACATTGTGGGAAAAGGAGAAAATGCTGGTAACCAGCATTTTCTCCTTTTCCCACAATGTTTTTCTACCCCGCTGGAAACAAATTTGCACTTTTGAGTCACGTTATTTTTGTCGTCGGCAAATGCTTTCAAATTGGACCAGTCTAAAATTTTGTCGTCTGGTTAAGAGTTAAACCTTTTGCTGCTGAGTGGAATTCGAGGCGCTCATGCAGACAGTATAGATCAAGATCAGACGGCACAAAACGTGCAGTCTGATCTTTGATCTACTTTTCCGATATGGTATTTTCTCCCTGGTAAAATCAGCTTTAAAACAGCAGTTTTTCTCTAACCCTTAGGCTGCTAACCGCGACAGACCTTTTGAGGACAGTGTAGATCAAGATCAGACTGCACAGAACGTGCAGTCTGATCTTGGATCTACACTGTCAGATGAGAAGATATCATTTTCTGAAGCATAATTCTGAAAAAGCAATATTTGGGTTTTTACTATCGAATTGTAAATTTCGTTTTAGTTATTTAGGATCACGATTTTTAACGGCCCTGAAAAAGAAAGCTCTTAAAAATATTGTGGAAAAAAAGGAGAAAATGCTTGTTACCAGCATTTTCTCCTGTTTTCACATTGTTTTCTATCCTCCCCAAAGTAAATTTCAAAGAGCGAGTCACGTTTATATTGTCGTTTGCAAGTGTCTTCAATTTCGATGATAAGTCTAAAATTTTGTCGTTTGGTAAAGAGTTTTAAAGAGCTTAATATGATGTAAACAAGGTCATCAATATTTTAATTAGGTACCCGCTTCTTCATTCCCAAATTAAAATGTTGTCTGCGCATGTCATATTCTTCGAAGATTTGATTTGTCTTATATAAGGCATCACTCCCCCCAGTTTTTGGGGGAGTGTAATAATACGCACTATAAAGTAGCAATGGAGAAAATGGCTTTTATCAATACTCTTGAGGAAAAATCAGGCCTGTTTTAGCTCCATATTTCTCTAAATTGCTGATCATAGCTGAATGAATCGCACCAGGTAGCGTTTTATTGTTACTGAGTAAACGTTTATTTTAGTTTGAAATTCAAAGTAGCAGTTGTCGTGTAGAAAAGTAGTCCGCTTTTGTACCCAGGATGCACAAATAGAATGCCATCTAGCGGGAGATAATGAAAGTTTAAAGAACTTGTAAATTAAAGGAACAATAAGAGCTAAAAGTAAATAATGATACTGTTAGAATGCATTTAGATTTAAAACATAACTTTTAAAGGTTTAGAAATAATGGGGGTTGGGGGTTAATAATCTGATTTTCCACGGTCGATCCATGTCAGTGGCACATAAATTATTCTGAAAACTGGGCTTAAAGTTACCAGGTCGCTCCAAATTTCGTTTACATTTAACTCTTTACCAAACGACAACATTTTAGACTTGTCCAAATGAAAGCATTTGCAGACTACAAAATAAAATTTGACTTAAGAGTTGAAACTTGACTTCGAAAGAGTAGAAAACAATGTGGAAAAGGAGAAATGCTGGTTAACAGCATTTTCTCCTTTTCGACAATGTTTTCTACCCCATCAAAGAAAACTCATTTTATATGAGCCTCATTGAAATTGTCATCTGCAAAATGCTTTCCATTCGGACAGGTCTAAAACTTTGTCGTGCGGTAATGGATTAAAATTTGGTCGTGTGATATAGACTATTTAACCATTCACCATAAGTGAAATGAATTTTTTAGCGGATCGAAAAAAGACCTAAATTTTGTTATTTCAAAAGTATTTTCGAGGGAACGATATGTCCTATTGGACGGTGTACATCGAGGATCAGACTGCACTCTCCGTCACGCAGTCTGATCTTGATTTTCACTATCGGAAAACGGGCGGTCGGCCGTGCTTAGTAGCCTAAGGCTTAACTACTTTGTCATGAGCATTCTATAATTTCAGATTTACCTACCAAATTTGAAAACGCACAGTAATCTTGAGAGTATTTAGAAACTGGGCGAAATAATCGGACTTTATTTCATGCTTTCCGGTAGGATATCGAGAAATAGCAGGCACGTAGGAAGCAATTCAAGATTGGGGGGGACTAACTCATATTTTTAGGAAAATTTTGCGTTGACTGAAACTCTCCGTGACAAAGGGTAATTTCAATGACCATGACTGTCAAAATTATCGGGGGGGGGGGGGCTTAGCCCCCCCCCCCTTCCTGTTCCTACGGGCCTGAATAGTGCTAGCAGTGAAAATATTTTTCGATCTTACACTGGTACCACCGGTGAAAATACAGATTTTCATGTTCTTGTTGCCTAGGTAAATTGAAGTGCCTAACAACCAGATGGGAAATATGACGTCATATACCTTACATTTCTCGTGCTAGGCGTAATATTGTTTTCGCGTTGCTATGCGGGAGGGGTACGCCACGGGGAATAACGAACTGTACTGGATTTTGATAAAGTTCCTCCCAGAAAGGGTTGAAAGCATGAAATAAATACAGTATTTTTTTTTTCGGTGAAAGATTGAAATTTATTTCATCGAGTGAACACCATCGGTAATATTTTCACACGTGGCTGCGTGTCACTCATGAAAATATTACTGATGGTGTTCACTCGATGAAATAAGTTTCGATATTTCACCGAAAAAATCAAATATCCTCTATTTACATACAGAATATTACAACAAAAGGACTTTAACCATTTACTACAAAGTTCAATGTTAACGGCCGTGTGGAAAGGGCCGCATGAAAGGGAACTTAATTGTAAGAAAATGAGGAATGCTGACATGAGACAACTTCTTATAAATACCATTTGAACGTTAGTGGAATGACATACTTTTGGAAACAATGGTCAGTTGTCGTCACCGTCAACTGTTACCTTTAATTTTCTTTCTCCTTTTCTTACCACACTTTCAAATAATCTTAAATCTTTTCACACGAAATGAACTCTAAGCCTTTTCCAAAACTACAAAGTTGAAACTCCGTCCCACTCACAATTAAAGTATCTGCCAATACCAATTATCAATCGGTACGTCTTGTGTTTTTTTCTCGCTGAAATGAACGAATGGACAGTCCTAAACTTTGAAAATGGAAAAGTTGTTTCAAGGTGACAAGCTGTTTCAGGGGAGATAACCAATCGTGAAATGCACTCATTCGGCCCTCGTTTTTTGCAGTACCAAACGAAACCACATGCCATTTCCGGTCAGAATAGACAGATAGAAAGCGAAATTCTTAGTGTATCCGTTCAGACAAAAATCATACAAGAATGGCTCGTAGCAAGAAAGCAGGGAGACAAAGAAAAAAGCGCACGAAGGAAGAATGGGTATTTTTCTATTCTTTTCGCAGACTACATCAGAAATCAATAATTGACTTGCAAATTGGTTAAGAAACAGGCATCCCCATTCCCTATCGAACCCGTTGACAAAATGAAAGCAATAGATGTAAACTGAACTCTTTACCACATAAAAAAATTCTAGACAGATTGTAAGTAGGACGGATTTCCAAAGGACATAGATAGTGTGTCAATAGTAACGGGATTTGTCCCGGAAAGATGAAATACTGTGGGAAGAGAAGGAAATTCTTATTACTAAGATTTGGCTTTCTCATACTAAATTTCTTTCGCAAGATCATTCAGTTTGAAAATTTGCTTGTAAAGGTCTGACAGTCTGACTGTCTCTCTTAATTCATTTCTTTTCCTCATTTGCCACATTATTTTCATCCTTATTACATTTGTTGTTTAGCTCTTGGTTATTTACCATAATTTTAATGTATTTTACTATTCACCTTATTGGCATCAAATAAATCTGATGGATTTAAAATTTGAAACAAACCCTAATGTTACTGATTGAAAGATTTTCCTTGTTCAGGATGCCCTAAAAAAAGTGCACATCAAAGAAAAGACACAGTGTTTCCTTCATTTCATTCATGATCTGCAGTCTTAAATGTTGTTGTTTGTCAAGGAGTTAAAAATGATTGGTGACTTCATAAATAAACAGAGTGATCTGGGTCTGTCCAAAAGATAAAAGAGGTCGCATGACACAAATACAGGTTCGTCTGTCATCAAACTATCAGAATTATTTAATCCTTTACTACACAATCCCACCTTTTAATGATTCTATAAAGAAAGCTTTTAGAAAACATGGTTGGAAAAGGAGAAAATGCTGACATTATCAGTATTTTGTCCTTTTCACACAATGTTTTCTACCCTTCCAACTACGAATTTCAATTTTTCAACCTGTGACATTTATTTTGTCACTTGCAAATGTATTCAATTTGGACCAGTCTAAAATGTTGGTAACTAGTTAACAACCCTGAAGGAAGAGGCTTAAGAAAACATTTTGGAATGAGGAGAAAGTCCTGGTAACCAGTATTTTATCTGTTTCCAATATATAGATATTTGTTTTTTTTTTCTGTGAAAGATTGAAATTTATTTCATCTCGTGAACACCATCTGTAATATTTTCACATGTGGCTGCAATCTTTCGCAAATATTTTATTTATTTCATGCTTTAAACCCTTACTGGGAGGAGCTTTATCAAAATCCAGCTCAGTTCTCTTCCATTATTCGCTGTGGCGTACCCCTCCCGCATAGCAACGCATTACAATATTAGGTCAGGCGCGAGAAATGTAAGGTATACAACTTCATATTTCCCATCTGGTTGTGAGGCATGCACAATTTACCTAGGCAACAAGAACATGAAAATAGGTATTTTCACTGGTGGTACCAGTGTAAGATTGAAAAATATTATCACTGCTATTTCTCGATATCCTACCGGAAAGCATGAAATAATGTTTTCTCATCTTTCAGAGGCTAATTTTATAATTGGAGCCACTTTTAATTTGCAGTCTGTCACAGCTTTGAATTTAGATGAGTGTATATGTTTGTCATTTGGTAAGGAGTAAAATTAATGTAAATTATGAAAGTTCATACTAAAAGCTTATCTTGTTTTTGATTAAAGGAAGCGATGAAGAAGGATAATCCATCACTTGGACAAAAAAAAGCAGAATATAGACTGGCAGAGAAGACAAATGAAGCTTTTGAAAAATATTATGAGGTAAAGAATATTTTTCCCTTTGTGTGTTATCATATTTGAAAACAGTTAAACCTTTCCCACACAGTCTCTTCTCTATAGCAACACTGACAGAGAAAACTTTTAACCCTTTACTTCATAGATACTCATTTAGAACTACGCATTGCCTGTAGGAGCCTTTGGAAAACATTGTGGCAAAAGGTGAAATTGCTCGTGACGAGCAATGTCAGCTTTTGTCACAATGTTTTCTATGCAACCAAAAGGTGACATATACACATAAGAAACGGCTTCATCCTTGCTGTTATTTAGGGTCAGTTAGAGATACCATTGAAATGCCTTATGGGGTAAAGGGTTAAGAGTATCATGGGAAAGAGAGAATATGCTGGTAACCGGTATTTTCTCAGTTTTCCTTTCAAAGCAAATTTCAATTTTTCAGCAACTTTATTTTGTTGTCTGCAAAATGCTTTCAATATAGGCAAGTCTAAAATTTTAATGTTTGGTGAAAAGGTAACCTTTAACCGAACAATTCTTAATCTTTACTACCCAGAGGAAGAAGACTTCTGAAAGCACTGTGGGAAAAGGAGAAAATGCTGTTTTCTACACTTCTTAAGACTTAACTAAACTTTAAATTTTTGAGTCACATTTATTTTTTCTTTGTGAAAGTTTTCAGTTTTGACTAGTTTTAAAATTTTATTGTTGGGTAAAAAGTTAAAGCTTATACTGTACATGTAAGTAAATAGAGGTCATGCACATTTAACCATTTACCAAATTATTCTATGCTTTCACTGTTCTTAAGAAGAAGGCTGAACAAACAAATGAGAACAACTACAGGTACTACCTCTTTTTATGGACATTTCAGAGGCTCATATCTGCAGTGCAGGTAATTAGCCCTTTACCATACAATTCTGACTTTTTGATGACCCTGGTAAAAATCCTTCCGAAATGAATGGCTTGCAAATAAACAGCTTCAGCCTTTACTGAAGGACCTCCTCTTTTAACAACCACTAGTAAATGTTTTGAAAATGTTACGGGAAAAGAAGAAAATGTTACTAGTATCAATTTCTTTTCTCTCTATGTTTTCTATCCTTTCAGAAACAGCTCTCAGACTTTTAAAGACCCCAAGAAAGAAGCTAATAGTGAACATTGTTGAAAAGGAAAAAAAAATGCTGGCATCCAGGATTTTCTCCTTTTCCAACAATATTCTCTACCCTATCAAAGTAAAAGATTATCATATTACTAAGATTTCATTTGTTTTCTGTAGATTGTTTTAACTTGGTCCAGTCCTAAAATTGTCATTTGGTAAAGAATAAAGCACTGGTAAAGGGATTTATTAGCCCTTTCCCAAACAATCCCTGGTTTTTACGGGTCTGAAATAGTAGCCTTTTGAAAACATTGTGGGAAAAGGAGAAAATGCTGGTAACCAGCATTTTCTCCTTTTCCCACAATGTTTTCTACCCTATCATAGACAGAAATCATCTTTTCAGCAAGAGTTGAATTGTCGTCTGCAAATGCTTTCAGTTTGGTCTAGTCCAAAAATTTGTCGTTTGGGAAAGGGTTAATGTTTGCATTATTCAGGGAATCGGAATTGTGCCAGAGGAGGAATGGAAAGAATTTCTGGAAGTGATGAAAAAACCCTTGCCAACAACTTTTAGAATTACAGGATCTAGAAGGTATTTTGAATTTCGTTGTATTAACCCTTTATCAAATAATCTCTTGTTTTCACAATCTGAGAAAGAAGCCCTTAGAAAACATTATGGGAAAAGGAGAAAATGCTGTTAACCAGCATTTTTCTCCTTTTCTAACAATGTTTTCTACCCTTCCCAAGATAGATTTTGATTTGGAAGTTACATTTAATTTGTTGTCTGCAGATTGGTTTGGTTATTTCGGTTTATTTATCGTCGCCTTCTGGTTGCCCATCTGAGCAACGCCCCCAGAAGACGGTTAGTTGTTACGGGGGATAGTGCAAGGATACAGGTCGAAACTACGGAGAGTTTCGCCTGGTTCTTTAACATGTTTGGCGTATAGCACCGTCACACAGGACCTCGGTTCAATGTCTCATCCAAAAGACTATTAGAAATTTTAGTTGGCCAGCTGGGGATTCGAACCCACAACCTGTAGTGACCCGAAACATTGTGTTCACGAGTCCTACACTCTACCTACTGAGCTATATCGGCTGGTTGTCTGCAGATGCTTCCAATTTGGATTAATTTAGTGGACCTGTAATAGAAAACCCCTATTTCCATTATATTATTATCCTACAAAATTTTGTCAGATTAAAAATGAGTGTTATTGTACTGCTTTCACCAAGCCACTTTTTCATTTTTGTCCATCCTGGAATTATTATTTACAAATCTAAAACCACTATATTCTCATTACAAAAAGATATGATAATTAGCTACCTTTACTGGAAACTTAAAAAAAGTACATGTATCAACAATAATTTGAAGACGGGCATCAAAGAAATTTCTGGTCAGTTAAAATCTACAGAAATGTTATATCTGTAGAAATCTGTCTTCATCACCTATCAATAAATTTTATGCCATGTTGCACTTGAAGTATTACAGGTTCACTACCTTAAACATTTGTTCTTAGGTAAAGAATTAAGTCTTTACCAAACACAAAATTTCGACTGGTCCAAATTTAAAGCATTTGTAGATAACATGGTGTGTTTGGCACAAATGATAGAATTAGTCTTTGTCAGGTAAAAAAAAAAAGAATTGTGGGAAAAGGAGGAGATGCTATTTATCAACATTTCTCCTTTTCTTACAAATTTTTTCAAAAGCCTTCCTCTTAAAGGGTGTTGAATTCTTGATTGTTTGGTTAACCCTTTACCACACAATGGCACTCCTGGAAAAGAAGCCTTTTGAAAACATTGTGGGAAAAGGAGAAAATGCCGGCAACCAGAATGTTCTCCTTTTTCCATGGTGTTTTCTACCCTATTAAAGAAAATTTGCACCATTCGATCATAATGGTTATGCTCACACGAGCCTTTTGAAAACATTGTGGGAAAAGGAGAAAATGCTGGCAACCAGCATTTTCTCCTTTTTCCATAGTGTTTTCCACCATATTAAAGAAAATTTGCACCATTCGATCATAATGGTTATGCTCACATGAGTGGAATATTAAATTCAAAGTAAGGTTTCTTTCCATCAGGGTTTTTTTCCAAGAACTTTACCTTTCATGCCAATAAATTAACCTGTTTGTATTGCCTGACAGTGTTCATTGTTTTCAAAGGCCCTCCTTTTAAGGGTCATGAACACTTCAACTTGTGTGGTAAAGGGTTAAAAAGCCAGTGGAGCCATACAGGGCCATCATGGCCCTCTTGTTTTAAACAATTTAGATCAAAAGACAAACTGTATGTTTTGTGCAGCCTTTTTTTCTTTGATCAATATTGTTCCCACAAAGCTACTAAAACTGTCGTCAACTGCCACACTGTTAGTTTTTATGCCCCTGAAAAGTTGCTGTACAAGGTCTGTATTCACTAACCATTCTTGAGAACAATTTTAGTCTTATTCTCCAAGATTTTCTAACGTTGAAAGAAAAACAACTTCTGATTGGCTTAACCATTCTGTTTAACTAATTAGAAGTCTTGTTACTTTCAAATATAGAAAATTCTAGAGAATAAGAAAAAAGAACCCAGGATTTTGAAATAATCCTAGCCAGCTAAACATAATCGGCGCTAAGCTATGTTGATCCTTTTACCTCACAATCTTGAATTTTAACCCTTTACCTCATAATCATGAGGTTTGGAAAGGCTCTTTGGAAATGTGGGGGAAAAAGAGAAAATGCTGTTTACTCTTTACCAAACGATCAAGTTTTGGACTGGTCCAAATTGAAAGCATTTGCAGATGACAAAATAAGTGTGATTAAAGAATTGAAATTTTATTTAAGGAAGAGAAGAAAACATAGTGGGAAAAGGAGAAAATGCTGGTTACCAGCATTTTCTCCTTTTCCCACAGTGTTTTCAAAAGGCTTCTTTCACAGGAGTGTTAAAAGTTGGGATTGTGTGGTAAAGAGTTAACCCATTACCACACAATCCCTGCTTTTGACACCCCTGAGAAAGAAACCTTTTGAAAACACTATGGGAAAAGGAGTAAATGCTGGTGTCCAGTATTTTCTCCTTTTCCTACAGTGTTTTCTACCCTTCCTAGAATTAATTTCTAATTTTAAGTCATCTTTATTTTGTTGTCTGCAAATACTTTCAATTTGGACCAGTCTAAAATTTTCTAGTGTGGTAAAGAGTTAAACAGATGCTTTATACCCCCTTTCACAGAGCATGCTCAAATTAATTTTCTTTTACAGTCAAGCTCAAGAGCTTCTTAAGATAATAAAGGGTCAATATTTGAACAAATTAACAGACGCCTATGTGGGAGGAGTGAGAATTGATCCACATTTTTTGCCGTGGTAAGTAGCTTTCCTTGTGGTTTATTTCATTCACATGATAATTTGCACGTATGAGCAATACTCTCTTGAAAAAAAGGCGTGATGCATCTGGCAAAAGGCATCGGCCCAGATTAGCCAGCACTTTCTGATCAGGTGGGCCTTGATTGAAACTTTTGACCCTTTTCCAAACATTCCCTGATTTTTACAGCCCAGAGATAGAGGCCTTTTGAAAACATTGTAGGAAGAGTAGAAAATGCTGGTGATGATTTGTGACCCATCACAAAAAAAGCAATTATCTGGGAATTCTATATATATCAATAAGATGAAAACAGATCAACAGTAGTGCAGGTCAGTTTAAGTTGGTTATTGAAAAATGATTGTATAACAAGGTACAATGACCACTTTTGATACAGAAAATGTCATTAAAGAGAAAATTGTCGACTTGGGTCAGCCTGTGCAATTCGTGCTTTCTGACCAAGATTGACACTTCTCGCAATTCCCAGGAAGTCGCTTTTTGGGTGATTGGTCACATTTACCGGTATATCTTGTAAGAATATTTTCAAGGCCGATGATATTTACCCGAATGTCGTGTACACACTGAAGAAAATTCATACTGTGAGGCTGACTGTCGTGTTCTCAATGAAGGAAAACTCGTTGGGTGCCCGATGGTCGAGCCCGGACTGATGAAATATCGTCTTGTTGGCACGACTTACATGCGCGCTATTTCAGATTTCTTCATTCAGTATACGATGCGGTCGTGTCCGCACTGAAGAATCGGACTCTAAAGTACATTGTGTAAATGGGTTGGGCCAAAACGCAGACTGTTATGTGAACCCGCATGTCGTAAACAGTCTCACATGACAAGTCATTTATACAGGGTGTCACAGAACAAATGCACAAGTGTAGCTGGCATCCTTTTTATACGGCCGAAGGCTCCTATTACCTTATACTGAATGAAGACATCGGAAATAGCATGCACGTAAGTCGTGCCTTTCAAGACATTATTTCATCAGTCTGGGCACGACAGTCGGGCACCCAAGAAGTCTTCCTTCATTGAGTACACAACAGTTGGGCACCCAAGAAGTTTTCCTTCATTGAGTACATGACAGTCGTCCTCGCAGTATGAATTTTCTTCACTGCATACATGACGGTCGGGTATATAGTCACTTTGTATTTTTAAGGTCACCCACTGCAATTGTTTTGAGTAAGTCTTTCAGTAAACATTTACAAGTATTCAAAAATCCAGTGCTGTTGAAAGCATGACTGTGGAGAGAGGAGAAAATGCAAGTCTTTATTATTTTTTCCTTTTGCCATAAAATTATGTTATCTGTTCAATCAGAGCACTTTTGCTTATATGAATCAAGTTATGAATTGTCTATTTCAATAGGGTCTAAAATATGTCTATTGGGAAGGTTTGAAGACTTTACCTATAATTTGCACACAGCATTAATAATAATGGCATTGTAATACATAGTTTCAGATAAGAGGGAGTGATGGTATTCTAAACCCATTATTTCCCTTCCAAACCCTATGTCTGTATGAGACAATTTTAATGAGTACATGTACCAATAACATAGGGTTTAGAGGAGAATAAGTTCTATGTTCAAGTTTGAAATCAAAATCAATTCCTCTATCTTAAACTCTGGTAATATAAGCCAACACAGCTATAAGCATACCAGTGGTTTTATAAAATTTTAGGTCTGTTTTAATGCAATGTATTACAGGTATCCAGACCAAATGGCATGGCAGCTTGATTTTACTCGCAAAGAAATACGTGAAAACAGTACACTGAAAAGTCTACATGATTTTCTTATCTCGGAAACAGAAAGTGTAAGAATGCTTTGAAATTGTTTTGAGTATGTGACCCATCAGGCAAAAAAGGATCCTCTGGGAACTGCAAAGTGTCAACCCTGGTCAGACTGCGCAAATTGCGCAGGCTGACCAGGGTTGACACTTTTTGCTTAAATGACATTTTCTGTATGAAAAGTGGTCATTGTACCATGTTATACAATCATTTTTGAATTATCAACTTAAACTGACCTACACTATTGCTGACCTGTTTATGTAATTGATGTACAGAATTCCCAGATGGTCCCTTTTTTGTGTGATGGGTCACATATCTTTAGTCCTGTCATTATATGCAGTATCATTATTGCTCAAATACATTTGTGCCATGCTATTGCAAAAGGGTGATTAATGCATCTCCATGACACATTAAATCATTACTTAACCCATAACCACACAATCCCTACTTTTGATGCCCCTGAGAAAGAAGCCTTTTGAAAACACTATGGGAAAAGAAGAAAATGCTGGTAACCAGCATTTTCTCTGTTTTCCACAGTGTTTTCTTCCCTTCCCAGAACAAATTTCTATTTTTTAGTCACCTTTATTTTGTCATCTGTAAATGCTTTCAATTTGGACCAGTCTAAAATTTTCTCATGTGGTTAAGAGTTAAGCATAGATCCATGAAATCCATTGTTTTTAACAAGTGATTGAATAGTGCGGTAGACTGGTCATTTGAGATGCAGAAAAATTGAGCCTTAGGAAAAAGTCTTGTTTCAGACCAGCTTGCATGGACTCAGCAGGCTGACATGGGTCGATTCTTTTTTTGCAAACATATAACCTTCTTTTTATGGAGCGCAGCTCATTTTTACTGATGCGATATCCCTGTCCTAACTGTAGATATTTAAACTCAGACTATTATGTTGCCTATCAGAAGTGGAACCCATACCTATAGAACAGTTAACCCTTAAAATACTTTTGACAGTTATGCCCCTTTACATATTTAAGTATTACTGTTGCTGCAGGCCCTCTTTACACTAAAGTTACACTGTATCTTGGAATCAGACATGCTATGGCAGCTTTTTGGATAATGACAGAACTATATATTCAGAGTTCTAAATTACAAATCTTAGCTCAAATCCTGTCCAATGTATGTCCAATGCTTGATTAGCTTTTTTTTATTGCCACAGATTTTGCTTAGACTTTCCATTAGCTGTTTTGTTTTTAGTCATATCGTTAGAATTGTATCGTCACAGTGTTTATTAGTTTGTATTTTTGTTTTTAAAACTCCTAACCCGATGACAAAATTTTAGATTCGTCCAAACTGAAAGCATTTGCAGAGAACAAATGCAGTCTAACCATTATATTGATAAAAGTGTGTAGGAAAGAGAAGAAAACAATGTGTGAAAAAAGAAAATGCTAGTAACCAGCAATTTCTCCATTTTCCAAAATATTTTATAAAGCCTTCCAGCTTGGGTTTCCAGTTCTAATGATATTGATGAAGAAGGCTTTTGAAAAGACATGGATAATAGGAGAAACTGTCATTAACCAGATTTTTCTCCCTTTCCTACATTTTTGTTTTCAGGAAGTTTCCACCGTTACAGTCCTATTTAATTTGTAGTCTGCAAATACTTTTGATTTGGACAAGTCCATAAATTTTATTGTTTGGTCACGAAGTAAAGAACATCAATTAAATCAGTACTCCATACTGTTTATCAATTTTAACATTTTTGTAACCATATTTCTGTTGTAGTCAAAGGCAAATTTGAATATACATGGAAATAATTTTTATATACTATTAAACCATCACTACACAATGATTCCTACTTTTGATGACCCAAGGAAAGAAGCCTTTAGTAAACATTGTGAGAAAAGAAGAAAATGCTGGTAACCAGCATTTTCCCTTTTTCCTACAATGTTTTCTACCCTTCACAAAACAGATTTCAAATTTTTAGTCACTTTTATTTTGTCGTCTGCAAATGCTTTCAATTTGGGCAAGCCGAAAATATTGTTGTTTGGTAATGTGTTAAACACCTAGTAATAAATGTGTCACTCTAACATTACAGGGCAACATCAGTAGACAAGAAGCAGTGAGCATGTTGCCTCCACTGCTAATGGATATTGAACCTCATCATAAAGTAAGAGCTTATGTTAAACTGCTTGTTGATCGTACAGCTTCTAATGCTGTTTTGAATATTATTTCAGTGGTATCACTGAGGTCATTACAGCTATTCATGCCTTCCTGGAGTTACTATTTCCAGTACACTGCACATAATTTTCTTGCCAAGTCACTGGCTGCTTTCCCACATAACCATTGTCAAAATAATGATATGTGTTGAGAGAGGAATGGATTCTTTTGCAACTCTATGATCTCAAGGCCTGAAGGTCACTATGTGTGCTACCAGAGCTTGTTGCTAACTCTTTAACCCTTTAACACACAGCAGAATTTTAGACCTATTCAACTCAAAAGCATTTGTAGACGAAAATTTCATATTGACTCAAATGATGCAGAATTTCTTAGATAGAGTAGAAAACTTTGCGGGAAAAGGAGAAAATGTTGGTAACCAGCATTTTCTCCTTTTCCCACAAAGTTTTCAACAGGCCTCTTCCCCAGGGTTGTTACAATTGTCATTGTGTGGTAAAGGGTTAAGGTTTGTCCATACTAGGTTGCTTTTTTGGCATGTGCTTGGACAAGCTACTGTACAGCACCAACCTGGTACTGGTAAAACCAAGGACATTAATAAATAAGTCAGCCATGATATAATGAATGAAAAAGATGTTGAATATTTGTAAAACTAAATTTGATAAGAACTCTGGTAGAAGGCTCTTGAAAATTATATCTGTTTTATATAGTAATTTATTTATTGTAACTAGTGGTAAGTCATTAAAAACCTGGAGACAGAGGATACAAATGTGACCCATCATGCAAAGAGCGACCTTCTTGGATCTGTGAAAAGTGCCAACCCTTTTTTGACACTTTTTGCTTTAATGACATTTCCTCTGTAAAAAGTGGTCATTGTACCTTGTTATTCTATCATTTTTGAATTGTAAACTTAAACTGACCTGCACTATGGTTGATCTGAATTCCCAGATGGTCCCTTTTTGTGTGATGGGCCACAAATGTATTAAAAAAAAATGAAATTTTATATGGGAAGGGTAGAAAACATTTTGGGAAAAAGAAAAAATGCTGGTTACCAGCAATTTCTCTTTTTCCCACAATGTTTTCAAAAGGCTTCTACCTCAGGGTTGTCAAAAGTCGTTATTATGTGGCAAAGGGTTTAAATGCCTTTCCCCAAAGGTATGGTTGAAATTAGGGATAATTTGTTAAGTGTGTGGGTATGCTTCCGCTCTTTGGCTTGAGGAGACTGAATGATTTTCCACTCTGTCCAACAGATACTTGACATGTGTGCTGCCCCAGGATCAAAAACTGCCCAACTATTAGAAATGTTACACAGCATTGAAGAAACACCAGAACCTGGTAAGTGATATTTACCTAGGGTATTGTGTTGTAGTTACTTTCCTTAGGTTTGTATATGCTTCAAGCAGGGTGAGAAATTTGATGCCGCACAAGAACGAAGGTCATGTGATGTCAAAACTTTCTTACCATTTGGGAAGCAAATATCAATGTTGATAATATATCTATGACACAATGTTCTTTTTGTTATATTGCCACAAATTTCAACAATATTTTGCACTTAATGGCAATTTTATGAGAATAATAACGAAAGGAAAGACTGGTTCAGTGGGTAAGCACTTTATTTTTAGGTATGGTGCACAAATCGTATAGTGTTACTTATTGACAAAGTCTGAAATAATTCTGCAAATTGGTTTGTGTCATTTGATGCTGTATTGGTAAGAACTTTAGTCTGTTGTGTTTGATTTTATCCCCGTTTGATGCATGTTGTTGAGCCAGAAAATCTACAGGTACATATTTTATACAATACTGTGATTTCTAAACCCTTTACCAAATGACAATAGAGACTGGTCCAAATTGTAAGCATTTGCAGACGACAAAATAATTGTGACTAAAAATTGAAATTTGGTTTGTGAAGGGTCAAAAACATTGTGATAAAAGGAGAAAATGCTGGTTACCAGCATTTTCTCCTTTTCCCACAATGTTTTCAAAAGGCTTCTTTGTCAGGGTCTTTAAAAGTCGGGTTTGTGTGGTAATGGGTTGCTGAATAGCTATAAGGTTAGGTATTGAACCTTTTAACAATCCATCCTGTGTTTAAAAAACCAAAGCACTTGCAGGCAACAAATTGAGTGTGACACAGTGAAATGAATTTGTCAATTGTTTGGTAGAAAGCATTATTTGGAAAAGGAGAAAATGCTTGTGAAAAGCATTTTCTCTTCTTTTCATAATGTGTTCAAAACTCTTCTTTGTTGAAATGTACTTAAACCTAGGATTGTGTGGTAAATGGTTTTTAATTAATATTTGACTTTAGTACTGATATATTTACAGATATGTTTAACCTTAGACAGGTTTTTTTGAGTTTTCCTGTCTCATACAGGGGTCAAGTGACCCCCACCGCCACCTCTTATGAAAGAAAGTTAACACTTAATTGATTGGGGACATTAATAATAAGGGACATTAATAATATTTGGAAGTTAAACCTCAGAGAAACATGGGGGTCTAGGGAAACCTTGGATATTGTAGACATTGATCAGTAGTTATATAACAGTCATGTCTAACTCTATGTTTACAGAAGGTTTTGTGGTAGCCAATGATATGGACAACAAGAGATGTTACCTAATGACACATCAAGTGAAGCGTATCCAGAGTCCAAACTGTATGATCATCAACCATGATGCTAGAATACTTCCAAATATGATCACTTCGAAAGAGAAAGTAAGTCCTAAACCACTACTGCCTTTACATATGGTTTGCAACACACAAAAAAGGACATTCGCACATTTGTGTAAAGTGTCATCCCAGATTAGCCTGTGCAGTCTGTGCAGGCTATTCCGAGATGACACTTTATGAGAGCATTTGATTTTGCGCTACTGTAGACTTGGGCAAGACAGAAAATTGCATAAAAACAGAAAATATTGTTTAGGATAAGCCTGCGTGGACTGCGAAGGGTGATCTGATAGACCCTTTATGCAAATGTCCCTTTTCACATGTTGCAGCCCATATAATGTTACTGAAAGAGAGATTGACAATCCAGCAATGGCTTAAGTTGAAGATTAACCACCCTAGCGGATTTTAATGCTTTAAAAAAAATTTAAAGAATAAAACACAGGAAAAATTTACAGACGAAAATGTTTTACAATGCAAATTTCTGCACAGTAATATTTGATTTATTGTTCCAAATGCATATAAATTGCACCTTCATTATTTACTAGTCATTTGTTGAATATCTAATAATCATTGTATCATAGTTTGAAATGTCAAGTATGTGAACTGCTTTTGTGCAATTTAGGAATATTTATGCTGGTTTTAGCCTATATTAGCTTTCTTCTGTCATTAGCTGCCCTGCCTTTTTCTTGAAGCTTTTCCCTCTGAGATCTTGCTTGAAGCTTTCTACAGAGAGTGAAGGAAATAACACGTTATAAAAATGGGCTGAAGTCCAGTTGTAAAGTTTTCCAACGGTTTTGCTTCTTTTTCATTGTAGGTTGGAGAGTTTGTGAAGTATGACAGAGTTCTGTGTGATGTGCCGTGTAGGTAAGTGGTTCAACTCCTTATCAAACAAGAAAACTTTTGACTTGTCCAAATCCATAGCATTTTCTAATGTAAAAGTGAACTACAGGGTGTCCGGAAAGTAAGGTAACACTTTCGTACATTTATATTTTGGCTTAAAATGTAAGATAACGAGATGAAAAATATATATACATGTAAATAAAATGTGTAAGTTTTTTTGAGTGATGATTTAATTCAATTTTCTTGACACTTTGTGCTTTTATACAGATTTCAATTCAAAAGTCCCTTTTCTGTTATTGGCGTCATTTTACAATTAATGACGTTTTCAGTAAGACGGCAGATTATGCTCTTTCCTTGCCGATCATGCCTGATGAAATTGTCAATCACATGAGCGCACATTTCAATATCAATCTTCTTTATTTAACTGTAAGTGGTCTTTAACAACTTGGCTGTGCTGTCTTGGTTGAGGCTGTCAACCTATGACCTTTTAAATTCACAGAAAGAAGTCGCACATGTTGAAATCAGAATAAAGTCACCCTCATTGCAAATAAATTGGTTCATGCAGGAAAGTGCTACACCACACACATCTAAAACTGTGGCAGACTTTTTATATGATACGTTCGGAGATATAGGGTAATGTTTAAACCACAGCCAGAGGTAAGACATGGTTGAATATCGTGGCTAGCACACAGTCCCAACCTCAACTTTAACCTGCATGACTTCCTCCTTTGCAGTGTGTTGCAGTCAAAGGTCTACGATCTCAACCTAAACAACACAGAGATATCGTTTTAAAAAAATCCTTCTAGTGGCATCAGTATGATTGATATTTGAATGCATTTCAAAGTGAGTGAAAATTTCATTGTGTGTGTTCGGAAAGGAAAGAGTATAAAAGGCCATCAAATTGAAAACGTCATTAATTACTAAAATGACGCCAATGACAGAAAAAGGACTTTTGAAGTGAAATCTGAATAAAAGCGCAAAGTGTTATGAAAATTGAATTAAATTACCACACAAAAAAAACTTACACATTTTATTTACATGTATATATATTTTTCATCTCGTTATCTTATATTTTAAGTCAAAATATAAAAGTACGAAAGTGTTACCTTACTTTCGAGACACCCTGTATTTACCAGAACACAAAATTTTGGATCAGATCAAATTGAAAGCATGTGTGGATGATCACATACACAATGACCCACTTTCGATTCATACTGCAATTGACACTGGGTTATTTGGCTGGCGTTTTCTCGGTCTCATGAATTATTCATGAAGCATTGTGATTGGTAATCTTGGTTTTTTCTTAGAGAAAATTTAAACTTTTTTTATCACAAATATGCCATCATTTCTATTTTTAGTAACGAAATGAAATTGCCCTCCCTACAAGAGAGGATGTATATGTTATCGATCTTTTGATTGGCTATTAGCGTACTTTCTGACCATATGAATATTCCAAATTGAAAAGGTTTGCAGATAACAAAATAAATGTGACTCCAAAAGTGAATTTTGATTTGTGAACAATAGAAAAAATTGTGGGAAAAGGAGAAAATGCTGGTTAACAGCATTTTCTCCTTTTCCCACAATATTTTCACAAGGCCTCTGCTTCTGGGTTGATAAACTTGGGATTGTGTGGTAAAGGGTTAAGTCTCACCAGAAAACAAAAGTTTCGGACTTAACAAAATTTGCAAATGACAAATGAAACGTAGCTGAAATGGTGATCGGTTTACCTCTGGAAGTGTATAAAGCATTGTGGAAAAAGAATATAATGCTTGTTACTAGCATTTTCTCCCTGTTCCACAATGTTTCCAAAGCTGTCTGCCAAAGGTTTGCCAAGAAAAAGAGACTGTGGTAAGAGGCAAAAATCTGTTTCTATTATTTTGAACTACAGTACTGTGACTATTACTCCCTACATATGTGGTTTTTGAATAGAGAGTATTGAAAGAAATTGCAATGCCATATTCAGATCAGTTGTAAAATACAGTTATAACTCTTCCCCTGATGACTAATCTACAGAATTGTGGAAAAAAGAGAACAGGATGAAACCCATCCTAAGTTATGCCTGGTTCTTTAACCCATTACCAAACAACAATATTTTAGACTGGTCCAACTTGAAAGCATTTGCAGACGACAAAATAAAAGTGACTGAAAATTTGAAATTTGTTTTGTGAAGGGTAGAAAACATTGTGGGAAAAGGAGAAAATGCTGATTGCCATTACCACACAATCCCTACTTTTGACACCTCTGAGAAAGAAGCCTTTTGAAAACACTGTGGGAAAAAGAGAAAATGCTGGTAACCAGCATTTTCTCCTTTTCCCATGGTGTTTTCTACCCTTCCCAGAACAAATTTCAATTTTTCAGTCACCTTTATTTTGTTGTCTGCAAATGCTTTCAATTTGGACGAGTCTAAAATTTTCTTGTGTGGTAAAGAGTTAAAGAGCTTGGTGTATAGCACTGTCACACAGAAACTCGTTTTAACATCTCATCCAAAAGACTCTTTTGTAAGTTTAGATGGCCGGCTGTGGGAATCAAACCTATCTTCATACAAATTGCTACTTTTTGATATCCAAAACACATAGCTGTTTCGATGGTTGATCAATCATGGTAGAAGCCTTTTGAAAACATTGTGGGAAAAAGGAGAAAGTGCTGGTTACCAGCATTTTCTCCTTTTCCCACACTGTTTTCTACCCTTCCCAAATCAAATCTAGGTTTTTCAGTCACATTTATTTTATTGTCTGCAAATGCTTTCAAATTTAGACCACTCTATAAATTTGTCATTTGGTAAATAGTTAAGTTTAGAAACTCTTGTCTTTCTGTACAGTGGTGATGGTACAATGAGAAAGAACCCAGATATATGGAGTAAATGGCATGCTAATGGCGCATACAATTTACACAGGTAAGTATACACTCATTTCACCAGCATGCATTCTAGAATCAGAATGATGGTGCCAGCTGGCCCCTATCTTTCAAAAGAAGGGGCCATTAGAGAAATTTATGGGGACTAGAAAAACCATTCCTAAACCCCTAACCACATTTTTGACCTTGAGGTAGACAGCTTATTAAAAGTAATTGTGTGGGGAAAAGGAGCCAGTGCTGCTAACCATGTTTTCTATCTTTGCAAAGATAATCTCATTATATGACATATCAACTGCAAATGCCGTAAATTTTCATGGGTACAACATTTTGTTTTCCAGTAGAGTTATCTATTTTGTTCTGGATCCACATTCACCAACCATCCTTGAGAATATTCTTTATCTTGTTCCTTAAGATTTTCTAAATTGTAAAGTAATATAACTTCTGATCGGCTGAATGAAATACCATTTGATTTAGCCAAGCAGACGTTGTGCTACTTTCCAATTTAAAATACATGGAGAGATAAAAACAAAGAACATTCTTAAAAAATGGTGGTTAAGCACAGTCCTTGGTCTCATGAGCCTTGAACCCAAAAGTAGTTTTCTTCTATTACTGCTACAATGATCATGAATCCTTTACCACACAATCCCTACTTTTAACGACCCTGAGAAGGAAGCTTTTTGAGAATGTTGTAGAAAAAGGAGAAAATGGAAAATGCCCAGCATTTTCTCCTTTTTCTACTGTGTTTTCTAATAGTCCCAAAACAAGTTTTAATTTTTGAGTCATCTTTTAGTTGTCATCTGCAAATGCTTTGAATTTGGACATGTCTAAAATTTTGTGATTTGGAAAAGAGTTAATCACTTATAACCAAATGCATGTGCCTGTTCAAATACATTTGGATTGCTATATCTGTAGATTGCTAGATAGCAGGTAGGGTAATTGGTTATAACTGTTATCTTAATTTTATAGAGGATAAACAAGTGGTTGTATGTGATATTAGAAATCTGTCACTAGAATAGGGTGAGATGCGGTTGGAAAAAGCTTGTCCTACAGTTCTACACTGAGAAATATGAGCAATTCACTGATAGGAATATAATGAAATACTTTAACAGGCAATCATGAGTTTCAAGAACCTGGAGAAAAATAGCTTTTAAAAACATTTTGGGAAAAGAAAAGAGATGTTGGTTTTCACTTTTCAGCATTTATTCATTTTTTCCACATTGTTTCCTACCCTTGCCTAAACAAATTTCAGTGTTTAAGTCACATTCAGTTGATTGCCTACAAATGCTTTCAATTTCGATTAGTGAAAATTTTGCATATTGGTAAAGAGCTAATCTTGTAGAACACCATTGAAACACACAAACAGCACAAAGAGTAGTGGGCTAAATCATGATTGTGTTTCCTGTAGAATACAGAAGAAAGTACTACAAAGAGGTTTAGAGCTTCTGGCTGTTGGAGGTAAACTTGTCTACTCTACATGTTCCCTAAACCCCATTGAAGATGAAGCAGTTATTTTAACTCTGATTAAACAATGTGGTATGTATGAATATTAGGCTCAAGCTATTTTCTCTTTTTCTAATGATATTTATATCCAAACAATAAACTTAGAGAATCAGATTGTCCATTTTTAGCTAGGTTATTGAAGAAAATGTAAAGTTATTGCCATAGCTGTGTTGCTGAATCGTCTGCATTGTTGTCATGCAAAAACTTCTGCATTTTTATTATATATCTGTAATTACTAATGACATTTACTTCAGACTTGGACAATCTGGTGGCTATCAGAGGGGAACCCTTCCAGATAAGAAAGATAATCATCAAAGTTTTTTTTATTCAGTTATGACCTTTTTTCAAGATAAAATTTTCTCTCAAAATCAAGCAACTGCAGTCAAGAATTGGTACCTGCATGCCGTGATCTTAAATATAGTTAGATACAATTTTATGTCTTCTTCTCCAAAAGTTTGTAACTCTTATCAAACATTCCTGTGTTTTAACGGCTCAATGGAAGAAGACTTTAGAAAACGATGTGTGAAAAAGGAAAATATGCTGGTAACCATTTTCTTTTTTCGTCCAAGGTTTTCTATCCTTCAAGAGACAAATTCCGTAATTTTAATCATATTAAACTTGTCCTCAAATGCTTTCAATTCGGACTAGTCTAAAATTTATTTCTTTGGTAAAGAGTCAAGCCAATTCAGCTGAAATTTTCATAAGACTTTTCAATTTCCCACCTGATTGGCTGACAATTACATCTGTACTTGCCTTAAAGATTTCTCCTCATCCATTTAAAATGCTGAGGATGGGGGTTATTAATCAGACTTTAACAGTTGCAGTGAACTTTATGGTGCCGAATTTGCTTTTAACAAGTTTGAGTAAGACAGCTGTTATTCACAAGTGTCAAACCTGGGATACAGAACGGTCATGTGTTATAATTATATTTACAGATGGATCTGTTGAACTGTTGGATGTTAGTGACAAGCTTCAGGGTTTGAAATACAGTAAAGGAACCTATTCATGGAAAGTAAGTTGTTCTTTTGAATTTTACTTTACGTTCTTTTCTAAACAATACTTTATTCTTATAGTCCTGATTTCAAGAACGCTTTTAAAAACAATGTGGGAAAAGGAGAAAATGCTGATAACGAGCATTTTCTCCTTTTCCCACAATATTTTCTACCATTACAAAGACAAATCCCCAATAGTTGAATCAAATTTTTTTTTTCATTTTGTAAACTGTTCCAACATGGATCAATTTAACCCATTACCACACAATCCCTACTTTTGATGCTCCTGAGAAAGAAGCCTTTAGAAAGCATTGTGGGAAAAGAAGAAAATGCTGGTAACCAGCATTTTCTCCTTTTCCCACAATGTTTCCTACCCTTCACAAAACAAATTTCCAATTTTCGGTCACTTTTATTTTCTCGTCTGCAAATGCTTTCTATTTGGACAAGCCTAAAATATTGTCATGTGGTAATGAGTTCAAATTTTGTCATTTGTTGAAGAGTTAAAAGCAATTTGAAAAGCTTTGATTTCTCAATCTTTGCAAATTGTCATACGAAAACAATGAAAAATGTTTACTTGTTATATCCTATTCGTCACCTGTCTATTGTATTACTTTGTCACATTTTATGTACAATGTACATGAACCATGCTTTGTGGGTAAGGGGTGTTACGCATCTGCAAAAAGTACTGAATCTAATCAGTCTGCACAATTCAGACACAGACTGACCTTAGTCTAAATGTTTTACATTTAGTAAATTTTCTGCATGTACATGGACCATTCTACTGCATGCAAAAAAATGCATTCCATCGATCCATAATCATGTGATACCTTACTTCATATATAATAAATAATAGAGATGTGTAAAACCTTAATTAGCCGAAGCATGGATCATATATATATGTTCATACTTTTCAGGCAGTTGTATTACCTTACATGTTTTTTTTTTTTAGACTCTCTTCTCTTTGACAAAAATGAAATTTTGTCCATGGTGACAGTATTTGCATTCCTTTCCCAAAAGTATTGAGAAGCTATTTTTTCTCAGGAGTCGCCATAAGTTACAATGATGGGGTAAAGGGTTATTTGATAAACGTTTTAACTCTTTACCACAGCAAAAAAAGTAGACTTGCCAAAGTCAAAAGCATTTGCAGTTGACAATATAAATGTTGGTCAATGAGAGAATTTATCTATTATAGGGTAGAAAACATCACAGGAAAAGGAGAAAATGCTGGTTACCAGCGTTTTCACCTTTTCCTGTAAAGTTTTCAAAAGGCTTCTTTACTAGGGTTGTCAAATCTAGGATTGTTTGGTAATGAAGACCATTTTATTTCCAGGTTATGAGTAAAGCTGGTGCCTGGTTTGAGAGGTTGGACCAAGCGCCAGAGTATTTCCAGAAGAACTGGGATAGTACCATGTATCCACCATTAATAACAGAGGCCCAGGATGCGAAGTTAGAACACTGGTAAAATTGCTTTCTATTATTTTAAGTCTTTACCAGAAGACAAAATTTTATACTGGTCCATATTGAAAGCATTTGCAGACGATGTAATAAACGTAACTCAAAAATAGGAATTTGTTTCAAGCCGGGAAGAAAACATTGTGGGAAAAGGAGAAAATGCTGGTTACCAATATTTTCTCCTTTTCCCACAATGTTTTCAAAAGGCTTCTATCTCAGGGTCGTAAAAACAAGGATTGTTTGGTAAAGGGTTAATTGGGGAGGGTCGATTGCATCGCTGTTTTCAATTGTAAATACAAACATATAATAAATGATATGATTAGTTTAAACATACTTATTTTTTACATCAATTGAGAAACAAGTTCTAACAACTTATACTATTCTCTCTCAATTCTGCTTCCTGGGAACTACACCAGTACTTGCGCCGAATGTGGGGGCCAATGAAAATTCCCAATGTGTACACCCGCTCCCAGGTATTAAACTTCGGGCCTTATAGTTATGAGGCCGATGCTCTACCTCACAGCCACATATACCACATGATAAATGATATGATTGGATTTGATTGGATTTATTGGTTCTCATATCACTTATAGACATGAAAAGTGTGAAGATGTAAAATGAGATTTTAACTTCATATGATCTGGGCCTGTACTCACCATCCATTCTTGAGAATATTCTTACTCTTAATCTCCAAGATTTTCTAAATACCTAAGTAACATAACTTCTGATTGGCTATCAGAATGGTTTAGCCAATCAGAAGTTGTAATATTCTTTCAAATATAGAATAATCCGGAGAATAAGACAAAGAACGTTCATAAGAATGTTCGGTGAATACAAGCCCTGGGTTGTCAAGGTCAAAATGTTTTTCACTGACAGATGAAACTGGGAAACTAACAGACCAGGCCTTGTGGTTGAAGCTTGCGGAGCAAAGTTCATCGATATTCTTTCTCGGTAATGGTCTCTGGATTGGTGTCATGTTCATACATACTGCCCTTTTATGAGTAGTAATGGAAAAGAACCAGTCACGAACTGAAAGTATGAATATTAGGCCACAATCACTTGATTTTTCTTCCTTTTTGACATGTTTATATCAAAATAGGTGTTGATTTGTATAATTTTTAGTAGATAGTCAAGTCATTACTTTATACCATAAAGCAGAGTTTGAGTTGGGTATTGGTTTGCTTTTGTTTCTCGATCTCTTTTCGGCCATCAGCAGTTTTTATATTTATTTTATTTCTAGCATTAGAGTGTTACCCCATCAACAGAACACAGGAGCTTTCTTCATAGCAGTTTTACTGAAAACTAAAGAGTTGCCATGGATTTCAGCAAGATCTCATAGTAAGAAAACTTATTATTTGCTTTATCAGATTTTAGAAATTATATTTCAAAGTTCTTTACACAATCCAAAATGTCCAAAATGAGGGCATTGCAGACAACAATTCCAATGTGACTCAAATGGTGGAGTATTTCTTTGATAGCTCAGAAAACATTTTTGGAAAAGGAGAAAATGATGGTTACCGGCATTTTCTCATTTTCCAACAATGTTTTCATAAAGGCTCCTTTCCCAGGGTTGTTAAAAGTCGGCAATGTGTGATAAAAGGTTAAATTTGGGGAAGTGATCTCCCATTGAACTTATACATTTGTCCGAATAGAAAGCATTTGCAAACAATGAATTATTTCATTTGTCTGTAAAAGGGTAGAAAACATTATGAGAAAATGCTGACTGATTGATTGATTAAGTTGTGTTTAACCCCTTTTTCAACAATATTTCAGTTTTATGGAGGTGACCAGTCCACCTATCCATGCTTTTCTATATTTACTTTTACCAGTTCTCTGCATGATATTCTTCCAAGCCATTGGCTGCTTTCCCACATACCTGTAGTTAAAACAATGATTAGTGTGGAGAGAGAAATGAATTTTGTTACAACAACTATCATCAATCCTTGGAAAGAAATAGGAAAAGCCAGGCATCCAATCAGTGTCCCCAGCCCCCTTTTCTCAAGTCCTGTATGATCCAGGAGTGTGGTGAGAGAACAAATACTGCTTAGTTTCCAGCCATGTACAGTGCTTAATGAGCTACCAGTCTTAACTGTTTGATACTGGGTAAGGCCAGTTGTAAGTTGAGGCTGATGGCTCAGTCATCAATGTACATGGCTTTAACCCATTACCAATCAATCCCTACTTTTGACGCCCCTGAGAAAGAGGCCTTTTGAAAACACTGTGGGAAAAGGAGAAAATGCTGGTAACCAGCATTTTCTCCTTTTCCAACAGTGTTTTCTACACTTCTCAGAACAAATTTCAATTTTTCAGTCACCTTTATTTTGTCGTCTGCAAATGCTTTCAATTTGAACCAGTCTAAAATTTGTCGTGTGGTAAAAAGTTAACACTTTAGCATGCAGTGACAACTTTTGACGACCCTTGGAAGCAAGCCTTTTGAAAACATCATGGGTATGATGAATTTTCTCCTTTTCCTACAATGCTCTCCATCCTATCAATAAACAGTTACACTATTTGAGCTGTAATGAAATTGCCTTCTGCTAATGCTTTCAAAAGTTTCAATTTGAAAAGGGCTAAAATTTTGTCGTTTGGTAAAGGGTTTAAGGTATTCCATGAATGCATGTATAGATACACTGGCCACTGTGTTTCAACTGAAGTAATGTTAAAGATGGCACTGAGTACCAGACAAACAAACAAACAAACCAATCACTATTTAACCTTTTCCCAACGACAAAATTTTAGACTGGTCCAAATTGAAAGCCTTTGCAAACAAAAATGTCAAAGTATACTCAAAATTTAAAATGTGTAAAAGTGGTAGAATACTTTATAGGGAAAGAAGAAAATGCTGGTTACCAGTATTTTCTTCTTTTCCCACAATGTTTTCAAAAGGCTCCTTCCAAAAGGGGTTGTTAACTCTTTACCATTATAATCCAGGATTTTCATGACCCTGAGAAAGAAGCCTTTTGAAAACATTGCAAGTAAAGGATAAAACACTGGTAACCAGCATTTTCTCCTTTTCCTACAATGTTTTCTGCCCTTCCCAATCCAAATTTCAAATTTTCAGTCACATTTATTTTGTCTTCTGCAAATGCTTTCAATTTTGACTGGTTTATAATTCTGCAGTTTGGTAAAGATTTGAAATAGGGATTTTATGGCAAAGAGTTAACTTATCACCAAATGACAAAATGTTAAGTTTTTCCTCGTAAGCATTTGCAGATGACAAAATAAAAGTGACTGAAAACTAGAAATTTGTTTCGTGAAGGGTAGAAACAGCATTTTCTCCTTTTCCCACAATGTTTTCTAAAGGCTTCTTTCTCAGGGGCGTCAAAAGTAGAGATTGTGTGGTAATGGGTTAAGTACTTGACAGATGTATAAAATAACTTTGTTCGTGACAGTTGTTTCATACTTGCAGAACCTGGTCCAATAATAAATCCAAAGTTGAAATTAGATCCCTCTGAGAAGAAAGACGGGGAACATTTTACCTATGGTGTTCGGAGTAAGTCTGGACTTTATCTGTATGGCAAATGTAACATCTGTGACATACTACTACAGGGTAGAGGGGATCATGATAGTCACAAGAAAGGGAAAAAACACATGGTGAATCTCGAGAGGTTTGAAGGTTTGTTTAGTAAATAATTTAATATCAGTTGTTTTCATGAACATTGGTGAGTTCTGATTGGCTGAATTTTTTTTTCATAGCTCAATGAAAAAAAAAAAAAACTTGTGCCACAACTACATTTGATGAAGGTTACTTTTGCGGGTCCTACATGCTGCTTTGCTCCTTTACTTTCATTCTGTTGGTTAATTTTCAGTATTGGCAATCTGAAAACAGCTTCCGTGTTATATTCTTGCGCCATAAAAATATGAGTGGAAGGAACTTTAAAAACTCCAACATTAGATTTAAAACTAAAGAAAATGAATGCAGTTTGAAATATTTCTGTGGAGGGATGTTGTCTGTAATAATAAATTATAAGGAATGAAGAGAATTTTTTTTTTTTTTCATGGACGTATGAAAAAAAAACCCTAATCACACTTTTGTATGAAACCGCTTTTTTTTCATACCTCCATGAAAAAAATAAAATTCTCTCCTCATTCCTTGAGTAAATTGAGCCAAGCTCTAGCAAAAGGGGGCTAAATGTATCTCTTCAATACATTTAAGGACTGAAGAGAATTTTTTTGTTTTCATGGAGTGAAAAAAAAAAAAAAAAACTAATCACACTGTATGGAACCATAAAGTGTGATTAGGTTTTTTTTATCATACCTCCATGAAAAAAAAAAAAAAAAAATCTCCTCATTCCTTATAATTCAATTTCACAGACAACAAATATGCACTTGAAAATTTTTAAGTGCTTTTTTCATTGAAAAATCTAACATTGCATCCTAGTTCATGACATAACAATGATGTAAATTCATGAGGTCATTATAGTATTGTACATTTGCAGGTTCAGTAGCTCTTTATAAGTAAAAGTTCAATATGCTAGGTCAAAGTTGAAAATAAGATTGTTAGAACCCAGCAAAGGGACAATGAGTTTTCAGCTCTCTCATTGAATCTACTGTTGGATATTTTTATCAATATTTAGAGAAAATAAATTCAGCTAGCAAGCTGAACTTCAGACTTGAAAAAGATCAGAAAGAAGACCATTTTGAAATCTTGTATACCTGTTTGTTTACATTACTTTGACTGCAAAAGTAGTCCCGGCACTGCTGAATTTTTTTTTCGTGGAGCTATGAAAAAAAAATTTCAGCCAATCAGAACTCGCCAATGTATGTGAAAACTACTAATATTGAATTATTATACTATGAAACTCATCACATAATTGTGGATCCATAAAATCCATTTTGTCTAATAACTGTTGGAATCATGAGGTACACTGGTCCTGAATCATGTTGAAAATCAATCAGTGGCAAACAGTTTTGACCCTGCCGGTCAGCCTGTGCAATACTTTAAGCTAAGCTCTCTTTTCACAAATTATACTAAAGCCATTCTTTATGCAAAACTGGACCCATATGCTTAAGCCCAACTAACAAAGCTGAGGGGCTAGGCACCATTCAAATCTATATTCATCATCTCAAAATTTTGTGCATATAATAAGAAAAATAGCTGCCAGTGAGAGCCAGATGGGGGTGGGGGAGGCAGGGAGAGGGAGAGAGAGAGGGGAGGGGGAGAGAGACAGAGACAGAGACAGAGAGGGGGAGAGAGAGAGAGAGAGAGCGAGAGCAAGTGAGTCAGAGTTGCTGGCAGAGAAATTAAAAGGGGGAAGAGAGTGAATTAGAGAGAGAGTACTAATTTAAGTAGGTTGAATTCTACCAGGTCACTCTATCTTTTGTTTACTCTTGATTTCAAATTTCATTTCTCTGCCAGCAACTTACATGTACACTTGGACTGATCACAAAATAGCGGATTGTATTTTTCACAATTTTTTGCATACTTCTAAATGGTATTATTCAAAGTTAATGCATTTCAACACCTGCAATGTTTCTTTGGCTGCTTTTTAGCCTATTAAGTGTATGCCAGATGACAAGATTTTAGATTTGCCCTAATTAAAAGAATTTTCAGACAGTAAGTTTGATGTGGTGAAAATGATTATGGATTTGTCTACTATGTACTGGTTTGGCAAACATTGTTGGAAAATGAATAAGTTGCAGGTTTCCAGCATTTCCTACTTTTTCTATGGTGCTTTCGAAGAACTTTCTCCTCAGGGTTATAAAATTATGGGACTGTTTGGTAAAGGGGTGGATTAGACTAAAAGCAACCAAATGAAAGGGTGTAAAATCATATGGCTTGCAACACGCGAAAAGGGGGTTCCAGACATTTGCATAAAGTGTCGTCTCTGATCAGTCAGCTCACCCTGCTACATTAGACTTGCGCAAAACAGAAAATTACATAAAAAACGAAAAGTATCATTTTGGATTAGCCTGTGAGGACTGGGCAGGCTGATCCGAGATAACCTTTACTGGCTTTACACAAATGTTGGAATGCCTCTTTTCGTGTGTTGCAGGCCATATTTGAGCTATGCTTTGGCAAAAGGGGGGCCTAATGCATCTCCTTGATGCATGGTACCCAGCAAACTATATATTGATGGATCCATAATATCTCCTTTTTTTAATTTAGCAGACTTAATCATGGTGTAGACTGATCCTTTGATATACAGAACATTGACCGAAGCCAAGAAGTTTCAGCCCAGGCTGGCCTGGGTCGATATGTTTCAAAGATTCATTTAGCCCCCTTTTCACAGAGCATGGCTTATTTGTATAAAGATGTGAACAGTATTAAGTTTAACCCTTTACCCCATAAGGTATTTCTTTGTTATATCTAATTGACCCTAAATAATGGCAAGGATGAAGCTGTTTCTTATGTGTATATGACACCTCTTGATAGCATAGAAAACATTGTCACAAAAGGTGAAATTGCTCGTCGCGAGCAATTTCACCTTTTGCCATAATGTTTTCCAAAGGCTTCTGCAAGCACTTCATAGAAATGAGTGTCTATGGAGTAAAGGGTTAAGATTTTACTCTTATTTCTTATTTCATTGAACATGTAAACTTGATAAGAATTTTTAAAAGGTATTCATTTAAAGTAATATTAATTTCTTGAATGACAGCAGCAAAATCTAAAATGGAAAGAGTAAAAGAACAAACAGATATGGAGGGAGAATCAACTTTCGAGGGAAAAAAAGAGGGGACAGTTATAGATCATGATGGGGCTGAGTAAGAATTTTTATTACACTCCATTAATTTGCACAAGTTAAATATGTATGTTTTATGTATTAGGTGTATATGTTGTTTAAGTGTCAATAACAAGCCTTTTTAATAAAACTTGGGGAAAAGAAGAAAATGCTTGTTCTCCAAAATGTTTTCTACACTTTTCTAAGACAGATCTCATCATTTTAGCCTTACTTGTCATTTGTAAATGTTCTTAACCTTTTAACTCATTACCAAACAACAATATTTAAGCTTGTCCAAATTGAAAGCATTTGCAGAAGACAAAATAAAAGTGACTGAAAATTTGAAATTTGTTTTGTGAAGAGTAGAAAACATTGTGGGAAAAGGAGAAGATGCTGGTTATCAGCATTTTCTCCTTTTCCCACAATGTTTTCTGAAGGCTTCTTTCTCAGGGTCGTCAAAAGTAGGGAATGTGGGGTAATGGGTTAACCCTTGGTTACTAAGCGCGACTCACTGACTTCTTGTGGACTTTGAAGATCAAATCAGACTGTATAGAACATGCAGTCTGATCTTTGATCTTCACTTTAAGATAAGAAGATGGTTATCCCCTAAACATAACTTTGAAATAACAATATTCGGGTCAGTCATATTGACTTGAAAATTTCATCTCTGTTACTATAATACAGTAGATTCCCCTTATTTGCAAGTCCTATTTGTCAGAGAAAATATCCCGAATAAGCGGTCGGCCCGAAAATCTGATGGCTCTTTTCAGACCGGAAGTCTAACCAGAGATGCAGACGATCGTTTCGTTCTAATGACAGACGTTCAGATCTTGCATCCCGACCATTTGATTAATGTTCATATTTTTTTAAATATATGTATTTAAAACTAAACAAGTCTAAAAAAAAGATATTTGTTTGCTTACTTTATTTACCTATCAAGTGCACAAAGTACCAGAATCGATCCAGGCTGTTGGCCATGGTGATGCTTCGTTTGACATAAAATTCAATACAAACTTTTTGTAAACACTGGTTTCGACGCATATCTCCAGTTTCTGGTTATCTAACAATTACTCCTTGTGTACATGCACATTCTTACACAACATGATCGTGTACTGTACACCTGTATAAACCCCGACTCGCCACCTGTTTGGTTGAATGGGTGGGTAAAAGTTTGTGTGACGTCATAGACTCATTGCCGCACAGACGATTCTATTTTAACGCCTTAATTTAGGCCATACCATTCAAAGCAGACCTAAGTAAGAAACGGTTTTCTGTGTTTTTCACAGTTTACATTCGGTACACCTTACTCTCACGCCTGTAGTCAAATTGTTTGTCACAAATTGGATTATCAACGAGACACTTAGATCTACAAACAGTAAAGTTTTTTTCTACCCAGTGTGTAATTATCTGATCCGTGATAGGTTAGTTCGATCGGTCTTCCTTGTAACAGGTAAAGTGCCGAATTCGTCTTCAGTTGCTTTCTGGGAGCGTAGACCGAGATCAGACTGCTAAGTGTGTGAAGTTTGATCATAGAAAGTCCATGTATTTTTTTTTTGCCGAGTTATACCAAGACAAGATTTAAGTACAAGTAGTAATTTTTTCGCCAATTTTCCTGCAGTAAAATTACCATTTTATTTATCAGTGCTCTTGGTGGTAGGTGTACAGCCAGGTACCCGAAATCTCACGTAACCGTCCAATAGTTGAACTTGATGATCGGCAACCAGTGAAGTAAATTAATGCACCAATGCTGCAAAACAGCCACGGAGTTAACGAGGTCCATATTCAGAATGTCGGCCATTTGCAGATGTTTTGTAAATGTTATTGCACTTTCTTAAATGAAAAGAATAACATGAAATACGCCAAGAATTTTTATCGTTAATGACTAAATTATGAAAACGGATCATGTCGGACTCGTCGTTTGTATGCAGTTGCATCAGTTTTTATCTGTGATTCTCCGTATGTACTGAAATTCGACTTTCATCGTTTTGAGTAACATTTTTTTTCCCGGACAGATTGGAATTTTTCGCTGTCTTATCCCAAGGAATTGCTAATAAACACTAGAATTTCGAATAATTTGCTAATTTTTCATTGCAAAAAACCGAAATGTTCTATTTATAGGATCCCGATTAAGCGTTGACATTTATGTTGTCTAAATAGGAAATGGATCGGTGCTGGACCAAATCTTGCAAATAACCAGAAATCCCGATAAACAGGGTTGCGATTAAGTGGAATCCACTGTAGTAGGTTAACAAACAAAAAAGAGATAGACAGGTTAAAATTGAAAGCATTTGCTGATGCCATATTGAATGTGATTCAAAAATTGGAGTCTGTTTTGAGTAGGATAGCAAACAGCATTGGAAAAGGAGTGCTGGTTACCAAGAGGAGATTCCTTCGTCTCTCACCACTTATCATTGTTTCGACAATATTTATGTGGGAAAGCAGCCAGTGGCTTAGAAGGAATATTTTGCTGAGTATTGGTAAAAGAAACTCTAGGAAATCATGGCTGTAGTATAGGTTTATCAGTTTTGAAAACAGCATTAAACAACATACAATCAATTTCTCCTAAGATATTTTAGTGACGAGCGCAACTTTCGTTCTTTTTGTCAGTAATGTAGGCCATGATTGTGAAAGGTAGAAAACATTGTTGGAAAAGTTGAAATGCTGGTTACCAGCATTTTCTCCTTTTCCTACAATATTTTCTAAAGGCTTCTTTCTCAGGTTCGTCAAAAGTAGGGTTTTTGTGGTAATGGGTTAATTAGTTTAATTCAGTACAAGGTTTAGTACATCACATCTTCATCCTGTTAAACCTCTTACAGGGAGCCGCCAGCCAAAAAAAATAGGATTGAGAATCTAGAACAAGATGATGTAGTTGATCCAAGTCTTTCTATGGAAGAAACACCCGGTACTTCTACAGATCAGCAAACAGAATCCCAGCCGGGAGAGGTAGAAGGGGTTGATAAAGACTTGTTACCGGATGAAGGTGCCATCAAAGTTGTCATGAGAGGTCACAAGGAAGATCCCTTCTACTTTTGTTCCAAGGACGAGCCAATCTGGCCCAAAATACGGTATGAATAACTGAGTACTTAAACCTTATCTTTTTGCAGACAGATTAGGGTTTACATTCACAAACACTTCTCAAAAGTAATCTTAGTCTAATTAAGAAATAATCTTCTTTTTATTATGGTTTATCATTCCATTAACCACAGTTGTGCATTATGAGGCACAATAAATATTCCGCGAGGGCGATAGCATGAGTGGTTTTTACTATTGTACCTCATAACTGAAAGATAAACTACAATAGAAAAATGATTATTTCAGTTCTAACATGACCAACTCTTAATCAAAGAAAAACAATTTCATACTTACAGTGAAAATGCGAATGAAGATTATATTCCATAGATTAACTCACTTACCTACCTTATACAGAATGACATCACTCTATACAGAATGATGTCACTCAGTATAGAATAAGGTAGATTTTACCACCCTTTCATTGCACTGTGTTTATGGAGCTGAACTCATGTGTCATATTAGAATTCTAGGGTTAGAAAGTAACACAACTTTTGAGGCAAAATTGTTTGGTTTAGCAAATCAGAAGTTGGGAAACTTTTATTATAAGAAATTTTCTGAGAGTTTTATTGAGAATTTCCTTTAGTATGGTTGGTGAACACAGACCCTGATCAAGATCAGACTGCACAGAATATGTCACAGGCAATTTTATCTATTGCTAAAATGTTTTTCTAGTTAAAGGTGAAATATCTGTTACATATAACTGAGCCATGTCCTGGTTTGAAAAAGGCTTGAACTCTTTACCAAATAACAAAATTTTACAGTTCTCCAAATTGAAAGCATTTGTTGATGACAAAATAAATGTAACTCAAAAATTGGAATCGGTTTCCCGAAGGGTAGAAAACATTGTGGGAAAAGGAGAAAATGCTGGTTACCAGCATTTTCTCCTTTTCCCACAATGTTTTCGAAAGGCGTCTATGTCAGGGTTGTAAAAACCAAGGATTGTTTGGTAAAGGGTTAAAGCAACTCCTTGATGCATTATTCTAAGCAACTAATCATGTCATTTTAAATCCATTAGACCCATTTTGTCCAACAACTGGTTGAATGTTGAGGTAGAATGGTCCTTGTGCATGCAGAAAATTGATAATAGCCAAAAGTTTCAAACCATTTCTGCCAGCACAGACTGTGCAGTCAGACATGGGTAGATACTTTTTGAAGATGCATTAAAATCACTTGTTTCTAGAGGATTTTTTTTCGTTTTCAGGTCTTTCTACGATATATCAGATGACATGAATGTGGAACAGCTGATGTTTAGAAATATGAAGAGGGTGCTATATTACGTCTCAGAACCTGTCAGAAATCTTGTCCTCTGTAATGATGAAAGAGTCAAGGTGAGTCCTGGACATGTCTTACATCAGAATTTTTTTTTCCTGACCCCTTGTTTCTTGGAGTCCAGAACTCCAGATTTGTCGTATTTGTTCCCGAAAATTGAAAGTGTTCTTTTATTTATTTGAAGCAGGTCAAACGACTTTTATTACAAGTTCATGGAAAACTGTTTTTTTTTTTTAAATTTCTTTTTAACTCTTTACCAATGACAAAATTTTGGACTAGTCCAAATTGAAAGCATTTGCAGACAACAAAATAAATGAGAATCAAAAACTGAAATTTGATTTGGGAAGGTTGCAAAACATTGCTGTTGAAAAGGAGAAAATGGCGGATCTTTTCTCACAATCTTTTTAGTTCTAAAGACTTTTTTGTCAGGGTTGTTACAAGTTGGGATTGTGTGGTAAAAGATAAAGTAGAAGAAGCAGTTTTGAGACCCTAGTATGCCAGTCACATTTATAGGGTTAAACTATTGCACGACCCCAACTTTCAGGAAGAAGGCATTTGAAAACATAGGGGCAAAAATGAAAATACTGTACCATGGTGTCCAACTTACTGAAGAAAAATCTGTTTTGACTCAATTTTGATTGTCTATGTTGAAAGTTTTCTTTACTGCATACAATAACAAAATGATTGTTTCATTCTATTTTTCAGTTTATAAATTTAGGTGTGAAGTGTTTCACTAATGCACCATCACCATTGGTTTTAGACTGTGATTACAGATTATCGCAAGACGTATGGAGAGGTTTCTTTTTCTTTATTTTGCTTCTTTGTTAAATCTCTACCATGCAAGCAGGAAAAGTGCTGATTTGACTCCTGGCTTGGCCGATATTCTTTCTGAAAATTGATGATAGTCATTGCGATAGGGTCTCTCTCACTGCTGACCTTTGTTTTGACAATGGATATGTGGGAAAGCAGCCAGTGACTTGGAAAGAATATTTTGCCGATTACTTTTAAAAGAAACTCTAGGAAATTATGGATAGATGCTGTGGTATTACTGAAGTAATTTTTTAAAACAGCATTAAACACCATACAATTAACTCTTTACCACATGACAAGATTTTAGACCTGTCAGCAGAATTGAAAGCATTTGCTGTTGACAGTTTCATTTTGGCTTATGTAGAATTATTTTTCTTTGGTGGGGAAGAAAGCATTGTGGGAAAAGGAGAAAATGCTGGTAACCGGCATTTTCTCCTTTTCCCACAATGTTTTCAAAAGCCTTCTCTTTAATAGGTGTTTAAAGTCGTCATTGTTTGGTAAACAGTTCATATACAACCTACTGTACCACAGAGTCTTGTATTTTAATGAACATGATAAATAAGGCTTCTATAAACATTGTGGGGAAAGGTGAAAATGCTGATGACCAGTATTTTTTTCCTTTCTACTGTTACCTACTCTATAAAAGACAGAAAAATGTTTTTTCCAGAAGTAGCACAATGTTCTTCAAGTAAAGCAGTCAGGTTTACTGTCACAGAAAATTAGCCCCCAGTACCTACATGCCCACAATACATTTTGCATTTGCAATTAATCATATGATAATGACAAACAATCAATTAATAATAATGAACAATTAGTTGATAATGATATGGCTGTTGGACTTCTGTAATGTTGATTCATTTTACGAGAATGCAATCAAAATGTTATTTTTAACCCATATTCCAGTATATATCTATGAGTAGGTATCTGTCACATTGCAGGTCTTTCTGGTCAAGTAATCTGTAGTTTATTTTTCATGCACATTTTTCAAGGGAATGCTGGCCGTTCAGAGAAAGATAAAAGGTAGAAGAGTAAACCTTACCAAAGATGATGTTGTCACGATGCTTAGTCAAGAAAATCCTTTTATATTTAAGTTCAGTAATAGAGCCCAAGAGGACATACATATTTTGAGTAAGTATGTAACACAATGAATCTTACTTGCTCTTTGTAATCCCTCTCCCCCTTCTCCCTCCAGCACCTCCCCAACAACATCTTGACAATATTAACACTTTAACAATTGATAGGATTTTAGACTGATCTAAAGTGAAACCATTTTCAGATGACAAACATGGATAAAAAAAACAGAAATATGCCTTTGAAAAGATAGAAAACATAGTGGGAAAAGGAGAAAATGCTGGTTATGAGCATTTTCTCTTTTTCCCAGAATGCTTTCAAAAAGCTTTTCTCTCGGGTTGATGAAAATTCTGATAAAACATCACATGGGCGAAATAGACCGAAATAAGTTTGTCAATCTGTCCATAGTTCTAATGAGTATCTCCAACAAAGGCGCTAGTTAAGAACTTAATGTTTGTTTCTCTTGTGACCTCATTTATTTTGTCCCATCTAAACAACTGTGTAATACTTTTAGGGAATGGTTACCAGAATTTTCTCCTATTTCCAGTGTTTTCAAAAGGCCTTGGTCACAGGGACATTAAAACTTGAAATTGTGTGGTAAAAGATTAAATGTTTTCGAGTTCAAAAGTTGTTCATGTAATGAACAATATTATTACAATGTATCACTTTTCCAGGTCCAGGCAGTGCCGTCTTTCAGTTCACGCCAAGTGAAAGGTAATAGATTTCTTGAGCTCTGTTTGTCAGTTCCTGTATTATATGTTCATTGAATGAAGTTTTTGTTTTCTTTATATGACTGTAAGACACTGTCTGACATCACCACTCCACTTCTGCTTCTGTACCTCTTTTCGCTCTTTACAGCACAATCCTGAATTTTAACGACCCTGAGAAAGAAGCCTATAGAAAACATTGTGGAAAAAGGAGAAAATGCTGGTAACCAGCATTTTCTCCTTTTCTCACAATGTTTTCCACGTTTCCTAAAACAAGTTTTTATATTTTAACAACATTTATTTTGTTGTCTGGAAATGCTTTCAATTTGGACAATCTTGAAATTTTGTTTTCTGGTAGAGTTAATTTCCCTTGCAATTGATGGCTTTAGAATAATTTGTGGAAAAAGATCAGTTTCTGGCAACAATAAAGTTGCTTCTTTTTCCTCTCAAGATCTGTCCTTTATTCTTACAAAGAGTACATTTTATATTTATTTTGATATTTCAAAGAAAACATTATGGTCTCCTTGCTCTTGTTATCTTTTGTGCCATGGAAGTAAAAGAAATTTGACATTTTTGATACCCTATCAGAACTGAAGATATGTGTTTTCAAACTTGGGCCTACTTTTAAATTTTTACCAACACACAAAATTTTGTACTGCACTAAATTGAAGAGATTTGCAGACAACAAATGGAATGTTATCAACAGAAAACATTGCGGAAAAAGGAGAAAGTGTTGGTTTCAAGCATTTACTACTTTTTGGAATAATGTTTCAAAAAAAACATTTTTTGGGTCATTTATCTTGAAATTGTTTGGTAAAGGATTGGCAACTTTTGCAGTGTGTGTAAATCAGGATCATACTCCAGTACATGCAGTCTGATCTTTGATCTACAGTCATTATGATATAGCTGCTATATTGTTGAAAGGGATGTAGACTCACCTTAAAGCAAATATTCCTTTCAGTGATCCAGAGCCAAATGTGGAAATTATTTTCTGTGGGTGGAGGGGCAAGACGTCTGTGAGGTCATTTGTCAGCAGAGATGAACGATCTCATTACCTACGACTTTGTGGAGTTGAACTTAGTGATATAAGTAAGACCCTTCTGCATGTATTTATACATCTTGTCTAGCCTATTGATTACACATTTGCTTATTGGATGGAAATATGTAACCCCTGAGATAAACACAAGTTTTGGTTGCACTCTGCTGTAAAAGCACTCATCAAATAGGGAGTTTCTTGTGCCATATTACATGTATTAGAAAAAACCTAAACAAAATTGCTGACTGAAGGAGAAAATTGTAGAGGTTACATTGGAATCATTACCAAAAATATAATGACAAACGATATTTACTTCAACAGTCTCTGCAACAGATAAGTTAAATAAAGAATTAGGATGCATTTCAATGTTAACCCAAGATGATAGATCGTCAGAATAGGTGTGTGGGTTTTTGTCAAACTTTCTGTTAGTGACATTTGATTGGTTTCTGATAATGTTACTATAGGGGTGAAAACTATAAAAATCCAGTAGGCAGTGTAATGCTGGGATAACAAATTTTGAGGCAATCAGCTGCAGCCAAGGATACGTACAGAAATATAAGGAACCCAAAGGTTACTGCCAGTTGATAATTCAATTAGTTGGATTTGTGTTGGAGCTAAATGCCATTTTATAAGCTGTGGCCATATTACAGCAGCCAGTGTACCTATGCATGTAGTTCCTGGCTTTCTCACACCAGAACTGACACAACTTTCTCTCTTATTCTTACTTTATACTCAAAAATACATGTATGTGCATTACAAGGGTACAAAATCAAAAATGATAGTAGGAATTTGTATTCATATGGTATCAAATAGTGCCTCAAACATGTTAATGATAGTTTTACCAGCATTTAGACTACTATTAGGCTTGTATGAAATATGAATAATGAGATAATTATTTCTCTGAAAAACTGTCATAAAAAAATTGTGAAAAATGATATTTTATCACTGTTTTCTTCATTTTCTTCTTTTTTCTCAAACTGTTTTCACAAGCGGTCTTCCTTAGGTTTGTTAACTCTTTATCAAACAACAAAATTTTAGACTCGTCTAAATTTAAAGCAGGACTGAAGACAAAATTATGTAACTCAAAAATTGAAATTTGTTGTGGGAGGGTAGAAAACATTGTGGGAAAAGGAGAAAATGCTGGTTATCAGCATTTTCTCCTTTTCTCATGATGTTTTCAAAAGGCTTTTTTGTAGGGCCGTGAAAAACAGGGATTATTTGGGAAAGGGTTAAATCACAGGATTATTTGGTAAATGGTGAACTCAAATGTAAAAAGTGATTATTATAAGATTACAAATATTTTAGGGGCTGAAGTGCAAGAGGCTAAGATAGCCAGAGATTCTCTGAGCCTCGATAATTCTAGAACAGCTACACCAGTTGGAGTACCATCTGGGGACGAGGCAGAATTAAAACAATGGACAGATGGAAATGAGGACCCGAGGGGAACTGAAGAAGATGAATGGGAGGCTAGTGCAGAGTTGAACGGTACTCATAAAGGTGAACCACAAGTGAAAGATTGTGAAGGTGATAAGCTTGATAGGAAAGATTCAGAAAATAAGAACCTGGATGGTAAAGATGTAGAAAGTTGCAAACTAGATCAAAAGAGTTCTGACAGTGTCGAGCAGGAGTGGGAGAATTCTGACTGTGACAAAGAAGGGGAAAATTCTAACACTGTTGACAAGGTTGAGATGGAAACTGGTGATTGAATAGAAGATAGTTTGGGATGGGATCGAATAAAATAGAATGAATCAAGATTTTAAGTATTCATGGAATTTAAATTGTGTTGGAGTAAATATCATCATATGTTTTAAAGTTCTTGAATTTTAAAGACATTATCTTGGAGCAATTCATCCAATGGTGATTTGTCTTGGATAATACATTACTCTCTGTGGACTACGTTTTTATTCTTTAGCCCTTTACTCCATACATACTCATTTCTACGCACTGCTCGTAGGGGCCTTTGGAAAACATTGTGACAAAAGGTGAAATTGCTCGTGATGAGCAATTTCACCTTTTGCCACAATGTTTTCTACACGATCGAAAGGTGTCATATACACACAAGAAACAGCTTCATCCTTGCTGTTATTTAGGGTCAATTAGAGGTACCATAGAAATGCCTTATGGGGTAAAGGGTTAACTCTTCACCATGAGGCAAAATTTTAGATTAGCCCAAATTTAATGCATTTGTAGACAATAAAATGAATGAGACTGTAAAGTTGAGTATTGTCTTGGGAAGGGATAGAAAACTGTGTGGGATAAGGAGAAAATGCTGATTATCAGCATTTTTTCCTTTTCTCACAATGTTTTCAAGATCTTTCTTTAAAACTTGGGATTGTGTGTTAAAGAGTTGAAGCGCCTTTCATAACTGTAATTTCTTTGGGGCCAGTGAAGGTTAAACAAAACAGGCAGTGTGATCTCTTATTTAAATTGTCCTCTTTACTGAAGTATAACAGACAACGGGAAACTTAAAATCATAATCATTACTTGTTTATAAGAATAATAAGATCCTACTAACGCATTATTTTCCAAAATAGGAATTTTATTCCAGGCTAAACTTTAACTATTTTAGCATTGTAGGCAAAACAATCAAGAAACAATATGCAGTCTGATCTTGATCTATATAACCCTGTTCTTTAGTTAAGTGTTTGAGATATATCGGATCTGACATGAGTTGGCTTTTGAAATAAGATTTTATGAAACGAGTCTAGGGAAATGTTATTAAGCGAGCCTTTGGCGAGCTTAACATTTTCCGTGACGAGTTTAATAAAATCTTATCTCAAGCGCCAACAAATGTCAGATTCTTTTTTATCACATAACGATATTTCACAAAATATAGATCAGATGATGCAAAACCATTCATAAATGCACCTGCGGTATTTTCCATGAGACCCATTCACTCAAATGAAATGTGTACAAAATGACTTCAGAAATGACGTCAAACAAATGTGATATCAAATGTGATAAGATAAGAAAATTCGTAACAGGTATCTTACACTGAAAACAAAGGAGGTTATGTGATAAAAAAATCTTTCCAAGTTTCAGAGGATTGCATTAGATGCTTTCAAAAGAGGAAGAGTCAGCCCTTTAGCCAACCACAAAATTTTGGCACTGGCCCATTTTAGGAGTATTTGTAGACTGCTTGTAAAATGTCATAAAGTCATAAATTGTGTTATTGGTGAAGGCTTATAACAATTTTAGCTGTTCTATTTGATTTCATCACGCTCTGTGAAAAGGGGTTTTAATACAATGGAAAAAAAAAAAAATTGATGTAGGGCAGCTTGCATGGTTAGCACAGGCTTGCCTGCGATACAAATTTTTCTGAACTTTTTACCAAATGACAAAATTAAGGACTAGTCTAAATTGAAAGCAGACAACAAATTTAATGTGACTCAGTTTGAAGATTGTTCTGGAAAGTGAAGAAAACATTGTGGGAAAGGGAGAAAATGCTGGTAACCAGCATTTTCTCCCTTTCCTACAGTGTTTTCAGAAGGCTTCTTTTTCAGGGTCATCAAAAGTCAGGATTGTCTGGGAAAGGGTTAATTGGCCAATTTTTAGCAATTCAAGGACTTGTGATTCAGTTTAATTGATAGACAAAATGGATTTTATGAACTTTAATTCTGTGATAACTTGCTCAATACAGTGCATCAGAGATGCATCACTCCTCTTCTTCCAGAAAGATGTTCCTTTGAATTCTCACATGTCAGAATGACTTTTTATTGTATATATGGCTTGCGACACGCTAAAAGGGACATTGGGATATCTGCGTAAAGCCTCGTCTCGGATCAGCCTGCGCAGTTCACGTAGGCAAATCCGAGAAGACACTTTACAACTACATTAGATTTCGTCCTACAGTAGACTTGCATGAAACATAAAATTACATAAGAAACGGAACATGTTGTTTCGCATTAGCCTGCGCAGACTGCACAGGCAAATCCAAGACGACACTTTACGTAAATGTCTGAATGCTCCTTTCACGTGTTGCAAACCTTATGGTATAGTGAATTTTACCTTATAAATTTGAAAACTGGGCTCTGGTTGACAATTGTTTTTACTAATAAAGAATGTAAAGTGATAAATTCCAGCCTATTATACATGTATCTGTCCCTGTTCATACTCTTTCCTCAAAGTCGTTAAAACTTGGGACCCTAGTGAACAAAATAAGGAGTCGGTCATTTCAGCTTTAACCCTTTACCAGATGACAAAACTTTAGCCTTGTACAAATTGAAAGTGTTTGCAGATGACAAATGGAATATTACCCAGAAATTGAGAGTTGTTCTCGAAAGGATATTAAACATTTTGGGAAAAGGAGAAAATGCTGGTTACCATCATTTTCTCCTTTTCCCACAATGTTTTCAAAAGGTTACTTTCTCAGGGTTGTCAAGTGTGATTGTGTGATAAAGGATTAAATGTAGCACAAATGGTGCAATTTCTCTTTGAAAGGGTAGAAAATATTGTGCGAAAAGGAGAAAGTGCTGATTACCAGGGTAGTCAAAAGTCGGTATTGTGTGGTTAAGGGTTAAACAAGAATTAATCAAGATATCGTTTTCTGCCTTGTCATGACGGATGTAGTGGAGGAGAGGTGTACTGGAACCACCACGGCTGTCCGTTCGTTCATCTGCCCATCCATCTTGACACAAATTTGTCCAGAGCACTACTCCTACAGTAGTTCACATACTGAACTCAAATTTACACACAGAGTTCCTATATATATGAAGTTGTGCATGTGCAATTTTCATAAGCCTGCTGTGATATGTTACAGAACTATCTCCCCTTGAACTTTTTCATCTCTTTTAAGTTTTGTATTAAACCAATCTGTATTCTGTGCCAAAGACCTGTTTTTGTGACAAGGAACTGGTGGGGGGTATAATCATGTTTAGTGATAGCTCTAGTTAACATCAGCTCCAATCACCTTACTTTTTTGACGAGAACTACTTAACCTGAGTAATGTGTAATGATATCAGTTGTTGTAACCAAAGATTGAAGCAAGAGTAAGAACCAAGAAACAATTAGAAAAATAATTAATTTTATTAAATAAAGGTGTAAAACAATCTTTGCATGTAAACAGATAAAACGTTTAAGAAAAATGGATTAACAACACTTTAACTCTTTACCAAACGACAAATTTATAGACTGGTCCAAACTGAAAGCATTTGCTGACGACAAAATAAATGTGACTGAAAAATTGGAAATTGTTTTGTGAAGAGTAGAAAACTTTGTGGAAAAAGGAGAAAATGTTGGTTACCAATCTCTGGTTTTCACGACCCTGAGGGAGCCTTAACAGATCATAAAAAATTTGTTACCTTGCATTTTGAAGTCTTTACCAAATGAAAAACTTTAGACAATCCACTAAATAGCATTTGCACATTTGCTGACAACAAAGATAGTTCAAATTAGTTAGTTTAAACATATGTTTTTTACATCGATTGAGAAACAAGTTCTTACAACCTATACTAATCTCTCTCGATTCTGATTCCTGGGAACTACACTAGTATTCGCGCCGAATGTTTGGCCCAATGAAAAATCCCAAAGTTGACACTCGCTCCCGGGTATCGAACTCGGGACCTTTAGGTTATGAGGCCGACGCTCTACCTTATGACCACGGACACCACTAGATAGTTCAAATGATGAGACATGTCAATAGAAGGATAGAAAACAATGGTGACAAATTAAGAAAATGCTGGGTACCTGCATTTTTGCTCCAAGAATGTGTTCAAACGCTTATGCTGGTAACCTACTTTTTCTCCTTTTTCAATAATGTTTTCAAAAGCCTATGCTGATTACCTGGATTTTTGCTCTTTTCCAATATTGTTTTCAAAAGTCTTTCACAACACTGTTAGGTAAAGAGTTACACTATAATGTTGGTAAACATTTTCTCCTTTTCTCACAATGGTTGGTGAAAATTTTCATAATCATAGTAGTTACACAATAAGATTGTTTGGTATGGGTGAATCTAGAATATAACTTCTTGGAAACATCACAGAAGCCAAACATCAGGAGTAGTGTGTACCAAACCACTTGTTGATGGCGTCCAAGGAAAGTTTGAGCTCTAGACTAGTCACAAAATAGTCCCCATCGTCTGTCTGTTTATAAAATAACAAAAAAATTTACTGGTACAAAATACAGTGTGAAGTTTTTTTTGAAGAGCATGTGTTCACCCTTTACCACACAATTCCAAGTTTTTAACAAACTTTAGAAAGAGGCTTTTTGAAAACATTGTAACATTGTAAGAAAATGAGAAACTGCTGGTAACCAGCATTTTCTCCTTTTCTCACAATGTCTTCTACCCTATCAGAGATGAATCACCATTTCAACTACATTTGTCAACCACAAATGCTTTCAGTTTGGTTAACCCATTACCACACGAGAAAAATTTAGACTGGTCCAAATTGAAAGCATTTACAGACGACAAAATAAAGGTGACTGAAAAATTGAGATTTGTTCTGAGAAGGGTAGAAAACATTGTGGGAAAAGGAGAAAATGCTGGTTACCAGCATTTTCTCCTTTTCCCACAGTGTTTTCAAAAGGCTTCTTTCTCAGTGCCGTCAAAAGTAGGGATTGTGTGGTAATGGGTTAAGTCTTAATTGTCTTTGTACAGGAAAGAGTTGAACATGGGCTAATATAGCTGGATGGTATGACAATCAAATTAACATTGTGGTGAATAGATAAACTGCTTACCCCGAGTCATTTCTACCCACTTCCTGAAAAACTTTTACAGGAAGAATGAGAGCAAAAATAGACAACAAATAAAGGAGGGCGTAAACAATAGGGTATATTTATCTTTTAACCCTTTATCACCTGCTGGGTTAGCTCTTTAGTTAGCATATCTGACACATGATTTTATGGTGTTAACCACATGCCATTTTCAATATTATTTCAGATATAAGGTTGCTGCCGGTGCACTTATCCATGCTTTCCTGGAGTCTCTTTTACTAGCACTCGGCAAAATCTTCCTTCCAAGCCAATGGCTGGTTTCTCACATAATCATTGAAACAATGGTTATCGGTGTCAGGGGAATGAATCCTGTCACAGTGACTACCATCAATCCTTGGAAAGAAATTTACCGAGCCAGGAGTCAAAGCCAGAGATCGAATCCATGACCCCTAGCTCTCAACTCCTGCATGCATGCATCTGACCCATGACCTGATGGTTGCAAGTTTAATAACCGGTTGAGGCAACTTTCTTTAAGGAGATTTTTCATGTCTCTTCTCTGATGGATGAGAGGAAAGTGGTCAATGACTTGGAAAGAAAGTTGTGTCACTACTCGTGTGAGAAAGCCAGGAAATATGTTCAAAGTTGCACTGATCAACATAAAATGACCTGAGCTGTTAAAACAGTGTTAGATTTCAATACAAACAATTAAATTTAACCCTTTACCACACAATCCTTAGATTAAATGGCCTTAAGAAAGAAAGCTTTGAAACCATTGTGAACAAAAAGCCAGCATTTTTTCCCCCTCTTACCATGATGTATTCTTTTTTAACCCTTTACTCCCCAAGGCATTTCTATGGTATCTCTTAATTGACCCTAAATAACAGCAAGGATGAACTTGTTTCTTATGTGTATATGACACCTTTTGATAGCATAGAAAACATTGTGGCAAAAGGTGAAATTGCTTGTGACGAGCAATTTCACCTTTTGCCACAATGTTTTCCAAAGGCTCCTACAAGCAATGCGTAGAAATGAGTATCTATGGAATAAAGGGTTAAAGGCTAAAAACTTTCAATTGAAAAACATTTGTATTGTCATCTGTAAATTCTTTAAATATTGACAGGTTTAAAATTTTACTGTTTGACAAAGTTTAAAGAAAAGAAAATATTATTGGAAAGGGAGGAAATTCTACTTCTTCATTAGGGCTGTCAAAACTGAGAATACTTTAGTTAAAGGTGGGAATTTAGAATTTTCACATCCCATCAAATTAAAAAATATATGAATCATTGAAATTAATATGAAAAAACAATACAAATCATCAATAATTAAGACTCATAAAATTACAAAAAAAATTTTTTTTTATGGTATTTCCTTAAAAGGCTACGTAGCCTCTTAACCCATTACCAAACTACAATATTTTAGACTAGTCCAATTTGAAAGCATTTGCAGACAACAAAATAAAAGTGACTGAAAATTTGAAATTTGTTTTGTGAAGGGTAGAAAACATTGTGGGAAAAGGAGAAAATGCTGGTTACCAGCATTATCTCCTTTTCCCACATTGTTTTCCAAAGGCTTCTTTCTCAGGGGCGTCAAAAGTAGGGATTGTGTGGTAATGGCTTTTTTTAGATTTCCCGCCAAAAATCAAAGAAGCATTGTGGGAATGTTAAGTGACTGGTACGTGACGAATGACTCTTAAATTGCATAACATAACAACCATGTGATTATTTCCATAATGTCTTCTTCGGACGCAATGTTTGAAACTTCGTCTGTGTATTCCTGTATGTAAAGGAGAGAATTGATCATCTAAAAATAGAATGTGTCTCCCGTTGATGTCAACCTGGGCCGTAGAAAATCTCTAATTTCTCGTGTTATGGGATGGTTTTCGACTACTGGGGTTTTATGAACGCAAATTAAAAGGCTTTGGGAGTATAAGGATGATTTTTTTTTTGCATTTTTGTAAAATTTTCGTCCCAAATTCTGAAGGGCCACCTTTAAAGGTTGAACAAATAAAGTACACAGTACAATCACAATGTTAAAATTAATGCCTTTAAATCATTTAAAAACAGCTTACTTGCTTCATATTTGCCTCTATTTTTCCTCTCTGATCCATGAGTGACATCACCAAAACATCTTGATTTGTGTAGTCAAAACTTAGATCTGTTGAAAATAGTGAGGGATAAGTGTATTGTTGTGTCTTTACCAAACAACAGAATTTTAGACTTGTCCAAACACAAAGCCTTTCCATAGGACACATCCAATTTGACTCTTAAGATTTAGTTTCGTCTGTGGCAAACTAGAAATACTGTATTGTGAAAGTAAGAGTATTTTCTCCTTCTTCCAAGAATATTTTCAAAAGCTTTTTTCTTCACGACCTTTACAACTAGGGTCTGTTTGGTTTAGGTTTAACCTTTGACTGCTAAGCTTGACTCAAAGTAATTTTGTAGACTGTAAAGAGAAAGATTGACTGCAGAGATTTGTGGTCTGATCTTGGATCTACACCTTTCCATATAGTGAGATTTTTTTGTCATCTGAAAATTAGAAGATTTGGTATTTGGCCTTATGAGGACTTGGTCTTGGAAGAAAAAGGATGTGCTGGGCAGTTTATCAAATAACCCATTACCACACAATCCCTACTTTTGACGCCCATAAAAAAAGCCTTTAGAAAACATTGTGGGAAAAGGAGAAAATGCTGGTAACCAGCATTTTCTCCTTTTCCCACAATGTTTTCTATCCTTCACAAAACAAATTTCAAATTTCCAGTCACTTTTATTTTGTCGTCTGCAAATGTTTTCAATTTGGACAAACCTAAAATCTTCTCGTTTGGTAATGAGTTAAATCAGTTAGAAAAGTAACAATATAACAAAAACACCTACTGTCTTCCAATCTTTGTCCACTTATTTTGACAGCTGAGCTAGAGAAGAAGAGGAAAAGTAAAACTTTGTGATACAAAAGTACTTGCAACAAAAGAAGAAAAGCATCACACAATACCTCAAAAAATATTTCTATTTGGACCACTCTAAGATTCTGTCATTTAGTAAAGTGCTAGAAGACTACTCTCATCACATGCACTGCATTTAACTCTATACCAAACAAGCCCTGGTTTTCACAACTATGGTATGAAAAGCTTTTGAAAACCAGCATTTTCTCCTTTTCCTGCAAGGTTTTCTATCCTTTCAGAGACAAATTTCATAAATTGAGATACTTTTTCAATTGTCATCTGCAAATGCACTCAATAAGGACAAGTCTAACATGTTGTCGTTTGGTAAAGAAATAAATTCATTGTCTACCATTTCTTCCAAACTGAATAAAAACCATTGCTTCTACAATGGTGGATCTGATATGCTAATCTGATATGCTAATGATGGGTTCCTTTTCATTTTCTTCATACCCACAGAGGGAACTGAATAGCTCATCATGGAGAAAAAGGTAAGTTGTCTTACTGCTTTATCGAATCTCAACTTTGCTAATTTGGGAAAACAATGGCAGGCTTTGAAAGAGTGTGGTGCATTGCAATGGTAACAGGAAACACAATGAATGTACCACTATGTTATACATGTAATTTAACCCTTTCCCAAACAAGTCCTGGTTTTTACGTGTCTGCAGTAAAAGTTTTTTGAAAACACTGTGGGAAAAGGAGAAATTGCTCTTGCTCGTAACGAGCAATTTCTCCTTTTGCCACAGTGTTTTCTACCCTTTTTGAGAACTTTCTGCCATATTCTCAAAATCTAAAATTGTCGTCTGCAAACTCTCTCAGTTTGGAAAAGTCCAAAATTTGTCCTTTGGGAAAGGGTTAAATAAGGTTGAACACTAGACATCAAGTGTTCTGAAAAAGGTAAAAACCACAAAGTTTCTATTTATAACTGGGAGCTTTCCTTGACCTACCTCATACACCAAAACTTTTCATCTCTTTCATCTAGAACTGTCACATCCAGCCAGACAACGTTCTGTAAAGAAAGCACTAGAGTTGTCACAAGAAGTGACTTATCTCTGTATTAAATGATAGCAATTTGGACTTGCTAAAACTTACAGCAATAGCAAATGTCAAATTAAATGAGGCCTATCTGGTGAAATTTTTGTCAGACATGTGAGAGAACATTGTGGGAAAAGGCAAAAATGATGGATACCAGCATTTTCTGATTCACTTACTTACAAAGCTTTCAATAGTCTTTTTTCATAAGGTCGTTAATAGATTTTGACATTTTGACAAGTCTTGATTCAAAGCCTTCTCAGACAACAAATCTGGCTTAGATGATGAATAAATATGTCTTGATAATGACGACACAGATGATGCTACAGGGCTACAACACTACCTTAAAGTTGTCTTCAAAAGCAGCCAAGTTAAAAATGACAATGAAAAAAAAAAAAGACCAGTTGACTGAAATGTATTTTTTTGCAATTTAACCCTTTCCCAAACAGCAAATTTTGGACCACACAAAACTGAAAACATTCTGCAGATGACAACTTAACAGTTGCTAAAAAGATGATTTTTCTATATGATAGGGTAGAAAACATTGTGGGAAAAGGAGAAAATGCTGGTTACCAGCATTTTCTCCTTTTCCCACATTGTTTTCAAAAGGCTTCTATTCCTGACCCATAAAAGCCAGGGATTGTTTGGGAAAGGGTTAAACTGTATTTCAGTCATGTCATGGCAGCAACTAAAATATCCACATTATGTCCTGGGTTTCACCAGTACTAAGCTCGAACCTGGGGGGCCTCCAGGATATGATTGCAAGACTTTACCATTGAGCCATGGAGAAAAAAAGAAATTACCTGAACAATTCCTCTGAAGGCATCTGTTTTCCATGGAAAATCCAGCTTTTTCTGCAAAATAACTTGGTCCACTACACAATCCCGCCTTATCAAAGGGAAAACTGCATAACCTGAAACTGTTATATTAACTATGCCAATAAAGTACCTCTCACGTATATTTTTAGTTTCTGACATATACTTATGATATAATCTTCTTGCTATCATGGTTTATTGTTCTATAAACCATAGTTGTGACTTATGGGGCACAATAAATAATCTATGAAGGCAATAGCCTGAGTGGTTAACTCATTAGCAAACAACAAATTTTAGACTTGCCCAAATCGAAAGCATTTGCAGACGACAAAATAAAAGTGAATGAAAATTTGAAATTTGTTTTGTGAAGGGTAGAAAACATTGTGGGAAAAGGAGAAAAAGCTGGTTACCAAAGGCATCTTTCTCAGGGTCGTCAAAAGTTGGGATTGTGTGGTAATGGGTTAAATCATTAGTCATAACTAACAATGTGGTTTATTGAACAATGAACCATGATAGAAAGAAGATTATTTCAATTCTAATATGACCAATTCTTAATGAGAGGAAAAAAAAGTTCATACTTACAGTAGAATGTGGATGATGATTATGTTCCATTGAATAACTCGCTAACTTTCTTTATACAAAATGCACTCTATATAGAATGACATCATTCTACATGTAATGTCGCAGATTTTACCACGCTTTCATTGCACTGTGTTTATAGAGCCAAATTCGCATGTCATGTCAGAATATAAATTAACCTTTTGCCACCAAATCCTGAGTTGTAACTAACCTTGGTGAAGAAAGACTACTAAAATCGCAAAAAACTGGTAATGCAGTTTCGTCCATGGTCAGCCAGTTCAGCCGATGCTGATGGCAAGGGTTGATACATTTTTCAGATGAATTAAACCCTCTTTTAACTCTTTACCACACAATCCCAACTTTTAACGACCTTGAGAGGGAATGCTTTTGAAAACATTGTGGAAAAAAGGAGAAAATTTTCTCCTTTTCCCACAAGGTTTTCTTCATTCCAAAATCAAAATTCAATTTTTGAGTCACATTTATTTTGTCGTCTGAAAGTGCTTTCGTTTTGGACAAGTCCAAAATTTTGTTGTTTGGTAAAGAGTTAAACCCTCCTTTAATAGAGAATGATTCAAATAGGATGGAATATACACTCAAAAGGGTTAAATGAATCAGACAATCACCTAACAACAGGGGAATGCTAAACTTGAGTTTGCAGCAAATCCATTATTTCTAAAATAAAAATATATAAGTCACAGGCAATGCAGATATCTTGTGTCAGCTTGAAGCATAAATACCATACCTAGAGACTCCTTTTTACAAAACAAGCTCTGAAATTGCTGACTCCAGATACTGTTCCTCAAGGTACGAATTTCTACAGTACATTTATAGCCTATCAAACCTGGAATGAGAAAAAATATACATTGTTAACTATTGTCCTACTTAACTGGTTACCAGATCATCACAGCTTTTCACAAGCCTGAGGAAGGGGGCTCGGGAAAATATTGTGGGAGAAGGAGAAGATCCTGATCTGCATTTTTTTTCTTCTTCCACAATGTTTTAAACTCTATTTAAGACAAAACTCATCATTTGATTGACTGATTGGTTGCATGGTGTTTGTCACCTATTTCAAAATCATTTCAGTTATATTGCAGCAGCCAGTTCACCTATCCATGCTTTCCTGAAGTTTCTTTTACCAGTAATCTGCAAAATAAATTCTTTCCAAGCCACTGGATGCTTCTCCACATAATTATTTGTCAAAACAATGGTCAGTAGTGAGAGTGCAATGAATTCTGTTGCAACAACTACCATCAGTTCTCAGAAAAAATTTGGACGAGCCAGGAATCGAACCATCCTCTCAGTGTTCTCAAATCCTGTACACTATCCACTCAGCTACTGTGGTTGGGTATCATTATTCCATGGCCATTACATAGATTTAATTAACTCATTACCAAACTTCAAAATTTTAGGTATGTCCAAATTGAAAGCATTTGCAGACCACAAAATAAAAGTGACTGAATATTTAAAATTTGGTTTGTGAAGGCAAGAAAACATTGTGGAAAAAGGAGAAAATGCTGGTTACCAGCATTTTCTCCTTTTCCCATAATGTTTTCGAAATGCTTCTTTCTCAGGGTCTTCAAAAGTCGGGATAGTGTGGTAATGGGTTAAATATGATACTTTAAGACTTTAAGAAGCTCAATGTTGTTTGGGACTCTGTTGTTGGTTCTAATAGGCTATGACACTTGAGAAGTGAAAAAGTTTGTGGCAAAAAAGCCAAATAAAGATCAGATTGCACTTCATACCAAAGAAAAGACTGTAGTTAAGTGCATGTTCATCTTGATCCACCCTCTCTGTCAGTAATATTTTCAAGAATGACAGAGATGCATCAAAAGTTTTTGCACATGTGACAAAACAAATACAGAATACAGCTAGATAACAATATCTCAAACCCTTTTGTTTAAGAATGTCGGGCAAAAACAATTAAGACTTATATAAAATGACATAATTTTAGACCTGTCCAAATTGAAAGCATTTGAAGATAACAAAACTGAAAGGTGAAAAATTTAAATTTGTTTTTGGAAGCTTAGAAAACCTTGTGGGAAAAGGAAAAAAGCTGTTTACCAGCATTTTCCCCTTTTTACCACAAAATGTATTCAAAAGGTTTCTTCCTCAAGGTCATTTAAACTTAGGATTGTGTGGTAAATGGTTAAAACTTTTACCATAGGTAGTTGTCAGGTCGTCTGTTACTACTTTGTGCACTCCCATGTCATACGATCTGTAAAAGAGACAGAGTCCTTCCTACAAATTATATCCTTTCAAAGCCTGACTTAATGATATACAAATACTTTAGTACAAGTACAGTACTTACATACTATTTGCATAGTCTCAAAATGAGACACAATGGTGAATTTTCTCAAATTTGGACTTTAACTCTTTACCAAACTGCAGAATTTTAGACTGGCCCAAATTGAAAGCATTTGCAGACAACAAAATAAATGTGACTAAAGAATTGAAATTTATTTTAAGAAGGGGAGAAAACATTATTGGAAAAGGAGAAAATGCTGGTTACCAGCATTTTCTCCTTTTCCCTCAATCTTTTCAAAAGGCTTCTTTCACATGGGAGTCAAAAGTCGGGACTGTGTGGTAAAGGGGTAAAAGTGTACTGAATCATCTCAAGTCCATTGCAAATTTTCTGGTAGCAAAGATAGAGTGCTATACTGACTTTCTCTTTTGATGGTTAAATCTGCAATGCAACAAAATACAATTAACATTTAGTAACGAACATTTTCAAAGACAAATGATTAAACCTTTCATGACCAATAGACCTTGCAGATGTTGTTTCTAACATGTAAATCTTGATAAAAAATCAGGTGGCAAAATGTGTGGTGGCCATTTTGTGTGTTTCCAGGAATGTAAACAACTCAGTAATAAATCAAGTGAGCTATTTTTCTAATGTACAGCATCTAAATATAAAATATTTGTATTTTAAACAAAGTGTTATTAAATACTCAAGCAACAGGCATATTCAAATCCTAGTGTAGGGCTCTATTTGTGAAACGAGAAGAGTTCATACTAGAGCACAAAAGCTTTGCAGAGGTTTCAATGGTACTGTTTTTGTTTTTCTCAATCATCTCTGTACCCAGAGGTGACCAGTCAAAAGGTAGCATCACCTTTGAGGACAGCCATCTGTGCTAACTACTTTCCAAAGTTTCATACAGATGAATAAAACTACCAGTAGGCTTTTCATAAAGCTATGACTTGAAAATATAACATGGACCAACAGATGTTGTCCAAGGTCTGTAGGTTTCTTTGCTATTCCATGGTAAGAGGGGAGGTCAATAAGTTCGTAGAACTCTGTATTTTTCTATACAATTCAAAATTTCTTCTTTCAGTTTTTGACAGTATAACCTTTGTCACTTGAATTATAACAGCCATTTAGTCAGCTCTTACTTTTTTTTGCTCTTACTTTTTGTTGGAAAACCTATACCCATCGGCAAAAATGGAAAGTCAGAAGCCACTCTGTAGCAGACTTGAGCTCATTATCGTCCGAAAATCTTGCTCCAAGCAAGTGGGATATCAAATTTCAGAACAGACAATAATCACTTGGGGCCAGGTCTGGACTGTATGCTGGGTGATTTAACTGCACTCACAAATAGCCGCTTGTGCAACTCTAGACTTGTGCTTTGAACTCAATATTCTGACTTTTCATTTTTGTCTATGGGTAAGGCTTTCCAACAAAAAGTAAGAGCAAGAACTATAAAGTGTTGACTGAATTGCTTTTATCATTCAACTTGCAAAGGTTTATTCTGCAAAAAAATAAAAGAAAAACATTTGAACTGTAAAGAAAAATACCGAGTTCTACGAACTTACTGACCTCCCCTCATACATAGTTATGATGCAGAAATAACTGATAATTAACTTACTTTTGCACTGACCCATGAAGGCATCTTTCGACTAGTTTATGGTTGTGTAATCCTAAGCAAACAAAGGCAAGACCACCATCTCCCTGTAAATAATCAAAGTACTGAAAGTACTGTTGGAAGGCGAGTTTAGAATATAGGCATAACATATTGAAATACATTTAATTTCCTGTACTTAAATCGCCTCTCCTAATACAGCAAAGTCTATAGAGTTGGCAATGTTCCTGCGCAATGAAGACCAGTTTACCATCCTGAGTTTAAACAAACTTGAAGAAGGCTTGTGAAAATATGTTGAAAAAAAAAAAAAACGAATGGACTTTTCTGAAACTCCTTTCCATTTCATTTGAAGGAAAAGTTTTATGTGATGGCAAAGAGTTTTAATTTGCTGTTACCCATATATGTTTTTACGTTGTATAGAAACGTAGATCTAACCCTCTATTACCCCAATAATGAGTTTAAAAGTTCTAGGAAGAAGACTTGAGAACTTTTGGTCTGAAAAGGAGAATACGGTGCTAATTGACATTTTTTCCTTTTCCTAAAATGTCTTCCATCCTATTTCATACAGGTTCCATCAATGGTGCCAGATCAAAAACTTGCTACCCGAAAATGCATTCAATTTTGGAAAGTCTGAATTTTTTTCTTCGTGTAAAGAGTCAAGAAAGTTTCTCCTTTTCAAAATTAAGTTTTTAAATGGCCTCTTTCTCAGGGTTGTTAAAACTGTACTTGAAGGGGTATGGTAAAGGATTAAAGAATAGTTTTTGCTTGAAAATGCAATCAATTTTGATAGATCTAAAACTATAACTCTGTAATGAGATGATTGATTTCTTGAACGTCTTTACCATTTTATTCCATGGATAATTTTATTGAGAGAGCAAAGAGTTTTTAGAAAGGTACATTTTAGAGTATAGAAACTGAGATTCAGCCTTTTAGATCACAATACTGACTTTCAACAATGTTGAAGAAGAGGCTTTTCAAAGCATTTTAGGAAAAGTAGCAAATAATGATAATCAACCTTTTGTTTGACTTTCCTACAATGTTTTCCATCTTAGTAACCCTTTACAAAACCCTTCAGAAAATAACAAAAAATTAGGACCGTCTACATTAAAGCATTTAAAGCAGATAATAAGTTAAGAGCCGCTGAAAATGTGCCGTTTGGCTGGGAAAAAGTACAAAACATAGTGGTAAAAAGAGAAAATACTGGTGACTAGCGTTTTTTCCTTTTCCAAAAGTATTTTGAAACTTTTTGTCCCTTGAGGTTGTCAAAATTTCAGTGTCATTCAGTTAAAAGGCTTTTTTTAAAATTTGTTTACCATTTTATTTGAAATATACTTTATCAAGACTGAAAAAGACTTTCAAAACAAACGACTTTCAATGTCCAAAAAGGAGATTTAACGTTTAGATTACAATACATGTCCTGGGTTTTAATGACCTTAAAGAATGGGGCTTTTTAGAAAGGGAATGGTATTTTGAAAGCATGCAGGAACATGAGAAAATACTGGCAACGAACATTTTCTCCGTTTTGCGCAATGTTTACCATCCTATCAAAAATAACCAACCAACATCATTTGACGGTTGACTTCTTAGGTCCTATAAGGAACGTCAGAAGGTGTTCTTCGTTTATACGATTCTTGTAATCTATGACTCTGTTATTATACTGGAGTGCTGGATTGATGAAAATGGCATTTTACATCTCGGGAAAAATGCTTAATTATTGCAACCTCACCCTGGGCTGTTTTGGTCAGGTTATTACAATATAGCTAATCCGACATAAGATTGCATATTCTGTGCAGACTATAGAATCGTCTGCCTAGTCTTCAAAAGAGACAGGCATAACAAACGATTTAAGAGTTCATTGACATTAACGCTTGTCTTTCATTAATCCCACGTAACCGGAATTTACGTTCAGCTTGTCGGCAAACATGTAAGCAAAATGATTGCCAACTTGTCAATATTGAGATACACCCTATTCCTTTGTTCGACAAAAATTATACACAGATACAGGCCCTTGGTCCGTGTTCTTAGAAAATCATTAACACGTCCGATGCACTCTAGGACAGTGGGATTCTCCCTGTCAAGTTAATTTTATCATTGTGTTATTCAGTTTTGGAAAAAAGTGTATAGTTGAAGGAAATTATTTCGAAGAAAATAAATGGGCATATATAAGGTAAAGATTTCAGTTCTAATAATGACGGAGGTAAGTGATTATGATAACAAATCATTGCGATAAGCGTTTATTCTTTACCTGACAAAGAAATTTCAGACTAAGTTGAATTTGAAAGCACTGATTCATACAGATGACAAATTCAGGGTGGCCCAAATTAGCGACAAAATTTGTTCTTGATAGGGTAGAAACATTGTGGTAAAATGAAAAAAAAAAAATCTGATTTCCGATTGTAATTTCCCCTCTCCTCTCGATGTTTTTAAAAGCTTGATTTTCAGAGTCGTTTCAAGGTAAAGGGTTAAATATTTATGAAGAATTGCTGAACGTTAAGCAACGTGACGACCAAAAGAAAAAGTTAAAATTCTTTGCATGTTAAAATGGTTACAGATCATGTTATTGTCATTTTTGACGTAGTAAAATCCGATCATACTCGTATATAAGGAAAGAAGTGATCAGCCTGGAACTATACATCGGTACATCATACTGACCAGGACTACTTCGAAATGACACATCTATTGTGATTTAACCCTTTACTCCATAGATACTCATTTCTACGCATTGCTTGTAGGAGCCTTTGGAAAACATTGTGGCAGAAGGTGAAATTGCTCGTGCAGAGCAATTTCACCTTTTGCCACAATGTTTTCTACACTATCAAAAGGTGTCATATGGACATAAGAAACGACTTCATCCTTGCTGTTATTTAGGATCAGTTATAGATACCATAGAAATGCCTTATGAGGTAAAGGGTTAAACTGATTTACCTTTTTTCTTTTCACGGGTCTCCGGAATCAAAACTCGGCCATGCTGATGCGTAACAATAACCTAGTCATTAATCATAAAGTCAAGCACAACTTTGATAAAAGAAAAATATTTCTTTGAAAGAGAAAATTTTGTTTAAACACTTGATGATTCAAAGGAATTTATTGAAATTTTACTTCTCAAAAAGACAGAATAAGGTTGCAAACAGAGGAAAGGGGTCTATCAGCGGTAAGTCATTCAAAGAAGCTATCCGATTGGTTAGATCTGGGATAGTAAATTTACATGTACGATCCCACTGGTTAGTTGTTTATGCGTTGTGAAGTGGAAGTAGGTCCGAATGACGTCATGTTAGTAGCTTTCGATTGGCTTATAATAGCTATGGTTTGTTTGTTGCTGTAGCAACGTGATTATATCAATGAACTGATTCAAAGTATTTTGCATTTGTCAAAAACGATGCTTTTTACGAATTTGATTTCATTCCTTCTAGAAACTTGAAGTTTCTTCTTGCTGTTCTGATTAAATTTACAATGGTCTCGACACTATTTTGTTCTAATGCACTCGAGAAGTATCGAACTATTTGAAAGGCGTTTTGATAATGCTGTTCAGAGGCATTTTCAGCAAGCTGCCGAGCGTTGACAAATGAAGGCGAGAATGAAAATCTCGCCTTCCAAAAACCACACTTTTTAAACACATGAACAATCTGACCTACTGAAGACCTCCATTGAGCAACAAGCCTGTCAAGAGGGGTCAATACTATAATTTGGAATTTAGAATATTATATACAATATAGTGTATTGTTTTCACAACCTTGAGAAAGTAGGCCTTTCGAAACAGAGACAGCAGAAATTTATGCTCTAACCAGGATTTTCTCCTTTTCCCACCCTATCATAGATGAACCCCATAATTTTAGCTTTAAGTATCTGCTATCCACTACTGCAGAAGGTAACAATTAAAATGCCATTAAAACCCTATAAATTGCCATTTAATAATAACAAAACCATTAAAGGTACCCATTAATATTTTACCTTTTTTTTTAATGGTGTTAGCTTATAGCCATTATTTTCATCATTAATGGCCAATTTGCCCATGAAACTGCCATGATAAACATTGAATTTTGTCTAATACCCTTAATGTGATGGCATACATATATTAATGGGGTCATTAATTCATAATCTTTACAAGTTTAATGCCAATTAATTTCAAATTAATGGGCCCATTCATGCAGGTAAATAAAAACTGATTGCCATCACACATAGGAAACTGCATTCACTGCCATTAAAAATTTTCCGCATATGGTTGATGACTATTATTTCGTAATTTAATGGGAATATACTTGAAAAGTTTTTGAATTTGACACTGAAAAAAATGCAAACCCCATTAATAAACCCATTAAAGGGTATCTTGAAGAAATAGCCATTGAATAAAACCAACACTAATGGGCATTACACTACACATCATAAAACAAAACAGTTGATACATAGAGTGTACTTGTATGTACTGTATATGTGTATATGCTGCATACATAGCAGTACACCACAGAAGTACATTTTAAATATACTGCATGTGGTACATAATTATGCTGCATACAAATTCACAACTTATGCAGTAAGTACACCACAGAACCCTATTACATTTAATGGTCACAGCAAAAATTAATTTTTCTACTAGTACACCTTTTCTACATGGTAAAAACTTCAGTATATTAAACAGTATGTGTCATGTAATCTACATGGACTTATACAGTTCCTCTTGGTATCCTAACTTAAATTTGTATCTGAACTCTGCAGTACACTTTACATACACTGGACTGACTAGAAAAAATATTCTTAGGCTTGTTCAACTTTACAGAAAACTTAATGTATAGTTGCACAGACCATGCATAAAGTGTATTTTGCACAAACTATACATGAAGTATATAGGTACTACAGGGTCTGTGAATTAATTCTGATTGATAAGAAGTGCCAAATGTAAGTTTGAAATGGTCAGATACCTAAATGTATTTCATACATTATAATTGAATCCACTGGTACATGTATGTCACCACATTTTAATGCTAATCCTTTCATGTGAAAATGCTTTTAAAATACAAACATATTTTTATATTTTTGGCCAAATCTCTGAAATAACACCATTCTGGATCAAGGAAACTTCATTACATCTGTTCATACTATATTGAATTTGGTTGAAACAAAGAAGTAGGGACAAATAAGATAAGGGGGGAACAAGCAGTGGGACGAAAACGCCTATTCCTCTTGCATACTCTTCAGAAATAAAGACCAAGAAGAGTGTCAAACTTCCTGTCTGACATGAGCATTTTGCAGCGGTACATTTGAAAAATCCAGGAAGTCAAAAGTTTGCTGATAAATTGACCATAAGACTCTTATTTCTTTTTTCGAAAATGACGAACATATCTAGGAAATTGACTGATGGGAGAGACACTTAGGCAGATTTTGGTTTGGACAAGGAAAAGTGCAAGGTGAAATCGATGATGCCTTGCCGTCGTGAAATATTAAATTGCTTATGATCTAATGAAATTGAAATTGAAAAAAAAAAAAGTAAGTTCTAGCTAATACTGCTGTATATGAATAAGCAATTTTATGACATTAATGTTTTTTATCTTAATGAATGTGGGGGTTGTTTTCACTTTGGTGAAAGAGCATTCGGCTCAAAGACAGTTCGACCCAAAACAAATAGTTGAGGGACACACGACGATTTAACCCAGTATTAAGGAGAAGAAGACTTGTCCTCAGTCCTGGCTTGTGTTTGTTGTATTGACTTTGTTCTTTTCGCACACTTTATTATAATAATTGCTGATTTACCTTCAAATATTTTGAAATTAAAAGACTGAAACCACAATTTTTATACGTCATTATTCCTATCGAGATATTTAAGCAGTCAAGGTGATTGAAGGCCTATGGCTTCAACACAGTTTTCTTAGTTCAATGGTGATACCGTGATTTTTTGTTTATCATATTTTTTTCAAAAGCCTTCTTCCTCTGTCAGAACTCGTGAATGGTTCTAGACAGTTTTAGGTTTCATAGGATTATTCTTTACTAGATGACCATGTACATGTATATTCATGACTTGTCCATGAAAGAATTTAAAGGTCTAGAGATCAAAAGGATAAAAAAAAAAACATGTATCGAATGATGGACTTGTTTTCTTAAAATGGTAGAAAATATTTTAAGGTAGGAAGAAATTGTTGGTTAAGGTAGTGGACCCGTAAAATGGCGTAATAGGCATAGTGCAGCATGGCATAAAATTTCTGGACAGTAGATAAAGACAGATTTTGTACAGATATGATACTATTGCACATTTTAACCGAACAGAAATTTCTTCTGGGTGTGTCTTGAAATTATATATTGATACTTTTGTTAGTTTCCAGAAACAGGAGGTAATTATCATATCCATTTGTAATGAAATTATAGTAGTTTTAGATTTATAAATGATAATTCTAGGAAGGACAAAAAGGAAAAAGTGGCTCTGTGAAAGTAATACAATAATGCTCATTTTCAGTCTTAGCAAATTTTCTAGGGTAATATTATAGTGGAAATAGCTGTTTCTATTACGGGTCCAATTCATCGTTATTCAAAATGTTTTCAGAGGATTTCTCTCATGGGGTCATGAAAATAAATGTTATTTATAGCAGTTTTAGTTTAGCAATTCAGATCGGTATTGTCAAAGCTCTGTCATTGTTACTTTGTGTATGAAAATTTTGACAGCGTAAAATCTTTTTAAGACCTTTTGGAACCAGCCTTTTTAAAACAATTGTTGAAAAAGGAGAAAACACTAAGAATTGTCATTTTCTCCTTTTTTCAGTGCTTTCTATTCTTTCTCAAACAAATTTAAATTTTTGAGACAACTTTATGTTTTTAGCAGAAAATGCTTTGAATTTGGTCCAGTCTAAAATTAAATTATGTAATATGTAATTTATGGCCTATACCATTACTGAAGATGTAATGGTCTTTTTTCACTAGCCATTAAATGACCATGACATTCATATATAATGATGTTCATGGCCATTATTATATATTTAATGGGTAGACACGATCCCATTACTGGAAATTTAATGGCATGATGTTATCCAATGACATTGCCATGAAATTATGGTTAACCCATTAATTGATTTTAATGGCCCATGAGTTTTGTCGCTTTTCATGGCCATGAACCCCGTGAAATTGACCATTAAATTTTTTTAACCATCAAGTAATGACCCATGAAATATATTTTTAATGCGCCCATTAAAAGTCAATGGCATAACTTTTAATGGCTGATTACCAAAAATTGATGGTGTTTTACCCAAATTTAATGGCCATGGATTATGTCGCTTTTAATTGGTTTTAGATAATGGCTTTTTGATGGATTTTTCATGGTCAATTCATGGTGGTTGTTGCAGTAGTGTATCATAAAATGCATCTGTATGAACATTCTCATAACTCTACCAAACGACATACATGCAATTTTAGACAGGTCCAAATTAAAAACATTTGCAGACAACAAATTAAACATGACTTTTAAAACTGAAACTTGACTTTAGAAGGGTATAAATGTGATGGGAACAGGAGAAAAAGCTGGTAATCTGCATTTTCTCCTTTTTCCGTAATGTTTTCTACCCTGCTGTAAAAAAATTTCAAATTTTGACTAACATTTCATCTTATTTGTCATCTGCAACTGCTCTCAATTTGGACCAATCTAAAATTTTGTTGTTTGGTACAGAGTTTTTTATTGAATGCTTGCTTATTTAACAGGCTTATCCAAGATGGCACTTACCATTTCTCTGTCTCTTTTTGTTTTGCAAAAATCTTCTGTAGCACAAAATCTAATAGTCATGAAGTGCCATCTCTGATTAGCCTGCCGGAACTGCACAGGCTAATCTGAGACGACACTTTATGCAACTGTCCAAATGCCCCTTTTCGCATGTTACATGCCATATGTGTAGAAATGTGGATAGGTACCTTCCAAGTTGTGATAAGCAGACCAGATGGTAATGAGAACAAATTCACCATGTCATCTGTACCCAGTGGTTTGGTTGTCTGAAGCCATCTGTTCCAGTTCATGTCCATATCTAGAAGTAACGACCTTTGGTATGGACTGTTAGAAGAGCATTTAGAGGGTTAACCCTTTCAAACACAATGACGACTTTTGATAGCCCTTGGAAAGTAGCCTTTTGAAAACATTGTGCCAAAAGGAGAAAATGTTGGTTACCAGTATTTTCTCCTTTTCCCACAATGTTTTCTACCCTATCAACAAACAATTGCACCATTTGAGTCACACTGAAATTGTCATCTGCAAATGCTTTCAATTTGGACAGGGCTAAAATTTTGTCGTCTGGTAAAAGGGTTAACCCTTTACCAAGCGTCAAAATTTTAGACTGGTCCAAATTCAAAGCACTTGCAGATGACAAAATATACATAACTCAAGAATTGAAATTTGTTTACAGCTTCTTTTCCCTCAAAGTTTTCAAAAAGCTTCTATCTAAGGGTCATAAAAACAAGGATTATTTTGTAAAGGATTAAACTTGAGCCTTATTTCTTTACTAGAATGGCAAAATTTTGACCTTGTTCAATTTGAAAGATGTTGCAGACAACAAAATTAAATGTAGATGAAATATTGAGAATTGTATATAAAAGGACAGAAATCATTTGTGAAAAAGAGACAATGATAGTACATGTACTAGCATTTTTTCCTTTAGCCACAGTTTTTTCAATGCTGTCTTGCTCTGGGTTCTTATAACTTAAAACTGTCTGTAAAGGATTATTCCTTAACCACACAACCCTGTCTTTAACTCACTCTAAAGTAGGACACTTCTGAGAACCTATTGTGATATTGCGAAAATTATTTGGCTTCCATGGTTATGAGGTAGAGCGTCCGGAGATCGATACCACGGAGGGGGTGTCAACTTTGGGATCCTTCAATGGCCCACAGATTCGGCGCCAGTACTGATGTAGTTCCCAGGAAGCAGAATTGAGATTAGTATGAGCTGTACGAAATTTTTTCTCAATCAATGTAAAATAAATATGTTTGAATTTAAATACCTGTAAAATCATGACAAGGCATATCACTTGACAGACAAACAGATGAATTGGCTGTCTCAAGTATACTCCAAAAGTATTGTTACAGAGCAAAGTTTACAATTACTGACCTGTTTTTAATGGCAGTTCCTTTAGATGTAAAGAACAATGGATTAACAGCATAAACTTTGATTGCTTTTACAGACTTTAATGGCAGAGGGTCAAGGTCATACCATCTGACACACGTTGACATGGCATGATAAAATGTCTCCCTACTGTTTAGTATGTGTTCCTTGTCGTTGTGGTCAATGAAACACAGTTGATAATAAACACCACCAGCTCTAGAAAAATTAAAGAAAAAAAAGCATAGGGGTGAATCACTTTCTTTACCAAACGACAAAGTTTTAGACAGGTTCAAATTAAAATCACTTAGAGAAAATGAAATAAAGGTAACTCAAAAATTGAAATAGTTACCAGCATCTTCTGCTTTTCCCACAATGTTCTAAAAGGGCTTCTTTCTCAGAGTCGTAAAAAACCAGGGATTGTTTGTTATAGAATTAACTCGTTACCAAATGAAATATTTTAGGCTTGTCCAAATTGAAAGCATTTGCAGAGGACAAAATAAAAGTAAATGAAAATTTGACATTTGTTTTGTGAAGGGTAGAAAACATTGTGGGAAAAGGAGAAAATGCTGGTTACCAGCATTTTCTCCTTTTCCCACAATGTTTTCAAAGGGCTTCTTTCTCAGAGTCGTAAAAACCAGGGATTGTTTGTTATAGAATTAACACTGTTTTTATCATAAACCCTACAATACAATACAATACAATGCAATGAAATACAAAACAATGCAACATACTTAATTCAAAACTGTTCAGCATCTTTTCCACAACAAGGCACTATATCACACAGTAAGTTTCATTTGTAATAAAAAAAAGACAAAAGAAAAAATATCAGTCTCTAAAGACACCATGAAGAAACATGTATCAGCTATTATAATCCCTCTAACATCTTACTTGTCTGTGCTACCAGTGCAGATCAAGGTCAGACACCACTAAAACATGCACTCTGATCTTCAATAATACTGTGCACTTTCCTAAGACATTCATGAACAAAAACTACCTTGAAATCGTATTTCTTCATCTTTGTGGTTTGATTTTCTGTTTGTTTGGGGTTGTGGTTGTTGTTGTTGTTGTTGTTGTATTATTGCTGTTTTTGGAGAATTCCAGGAGTTAACTTTTTATCAATAAACAATAAAACAACCCTGGTAGAGAAGATTTTTGAAAACATTGTGGCAAAGGAAAATTTTTTCCTCACATTTAATTTATGCTCTCTAAATACCTTTAATTGAGACTAAAATTTTGTTGTCTGCTAAAAGTTTTAGAAACAAGTAAAATCTTACTTAAGTGCCTTATCAGTGTCTCTGGGAAGTCCGGTAAATGGACTTATCTTGGTCAGATACTGTTTCATTCTCTTGTTTCTTCTTGCTTTACATCTGCTCAGGAAAAAATAGTAAAATAAAGTTACAATTAATTATAACTGTTGCAGGTACAAGAATACCAACTAAGCAAAGCCTTGTCACAGGATCAGAGGGAAAAAATGAGCTATTCTTAAAGGCTTATCTCTTTACCATTTAACGACAACATTTTAGACTGGTCCAAATTGAAAGCACGTACCTGCAGACAACAAAATAATAATAATTGTAACTCAAAAATTGAAATTTGCTTCCAGCAGGTTAGAAAACATTGAGGAAAAAGGAGGAAAATGCTGGTTACCGGCATTTTCTCCTTTTCCCACAATGTATTCAAAAGACTTCTTCCTCAATGGTGTTAATGTTTGTCATTGTGTGGAAAGGCTTAACCCTTTCCCAAACAATCCCTGGCTTTTTCGACCCTGAGATAAGAACCTTTTGAAAACATTGTGAGAAAAGGAGAAAATGCTGGTAACAAGCATTTTCTCCTTTTTCCACAGTGTTTTCTAGCCTGCTGCAAACAAATTTCAACTTCTGAATTTTGTTTATTTTGTCGTCAGCAAGTGCTTTCAATTCGGACCAGTCCAGAATTTTGTTGTTTTGTAAAGGGTTTAAAGAAAAAATTCAAAGCAAAAAAAAAGGGATTTATCTTCAGTAAGACTCACTGTTTTATACACATGGCTTTATAGTTCACCACTCCTGCTGTTTGAGGCATGCTGCTCTTAGATTCCGACTTCCCATATGTCTCATAAATTTTGTTCCACAGCAAACTGTATGCAAAATAGTAAAAATACATGTATACTAACCCTTTATCAAACAATCACAAGTTTTAACAAATCTGAGGATGAACAATATCGTAGGAAAATGAAATTATGCTGATAATCCATCAGCCTTTCCTTCGTGGGCCATAATGGTTTTGACTCATTCAGAGGTAAATCTGACAATTCCAGCTGTATATGACAATTCAAATGCAAGCAGTTTTCATTTGGACGACTTTAAAGTTTTACAAATGTAAAGAAATTAAAATAAAAAAAGTAAACATGAAATTTACTATTGAGATACATTTTTTGGCCTCACAAATACCTAAAATTCATGAAAAAATTCGCTTTTTTTCACAGCCCTGACAAATGTGTTTGAAGACGTTGTCGGAAAAAGAAAATAATTTCTTCTTTCTCTTCAATACCTGGTTTATACAATCCTGAGATGGAAGCCTTTGAAAACATTGTTTGAAAAGGAGAAAATGTTGGTAACCAGCATTTTCTCCTTTTCTCACAGTGTTTTCTACCTTGCTGGAAAAAAAATTGAGTAATGTCTAATTTGTCAGCTGCTAGTGCTTTCAATTTGGACCAATCTGAAATTTTGTCGTTTGGTAAAGAGTTAAAAACTGGCTCAAAATAAATATAGAAGATCTTAAAGCTTTAGCATGAAAATCATATAGATGAAGACAGGGAAATGACAATACTGGGATGATTTCTCCCAAAACAATTATAGTAAACATTAATTAAATTGTAGCAATATCAACTGACAAACTACTCACTTGTCAGTTGCCAGTGGTAGCCACCTTTTACAGACAGCAGAAGCCATTAACAAGGCACCAATATCTAAATAACTAAATATATACAGGAGAAGTTCATCAGGTAAACTGAAAAAGAGATCAAACAAATGTTAACTATGACACCCTAGACTCTTTACAAGTCGACAAAGTTTTAGACTTTTCAAAATCAAAGGAATCTGGAAGCAAAAAATTGATTCATAACTCAAATGATGTGATTTGTCTCTCTTAAAGAATACAATTCATTCTGAGAAAAGGAGAAAACACAAATGCTGTTACCTGCATTTTCTCCTTTTTCCCAGAAATTTTCCCAAAGCCTTCTTTCTCTAGGTCTTTGAAATTGGGATTATTTGGTAATTGATTGAAAACATGCAATATATGAACCATGCCTTGTTAAATAAGGGGCTTCATGCATTTGTGAAAAGTATCGACTCGGGTCAGCCTGCGAGGTCAGCATTTTCTTCTTTTTGAAACAATGATTTCAAAAGTGGTCTGCTACAAGATGAAAATAAATCAGGAATCGTGTTAAGTAATGTATTCCACTGACAAGAAAAATGTGAACTGCAATACCATATCAAATGGTAAAAGTTGAATCTATTCCAAAACGAAATCTTAGGTTTGTCTAAATTGAAAGAACATGTATTTGCAGACAACACTAAAATAATGTGTCTCAAGTAATGGTCTTTGTCTCTATAAGTACAGTAAACATTAAGGAAAAAGAAGAAAGTACTGGGAACCAGCATTTTCTTCTTTTCCTACAATCTCTTCAAAAGCTGTCTTCCTTAAGGTCCTTAACTCTTTACCAAACAGCAAAATTTCAAAATGGTACAAATTGAGAACATTTGCAGACGACAAAATAAACGAGCCTAAAAATCTGAAACTGTTTTAGGAAGTGAAGGACACATTGTGGGAAAAGGAGAAAATGCTGAATACCAGCATTTTCTCCTTTTCCCACAATATTTTTAGAAGGCTTCTTTAACAGGGTCGTTAAAAGTCAGGATTGTGTGGTATCCCCTTCCCAAACAATCCCTGGTTTTTACAACCCTGAGATGGAAGCCTTTTGAAAACATTGTGGGAAAAGAAGAAAATGCTGGTAACCAGCATTTTCTCCTTTTCCCACAATGTTTTCTACCCTGCTGGAAACAGATTTCATTTTTAGAGTTTATTGTGTCGTCTGCAAGTGCTTTCAATTTGGACTGGTCTAAAATTTTGTTGTTTGGTAAAGGGATATAGGCTTAAAACTAAGAAATGAGTGGTAGAGGTATTCCTCTACCTATAATGATACATGTAACTTTCAGCCCTGATAAAAATGATAGCATTTGCAGTAGACAAATACCCTTCAGCATATAATGCAGAATTTTAAAGATCCTGTGGAAATAAGGCTTCGTAACCAGCATTTCTCCTTTTTCTACAAAGGTTTCTACACTTTCACAATTTGATACCAGCATTGGAGCTCCATTTATATTGTTATATTCAAATGGTTGTGATTGTTTGGACAAGTATAAAAGTTTATTATCTGGTAAAAGGTTATGTACTCAATGTACTGCAACTGGAACTCACTGATTTATGGTCGCCTTTCCAACAATTTTGGTTGGTGGCTTTCTCCTGGTGTTTAAGTATGTAGACCTGGACCTTGCACTGGATGTAAACATTACTGGTACATCAGCTTTATATGTTTTACTGGAAATTAAAAAAAAAATAAGAATTTTTTTTTGTTATAAGAAAACACAAGACAGATTTCATTGATCGCTTAATTGACCGCATTCAGAATGATTACCTCTATTCCACAGTCATGTATACCACAACAGGATGGATACCTTCAGTCTGAAGGTCTGCTCCGATGCTATATTTGTTTCTGGCCTCTGCAGGCTTTCATATCAGCCCTCTTTAAACACTTCTGGAATTAATATGATTTTATCCACAACTTTTTCGAACGGCTCTATGCGACAAAGTTTCCAGTGACATCTAATAAAATGGGCATGGATTAATTGTTAGATAAATGATTAATCTTTAAGCGCACACAAAATATGCTGCAAAATACCAGTTAAATCAATGGAAATTTACCTTTTTTCCCAACGAAAATAAATCCAGCGTAATTTATAAACAACTAACACAGCGACCTCCGTAAGTCAGGCGTGCGCACTCAACGGAATTTGAATTTTGTACAGTCTGGTTCCCTAACCCTATACAGCCAAGTTCGATCAAGGTGCGTTTGTTTACAGAAAAATTCGCAACTAAACTGTCCTGTTGCATGTCAGAGATACTGTGATTTCTGCCGAGACATGCCCATTGATAAGATCACCATGTTTTGATTTCTGGTAAAGTAGGTCAACAGTTATTTACGTTAAAAAGTACAGATTTGCATGTAGGTAAGAGTTGGATATTAATTAACACCAGTTTTTTTGTACAGATTGATTATTTATCTAACGATCCATGCCCATTTTATTAGCTGTCATTGGAAATTTTGTCCCATAGAACCGTTCAAAAAGATGCAGGTAAAATCATATTTTTTCCAGACAACGTACTTTAAATGAAGGTTGGCCTGAAGGGGTATGCGAAGAACAGTAACAAAAATAGCATCGGAGCAGACACCTTCAGACTGAGTGTAGAGGATGGATAGAGTTGACTTAAATAGGATGGTTTCAGGCCTGGAACTTTTATTGATCAAGAAATTATAATTTTTGTGACACGAATTAAATCCAACAAGTTTTGTTTAACCCATTACAACACAATCCCTACTTTTGACGACCCTGAGAAAGAAGCCTTCTGAAAACATTGTGGATAAAGGAGAAAATGCTGGTATCCAGCATTTTCTCCTTTTCCCACAATGTTTTCTACCCCTCACAAAAAAAATCCAAATTTACAGTCTCTTTTATTTTGTCGTCTGCAAATGCTTTTGATTTGAACAAACCTAAAATTTTGTTGTTTGGTAATGAGTTAAACAGGGACTGTAGAAATGTTTATGTGGGTGTGTAAAGATTGGACTAGATGAAGTTGAAAAAGGAGAAGCCCCGCATGTTATATTTTACTCTGTAAGAAGAAACACAGTGTATATGTATCAGTCTATACCTTTCTACTTGATGACACATCTGTGCAGCTGATATTTCCTTACTTTTAGTCTCACTATTGGAGCCTGGTGATTCTTTACTTGCATAGTGGGCATCGTAAACATGATTTAACGACGATTCTCCTTGTTTAAATTTGTGCGATCTGAGATATCTTGATATTTGATGTCTATGATGATCAGCCATTGTTTGAATGAACTGATCCAGGCCAACAAAAGGGATCGTATGTAAGATAACAGTATACCACGCCAAAGAGTAAATTCGATGTCACATAGTGGAAATTGTTTACATTGACACCGGATGTGCTCAGTAACAAATGTTCCTTCTCCGGGTCAATCCGGACCGTTTAAAAAACTGAAATGAATCCATTTATGTCACGTTTGCGACTCTTTATGATACCACCATAATCCTGATATTTTATGACGTAAAAATAAAAATATAGCGATATGTTGAATGTATATTTATCGTCTGTTCTGTTCAGGCTATATTGGGCAACGCTGGCTGAAGGGTCTTACTATTTACCCCGGGACACCCTTGGACACCCCGGGACACCCCGGGACGCATTGTATATTTTGTATAAAGTCGTTTAAATGCTGTTCTATATTATAGATTGTCATTAACTTAAGTTAACATAACATTTCCCCATTGTAGAAGATGCAATTCTACATTTATACAGACCTACATAGTGCATGGCGTGAGTCAGTTTCACCCCGGGACAATTTTTAAGAAAAACATTCATAACTTTGTTGACACGGATTCATGCTGCGCACTATGGTGGTTCTTTATAATTCTATAATTTGTATTCTCTACCGGGGGAAGTGTTATATATACTTAAATAAGTATAACTGAATGGTAAATTATCATACAGAAAAAAATTCAGTGATTTTCTAACCTTTTTTAGAAGGCCAAGCGTGTAAATACAGTACCCCGGGACACCCTTCCACACCCTGGGACACCTTATATATGGTCCAAAGTCATTCTCTTGTAAATGATATATGTACATAAAAAGGTATAATTCAATGCAATGGTGATTTATCATACAGAAAAAAATTAAGTGATTTCCTAACAATTTTTAGAGGGTCAAGCGTGTAAATAGAGTACCCCGGGACACCCGTCGACACCCGGGGACGCCTTATATGTGGTGTAAGGTCATTCTCTACCGGGGGAAAATGATATATGTACTTAAAAAGATATGATTAAATGGTAATTTCTCATACAGAAAAAAAATAAGTGATTTCCTAACAACTTTTACTGTGTCAAGCGTGTAAATACAGTACCCCGGGACACACTTCGTCACCCCGGGAGGCCTGATATATAGTCCCAAGTCATTCTCTACTGGGGGAAAATGATATATGTACTTAAAAAGATATAATTAAATGGTAATTTCTCATACAGAAAAAGAAATAAGTGATTTCCTAACAACTTTTACTGTGTCAAGCGTTTAAATACAGTACCCCGGGACACACTTCGTCACCCCGGGAGGCCTGATATATAGTCCCAAGTCATTCTCTACTGGGGGAAAATGATATATGTACTTAAAAAGGTATAATTCAATGGTAATTTATCAGACAGAAAAAAATTAAGTGATTTTCTAACAGTTTTTATTGCGTCAAGCATGTAAATAAAGTACCCCGGGACAGCCTTTTATCATATAGAACAAAATGAATGACTTTCTTACTATCTTCAGGTTCTAGCATGAAAATACATTACCCCGGGACACCCTTGGACACCCCGTGACGCCTTATATATAAAGTATATGGAGTACCCCGGGACACCCTTGGTCACCACGGGACGCCTTATATATAGTTATAAAGTCGTTTATTTTGTTCTATATGATAAATTATCATTGAATTATACATTTCAAAGTATATACAACATTTTCTCTTAATATATAGTCAATGTGCATAGCATGACTCTGTGTCACCAAAATTATGGATAAAATTGTCCCGGGGTGACGTTAACTCGTTATGCACTATGCAAGTTCCATATAAATTCTAAAATTTTCATCTCCTACCATGAGACGATGTTATATATATCCTTAAAAAGTATAATTTAATGGTACTTTATCATATAAAACAAAATAATTGTCTTTCTAACCATTTTCAAATGTTCTAGCATGTAAATGCATTACCCCGGGACACCCTTTCTTACTATCTTCAAGGGTTGTAGTATGAAAATACATTACCCCGGGACACCCTTTCTTACCATCTTCAAAGGTTCTAGCATGAAAATACATTACCCCGGGACACCCTTGGACACCCCGGGACGCCTTATATATAAAGTCATTTATTTTGTTATATATGTTGAATTATGATTAAATTATAACTTTTCTAGTATATACAACATTATCTCATAATATTTAGTCATAACCATAGTGCATAGCACAAGTCCGTGTCACCAAAATTGTGGATTAAATTGTCCCGGGGTGACGCTGACGCAAACTATGCACTACATGTGCATGTCAAGCATGTATATGTGAATGCAGTACCCCGGGACACCCTTGGTCACTACGGGACGCCTTATATATAGTTAAAAAGTCGTTTATTTTGTTCTATATGATAAATTATCATTGAATTATACATATATGATATACAATATTCAACATTTTCCGTTATTATATAGTCAACGTGCATAGCATGACTCTGTGTTACCAAAATAATGGATAAAATTGTCCCGGGGTGACGTTAACTCGTTATGCACTATGCAAGTTCCGTATAAATTCTAAAATTTTCATCTCCCACTATGAGATGATGTTATATATATATATATATATACTTAAAAAGTATAATTTAATGGTACTTTATCAAATAAAACAAAATAATTGTCTTTTTAACAATTTTCAAATGTTCTAGCATGTAAATGCAGTACCCCGGGACACCCTTTCTTACCATCTTCAAAGGTTCTAGTATGAAAATACATTACCCCGGGACACCCTTGGACACCTCGGGACGCCTTATAATATAAAGTCATTTATTTTGTTATATATGTTGAATCATGATTATATTATAACTTTTCAAGTATATACAACATTATCTCATAATATTTAGTCATAGCCATAGTGCATAGAACAAGTCCGTGTCACCAAAATTATGGATTAAATTGTCCCGGGGTGACGCTGACGCAAACTATGCACTACATGTGCATGTCAAGCATGTATATGTGAATGCAGTACCCCGGGACACCCTTGGTCACTACTGGACGCCTTATATATAGTTAAAAAGTCGTTTATTTTGTTCTATATGATAAATTATCATTGAATTATACATTTATAATATACAATATTCAACATTTTCCGTTATTATATAGTCAATGTGCATAGCATGACTCTGTGTCACCAAAATTATGGATAAAATTGTCCCGGGGTGACGTTAACTCGTTATGCACTATGCAAGTTCCATATAAATTCTAAAATTTTCATCTCCCACTATGAGACGATGTTATATATACTTAAAAAGTATAATTTAATGGTACTTTATCATAGTAAACAAAATAATTGGCTTTCTAACCATTTTCAAATGTTCTAGCATGTAAGTGCAGTACCCCGGGACACCCTTGGACACCCCGGGACACCATATATATATAGTTATAAAGTCATTTATTTCGTTGTATATGATAAATTATCATTAATTATACCTTTTTTAATTATATACAAAGTTTTCTCATAATACTTTGGCATAGCCATAGTGAAGAGCATGAGTCCGTGTCATCAAAATTATGGATAAAATTGTCCCGGGGTGACATTGACTCATACTGTATGCACCATGTAGGTTCCATTTAAATTATAAAAATTGTATCTTCTGCTTTGAGAGAATGTTACACATACTTAAAGTTAAAAACTAATGGTAATTTATCATAAAGAACAAAATAAGTGACTTTCTAACCAAATATAAGGCGTCCCGGGGTGTCCCGGGGTGTCTAAGGGTGTCCCGGGGTAAATAGTAAGACCGCTGGCTGAAGACACTCAGGCCGACTTCGTTTGGTGCTATAGCCACGGCTAAAGTGACGTCAGAAAACTATAAATAAACGAGAAGCTGTCAAGTACGCATGTCATGAAGCGAACACACATAGCCTTTGCTACAGCAGTCAACAATATGGCGGCGTCCATGGATACCTATACTGTTGGCGATTGAGATTTTTTTTATGGATGATGATTTAAATGACATGTTTTTTTTTGCATTTACCTACAAAAACTGTTTTGCTCGGTCTCTTACTCAAGACTCCGTCGACAGCATATTCAGCGGGTGCAGGGTTATTCAGAGAATATAATTCCCCAGTTTATAGACTTTGACTTAACCTTTTCCCAAACAATCCCTGGTTTTTACGGGTCTTGAATAGTAGCCTTTTGAAAACATTGTGGAAAAGGGAGAAAATGCTGGTAACCAGCATTTTCTCCTTTTCCTACAATGTTTTCTACCCAATCATAGACAGAAATCTTTTTAGCAAGAGTTGAATTGTCGTCTGCAAATCTTTCAAATTGGTCTAGTCCTAAAGTTTGTCGTTTGGGAAAGGGTTAAGGTACCATTTTCGAATTGATAAAGGGATGTGTGAGGAGGTTCTAAGGATTATCGGCCTTTTTCTTACAAGCCAGGACCATAGTGGTGGTATTGAGGACACAGATCTGTTTTTCTTCCGAAAAATCGCAAATTTCAATGAAAATGTTTGGTATTTTTCTTTGACCCCAAAAGGTTTTCAAAACTTTTGGAGACAATTAGCTCTACCGTAATTCCAGCTACATTTGATTTCTGCATATGCATTCAATTTCAACCTTTGAAAACACCAGCATTTTCTCCATTTCCCACAATGTTTTCTACCCTTTCCAAATCAATTTTCTATTTTTTATTCACATTCATTTTGTCGTCTACAAATGTTTTCAATTTGGACAAGTCCAAAATTTTGCTATTTCCTAAAGAGTTAAATACAAAAATTCCCAGGGCTATGACCAAGACTCATACAGTGTAGGCCTAGTTGTAGTCTTGATAAAAATCCTTTTTTGGTGTAAGGCAGATCAGGAGTTGAATAAGAATTGTTTAGCCAGATCCTGAATGAGTCCAGACCAATTAAGAATTTTTATCTGTCCTAGTCCTGATAAGATCGAATGCCTATCTGGTGTAGCCAGATTCTGAATCTAGCTGAATTCCTGTCTAGCCTACGACATTTATAACTGTACACCCAAACTTTTACTATAAAGTAGGTCTCACAAAATTGATCATTTGTAGGGTACCAGTATATTTAAGTCATAAAAGCAGAAGTTTGGAAAATAAATGAGATATGCCAACAACAGTTAACATCATTTTAATAACAGTTAACATCATTTTAATAAAGTTTGAAAACTAACATGAAAATCAAAGTGTCAGATAAATCTAACAAGAGGCCCATTATGCCTCTGTACATTGCTCCACTGGCTTTTTAACCATACAAATTTGAAGTGATAGAGGTCCATAAGATAAAGCTAGATGCCAAAGTTGGTAGCCCTGGGTCTTATGGTTTCAGACAAGAAGATTTTCAAAGACAATCAAAATTTTTCGGTTTTGTTGCTATGGCAACCAGCTTTTTAATTCTTTCAACAATTTCTGGAGAAGACAATAGCAGGATCGTTTCTGTGAGGTTTCATCAAATGGATGGGTAGTTCCAGTGAAGAAGTTTGAAAAAAAAGTTAACACACAGACACATATGTACAACGGGCACCAGGCCATGACATAAGCCTGCTGGCCTTGGGCCAGTGGAGATAAAAATGTCTAAGGTTGTTCATAAAAACTTGTGAAATCAAATGCAGCCACCAAAGTTTCTTTGTATGCTGCTTCAAGTTAAAGCAGAATTATGGTAAAAGCCTTGTCCTGTTTTAAATTGAGGCAACATTACAACAAAAGCCATATAATATGGGATGAACAGGCATTAGACAATATAACATAATATCCCATCACTTCCTGTGGTAGAGTATAAAGAACTAGTGTCCCTTAACCCATTACCACACAATCCCTACTTTTGACGCCCCTGAGAAAGAAGCTTTTCGAAAACATTGTGAGAAAAGGAGAAAATGCTGGTAACCAGCATTTTCTCCTTTTCCTACAATGTTTTCTACCCTTCACAAAACATATTTCAAATTTTCAGTCAGTGGTCTGCAAATGCTTTCAATTTGGACAAACCTAAAATTTTGTCGTTTGGTAATAAGTTAAGAGCCTGAACTGCTGTACTTGCAGTGTATCTACTTATTTTCTTGCAAACTGTCAAAGTTAAAAAAAAAACATAAAAACAAATGAAATTTTCATCATGTAAAAAAGAAATGGAAATGTTCAACTTGAAATGGCTACTTTTCCGATATTGTTTGTTTATTTTTTTTTTTCAAAACCAATAGGGTTAAAGCTATTGATAAAACAAATTTTGCAAGTACACAGAAATCTGACAGATAATGCATTCTTTATCAAGTAAACAAGCAATAGCTATTTTCAAATTAAAGTGGCTACTTTTCCCTTACTGTTTGTTTGTTTTTTTTTTTTCAAAATCAATCAGCTTGAAGCTGTTGATGAGATAAACAAATTGTGCAAGTTTCACGAAAATCCAACCAAAAATGCTGACCAAATCATGTAAATATGAAATGGAAATTTTAAACTTTAACTCATTACCAAACAACAATATTTAATTTATAGACTTGTCCAAACTGAAAGCATTTGCAGACGACAGAATAAAAGTGACTGAAAATTTGAAATTTGTTTTGTGAAGGGTAGAAAACATTGTGGGAAAAGGAGAAAATGCTGGTAACCAGCATTTTCTCCTTTTCCCACAATGTTTTCTAAAGGCTTCTTTCTCAGGGGCATCAAAAGTAGGGATTGTGTGGTAATGGGTTAACTGGCTACTTTTCCCATATTGTTAGAGCATAAATGTGACAAATGTGCAGGTGAAAAATAAATGGAACAAACTTAAAAAGGATTATCGGAAAGCAGTCTTGAGAACAACAGTACAGGGAATAATCCAACTAAATTCAAGTACTTTGAAGATTTCAACATAATCTATTGAAACAGGGCTTCAACCAAACCTATGGTAGTGTATGACACTGGTAACAGACAGCCACTCTGCCTTTTTAGAGTTATCAAAGAAACAGAAAAAATGATCCTCTGCAAAGAAGCACTCTCAAAAGTCCGAAAATGTTAAAATTATGGAAAAGTTACACCAGTAAACCAGGACATCATGGCGTTGATTTTTATTAAACTCCTCATCAACTTCTCCTCTCACATTTATTAGAGCTTTCTCTTCACTTGATGTCCATAGGTGTATAAGCTATAAAAAATTTAAAAAAAGGGATATATTTGACGACTGTTTTATGCCGCTTCAACATTATTTCAGTCATATCACTGCAGCAGCTGGTATATTCATGTATTTTCTGGGTTTTAGCAGTACTAGGTAAGGGCTTTGAAGTATCTTGCCAAAGGGCACTCCAATGAAAACTCCAATGAATGCAGTGCAGCTTGAACCCAAAGCCTCCAGCTTATGAGTCCCACACTTTACCACTGAGCCCTGCAGGACTCCTCCTGTGCTGGTCAGGAAAAGATAGCCTATCCTAGTTCTTTTTCAACCACTAAAATCATTCAAAGCCACTGTATCTTGTGATGACAAACATTTCTGCCAAGGAACAGAATTTTGATTTGGCCTGAGCACTTACTTTCACGGCTCTAGAAAAGCAATGATCTTTCCAGTTCTGCTGAGGCCAAATTAAGTTTCAGTTTACTTGCCTATATAGAAGTCAATATATGATTTCATAAGATTACACAATTATCTCTTTGGAGAAGTGATATAACTCCCATGTTATTACTATTTTAGGTACAGGTCAGGTAAGATTCTTTCTGAAGTAGGCAGATGCCAGTATCTGACTTAGTACTGGTTAAAGTTCTGCCTATTCAGTAGAGTCTGGTTAGGATGAGTGTTGATATACATGTATAACTGAAAATTTGCTCATAAGGCATGAACCCCAATAAGCAATTATCAGTCTTATTTCTCCATAATAGGAGTGTAAAGGGTACTGATAAAGCTTATGAAACTTCAAAAAACCTGCCTGCATGGTACTAATCTGACACAAGCTAGAAGACTGGTGTTTGGTACCCCAACCCAGCAACATGTTTTTTTTAACATTTCTCCCAAATCATACATACCACAATCTGGTGAACTGATCATATAAAATAAAGATTGGCTAATTCTTGCCAAGTACATTGTGCCATTTTTGTTCACCATAATCCTGAAAGAAGAAACAAGTGCAAATATCATATTACTGCTCTTCTACAGTACAATATTGATTTTGAATAGAAATAATTTTAGTTTTTTACTTAAAAAAAAATAAAAAAACGTACTTCTATTGGGCCGAATCTTCTCATAGGTGGTCCGAATCTTCTTGGGTCCGAATCTTCTCAAGATTTTGCGTTGGGCCGAATCTTCTTGGGTCCGAATCTTCCTCAAATTAACCTGCATATTGGGCATTCTCCTTTAATAAAAAATTAAGTATAATTGCAAGGTATGGAAATCGCCTTCACTATATGCTGTTTTCAAAATTAGGGCCGAATATTCCTCTACCTTTGGCCGAATCTTCTCATAGGTGGTCCGAATCTTCTTGGGTCCGAATCTTCTCAAGATTTTGCGTTGGGCCGAATCTTGGGTCCGAATCTTCCTCCACCCCTTCTATTGAAGTGTATTCTCCCAGGCAGAATATTGTCTTATTTTATGGGTCTTAAGATGGGATATCTCAGATTTTAAAAAATGAGACATTTCTGAAAATTGATCTGGACTTATGGGCTCAAAAATTAAATTCAATTTGGGGACGGATTCTCAACGGGCCGATTTCTCCATCAATCATAATGAAAAATATCATCGGCTGAAACCATCGGTTCGTTTGAAATAACACATATACTCCATTTGATGCATAACTATTGGCTGGCATATAGGTCTGATCAAATAAATAATATGGAACGAATACGGTTTGTACTTCTACCTTTTCAACATAACTTACATTTCATTTCCTTCCCCAGTCGCCATCTTGGAACTAAACCGACCGTGGGTGCGAGCGCGGTCCGACAATAGCCGAGGTTAAAGGTCAAATGACATCATTATAGTCCTGGCTTTTGATGTTCGGTTGGAGCCATTGCTACCGTAGCCGTGGCTATAGCCCCAAACGAAGTCAGCCTCAGCAATGGATCCGTAGAATATTAATTAACTGTTTCAAGATGTCTGCGGCCATATTTGCACATGATAAATCACAAAATCGAATATTCATATGATTTTTCGATGCTATAAGTTACCTTTTCGTCGCAGAATGAGTACCTTTCTGTCTCAGTTTAATAGAATCACTGGAAAGATGGAGTGGCAGATCAAGGAGGAGAATTACGACTACCAACAAGAAATAGCAAGGTTCAATACGGAAACTATGAAAGTGGCATAGTGTTCGGATAGAACCGGACTACTCTCACATGCAAACACCCGTCTTTAAGAGATTTATGATTTTTCCAACAAAGAATCAATCAGGACACTTTCTATTTTTTTTTTTTTTAATTTCAGTGTAATGTAGTCCTATTTATAAGATACATACATTATTTCACAATTTGACATTCATTGTGGATCTACATAGTGTCTTATTGGTTCCTACTTGGACTTGGGTTTCTTTGGCAAACTGTAACATCAAATTTTTTCACTATTTGAGCAAAAGTTCAGACGCCAAAATACAAAGTGCCAAATAAAACTTATATCCATAGTAAGATAAATCAATATGGAACCAATTTAAAGACTTGGTTGTAAAAAACTTAACGTTTTATGACTCAAATCTGATTCTATTTCACACTACCCTATTTTTTTTTAAGTAAAACCTGTGTGTACGAATGTAGTTAACCAAAATGAAATTTTAAAGAGAAGACTTGCTACTATGAGTAGTTGTGCACTTACTAATGATTTTTGTTGAGGCAGGAAAATTATTTCAAGAGTTATGGCCTTTTTTCTGATCCAGTAACAAGGTAACTAATTGAGGACTGGATGGGGTCATAAGCCTAGATGTAGAATAAGAAAAATTAAATGGATGAATGCTAGTGGTTTTATGTGTGCTTTGGAAAAAACCAGTACAGTGTGATGGGGTTTATCCTTTCCCTCACAAATCTGAGCCTAAATGATCCTGAGAAAAATGCTGGTAAAATTCCATCATTTTCCCTCATGTTTAGCTACAGTTATTGTATCATCTGCTTGGGATTTGAATAAAAGTTCTGTTTTTTGGTAAAGGTTTAATATGTGTACATGTATACATGTACCAAACAATCCCAAGTTTTAACCCAAAGGAAAACAACTTTTCTTTATCACTTTTTCAGATCATCATATGCTGACATGCTTCATGATACAGAAAGGGTATGTTTCTTTGCTGTTTTTTTTTTGTATTATTTCTTGATTACCATTGCAAGGCCTTTCATTTATATATAAAAAAGATGCTACATATAAGTATTGGTCAGGGATGGAGAATTGGACCAGTACTTTCTGTTTTGCCTCAATGTTTTCCCTCAATGTTTCCTACTTTTTCAAAGTCATTCTCTATCCTTTAATCCTTTACTAAGCAATGCCTGGTTTTAATGACGCCATGGAAGATTCCTTCTGAAAACACTGTGGGAAAAGAAGAAAATGCTGGTAACCAGCATTTTCTCCTTTTCCCACAATGTTTTCTACTCTTTCAAAGTCAAGTTCCAATTTTTGTGTCATGTTTATTTTGTTGTCTGCAAGTGCTTTGAATTTGAACAAGTCTAAAATTTTTTTGTTTGGTAAAGGGTTAAGGATAGTTGAACTGTACTACCAGTGTCTCTTCATCACCTGGTCTTTTGAAAAGTTTTCAAAAGCAATCTACCTCAATGGGCATAGAAAATGATGGAATTTATTTGTATGTAGCCTCTTAGTTGACTGTCCAAATTTCAAGGACACTTGTCACCGAGAGAGAAACTTCAAACTAGCAGTTTCTCTTTTTTCCACATTTTTTTTCTTTGGTATAACAGTACTAAAGCTCATTTGTACCAGTTCACCTCATATGTTGTGAAATTAGAAGAGTTTGGAAGTTACGGCATCTTGTATCTTTTTGTAACTATAAACATTTTCCACTTTTTGTTTTTCTTTTATAGAATCAGTTGTACTATAAAGCTCTTGCCAAAGCCATAGCAAAGAGAAGGGAAATGAAACAACCTGTAAACGTCCTTGACATTGGGACAGGTACAGGACTGTTAGCAATGATGGCTGCAAGGCTTGGAGCCGATACAGTGTATGCTTGTGAGGTAATTTTCTGGTCATTCTACTACTGTTTGGTCACACAAGTGCAAAATATAAAGGGGTTTTCCTGTCCTAGATTTTGAGTGGAATACATGTAATTTTGGACCCTAAAAGAATCTCAAATATAGGCTGTTGTACATGATTTTATGTCAGAAACTTTCCAAAATGATTAAAAAGTTGTGACTAAATACATGTATTTCCATTCATCAAAAGCTCACTTAAGTTTTGATATGGCATGTATATTTTGACTAGTTTTTGGCTTTTAACTTTTTACCAAACAACAAAAATTTAGATTTGTATGAATTGAAAGCATTTGCAGACAGCAAATTACATGTGACTCAAGAAGTATTTTTTTGTGAGGTTAGAAAACATAAGAAAAAGAGGTAATCCTTGTTACCAGCAATTTCTTCTTTCAAGACAGTGTTTTCTGAAGCCTCTTTTGAGGCTGAGAAGGGTCTTTAACTCTTTACCAAATGACAAAATTTTGGACTAGTCAAAATTGAAACTATTTGCAGACGACAAAATGAATGTGAATCAAAAATTGAAATTTGATTTGGGAAGAGTAGATAACATTGTGGGAAAAAGGAGAAAATGCTGATTACCAGCATTTTCTCCATTTCCCACAATGTTTTCAAAAGGCTTTTTTCTCAGGTGTGTTAAAAGTCGGGATTGTGTGGTAAAGGGTTAAAATAAGAATTTGTTCGGTAAAGGTCTAAATTGTAAAACAGTGTTTTGGTTACAATTACTTTGAATAAACCTAGAATACATATACAGCTGTAGTTTACTTCATTATATGACAGCTATTTTGGATAGTTTTAGGAAGAAAGTAACATTTTACACAAGAAAACCTGGGCAGAGTTCTTTGCACTATTTATCTTATGCCAATTTGCATTATTTATCTTATGCCAAAATAAATACAGAAGATAATATTAAAGTGTGATGCTCAAAAGTGGCTCAAATGATTGGGTTTGTCTCTGAAAGAATGGAAAAAAGGACAGTGTTTTTCGAAAGTTTTTTTTAATGTTGGTAGACATTTTTAAGTGAATTTTTGTCATGTGACCAAATTACTGTTGAAAGCAGCATAAAACTTCATTCAACACTAATTTTTCTCTTTCATTATATTGTTGAAAATGTTTTGAAAACACATAATTATGTTGGAAAACAACCTTTTCCTCAGGACATGATAGACATTGTGTGAGGTATTTGTTCTGGTAATATACTCTTTTACCACATGAAAATATTTTAGCCTTGTCCATAATTAAAGCAATTGCAGATGCCAATTTCATTGTTGCTTAAATGGTGCAGTTTTTCTTTGACAGGGGAGAAAATATTGTGGGAAAAGGAGAAAATGCTGGTTACCAGCATTTTCTCTTTTTCCCACAATGTTTTCAAAAGGCTTCTTTCCTATGGGTGTTAAAAGTGGGGATTGTGTGGTAAAGAGTTCAAATTACCAGTAAATGATTTGGAAACAGCATTGAACACTTAACATACAAACAAATAAACAAACATCTACATTGGTTTTAAAGGCATTTAAGCCTATGGCGGAATGTGCTAAGAAGATCATCAAAGAGAATGGTTTTGAGGACAAGATCCAACTCATACCAAAACGTTCAACAGAAATACAAGTTGGGGAAGGTAATTACTGGTACTTCATGTACATGTACTACCATGGAAATCAGCTCCAGAGCTCCAGATAATGGGAGTGATTTTGATTTCAAAATTGAAAATGATAATGATTCTCACCTAAACCCTATGTTGTAGGTACTCATTAGAAACGTCTCATCGAGACGATTTTAATGAGTACCCACAACCCTGGGTTTGCAAGAAAAATGATGGATCTAGACTACCATCACTCCCTCTAATCTACATCTGTAGCTCTATACCAAATTTCCCATATTTTTACAACTCTCAGGAAAAAAGCCTATTGAAAACATTGTGTTGGAAAGAGGAAGTGCTAGTAACAAGCATTTCCTCTTTTTTCATAATGTTTTTACCCTTTTTATAGACTAATCCCATTGTTTCAGATTGTCCGAAAGTATTGCCAGTTTGCATATGGACAAGTCTACTTATTTGTTATTTTATCTGGTTAAGTGTACATATTTGAAATTTAGTAACTCTGCACCTTAAGTGCAAAAAACAGATTTTCAATGTAGAAATAAGACTAGAAAATTTGCAATAAAATCCTTTACCACACAATTCCAACTTTTAACACCCCTGTTAAAGAAGCCTTTTGAAAACATTGTGGGAAAAAGATTACCAGCATTTTCTCCTTTTCCTACAATGTTTTTTTCTCTTCCTAAAACAAATTTTTATTCCTTAGTCAAATTCATTTTGTCATCTCCAAACACTTTCAATTTGGACCAGTCTAAAATTGAGTCTTTTGGTAAAGGGTTAAAGTTAGCCCTTGCTCAGAATGTCTAAACAAAGCACTTTTTGTGTGATCTGATCTTAATCTGCACTGACTGCAGAAGCAACTAAAGTTGTCAAAGTTGCTTTAACTCTTTACTCTATGACAAATTATTTGGACAGATCCAAATTAGAAGCATAACTAAGGACATAGGGAATACATGTATGATGAAAGAGTTGGGATTTGTCTGTAGAATATAAGTAAACTTTGTGGGAAAAGAAGAAGATGCTGGTTCTCAGACCTGTATGTGGAAAATGCCTTACTATGTACTGAAAAAATCCCTTGTTCAAACCTTTGCCACAGAACGAAATTATGAACTTTATCATAGACAAAGCATTTGCTGGTTACCAGTATTTTTTTCCTTTTCAACAATGTTTGCTACAGTTTGTTTTGGTTACAAACATTTTCTCCTTTTTCCACAATGTTTTTTACAGTCTTCTCTCTCACTATCATGAAAGTGTTGCATTGTGTGGTAAAGGGTCAAGGACCCTAGCTAGAGAAATGGTGTTTTTAACATTGTTAAAAGTAGAGAAAATGCTAATTACCAGTCTGTTTATCTTGCAATATTTGCCATAGTCTTTATGCCAATAGTAACAAGCTATTTGCCATTTTCTCACCAAGTTCTCTGTTATTTGAGCAGCAATCAAGCTTTTGAGTGTATCATTTGCTCCTCGGAAGCCTAGCATTGTACCATGTCATAGAGTCATAAAATTGTAGCCTAGTGTACATTGAAAGTATTTGTAGACGACAAATTAAATGTAGCTGAAATGATTGTATATGAAAGTGTAGAAAACTTTGTAGGAGAAAGTAAAAATGCTGCTTACCAGCATTTTCTCCTTTTCCTACAAGGTTTTCAAAAGGCTATTTCCTTAGGATCATTATAACTGGGGATTATGGTGTTAAGTGTTAAAAAAAAACAGTGTAGAAGTATGCCATATTTTATGTATTTATCAGGAAAAGATATGCCACATAGAGCCAATATATTGGTGACAGAGGTGTTTGATACGGAGCTTATCGGTGAAGGAGCTATTGGAACATTTACGCATGCACATCAACATTTGTTAGAGGTCAGTATTATTTTTCACTTTTAGCTCAGCTGTATTCGAAGAAAACAACAAGTTATTATACCCCCCTCAACGTAGTGGAGGGGCATATACTGGAATCGCCATGGCTGTTTGTCCATCCGTCCGTTCGTAGACACAAATTTGGCCGGAGCAATACTGCTACAGCTTTTCACGTACTGGTGTCAAATTTACACACAGGGTTCCTATATGTATGAAGTTATGCATGTGCAGTTTTCATGACCCTACTGCGGTTTGTTACGGAATTATCTCCCCTTGAACTTTTTTCAACTCTGTGACAAAGACCTGTTTTTGTGACAAGGAGCTGGTGGGGGTATAATCACGATTAGTGATAGCTCTAGTTGTCACAGTCCTTTAGTTGTTTGTGTCATCCTTGTGTGAAAACTTTGATATTTTGTAATATCTATGTTATTGCTAAAGATAATTACTTCAAACTTGGATTAGTTGTGGAAAAGGACAGTCATACAACAGGGACAGGTAACCATCAGAGTATTTTTCACACAGTTATTCCCCATACTTGCCTTTGAATTTTTACTGAAAATCACACACTTAGAGCCAAGCATTAGCATCTGCATGCATTGCTCCTGTTGTTTTGTGTAATTATTGCATGTTTTACACTCTAACCACCTTCTGTGCATTACATAATTATGTTTCAAAATAATTAATTCAATAACTTAAGCAGCAGGCAAAATATAAGACTTGTCCTTTTTGAAAACATCTGTCTTTAAGGCTTTACCACACAAGAAAGTTTTAGACTGGTCCAAATTGAAAGCATTTGCAGACGACAAAATAAAGGTGACTGAAAAATAGAAATTTGTTCTGGGAAGGGTAGAAAACACTGTGGGAAAAGGAGAAAATGCTGGTTACCAGCATTTTCTCCTTTTCCCACAGTGTTTTCAAAAGGTTTCTTTCTGGGGGGCGTCAAATGTAGGGATTGTGTGGTAATGGGTTAAATAATCTAGATGCAGTAAGGTTAAAACTATGAATGCATAAAAAAAGGATCTTTAGCTTGATTTTGTTTTCAAGAAAAGATCAATGTTTAATTTGTGTTCAGTAACTAGTACAGGTTACTCTTTTTTTTTAAGCTTATTTCAAGGAAAAGTGTTTTATGCTCTAAGTAATAGCAGAAATAGTGTAGTATTGCTAATTTATACATTATTCATACAACATGTTTTGTCTTACACCAGGCCACTTTTGAAGACATCCTGGCAGAAGGAGAAATTGCTCTTATGAGCAATTTCTACATTTCCATTATTTTTTCACTTGTATTCATGTTATCTCTTTACCAAATGACAAGATTGTAGACCAGTCCAAATTGAAAGCATTTGCAGACTACAACATAAATATGGCTCAAAAATTGAAATTTATCATGGGAAACCTGGAAAACATTGTGTGAAAAGGAGAAAATGCTGGTTACCAGCATTTTCTTCTTTTCCTACAATGTTTTCAAAAAGCTTCTTTCTCATGGTCGGGATTGTGTAGTAAAGGGCTATGACTCTTTTTTTTTATGCAGGAAGACTGCAGTGTCATTCCATCATACAGTAATTTATACATACAGCTAGTTACCTCAGATTTAGTCAGTCGATGGAACCAGATTGACGATATCAAAGTTGGAAACACTGTTAGAGTTACTTTCCCTGATGATATTTCACGCTGTGGAGGCGCTCCATCCCTCCACGATCTTCAACTTGACCAGTTGCCCATGAACACATTTTCATGTTTGACAGAACCATCTAGAGTATTTAGGTATAAGTTGATTTTTTATCTTTTTATGTTGTGAAATATCCATGTGACTTTTCAAAACTTTACAAGGGCAAGGCAGTGCTGAATCCCAGTCTTGAATTGGTGAAACTGTTGGAAAATGATATGTTGTCGTGAAACAATTGAAACCCTTCTGGTACCAGATTGAAAAAATAGTAATCAAATCAAGCAGAAATCAAGTACCTTTACTTATTAGTACTGTGTCAAATAATCCTTTATTTAAACAACCCTGAGATAAAAAGGCCTAGGAAAACATTGCGGGAAAATGAAAAAAATACTGTTTACCAATATTGTTTACCAGCATTTTCTCCCTTTCCCACCATGTTTTCACATGGCATCTATATCAGGTTCATAATAAACAGGGATTGTTTGGTAAAAGGTTAAATGTTATTTAGTTGGCCCTTTGCCAAACCACAAAACTTTGTGCTGGTCCAAATTCAAAGATGCAAATTTTATGTGGTTCAAATGAAAGACTTTGTCTTTGAATAAATAGAAAACTATGTGAAAAAGGAGACAATTCTGGTTGCAGCTTTTTCTCCGTTATTGTAACCCTTTACCAACGAATCCCTGGGTTTTACGACCCTAAATAGATAGAAGCCTTTTTGGAAACATTGTTGGAGAAGGAGAAAATGCTGGTAACCACAATGTTTTCTACTCTGTAGGAAACAAGTTCAAATTTTCTAGGTCCTTTTACCGCGTCAAAAAAATCCACTCGTCTGCTCATCCTTTCTAGTAAAAATTTGGTGAGGGCAAGTGGATTATCCGTCTTTATCTAACTGTAGAACAAGTGCAAAATGGCAGGAGGACAACTAAGAGTTCTGAAATTTTTGGACCCTGCTTTCATTTTGTCTTCTGTAAGTGCTTTCAGTTTGGATCAGTCCAAATTGTTGTTGTTTGGTAAAGTGTTAATAGGGCTTTTATCCAGGGTCTATAAAACACAATTATATACATATATGTCTTTTTAATGCAGGTTTGATTTCACAGGACGGTCTGAGTTGCCTTTTGAAAATACTTCTGCTGAGACTTGTACTATGCTGGAAAAAGGTAGAATTGATGGAATATTTATGTGGTGGGATCTGGAGATGGATAAAGAAGGGGAGATTATTCTGAGTTGTGCACCAAGATGGGCTCATCCAACCCCTAAAGATATGCAGGTAGATCAGGCAACATGTGAAAATGTACATGTATTACAATTTGCCCAGTCTAAAGATATACAGGTACATTAACTCTTTACCACACGAGAAATTTTAGACTGGTCCAAATTGAAAGCATTTGCAGACGACAAAATAAAGGTGACTGAAAAATAGAAATTTGTTCTGGGAAGGGTAGAAAACACTGTGGGAAAAGGAGAAAATGCTGGTTACCAGCATTTTCTCCTTTTCCCATAGTGTTTTCAGAAGGCTTCTTTCTCAGGGGTGTCAAAAGTAGGGATTGTGTGGTAATGAGTTAAGCTTGTACCAATTCTGATTTTTGATGATCCTGAGGAAGAAGCCTATTAACCCTTTCCCAAACGACAAATTTTGGACTCTTCCAAACTGAAAGAGTTTGCAGACGACAATTTTAAATTTTGAGAAAATGGCAGAAAGTTCTCAAAAAGGGTAGAAAACACTGTGGGAAAAGGAGAAATTGCTCGTAACGAGCAATTTCTCCTTTTCCCACAGTGTTTTCAAAAGACTTTTACTGCAGTAAAAACCAGCGCTTGTTTTGGGAAGGGTAAGAACATTGCGAAAAAGGAGAAAATGCAGGTAAACAGCATTTCTCCTTTTTCGAAAACGTTTTCTATCCATTCAAAGAAACATTGTTTTATTTTAGCCATATCTATCTTGTCATCTGCAAATTTTTTCAATGTGGACAAGTTAACATTTTTCTCATGTTGTAAAGAGCTGAAGTGCTACTTTGAAGATAAAACAAAATTTCAGTAATTATCCCTTTACCAGATGAATTTTTTTTAATGACTTGAGAATAAAGGCTTTAAAGGTGGGTACTTAGAATTTTTACATCTCACCAAATCAAAAAATATATGTATCACTAAAATATATAATGAAAAAATAATACAAATCATCAATAATTAAGATTCATGAAATTATAAAAAAAAAATTGATGGTGTTCCCTTAAAAGGCTACGTAGCCTCTTAAGGTATTTTTAGATTTTGCGCCAAAAATCAACAAAGCATTGTGGGAATGTCAAGTGACTGGCACGTGGCTCATAACGCTTAAATTGCATTACATAACAAACATGTAATGATTATTTTCCATAATGTCTTCTTCGGACGCTATGTTTAAAACTTTGTCTGTGTATTCTTGTATATAAATGAACGACTTGATCATCTAAAAATAGAACATGTCTCCCGTTGGTGTCAACCTGGGCCATAGTAAATCTCTAATTTCTCGTGTTGCTGGATGGTTTTCAGCTACTGGGGTTTTATGAATGAAAATTAAAAGGCTTTGGGAGTATAAGGATGATGTTTTTGCATTTTTGTAAAATTTTCGTCCCCAGATCTGAAGGGCCACCTTTAAAAAGCACTGTGAAAATGAGAAAAAATGTTGTTTCCTAGTGTTATCAAAAGTTGTCCGTTAGATGAAAACTAACAATGGTTGTGTTTCACTATAAACAAAGGTAACTTATGATAATCCAAAACTCTGAATATACTTAAATGCTAAACTGATTCAAGCTAGTTTCTTGGCCCTTGTCTAATTCATATTGCTGTTACTTTTTCATGATATACTCACCTGTATACCTTGTGTTTGTATCTTACAGTGGAGAGATCATTGGATGCAGGCCATCTATTATCCCAATACACAACTTTCCGTTGCCAAGGGTGACCAGGTCAAGGTCATCAGTAAACACGATGAATATAGCCTGTGGTTTGATGTTGCTATGGAAACAGAGTAAGATATCTCGCAATTTTACTAGAATGTAATTTGATCTCTTTTAACCCATCTTCACACAGCAAAATTTTAGAAAGCATCTGCAAACGACAATTTCAAAGTGACTCAAATGGTGCAGTTTTGCTTTGATACAGTAGAAGACTTTGTGAGAATGGAGAAAATGCTGGTCACCAGCATTTTCTCCTTTTCCAACAATGTTTTCAAAAGGCTTCTTTCTCAGGGGTGTTAAAAATTATCATTGTGTGGTAAAGGGTTAAGTCTTTAAAAAACAGCAAATTATTGGACAAGTACAATGCAATGGCAGGTGACAAATTAAATGTTGCTCAAATGGTGGGATTAATTTTTGTTTTTTACAGGGTAAAACTTGTCAAAAAGGGGGAAAATACTGTTTAGTAGCTTTGTTAAAAATTTTTCCATAATTTTTTCTTGTCTTCTTTCTCGAAATCATTAGAATTTGGGATTGTGTGGTAAATGGTTCATATCTGAGCATTAGTTGACTTTTTAAATTCTACTGAGAATAGTATTGCTTTCTTTAGCCTTTAGCCATACAATCACAAGTTTTAACAACCGAAAAGAGAAAAGGGCATTTGAAAAAATTACAGGAAAAGGAGAAAATGATTTCTTTATTTTTTTCCTTTTCTTATTTCTTCATTATCTGCCTGTATCAGCTTGTATTTCATTGGGTTTTTTCTTGTAGGTCTACCCTTTACCAAACATTTGCAACCCTAAGAGAGTAAGCGTTTTAATGCATCATGGGAAAAGGAGAAAATGCTAGTTACCAGTTACCAGTATTTTTATGTTTTCTACCTATCAGAGAATGTTATCTCATTTTTACCAATTTCAAATTTGTTATTTGCAGATGTTTTTGATTATTTGAAAGTGTCTAAAATTTGTTGTTTGGGAAAGGGTTTAGAGGTTTTTAAGGTTGTCTTATGAAGGAAAAAAGAACAAATTTTACAAAGAATGAAATTATATTCCTTTCATTCTATTCACAGAGAAGACATGTCGCCCGAAGTCAGACCTGTGTGTGAATGTGGCACTCACATAACCTACAGTCGGTCAAGAATCGGTATGCTGAATGACCCTGTAAGGTTGAAAACCTATACAGACATACTCCAAAAGGTACTTTTGATTTGATTGGATAGTGTTAACTCTTTACCAAATGACAAAATTTAAGACTCCTACAAATTGAAAGAATTTGCAGATAACAAAAGTAACTGATAATTTGAAATTTGTTTTGGGAAGGGTAGAAAACATTGTGGGAAAAGGAGAAAATGCTGGTTACCAGCATTTTCTCCTTTTCCCACATTGTTTTCAAAAGGCTTCTATCTCAGGGTTGTAAAAACCAGGGATTGTTTGGTTAAGGGTTAATGCATGTTTTTTTTTCAGTCCTTTATCAAAACAATTCTACTGAGCCCCGGTAGCTCAGTTGGTAGCATGCAGCACTGTAGAACACGGGTTCCAGGATTCAATCCCTGGCTACAACCCTTGGCTCAGCCAATTTCTTTCCAAGGATTGATGATGGTCACTGTGACAGGATTCATTCCTCTCCCACCACTGACCATGGCTTCAATGATGATCATGTAGGAAATTAGCCAGTGGCTTTGAAAGAAAATTGTGTGAAGTACTGGTAAAAGAAACTCCAGGAATACATGGATAGGTGCACTGACCGCTGCATTATAGCTGAAATAATATTAAAATAGTTAATAAAAAATATAATAAAATGGCGTTATATACCATACAATCAATTAATCGATCAAAAAAAATAATTTTTTTTCGTAAAGACCGTGACAAATAAAGGGTTTCACAGAAGCTATTGAAAGGATTCGTATTTTGAATGGTATGGAAAAATTGACATGAAATAAATGACTTCTATGACCATATATTGCATGCTTGAAGTATTGTCCAAACTTACATTCGGCTAATGTTGTCTGCACAACAAGTGAAAGATTTTCAACTCTTCATGCAGTTAATAGATTTACTGTATCTTTAAAGAATCAACTCTTCATGCAGTTAATAGATTTACTGTATCTTTAAAGAACACCAGAAATACCTGAAATAATCATATTTTTGTTGGTTTAAATTGGTAGTATGTGGCAAATGAGAAAGATACAAGATGCCTTTTCTGTGCACTGCAGTCTGATCCTGATCTATGTTATCTGCAAAAGCTGTCTTTATATGTGGACACATCTAAAATTTGCTTTTTGGTAAAGGATTAAACATGAAATAATAATTGTCTGTTGGAGGTAGTGTGTGAATAACTGAGAAACTTTAACCCATTACCACACAATCCCTACTTTTGACACCCCTGAGAAAGAAGCCTTTAGAAAACATTGTGGGTAAAGGAGAAAATGCTGGTAACTAGCATTTTCTCCTTTTCCCTCAATGTTTTCTACCCTTCACAAAACAAATTTCAAATTTTCAGTCACTTTTATTTTGTTGTCTGCAAATGCTTTGAATTTGGACAAGTCTAAAATTTTGTCGTCTGGTAATGAGTTAAACAAGGTTTGTTCCTATTTCAGCATATAACACCAGGTACAACAAGCATGTTTATAAGTGATGGCAGTCTGCTGCCTTTGATAGCAGCACAGCTTCCAGGTGTGAAGCATGTGTACACAGTAGAATCCAATTATATGTGTAAACGTGTTATATGTGACTTCATCCAACACAATAAACTGGGAGATAAGATCACAGTGCTAAATATGCCATTGGAACACTTGAGTGAAGTCAGCTTGCCAGACAAGGTAGGGAGTTCTTCATTGACTGTATAGGGAAATATTTCAGACACAGAATTAAATTGCGTAACCCTTTTCTATACAATCTCGAGTTCTAACAACCCTTTAATTGAAGGTCTTTTGAATACATCTGTAGAAAAGGAATTTATAACCCTTTACCATACAATCTCTAGTTTTAACAACCTTTAAAAACAGATTTTTTGAAAACATTTTGGAAAAAAGGAAAAAATAATGGTAGTCCGCAGTTTCTTCTTTTCCCTTCATTTTTATGCTCCCCGAAGGGCGAGCATATAGTCGCTGCTTCGTCTGTCCTTCCGTCCGTCTAGCTGTCTGTCCGTCCGTCCGTCCGTCCGAAGCCATTTCTCCACAACCCTTGGACCAAATTGGATAAAACTTCATGTATGAACTCCTTAGGGTAAAGTGCCGACATGTCTTTCCCAGTTTTTCCATTTGACCCTGTGTCATGGAAAAAAGGGGCTTAATGCAAAATTGCATTTTTTACTAATATCTCATTCAGTTTTTGTCAAAATTTCATTAAACTTCAAGGTTTTTTTTTTTTTTTCAAAGTTTCACCACATGCTCTTGTTTCTTTATCTATGTGTTTTTCAATTTGATCCTCTGTCATGGAAAAAGGGGGTTTCCTGTAAAATGCCAAGGAAAAAGGGGCCTTAATGCAAAATTGCAATTTTTACTAATATCTTGTTCAGTTTTTGTCAAAATTTTGTGAAACTTCATGGTTATATCTTGTTTTACAAGTTTCAACATGTGCCCTTGCCATTTTCAATCTATGAATTATTAATGCGCAAATACCTCTTTCCTGGTTTCTCAATTTGAGGCTGCATCACAGAAAAAGGGGATTTCATGGAAAAAATTGTTTTTCACTTGTATCTCCTACATCTGTGCTCAAAACTTTGTGAAATTTCAAATCTGAACTTGTTGGAACGTTGCCCAGGTACCTCTCTTCCGGTTTCTCAATTTCAGGCTGCGTCACGGAAAAAGGGGGCTTCATGTAAAAATCGTTTTATGTAATATTTACTACATGACTGCTCAAAATTTTATGAAATTTCGAATTTTGAATTATTATTAAAAATGCCACAAATCACACTCCAGTTGTATTTAATTCAATGATGCAATATTGCCTTATTGGAAAAGAGGGCTTAACGGGGGCTAAGTCGGCTTATTGTCCTCTTCAAGTTTGTGTTGGCCATCTCTAAGATAGTAATTTTTGGGGAGCATGAACAGGTCCTTTTAGGATAAAAAAAGTAAATTTATATCAATTTCATATATTTTATGACAAGCACTTGTTCAGGGAGCATAACCCGTCTCTGACGGCTCTTGTTTCTACTTGCCCAAGGAAATATTTTGATTTGAATTGGGACGAGTCTGAGATTTTGTGGATGGCAAAGAGATAATATCGACCCAAAGTAGAACAATCTTACAGAAAGGAAAGGGTTTCAAAGTCAGCTGGAATAGTAGTCTTTTGAAAACCTTGTGGGAAAAGGAGAAAATGCTGGTAACCAGCATTTTCTCCTTTTCCCACAATGATTTCTACCCTATCATACACAGAAACCATCTTTTCAGCAAGAGTTGAATTGTCGTCTGCAAATAATTTCAATTTGGTCTAGTCCAAAAGTTTGTCGTTTTGGAAAGAGTTAAATGGTTGTTTGCATCATATCTGTCACTGTAAGGATCCTCACTGTTAACTCTTACCACATGAGAAAATTTTAGACTGGTCCAAATTGAAAGTAGTTGCAGACAACAAAATAAAGGTGACTAAAAAATGGAATTTGTTCTGGGAAGGGTAGAAAACACTGTGGGAAAAGGAGAAAATGCTGGTAACCAGCATTTTCTCCTTTTCCCACAATGTTTTCTAAAGGCTTCTTTCTCATGGTTGTCAAAAGTAGGGATTGTGTGGTAATGGGTTAAAGCAACTGCAGCCAGTTGTTTGCACCTGTATAATGTAACGCTGTTATAAATAGAGTAACTGAATGCTACCATACAGTAGCTGTAGTGAAAATTGATATCAGTAAAATTCATTATTTTATGACAGTGAAAGATACTGGACAACTATGTCAAAGTTTTATATGAAAAGTTACACAGTTAACCCTTTACCAAGCAATCCCTGATCTTTATGACCCTGAGATAGAAGCCTTTTGAAAACATTGTGAGAAAAAGAGAAAATGTGGGTAACTAGCATTTTCTCCTTTTCCCACAATGTTTACTACCTTGTTAGAAACAAATTTCAATTTTTGAGTCACGTTTATTTTGTCATCTGCTTATGCTTTCAATGTGGACCAATCTGAAATATTGTCGTGTGGTAAATGGTTAAAAAAAATTATAACAATTTAAGACCTTTGTTTTGAACACCCCTTGTACAAATTCTGTCTTGTTTCAATTTTTGTGGTATTTGTCGAAGACAATACCACTATGAGTTTAATATTGAATTCTGAAGACCATGTATCATATTTTGTGCAAAGCTGAAGGAAATGAACCCAATTAAACTCAAATTTTCACAGACAAATGAGTTTTTCTATAGTGCTCAGTTATGTAATTTGAAATAGCATCTAAAAATACATTAGGTGAGGCCATCAATCGTGGAAATACTAATTTTTGATTGAAAATAGCTTCACTCGCTCACAGTCCTCTGTTGGCGGAATGATACAAATTTGTTGTCCAAGGTTTTTTCATTCCAAAACCAGTTCGTCCCATTGCTTGTTCATCCTATGATTGCGCACTACTCCATTTGATTCAGCCTTAATATCTATATATCAAAATGATTGGTTGTAATGTTGGGAATTAAATGTTAACAGCTCAAGATATTTCAAAATCATAGTTTTCAGGTACAAACTTAATTCTATTCAATATATTTACACACATTTTTTCTCTTTCCATCATGCATCCTTCTGTCAAATGATCAAAGAGAGACCACCAATATTCAAATAACCCCTACTTTCTCATGAGAACTCTCCCTCCAACAGAAATGGTATTTATTTGCTTAGTAGGTTGACTATTAAGCCAATATTTGAACAATATTTTCTTTTGATTTCAAATTTCTAATTCCATACAATGACAAATACCACTTCAGCGTTCTCAACACTTTGATTCTTTCCTCTATTTTGAACACCTAGTTTAACATGTTTTGTTTTTTATGCTTCCAAAGATCGATGTCTTGGTTGGGGAACCAGTTTTCCAGACGTCTTTATTGCCCTGGGACAACATGTGTTTCTGGTACTCTGCTGAGAATGTAAAACATCTACTTAGTAACAAGACTGTTATACTACCCATGAGGATGACTGTATATGGTGTTCCAGTAGAATATGAACATTTGTGGAAAATAAGAGCAGATGTTGGCAATTGCGAAGGATTTAATTTAAAACAGTTTGATGAACTTATACAGGTAAAATGTTTTTATCAGAATAAGCCAAGCTTCAATGTTTCAATGTCATTTTATATGTTTGTATGAAAAGAAATGATACTTTGACTAACTTTTAATTCTTTACCAAACAACAAAATTTTAGACTAGTCCAAATTGAAAGCATTTGCAGATGACAAAATGAATGTGACTGAAGAATTGAAATTTGTTTTAGGAAGGGAAGAAAACATTGTGGGAAAAGGACAAAATGCTGGTTCCAGCATTTTCTCCTTTAGCCACAATATTTTCAAAAGGCTTCTTTCCAAGGGTCGTTAAAAGTAGGCATTGGTAAAGAGTTATTGTTAACCAAATGGCAAAATTCTGGAATCAAATTGAAAGCATTTGCAGACGATGAATTTAACATGGCTCAAATGAGGTTAGACATAGTATTGGAAAAGATAATTTGGAAAAGAGAAATTCTTGTTACCATATTTTCCTTTTATCACATTGTTATCAAAAGCCTCCCTTTTGAGAGTCATTAAAAATCTAGATTGTTTGGTAGAGGTTAAACACACTATCCAGCAATGTAAAGGCTTTGATACTATTGAGGTAAAAGGTGCTGGGATCCCTTTCATGCTGAGACGTTAATGCCTTTAATTTGTTTTCAGAAAGCCCCAACACAGTGTAGTAACACTGATTTAGTTTGGATGTCCTTTGGCAAGGCATTGCAGAGCTTCAGCTAGCGAGACTGAAACTCATAAAAGATGCACATGTATGTATTAGTAATATATCATTTTGATATTCCTGTTGAAAACAGCTTAAAGACTCATTTAAAATAACAAAGCAATACTGTATTGACTAAATGCTGCAAACCTGTCATAACTTTTTAAAATTTACTTTCTGTATATATTCAGTTGACATCGGACATAGTAGATGAGCTAGTGGAGCCACAACCCCTGTGGGAATACCCATGTTATGCGTCAGGGATGCCTGTACCTTTGTTAGATGTGGACTTTTATTCAACTGTACACAACAGCTCCAAGACAGATAAAACAGTTCTACTAAACATAGATAGGTAGGATACCTAGCAGTAAAGATCATTTTTGCCATGTTGAAATCATCATGAGCAAATGCTTTCGAAATGGACCAGCTGTCTGGTAAGGAATGAATTTGAAAGGGACTATGAGATTTGTTTAAAGTCTTTTAGTATTCACATCACTGAAAAGGGACTTTTGACTTGAATAAGTGACTAGAATACCTTATGTGTTAAAGCCTGCCCAATCAAGCAGTGCCATATAGATATCTATATGGTTGTCTGTCTGTTTATCAGGCTGTCTGTTGGTTGATCTGTATGTTCCTCTGTTTGTTTCTTCTGTCTGTGTTTCTGTTTGTCCCTGTATCTATCCATCAATGATTTACCTTTACTCAAACACTGACATATCCTTATTACCTCTAATCTATGGTTACAGCTAAAAAGAAATATCCAACATAGATAGGAGCCACCGAGATGTAAAGCAGAATTAAATTCCCATAAGACTAGTTAGCTAAATTCAAATTTTCTCTCCTGTATGACTTTTGCTGGTTTGACATATACACACTGTCAAATTTTGCTTCAGCCAATCAGAATTTTTTTGTCTGCTAATGTTTTTTGTTTTTACTAGACTAGTCCAAAAGCTCATTGTCTTGTTGGGATTTCATCTATTCATTTTTTTTCAGGGATCAAAAGTGTAATGGAGTTGCAATGTGGGCAGAGTTTAACTTTGATGACCATTCTGTGATTTCTACTGGCCCTACAAAACCTGTTGTTGTAGGAGAAAAGATTTTGTGGGACTTTTATACAAGACAGGGTGTGCACTTGTTTTATAATAACAGGAAGACAAATACGAGTGATAAAGATTGTTCTGTGGAGGTGAAAGTTAACTTTGTGCCAGTAACAGGGGAGTTAAACTTTAGATTTGTGCCAAATTGGACATAAAGCATGAAGCTAGAAATTATTAACACATTTTTCTGAAAGATGAAATTATTGACTTGCAAGTTTCAGGTTACCAGCTTTTTTTTCCAATTCCCAACAATGTTTTAAGCCTTTTGTTTCAGTAAATATTGTAGAGAGGAATAAAATGCCTATTACTAGCATTTTGTCTTTTTTCGACAATATTTTTAAAATTCTTCTTCAACAAGGTTGTTGAAATACAGGGTTGTTTGGTAAAAAGTTGATATCACCAGCCCTATCACTCTTATAGCACTCTTACACACATACGAAGAGAATGGGGTCCGTATTCACCAATCATTCTTAAGAACATTCTCAGTCATTTTCTCCATAATTTTCTAACTTTGAAAGTAATCCAACTTATGATTAGCTAAACCATTCGGTTTAGCCAATCAGAAGTTGTGTTACTTTCAAACAGAAAATTCTGGGGAATAAGGTAAAGAATGTTCTTAAGAAAGACTGGTGTATACAGACCCAGGAATATAAAGTGTAGCAAGACAGTACATCATACTCTGGACATCCGTGGTAACATTTTGATTATATTCAATGCAGGAAATACTAGTATGAAATTTATGTAATTATATTACTGCCCTACAATTTAATGCACTTTTGTAAAAAGAGAGGACAAGCATTGCCGCTTTCACCAATATTCTGTAAGTTTGACAAGATTCACAAGAATCAGTTACACTTAGCCTTGGCTTGTCCTTTGTGCAAGGCTAAATGCACCCTGTATCCCTTTACCACTCAATCCTAACTTTTGACGACCCTGGGAAAGACACCCATTGAAAACATTGAGAGAAAAGGAGAAAATGCTGGTAACCAGCATTTTCTCCTTTTCCCACAATGTTTTCTGCCCATCCAAAATCAAAATTCAATATTTGATTCACATCTATTTTGTCGTCTGCAAGTGCATTCCATTTGGACTAGTCCAACATTTTGTTGTTTTGTAAAGAGTTAACCTGCTGAATAAGTAAATGAAACTTTTATTGTAAATACTTGAATGTGGCCATTTCAAAGTTATTTTTCGAGAAAAAGTGTCTCCTCTTTGGACAGTGTAGAGCCAACTTTAGACTGTACATTCTGTACAGTCTGATCTTGATCTACACTGTCTACAATAGGTCTTTGAGTTATGCCCAGCAGCTGAAGGGTTATTTTAAAGGATCCACAAAAGGAAATATGATACATTTGCTACAATTATAATTGAACTCTTTACTCCCATGAAGGACCTTACTTGCTTGGCTGATTTTTAACAAAAGATCAGTAGATGCAATTTTTCTGTCCACTCCATTCTCCAATTGTTTTATACCACTTGGTCTGAACACTCAGTGTAAGCTTTCTTATGATCAGAACATATGCATCTGCAGTTTTAGTTATGGTCATTTGACATTTACAGGTGTTACAGCCCTTTAATTTTTCAGTTCACCTGTGCACAAAATGCTTAAGATGAATCTTTGTCGATTGATTGATTGACCAACCGACCAATCAACTGACCGACCCAGTTTATTTTGCAGTGGTCAGTATACCTATCCATGCTTTCCTGGTGTATCTATTACTAGTCCTTTGCGCATTATTTTTCCTAGGCCACTGGTTGCTTTCCCACATACCCATCATAAAACAATAACCAGCGGTGAGAGTGGTGACAATCACCAATCGTCTGAAAGAAATTTGCCAACCTATGGATTTGGACCATTGACCGCCCTAGTCTCAAGTCCTGCATGCTACAAACTGTTCTACTGGGGCTCGGTGATGAGCATTGGTTGTGGTGCAATGTCCATCATCTGGTGTCATCTTTAACGTCATTTACACTCTTAAGGCAATAATTTCAGTGAGGTACAAATAAAAGTTGGTCAGAATGTTTGTCTTAATAATTTTTCAGATGAGTTTTCAAAACAGCTCATTTCTTGATGATATCTCAGTTCAGTTTAAAAGTAGTCATGTTGGGTCCAAAAGTAGGTCACAAGACTAAATCTTTGCAAATCTGAATGTACGCTCTTGAGGTCAAATTTTCAGTCCCATACTCATCGAATTTGGTCAGAATGTTTATCTTGATAATGTCTTGTGCAAGTTTAAAGCTGAGTCATATAGAGTCAAAGTAGGCCAATGTGTTAACCTTTTACCATACAATCCCAAGTGATAACGACCCTAATGAATTGAACTTTTGAAAACATGGTGGGAAAAAGAGAAAATGCTGGTTACCAGCATTTTCTCCTTTTCCCACCATGTTTTCAAAAACCTTCTTTCTTAGGGTCATAAAAACGCATTATTGTGTGGTAAAGGGTTAAGCTGATATTTTTTAAAAGCCTGTATGCATAATGGCAAAAGGAAATGTGTATTGCTTTAAGTAAGCAGGCCCTCACTTTGCCACATTGTCTTCACATTTATTCATGTGCAGTTCATGGAAACATTGGCAGACTCCAATATATGCTTAAATTTTTGTTTTTTCATCTCTCTAAAATTTTAAAACATTTTCTGGTAACTAGCATTTTCTCAAAATGTTTTCTGTCCTTTCAGAGATAAATATATATACTATTATCTCAGCTGTTTTTCTTTTTTTTTTTTTGTTTTTTGTTTAAAAATTCCTTAAAATTGGGGGCATCTTATCTCATTGGAGACAGGACCTCTTTAATGGGAGTATATTGATCCCATTGGAGGCTCCAATCTTTACCAGTTTTAACATCATTTCCAAGAAAAAGCAATATAATCAGTCTTACCTTTTAATCTAAAACTGTTGAGTAGGCAGGGAATGCCCAGCCACTAGGTATCATATTTTATGCGCATTATAAATGATACATATTTTTTTTTTTCATTTAAAAACTTCTTTTCATCAATCCAACATTGACTTCAAACCTTTTTATCACAATCTTAAATCTTATCAGTTAAAAATTTTGAGTATATAGGGACTGCCCTGTAACTCGATAATGCACTTTATGCATACTTCTTAACCCTTTACCACATGACAAAATTTTAGACTGGTTCAAATTGAAAGTATTTGCAGACGACAAAATAAAGGTGACTGAAAAATTGAAATTTGTTCTGGGAAGGGTAGAAAACACTGTGGGAAAAGGAGAAAATGCTGGTTACCAGCATTTTCTCCTTTTCCTACAGTGTTTTCAAAAGACTTCTTTCTCAGAGGCGTCAAAAGTAGGGATTGTGTGGTAATGGGTTAATTCAATTCTTTTATTGTCATTAATGTATTCAAACTTTATTCAATTTAAACAACTCCACTTCTAATATCCTTTAACAACAGATATGTGTGCTAAATGACCAAAGCTTTGGATGCACCATAAAACAACATTCATTCATTCATTCCTTCGAATTGGAAAAGTAAAAGACTTTATAGTTTGGTAAATTGGTAATTAGGTGCATGTTTCATAACCCAAATGCAGGAGCTATCATGTTCCCTGGGCCCTTCCCCAACAATCCAGATTTTTAATGAGCCCAATGGAGAAGATTATTTGAAATATTGAAGTTAACTCTTTTCCACATGATTCCCACTTTTAACGACACAGAGAAAGAAGCCTTTTAAAAAACATTGTGGGAAAAGGAGAAAATCCTGATAACCAGCATTTTCTCCTTTTCCCACAATGTTTTCTATTATTCACAAAACAGATTTCAAATTTTCAGTCACTTTATTTTGTCTTCTGCAAGAGCTTTCAATTTGGGCCTGTCTAAATTTTTGTCTTTTGGTAATGAGTTAAAGGAAAATACAGGCCTACTTACAACAATTTCTTTTGTCTTTTTCTCTCAATGCTGTCTATCCCATAATTATATCCAGATTTAATCTGTTTCCTGAAAAGTTAATGCTTTTAATTTTGAGTAGTCAAAAATTGTGGTTTGGTTAACTGTTTACCAAACAACAAAACTTTAGACTTGTCCATATTGAAAGCATTTGCAGACCACAAAACAAGCATGACACAAAAATTAAAACTTGACTTCAGAGGAATAGAAAACTTTGTGGGAAAAGGAGAAAATGCTGGTTACCAGCATTTTCTCCTTTTCCCACAATGTTTTTAGAAGACCTCTACATGTTGGTTGTAAAAACGAGGGGGTGCTTAGTAAGGGTTAAAAGTTAACTTTCATGATTATGCTGACATAACATGAAAAATCAAAACTGCAGTATTTTACATAATTAATGAAGTTTTTTTTCCCCCTAATATAAATGCAGTTTAGTGTCACATTTGATATTTCGCATGTATACTGAAATATCAACCCATTACCTCACAATTCCTACTTTTGATGACCCTGAGAAAGAAGCCTTTAGAAAATGTTGCGGGAAAAGAAGAAAATGCTGATTACCAGCAGCATTTTCTCTTTCTCCCACAATCTTTTCTACCTACTTTATCGGCTGCAAATATTTTCGATTTGAACAAACCTTAAATATTGTCATTTTGTACAGAGTTAAAATGTGTTTTTCACTGAATAATACATCACAAAAAAGTTGCTTGGTAATGAGCATGGGTGAAAATGTTTTGTAGTGGGATTATTATTAACATACCGTAAAAAGACAACTTTCATGTTTGCAACTATATTGACCTTTTACCAAACAATCTATAGTGTAAAGGAATACAAAGGAAAAGGCCTTTAAAATAGTGAAGAAGATGAAGAAAATGCTGGTTACAAGCATTTTCTTCCTTATCCACAATGCTTTCTGCTTTATGAACGACAGACTACTTGATAACAGCTGCACTGTACTTATTATTTGTAAATATTTATACTCCTGCGAAATGAATGTATTCGGGGGTATACTGGTATCAGCCTGTCTGTCAGCGTGTCCGTCCGTCTGTGTGTCTGTCTGTGTACAAAATACTAGTAATTTTGTGTCTCGGAACTCCTCCTACAGTTTTCCTTCAATTGTACTGAAACTTTGCCCATATACTGACCATATATTGAAGATATGCAATATGAAATTTTCAAGTGTCAACTCTTTCTAGTTGAGGAAGTATCTCCCCTTGAACTTGACATTATTTTCTGTCAAAGTGCTGGCGGGGGCATTAAGTCACATTCAGTGACAGCTCTAGTTGTATCAAGGGGTACCCTAGAATTTTTTTGTCTAATAAAACACTAAATCTAAGCATGTTGAAGAACAGTATAAAGTATGTTTGCAGGTGGTGAAGATCAAGATTAGACCACAAAGAAGTGCAGTCTAATCACTGATTGTTTGTGTCTTTTTTTTTTCCTTCAGAAAAGCAAGTCCAAAGAGCATCAAAACTGACTAAATTTTTTCCATTTAACAAACTCTTTACCAGACTTACCAGACAAAATTTCCGACTTACTGTAATTAAAATTATTGGCAGAAAACATGTTAAATGTGGCTTAACTCTTTACCTAATGACAAAAATTTAGACTGGTCCAAATTGAAAGCACTTGCAGGCAACAAAATAAATGTAACTCAAAAATTGAAATTTGTTTCCAGCAGGGTTAAAACATTGTGAGAAAAGGAGGAAATTTTGGTTACCAGCATTTTCTCCTTTTCCCACATTGTTATCAAAAAGTTTCTATCTCAGGGTCGTAAAAAGCAGGGATTGTTTGGTAAAGTGTTAAAGGATGGGATTATGTGGGAAAAAGGAGAACTTGCATTTTCTTCTTTGTTTGCAATGTTTTCAAAAGGCACGATCTTCAGGGTCATTGAACCTTAGAATTATGTTATAAAGGGTTTATAGTCTAATACTTAACTCTGTACCAAACAACAAAGCTGTAGACATGTCCAAATTGAAAGTATTTGCAGACAACAAAATAAATGTGGCTCAAAAATTGAAATTTGTTTTGGGAAGGGAAGAAAACATTGTGGGAAAAGGAGAAAATGCTGGTTACCAGCATTTTCTCCTTTTCCCACGATGTTTTCAAAAGGTTTCTTTCTCAGGGTTGTGAAAAGTTGGGATTATGTTGTAAAGAGTTAATTGAGAATGTCTGTGACAATTATATACTTTTTTTGCTGATTTTTTTTTTTTTCTGGAAATGTCAGCAGGGTGCATTAGTCTACTTTATTCTTCACCAGATTTCAAAATTTTAGGCTTGTCTAAACTGTAAGTATTTGTAGATGACAACTGAAATGTTAATTAGGTGAAAGGACTTGTCTTTGAACTAGTGAAAGATAATTTTGGGAAAAGTAGAAAATGCTGGTAACCAGCACTAACTCCTTTACAACAATTTTCAAGTCTGTTTCCTCAAGGTAGTTCACCCTTTAACACATAATCCCGACTTTTGACGACCCTGAGATAGAAACCTTCTGAAAATATTGTGGGAAAAGGAGAAAATGCTGGTAACCAGCATTTTCTCATTTTTCCACAATGTTTTTCTACCCTGCTGGAAACAAATTCCATTTTTGGGTTACTTTCAATTTGTTGTCTGCAAGTACTTTCAATTTGGACCAGTCTGAAATTTTGTGGTCTGGTTAAGAGTTAATAGAGGAATGGAATGGTAAAGGTTTAACCCTTTTCCACACAATGCCGACTTTTGACACCCCTCAAGAAGGAAGCCTATTGAAAACCTTGTAGCAAAAGGAGAAAATGCTGGTGATCAGCCTTTTCACCTTTTCCCATGATGTTTTTTTACCCTATTGAAGAAAAATTACACTATTTGAGCCACATAGTAATTGTCGTCTGCAAATGCTTACAATTCAGACAAGGCAAACTTTTGCAGGCTGGTAAAGGGTTAACCCTTTACCAAACAATCCTGGGTTTTTATGACCATGTGAAAGAAGCCTTTTGAAAAAATTGTGGGAAAAGAAGAAAATGTTTGTAACTAGCATTGTCTCCTTTTCCCAAAATGTTTTCTACCCTTCCAAAAACAAATTTCAGTTTTTTTATCTTGTCTGCAAATGCTTCCAATTTGGACCAGTCTAAAATGAGTTAATTTGTTCATATATAGACACAAAATGACTGCATTTTCATCTGTGCTTTGTCAGCATTTGGAAACTTTTCAGGGAAGAGAAGCAAGTGCTTGATATGAGCAACTGCTTTTTTTGTCACATTTTATTTAATAATGTTGATTAAAAAAATCTATAAAATTTGAACTTGACAACAATGTTTTGTATTTGCCCATATGGAAACGACGACAAATATGATATGGTTCTGATCATGAGTTTTGTCATTCATGGTGTAGAAAACATTGTGGGACAAGGTGAAAGGTGACCAAGTGAAAATGCTGGTCAATTACCAGCATTTTCACCCAAAAATGTTTTGAAAACCTTCTTCGTCTTTATTTTGGTTTTGATAAAACAGACTTGTGTATTATATGGGAATTATTTTTCTCTGAAGCTCACCTGAGCACAAATGACTCGAGGTAAATTGTTGTGATCATGCAGGGTCTGTCATCCAGCACTCGTCATCAATTCTTGTGTGCTGTAAAGGACACATTTTCAGTTTGTTACTCATGAAGCTTGGTCAGAATATTTTGTCTTGATAATATCTCAAATGAGTTTAAAAATGGGGCATTTATGGTCAAAAACTAAGTAAAAACCTTGTGTGCTCTCTGGAGGGCACGTTTTTAGGTTCATTACTCTTGAAAGTTGGTCAAAACCTTTGTTTTGATCTTATCTACAATGGGAAAATGGGCTATATTTGGGTAAAACGTAGGACATTTAGAAAATTTCTAGAAAAAGCTTGTGTACAAGTTAGAGGCATATTTTCATTCCAGCCATTATGAAAGATTGGTAGAATGTTCGCAAAATGGGTCATTATTGGGCAAGACTCAGGTGAGCAACATCAGGGCTGTCATGGCCCTCTTGTCTGTTTGTCACTTGTTCTAGTTTGTGGCATATCTAAAGTTGTCTTGAACAATTATGGGTTAGATTACAAAGCATTGATTAAAGTACATGGCATTTTTTGTGCTTTGATATAGATTGTCTAGACTATGAAACTAATTTTTCTCATCATTGTTTTTCACCATCAGACAGCAAAGATTATACAGTCTGATTTTTACAGCCCTTCTCGCAAAGAGGGAGACAAGGTAGCTCCAGTCTATGTGCATGCCTCTGTGTGTGTATGTTTTTGTCTGGATTTTGTCTTGATTACAACTTCTTCATTTATTGGTGGAATTCTAAATAATCTGGCACAATTGTTTTCCTTCATTAGTAGAATTCCATTTGAAACACTTGGGCAGGTAGGTTAAAGATCAAGGTCACACCTGGAGGTCATCATTTCCTCAAGGCCAATTTGAAATGTTGTCTATGGGCAGTTTTCTAGTTTATTTTTTGGACTAATAACTCAAGTCTGTAATCACCAACCATTCGTAAGAATGTTCTTTGTCTGATTCTTCAAGATTTTCTAACTATGAAGGTAACAGAACTTCTGAATGGCTAAACCTTACCTGGTCCAGCCAATCAGATGTTCTGTTACTTTCATAGATAGAAAATCTTGTAGAAAAAGACAAAGAATGTTCTTAAGAATGGTTGGTGGATACCGATGCTGGAAACCCCAGATTTTAGCTTCAGTGGTAGTATACTTGCCTCTCTGTGGGAGATTCCTTGGGCAAAATAACTCATAGCCTTGTTTAGCAGTGATGAGAACCAGGATGTACATTAATGTCTGAGAAGATGCCATGATGTAATTGAAATAATGTTGAAAATAGCACAAAAGACCTATCATTCAAACACATATGGAGTGCAACAGGCGAAAAGGTGCATTCGGACATTTGCTTAAAGTGTCATCCTGGATTGGCCTGCGCCGTCCACACAGGCTAATCCTGGACGACACTTTACGACTACATTAGATTTTGTGCTACAGTAGACTTGGGTAAAACAGAAAATCACATAAAACCGGAAAGTGTTGTTTCGGATTAGCCTGTGCGGACTACGCAGGCTGATCCGAGACAACACTTTACGCAAATGTCCGAATGACCCTTTTCACGTGTTGCACTCCATATTCTGTGATGTATTTTCACCCAAACATAATATGGTTATAGGTATTTTTATCAGGTGAAAAAATGTTAGACTTGTCGTCATTGAAAAGATTCGCATGTGGTAAGGCTTTGCCAACCTTTACTATATTTTCACAATCTCTGAGGGAAAAAAAATAAAAACAGTGCAGGAAAATAATAAAGTGCTTGCAATGATTTCCTTGGAAAGCAGATACTGGTAGAAGAAGTTTTCTCAGCAGATAGACCCGGACAGTTTAGGGGACTTTTTGGAGTCAAGGTATAGCACAAAATATGAGTCAGTGAAGTATTAATATCAGATTGTTTAGTCTGATCTTTGATCTACACAGCCCAATTATTTTCATGGAGTAAAACACCCAGCTATCACAGTTCTAAGCTTTGTTGGGTCAAAAGATCTTTAATAACCCTTTACCACACAATCCTGAGATTTAACGACCCCAAAAAAAGAAACCATTTCAGACCTTTATAAGAAAAGGAGAAATGCTGGCAACCAGCCCTTTCTCCTTTTTCCACAATGTTTACTTTCCTTTCAGAGACAAATTTCTTTATTTGAAGAGCATTTAACTTGTGGTCTGTAGGTGCTTTTAATTTGGACCAGTCAGAAAGATTGCCATGTGGTAAATGCTTAAAAGATGTGATTGTTCAAACAACTTCTGCACACGTAAAGAACTTGACAGAATAATATGTTATTCACCTCACTTTATTCATGTGTATTTTGCCATCCACTTCATTATATACTGCTTGTGTTGTAATAGTAATTCTTTTGACCTTTGAAATAAAATGGAAATTGCCCAGAACTAATAGAACTGATACAGCCTTTTGATACAGCCTTTCTTTTTGACCCACTCAGGGCACATTATAATCTCATTATATTAAACCCTTTTTCCAGATTGCTATTTATTATCTGCTCTAGTCTTTAACTCATTACCATCCAACAAAATTTTAGGTTTGTCCAAACCAAAAGCATTTGCAGACGACAAAATAAAAGTGACTGAAAATTTGAAATTTGTTTTGTGAAGGGTAGAAAACATTGTGGGAAAAGGAGAAAATGCTGGTAACCAGCATTTTGTCCTTTTCCCACATTGTTTTCTGAAGGATTCTTTTTCAGAGTTGCCAAAAGTAGAGATTGTGAGGTAATGGGTTAAAGCATAGCAGGCTGAATCTTGTTACTTTGATTCAAATGACAGTATAATTAGAAGTTAGATCAAGATCAGACAGCAAAGAAAATGCAGTCTGATGCTAGAAATGTTTGATTTTATTATACATATTTATATACTTTTGTCCACATGTATAATTATGTAATCAAAATAAATATTTTTTCAGCTTAAATTACTGGATTATTCCAAGTGTATGCCATCTTCAAAGGCCAGCAGGTTTCTTTTTTACATAAATTTAGGCCCACAAACCTTTGTTTATTGCCATCTTAGGGCACAGAAGTCTTCAACCCATTACAACCTACAAAAATTTGCTTTTGCCATGCTGCTCGCTGGCTTTGAAGATCATGTAGCAAATAAAGAAATTACTTTGCGAGCAATTTATCCTTTTGCCACAATAGTCTTTATATGTCATAAAATATCAAATTTATTTGTCTATGTAGATCTATTACCCTTTTTTTTCTAGATTTTTTTTTTCAAAATCTTAAGCCTGGACTTTGTTTTAGGGGCTAATGACTTAGTTAAAAACTTTTACAACACAATCGTGTGTTTTAATGACAATGAGGAAGAATCATTTAAAAATATTGTGGGACAAGGAGAAATTGCTGTTAACCAGCATTTTCTTCTTCCATAATGTTTTCCACCATCTCAAGTACTGGTAGAAGAAACTCTGGAAAGCATGGATTATAGGAGACTTCCATAAATTATATTGCTTAAAAATATTTGAAAATAATGTTAAAAGAACAAAGAAACAAATCAAACATTCATTAGCTTTATTTTACAAGTCATACTACATTATGTTTTTCCAATGTAAAAAAGGTAATAGGACAGTGCACTGATTTCTTAGTGCAAACTGACTTCAAGATCTGTACAACAGTTAATCCATTACCACACAATCCCTAATTTTGACGACCCTCAGAAAGAAGCCTTTGGAAAACATTGTGGGAAAGGAGAAAATGCTGGTAATCAGCATTTTCTCCTTTTCCCATAATGTTTCCTACCCCCCACAAATCATATTTCAAATTTTCAGTCACTTTTGTTTCGTCATCTGCAAATACTTTCCATTTGGTAAAGAGTTAATACTGAAGTGCTTGTTGGTCAATAGAATTTGATACCACACAAGAATATAATATTATGTCATATTCTCTGAAATGGGGACTTAATGCATCAGTGTAAGGTTTTGACCTAGGTCAGCTTGCACAGTCCATGCAGGCTGACCTAGGTCCAGACCTTTTGCTGTAGGCCAATTTTCTGTAATGACCATGGACCATTCTACCTCAGGATTCAGATGGTTGTCAGACAAACTTCATTTTATGGATCAATAATTTTGTGATGACTCGGTTGTTATAGTGCACCACAGAGATGCTTTAAGCCCCCTTTTGCTAGAGCATGGCTCATTCGTTATCTATCGCTGCATTAACTCTTTACCACACAGAAGAATTTTAGACCTATCCAAATTGAAAGCATTTGTAGATGACTTCATAGTGGCTTATATGATGCAATTTTTCTTTGATAGAGAAGAAAACTTTGTGGGAAAAAGGAGAAAATGCTGGTAACCTCAGGGGCGTAAAAAGTTGTCATTGTGTGGTAAAGGATTAACCCTTTACCATGCAGCCTGGAGTTTTAACTACCCTGAGAAATAGACCTTTTGAAATTATTGTTGGAAAAGAAGAAAATGCTGGTAACCAGCATTTTCTCCTTTTCCCACAATGTTTTCTAGACTATCTGATTAAAATCTCCATTATTTGTGTCATATAATTTTTGTTGTCTACAAGTGCTGTCATATTAGACCAATCGAAGATATTGGTGTTTGGAGAAAAGCAAACAGACTGAAATTGTTTGTGGTATATTTTATGCATAATATATAACATCATGTCCTCTTCAGAAAATGTTCATTTGCCATTTTAAATGTTACATATGTTTGCTGTCAGCATCTTTTATAATTTAAAACGATAAAAAAAATACTGCTTACTGGTAAGTGGTTTCAATTATTGTTCTTGTTTACCCCTCAGCACAGAATCCCGAGACCAGCCCAGATGGCTCGGTGGTGAGTGTGTTGGACTCATGACCTGGTGGTTAAGAATTTGATACCCGGTTGAGGCGAACTTTCTTTCCTGCGTATTTTCGACTCTCACCTCTGCTTAAGCTTGTGAGAAAAGTAGTCAGTGGCTTTAGAAAGAAAGTAGTGTAAGTACCGATGTGAGAAAGCCAGGAAACACGTGTGTCACAGACCGCCATGATATGACCTTAGCTGTTAAAGTGACATTAAACCCCAATACAACCAAACCAACAGAATCCCGAGGTTTAATCCAAACCCTGCTAAATAACTCAAATGAAATTTTCAATTCGATAGAAAAAACCCCAAATGTTTTTATTTCAAAGTTGGTTTTTTTTTTGGTAAGTAATATCTCCTTATCAGACAGTGTACATCCAAGATCAGACTGTATGCTCTGTGCAGTCTGATCTTGATCTACACTGTCCACAAAAGGTCAGTGAGTCGAACTTAGCAGCATAGTGGTTAACATTTCTGACCATCACCATTTTTTTTTATAACATTGTGGGAAAATAATCATTTCCCGTAATGTTCTCTTCCGTACCAAAGACAAAATAATGTAATTATTTGAACCCACATTTTTTGTTGTCTTCCAATTTGGACAAGGCTAAAATTTTGTTGTGTGTTAATGAGTTAATTATTATTTCAATAATACATAACTAGATACACATCAAACCTGCTTACCTCGTTTTAACTCTGCAGTATGCAGTTTTGCAATTTGTGAAACTAGTTATAGCACTCGTTAACTTTTTTTATCTGGCGACAACATTTTACATTTGTCTGAATTGAGAGCATTAAAGTCACAGTACAGTCCAAATGTAAAAAGGCCTGTTTATAAAATGAAAGTAAAATTCATTTTTACGATGTAAAATATGACAATTATTACGACTTTTAGGATATGAAAGGTGCAGTTTGTAAAAGTTTTGAAATAAACTTCTGACCAAGGTCTACCTGCGCAGTCCGTGCAGACAGACCCGAATCAAAAACTGTTTGCCAGTGCTCAATTTTCTATTTCTTAACCCATTACCACACATACCTACTTTTGACGCCCCTGAGAAAGAAGCCTTTTGAAAACACTATGGGAAAAGGAGAAAATGCTGGTAACCAGCATTTTCTCCTCTTCCCACAGTGTTTCCACCCTTCCCAGAACAATTTTCTATTTTTTAGTCACCTTTATTTTGTCGTCTGCAAATGCTTTCAAATTGGACCAGTCTAAAATGTTCTCGTGTGGTAAAGAGTTAACCCTTTACCCCATGAGGCATTTCTATGGTATCTCTAATTGACCCTAAATAACAGCAAGGATGAAGCTGTTTTTTATGTGTATTATGACACCTTTTGATGGCATAGAAAACATTGTGGCAAAAGGTGAAATTGCTTGTCACGAGCAATTTCACCTTTTGCCACAATGTTTTCCAAAGGCTCATACAAGCAATGTGTAGAAATGAGTATCTATGGAGTAAAGGGTTAAAGGACCAGTCTACACCACATGATTCAGTCGGTTATCCGACTGACAGACTGAATTTTATGGAATCATTATCTATGTATCTTGGTATCATTCATCACAGAGGCACATTCGCCAGAACGCAGATCATATGGTTTGCAACACGCGAAAAGGGACATTCGGACATGTGCGAAAAGTGTCGTCTAGGATCAGCCTGTGCAGTCCGCAGAGGCTAATCCGGGACGACATTTTCCTGTTTAATGCAATTTTCTGTTTTGCGCATGTCTGCTGTAGCACAAAATCGAATGAAGTCGTAAAGTGCCGTCTCGGATTAGCCTGCGCGGACTGCGCAGGCTGATCCGAGACGACACTTTACGCAGATGTCCGAATGTCCCTTTTCGCGTGTTGCACATCAATTATTGTGTTACAAGCCTTTTGCCATTTCGCCACAATGGTTTTAAAAGTGGTCTGCTTCAAAACGACAAGAACTCCCACATCTGATTATGTGTTAATGTTCTCAAGAACGCTTTAAGCTTCCTTTTTCGTGGACGGGGATCCTTCCTGGAGACATGCGTTTTCTACTGCTTTGCCTCTTTGTTACATAAATATTAGCAGTCTGCCTACAGTGCCCTAATAATTATATATTACTCTGAAATACCAGAGTTGAGTAAATTATACCCTATCCTGCAAAATGAAAACTGGATAATCAGTCTACAGTATTTCGTCTACATAAACAGCAGCACGCGTTAAACATCCGGGTCAGAAGTTTCTTGGCGTCCAACCGGAAGTTGATGTTTAGAAAACTGTATATAAGAGGATTGATGGCATTATTTATAAAGTACGATTTTACACAAAACTTGATAATCACTTCCTGTGTGTCCGTTAAATTCTCTTCGAAATCCTTTTTGATGCTCCGCATTACCATAACGATTAAGAATGGCAGAAAACTGATGACATATGCCACTGTCACAGCAAAGAGAACAATGGTCGTACGCGTTACTTTGATAGTACGCTTTTTTGGCGCTTTTAAGCTGTGTGTCGACACGGAAGACTTGCGCCTGTCTTTGCTGTATTTCTTTTTCGGCGTGTTTTCTACTATTTGATCTGAAGACATGTCTGTACTGATTGGATCAGACCCATTATCAATCTGAGGATCGGCAGTCACCTCCTCGGCTGTTGAATGACTTTCCTTTGTTGAACTGTTACTAAATGTTCTTCCCTTAGCATCTGAGTCGATTTGTTCTCCGATTTTAACTTTTTTCTGACGCCATATTTGCAAACCTATTTTACAGTATGTTATTGAGAAGAAAGTAATACAAGCTAGGAAGAGCAGACCGAGAAATCCGTAATACAGACTGGGATAGTGAGTATGGTCCATAGAATCGTCTGTAGAACAGTCAACTCCAACAACATTGGGCTCTAGGTCTGTCGTGGCTCTCCCAAAAATAAAACACGTGGGCCAGGACAAAAGTATGCCTAAACCCATGGCAAGGACGCAGATACGTTTTGCAGAGGAAACAGATATCTGCTGTCCAAGCTTGCAGATTCGCAAATATCTGTCTACTGCCACTGATATTAAAATGACGGAGGATCCAATGGTAGTCACAGATTCTGTAAAACGCAGTAGTTTACAAGCACCGGATGCATAAAACATGTAGGGATAACGGAGATCGGTGATTTCCGTAGGCATTCCTATGATACAGGTCAAAAGGTCAAGAATGGCGAGTGCCATGATGAAAAATGTCGATGAAGCTTTCGAATGTTTGTTACAATATACAAAACACACCAGAATATTTCCAAACGTCCCTATTACAGTAAGTAAGATCATATATACGATCACCGGAATATATAGTTCAGCTTTAGCGTCGTTATATTTGACCAGAATCGCTCTATAATCTTTTTCGGTTGGAACAGATATATTGTTCGTAGTTATTCCAGAAACTACCTGTCCACTTCCATTTCCATTTAAGTCCAAAGGAGGCGACACTGTAAGGATGGTGGTTGCCATGACTGGGGAACTTTCAGAAAATCAAGTTACGTCTGAAATGAAAGAAAAGTAGATCTAACATGATACCAAATGGATGGCTTGTGGTATTCAAACGAGAAGCAAGAGTCGAATTTCTGTCTCAAATGTAAAAAGGGGGCTTTATGCATCAGAATGGAGTATCGACTCAGGTCAGTCTGCACAGTCCGTGCAAGTTAACCTGGGCTGAAACTTTTCTCTATTAGTCAATTTTCTGTATATTCAAGAACTAGTCTACCCGATGATAAGTGGATATTTAGGAAAAGTGACTCTTGGACCCATAATCATAATATGGAGGATTGCTTGGTGTTAAGTTTCAAGGAGGTGTATTAACTCCCATTTTGCCAATACATGACTCAATTAATTATATTTTTATTGTAATCGTATAAATTATACGGTTACATATATTAAATCAGATGTGACGTCATCAGGCTGATTTGAAAACGAATTCTTGCAACAAACGCGAAGTTCCTTGATACGGATATACCATAAAAATACGTTTTTTCTTACGTTTGTCTGTCTAATTTACTGATGATTTAGAAGCTATCAGCTTACTGAGATCAGTTATGATTTTTTTTCAATGTCGGTGAGACTAAAAACACTTGACTAGCTACTTTTAAGCTATGGATAAATAAACCGAATCACCCAATCACTTTCTATGGTCGAAAATTCAAGCCACTGAAACTCAAAGAAACCTTTTTTTCGCTCTTACAAGCTAGACTAAATAAGCAGATGTCTCTTTATGTGTCTGTTTCTCTTAGTCTGTATGTCTTTCTGCCCGTCTGTCTGTCTGTCTGTCTGTCTCTCTCTCTCTCTCGTCAATGAACCCGATGATTTCGAATAAAGATGAATTCTCACGATTGAAATTTACCCAAGGTTACATAGTTTAAAAGGTTTAAAGGGAGAATCACCCGAATGACAGAAGGTCATTGCTAAGTGTTTTTTTCCGTAAAGACACAATACAAGTATCACGATCTTTGACCCTACTCATGTGATCATATCCGACACGCGCTATATTTATCAGTTCGATGATCAGTATTTCTTAGTCATTTGCCCTTTTCACAGACTTCTCTCGCTTTTAAAACCCCTTGAACGAGCGACTGCTATATGTGATAGCGTCTTTCAGGTTACCATTTGATCCCAAAAGAAGGGGAATATTTTCATCAACCGTTTCTAAATGTGTTTTGGACAATAAACTGCATGAGTAGCCATCTGATTGGCTGAGACGTTTTGTATCGGCCAATAAGATGGTTATTTTTGGAATATATTTTTAGCCCGATATTTGAACTATTACAAGTAAATATAGAACATTGACGTCAAGGAAATCTTGCGCAAAGTGCCAATTACTAGATTTCACACAGCGCGTGATTCAAATAGACAGTTCGCAGCCTCTTATATAGGGGTTATCAGAATAAGACGAGCAAGGCGACCGCCAAGGTGTCTCACAGCCGTTTTTCGGACGTGTCGTCTTAATCCTGACCTAGTTTGTTGACCATGATTCATTTCAAGTGTCCTTCTATCAGGAAAATGCGCAGTTTTATCTACTGTTTGTCATGCTTATATATGCAAACTTGTTAGCTGTTCATGACAAGTTAAGTGCCTGGTTTGACCTTCTAAAAGCGGTTCTGATATCACATGAAGGAGAATTCGAAACTGCTACCTAATAACCTCATATTATTAGACAATTCGAAAAATAGACCCCTATTCACCAACCATTCTTAAGAACGTTCATGGTCTCAGTCTCCGGAATTTCTACATTAGAAAATAACACAATTTCTGATTGGCTAAACCAAATGGTTTAGCCAATTAGAAGTTGTGTTATTTTCAAATTTAGACAATCTTGTAGAATAAGACTAAGAATATTCTTAAGAATGGTTGGTGAATACGGACCGTGGTGCCGGTTATACAGAAATATCCTGGAAGGAACAATTAGCAGATAACCGAGACGAAAAGAACGTGCTTATTCAAATTAAAAATAGATGCAGATGTGAGAGCAATAGGTGCAATACTATATCGGCTATTTATAGACCGACCCAAACCAGTAAACCTATTTCTTGTCTTAAGTATAACCCAGTTGTCAACACTATCCAGTGACATGGCGGGGTGGCGACGTGATCTGACACAGCCGTGAACAAGTTTCCAAGTTCCCTGCCACCTGACCGTACAACGAATTCATTATACTGCAAAGTTTTACCCTTTCAAAGCGCGTTAAGAGAAAATTTCACGAATCGAGTATGCTGGCGAAATAGAAATTCCTTTCTGAGTGCCCCAATTCAATGAATACTGACGTCACTGGAAACCGATGTCTCCAAAACGTGCATTTTGGTGCATAAACGTGCAGTCTAGTGATGATTGACGCCGCCATTTTGGATGTTGCGTTGCACGTGTAGTGATGCTTACGGGGCACTCGAAAGGGAAACTGGCTTTACGTGGTTTTTGCCAAGGTACATGATATATGTTTCGGGCATATTAACCAATCAAATCACGAAAAATTTCTTTGCAGTATAATATTAAACGTTATTCTACTGCAAAGGAATTTTTCGTGATCTGATTGGTTAACATATCATGTATCCTGGCAAAAACCACTTAAAGCCAGTTTCCCTTTTGAGTGCCCCGTAAACATCACTACACCTGCAACACAACATCCAAAATGGCGGAGTCGTTCGATCACCAGACTGCACGTTTATGCACCAAATTGCACGGTTCAGTGATGTGATTTTCAGTGACGTCAGTTTTCATTGAATCGGGACACTCAGAAGGGAATTTCTATTTCGTCAGCATACTCGATTCGTGAGATTTTAAAATAGGAAAATTACGCTTAACGAGCTTCGGCACAGGGCGACATGATTCACCACAGCAACCTGATCGTCCCCTGCCACCTGATCGTACAACAAATATTATTATACTGTAAAGAAATTCCTCGTGATCTGATTGGATAATATGCCCCGAACATATAATTGGAGTGCAACACGCGAAAAGGGTCATTCGGACATTTGCGTAAAGTGTCGTCTCGGATCCGCCTGCGCAGTCCGCAGAGGCTAATCCGAAACGACATTTTCCAATTTAATGTGATTTTCTGTTTTACGCAAGACTACTGTAGCACAAAATCTAATGTAGTCGTAAAGTGCCGTCTCGGATTAGCCTGCGCGGACTGCGCAGGCTAATCCGGGACGACACTTTACGCAAATGTCCGAATGCACCTTTTCGCGTGTTGCACTCCATATATCATGTACACTGACAAAAGCAGCTTACCTTTCGGGAGCCCCGTATGCATGACTACACCATCAACACAACATCCAAAATGGCGGCGTCATTCAAAATTAATATCAAGTTTAGGCGCCAAGGTGCACATGTTGGCACGTATTACCAAGGTTTCAGTAATGTCAATTCCTAGTGATGTCAGTTTTTATTGAATTGGGGCACTCAGACAGGAAATTCTACTTCGTCGGCGTATCAAATTTTTAGATAGAATAACAACTGGCAAAATTTCGCTTCACAAACGTTTGAATCGTAAAAATCTGCAATATAACAAAGCCGTTGTACGGTCATGTAGCAGCGAACTTGGAAACTTGTTCACGGCCGTAGTGAATCATGTTGCCCGAAGCCGAAGAAGGCTTGGGGCGACATGGTTCACCACAGCCGTGAATAAGTTTCAAAGTCCCCTGCCACCTAACCGTACAACTAGTAAAGTAGTATTTGCTTCAGTGGTTAATGCAATACTGTATATTTATTTTATCTAGGGGTGCTGATGCTTGATGCGCTGGGATGTCCGTAGATAAACGATTCCCAGTAAAACGGATATAAATAATAGTATTTCGGGAAATAAAATAGATCTTACATTTCAAAGCAAGCTCTCTGACGCACACAAACAAAATGAATGTATTTTTCGTGACCGAAAGCTTACATAAATATGAGCATGATGACTTTATCAATCGTTACATCTAAAAACCATAAATCCAAGGTTTGAGGGAAAGAAGAGGGTTTTTTTTTTTTGTAATATCTAAGACCCATTCATTTCAAAAGCGGTGATAATGTTTCACCTGGTCATACCAAATGTTGTTTAGGTAGAAATGCAAATCTATAAAACAGAACTAGAATAAATCTTAAATACTCGTATAAGCTATGAACTACATTCCCAACTAGGCTATTCATAAGAGTAAATCAAAATACCCGTTCTTTATTTCATGCTTTCCGGTAAGTTATCGAGAAATATCGCTGAAATATTTTTCTGTATATCATGGTTAGGACCAGTGAAAATACTCATCCTTATATTCTGACTCTTCAATTGATGGCGGGAGCAGTTGTTCCTGCGCATTAGCTAATTAGGTAAAATGCGCGAGCCTCACAACCAGATGAAAATATGACGTAATCTACCTTACATTTCCCGCAACCAGATGGAAATATGACGTAATTTACCTTATATTTCTCGCGCTTGACGTAATATTGTAATACGTCGTTATGCGCAGTGGGTACACCCACGGGGAGTAACTGAACAGAACTGTATGGATTTTGATTAAATTACCCAAAGACAGAATTAAGGTAAGACCTGTGTAATGCACTTCCGGTGAACATTGGGCAAAAATTCTAATTGGTTGATGAAAAAAGATAAATAAGGATTTATGCAGAAACAATATTTTTGCACATTTCTAATGGATCAGAAATTTCGTTTATGTCTATCTTGAAACTATTTTTTCATACTTTTGTTTGTTTTCTAAAAAGGGAGGTAATTATTATCTCTTTTTGAATTGAGAATATAGTGGTTTTAGATTTATAAATGATAATTCAAAGAAGGAAAAATGGAAAAAATGAAAAGGTGAAAGTAGTTCAATAATACTCATTTTTAATTATAGCTAATTTTACAGGATGATATTTTAGTGGAAATAGCTGTTTTCCATTACACAGGTCTTATCTTAAAAGCATGAAATGAATTGACAATTTTTATTTCGGTGAAACATCGAGACTTATTTCATCTCGTGAACATCATCGCTAATATTTTCACGAGTGGCGCAGCGACTCGTGAAAATATTACCGATGATGTTCACGGGATGAAATTAATTTCGATCTTCACCGTAAAAAACACAAATATCCTCTATGTATTCTTGTTATTGATTTTTTTGTATGCATAGACATATGACCAAATGCTATATGAAAAGGGGTTTTAATGCATCCCCATAATGCATTGGACCAAGCCAGTCAGTGTCACTTAGTTATGGATCCATGAAACATTATACCATGCAAGTCATCAGATAATTATGGATCCGCTTTCATTTTCAGGTAGACTGGTCCTTGGCCAGAGAGAGATAGAGAGACAGAGACAGAGAGAGACAGAGAGACAGAGAGAGAGAGAGGGAGACAGAGAGAGAGAGAGACAGACAGAGACAGAGACAGAGAGAGAGGCAGACACGGACAAACAAACACAGCGAGAGAGAGAGAGAGAGAGAGAGAGGAGAGAGAGAGAGGGAGAGGGAGAGTCAGAGACAGAGAAAGAGAGGACAGAGAAAGAGAGACAGAGACAGAGAGATAGACAGATAGACAAACAGACAGACGGAGAGAAGGAGACAGAGACAGAGAGAAGGAGAGACAGGACAGAGAGAGAGGGAGGGAGGGAGGGAGGGAGGGAGAGAGAGAGAGAGAGAGAGAGGAGGGGAGGGAGGAAAGCGAGAGACATAGATACAGACAGACAGACAGACAGACAGACAAACAGACAGACAGAGACTAGCTAGGAGAGAGTCCATATTTGAACCTTTGTGTAAATATAAACTTGAATAAATATTTTCTCGTTTTCATAAGTATCGCTATAGTTTTACCCCAGTGAATATTTTTTTTGACATCTAAATGCTGTCTGGGAAAAAAAAAAACATCTGACAGATCGTTAGTAAGATACGGAAAAGTTCGTCCAGTATCTGCCTGACAGTAGATAAACAGTTCCCACAAAATATCTGCTTTTGTTAAGTTTTTTATGGATTGCATACGATGGGGAAAAAAAATAGAGCTTCAGATAAGAGGGAGTGATGGTTTTCTAAAACCGTTATTTCTCTTTCAAACCCTATGTTGTGGGTACTCATTAGAATCGTCTCGATGAGACGATTCTAATGAGAACCCATAACATAGGGTTTAGTGGAGAATTATTAATATTTCCATTTTTGAAATCAAAATCACGCCCTCTATCTGGTGCTCTGAAAAAAGATGTATTATACATGTAACTAGAAGTGCTGAGCTACAGTGACTTGTAAACGCTTGTTCGATACTTTCAGACTGTTACATATAATAATAAGTGAAATGACATTTTGAACTCTTTACCCAAAGACAAAGTTTTAGACTTGTCCAAATTGAAATCATGTGCAGACAACAAAAATACGTGACTCACGTGGCTGGTTACCAGCATTTTCTCCTTTTTTCGCAATGTTTTCGGAAGGCTTTTTCCTCTGGGTTGTAAAAAAAAGGGATTGTTTAGTAAAGAGTTTTAAGCCTAAAAATATCCAAATTTTGATATTTCACAGAAAGTCTTTGGTTAAAAGTGTCTCCGTATCGGACAGTGTAGATCCAAGATCAGATTGCACGTTCTGTGCAGTCTGATCTTGATCTACACTGTCCGCAAAAGATCCTCGAGTCGCACCTAACAGCCGAAGGGTTATTTTTTGTTCTATGACTATTCTAGCAGCAAATATATAAATGTGAACTCGTTCAACGGTCGAAAATACGACCGCTGAAACAAACAGTTTTATCTCGTAGAATTGACTAAAGAATCGGACAGTATAAATCTAAGATCAGACTCTTCGTTCTGTGCAGTCTGATCTTAATCTATGCTGTCCATATTTGAACCCGCTTTCAACCTTTCCTCAGCATTTAAAAGTCGGTATACAAAAAAAAAAAGAAGAAAGAAGTCTCTGTACTCGAAAAAAAAACTGATTATAATAAGCTTTTTGTTCTAACATACCCCATCTCGAGTTACTTATAAACAAACCATTTTGCTTTTATCAGTCAGCACACACTGACGAGAAACCAACTGTTGCTTTTGATTAAATTGATATTTAAGATAGACGCATGCAATTGAAATGTTTAAATATTTGGCTATGACTTTTTTTTGATGGAAAAGCTTTTCGTTGCTTGAAGTTTTCGGTCGACCAGTGGACTATATGCCCTTTCTAAACTGTCGAAATTGCAGAGGTGTCTAAATTGAGAACATTTCTAGCCGGTGTAATGCAGAGAAATGACCCCCATTACAAAATGACCCATGGGTCATTTCTCTACGTAGAATAATGACCCTGGTCATTTTCCTACGTAGTGAAATGAGCTCTGGGGTCATTTCTCTACGCAGAATAATGACCCGGGTCATTTTGTAGGGGAGGGTCATTTCTCTGTATTACACCGGCAATTTAAATGTTGCTTGGACAAAGGCATTTATCTTCTAACGAGTAAAGTACCCAACAAAGAAATAAATGAACAAATGCTTAAGCAGAAAGACAGGGACAGGGTAGGATTCGAATCTGGAACGCACGAATGGCCACCACTACAACCACTGAGCTGAAGGGAATTCTCCCTAACGCAGTTGTTAGGTATGTATTCAACCCTTAAAGCACTGAAAACGACTTAACTTGTTTTTGTGGACTGTGTAGATCAAGATCAGACTGCACAGAACGTGCAGTCTGGTCTTAGATCTACACTGTCCACTATTTTGTTACATATTCTGGCAAAGAAAAAACTTGGTACAGCAATATATCAGATGATTTTCCCACTTAAAAATGTTTTTCTGTTTTAATTCAGCACTTTAAGGGTTAAACCTGGATAAAGCCCAGCTTGAAGGAGAGGTCTTTTGTAACAGTATGGCTTGATAATCTAATATACTTGTTACCTTACATATTCTTACGAACAGAGTCCGTAAAAAGGAAACGAATGAACAAAGGCTTTGCAGAAATATAGGGACCGTTCAGGATTTGAACCTAGAAGGCCCGGACGAAAGGCAAACACCAGAACCACTGAGCTAAAGACAATTCTCCCGAACGCAATTGTTAGGTATTGTAATTAAACCTGGATAAAGCCCAGCTTGAAGGAGAGGTCTCCCGTAAAAACCTTTGCAAAGGTAAAATTATCGTTGAGAAAAGAGATACTGCTGGTTTTCAGCAGTTTCTCCTTTTTTTCCCAAAATGTTTTCAGGAGCATTTTCCTTAGGGTTCGGTAAGGCGTCAATTCAATAGCCTCTTTGCAGACGACAAAATAAAAGTGACTGAAAATTTGAAATTTGTTTTGTAGAGGGTAGAAAACATTGTAGGAAAAGGAGAAAATGCTGGTTACCAGCATTTTCTCCTTTTCCCATAGTGTTTTCCCAAGGCCTCTTTCTCAGGGTCGTCAAAAGTAGGGATTGTGTGGTAATGGGCTAATCTACATTTAGATATTATATATTAGATACATTAGATATTGTCCTATACATTAGACTTGCGTGGAACAGAAAATAACGTAAAAACGGAAAGTGTCGTTTCGGATTAGTCTTTGCGGACTGCGCAGGCTGATCCGGAAAGACACTTTACGCAAATGTCGTAATGCTCCTTTTCACGTGTTGCAGGCCATAGCAACAGTGTAATTTATGTATATCATAAAACAGTATTTCAGCTACTTTTTTAATTCATTTTAAACATTTCTACGTATCTTACATCGACTGAGAAACAAGTTCTTACAACTTATACCAATATGTCTCGATTCTGTTTCCTGTGAAGTACCAGCATTGTCTCCTTTTCCAACAATGTTTTCTAAAGGCTTCTTTCTCAGGATCGTCAAAAATCGTCATTGTGTGGTAATGGGTTAAGGTAAACGCACTTAAGTACATTTGGCGCATCGATGTCTTTGATGCATTCAAACAGTTTTTGAATTTTAGTAAGACAAAGCTATCAGAAGTGGATTGACACTATTATATTTTGATACAATGAAGTTAGAAGAAAATATTCTTACGGAGGTTTTTTTTTTTATTCTTCCAAGTAGATCATTTACCTGACTACAAGAAACTGAACAATGCACTGGGAAAAGGGGTTTAATGCAACACCTTGATGCACCATACCAAACAATAGAATCACTTTATTTTAGAACAACTTACTGAATCATGAAATAGCATGGTACTGGGACATACGGAATACTGATCAAGATCAAAAAGTATCGACCCATGGGTCGATACTTTTTGCAGATGCACTTAAACCCCTTTTTCACAGAGCATAGCTTATCTACAACGAACAGGGAATGCTGCAGTAAGTATCCCATAATACACATGTACATGTAAACAAACGGTTATTTTCAGTTGAAAAAAAAAAACACACACACACACACACGTTGCAGCATCCTCGATGTTTTCATCAGACTATCTGACAAAGTATGTTTTAGAATTTAGATCAAAGATTAGAATGCACCTTCATTATATTCTGATATCCAGATCAATCCAGATTAAATGCAAATAGAGGTTATTTCAAGCATTGTGAGAGTACAATGTTGCAACAAAGACGGGCAAAGGTGCATTTACCGTTTCCGCGCACCGAATGCGCACTGTTTCTATAAGAATGAAAAAAAAAACAACTGTCAAAATAACAATCAAATAGAAATACCTTCCTTCAGACATACGTTTGTATGTAGATGAAATAATAACCTTCTGCTGCAGAGGGGGAAAATGTATTATCCACGCTTCTCTTTTTCACAATATAATTATATCTCAGACATTTACATTCAGTGCTAGTCTAATATCAATTAAGATTCTTATCTAAATCTAGATTATCTGCAATTAAAGGGTAATTTTTTTGCATTGTAAGTAAAGGTTGTATTATGCAAAGGACGACGAAAAATCGTATTTACCGTTTCTGTGCACCGAATATCCGCGTGTTTATAACCAGTCACAGGAAGTGAATGTCATGTTTATCCGTCAACTGATAGAGCCAGTCTGATCGCGTCAAGTTAGCAGCGTTTGTGGTTATATCGGGACGAGTACCACTTGTCTCCTCTCTGGACGCCGATATTTAGGACTTTTTCCTTTAGACAAACAATTGAAATTGGGAAAAATTATGTGAAAAGAGGCATTCATACATTTGCAAAAAACATCGATTCAAGTCAGCCTGCGCAGTCCGCGCAGGCTGACATGAATCGAAACATTTTGCTTTTTGTTGAATGTTCTGCATGTTAAAGGGCCTGCTGCCTTCTTCGATTCATACTCAAGGAATACTATTACGTTATTTCATTGTTCCGGGCTATTCTTCGAATTATCGCGTAATATATTGGTTATTAAGAAATTCTCTTAACCCGTTTTTAGAATATTATTATAAAAGTTTCCAGTAGATAGCCAAAATTCGAAATTTTGCGATTTCAAAATTCCTTTTCACGAAACGCTGCAAAGTATCACACAATATTTTTAGATCCAAGTTCAGACCACAAGGTCAGAGAATTTTTAATTCCGCACGTGCGTACTATTCTCAGAATCAAAGATGACTGGCCGTCTGGTGCATAGGCTACTTTTTCGTAGGCCCAAGTCTTGTTTTGCTATTGTTACGGTGTTCACCGGAAGTAAAAGGTCGCGTTGCTGTAAACAACACGTATACTTGCCCGATGAAAAGCAGCGACGTAGGAAGCAAATCAAGATTGGGGGGTGGCTAACTTCGAAATACTGAGATTTTTTGCGTGGTTGTTTCATTGCGCTGAGAACTCGTATTTTAGTTACTATGATTTTCAAAATTATTGGGGGGCTGAGCCCCCCCCAGCCCCCCCCCCTGTTCCTACGGGCCTGAAAAGTAAATCTCTACCGCCATCTAAGAGTTATGTAATTGTTGTTATACCTTCTTTGATTAGCAAAATTGTTGTAGAAATACCTTTGACTCATCCTCGGATACCCCGGGGTCTCCCTATTTGCTACGCTACATCGACCCCTGGGACAATTAATTGAATTTCCCTCGCTTTACCGCTGGCCGAATGCTGGCTTTTCATTGGTTCTATCATCATTTTGTGATGGGCGAGTGGACTGTACGCTATGACGTTTCGTAACGATTTTCGGCGGCTGATTCAAAGTTTTATTAGTCAATTGTCCCAGGGGTCGATGTAGCGTAGCAAATAAGGAGACCCCGGGGTATCCGAGGATGCCTTTGACTACTTTTATTTAGCTTATTAGCTTATTAATTTTCGATTAACTCTCTACTAGACGACATTGATATCTAGAATTGCTTAAACTGAAGGCATTTGGAAATGAAAAGTTAAATGTGGCTCAAATGACAGAATATTTTTATGGAGGAACTCTTTGCGGGAGAAAATCAAAATTGTTAGAAGCCAACATTTTCTCCTATTCCCACAATGTTTTCAAAAGCCTTTTACTTCCGGGTCATTAAAACCGAGATCGTTTGGTAGACGAAAATGGCAATTGTTAGTACCTGCTAAACAAGTTCCACCCGTCTTGTTTCGATTACTTTTGAAAGCATTTTGCCAAAAAGAAAACGTTCTCCGTGATTTGACAATGTGTTCTATCACCAAACTTTGATTCGTACTAATCCTTAAATTAAGAAAAAGATATTTTCGAAGTTTTGAAGTTTGTTCGCTACGGGATTATTTTCAAGAGGTCATGCACTAATTTTCGTCGAGATGAAAAAACATATATTTTTTGTCATATTCATATACAAGAATAGAAACAACGCTTTAATTAGTACAGATACTTTGAGTCATATCATTCACAATGACTTCCGATGCCCCTTCAAGTCCACTTTTGAAGTTCAAATCGCGTGTAGGTCATCAAGTTTTAAAGAGGGTGTAAGAATACTGTGTTAGGGTGAAAACTGATAGGCCGTGGGAACCGAGTCGCTTAATTTTTCTTTGCCGACGATATAAGTTCGACTTTTTTGCAGGGTCCATATGGTGATTTCCACCGCATTTGGCGATACCTTTGATCTGATTTTAGAGTGAAATTTATGGATAATGCATATCAAAGATCAGGCTGCATGTTTTCTTCAGTCTGATCATTGATCTACGTCATCCACAAAAGCTACTAAGTGTTTACCACACGAGAAAATTTTAGACTGGTCCAAATTGAAAGCATTTGCAGACGACAAAATAAAGGTGACTGAAATATTGAAATTTGTTCTGGGAAGGGTAGAAAACACTGTGGGAAAAGGAGAAAATGCTGGTAAGTGTTTTCAAAAGGCTTCTTTCTCAGGGGCGTCAAAAGTAGGGATTGTGTGGTAATGGGTTAAGTCACACCACTTACAGTTAAAGTGTTTCTGCACTTTTGTTCGACTTGCACTTAAAGCGTGCAAATATGTACCATTGTGAACATGTCAATTGTCTTTCTTCTCTGACGACTGTCGTCTGTCTGTGTGTCTGCGTGTGTGTGTGTCTCTCTCTCACTCTCTCTCTCTCTCTTTCTCGCGCGCCCGCTCTCTTGTCGCACAAGCATTCGAACAATGTTTGCGCATTAACCCGATTTTTTTTAGGCATAGATGTTTAAATTGACTGTAGACCTTCTTTGTCTGAATTAGTCTCGTATAAATAGTGAGTGAAATGCTATCAGTATAAAACTCATTTTCATTCCGCAGGGCTTTTCGCAAGTTTGTTTGCGGACCCATTTGTGACGTCAAAATGAAAGCATTGCCATTTTCAATATATACCCCATTGCACCCATTCACACTCGAAATAACAATGGGATATGTCTTGCCCCATTTGTAATTAAGTATTCTTATGCACACTGCGTAGGCTGACCTGGGTAGACGCACCATTTCAACAGAAACTCTTCTTTTTCCAACAATGAGTCCGATCAACCTCTTATCTTGAAAAATAAATGTATCTAATTCAAAATTAAAGTTGTCAACCGTTGTCTGCGTATGTCATACTCTTACAAGTTTAGACCTGTCTGCTTTGACGTATTACTCCTCCATAAAGAAGCAATAAAGAAAATATCAATACGTTCGAGGAGAAATCAGGGCCCGTATTCACCAACCATTCTTGAGAATATTCTTAGTCTTATTCTCCAAGATTTTCTACGTTTGTAAGTAACGCAACTTCTGATTGGCTAAACCGAATGGTTTAGCCAATCAGAAGTTGTGTTGCTTACAAATGTAGGAAAATCTGGAGAATAAGACAAAGAACGTTCTTAAGAATGGTTGGTGAATACGGGCCCAGGCCTGCTTTAGTTCCAGATTTCTCTAAATTGCTGATCACAGCTGAATGAATCGCACCAGGTAGCGTTTTATTGAGTAAACGTTCATTTCAATTAGTTGAAATTCAAAGTAACGGTTGCCGCGTAGAAAAGTAGTCCGGTTCTGTACCCAGAATGCCCAACTTAGATAGATGTGTATTTGTAGAATGCCATCTAGCGGGAGATAATGAGCTGCTAACAGTATGCAAAATAATCGGGAAAAAAGAAGTATTTGCCGGCTTGGATACTTTTAATATTTTTTTAGTCTTATTGAATCATAAAAGAGTTTCACAATTTATATTCCAGTTCCTGTCACACAGTCCATTTTTTGAAAAAAAGATCTTTCATGTAAATATTTCACACGCTCTGCCGCTACTGTTCTATCAAATCTGGCTACTCGATTAGAATTAGCCCACTTAAACGGGGGCAAGAGGGGTTAGCCATTTACTTAACATGTAATTGAGTAATTCTACACCAATAGCAGCTGAACTAACCCTTTCGTAGAAATCCCAAATTTCAAACTCCTCAGCAAAAAGCTTTTGAAAGCACTGTGGGAAAAGGTAGAAAATGCTGATACCAGCATTTTCTCCTTTTTCCCACAATGCTTTCTTTGTTTTCTACTCTCTCTGATAAAGACTTTCGTCGTTTGTGCCATTTTGAATTTGTCGTCCGCCAATTCTTCCAATTTGGACCTAAGAAATTGTCGTCTGGTGAAAAGGTTAGGATATTATTCATAAATGTAAACATACTTCAGACTTGGGCAAGCTACGCGAACTGAAACACGTAAACCCAAAATAGATCACCTGGAGCGGGGTGAGAAAGAAAGTAGAGGAAGCGGAAATAAGTTGTTGTTGTTTTTTTCAGTGGTGTATCCTGTTGCTTTCCACATTATTCTATGTATTCTTTGTATGGTGTTTAGCGCTGTTTTCAACATAATTTCGTTACATCGCAACGGCCAGTGCACCTATCCATGCTTTCCTTGAATTTCTCCTACCAGTACTCTGCACAATACTCTTTTCAAGCCACTAGCTGATTTCCCACTTAAATATCGTCGAAACAATGGCCAACGGCGAGAGAGCAATAATCCTGTTGCAAAGACTATCATAAATCCTCGGAAAGAAATTGGCCCCGCCGGAGATCGAACCTTTGACCATCTGTTCTAAAGTAGCTCATGCTAATCCGTGTATGGTCATGCCCATGGAAAGGTAAATGTGACCAGCCCCCGCTAGCAGGAAACGAACTGGAATTTAATGATAACTAAACCTGGGATTTAAGCTGTCTTTCAGGGAAAAATACCATAGACTCGCGACCTCTGTAGACGACTATGAATACAATCCTCTGACACTTAGGCAGATTCCTTCTTTTGCAGACCTAGGTCCGTATTCACCAACCATTCTTAAGAATATTCTTGGTCTTATTCTCCAAGATTTTCTGGCTGTGAAAGTAACAGAACTTCTGATTGGCTAAACCGATTGGTTTAGCCAATCAGAAGTTCTATTACTTTCACATCGACAAAATTCTGAAGAATAAGCCTAAGAATGTTCTTTAAGAATGGTTGGTGAATACGGACCCTGATTAACTCTTTACCCGACTTTTAACACCCATGGGTAAGAAGACTTTTGAAAATATTGTGGGGAAAGGAGAAATTGCTGGTGGCCAGCATTTTCTCCTTTTCCTACAACGTTTTCTTCCCTGTCAAAGAAAAATTGCACCATCTGACCCACACTGATATTGTTGTCTGCAAATGCTTTCAATTTGGACCAGTCATATAATATGTCGTTTGGTGAAGAGTTAATTCATTATCAAATGACAAAATTTAAGATTTGTCCAAATCGAAAGCATCTACAGACAACAAAAGAAAAGTGACTAAAAATTGAATTTTGTTTTGTGAACGATAGAAAACATTGTCAGTAAAGGAGAAAATGCTGGTTACCAGCATATTCTTTTTTTCACTAAATATTTTCTGAAGGCTTTTTTTTTCAGGGTAGTCAAATGTAGGGATTGTGTGGTAATGAGTTAAATAAGAAGACGGTATGAATACAAGATCAAACTGCACTTTTTGAGCAGTCTGATCTTGAATCTATTCCGTCTGTAAAAGCTCATGTCTTCTCCACTGGTGCCAAGAGCTTTAACTATAGTGCCAGCGAGACCCCGGGGACTGACTGCACTCTTTTTTTTCCGAATAAAACGAAAATTAAAAAAATGTTGAAATTTCACATGAACAAATAAACGTACAATAAAGTGGTAAGTAAATTGACAAGTATATTGACAGATACAGTTACAGAAATACGATAAACCTTCGAATTCCGACAATTCAATAGTTTGAACACATCGATTAAGGATAAGGTATCGCAATAGAATTCGTGTAATATCGCCTTTCATCGCCAAAAATCGTACTGATTTGGCAAAGACTCGGATAATCTGTAATCGGTGCGGGGAACCAGGGTCTATCGGCAGATCAATTACAGATTACCCGACTCATAGCCAAATCCGTACGATTAACAACCGACTTAATCATATGGTAGACTGGTCCTTTGACATACAAAAAATTGACCAATAGCGAAAAGTTTCGGCCAAAATTAGGCTGTGCAGTCCGTGCAGGCTGACCTGAGTCATTAATTTTTGCAGATGCATTAACCCCCCTTTTCACACAGCGTGGCTATTCCTTTTTTTAAACAGTGACTCGAATTTGACAGAAGTAGTGTCAAAAAGACAGGAGGAATCCTCGGTTTTCGGAGCAAAATCCTCGTAGAGCAAAATCCTCGGAGAGCAAAATCTTCGTTGATCTGATGACGTCAATCCATTGATTTTACGCACTTTTTCAGGCTTGTTTAGCTGTTTTCAGTTCATCGATGATGTGATAACAGAACGTATAAAATCCATTGATTTTACTCATTGAAGAACAAGAACAAATTCCTGCAGCATTTAGTTACAAAAGGTAAATAAAGACGAGAACAGTTTTTGGTTTATTCAGCGAATCATACGCAAGAGGAAGTGAAACAAGAAGCTTCAGTAATTTGTCGAGTGGCAAGGACTTCCGAAGACATTTAGTAGCTGGATAGACGCAGATGAGGTCAAAGACGTTGGTGAAAACGTGCCGTAAACAGACATGAGTCTATATATCTATGTTCAAAGTAATGGGAGCAAAGCTTACTCGAAAATAATCAAGTCTTTAAATTTAAAATACATTCAAAGCCTTATTTTTCAGTACCGGGGATTTGGAAAGTGGTACTAGTTCAGTTTAGCGCCAAGGAAAAAGCAAAATCTAAGCCATGGGATGGTAATAACATATATTCATATCTTTGCAAGTGAAGTATTGTGCGCAGATAACAAAGACCATTGCTGAGACGAATTGAAAAAAATGAAAAAATCCGAGAAGAACTACGCATTTGACATTCCGTTCTATGTTCCTGTCAAATGAAGTGAAGCTTCTTGTTTCACTTCCTCTTTCGTATGATGCGCTGAATAAACCACAAACTGTTTTCGTCTTTATTGACCTTTTGTAACTAAAAGCTGCAGGATTTTGTTCTTCAAAGTAATACTTATCTAATAAAATTTCTTTTTTCTGATCATCCATCTCTAACAGCAAAACAAAAGATTGAAAACATGCGTAAAATCAACTGATTTTTATACGTTCTGTTATGACGTCATCGATGCACTGAAAACAGCTAAACAAAAGATTGAAAAAATGTGTAAAATCTATGTATTGACGTCATCAGATCACCGAAGATTTTGCGCAACGAGGATTTTGCTCAGAATCCCGACAATTCCTCCTGTACTTTGACCCTACTAACAGAGTGTACAGTAACTTATTAGCGTACACTGAAACGAACTCCTAAACGGCAACTTTCAGCTATAATTTCCTCTAGACCTTTACTCACGTCCTCTACCTATAAAAGGGACAGCTTATTTGGTTTCATTTTTTTTGCATAATAGTTGACCCGTCTGAAAATATACTTAACCCATTACCACTCAATCCCTACTTTTGACGCCCCTGAGAAAAAAACCTTTTGAAAACACTGTGGGAAAAGGAGAAAATGCTGGTAACCAGCATTTTCTCCTTTTCCCACAGTGTTTTCTACCCTTCCCAGAACAAATTTCTATTTTTCAGTCACCTTTATTTTGTTGTCTGCAAATGCTTTCAATTTGGACCAGTCCAAAATTTTCTCGTGTGGTAATGAGTTAAGCTAAATGCTGAGAGGGATTCATTCAATTTTTATCGCAGAAGAAACTTATTCGTCGCTCATTCACTCAACACTGTAAATTGAAAATTCAAGCTTTTTAAAACCTCGTGTTGGTTTTTTCGGATAACATTTTTTTTCACAGAAAATATTTTTTATCTTTTTCTTATTTCTTACAAAAGTTCAGTATTTTATGCTTCTCTTTTTTAGACCATTTTGCCTGGTAGACACCACGCATGCGCAAACAACCAGTTTTCTTTTTTTGAAAAAAAAAGTCCTCATAATGGCAATTTCGAGAATCTTTTCATCACAATTTCATGGTTAACGTCTAGATATATGTCACAATTTATTTTTTTAACATTTTTTTACTTGCTCCAATGTATATGAAAAACAAAAGTGGCCGTTTAGAAGTTCGTTTCAGTGTAGCAATATCATAATCTGAAAGGTTATGAATTAATACTGTCTGCAATTTGGACGCAAGAATGGTTTATTTTTGGCTGCTAGCGTGCCTATAAATTTGTAAGTCGTATCTGTTGGTCTAAAACAAGCACGTACAGTAATATGTACGAGCCATGCTCTGTGAAAAGGTGGCTTAACTCTTTACCAAAAGGCAAAACTTTTGACTGGTCCAAATTGAAAGCATTTGCAGACGACAAAATGAATGTGACTAAAGAATTAAAATTTGTTTTAAGAAGGGAAGAAAACATTGAGGGAAAAGGAGAAAATGCTGGTAACCAGCATTTTCTCCTTTTCCCTCAATGTTTTCGAAAGGCTTCTTTCACAGGGGTGTTATAAGTCGGGATCGTGTGGTTAAGGATTAATGGGTCTGCGAAAGGTGTCGACCCAAGTCAACCATCAACTGCAGTCCGCGCAGGCTAACCTGGGCCGAAGCTTTTTTCTTTCGGTTTTGGTCAATTTTCTGTATGTCTGAGCACAGGCCTTTGAATTTCTATTCATCCATCCAAGAATAATAAAATTTTCTTTGGTCGATCTTTGTACACTTATGAAAGCATATATTGGTGCATCGCCTGTATGTATTACGGAATAGTGAAATTTTCAACACCGTTACTATATATAGCACAGTGGCAACTGCCTCTTTGCCGTATATAATATAGAATAAAGAGGGAATCACCGATGTGCTATTTATAGCAACGGTGTCCGATAAAAAAGATTCTTCTTTAATCCCTTGATAGAACAATGAAAAATTCTTTATCCCGTAATAGACCAATGGAATTTCAGAGGCCTGCGGTCTGAGGAACATTCTACCTCATGTTTCCATTTGTTGTTAGACAAAATAAATTTCATGGATCCGTGATAATGCAATGACTTGCTTGGTATGATGTATCACGCAGAAACATTAAGCCCCCTTTTTGCGGAGCATGGCTCATATAAACTTGCTCTTTTTCACTGCACTATTTGTCGATTTTCAAAATAGGCTCTTATGAAAGGCATAGGTAATGATCAGACTGCATGGGACGTGCAGCCTGATCATTGATCTATGTATACTCCTCTTGCAGATCTGTTAATAATTCACCACCAAATTGATATATCCGGAACGGACATCTAAAATTTCGTTTACCTCGAACTTCGAAAAAGAGTTGCTTTTAGTTAATTGCAAGCAAACGAGTTACCTGAAAAACTAAATTTTATATGAATAATAAAAGTATCACCATATTACCTTTAAAGATTTTAAATCCGAAACATTGGTGGAATATTTCTCATTTAAAATTACATATACACGTAGATCTATATCATATCAACTGTAATATGACCAATACAAACGCACTCTGAAACCATTCAACCCTTTATCAAACGACAAAATGCTGGACTAGTCCAATTTTAACACATTTGCAGACAACAAAGTAAATTTGGCTCACGTTATGAACGTTGTCTTGAAAGGTAAGAAAACATTGTGAAAAAAGAGAAAATGCTGTTTATCAGCATTTTCTCATTTTTCCACAATGTTTTCAGTTTTTTTATCGTGAGGGACTGGTTGGTATAGGGTCAACCCTTCACTAAAAAAAACGATAACTTACTTTCATAAGCCTGATAAAGAATACTTTTGAAAACATCATGGAAAAAGAAGAAACTGCTCGTAATGAGCACTTCTTTTCCCATAATGACCGCTACCTAATTTTAGCCATATTTATTCGATCGTCTGCTGATGCTTTGAAAAATAGATAGCTCTAAATTTTGTCGTCTGGGGGGTGGGGGCGTGGGGGGGGGGGGGAAGTTAATGATCACAGGGACCTTTCACAGAGCCAGCTGAATAAAATAGACATTTTCTATTTAGTCAAACAGTAACAAATATTCTAACTTTCAGACAGATTTGGTCAGACAATTTAAATTAAAAACAGCGGGTAATTTAAATCTAATATTAGAGGGTACACTCATTATCCTAGCAGTCCGATCTTAATCCACACTGTACAGAAAAGCCAATGATATTTAGGGGTTAATAGTATACTATGATCGAAGTTACCCCGGGGCGACAGGCGCGATTGATTTTCGAGTTGAAAATTTGACATGTTGTATGACGAAATCTGAGTAATCGAAACTGTTTCCAGTTATTTCCTTTATACACGAAATTTATTCTTGCTTAACTATTAACCAAATGACAAATAGTTGGAGTCGTCCAAATTGAAAGTACTATCTTGAAAGGATTGAAAACTTAGAATTGGAATGTATTTGCAGACGAGAAAAAAATTAATGCAAATACCTTCGCTCTTTTCCAGACATTCTTTCTCTTTAGGATACATATTGAAAAAATATAAGACTTAAATGTGGCTAAACTGATTGAATTAGTACTGCATTTTTTTTTTTTTTATAAATTTATATTTCAAAACTACGGTGGCACAAAAGTGACATGGAAGATATATTCTATAATACGTGCGCACGCAGAAGCTAATACGTGCGCACGTAATAAGTAATACGTGTGCACGCAGTACTATTACGTGCGCACGCAGTAGCTAATACGTGCACACGTAATAACTAAAACGTGCGAACGTAATACTGTTGCGTGCGCACGTATTAGCTAATACGTGCGCACGTAATAGTATTAGTTATTACGTGCGCACGTATTAGCTACTGCGTGCGCACGTAATACTACTGCGTGCGCACGTATTACTTATTACGTGCGCACGTATTAGCTACTGCGTGCGCACGTAATAACTAATACGTGCGCACGTATTAGCTACTGCGTGTGCACGTAGTATAAAATATATCTTCCATGTCACTTTTGTGCCACCGTACAAAACTGATCAATAACCTTTCAGTATTGAAACCTTAACCTTTTACCACACGATTCCAATTTTTAACGACCTACACGGAGAAGCCTTTTAAAAATATAGTGGAAAAAGGAGAAACGCTGGTGACCAGCATTTTCTCATTTTCCGGCAATGTTTTCCGAATCTTTCGTGGGGGTCAAACCAGGTATTGTATATAAGATTCAAGGTCAAACAGGGGATTGTATGGTAAAAAAGATACACAATTGAAAGCTTTTTTTCTCAAGTTCGTAAAACAGGGCATTGCTTGATAAAGGGTAAAAGATTCATACTTGTACATCGATGCAAGTTAAAACAATGTGACAAAATACGTCAACTGCAGAGAGGCTACGGAGTGAGGGGAAGGAGTGTCAATGTATTTGTCATTTTTGTTTCTTAGCAACTCGTAAATTAATTAGATATCCTTCTTTTGACCCTTAGGCTGCTAAGCGCTACTCAGGGACCTTTTGCGGAAAGTGTAGATCATGATCTGACTGCGCAGAACGTGCAGTCTGATCTTAGATCTTCACTGTCCGATAAGAAGATATGCGTTTCTCACCGTATTACTTTAAAATAGCAAAAATTCGGATTTTACCATCGGCTTGAAAGTTTTAATGTCATTTCGTCGGTTTACTTCAAAAAACCTCGTAACTACAGCTTGATACAAGCTGTAATTACGAGGTTTTTTAAGTAAACCGACGATTTATTTAGCAGGAGAAATGTCACTGATCGCACGCGAAAACATTGTGACAAAAATGCTTGCTACAGGCAATTACAACATTCTTATTGCAACATTTATTTTTTTTTCTGCAGAAAAACGAAATCAGACGTCTATGCAGAGGTATTGTACAAGTATTTGTCGAATTTTTACGACATTTTAATTTTTTACCAGACTACAAAACTTTAGACTTGTCAAATATAAAAAGGATTTGCAGACGACAAATAAAATATGGTTTAAATAATGACATTTATTTAAGAGAAAAGGGTAGGAAACATTGTGGAACAAAGGAGAAAATGCTGGTCACCAGCATTTTCTCCTTTTTCTACAATGTTTTCAAAATCCATCTCCGTCTAGGTCGTTAAAAACTGAAAATCGCTTGATTAAGGGTTGAGGTTACAGTTTTTAATGGCCATTGATCGGTTTTGAAATAAAAATTTGTACGCCTTCCGAAATGACCTACCCTTGCAGCGCTGAAGAAAAATATCCCAGCTTTGAAACAAGATTAAACTGAACAGAACATGCCGTCTGATCTGGAGACTACAAAGTCTGATTTCCCGACAGACACTAGGACCAAAAAAACATTTAATTCAATCTGTATTGGTATTCTTTTTAATTGACGAATTTGATATTTTCATCTTAATTGTTCGACGTTATGAGGGGCAAATAGTCTAGCGAGATTTTATCCAAATATTTTCATTAAAAATGTCAATATATCGGAAATATAATTTGAAGTTTTATGTCTCAAGTCCCTTGGGTAGATCTATATTACAAATTTGTATGGCATTATTTCTAAAACATATATTTTTCGATGTGGTTGTAATGATTGGAATTTAGCTACTTCGTCAGCAGGGTACTAGCCGTGAATGATCGTGATTTCGGACATGCATATTCTGCGGACCGAATTGCGGGCCCATTTGAAATACAAAATTTTGAGAGTTTCTACTATAAATCGATACCTCGCCGCGTTTATTCACAACTTAGTAAATAGATATGATAGGAAATAATTCTTTCCTTGAACTAAATGACCTGCAACACGCGAAAAAGGGCATTCGGACATTTGCGTAAAGTTTCGTCTCGGATTAGCCTAAGCAGTCCCGACAGGCTAATCCGAAACGACACATTCCGTTTATATGTAATTTTCTGTTTTTATGCAGGTCAACTGTAGCACAAAATCTAATGTAGGCGTAGTGTCGTCTCGGATTAGCCTGCGCGGACTGCGCAGGCTGATCCCAGACGGCACTATACGCATATGTCTGAATGCCCCTTTTTGCGTGTTGCAGGCCAGGTAATGTTTATGCCTTATGTTATATCCATTTCTGTACAGTCTATAAGTATTCTCACACCAATTGTTTTCAGCAGAAACTGCTCCTTTTCCAATTGAAGATTTCAGTTTTCAAGAGTATGCAAACAACGAGGCAATTAATGGCTTGAATGGTTTGGACATGGGTGGATACTTTTTGTAGCTACATTTTATAAAGTTATCATGATACCTATGTCGTATCTCGTGGCATAAATATACCACTATATGTTTGCTATCAGTAAATTTTATGCGTCAAAAGTTTTTTTTTTTTTTAGATTTTCCACCGATAAAGAATAAGCCTAACTTAGGACAAAACTAAAAATCAGCAAATACAAGAAATTCTCACCTAGACTTCAGCCCAATATTATCCACTGCAACTTCGCTGACTTTGAAGAAATGTATTTTTTATAATCTTTTGAAATTCATGCATACACCGTTTTTACAAAAGAATATATGATATTCCTAACAAGGCACATCTATCGCTATCAACGTCTCGATTTCGTTTGGTATTCGTCTCGAGTAATTTGTGCTACACCAACGTCTGGCATTACAGGCATTCAGTTAACACTTAGCCAGCTAAGCGCGACTTACTGACCTTTTGCGGACAATGTAGATCAAGACCAGACTGCACAGAACGTGCAGTCTGATCTTGGATCTAAACTGTTCGATGAGATGACATCATTCTCAAAAAAAAAAAGGTATCTTTGAGATAGGTGGAAGAAGGTTTTTAGTATCAAGTTGAAAGTTTCCTTTCATTTATTTAGCACGATAAAGGTTAATGACAATTTCCATAAATATGTTTCGACCCTTTTCCAAACGGCTATGCGTTTTAACGACCTTGAAAACCAATGCAGTATTAAAACATTACAGGGAAAAAAGAGAAAAAGTTGGCTAACAAGACTAGCTTCTTTTCTACTTTTGCTAAGACAAGGTCCTATAATTAAGCGACATTGATTTTGTCTTCAGAAAATGCTATCAAATTGGAAAAGTTTAAAATTTTGTCGTTTGGTAAAGAGTTAACCCTTTACCAATGATTCAGCATTTTAAAGACTGAGTTGAAGACACAAAGATTTTCAGATTAGACAATGGCAAAAAAGCTTGTTACAGACATTTTGTCTTTTTCAGACGATGATTTTCACCCTTTCGTGGTGAAATTCTATTATTTGAAACATACATAATTTGACGACTACGAATTTCGATCAAATTTGACAAGTTTAGAATTGTGTCGTCGACTGAACACTTAAAAGGTTCCTACTCTACTGAATCTATTAATGGTTTAAGTCTCCTTACAATCACAAGATTTCAGACTTGCCCAAATCGAAAGCATTTGCAGACGACAAATTAAATGTGGCTCCTTTCTTAAGATTAGTCTTTGGAAAGGTAGAAAACATCACAAGAAAAGGAGACAATTTTGGTTACCAGCATATTCTCCTTTTTCCATCATGATTTCAAAAGCCTTTTCTCCAGTGTCGTAAACTCTTTACCAAACGACAAAATTTTAGACTGGTCCAAATTGAAAGCACTCGCAGACGACAAAATAAACGTAACTCAAAAATTGAAATTTCCTTCCAGCAAGTTAGAAAACATTGTGGGAAAAAGGAGAAAATGCTGGTTACCAGCATTTTCTCCTTTTTTCCACAATGTTTTCAAAAGGCTTTTACCTCTGGGCCATAAAAACCAGGTATTGTATGGTAAAGGGTTAAAACACGGATTGTTTGGTAAAGTGTTAGATGCAATGGCATTAGTTTGGCGCTAAGTTAAGAGTCCGGAATCTTGAGCTGCAGACGCACTGAGGGTTTCTATACTCGTAAATCAATGAGCCACGGCATAAATCCTTTAACTCTTTACCAAACGACAAAATTTTAGACTAGTCTAAACTGAAAGCAGTTGCAGATGACAACCTAAGTATGGCTCAAAAATTGAAATTTGTCTTGGGAAGGGTAGAAAACTTTGTGAGAAAAGGGAAAATGCTGGTTACCAGCATATTCTCCTTTTCATACAATGTTTTCTAAAGGCTTCTTTCTCAGAGTCATCAGGGATTGTGTTGTAAAAAATGGGTTAATTCTTTTTTACCAAAAAACCCGTAGCTTTAATTACCCCTAAGGAAAAGCATTTTGAAAACAATGTGGGGAAAGGAGAAAATGCTGGGAACCAGCATTTTCTCCTTTCCCCGCAATGTTTTCTATCTTTCTAAAATCAAATACAATTAGGTACGTACTTTTGAGTTACATTTATCTTATCGTCTGCAAAAGCTTTGAATTTAGACAAGTCTAAAAAATTTGTCGTTTGGCAAAGGCTTAAAACATCACACCGGGTTCGAAAAACCATACAAGGCTTTTGAAAACCCTGTGGGAAATGGAGAAATTGCTTGTTACAAGCATGTTGTAGTTTAACCACTATTTAAGCCCAGTCTAAATTGTCGTCTGCGAATGCTTTTAATTTCGAACAGTCTTTAAGGTAAAGAGTTGACGTTTGATTGCAGCAGACGACAACGTTCGTACTGCAACAGATCACTTTTGATAAGCTATTTAGCAGGCGACACAGTTTTGTTCAAATCTTAACACTTTACCACATGATAAACATTTTAGACTTGTCCAAACCCAAAACATTTGCAGACGACAAAATTAAATGTGGCTCAAATTGTAAAAGTTGCCTATGTTAGGATAGAAAACATTGTGGTAAAAGGAGAAAATGCTGGTAACCAGCATTTTCTCCTTTTCCAACAATGTTTTCAAAAGTCGTTTTCCTCGAGATTGTTAGAAGTCGGGATTGTGTGGTGAAGGATTAAAGCGTTTGCAGACGACAAATTCAGATCTCTCAAATGGTAGGATTGGTACTTGTATCCCTTTACGAAATAATATCGAGTTTCGACGAAACTTAAAAATGGGAGCTCATAGAACCAAGGAGAAATAATTGCTTGTTACAAGTTTTTTTCTAATTTTTTCTACAATGTTTTCCGTCCCTTCAAAGACGTATTCTATCGGCATAGCTCTACTTTATTTGTAGTGTACATTTCGTTTAAATTCAGACAGTTATTCTTACCTTGTCCTGTCGTTAAAGGTCATCTAAATAAAAAACGTCGCGGTACATGGCGTCAATTGATGCTTGTTACCAACCTCTTCTTTTGAAATTTTCCACATTTTTATTTATTTATTCGTTTATTTATTTATTTATTTACTCATCTATTTTTTCTAACTGTCCCCTGCAGGTCGCGACGTAACGGGATAACCTTTAACCACAAAAATCCAAGTTTTAACAACCCTGACGGAAACCGCTTTTTGAAAAGGTGTTGAAAAAAGTGGAAAATGCCGGGTTACAAGCATTTTCTCCTTTTCCCATCATGTTTTCTACCCTGTCCAAAAACTGTTTCATTCATTTCCCCTCTGAATTTGTCGGCTGGCAAATCCTTTGAAGTCAAAAGGTCCAATTTTTTTTGTTTGGTTAAAGGTTAACCCATTACCACACAATTTTGATGACCCTGAGGAAGAAGCCTATAGAAAACAATGTGGAAAAAAGAGAAAATACTGGTAACCAGCATTTTCTCGTTTTCCCACAATGTTTTCCACCCCGAATAAATTTCAAATTTTCAGTCACGTTTTCAGGTTTTGTCGTCTGCAAATGCTTTCGATTTTACAAACCTAAAATTTTGTCGTTTGGTAATGAGTTAACCTATTTTCGAGTTCTTGCGCAATCAAAAGATCATAAAAATTCACAGGATACTGTTATTCTGCTGCGCCCATATATCTTACTTTATAAGATCAAGCCAATGTAACTGATCATTTTTTTTCAAATCAAAGTTGTGGGTACCATTCAGAATAAATGAACTTAAATTATACAACATTTATCCAAATAACGTGGACCATGATCAGACTTGAACGGTTAAGCAGTCTGATCATTGTCCTTGACTCTCTGCAACAGATATCGATTGTCGCTTTCATTGCAAGAAAAGCAGGATAAGGGTTGAAATGTAGTTATTTCATAACTCCGGAAAATAATCGTATATTTTTTGTACATTTGATACATATAATCACGCAAAAAGGGACCATCTGGGAATTCTGTACATCAATTAGATGAAAACAGATGAACGATAGTGCAGGTCAGTTGAAGTTTATAATTAAAAAATGATTGTATTACAAAGTGCAATGACCACTTTTCATATAGAAAATGTCATGAAAGCGAAAAGTGTCAACCCTGGTCAGCCTGCGCGATTCGCGCAGGCTGACCATGGTTGACACTTTTCGCAGTTCCCAGAAGGTCCCTTTATGAGTAACGGCTCCCATATACACTCAATCTAAGACGTAAACATTTGCAGGTGGTAGCCATAAGCTTGTCATATTTCTTTTAACGCCAAACGACTCATGAGAATTAGAATTGATGTAGGTTTTGTAACTACATCATTACTTTGACCCTTCTCTAAACCTTGCCCTCTTTAACCTTCTGTTTTAAGAACTGAAAAGAGCCCTATTTTCAAATGACTTGAACTACTTTCATCGTCATTACAAACTAGAAAACCATGTACATACATGTAACAATAGCTGACACTGAATAAATAACATACATGAAAATACAGAAATCACGCTTCAGTGTAATAATATGGCTTGCAACACGCGAAAAGGGGCATTCGGACGATTGCGTAAAGTGTCGCATCGGATCAGCCTGCGCAGTCCGTACAGGTTAATCCGAAACGAAACTTCCCGTGTTTATGTAAATTTCTATTTTGCGCAAGTCTACTGTTGCACACAATCTGACGTAGTCGTAAAGTGTCGTCTTGGATTAGCCTGCGCGGACTGCGCAGGCTGATCCAAGAGGACACGTTACGCAGTTGTTACGCAATTGAATGCACCTTTTCGCATGTGGCAAGCCATATAATTGTGTCACTATGTTCGGCCTGTATAAATCAAGACTGACGCAAAAGAAAGAAGAAGGAAGGTCTCTGATACTATTCATGATTTAACGTAATTGCTGTTTTGTAGTCATCGCGTGGCTGAAACTATAATAGGTCGAGGGTGGTCGTGGCCAAATGCACTTTCCATTTGTAAAACAGGCGCCAAAACCACAGATATCCGCACTTCAGTTTGAGCCGCCGGAGAACAACGGTCTCGCGCGTTCTCTCATTTCCGGTTCATTTCCATCAAAGTGCAGATATTACTGCCTGATAAGATGGCCCGTTTATTAAAAAAATAATGCAACTAATTGTGTTGCTAAAAAACTGGTTGGCCGAAAAAAAAAATACGAAGGTTTTTCAGAAATGTGGCGCCCCCCTGTTTCGTATTTGGTATTTATTTCTAAATATTACCATGCATTACAATAAAAATAGAATTAATTAAACATGAGGAGTGAGGGCGACATGCCAATAATACACAATACGCAAATCTTTGCGTCGTTATAAATAGAGAAGAGGGGTGCTTATAATGCGTTGTCTGCGCATGTCATATTTTTCGAAGGTTCAACTTGTCTCATATGACGCATCACTCTCCCCGATATTGGGGAGATTGTATTGATACGCGATATGAAGTAGCAATGGAGAAAATGGCTTTTATCAATACGTTTGAGGAAAATTCAGGCCAGTTTTAGTCTCAGATTTCTCTAAACTGCTGTTCATAGCTGAATGGATCGCACCAGGTAGCATTTTATTGAGTAAACGTTTATTTTAGTTGTCGCGTAGAAAATAGTCTTGTTCTGTACCTTGGATGCCCAAATTAGATAGACGAGCAATTTCACCTTTTGTCACAATGCTTTCTCTGCTATCAAAAGGTGTCATATTAACAAAAGAAACGGCTTCATTCTTGCTGTTATTTAGGGTCAATTAGAGATACTATAAAAATGCCCTATGGGGTAAAGGGTAAATATATACTTGGGGAGTCTGAAATAACGATTTAAGAAAATGGGGGATGCTTAATTTTTTTCTAGACGTTTATTGGCAAAAGGGGGCTTAATGCATCTCTAGGATCCTATGTAACGATCAAACCACCATATACTTATGGATCTATAATATCCACTGTTTGTAACAAACGAATTAATCATGAGGTAGACTGGTCCTCACACATACAACAGATTGACCAATAGCGACAAGTTTCGGCCCAGGTCAGCCTGCGCGGATTTCGCAGGCTGACCTGAGTCGATATTTTTCAGAGATGCATTAAGATCCCTTTTCACTGAGCATGGCCCATATTTAAAAAAAAAAAAAAAAAAAAAAAAACCTTGTGATACTGTAAAATGGTTTTTTAATAAGAAAACATAAAAATTATGATTAATATCAAAAGATGAGTATTTTAAAATAAACAGTACTAAGACAAAAAAAAACCTCATCCAGCGTTGCCATTGGTTGAAAAATAATACAGCTTTAATGAAAGATGTATATGAAATTATCAAATTGTGAAAAGCTGGTAAAATACAGGGTGACCCCAAAAATCAGATACCTTAAAATTCTTAATTACTCCTACAAAAATAAAGCAAAATTATTCAAATGTTGTACGACCAAACTTTTATCTATGTATGTTTATAGGTTATACCCAAAGTTTCAGTAATTAGGATGCACACAAGTTATGATCTCTCCAAAATAAACTGAATGTTCCACATGGTATACTCGGCGTTAGAGAAAGACTTGCATCTGTTGCACAAAATTGTCACTCTGACACACTCCTCTCGTGGGATGTTCAGCCTTGAGTTCAACAAGTGTTTGAGGATTGCTCTGATGATATACGTTGTCCTTCACATAGCCGCATTTACAAAATTCGGGGGCGGGTGGGGTGGTCAATGAGACGACCATTCGACATCCCACTTTTTGTTGACAAGCCATTCCTGAAATCGCTCTCTCAGAACGGAATGCAATGTGGCAGTGCAGGGAGAGTTCTAGGCCCATATTCACCAACCATTCTTGAGAATATTCTCAGTCTTATTCTCCAACGTTTTCTAATTTTGTAAGTAACACAATTTCTGAGTGGCTAAACCAAATGGTTTAGCCATTCAGAAGTTATGTTACTTGCAAATGTAGAAAATTCTGGAGAATAAAACAAAGAACGTTCTTAAGAACGGTTGGTGAATGTGGGCCCTGGACAACATTTTGGACGACGCACTGGCTTTTTAATCGTTTACCACAAACATTAAAGTGTTCATGACCCTGAAAAAGAGGGCCATTGAAAACAGTGAACAATGTCAGGCAATACAAGCATGTTAATTCATTGGCATGAAAGGTAAAATTCTTAGAAAAAAACCTAAATGATAGAAACCTTATTCTGGACTTGATATTCCAATCATGTGAGCATACTATTAGCATCAAAATTAGCATAAAAATAAATCACTCTCCCTGATAACAGAATATTTTCTATCAAAAAACTTAATATCTAGCACCAATCATGCATCACTACAGTTTGATAATCAAGGGAGGTAAATAGTAACAAACTTTATACCTACAAAAAAAGTTATTTCCCTTGATTAATATTTAAATTGAAATGACAATATTTTGAAGCCCATGTTAAACTTGTGATCCCTGGAATGGAGCCAATTTTGACCCCAGGCCTATAATATGAAGAAACTTGTTAAAGGTATATTAGATAAAGCTACATGCCAAATTCAGTAGCCTTGGGCCTTGTGGTTTCAGAGAAGAATTTTTTTAAGAATGTTAAATGTTATACCAGAGTTTTTGAAGGAATCAAATTCTTTCAAGAAATTCTGAAGAAATTCTGAAGTTTCATCAGATTTGGATGGGTAGTTTCAGAGAAGAAGATGTTTGAAATAAAACTTAACGCACGAACGCACGAACAGACGCACGGACGCACGACGGACACCGGGCCATGACATAAGCTCGCCGGCCTTCGGCCAGTGGAGCTAAAAATCAAACTGGCTGATAGAGCGATTTCAGGAAAGGCAGCATTTGCAGGAAAAAAAGAAAGGGAAATCCAAGGAGAAGGGTTTGTCAGAGTGTTTGCCAATTTTGCACAATGTCAGATGCAAGTAAGTCTCCAACGCCAAGTATGTCATATAGGACATACATTGGAGAGATCACAACTTTTGCGCAAAGCATTATGGATTACTGAAACTTTTGGTTGTAATCATACACAGATAGAAGTTGAAGTGGACAAAATAGGAAAAAAAATGTTCCATTTTTGTAGGAAAAATGAAGAACTTTATGGGTTCTGATTTTGTGGTCACCCTGTACGTACATGATACAACTAGTCAATAAAAGACATGATTCTCTCTCTCTCTCTCTCTCTCTCTCTCTCTCTCTCTCTCTCTCTTTTTTCCTTGAATAAATCTAGCCTAAAATACCTTTACTTGTTTCATTGCTTCGCTGTAGGCGATCAAATAGTTTATGAAAACACCTATGACTGAGAAAACTTTGCGTAAAGCTAGCTTACTACATCTTCCAAATGCATTGTAGAAAGCAAGTGGTCACATCTAAAATACGCTCTGCTCCTAAAAGCTGTGTGGAACATAAGGTAAGATGAGAGATGAGTCAGGCAGGAGATTAATTAACCCTTTACCACACAATGACTCTTGACGACCCTGAAAGAGAAGGCTTTAAAAACATTGTGGAAAAAAGGAGAAAATGCTGATAACCAGCATTTTCTCCTTTTCCCACAATGTTTTCTACCCTTCCAATGGCAAATTATAAACCTTTCAGTTATTTTTATTTTATCGTGGACCGGTCTAAAATTTTGTCATCTGGTAAGGGATTACTGTTAACAGCAAAAAAGATTCGATCCAGGCCAGCCTGCACAAACTACATGAGCTGACCTAGTTCGATACTGTTTTGCTGATACATTATATTCCCTTTTTACAAAGACTGATCCAGTTTTCAAAACACTATGACCCAATCACCATTTGTTTCACAAATAACATTGTTTTAGATTTCATTCATTTGTTATTGTGAAAACTTAAGTCAATATGCATAATCTGTTCGCGAAAGTTGACTGTTGTTGACTGTAACTGCTTTCAAATTGGATCTGTCTAATATATTGTCTTTTAGGAAAGTTAAAGCACCAAAACTTAGTGAGCATGTTTTTTCACATGGTTTCGAATAAAACATCGCACTCTGTCAGCGATCTTTTTCACAAGGATTTTACTGATTTCATTGGGTGTTACACCAAACGCTTCTCGTAACTGAGGGCAATCATAAAACTTGGTGTGGATAGTGCTCTCTTTTATTCGTCCTTGGCAAATTTCCCGTTGGAAAACTTTTTCTATGGTATCTGCTTGGTTTTTACAGAAATATCGTCTTCCATGTTGAGTATGACCTTCTGTCGCTTGTTGTGGCATCTGATAAAGAAAATATAACAACAATAGTTCACACATAGTCTTCGAGGCCAAATACAGCACAAGTTGTATAAGTGATTAGATCACTTTTAAACGGCCCTTTAATGAATAACCCTTAGGCTGCTTATCGCGACTGAATGACCTTTTGCGGACAGTGTAGATCAAGATCAGACTGCACAGAACGTGCAGTCTGATCTTGGATCTACACTATCCGATGAGGAAATATTACTCCCAGAAACATAACTTTGAAATTGCAATATTTGGGATTTTATTATCGAACTGAAAATTTCTCCTTAGTTATTCAGCAGGATAATAATAATAATAATAATAATAATAATAATATAAATAAGCCGCGCAAGGTGGGTTTAATGCATCTTAGTTGTGCTTTACGGTAAGATCCTTTTTGTGTACTAGAATATAAAAATCAGTAATACCCGTGTAATATCGAAAAATATTTTCACTGCTAATTCTCAATATCCTACCGGAAAGCATGAAATAAATAGTGATACTTTTTCTCCATACAGATAATTCAACTAAAATTACAGTTGAAAATGATTGGAGAATATGGATTCCGAACCTTGTTAGAAGAGTTATCATAGCTCGTGGACCGTGACACAGGAAGTTTCCGCTTCAGACCAATTCCTTTATCTATCTTTGATTCACACTTCTTAGCATCTGTTTCCATGCTGCTTGTTTGCCTGGCAACCGATTTACAATCTTGGCTTGTGTGTACATTGTGCCCTGGACATTCTGTGGCACACGATTTCGTATTTGTCTCTGACTCTCCCGAATCTAAGTATTCCTTTGATATCTAATAATGATAATACATATCATACACCATTAAAACTCTAATCTAAAAACCGACACGGACAAAGAAGTAAGCTATAAATGCCAATGGAATTGCTCTATGTTTCTTTTTAAGTTTTAATCTGTCTATTTCCGATAAACTCAGAATAAACGTGTTTACTGACGTCCATAACATTAACTGCAACCACATAACTCTAACCTGTCAAAACAGAATCATAAACATGTTTACGGGAAATATTTGAGTATGGTATAACCTTAAACCCTAACCTTAACCCTAACCTTTGAGTACCATATGAAGGCAAGTGGGCGTGTTGATATAATGCACGTACTGTTATAGTTGAACATTAGTATGTAGAACACTGTCAAAGCTCCAGATAGATGGGATGATTTTGATTTCAAAATTGAAAATATTAATAATTCTTAACTAAATCCTATGTTGTGGGTACTCAGTAGAATCGTCTCATCGAGACGATTCTAATGAGTACCCACAACATAGGGTTTTGAAGAGAAATAATGGATTTAGAATATCATCACTCCGTCTTATCTGATGCTCTGACATTGTGTTCGAGGCCGACAGAGAATTTCATGGCATGATAAACTCCAAGTAAGAATATCTATCCCTGACATACATGTATATAGTTCTTAAATCTATATCTAGCATCTAATTTTGGACATCAACTGAAATACGTATAATATACAGATATGTAAATTACCTGATTGCCATCGTACGTGAGAAATAGAAACCGTCGGTCAGCATCTTGTATCCGATGTATAACGTCTCTTCTCATTCTCTCTACGTAGATATCTAGTATTTTCCATTCCTCTTCGAATACTATCACTTTTCTTTCCCCAGTATTTATAATGTGAAGTATCCCATTCCGAGAAGTTGTCACTTTCTCACGCATCATAAAATCTTCAAAACTGATGCCAAACAATTCCTGCAGTTCAGTACCAACAAAGCATGTTTGTTGTAATTTATGTAACATAAATTTAGTAAACAATCGGAATTCAGCCTTGTTTAATTTTTTACACTGGTCTAACTGCAGTATTCGCTGTATCAAATTTACACACATTATATCTTTCTCGGTGAACGGAACACTCCCGGGATGCACTGCCATTGCAGTTTTACACAATTCTTGTTTCTGTTTCGATTTAATTTTGTTGGGGATTTTGCTTTTTCGGGGGAATTTATACATGTATTTGTAACGCAATCTTCTAAACGGGGGATAACTGTATTGTCGTCGCATTCTGTAATGTTGTTTCCCTCTCCGATAAAAATATCCGTGTCTATCTGTACTTTTGTAATCGCATATCAGCAACTCCTCTTGTGCTACTGGTGTAATCACGTGACTCTCTCCGGTGTCCTGTCTTGCGTCAAAGCATGGCAGCAACGCCATATCTGTTCTCTGGAAACTTATTCTGTAGTCGAGTTCTGGGATTCGAGCCAATTCTGGGTTCTTAAAGTTAGTTTCTTGACCTGAACCATCGCTGTGCACGTAGAAATTCCTGTAAATATTACAATGAAAAAAAAAATCTATTTGGATTATTTCTCTTTGGTTTATCTTAGGCTATTTGTTTCGCTAAAATACTTATTTCCTTATGTCGATTCCTTTGTAGAATAAACTGATTTAGAAATAACCTTAAATTACGCAAAAGTAAAGTCAGGCTTAATCACGTTGAAGATGATATCAAACATTGTTTAACTCATCTTAGTCTTTTAATAACATTTTTTTTAAACACTTTAACACCATTTAGAAAAAAAAGTGAACCATTTCATTTCTAGAGTTTTTTTTTTGACACTTGTTACGCAGTTTTATTGTTTTTAGCCCATTACCTTTTATAATGTATACTCCACTGCAAATCAATCACAGAATTTCATGGTGTATGATACAATAATTATGGTGAACTTACTGAACCTCCGTTTTCATATCAACCAGGACATCTTCATGGAATGACCATCCTAGAGCATGCTCGATGTCCTCTAGACTGGTAGACGGGTGTAGTCTTTTCCAATACCAAAGTATATTGTATAGGATGACTTCAATTTTTTCTCCACCAGGCTGGGTTTTGGAACTGTTTTCAATTCGACTTATGGTTGTATTAGCACTCTGTCCATGAGGGAGTCGCGCACCTGGTTTAAAATGCATAAAAGCGTTTGGTGTATTCTTCTACTGATACACTTACTGATTTTACCTCGATTGTGAGACAAGTTTTTATATCTTACTCTCAATGACGGCTTCATTGAAACCTCGACCAGTACTGATGAGGACGATTCCAAAGGCTGAGTCCGCTCGCGTGAATTGAACTCAGAACTATAGGTGTGAGAGGCTGACGCTCTGCCACCTCACCGCACTCTCTTACAAGACGCATTGAAAAGTACCTGTCGTTCTAGTACCCATTTTGATGATTGACAACATTCCCAAGTTTTAAGTTAATATCTTTAGTCGAAATAGAGATATAACAACATAGTTTCGCACCACGACAATGCTCATGATAAGGACGCAGACAATGATGACAGGGCTACAGCAATACCGCGATCTTTCATCTGAAAGCAGCTGAGATAATGATAAAAGATGATATAAAAGTGTATCTGACACCTTAGTTATAGATAAACAACTCTGTAGACAATAACTGTAATTAGTAGATATACTGAAGTACGAGTCACGTTCTTCGAAAAGAGGGTTTGATACATCTGCAAAACAGTATCAAGCCAGGTTAACCCGGGCAGGCTGACCTGGTTGGACACTTTTGTTTAAATGTCAATTTCCTGTATGTCAAAGGGCCAGCCTACCTGATTATTCAGTCGGTTGTTTCAGATTATGGGTTATATGAATCCATAATTACATAATAACTCTCTTTGTAAAATACAACACGGAGATGCATTAAACCCCCGTTTACCAGAATACGGCTTATACATAAAAAAATATTAATTTATCCATTTTTTCTTATAAAATATAATCAAATAACATTGAAAATTCAAGTACTACCAACGTTAGGTTGGTAGCAAAAATAAAAACAGTTTGCAGAATAATAGCAGAATCTTACCGAGCAGATTAATCGCAAAGAGTTTCCAATTATCTGTACAGACTTTCGGAATAAGAAAACAGAACAGTTTATGCCAGTTAAGTGTCGGGATGACCGCTGTAGCGTTATCCAGGCTTGTGTTGATTGTTTCTAGTCCTGCGTAAATACAGATTTAAGGCGATCAGTATATGAGTGTAACATCGTATTATACAGAGAAAATTATACCTTACGATACAGCTCAGGCATTGGGAATGAGTGTACTTTAAACAATTAACTCGTCCACAGTAAACGGATGTAAATCGTGCGAATGGTCACAGTTTCTACTATAATAACTAGGTAAAAAAAGTATATGGAAGAACAAAATTACATAGGAAAAATGAGTTTTGTTGGCCTAGTGCAGTAGTTCTTTGATATGACATGACAGGGAAAATATCCGTGAGAGTTTAGTACCATTTATTTCATGCTTTTCAGTAGTTTATCTAGAAATAAAGGTGGAATATTATTCGATAGTTCATGATTACAACCGAAAAATACCTCTTTGATTGTCTAACTCTTCAACTGAAGGTGGAAAAATTAGTTTCCACGCACTAGTTACATGTACCTCGGTAAACAGCGCATGCCATCCGGCCATATGAATGTATTACGTAATTTGCCTTATATTTCTTGCTCTGTACCTAACATTATAATTAATTGTTATGTGGAGGGGGTATGTCGTGTGGACTTTACCAAACCAAAAGAAAGGATTTTGATGTAAGCACCCCCTCCAAAAAAATGAAATAAATAGAATAAATGTAATTGTTTTTAGTATTATTACCGATGATGTTCACCCTATGAAATGAATTTCGATCAATCACCGGAAAAAATCCTCTATCTGTTTACTGGTCATGCGGTGAAAAAAAAAAAACAATATATCTGGGTATTGGCAACGGTCAGAATTAGAGACTTTTGTGCTACAAAGTGTATACTTCTTTCAACCGCAGCTTTATCAAAGAAACTGTCACCTGTTTCATGGCGCTCGTCCGTACTCTCCGCTGTTTTACCAATGCAGTCATCTCCGGCTTTAAGGGGTGTGACCAAACACACATTCGCTGCTATTTCTTTTTGGATGGAGGATAACTTCTCTTTGCAAACAGTTTCGATGGGTACATGGTTAGTTACAAGCTCGCCAATAATCATATCGTTGGTTTCCAGCCCACTGGAGTTTGTTTCAACTTGCTTCGTACCTTGTATGGTGTTGTGGACGCTGAGCTTATCTTCTGTCTCTTTAGAACATAACTCTTCTAACGGTATAATTGGGTTTTCATAAAGGTGCATCTTTGATTCATCCATCAACATTTTTGTAGTTGTCTTCGTATCTATAGTTGCATGTACATTCAAGTCCACAGTCACAGCTTGAAGCTGTGTGGGCTTTTCCTCGATATCAGTAAAGTAAGAGAATTTGGAGGTAGAGCTTCTTTTACTAAAACAAATTATAAGAAAAAGCAAACCTGAACTATTGAGCGTATTCTGAGTGTCTACCGGTACAAACAAAGCTTGTTTAACCCTATAAGCCAACATAGTAAAGGCAGCGAGTCAGAATGACATCACTCCACTGATTTGATGTTGTTTTATAGTTTAGTGGGGCAACCATTTCTACTGTCGTTTATGTATGAAATTATGACACGAGTGAAGAAGAGTGCGGTGGCAGTCCTAAAACTTTTTTGCACATAATCTTCATAATCTGAGATCCATTTTTTATCACCCTCTATAAAATATGTGATCTTTATCGTAGGGCTACTTCTTTTCAACCCACAGAGTTCTTGCCAAACTTAGAGGCTCTGGACCACTGTTTGTGAGGAGTAGCGTTTACATCCTTTTATTTGCTTATGTGGATTTAAAAAAATAAACATATCCGACTTCTAATGAGACTAATTGACCTTAAGATTAAGTGTCTATATATATAATCTTGGCTGTGATTTTTTATGTAAACCACAGCTCTACACAGAAAACGTTCATTTCCCTAGATAACTTTCGACAGGCAAGTCTGTTGCACATCACTTTTAAAGAACAATACTCTACACGATTCTCATGAAATTCTCTTCTTTTACAAAACGCTGTTATGTGTTAGCTGTACTAAATAAAAAGCCTTCAATCCGTTGAAGAATATCTTTCGATAATCCTAGATACCATCTTGTGACGGCTATCTAGTTTGGAGACCCTTTGTAGCTCACCTGAGCACAACGTGCTTTAGGGGAGCTTTTAGGATCACCCGGTGTCCGTCGTGCGTTGTCAACAATTCTTTAAACATCAAATCCTTCTTAACCGCTGGGCCAATTTGGATTAAACTTGGCTGGAATGTTCCTTGGGAGGTCCTCTTTGAAAATTGTTCACAGAATTTGATTCCATCAAAAACTGGTTGCCATGGCAACCAAATGGAATTTTCTAAGAAATTCTTTAAAAATCTTCTTCTCTGAAACTGCTGGCCAGATTTTAAAATAATTAAACAGAATTGTTCCTTGAGTGACCCTTTTCAAAACTTGTTCGCGAAATTTTGATCCGTCAAGAAACATGGCTCTGGTGAATGGGGGCTACTTGCACTATACAGGAATGAAGAAATTCTTAAAAAATTCTTCTTCTCTGAAACCGCTGGTCAGATTTTGAAAAGGATGTTCCTTGGGTGTCCCTTTTAAAAAACTGTTCGTGAAATTTTGATTAATCAAGAAACATGGCTTTGGTGAATGGGGGCTACTTGTACTATAAAAAATGAAAACATTCTTCTTCTCTCGAACGGCCTGTCAGATTTTGAAATAATTTCACAGAGATGATCCGTCAAGAAACACGGCTCTGGTGAATGGGGGCTACTTGCACTATACGGACATGAAGAAATTCTTGAAAATTCTTCTTCTCTGACATGGCTGGTCAGATTTTAAAATAATTTCACAGAAATGTTCCTTGAATGACCCTTTTCAATAAATGTTCGCAAAATTTTGATTCGTCAAGAAACATGGCTCTGGTGAATAGGGACTACTTGCACTGTACAGAAATTAAGAAACTCCTAAAAATGTTTCTTTTCTGAAACTGCTGGTCAGATTTTGAAGGAATTTTACAAGTGATCTTTTGAAAATTGCTTGGCAAAATAATGATTTTGTTTCTACTGTTTCAATACCTCAAAAAAGAATGGCTATGGTCCTCTCAAAAATTCAGGTTAGCGATCCAGGGCCATCTTGGCCCTCTTGTTATATTATTGCTCCGTCATGTTGACGTTGCATCTTTGTTATCCAATAACACTCACAAACAAGTTCATTTTCTTAAAAGAAAAAAGCATTTCTCTATATTGTTGTTTATCCCTTTACCAAACGACAAAATTTTAGACTAGTCCAATTTGAAAGCAGCACTTGCAGACGAGAAAATAAATGTAACTGAAAAGTCGAAATTTGTTTTAAGCAGGATCGAAAACATTGTATGGAAAGGAGAAAATCCTCGCCAACAGCATTTACTCCTTTTCCCACAACATTTTCAAAAGGCCTGTATCTCAGGGTCGTAAAAACCAGGGATTGTTTGGTAATAAGTTAATATAGTAGTTTATTGATCCTGATATACTAACATCTTACTTAAAGTAATTTGGCGTTCTCTGTTGCAAGAGAAGACTGCGATATTTTTTCTCTTTAATTCTAATCATCTCATTAAAAGTTTGTTCTTCTAAAAGGTTAGCCTAAATTTATACGTAAATTAGTATTGCAAGATGAGATATACCTTTCAGAAATAAGGTGATGATGTACATAAAGCTTACCGTCTGCAGTTTAAACGTCTGCGTAAAATAATCAAGGTACAAACAACGAACAAAATCAGTACCAAAACTATACCACAGGTGTATAGTAGCTCAATGTGGCTGTTTTCCCTTTTATCTGTAATAGATACAAATATTGAGGACGCTTTCTGGTTTATACGTCTGCGTAAAATAATCATGGTACAAACAACGAACAAAATCAGTACCAATACTATACCCCAGGTATACAGTAGCTCGATGTAGCTTTTTTCCCTTTTATCGGTAATATATACAAATATCGACGACACTTACAGAATCATGAATAGCTTTCGCAGATGGCGTGGATAAAAGTCAGACTGCATAGAACGCACATTCTGACCTTTGATTGGCACCGTCCATTTACTGCAGTCTAAAATATGATCAAAATATCCTTGTATTTCAAATGGAACTGTTTATAGCCATCAAGGAAGTTTATTTGTTATTTTGACAGCGAATAAGTTCAACGGAAAAACAACCCGATGTACCTGAAAAACAATATTTACTCTGGAATTACATATATGTAGAGAAGCAATACTGAAAAAAAAGATAGTAATTTCACCTTGTTTTTTACCTTGATCTCTGCCTATCAAATTAATTTATACATATTCATTTTACATCGATCGAGAAACAAGTTATATCAACTTATGAATACTAATCTCGCTCGATTCTGCTCCCTGGAACCTACACCAGTTCTTGCATCAAATGTGTATAGCATTGTACAGTCCCTAAGTCTCCAATGCTGGCTCTTGGGAAATTCATGTTAGTAAATCTATTGAAAAAGCCTGGAAAAGGATTGGAATCATGCGGCATTTAAAAACGTGCCTCGGTCGTCTTTCTCTGCAAATCATTTACTTTTCATTTATCAGGCCTTTGAATATGTTAATGTCGTGTGGGACAATTTTTCTCAGGGCCCGAAAGATCAACTGGATAAAGTTCAAACTGAAATTCAAATTGACATAGTAACAGGCTGCATCAAACTGGCTGATTTATACCAAGAAACTGGATGGGAAAGTAAAAGCCAAAGGGAGCCAAAACACAAACTGATTCTCTTCTATAAAATGTTAAATGGACAGTCTCCCAATTATCTTGGTGTTCTTTTGCCTCAGACATTCTTCGAAGACCAAATAACTTGCTAATCATGGCTTAAAGAACCAGCTTGTAGTTGGCTTAATCAGCATTTGTATTTGAAAAATATAGTCCAGTCGCCCCTTTGTACACGCCGCTCCGTTGTATCAACTCAACATTACTTCTTTGATTGTCCGTTTTACCGAGACATAAGAGTCAGTCTAAACAATAGTATATGTATAATTACAGGAGTTACTCTTCAAGTCACATTATATGGTGATGAAGATCTGAATCTACCGGATCAAGAAAAATACTAGCAGCAGTTCATACTTATATTAGTCAACGGAAAGATTTAGTTAGTATAATTTTGCCGTTTTCTTCCTTTGGTTGTGATTTCCTGGCTTCCAAAACTCGGTCTAAATGACATAGCTGCTTATATACGTATCTCGAAAAGTTACTGCACATTCTTTTATTGATAGCAACCAATATCTACTGATCTGTGATGGTCTTGAAGGAAGACAATGATTTGTAAAATTACCCCCAGTTTCAGTCTTCCATTTAAAACATTACACACTAATCTGCTTTTTTTCTTTTTCTAATTTTTTACGGTTTTCTCTCAGCACCCATCAAATTACCTCTATTATTTATTTTTCTTACACTAAGCAATATATAATTTTAATAGTGTTCCGGGATCTTGGAGAAGAACCATATAAGCTTAGCTTTCGTTCTAATCCATTTCGACGGTTATATTTGTTACTTCAATTGATTTGTCATTTAATCTTTGTATTGAACTGATGAATAAAATATCTTGAAACTAAGCTGACACCCGCCGCTCCTGGGTATCGAGCTCAGAACCTTATGATTACGAGGCCGACGCTCTACTTTATGATCACTAACACCTTTACACCATCAAATTGAAGCCACGTAACAATATATTGTTATTTTTTACAGTTGTCCCCATCTGATATTTAGCAAGTTAATTGAAACCATTGTAAGACACACCTTTCATCTGTAGCAAATGAACTGAGGTAGCATTGAAATGCCTTGCTAATTTTTGACGGATATCTCCTCTGGATGTCCAACAATTTGAATGGAACTTAATCAAAGAATAGCGTAAACTTTCACTGATTTTAGCCAATGGCTGTTAGACTATCCACTATTTTTGACTTAATTTCAATACCATGTCTAGAAATAAAAGAAAGCCATACAAACCAGAGTATATAATTGTATTTATCATCCGTTCTTATCTTGACGTATTTTGTCCTGGTTTTATTCAGATCATAATCTAATTGGTAATTTATTGTTGATTTCACATTTCTATCTTTCGAATCGCATTTTTATTCAATGGATTGCTTTATCTTCTTGCATTCAGCATGTTATTTATTTAATAATTTTACCTCTACATATTGTATAATTTATATTCGAAGTAAAACGATACTTCTCATTTTTTTTAAATTCATGGTTCAAATTTGATTTCATGTAAGTGAATAGAAACCATGATGATCCGAATTTCTGCTTTATTTCTACTTTATAGTTCCGGATTCCCTTTCAATCCTGATATTCGACTTGAATATTCAAATAGCAATGGCAATTGACGAATTGTGCAATATACTGTTCTAGCACGAGGGTGACACAATAACTAAATCAGTTATTTTTAATACCGCTGCCATTCCATTTTCTTTTTTGTTTTTGTTTAGTTTACTAATGAAATATCTCATCTCCAGAAATTACAGCTGCAACAAACTGTGTTAAAGGATGAGGATATAGAAATGCAAGTTTGACACGTGCTCGGTTTGTAACTGACCTGTTTTCTGAAGGCATCTGGGTTCCGGATAAGTCCATCTACCATACCGACAGGAGCTTTGATCGTGACCATCAAGGGTGTAACCAGGGGCACACTCAAACACTACTGTATCGATCCCGTCAGCTGTTTTGCTATTGTGTAGCACTCCAAAAGCCGGATTCTTCATTTCAGGACAACCTTTATTCAAATCAAGCAGACGCAACTCTTTACGTCACATACACAAAAGTGACAAATGTATATTGGTTTTTTTTACAGCATAATTAAAACATGGGTTTTAAGCATCAGTTGAAATTGATATTTACCAAGCAAGTTGTGTAACAGTAGCTGCTGATGCGAGCCAAAGGTAATGCTGCGTGTTCGTTTATTTCTGCAAGAAAGCACGGGTTTATATCTACATTTATCATATTATCTCCCGCTAGATGGTATTCTATAAGTACTCATCTATCTAATTTCGGCATCCTGGGTACAGAACCGAACCACTTTCCTACGCGACAACCGTTACTTTGAATTTCAAACTAAAATAAATTTTTACTCAATAAAACGCTACCTCGTGCAATTCACTCAGCTATGATTAGCAGTATAGAGAAATCTGGGGCTAAAGCAGGTCTCATTTCTCCTCAAACGTATTGATAAAAGTTATTTTCTACATTGCTACTTTATAGAGCGTAATATTACAGTCTGCCCGCTTTTGGGGCTGGTGATGCGTCATATAAGACAGGTAGAATCTTCGAAGAACATGACATGCGCAGACAACGACATTTATCATCTTAAAACAAGGTATTTGCTTATGAGCCGCATATTGGGAAAAGAGACTGATACATCTCGGTGTTCCATTATACCAAGCAAATTTATGGATCCATAAAACTTGTTTGTGTGACAACCGACTAGAAAATTAATAAGGAGCAAAAAGTCTCGTGCTATGTTAGCCTGCAAAATGGATTGATTAAACTGTCTTTTAACAGAACATGATTTGCATACTGGTTTTATGTCTTACATAAATTATTTTAGGAATTTTAAAAGGCTGTATATTCTGATGGTGAGAATATTTTTTTTTATTTTGTTTGTATTTGAATTATGTCTTAATATCTTCCCAGGGTAGACTTACAGCATAGCGTTCATTATTTATTTCTTCACGTTTCCAACGGAAATCGCCTAGAGCATTTGATGTAAATTAGAACAGGAGAACTTACGTTTACGTTCACATTTGGCGATATTCGACCAGACGCCAGACGCCAGACATTTTGATTTAGCAGATCCGCTGAGATTAAATCCCTCGTCACATTTAACTGTCAATCTGGATCCATATGTTGTAGTATTATATATCAGCGTTGTGTTATCAGCGTAGCTGGGATGGCCACAATCTGTGAAGTAGTACATGTTGTATTAGAGACAATATAACTCTAAACTAACAAGTAATTAAACCATTGTGTCATTTACTACATGGATATATATATGTCTTACACAGTGAAAAGATATTTCAATGCATCTTGAAAAAAGTATAGCCTGCGTAGGCTGATGTGGATTGAAACTTTCCAACTTTCTTGTGGTTTTCTGCGTGCAGTTGTGTCTACTTTATCAAAAACGATTTCTTATACCAAAATCCATAGGCTTTGTAACGAAGATCTTTTTGTCAGCAAGGAAATGTCAGTTTCAAACCATTCTACGTGTACACAAAATTTACTTGAAATACCTTTTATTTGACAACGGGGGTACTCATCCTCTCGCAGTTCCTCATAACATATGACAGAGGTTCTGCCTTTAAGTTCATATCCACGGTAACAGATCATGTTAACCACCCAGCCGTAGAAATTATCATGGAATGAATGAATGGTTCCATTAGCCGGCTTATACTTATGACGACAATCTGAAAATGTAAATATCAACGATTTATGTTATAATACACGTACACGCAATGACCCCCAGGGCTGGGCCAGTTTTGACCTCAAGAACATCATATAAACAAACTGAGAAGGGCTCTACTAGGAGATGCTACATATCAAATATAAAAATATATGCCATTTACTTTCAGAGGAGAAGATTTTTAAAGTTTTCCCTCTTTGTTCCTATGCTCAAACTTGTGACCCACGGGGCGGGGCTAGTTTTGACCCCAGGGGCATCATTTGAACAAACTTGGTAGAGTTCTACTAGGAGATGCCACAAACCAAATATCAAAGCTCTACGCCATCAAGTTTCTGAGGACAAGAATTTTAAAGTTTTCCTTCTTTGTTCCTATGCTTAAAATTGTGCCCCCAGGGACGGGGCCAGTTTTGACCCAAGGGGCATCATTTGAACAAAATAGGTAGAAGTCCACTCGGAGATGCAACAGACCAAATATCACAGCTCTACGCTTTCTATTTTCTGAGAAGAAGATTTTTAAAGTTTTCCTTCTTTGTTCCTATGCTCAAACTTGTGACCCCTGGAGAAGGGCCAGTTTTGACCCCAGGGGCATCATTTGAAATTTACTTGATAGAGGTCCACTTGGAGATGCCACAAACCAAATATCAAAGCTCTACGCCATCAAGTTTCAGAGGAGAAGAATTCTAAAGTTTTCCTTCTCTGTTCCTATGCTCAAACTTGTGACCCCAAGGGGCGGGGCCAGTTTTGACCCCAGGGGCATCATTTGAAATTTGCTTGGTAGAGGTCCACTAGGAGATGCCACAACCCAAATATCAAAGCTCTACGCCGTCTAGGTCTAGAGGAGAAGAATTTTAAAGTTTTTCTTCATTGTTCCTATGCTCAAATTTGTGACCCCCGGGGTGGGGTCAGTTTTGACCCCACGGGCATCATTTGAACAAACTTGGTAGAAATCCACTAGGAAATGCAACAGACCAAATAGCAAAGCTCTACACTATCAAGTTTCAGAGGAGAAGATTTTTAAAATTTTCCTTCTTTGTTCCTATGCTCAAACTTGTGACCCCCGGGGTGGGCCCAGTTTTGGCCCTATGGACATAATTTGAATATACTTTGTAGAGGTCCACTAGGAGATGTCACATACCAAATATCAAAGCTCTACGCCTTCTAGTTTCACAGAAGAAGATTTTTAAAGATTTTTTCTTTCCTTTTTGTTGCCATAGCATCCAGAGTTATGGGTGGAATTCAATTCTTTAAATAATTTTGGTAGAACTTTACCCAAGGAACATTCCTGCCAAGTTTCATCAAGATTGCCCAAGTGATTTAGGAGAAGAAGATGTTTAAAGAAATTGCTGACGGACTACGGACATGGGGCGATCATAATAACTCACCTTTAGCACTTTGTGCTATAGTGAGCTAAAAATTGTTTTGTTCTGAAATATGGCGATCGTATTGAGTTCAGTCAGGATAAAGAAGTCTCCATAAATTCTAAATGTGCCCAGTCACCACATCGCACACATTTTCTCATTGCGGGAGAGAAAAACCCCTTTATAGGTGCAGAAGCATTCCTTTTCATCTCTGATGAAAGAGGGGTGTTGGTCGTTTTCTTTGTTTAGTTCTAGGTTTGGGTGACTTTTCTTTCTTCTGATTGATTTTTCATTTGACTTTGATTGTAAAGTAGACCCCATCTTGTCTTTTGATGTGCAGTTTTGAACTTTGCTGTGTTGGCAACGGTAGTTTTTCTTCCATTTGCTTTCTCCTTCTCATATTGACGAAGTATTTCTACATTACTTCCTTTTGTAAAGACTTTACCACCTAAAAAGGGATGCCTCTTTAAACTCAGTAGGAAAAGAGAGCGGTGTGGCTTCACAGTTTTTAGATGCTGATCGGTCTATTCTTCTCAGTAGAAAAATTGCCACTTCTTAAGTTTTTTTTTAATTTCAAAGGGAATGACTCAGCTAAAACAAATTTGTCAAGAGGAACAATGTCTGGTTTAAAAAAACAAATTCCATTTTTTTCTAAACGATGCAATGATGCTTGCAAGAGTCAATGTTTTTCCTATAACCCTTACATGATATCTCACACATGTTGTTCTTAGTTATGACTTCACCACGCTGCTTGGCCATCCATAAGCTGCATTCACTGTAGAAGGCAGACTTAAAAAGGCCAAAACATTTGACACCTAGAGGCTGCGGTACACGTGAAGTTCGGGGAGGTAAGACAAACAAAATTATTTTCTTTTCTCTTTTCCATTCAATGACGTCTAGTATGACCTGAGAAGTATGACCACATTACATTAAAAGAACATGATCATCTGTGTTGATACCAGCTTGAGCATATTGTAAAAAAAGGTCGAGCAGGGACATCGTTTATACAGTTTTGTTTGACCATCCTGTCTCTGTCAAAGCAACCGCCAGGCAGGGCACCTTAAAGCAGATCATTATTTATTCGCTTTCAACACATAATAAGGTGGCAAAACTGTTCCGCGAGCTCCTCTATGCACAATGACTAAAAACCTCAGTTCTTTGGGCCAGATTTAATTTGGCGTCTATAAATTCGTTCAATCTGCACAATCCTGTAATGGCATCATCTGATAAAAAGTTAAATTGTATAAGACGACATTCACATGTACGTCTCATACTAAGTATGACATTGGGGTACTTTTGGGGTTTAGACGACAAAAAGTACTTACCCTCCTCAGCTTGCATGTGGTATCGGCATTTAGCTCTCAGGCGCCGATGTCGAATCCGATCATGTGCTGTATGAACGTTCTTCGTCATTTGAGGGTCACCTACACACAGAAACAAACAGCAAACAGATCTACTTATTACTAGGCCACCAATGCTGACAAGTGAGACTCAAGCATATTTTGCGAACAATGTAGAAAAAGATGAGACTCCACGACAGTTTTGTCTGACTAGAATTTACACAACAGAAACGGTTTTTTTTTTTGTTTTTGTTGTTGTTGTTTTTCTCCCGACGACAAGAAATATCGAAATAGTGTAAGTCATGAGGCTGGAATTTTTTATTTAGATTTAATTGTCTAACCAGTTTAATGATTACTGTGCTTCGGGGAAAGGGCGAAAATCGGGGAGGGTATATACAGAGAGAGAGAGAGAGAGAGAGAGAGAGAGAGGAAACGAGAGAGTGCTCAGTGTTTCTTGGCTTTAAAAACAAAGGATAACAGACAAACATGCTGCATCTACACGTGTAGGAATTGAAATATGTTATTTATTTATACGAGTACGTATACCATGCATAATTTGAGAGATTTATATGCTAGTAATTCTTATCTATACCGGTTAGAATCTTTTTGCAGTGCTGGTGAAGTCTGCCTCTTCCTTGCTTTCTTCTTTCCGGCTCACGTACTTGTAGCCCGACATTTAAAGCAACAGCTGTCGCCAGTATGATAAAAACCTGCAATACATCATTAAACCAACCAGTTCGAACTTACAAAATACAAGTCTACCCTACAGCATATCCTCAGTTTGTGTGAATAACTCGTTGAAATTCCACCAATACCTTTTAGCAACATCACTTAGTCAGTGCACATAAATGTGTAAACATGTGTATGTATAACTGAAGTTCATTCAATCAAATATCAAACCCATCAACTATCTAAAAAAAACTGAAAACTGTGTGTCCCTACAGTGCACCCATACATAAACCAACAGTTATTTTCATTATATCTGTAGACGGTTGATATGTGCTTTCGGCAGAATCAAATATGTGAAACTTCAGCTGTTTGAAGTACACTCTATCCCCACAATAGAATCAAATAAACCAAGATATCTGACAAACCCCTTAAACCAACAGCTATGTAGGCTAAAATTTGTTACCACGCTATGTCAATGGCAATTTTCACATGAAGTCAGTACCAGGTAGAATCACTTCAATTGTCACAGCATGCAACAATGCCGCGTCTCATGCTAGTACCGAAACGTTATCTTAAATAGTTTTCACCTGTATTTTTTTCTGTGTAACGGGTTCACCCAACGTCTTTGGAGGTGGATAAAGCCTTCATACACATTTTACAATAACATAGATCCAAATATTATGACGATAGTAATGTCCATTAAGTCTGCCTCGATATATATGCAAATCTACAAGGGTATTCTATCCGTCATTGTGACCCCAAGCTATTCCCTAACACAAGTCTTAATCCACCTCCACGCCGTTAAGATATGGAACTTTCGAAGGTCAGGGTACAGAAGAAAAATCATTTTGAACCTATCTGCACCGATAACTACGTGTATTTGTCCATTTTAGCTCATCTAAGCACAAAGTGCTCATGGTGAGCTTTTGTGATCGCCCAATGTCCGTCGTCCGTCGTGCGTCGTCCGTCGTTCACAATTTCTTTAAACATATTCTCCTCCCAAACCACTGGGCCAATCTTGATGAAACTTGGTAAGGATGTTCCTTGGGTGAAGCTCTACCAAAGTTGTTCAAGAGATTGAATTCCAGCTATAACTCTGGTTGCCATGGCAACCAAAAGGAAAAAAATAGCAAAATCTTTGAAAATCTTCTTCTCTGAAACTAGAAGGCGTAGAGCTGTGATATTTGGTATGTAGCATCTCCTAGTGGACCTCTACCAAGATTCTTCATATAATGTCCCTGGGGTCAAAACTGGTCCCGCCCCGGGGGTCACAAGTTTGGAACATAGGAACAAAGGAAAACTTTAAAAATCTTCTTCTCTGAAAGCAGAAGGTACAGAGCTTTGATATTTGGTATGTAGCATCTCCTAGTAGACCTCTACCAAGATTGTTCATATGATGCCCCTTGGATCGAAACTGGCCCAGCCCCGGGGGTCACAAGTTTGAAACATAGGAACAAAGAAGGAAAACTTTAAAATTATTTTTCTATGAAACTGGAAGGGGCACAGCTTTGATATTTGGTATGTAGCATCTCCTAGTGGACCTCTACTAAGATTATTCATATGATGTCCCTGGGGTCAAAACTGGCTCCGCCCCCGGGGTCACAATTTTGAAAAATAGGAACAACGAAGGAAAACTTTAAAAATCTTCTTCTCTGAAACCAGAAGGTACAGAGCTTTGATATTTGGTATGTAGTATCTCCTATTAGACCTCTACCACGATTGTTCATATGATGTCCCTGGGGTCAAAACTGGCCCCGCCCCGGGGGTCACAAGTTTGAAACATAGGAATAAAGAAGGAAAACTTTAAAATTCTTGTTCTATGCAACTAGAAGGGGCACAGCTTTGATATTTTTCATGTAGCATCTCCTAGTGGACCTCTACCAAGATTGTTCATATGATGCCCCATGGGTCCAAACTGGCCCAGCCTCGGGGGTCACAAGTTTGAAACATAAGAACAAAGAAGGAAAAACTTTAAAAATCTTCTTCTCTGAAACAAGGAGTAGAGCTTTGATATTTAGTATGAAGCATCTGCTAGTTGACCTCTACCAAGTTTGTTCACATGATGTCTCTGGGGTCCAAACTGACCCAGCCTCGGGGGTCCAAGTTTGAAACATAGGAACAAAGAAGGAAAATTTTAAAAATATTTTTCTCTGAAACTGGAAATCCTAGAGCTTTGATATTTCATTATGTAGTATCTTTTAGTGGATCTCTACCAAATAGGATACGATGATCTTTTCGGAAAAGAAGAATTTTCATTGTAGACCTTTACTGCTTAGTGCTCAGGTGAGCGACATAGGACCATCATGGTCCTCTTGTCTTTAATTGTTAGATGATCGACCAAGGACAGTTTTAGTCATCCGTGATAGACCAATAGAGCTTCAAAGGCACGTGGGATGGTTGGAATCTTTTAAATCTCTATAAACGTTCACATTCAAAGCCACCACACATGTATTTTCCATTTAAAAGCGTAACCCCTAGGCTGCAAAGCGCAATTCTCTGACCTCCTGCAGGTCAAGGTCAGACTGCACATTCTGTGCACCCAGATCTTGCATGTACACTGTCTAATAAGGTGTGTTTCCCCTTTGAAATCAATTATGAAAACAGTAATTGAATTTTTACTTTTGAACGGATGTTTTTTTTTTTTGTCTCATCTATTCAGCAGTTCAACTTAACAAATAAGGCCAAAAGTAAAAAATAAGGGGGATTAAATGCATTCAAATCTATATGATACCGTTCAAAAGTATGGAAGTCATTGTGTAGATGACAATATGTCATTGTGCAGTCGGCCCAAGTCTCAGTTGCTAATAGACAAATTAGTTTCCAAAAAATGTTAAAACATACCCTGTAGCTGTGTTTATTAATTGCCTAATTTTATAAATTATTTTGCCAGCGACTAACACATAGTTCGGCCACACAGAAACTGATTGTCATCTTCACAATTTTTCCATACTTTTAAAATAGTAATATTTGAAGTTAAATGTATTATGACACATCCTTTGATATTTTGGCCTCTACTGTGCCTTTAAGGAATAACAAACCTGTAAAAGACGATGACGATGCATGTTTCTATGCTGTCATTAACACCAAATTCCATAAAGTCATGTGAAGCTCTGAAATAAAACAGTATAAAGACACCACTAACTCTGTTACTAGACATTTATTTCGACTCAGCCGTATTAACACTTAGGCTGCTAACCGCTACTCACTGACATTTTGCGGCCAGTATAGGTAAAAGTCCATTTTTAGCGGATTTGCTATAGCAAATCCGCTTACTGTGACCGTTTTGACCGGAACCAGATACATCATGCTTAACGACGCATGCGCGGTCACTTTCAGTTTTGCATGGCTGATGAACAGGCGAATAACGCAGATCTACAACTGGTTTCAGATCTGACTTTAATCAATTCATACAAACTATGTATGGTTTCGTTATTGAAATTTGTTTAGAACTAAAAGTCTATCAGTTTAAAATACTATTAATACTTAAACAAAGCTTTTTTTTGTTTAATATTGCCATGTGCATATGAACATTGTTTACATAGACTGGCCTTGTTTCATGCAAGAAGCATTCATTCACAACTTTTGCCGTCCATTCTCAAAATAAACAATGAGATTTTAAGCACTTAACTTTTGAACATTTTCAACTTAGCACTATATCAAATATCATTAACTGTTCAGATAGCTACCCAGAATTTGACCGTAAATGATTTAAAGCTATTTCGATAATCCATAACGTCAATTCGGCACCTTGTTACCGCTCTTCGTATATCGATGAATGTCCGAAGTGATTGAAACATTTCGGTGAAACTTTTAAAGAAATCAGTATCATATGGTATATCGACAGAAATTTATTTGACGGTATTTTTGCAAGATTGTATTGGAAAAGCTTCCACGATTTCTCTCCATTTATCGAATGAACATGAAGGAATCATTCGTTACAAAAGGCCCCGATCAAGTACGAACCCGTGACAAAAATTTATGCTGAGGATTCGTGTCCTTCTCAATGAACTAGACATCCACTAACTTTACTAAGGGATCATATAAACAACCTAATATTCTGGACTTTAAGCCTCAGAGACTTGCAATTGTCATCAATGTGTAAAGTCCTTCCAATACGCTTGAATTTTACTTTGTTGGCTTTCATGCAACAGAATAATTTAGAATAGGAATGCAGAATTTGCAGATAGATTTATGATAAAGAGTCCACAGGAACTAGTCTATACCTTTTACTGTTTGGACATATAGATTTAAATTCCCTGATTCATTATTGATGATTGGTATTTTGAAGTACATGTACAGAGCAAATTTAGAATATTTACACCTTTTGCGTTATATAATTTGTTATGATGAACTACTGCTGCTCAACCCAAATCAAAAAAAGAAAACAATGTGCTTCATGTAAACAGCTAGTAATTCAAACCTTAGAATGAAAGTATGCCTATAGTTTCAAAGTTTTATAGAGTGACAGAATTCTTTTAATCCTTAAGCCGCTAAATGCTAGTCAAAGACATTTTGCAGACAGTGTAGATCAGGGTCAGATTGCACAAAACATGCAGTCTGATCTTGATCTAGATGCTGCCTGGCAAGGAGGTATCCACCCCCCCCAAAAAAAAAAAAAAAAAAAAAAAAAAAAAACACACAAACTATTTGGATTTTTTACAGCAACATGAAAGTTTCATTTTGGTTAATTCATTTTGGTTAAGTAAAAGTCAATTTTTATTTTGCTTGTCAAAGTCACAGTGTGTGTATCTTGATCCATTTCTTTGGGAAGGAAAAAAATCTGGACTCTGTTCTGCAAGGTTATGAATGATGATTTTAATTCTTTTCTTTGCACAATGAAAATGGATTCATCCAAAACTGCATTGGGCTGTAATGAATGGCCTTTCTACCAATGCGTTAATATTGAATTTCAAGTATCTGATAATGCTACATCAGTTTTTTTTTCACATGTCCCTGCGACATCACCTAGTTACCAGCATTTTCTCCTTTTCCCACTCTGTTTTCTAAGGGCTTCTTTCTCAGGGTCGTCAAAAGTAGGGAATGTGTGGTAATGGGTTACAGTTGCACCCAAATAGTGGTGAAATTACATAATCTCATTCATTTATTTAGTGAGGTGCTTTGAGACTGTGGTTGATTGGTGAAGGTGTAGGATGTTGCAGAAAACCAGCCTGACCCTATTACAAACAGAGAGGTACACAAAATGAATTTTTGTCACTGTAATAATGAAACAGTGCTATTCAAAGCTAATGTAATCACCAGAAATCTGTATCAAATTACTCTTGATGGTAGTTACAATCTATTTCATTGTTTGTGGCACTGCATGAGTTGACCTTACTTTTGTTTTGTGAAATCATTATTTGCTTGATTTATGTCTTTATGATGATACAAGATAAATTTTCATATATGTAACAGAAGGAAGGCTCATTCAATATTCATAAATTTAACCTGGCCTATATCTTAGAAAATACTGAACATACCATTTAGTTTTCACCTTTCAGACCATTACATAACATTACATAACATTCTTAAAGTTTAGAAATGAAACCAAGAACATTCTTTTCAAAGAAAAGAAGAAATCATTGCATCTGAACAACCTCATATTGTTTCTAATTTGACTTTTACGTCATTTTGAAATTAGTACATGAAGGTTGAAGTTGTGCAGTGGTAAGGAGGAACCCTTGATGGGATTTCTGGGTGTTAGAGTCATGGAAAAGACAAGGTGCTTTCAGTTAGAAATTGCATATAAAATAGATCTACCACTGTTTCTATTTTTCATAGAGGACTCCTGGTTGTGTGTGTGTGGGTTTTTTTTAGACCTAAAACATAGTTCCAAATTGAAACATACTTTATACCTCAGAATAAGGACAGTTTATTTGTAATGTAGCAAAAGTAGATTAGATCAGACAGCCTAGCATAGTAAAATTCCATTTATATAGGCGTACTGTTTTAGATTTGAACTCTTTGCAGTCTATATGATTATATCCACTACATAAAAATTTAAAAAATGTGTTTGTAGTCTAAGCAGATTTGTACATGTAGTGCGTTAAATGCTATGGAAAAGAAAGATGTAGCCATCAATTTTTCCAATCTGAAATAATGCATAATCTTACATCAAAACCAACTTCACTAGTTTTTCTGACAACCCTTAATTTTTAATGTAGCTAAATAAAGCTCAGCCAATTGGATAAGCTTTGTGAAAAGTTTTTTCCAAACTTTCTTCAAAATAGGATGATTTAACCACACTTACCTTAGTAAAAACACTTTGTATTCTTTATGTTGTGATGGAACGGGGAAAATGACTTTAGTAAGAATGGAAAAGCTGAAAATTTTGTTGGCCTACCAATGTTTTCAAAAATTTAAGAGCTACATTTTGCAAGACTTAAGGAAATGTTAGATAAAGGTTACCCTTGCAGGCCAATTTTAGATCCACATGGACGAATGGTGTTTAATGTTGCTTTCAGTATTATTTGAGTCGTTATAACTGTTACATCTAGCTTAATTATGTATATCTAGATTTCAGCTGTACAAAATTATGTATATCTAGATTTCAGCAGTACTAGGCTAGGGCTTTGTTCAAAGTGTCTTGCCTAAGAACACTCCCGCAGTAAAACATGCAGCTTCATGTAAGTCTGAAACCTAGACTATAAGGAAACAAGTCCTACACATTACTGGTGAGCCCATCCTCGGATACCCCGGGGTCTCCCTATTTGCTACGCTACATCGACCCCTGGGACAATTAATTGAATTTCCCTCGCTTTACCCCTGGCCGACTGCTGGCTTTTCATTGGTTCCATCATCATTTTGTGATGGGCGAGTGGACTGTACGCTATGACGTTTCGTATCCATTTTCGGCGGCTGATTCAAAGTTTTATTAGTCAATTGTCCCAGGGTCGATGTAGCGTAGCAAAATAGGGAGACCCCGGGGTATCCGAGGATGGGTGAGCCATACAGGACCTAAGATCCACATTTAGAGGGGAGTTAATTTTTGTAAGATTGCATAGATTAGTTTATGCCTACATTCCACAATCTGTGCATAAGTTACTTTTTGTTTTAATAAAGAATGGTAATCAAATGGATGCCATTCCCCATATGACAAGTTTTAGCCTCTTTAAATGCATCTGCGTAGAAAAAGTCAGACAATTATACAAAATGGGCTGAATTTTACTCGCATGTTTCAAAACACTGTTAGAACAGGAGAAACTACTGCATAAAAAAGGACCATGAGGGGACACTCTTACAGAGGTAATTTTTATAGCAATATGGTAGAGCATTTGCATTAGGACCTGAAGGTTCTGGATTCAAACCTAGCCATGGGCAGCTATTTAACAGAACTCACAGTTACAGATTCATGTAATCAGTATTCAGAAGGGATAATGGTTTATCCATCAGGCCTATATTTGACCCTTGGATTCTGTATCATACATGGTCAAATTGTGAGAATTTGAGGACGTTTCTTTCTTTAGCCCTCTACCACATAATAAACCTTATGTTTTTTTTAGGTCTGTGTGAAAGGGCATGTGAAAACATTGTTGGTTAGCAAGACATCAGTACTTTTCTTTTTTTCTTCCAGAATATTTTCTACCCTGTACCAATACAAACCACATAATCTGAGCCATATTTATGGGAATGTTTGTTAATACTCAAAAAAGGGAGCTATTTAGTTTTTATGCAACAAGTCATTTTTTTTTTGTAAAAGGCAAATAAACACTACCGCATATATATTTCTTTTTAAATACAGTGTGCGGTTGGATTAAGTAAAATGATGCAAGTTTGGGCGTTTTATCATGGTATTGTACCTTAGCAATGGATCACTTTGTTTATTTTTTGTTACGCCAGGTATGTTGTCTTGATTCTGATTTGAATATGAATCCTTGTCGATGGTGCTTATTGATTATGTACTATTCCCACAAGGCTTTCCAGATGTGGCATGAAATCTATTGATACTAAAGAGGCTATGTAGCCCGTTAAGTAAATATCATATTTTTAGTTCCACTTGCTGAAGGCTAGCGGGCTTATGTCGTGGCCCTGTGTTAGTCTTACATCCGTCCATGTGTGTGTGCGTCCGTCTGTCTGTGCGTGCGTGTTTTTTTCAAACTTTTTCTCAGAAACTACCGATCAAAATTTGATGAAACTTCACAGAAATGATCCTGCCATGGTCCTCATTAGAATTTCTTGAATGATTCCTTCAAAGACTCTGGTTGACATGGCAACAAAACTGAAAAAATGTTGCACATCTTTGAAACTCTTCTTGTCTGAAACCATAAGACCCAGGGCTTACAGGACTATCATGGCCCTCCCCTCTTGTTTCTAAATCTCAACTTTCTTCTTTACTAATGATTTTTCAGCTAGAATTCAGTGGTAAGTCATTTTTGAGTTTGGTGAAAGTAGGATAATCTAAATAGATGTTTTTTTTGGGAGGGAGGAGTAGTAGGTTTTGTCCTCTGGTAAAGAGTTCAACAAGAAGGCACAAAAACTTCATATTGTGTACATGTGTAAGTAGCAATATCATTTACTCTTTGATCAAATTTGTCCATGTTTTCTGAAACTGACTGACAGTTGAAGACCTTAACACTTTGCTTTAACAGAATTACTGTACAATCATTGTTTTACTTTCTAGTATGTTTACATGCAGCTACACAACACCATTCTGCTACGAGGAAAAAAAATAAATATTTTGACGAATTTTTAACTATTAGAAAGACCGTAGAATTCTGACAAAGTAAGCAAGTGTACATAAAACATTTTTTTTATATAGAGCCATGATTACCTCTCAAACTTCCTTATTTTATGCTGGTGTTAGCCTTGAAAATATTTCTCTTTTCAAGACTGCACAATGTTACCAGTTTGACCCAAACCAGATGATGTCATGTATACATGTTTGCACACTTACCACATTACTTTAAACTTTTATCTGGTACACCCCAACTTCATTTTTTTGAAACATGATATACAGACCTTCAGATGCATGTTTAGAGTCCGAAATATAATACATCATATAAATATGTCAAATCGTTGCATCAATTACTACTCTAATAAGTAGCTAAATAAAATTGCTGCATAGCACACTTGGTAGAACAACTTTGACTCCCATTGTCCTTGCTTACTCTACTAATTACTTGGAAATTATACATGTATTCCGTGTGATATTTTGGGGGGAAAAAATCATTCCATCTAATCATAGCTTAAAACTGTTCAACAAATCCGCTTTTCAGGACTTTCAGTCCTTTTATTACTTTGCTTATCACACTATGTGTATCTTGATCCAATTTTGGGGGAGGAAAAAGATCTGGACTATGTTCTGCCAGGTTATGAGTGATTTTAAATTCTTTTCTTTGCACAATGAAAATGGATTCACCAAAAACTGCATTGGCCTATAATGAATTGCCTTTTAACCAACGTTGATATTGAATTTCAAGTATCTAATATTGCTACATCAGTCTTTTCTCTGTATATGCCCCCAAAATGGCTCATTTTTGCAGTACATATACATGTATGACTGTCCAAGTCATTAGGACATGGCTCAAAACTTCAAAAACAACCCTAGATCTGTATGTTTGAAGAAAACTTACATCATCAGACAAAATTTCAAACTCCCATCATTCTTCAACTGTCTATTCCAATATATGTGAGACTAACGCCTACTTTTTACATGGTGTTTATTCACACCTGTATTATCTGACTGAATAGAAATAGACCCAAGAATGTAAAGTCCGACTTTGCGTACTACTTGTAGATCTATATTATGTTTTATGTGATACTCATAAAATAAACTTGGAAGTTATTAACGTAACAATAAAAGCCAAATATAAACAGCAGGTTTTTAAATGCATTTTTATTTATATCATACAATTTAAAAGTATGGCAATTATTATGAAGATGACAATCTCTCATTGTATGGTCGGTCCAAGTATTAGCTGCTGAAAAAACCCTGTAAGGTAGAGCTCTGTGACTTTTGATAACTCTTCGCCAGATTTTAAAATTATGTTGTTGTTTTTTTCTGCCAGTGACTAATACGACCCTACCACAAGATCACAGACCGTCATCTCCACAACATCTTCCATTCTTTAAAATGGTATTATTTAAATGTACTATGTCAGCTGGTTTTTTTTTTCATAGTTTAGTCTAACATCGGAGCTTTTTTTTAAAACTGTATTATAATCTACGTTCAAACTGCACAGATTATTAGGTCTGGGCTTGAATCAACATGGACTAAGTTTTTTCTTTGAAGTTGCACAAATGTAGCTGTAAAATTACATTATCTCATTCACTCATTTAGCGTGGTTGATTGATGAAGGAGTAGGGTGGATCATCCCGGGTTTTATTCACACCTAGGTGATAGGATTTTGTAGGATTGCCTATAGAAAATAGCCTACAGAGAACCAGCCTAGCTCTTGTACAACCAAAAAGTTGTCACTGTCATACTGAGAGAGTGTTGAAACTAGTTAACGTAATCACCAGAAATCAGTTTCATGGCAATTTACTCTTTGTTGTAATCACAACATATTTCATGGTTTGTGGCACTGCATGAGTTGACATTACTTTTGTTTTGTAAAATTATTATTTGCTTGATTTGTAACTTTTTGATGATACAAGGTAAATTTTCATTTGTGTAACAGAAGGCAGGCGCATTCAATATTCATGAGTTAAACATGGCCTAAATCTTAGCTGATAGTGAACACACCATTTAGTCTTCACCTTTCAGACTATTACATAACATTCTTAAGTTCAGAAATAAAGCCAAGAACATTTCTTTCGAAGAAAAGAAGAAATCATTGCATCTGAACAATCTAATATTGTTTCTAGTTTGACTTTTTATTTCATTTTGAAATAATAATATGTAGTTTCAAGTTGTGCAGTAATAAGGAGGCACCCTTTATAGGATTTCTGGGTGTTAGTCATGTAAATGACAAGGTACTTTCAGTAAGAAATTGCATACGAAATACCGCTGTTTTATTTTTCATGGAGGACTCCTGTGTGTGTGTGTGTTTTTTTTTAACCTAACCCATAGTAGTTTCCAATCAATATATACTTTATACCTCAGAATGTGGACGGTTCGTTTGTAATGTAGCAAAAGTAGATTAAGATAAGGCACCCTAGCATAGTAAAATTCCATTTCCATTGATATACTACTTAAATAGATTTGAACTCTTTGCATTATATCTGATCATATCAATTAAATGCTAGAAAAAGAAAGATGTAGTATCTTGTTTAGTGTATCTATTTGAGTTCACATGTTTACAAAACCTATGATGAAGTATTAATATTTTCAATTTGATTTAATGCTTAATCTCAAACCAAAACCACCTTCACCAGTTTTTTTTTTTTTTTTCCTGAAAACCCTTAATTTTTATGTAGCTAAATAAAGCTCAGCCAATTGGTTAAGCTGAGTGAAAAGTTTTTCTGAACATCAAAATGGGATAATGTAGGGCTCCACACTTACCTTAGTTAAAACAGTTTGTATCCTTATGGTGCTATGGAACGGAAAAATGAACTTAGTGAGAATGAAAAACAGAAAGTTTTGTTGGTCTGCTAAAGTTTTCAAAAACTAAAGAGCTACATTCTGTAAGACTTAGGGAAATGTTAGATAAAAGTTACCTTTGCAGGGCCAATTTTAGGTGCACATTGACTAATTTTATGATGTTTAATGTTGCTTTCAATATTATTTCAGTCATATAACTGCTACAACAAGTTCAATTATGTAAGTCTAGATTTCGGCGGGACTTGGCTTGGGCTCTTTTCAAAGTGTTTTCCCTTAGGACACTCCCACAGTAAAACATGCAGCTTCCAGTAAGACTGGAACCTATACAATCAGGTAACAAGTCCTACACATTAATGGTGAGCCATGCAGGACCCCAGATCCACATTTAGAGGGGAGTTAATTTTTGTAAGATTGTATAGATTTAAAAACTATGTCCACAATCTGTGCATAAGTAACTTTTTGTTTTAATAATAAATGGTAATCGAATAGATGCCATTTCGTTATTCGTTTCTTCCCCATATGACAAGCTTTAAACTCTTTTATTCTTTACAACACAATCCCGACTTTTAACGACCCTGAGAAATACCCTGAAGTCCCAGCCTTGGGAGGCTATTCAACAGAACTCACAGTTACAGATTCGTGTTATTGGTATTCAGAATGCATAATAGCTTGTCCATAAGGCCTATGTTTGACCCTTGAATTCTGTATCATACAAAGTCAAATTGTGAGAACTTTTGAGGATTTTGCTGATTTAGCCCTCAATCACACAGTAAACCCCATCTTTTATGAGTTCTACGTGAAAAGGCTTCGGAAAACATTGTTGGATAGCAAGACATCAGTATTTCTTTTCTTTTTTCTTCCAGGAATTTTTCTGGTGCAATAAAAATTAAACAGAGAGACCCATTTCTAAGGTACAATACCATGAAAAATATGCTCAAAATTCCATCACTTTACTTAATTTAACCGTACACTTTATATGAAGAGAAATATATACGAGGTAGTATTTATTGGCCTTTTACAAGAAATTGATTAGTGCACAAAAACTAAATAGTTCCCTTTTTTGAGTATTAACAAACATTCCAATAAATATGGCTCAGATTATGTGGTTTGTACTGGTAAAGGGTAGAAAAAAAATCTGGAAAAACAAAATACTGATGTCTTGCTATCCAAAAATGTTTTCATAAGCCCCTGCACACAAAGCTCATAAAACATAAGGTTTATTGTGTGGTTGAGGGCAAAAAAAAAGAAAATTCCTCAAAAATTCTCACAATTTGACTTTGTATGATACAGAATTCAAGGGTCAAATATAGGCCTAATGGATAAAACATTATGCCTTCTGAATACTGATCACATGAATCTGTAACTGTGAGTTCTGTTAAATAGCTGCCCAAGGCTTGGATTGAATCCAGAAACTTCAGGTCCCAAGGCAAATGATCTACCATATTGCTATAAAAGCTAGCTCTTTAGCAAGACAGTATGAATGTCCCCATATAGGCCTTAATTCTGGTATGCAGTTGTTTCTCCTATACTAACAGTGTTTTTAGTCATATGAGTAAAATTCAGCCCATTTTGTATCATTTTCTGACTTGTTGTCCGCAGATGCATTTAAAGAGGCTAAAACTTGTCATATAGAGAATGGCATCCATTTGATTACCATTTTTGATTAAAACAAAAAGTAACATATGCACAGATTGTGGAATGTGGACATAGACTAATCTATACAATCTTACAAAAATCAACTCCCCTCAAAATGTGGATCTTGGGTCCAGCATGGATCACCAGTAATGTATAGGACTTGTTTCCTAATAGTCTAGGTTCCAGCCTTACATGAATCTGCATGTTTTACTGTGGGAGTGTTCTAAGGCAAGACACTCTGAACAGAGCCCTAGCCTAGTACTGCTGAAATCTAGATATACATAATTAAGCTAGATGTAGCAGTTATAATAACTCAAATAATACTGAAAGCAACATTAAACACCATTCAATTCATCAATGTGGATCTAAAATTGGCCTGCAAGGGTAACCTTCATCTAACATTTCCTTAAGTCTTGCAAAATGTAACTCTTAAATTTTTGAAAACATTGGTATGCCAACAAAATTTTCAGTTTTTCCATTCTTACTAAAGTCATTTTCCCCATTCCATTACAGCATAAAGGACACAGAGTGTTTTAACTAAGGTAAGTGTGGCTAAATCATCCCATTTTGAAGAATGTTCAGAAAAACTTTTCACACGGCTTATCCAATTGGCTGAGCTTTATTTAGCTACATTAAAAATTAAGGGTTTTCAGAAAAACTAGTGAAGGTGGTTTTGATCTAAGATTATGCATTTATTCAGATTGGAAAAACTGATGGCTACATCTTTCTTTTCCATAGCATTTAACGCACTACATGTACAAATCTGCTTAGACTATAAACATTACACTTTCTAAATTTTTATGTAGTGGATACAATCATATAGACTGCAAAGAGTTCAAATCTAAAATAGTATGCTTATATAAATGGAATTTTACTATGCTAGGCTATCTGATCTTAATCTACTTTTGCTTCATTACAAATAAACTGTCCTTATTCTGAGGTATAAAGTATGTATCTATTTGGAACTATTTTTTAGGTTAAAAAAAAAAAAAACACCACACACAAAACCAGGAGTCCTCTATGAAAAATAGAAACAGTGGTAGATCTATTTTATATGCAATTTCTAACTGAAAGCACCTTGTCTTTTCCATGACTCTAACACCCAGAAATCCCATCAAGGGTTCCTCCTTACCACTGCACAACTTCAACCTTCATTACTAATTTCAAAATGAAGTAAAATGTCAAATTAGAAACAATATGAGGTTGTTCAGATGCAATGATTTCTTCTTTTCTTTGAAAAGAATGTTCTTGGTTTCATTTCTAAACTTTAAGAATGTTATGTAATGTTATGTAATGGTCTGAAAGGTGAAAACTAAATGGTATGTTCAGTATTTTATGAGATATAGGTCATGTTAAATTTATGAATATTGAATGAGCCTTCCTTCTGTTACATATATGAAAATTTATCTTGTATCATCATAAAGACACAAATCAAGCAAATAATGATTTCACAAAACAAAAGTAAGGTCAAGTCATGCAGTGCCACCAACAATGAAATAGATTATAACTACCATCAAGAGTGATATGATACAGATTTCTGGTGATTACATTAGATTTGAATAGCACTGTTTCATTATTACAGTGACAAAAACCAGGCCCGTAGGAACGGGGGGGGGCTCAGCCCCCCCCAATAGTTTTGAAAATCATAGTAACTAAAATATGAGTTCTTAGCGCAATGAAACAACCATGCAAAAATGCAAAAAATCTCAGTATTTCGAAGTTAGCCCCCCCCCCCATCTTGAAATGCTTCCTACGTCGCTGAAAACTCATTTTGTGTACCTCTCTGATTGTAATAGGGCTAGGCTGGTTTTCTGCAATGTCTTTTCTACAGGCACTTCTACAAAATCCTGCCACCTAGATTTGGATAAAAACCGGGATAATCCATCCTACACCTTCACCAATCAACCACAGTCTCAAAGCACCTCACTAAATAAATGAATGCGATTATGTAATTTCACCTCTATTTGGGTGCAACTGTAACCCATTACCACACATTCCCTACTTTTGACGACCCTGAGAAAGAAGCCCTTAGAAAACAGAGTGGAAAAAGGAGAAAATGCTGGTAACTAGCTTTTTCTCCTTTTCCCACAACGTTTTTTACCCTTCACAAAACAAATTTCAAATTTTCAGGCACTTTTGTTTTCTTTTTTCAATTTGGACAAACCTAAGATTTTGGTAATGAGTTAAAAAGGATAAAATAAAACTTAGACCATGTAGATTCAACATCAGACCTCATAATCTCTGCAGTCTGGACTTAGATTATAATACAGTTTCAAATAAAGAACCTGATGTTACAATTAACAATAAAAAAGGAGCTGTAATAATACATTTAAATTCAAATAAGACCACTTTAAAGAATAGAAAATATTGTGTAGATGACAGGCTGTGATCTTGTGGTCAGGTCATATGATAGTCACTGGAAAAAGAAAGTCAGGAAAAAAGTAATCAAAAGACAGCTACCTGGCAGGTTTTCGCCTTGTTTTGAAATTAACTTCTCTGTCACTGACTAACACTTGGACGGACCATGCTATGACAGATTGTCAATTTCATATTAATTTCGATACTTTCAAAATGTATGATAAAGATTAAAATGCATTTAAAAACCCACTGTGTTTATATTTAGCCTTTATTGTTACTTTAATAACTTAAGTTTATTTTGAGAGTATCATATAAAACATAACAGACCTACACATAATATGCAAACTTGGACTTCACATTCTTGGGTCTATTTCTATTCAGTCAAAAAAATGCATGTGTGAATAAGCACATTGCAAAAAGTAGACTCTAGTCTCTCATATTGAAAGAAACAGTTATAGTATAATGGGAGTTTGAAATTTTGTCTGATAATGCAAGTTTTCTTCAAACATAAAGATCTAGATTTGTTTTTGAAGTTTTAAGCCATGTCCTAATGACTTTGACAGTCATACATCTACTACATAATTGAGCCATCGCAGGGACATGCGCAAAAAGAAAAACTGGTGTAGCATTATGAATACTTGAAATTCAATATTAACGCACTGGTAGAAAGGCAATTCATTACAGGCCAATGCAGTTTTGGATGAATCCATTTTCATTTTGCAAAGAAAAGAATTAAAATCATCATTCATAACCTGGCAGAACATATAGTCCAGATTTTTTTCCTTCCCCCACAAATGGATCAAGATACAGACAGTGTGACTTTGACAAGCAAAGTAAAAATTGACTTTTACTTAACCAAAATGAATTAACCAAAATGAAACTTTCATGTTGCTGTAAAAATCCAAATAGTTTGCTATTTCAAAGATTTTTTTATGGGGGGGGGTTACCACCTTGCCAGGCAGCATCTAGATCAAAGATCAGACTGCATGTTTTGTGCAGTCTGATCCTGATCTACACCGTCTGCAAAATGTCTTTGACTAGCACTTAGCAGCTTAAGGATCAAAAGAATTCTGTCCCTCTATAAAACTTTAAAAACTATAGGCATACTTTCATTCTAAAGTTTAAATTACTAGCTGTTTACATGAAGCACTGTTATTAATTTGGGTTTAGCAGCAGCAGTTCATCATAAGAATCATATTATGAAACAAAGTGTAAATATTCTAAATTGGCTCTGTACATGTACTTCAAATTCCAGTCATCAATAATGTATCAGGGAATTTAAATCTACATGTCCAAAGAGTAAAGCGTATAGATGAGTTCTTGTCGATTCTTTATCATAAATCTATCTGCAAATTCTGCATTCCTAATCTTAATTATTCTGTTGCATGAAAGGTTAGAAAGGAAAATTCAAGCGTATTAGAGGGACTTTTACACCTTGATAACAATTGTAAGTCTCTGAGGCTTAAAGTCTGGATAATAGGTTAAGTTAGTAGTGGATGTCTAGTTCACTGAGAAGGACGCGCATCCTCAGTATAGATTCATGTCAGGGGCTCGTACTTGATCGGGGCCGTTTGTAACGAATTATTGCTTCCTGTTCATTCGATAAATAGAGAGAAATCTTGTCTAGCATTTCAATGCAATCTTGCATAAATCAAACGTCAAATGAATTTCTGTTGATAGACCACAATCATGATCTCCATTTCTTTATAAGTGTCAAACAAATGTTTCAAACAATTCGGAAAATCATCGATATACGAAGGGTGGTAACAAGGTGCCGAATTGACGTTATGGGTTAAGTCGAAATGGGTTAAAATATTTACGGTCAAATTTTAGGTAGCTATCTGGACAGTTAAGATATTTGATATAAAACATAGTTGAAAATGTTCAAAAGTTAAGTGCTTAAAATCTCCATGTTTATTTTGACAGTGGACGGCACAAGTTCTGAATGAATGTTTCTTGAATCAAAACAAGGCCAGTCTATGTTAACAATGTTAATACGCACATGGCAATCATAAAATACTTTTATCTAAGTATCGATATAGTATTTTAAACTGATAGATTTCGAGTTCTAACGGAATTTCAATAACGAAACAATCATGTATAATTTGTATCAATTGTTTCCGTGTAAACAATGTTTATACGCACATGGCAATATTTAGTGGGAAAAAAAGAACAAATTTTTGTCATTTTGACAAAATTTAGATACAGAAATTAAACATAATTTGTATGATCTGTTCAAAATCAGAGCTGAATGATATTTGTAGTTCCGTTGTTCGACCCTACGCCAGCCATACAAAACTGAAAGTGAGCGCGCATGCGTCGTTACGCATGATGTATTTGATTCCGGCCAAACGATCACACTAAGCGGATTCGCCAAAAAACATAGACCTGTATCAAATCTTTTAATATTTACAGTACAATCCCATATTTCCATGACCCTGTTTTATGTTTATTTTGTTGTCTGCAATTGCTTACAATTTGGGAAAGTCTAAAATTGTCTCTTTTGGTAAAGGATTAAAGGTCGTCTGCTCATGCTTTGAATTTGGACCAACCTAGAATTTTGACCTTTGGGTAATGCCTCAGTCACAAATAACGAACTGCCGCCGGACGGCGAGTTTTTCAGGAGATTTTGACGCAATCGTCCGGGGACCGCACGGCGACCGTCCGGTGGCAGCTCAATTTGAACGGCGGCAGTTCAATTTTGAAACGCCGTCCGGCGCCCGTTCGAGTTTTAAAACAAAGTTATAATTGAACGGCGACCGGACATTTTTTGGCCATCGGAGAGCCCGTTAACTCATCGTCCGGGCACCGTCCAGGCTAGACTGGTTACCGCCCCTGATACTACTACGTGTATAGGGACCGGTACAGGCTAATCGAAACGGGGCGAATTCTGCCCGTATTAGGCGAGGTAACTGTGCAAGTAGTAACTTAGAGTAGCGTCTCTTGATTTTTGTGTGTATGTTTTTGGTGGGTGTAAAAGCAATAGCTATGAAAATAATTTTCAATATTACTGTCTTTTAAAGTGATTGTTTTGTGATCATAATATAATTACTTATGCATGGAATCATTTCAACAAACAATAGCTGAATGTCTATAATTTGACAGAAAAAAATGTTAATGATTATAAGAGTATTATTTGATTATTATGTTTATAATAAAAGCTAAATTAATGAATACATGAAAAATTTTCAAGTGCTGACGTTGAATTTTTACTAAAAAAATTAACATCAAAAAAACAAATATAATGCACAAGTTTGTACTTGATAAAGCAGAAAGGGTAATAAGATAATCAATTATCTTATAAATTGAATTGTAGGTTGCAATTCTCAAAGATTAAAGTCTGTTGTCCCTTTGAAGAAGCCTGCAGAGATAAGCCTAGGGGCAATAAAACACATGTGGTGTCTAATTATCATTTAATTTTCCCTTAACATTTAATTTCTTTGTTTTGTAAGCAATAAAGAAGCATGTTTCAACATTTACTAACAAGTGTTTGGGGGGAAAAAATCAAGAGGGGAAAATTGCTGGCCGAATATTTATGTATTACTCAGTTCTTCAGATGTCTAATAGTCAAAAAATTAAATGAATAAAGAATTTAGAGAGGATTTGAAATAAAAGCATCTAATAAACCCATTACCAGACGACCAAAATTTAGACTGGTTCAAATAGAAACAAATTGCAGACGACATTTTAAAGAGTATTTAAATTGAAAATAAGTACCATATAGGGTAGAAAAATTTGTGAGAAAAGGAGAAATTGTTTGTTACAAGTAGTTTCTCCTTTTCTCACAATGGAATGTTCAGATTTCCCTCTCCTTTTCATTAAAAAAAAAAGATCATTCTAGATGGAAAAGGTCCTTTTATCTGTAAGTTATAAATTATGCTTTATGAATACCTGTATTCTATTATTTATTAATAACACAATAATCAAAATAAGAATGAAATAAAGGCAACTGAGCATATTGTCAGGTTACTCGATATATGTATGGAGACGTTTCATTGGCCGTATCAATTATCCAATCACAGGGCACGGTACGATTAGCTTGTGCCTGTTGTAAAACACGGTATACAACAGTGGCCAGTTCACGTCCAGGCGCGGTGCGGTGACCGGACGATGCCTTCAGAAATCGGACGGCGCCCGGCCGATTTTTATGATAAAGTTTATCTCTAAATCGTCCAGCGACCGGACGGTCATCGGGCGGCGACCGGACTGTCTCCGTCCAGGCGCCAGGCGGCGACACGGACAGGTACCGCCCGATTATGAATATTTGTACAGGCACCGTCCGGTGACCTTCAGATCGCTGTGCGGCATTGATTTTGTCAAGTCTTTCCGGACGGCAAACATTTACTTTGGTGACATGAGAATATCATAAAAGTGTATATGAATGTCTTACTTCATCATAATTTATCAATTCTGAAGTGAAAATGGCACTTATACCGCCACAAAATCTGTTGAACCTTTTCCTTCATCAAAAGAGATTGCAAGCTACTCGCTGATGGCATATAAATGTAATAGCAGCTGCTGCTGTTTACGATCTGTTTACGATCAGGAGCGTGCTGGGCGAGGCCGCAGAGTGAGGACTGTGTGGGTCAAAACGTAGCTACAGAGGCGTGTCATCCTCGGACAATATGACACGCCTCTGTAGCTAGCCAGACGGCAGCACAAAGTTCGAAAGATGTCCGTCCGATCGCCGTCCGGTCGCCTTCCGGTCGCCGTCCTGTCGCCGCCCGATGACCGTACGGTTGCCGCCCGGTGCCTTTCTGAACTGAAAACTGCACGCACGGCATTTCCAAATAATCTGCCGTCCGATGCCCGTTTGATTTGTGACTGCTTGGGCAAAATGTTTGAAAATCGTACGGCGCCCGGACGATGTCCCAAATTTTTGAATCGGCGAAGTTGGAAGAAATCGTCCGGCGCCCGTTTTATTTGTGACCTAGGCATAAGAGTTGGATAGGTTCGTACAATGATTCCTGGAAACAAACACTTCACGTGCCCTGATAATGGTGTTTCCAAAGGTTGACCACTCAAATCTGGCACGGGATTCCAACCAAAAACAAAGCTCCAGATAAGAGGGAGTGATGGTATTCTAAATCCATTAATTCTCTTCCAAACCCTATGTTGTGGGTACTCATTAGAATCGTCTCAATGAGACGATTATAATGAGTACCCATAACATAGGGTTTAGTGGAGAATAATTAATATTGTCTCCCTTTATCTGGAGCTCTGCCCAAAACCTTTGATGTAAGAGGCTTATCTAACAACAGCTGACCTTTCTTAAATGTTAGCATAAACTTTAATAAGGCTAGCTTCCTAGTCTTTGACCAAACAATCCCTGGTTTTTACGACCCTGATACAGAAGCCATTTGAAAAAAATTGTTGGAAAAGGAGAAAATGCTTCTTACCAGCATTTTCTCCTTTTCCCACAATGTTTTCTACCCTGCTGGAAACATTTTTTTCTATTTTTGAGTAACGTTTATAGTGTCGTCTGCACATGCTTTCAATCTGGACCAGTCTAAAATTCTGTCGTTTGGTAAATATTTAATAGAAATCTTTCGTAGTTGTAAACAGCCTGTACACGTCGTCTACACACATGTGGGCCTAAACGTTTTATTAGAGGTTCCTGGGGGGAAGGGATGGGATGGAATCTTAAAAAAAACCCATCGTTTCTTCACAAACATTTGTATTTTTAGTACACAACGGACTATTCTAGTGAGTATCCCAACCAAGGCATTGATGAATAACTAATAAGGCCTTAGTAATGGAAACCCAAGTTACTGCCCTTCTGCGAACCTCTTTCGGCCCTAATAGTTTTACAAATGTTTTTCTTGTACTTTACAAAATGGGGGCAATTTTATAAAGAACTCATAGGCTCTCAAAAATCTATACACAAATAGGTGTTTTCCTTACACTAGCACAGCATTAACGGCCGTTGCTTCTTTTTTTAGATACACCAGATCTGTGATAATTTTAGTCAGAAAAAAAAATCCCCAAATATTCTTTAGTGCTACAAAATGTAATAGAAATAAGATATTTACCTAAGAATTCCTGATAACTAATCCTGGAATCACTGGAACTAAAAATAGACACAAGGGGAGATATAGGTTATTCCCCGCATTCTTTTGATATACCCGTCAGGTATCCCATTACCACACAATCCCTACCTTTGACCACCCTGAGAGAGAAGCCTTTAGAAAACATTGTGGGAAAAGGAGAAAATGCCGGTAACCAGCATTTTCTCCTTTTCCCACAGAATTTTCTATCGTTCCCAATCCAAATTTCAATTTTTGTCGTTTGCAAATGCCCCCAGTTTGGACCAGTCTAAAATGATGTCGTTTGGTTAAGAGGTATAAAAATAGTGAATGATTTCATCTTTACATTTTTCACAGTGAGAAAACACGAAAGGAACTTAGGTTAGCAGACATTTTTTATTTTTGTTTAGATGATAGCAATTTGTGATTTGTAAATGAAATGATCCTTCAGAAAAAAAATTCACTCCCCGCGTTCGCCTTCCGTCATGAATAAAAGGGTCTTGTTGGCCCTTTATCGCTCCACTGATTTATATCTTTAATCTTTTATGAAAATTGGTGATAACATTTCTGCACTATGTGCAGCTTTTTGTGGTATCACATCCAAATCTGTCAGATTTTGTTGCATTTATGTGGTGTAGCTAGAATATAAGGCAACTACCTACTTTGTCTAGAATTTGTCTTAGTGACCTACTTTTTAGCCGAGCAAAGCCCATTTTACAACTTGTAGATACTATGAAAACAAAGGTTCTCACAAACTTTCATGACAAATGAACAGAAACATGGCTTCTTTAGTGAATACGAGATTTCAAAGATTTGGCCTACTTTCTGACAAAATGTTACACGTTTTTAATCTAACCTTATCTATCGAAAAGAAAAACATTTTGACTAACTTTCGTTGGTATTGAACAGAAGATAAGGCCTCAAGAGCGTACCCAAGCTACTTCAAAGTTTTTACCCGGTGAACTAGAGTTCGATCAAATGCTACTCATTTTAAATTTCATAAGAGATATTTTCAAGATAAATATTCTGACAAACTTTCACTAGTACTGACCTAGGAACAAGGCCTCTAGAGTATACAAAAAGTTTCCTACCATTTGACGTGGTGACTTTTTGACTTAAAATGACCCATTTAAAACTATTAATACAAACAGGATGACCAAATTTCGTAAGTATGCGACTGAAAATTCGGCCTCTATAGTGTGCAGAAAGTTTGTCAAAAATTTGACCCATTGACCTACTTTTTTATTCAACATAACACATTTTCGCAGAACAGATATTCTGACCAACTTTCCAGACTATTGGACTAAAGAACTAAAGATGTGGCCTCTAGAGTGTACACATGTTTGTCTAAGATTTGACCTATAGTGACCTAGTTTTTGACCAGACATGAAAAATTTAAGTCGTACAAATTGTCATCTAGACAAGCATTCTGATCAAGTTTCATGACTCTATGACAGAAAATTCGGCCTGTAGAGCATACACAGGGTTTTTCTAAGATTTGACGCAGTGACCTAGTTTTCGACCAGATGTAATCCATTTTCCAACTTGTATGAGATACTCTCAAGACAAATATTCTGATTAACTTTCAAGATTGGGCTGAAAATTTGGCCTCTAAAGCGTACCTAAGGTTTTAAGATTTAACTACTGACTTGGTTTATAATATGATATGACCCGTTCTCAAACTGCTCCGAGATATTATCGAAACTAACATTATGAAAAGTCTCTTGAGTATTGGACTGAAAATGTGGCTACTTGAGTGGGCACAAGGTTTTTCAAAGGTTTGACCCAGCGACCAAAAGGTTTGACCGAACATTTCCTGTATCAAAATACTTCCGCGAAATCAAAACAAATGTTCTGATTACATTTTAGGTGTATTGGAAAGAAAAATGTGGCCTTACGAGCATACATGGTTACAGATTTTCAAGGATTTGACCTCCTGACCTCCTTTTTTTTTTTTGTTTTTTACCAAACGTGACTTATTCTCAAACGAGTCTGAGATATTATCGAGACAAATATTCTGACCAAGTTGCATGAGTATTAGACTGGAAATGTGGTCTCTAGATCATACAAAAAGTTTCTCTAAAATATAACAATGTGGCCTTGTTTTTGACACGATGTAATCATTTTCAAACTGGTGTATAATATCAAGACAATCATTCCGACAGGCTTTCAAGAGCTTTACACTGAGAAGAATACTTCCACAATGTATTCACGGTTTTTAATTATATTTTGTTCACCTTTCAATAAGAAAATGTGACTGAAGATCGTACACAAGAAACAAGAGGACCATGATGGTCCTATATCGCTCACCTGAGTAATAAGGAGTAAAAGTCTACAATGGAAATTCTCCTTTTCCGAAAAGATCATCGTATCGTATTTAGTAGAGGTCCACTAGAAGATGCTACATATGAAATATCAAAGCTCTACAATTTCCAGTTTGAGAGAAAAATATTTTTAAAGTTTTCCTTCTTTGTTCCAATGTTTCGAACTTGTGACCCATGAGGCTGGGCCAGTTTGGACCCTAGGAAAATCATGTGAATAAACTTGGTAGAAGTCAACTAGAAGATGCTACATACCAAATATCAAAGCTCTACTCCTTCTTGTTTCAGGAAAGAAGAATTTTAAAGTTTTCCTTCTTTGTTCCTATGTTTTAAACTTGTGATCCCAAGGGCGGGGCCAGTTTTGACCTCAGGAGCATCATATGAACAATCTTGGTAGAGGTCCACTAGGAGAGACTACATACCAAGTATCAAAGCTCTACTCCTTCTTGTTTCAGAGAAGATTTTAAAGTTTTCCTTCTTTGTTCATATGTTTCAAACTTGTGACCCCCGGGGCGGGACCAGTTTTGACCCCAGGAGCATCAAACGAACAATCTTGGTAGAGGTCCACCAAGAGATGCTACATACCAAATATCAAAGCTCTGACCCTTCTAGTTTCAGAGATTTTGACAATTTTCCTTCTTTGTTCCTATGTTTTAAACTTGTGACCCCCGGGGCAGAGCCAGTTTTGACACCAGGGGCATCATATGAACAATCTTGGTACAGGTCCAGTAGGATATGCTACATACCAAATGTCAAAGCTCTACGCATTCTAGTTTCAGAGAAGAAGATTTTCAAAGATTTGCTATTTTTTTCCTTTTGGTGCCATGGCAACCAGAGTTATGACTGGAATTCAATCTTTTGAACAATTTTGGTAGAGCTTCACCCAAGGAACATTCCTGCCAAATTTCATCAAGATTGGTCCAGTGGTTTGGGAGGAGATGTTTAAAGAAATTGTGGGCGATGGACGACGCACGACGGACATTGGGCGATCACAAAAGCTCACCAGGAGCACTTCGTACTCAGGTGAGCTAAAAAGTTGTCGCTGCACGCAAAAACGCAGCACGATCACAAAAGCTCGCCTTGAGCACTATGTTGTCAGGTGAGGTAACTAGAGCTATCACTAAACGTGATAATACCCCCCAACAGCTCCTTGTTACAAAACAGATTAATGTCACAGGAATGCAAAAAGAGAACGACAAAAAAGGACTAAGCTCTTGGAAATTTTTTTAATTAACTAAGAACAATTTATGATATGCATATCTTTGCTGAGTGCAAAGTCTATCCATGAGTTTCAAAGAAATTTGTCCAGAATCATCAAAGGGCCATAACTCCATGAAACCTAAATAAACCATAATCAAAATAGGATATGCACATCTCTGCTTGATACTGAGTCTATTTGTGTAGTTTGAACCAGATCTGTCCAATAGTTGATGAGAAAAAGAGCGGAGAGGAAATTTCATGAAAGGGCCATAACTCAGTGAAAAATCAATGAATCGTAACCAATATTTCATATTGTGCACATCTCTGCTTGATACTGAGTCTACCTGTGAAGTTTGAATAAAATTCGTCCAACAGTTTAAGAGAAATAGAGCGGACAAAAAGCTACAGACTGACCGACGGACGGACAGTTGTGTTAAATATATTCTATCAAAAGTATAATTTATTTTCATCAATTCAGCAAGGGCACTGTCATAAAGAGAACAACAAAAAAGGGCTTAGCTCTTCGTAATTTTATTTAATTAACTAAGACAATTTATGGTATGCATGTCTTTGCTGAGTGCAAAGTCTATCCATGAAGTTTGAAAGAAATTTGTCCAGAATCATCAAAGGGCCATAACTCCATGAAACCTGAATAAACCATAACCAAAATAGGATATGCACATCTCTGCTTGATACGGAGTCTATTTGTGTAGTTTGAACCAAATCTGTCCAATAGTTGAGAAAAAGAGCGGACAAGAAATTTCATGAAAGGGCCATAACTCAGTGAAAAATCAATGAATCATAACCAATATTTCATATTATGCACATCTCTGCTTGATACTGAGTCTACCTGTGAAGTTTGAATAAAATTCGTCCAACAGTTTAAGAGAAATAGAGCGGACAAAAAGCTACAGACTGACCGACGGACGGACAGCTGTGTTAAATATATTCTATCAAAAGTATAATTCATTTTCATCAATTCAGCAAGGGCACTGTCATAAAGAGAACAACAAAAAAGGGCTTAGCTCTTAGAAATTTTATTTAATTAACTAAGAACAATTTATGGTATGCATATCTTTGCTGAGTGCAAAGTCTATCCATGAAGTTTGAAAGAAATTTGTCCAGAATCATCAAAGGGCCATAACTCCATGAAACCTAAATAAACCATAACCAAAATAGAATATGCACATCTCTGCTTGATACTGAGTCTATTTGTGTAGTTTGAACCAAATCTGTCCAATAGTTGAGAAAAAGAGAGGACAAGAAATTTCATGAAGGGGCCATAACTCAGTGAAAAATCAATGAACCATAACCAACATTTCATATGCACATCTCTGCGTGATACTGAGTCTACCTGTGAAGTTTGAATAAAATTCGTCCAGTAGTTTATGAGAAATAGAGCGGACAAAAAGCTACAGACTGACGGACGGACAGACGGACGGACAGACCGACTCCTATATACCCCCCCCCAAACAGAGTTTTGGGGGGTATAAAAACAAACTGATATATGCTTCGATGATCGTAGGATGCAGATCAGAATGTCAAGATGTGGAATAGAATAGAATGAATAGTGTTTTATGGCCCGTCAACAACTTAGGTCATATTGGGCGCACTTACTCAGTAAACAATAATGCAAGGTGAAAATAACATACATGTGCAACAACATAAGACAAACATGATAAATGAGGAATGGATGAAACATAAAATGATGTCCCTTTTGTCGCCTTTTACGACATGCATGCTGTCACTTTTGTTCCGCCAGATGAAATGGCAGATGTTACGATCGCGGGACAGCAGTGGTTTATTCTTATACCCCCTATTAAACCACACGGGGTCCCACAGGCCAATTGATTCCCATTCCAAATCAAGATGTGGAATCTGATCTTGTATTTATTTCATCTTGTAATATGATCTCGATCCCAACCTTTGACTTGAGTTTCTGTTGGCAACATCAATGTGATTTTTGTCCACCAGAAATCAGAATTCCTGAATTTGTGAATTTGATAGACGACAGAGATTCATATTTGTTGATATGTACTTGTGAAGAACGAAAACCAGCCAAGCAAAAAACATAGAAAACTAACAAAGATTCAAAATACAGAATATAATTTTATTCATTTTATTTTATAGAATCAGAATCAATTAAACGGGACAAAAAAGTCAATCAAATAACAAGATATTTGTCAATAACATGAAATAATTTTAACAAGGATTATCAAATAAGAAGAATCACCAGCACTTGTAAAGGAATACATACGCCCATGAAAAAAACTGAACTATTGCTTTTGGTTCACCAAACAATCAATTTCAAACCTTGGAATGCAAATCAGTGAAGCTTGCAATCAGACTGTAAAATATCTGCTGTCTCATACTTGATAAACAAACCAAAAAATTCTTAGATGGACCCCTTGGCAATGAAACAGATGAGCACTTCTGACAAAACACCCTTTGCAATGAAATGCATGGGCACTGCTTGCAAAATACCCTTGACAATGAAATATATGAGTGCTGCATGCAAAAAATACTTGACAAAATGTATGGGTACATCTGGCAAAATACCATTGACAGTTAAATGTATGGTTACTTCTGGCAAAATACCCTTGACAATGACATGTATGGGTACTACTGGCAAAATACCTTTCACAATTAAATCTTTGGGTACTGCTAGCAAAACACCCTTAACAATGACCTATATGGGTCTCTAACTCTTTACCAAATGACAAAATTTTAGACTAGTCAATTTGAAAGCAATTGTAGACAACAACATGAGGGCCATGATGGCACTGTATCGCTGCACTGGCTAATAAGTAAAAACACTTGAAGACATTTTTTTTTCTATGAAATCCTACGAGAAAGTTGTGACCCTCGGGCAAAGCCAATTTTGACCGCAAAGCTACAATTACTTGAACCCTGGTGGAGGTCCACAAAATAAAACCCCATACCAAATAATACAGGTCTAGAATGTGTGGTTATACACAAGAAGATTTTCAAAGTTTTCTCAATAAAAGGCCCTGTAAAACATGAAACCCATGAGACAGGGCTAAATTTAGTAGCCCTTCTCTTTATTACGGTTAGTAACAAGATGACTTAGAAAGTTTTCACCACAAAAGCCCATGTAAAACTTGTGACCCCTGGTGAGGGGACAAACTTGATCCCAAGGCTATAATATGGGCCCTCCAGGCAGAGGCCCACTAGATAAAGCTACATGCAAAATTTGGTAGCCCTAGGCCTTATGGCTAGGTACAAGTAGATTTCTTAAGATTTCCAAATATGAGCCCATGTAAAACTTGTGAAAAGATTTTTAAAGTTTTCCCTATATAAGCCCAAACAAATTCTGTGACCCCTAGGGCCGGGCCAAATTTGACACCTGGGCTATCATTTGGGCACTCTTGGTAGACAATCACTTGATAAAGATACATGTACATCCCAAATTTGGTAGCCCTGGGCCCTATGGCTAGGTACCAAAAGGATTTTAAAGTTTTCCCTATATAAGACCATATAAAACTTATGACCCCCAGGGCGGGGCCAATTCTGACTCCTGGGCTATTATTTGAAGGTACAAGATAGAGGTCCACAAGATAAAGCTACATGCCATATTTGGTAGCCCTAGGCCTTATCGTTTCAGAGAAGATTAAAAAAAAAAAGTAAAATAATATTTTTCAGTTTTGTTGCCATGGCAACCAGTGTTTTTGAAGGAATCAAATTCTTTCAAGAAATTCTGAAGTGGATTATGCCAGGATCATTTCTGTGAAGTTTCATCAAAATTGGTTGGGTAGTTCCAGAGAAGATGTTTGAAGTAGAAGTTAACGCATGGACGCACACATGACGGACACCTGGCCATGACATAAGCCCGCTGGCCTTTGGCTAGTGGAGCTAAAAATTAATGAGAAGTTGCTTAAATGATATTTGTTTTTGAAAGAGGTACTGTTAGAAATGGGGAAGAAATGCTGGTGACCAACATTTTCTCCTTTCCCACAAAGTTTTGAAAGGCATGTATCCCGAGTAAACATGTGATTGTTTCGTACAAGATCAACTCACTTTCTGGCACTCCAAGGGCGAAGATTGCAAATTTAACCAAGACCTAAAGTCATAAAAAAATTACAAAACTACAAAATATATAACCCTTTACCAACCAGCTCCCCTCGAGTTTTATACTATGGTGAGCTATAAAGGTGATGCATGTATATAAGTCATGCTCTGTGAAAAAAGGGTTTTAATGCGTCTGCAAAAAGTATTGAAAAGTCTGCAGAGTCGGACTTGGATCGAACCTTTACACTATGGGTCAAATCTCTACATGTCAAATGAAAATTCTACCCCAGGATTCAGTCAACTGGTAGACAAAAGGGGTTTTATGGACCCATAATTATGTCATGACCTGCTTGGTGCAGTATTTCAGACATGCATTAACTCTTTACCACACATACAATCCTGATTTTTAACGACCCTGAGAGAGAAGCCTATAGAAAATGACGTGGGAAAAGGAGAAAATGCTGGTAACCACCATTTTCTCCTTTTCCTACAATGTTTTCTTTCCTAACAAAGTCAAAAGTCATCATATTATCAAGATTTGATATGTCGTCTGCAGATGCTTTGACTTTAGTCAAGTCCAAAAGTTTGTCATCTAATAAAGAGTTAACCCTCCTTTTCACAGTTCAATTATAGTATTGGATTGAAAGTTGTGCAAAAGGATAGTATAGATTAACCCTTTACCAAAAGACAAAGTTTTAGACTGATCCAAATTGAAAGCACTTGCAGACGACAAAAATAAACGTAACTCTAAAATAGAAACTCGTTTCCAGTAGGGTTGAAAACATTGTGGGAAAAGGAGAAAATGCTGGTTACCAGCATTTTCTCCTTTTCCCACAATGTTTTCTAAAGGTTTCTTTCTCAGGGTTAGAAGTGTTTCACTCTTTACCACACAGCAATATTAGAGACTTATCTATTCTATTTTAGATGACATATTAAAATGTGACTCAGATGTTAAGAAATGTCTTTGAAAGGGAAATAAACATTGAGGAAAAAGAAGAAAATGCTGGTTACCACCATTTTCTTCCTTTCCCACAATGTTTTTCAGACCCTTCTTCTCCAGGGTCATTCAAATTCCAGACTGTTTGCTAAAGGGTTAAAAATAAAATAACATGTAAACAGTTAAATCTTGGTTAGATATGTTACTATATCTATGGATTCACATGATTTCTTTTATCGGAACAAAATCATAGACTTGAGGAAAAATAACTTTAGAGTTTTTATATAAAGAAATAAAGCCGCTACAGACGATACTGTAAAACAGTACTAAAGCTTAAGATAGACATAGTATGTTTTAGCACATAAACGGATTTCTTTTTCCTGAAAAAAATCATATCTTGAGAAATAATTTCCGAGTTTGAAAATAACAAAAAATTAAAGCTGGTGATATGTATAACCGCACTAAAAAGTGAAACATTGTTAGTTTGTTTCACCATTCAAAATGAGTTATTTTTTTCTGAATAAAATCAGATTTTAAGGAAAAATGATTCCTGAGTTTCAAATAAAGCTTTTACTGGTGATAAATATAGAGAGCTATAAAGCCATGCTAAAAGTAAAGTAAAAATATGAGAGGCATCAGCGCTACAGTGCTCATTTAAGAAAAAGTCATCTTGAATTGATAAAGCATAAGAGATCCTCGTTATGATGCTGTGAAACACAAGTCTAAGTGATCTACCTTGTGACTGATTTTCTGACTGACATAAGCTATTTTAGAACTTGTCTGAGATATTATCAAGACAAACATTCTGACTTTGTTTCATGAGTATCAGACTGGAAATGTTCCCTCTAGCATGCAAATAAAGCTTTTCTAGGATTGGCAAAAAGGACATACTCTTTGACATGACATGTCCTAATTTTTTAACATGACTGATTTATGGCCCTGGATCACTCACCTGAATTTTTGAGAGGACCATAGCCTTTTTTTTTAAGGTATTGAAACTCAGGAAACAAAATCATTATTTTGCCAAGCTATTTTTAAAAGGTTACCTGTAAAAGTCCTTTCAAAATCTGACCAGCAGTTTCAGAAGAGAAGAATTTTTAGGAGTTTCTTAATTTCCGTACAGTGCAAGTAGCACCCATTCACCAGAGCCATATTTCTTGACCTATCAAAATTTCGCGAACAAATTTTGAAAAAGGTCATTCAAGGAAAATTTCCGTGGAATAATTTTCAAATCTGACCAGCCGTTTCAGAGAAGAAGAATTTTCAAGAAATTGTTCATTTCCGTTTAGTGCAAGTAGCCCCCATTCACCAGAGCAATGTTTCTCGACGAATCAAACTTTCATGAACAATTTTTGCAAAGGGTCACCCAAGGAATATCTCTGTGAAAATTTTCCAAAATCTGACCAGCCATTTCCGTGAAACAATTTTCAGATCTGACCAACCCTTTCAGAGAAGAAGAATTTTCAAGAATTTTTTCATTTCCATATAGTGCAAGTAGCCCCCATTCACCAGAACAATGTTTCTGGATGAATCAAACTTTCACGAACAAATTTTGAAAAGGGTCACCCAAGGAATATCTCTGAAAATTTTCCCAAATCTGACCTGCCGTTTCAGAGAAAAAGAAGTTTTAAGAATTTCTTCATTGCCCTATAGTGCAAGTAGCCCCCATTCACCAGAGCCATGTTTCTAGATGAATCAAAATTTCACGCACAAGTTTTGAAAAGGGTCACCCAAGGAATATCTCTGTGAAATTATTTCAAAATCTGACCTGCCGTTCGAGAGAAGAAGAATTTTTACGAATTTCTTCATTTCCCTATAGCGCAAGTAGCCCCCATTCACCAGAGCCAGGTTTCTTGACCTATCAAAATTTCACAAATAATTTTTGAAAAGGTCCATCCAAGGAGCATCTCTGTGAAATTATTTCAAAATCTGACCAACGGTTTCAGAGAAGAAGAATTTTTAAGAATTTCTTCATTTCTGTTTAGTGCAAGAAGCCCCCATTCACCAGAGCCATGTTACTAGACGGATCAAAATTTCACGAACAGCTTTTGAAAAAGGTCATCCAAGGAACATCCCTGTGAACTTATTTTAAAATCTGGCCAGCCGTTTCTGAGAAGAAGTTTTAAGAATTTCTTCATTTCTTTTTAGTGCAAGAAATCCCCATTCACCAGAGCCATGTTTCTTGACGGATCAAAATTTGGCGAATAACTTTTGAAAAGGGTCATCCTCTGAACATCTCTGTGAAATTATTTTAAAATCTGACCAGCGGTTTCAGAGAAGAAGAATTTTTAAGAATTTCTTCATTTCTGTATAGTGAAAGAAGCCCCCATTCACCACAGCCATGTTTCTTGACGGATCAAAATTTTGCGAACACTTTTTGGAAAGGGTCACCCAAGGAACATTTCTGTGAAATTATTTTAAAATCTTGCCAGCCGTTTCTGTAAAGAAGAATTTTTAAGAATTTCTTCATTTCTGTAGAGTGCAAGAAGCCCCCATTCACCAGAGCCATGTTTCTTGACAGATCAAAATTTCGCGAACAGTATTTGAAAAGGATCACCCAAGGAACACCTGTGTGAAATTAATTTAAAATCTGGCCAGCGGTTTCAGAGAAGAAGATTTTTAAAGAATTTCCTAAAAAATTCCATTTCGTTACCATGACAACCAGAGTTTTTGACGGAATCAAATTCTGTGAAAAAATTTTAAAGGGGACCCCCCACGGAACATTCCAGCCAAGTTTGGTCCAAATTGGCCCAGCGGTTTAGGAGGAGATGATGTTTGAAGAATTGTTGACGACGCACAACGCACGACGCACTGACACACGACGGCCACCGGGTGATCCTAAAAGCTCCCCTTGAGCACGTTGTGCTCAGGTGAGTTAAAAACTATTTTCTATCACTTAATAAGATGAAATTTAATTACATTTTGTCCTGTAGTGAAAGAGATATTGGTCCATAATGCAAATTTCCACCAAGCCCCTTTTTCAATGACATGACATTTAATGAAAAAAGGTAAAATATTGTTATTGGCAGACATATCATAAGGAACACACATATGAAGTTTCCAGCTTGTTTCAGAACAGAGGAATTTCAAAGTTTTCCTTCTTTTTTCCCATGTTCGAACTTGTGACCATCAGGGCGGAGCCAGTTTGGACCCCAGGATCAATGTATCGTATTTGGTAGAGGTCTACTAGAAGATGCTACATATGAAATATCAAAGCTCTAGGACATCCAGTTTCAGATATTTTTTTTTCAAGTTTTCGTTCTTTATTTCTATGTTTCAAACTTGTGACCCCCGGTGCGGGGGCAGTTTGGATCCCAGGGACATCATTTGAACAAACTTGGTAGAGGTAAACTAGAAGATACTACATACCAAATATCAAAGCTCTGCACCTTCTAGTTTCAGAGAAGAAGAATTGTTAAGTTTCCTTCTTTGCTACTATGTTTCAAACTTGTGACCCCCGGGACGGGGCCAGTTTTCACCACAGGGGCATTATATGAACAATAATGGTAGAGGTCCACTAGGAGATGCTAATACCAAATATCAAAGCGCTGCACTTTCTAGTTCTAGAGAAGAAGAATTGTAAAGTTTCCCTCTTTTGTTTCTATGTTTCAAACTTGTGACCCCCGGTGCGGGGCCAGTTTTTACCCAAGGGGCATCATATGAACAATCTTGGTAGAGGTCCACTAAGAGATGCTACAAACCAAATATCAAAGCTCTGCACCTTCTAGTTTCAGAGAAAAAAAATGCAAAGTTTTCCTTCTTTGTTCCTATGTTTCAAACTTGTGACCCCCGGGGCGGGGCCAGTTTTCACCCAAGGGGCATCATATGAACAATCTTGGTAGAAATCCACTAGGAGATGCTACATACCAAATATCAAAGCTCTGCACCTTCCAGTTTTAGAGAAGAAGAATTGTAATTTTTTCCTTCTTTGTTTCTATTTTTCCAACTTGTGACCCCCGGGGCGGGGCCAGTTTTCACCCCAGGGGCATCATATGAACAATCTCAGTAGAGGATCAGTAGGAAATGTTACATACCAAATATCAAAGCTCTGCACCTTCTAGTTCTAGAGAAGACGATTCTTAAAGTTTTCCTTCTTTGTTTCTTTGTTTCAAACTTGTGACTCCCGGAGCAGGGGGCATCATATGAACAATCTTTGTAGAGGTCCACTAGAAGATGCTACATACCAAATATCAACTGTGACTCTGACCTTGGCCTTTGTTGGATTAATCTCAAAATCGATAAGTATGTGCCAAATTTAAAGGACCTATGTCAATTCTGTGTCTAATTATCATCCAGACAAGGTTTGGTCTATATATCAACATGCTGATTGTCACTGTGACCTTGACCTTTGACCTCAAAATCACTAATGATCATCCACACTCCATGACAATTGTCTGTGCCAAATTTTATGAACCTAGTGTCAATCATGTGTCTAGTTATCATCCAGATAAGGTTTAGTCTATAAATCAACATGTTGACAGTCACTGTGATCTTCACCTTTGGACAATTCATCTCAAAATCAATAGTGATCATCTAAATTCCAAAACAAATGTCTATGCCAAAATAAGTACAAATACAGCTTTTCAAATTATAAAATAAACTGTTCTGAACGTTAAAATGCTCTTTCATTGATCGATTTATGTCTGAATTGCTCTTTTATCAACTTACATGGACCTCTGTCTATAAAAGAGATTATCAAGTCTAGTGACAGTGAGTTATGTACAGGAATCTTTACATCAGCAAATTTCTTTCTAAGAATCAATGACGTTTATTGTGACAGCATTCATTACTCTCTCAAAGCTGATCTTAGTGTTGAAATTGGGTATGTCGGTAAGCAGAGTATTGGCTTAGGAAGAACACTGTGCAAAGTACTGGTGAAAGAAACTCCAGGGACCATGGATGGGTTCACTGGCTATATATGAAAAAAATGTTGAAAATGGCATACACGTACCATACAAAGGCAGGTAACTGCAGAAAATTAGAGCAATTCTATATCTGGCTGAAACTGTCATAACAAAAAAAAGATTACTTTGGCCAGAATCAATCTCTAACCTTCCTAGAAAATTCAATATTTTGTGAAAAGGATTAACGGTATCTCTGCGTCTGAATAATGGCACAACCTAAATTTGCGAGTATTGCGCCATCTATTGATGCTGCAAATCTTGCAGATTTTCTTTGTAGCACCGGGAGTTACCAGTTGTTGACAAGAGGATTAATACAAGTATTACTTTATGAGAAATTTACCTTTCTTATATACATTAATTTTTTTTATACAAATGGAATTCATTTTAAACAAATTATGCATCAATATTACAAGTCTGCTGAAATAGATCATAATAAAATCATAGAGTTGAACTAAGTAAATGTAGATAAAAGAAAAAAAGCAAAAAAAAAAAAAAAAAAAAAATAAGCACATGTTCATTTTGCACATTTTCATGTTTTTACTCTTAACCTTAACTACATGGTCAGTGTTAATGTCCCAGAAGGAGAAGGCTTTTGAAAAAAAAAAAAAAAAAAAAAAATGTGGGAAAAGGAGAAAATGCTGGTAACCAGCTTTTTCTGTTTTTTTTTTCAGTTATTTCTAAATTGGCAAATTTTAAGAGTTAGTCTTCTGCTGACTCATTACCAAACAACAAAATTTTGGACCAGTCCAAGTTGAAAGCGCTTGGAGACGACAAAATAAGTGTCAATCAGAAAACGAAATTTGATCTGGAAGGGGTAGAAAACATTGTGGGAAAAGGCATTTTCTCCTTCCCTCACAATGTTTTCAAAGGCTCTCTTTCTCAGAGTCGTTAAAAGTCGTGCTTGTATGGTAAGAGTTAAACCAAATCAAACACAACTGATCTGTTAATTCGTTATCAGTCAAGAAATTGTACACTCATCCATATTGAAAGGACTTATGGACGACATTTCTCCAATTTCAATCAAGATTTTCAAAAGCCTTTTTCTTTTCAGGGGCTATAGAACTTCTCCAATCTTCTAAATATGGCTTGATGGAGGATTTGCTGAGATAGGTCTTGGCCTATCAGAATTAACTCTTAAACAAACAGCATTTTATAACTCTTTACTACACAATCCCGACTTTTAATGACCCTGAGAAAGAAGCTTTTAGAAAACATTGTGGGAAAAGGAGAAAATGCTGGTAACCAGCAATTTCTTTTTCCACAATGTTTTCTACCCTTTCCAAATAGAATTTCTATTTTTTATTCACATTTATTTTGATGTCTGCAACTGCTTTTAATATGTACTAGTCTAAAACTTTGCCATTTTTTAAAGATTTAAGCTCATCCAGTGTGAAAGCATTTAAAAAATACATGTATCAACAAGAGGGCCAAGATTGCCCTGGATCGCTCACCTGAATTTCTGAGAGAACCATAGCCTTTTCTTTCAAAATGTAATCAGCCCTTTCAGAGAAGAAGAATTTTTAAGAATTTCTTCATGTCTGTATAGTGTAAATAGCCCACAGTCATCAGAGCCATGTTTCTTGATGGATCAGAATTTCTAGGGCAAGTTTTGAAAACGGTTATCTAAGAAACATTTCTGAGAAATTATTTCAAAATGTGATTAGCCGTTTCAGAGAAAAAGATTTTCTTCAAAGCTAAATAGTGCAAGTAGCCCCCATTCACCAGAGCCATGTTTCTACAGAAATCAGCATTTTGCGGACAGTTTCTGAAAAGGGTTACCAAAGGAACATTTCTATGAGATTATTTCAAAATCTGATCAGCCGTTTCAGAATTTTAAAGAATTTCTTCATGGCCATATAGAGCAAGAAGCTCCCATTCACCAGAGCTATGTTTCTTGATGGATCAAAATTTCACAAACACTTTTTAAAAAGGGTCATCCAAGGAACATTTCTATGTTATTTCAAAATCTAACTAGCGGTTTCAGAGAATAATTTTTAAGAATTTCTTTATTTTCCTTTAGTGCAAGTAGCCCCCATTCACCAGAGCTGTGTTTCTTCACGGATCGAAATTTCGCGAAATCGAAATTTCGCGAACAAATTTTGGAAAGGGTCATCCAAGGAACATCTCTGTGAAATTCTTTCAAATTCTGACCAGCCGTTTCAGAGAAGAAGAATTTTTAAGAATTTCTTAACTGCTGTGTAGTACAAGTAGCCCCCATTTACCAGAGCCACATTTTTTGACTGATCAAAATTTTATGAACAACTTTTGAAAAGGGTCACCAGAGGAACATTTCTGTAAATTATTTCAAAATCTGACCAGCGGTTTCAGAGAACAGGAATCTTAAAGAATTTCTCAGAAAATTCAATTTGGTTGCCATGGCAACCAGAGTTTTTGACGGAATTCAATTCTGTGAACAGTTTCAAAGAAGATCTCTCTAGGAACATTCAAGTCAAGTTTGGTCCAAATTGGCCCAGTGGTTTAGGAGGAGTTGATGTTTAAAGAATTGTTGACGACGCACGACTTACGACAGACAACGGACGACGGACACCGGGTGATCCTAAAAGCTCCCCTTGATCACGTTGTGCTCAGGTGAGCTAAAAAAGTACCAAAGGCTTTTTTAAAGATATTCTTAAAACACACCATTCCAACTTAGAATATCCCTGACAAAGAACACTTTACAGTCATTGTGGAAAAAAAAAAGCTGGTAACCAGCATTTTCTCCTTTTCCTACATTTTCTTTTCTTCCTAAACCAAGTTTTGATATGAGAGTAGCATTTTTTTTTCTCCTGCAAATACTTACTAGTTCAACAAGTTTAGAATTTAGTTCTTCGATGAAGAGATAATGACCATTTTTGTAAAAAGAAACTACAGTGATCCTGCAACTCAACTGTAATTCACATCATTTTGTCCGTCAATTCACATTCATTTAAACATCTTACTATAATCATGGGAGACCAACACATGTTTGTTTTCTCAAATGCTGCATTCAACTCTTTACCAAACGACAAAATTTCAGACTGGTCCAAACTAAAAGCATTTGCAGATCGCGGGCTTAACGCAAAACGGTTGTAACTCACTTTTTTCAAAATTTTACAGGAGAGTGAAAAAACTATTTATATTTTTAATCAAAAGCAGTTTTGTTTTAGTGTTACCATGTTTACTTTACTATTTCCTTTATATTTACACTAAAATTAGTACAACTGAGTTAAGAACTTTTCAAAATGAGATACGTGCAAAAGTTTGAGTTACAACCCTTATGCATAAAAAAATCTGGAAAAATGAAGAAAATCGTTCATGCAAAACAGTTGTAACTCAAATTGAAATACCTCATATATGCTCTTAAAAGAATTTTTTTAATGATAAATATGTTTTTGGTAACAAATTTAGTTTTAAATACTTAGTTCTGTATTTTAAATCAAATATGGACAGACAATCCACCTTTAGGGCAAAAAAAAACCCTATTTCATTTTTCAGAATTTTAAGAAAATTTCAATAAATCCAACTAATTTTCATTCTGGTCATGAGTTTGATTCCCACAAGAGATAATTTCTTTCTAACTTGGTTTTTTCCTCATCTAGGGTTAAATAGTCATGTCCTAATGATTTCTACTTTTAAAATGAAAACTTTCTATCCGTCAATTTGGTTAATGGATACCACCCTGAACTATGATTCTTCCTGCTTTCAGAGGATTTCCTCCCTTTGAAGCTTCAGATGAATCTGAAAACCTTTCATACATACATACATACATACATACATATATAATATTGAGGTTTTCTTATGGATGATTTGAAATCAAATATGAGGTCTTGCAATTATTACTAAGCCACTTAAACCTTTGAACTCATGCATGGTTTGTGCCTTCTTGAATTCCTACAGTAGTGAATATAAGTATCTGAAAACAGTATGGGAAAAGGACAAATTTTCCAGTGCAAATAGACCATCAGACTGTTCAATGTTTTTGAAATTTTCAATGATCTACATTCTTCTCATAGTGGACTTTTATAAAAGAAAATGTTCAAACTAGAACTTGGATATGAAGGGAGGGATGTAAACGCCTCTCTCTTGAAGATGTTCACTGCAGTTTAGGATCTATGGAGAAAAACTTTTCAAGGAAAGTATTCAAATTAGAAATAAGAAATCACTACTACTAGTGAAACCTAGGAAACACAATCATAAATGTGTGAAGTGTCAGTGATGTAAAGTGACATAATGTTGAAAGTGGTGTATAACACTATTCAACTGACCGACCAACAATCAACATGAACTTATTTCAAAGTAATATTAATGTGGTAATCTTGTGACAGAAGGAAATAAAAAGCATGACGTGCTCTAGAAATTAGTCTATATTTTTTGACACAGATCTGCCAAATACAAAAATTTTCTATAGGTAATAGATCATCTCTCATCTTATATTGACTAATATGAATTTGTGGTCTGGATTGATATACCAGATCTGTGAAAAAGACTAACAGCAAAGTCTGGACCATCATGTTAAGTTTTGTACATCAAAAATGATCTGGAGATGTGGACATCATGGTAAATACTAAATGCCATTCCAGTATACCTTTTCATTTTCAGCTTAAAAAATCAAAATTTCTAATTTGACTCTTTCTCAAAGTCAAGATAGATTCATTTGATAAACTGGAGAAGGATTTTTATGACAAGCAGTTCCTATCGTTGTTGTGCATTCATCTGTGGTATAGATCTATACTTGGATGTTTCTTGAAGTTTTTTTCAGTGGAGGCAGTATGGTTTCCCTTAATTTTTGTATTTTCTGCAAGTAGAGCTGGAGCTATTGAATTTATGTAGACAGTACCACAACATGGTTACCAGAAACTGGTTTTAGTTTCGTGGCATTGAAGCCACTGTCAATGCAAAAAAGAAAGATTATCATACCTTCCTCTGGTTTTGACAAAAATGTGAAATCGAGAAGGCTATTTCAACCCTCGCCCCTTTTAGGTAAATATTTATTCTAGGTGTAACAAAAGGCATCAAAGAATGCCATGTCTTATATTCTAAAGTTAAAGGAGCTGAGCATCCATTTTTGAAACGAGACAACTGAAACCTGTGTGGAGTTGCATTTGCTCATGGTAAAAAGAAGACACACATATACATGTATGGAGATTCAGCAGGATTAGAATTGGCGAAGACTTATCCTTTTGTTCATGGGCCCTTGAAAAATTGTTATTTCTTTGGTGCTGCAAAAATTCCTGTTTTTGATCAGCTAATCACTTTCCATATTTACAGCATAAATCACATTTAATGTTACTGACAAACAGACTGAAGATCTGGTGAAGTCTTTTTTAAAAATGTCTCCATACCTGCAACCATTTTCAGGTGAAATGCCATCCCAGAAGCAGAAGGCTTCAGAAAGTATTGTTGGTGAAGGTAATATTGCTGAAAAACAGCAATTTTTGCTTCCCACGGTACTTTTCTAACCCTTCAACTCTTTACCAAACAGCAAAATTTTGGACAGGTCTCAACTAAAAACATTTTTCAGATAACATAAAACATGGCTCAAAAACTAAAATTTGCCTTATGGAGGCTAGAAAACATTGTGCAGCAAGGAGAAAATGCTTGTAGGGCCATTTCCCCAATGGTTGTAAAAACTCAGGATTGTATAGTAAAGAGTTAAAAGACAACCTAAAATTATGTTTATCTTAAAGAATTCATATTTAGGTTGCTTAAAAAGAATATTTTCGTGATAAATGGTCTCCATATTTTATATTATTTACTGTTATCTAAGTTGAACACATGAAGATAACATGTAGAATAATATTTTGTGGAAGGAGCAACTTGGGATTAATGGAATGCTCCTTCTTTCACAATGTTTTTAAATCAGGCATGTAGTATATTACTCAAATTCGCTTAACTAATGATCTTTCACCAGAAAACTGATGAAATACATGACAAACACACATAGAATGTCATTTTTTCAGACATTTTTTGTGAATGCCTTAACAGTAAACACTTTTTATCATAGATCAGAGTGCATGTTTTTTGCACTCCGATCTTGATCTAATCTAATTGGTATAAAAGGCCTTAAAGCTGTGTATGGCACTGTAAGGATTAAGCAAGTTCCATATTCTTTTTATTACCTACTTTATCGGGAAAAATTACATGCGAGAAAGTGAATAAAGATCTGATCATAAATTCAAAGTCGACCTGTCTTTAAGATTCTGCTTTCAGCTTTCATACACCTCAGAAATCATCAATAAAGATGCTTCAGCTTTATCATATCATAATATTGATTTGATGTCATCTGTGACAACATTATATGGAAGTAACTCATCAAAACCTGCATATTGATTTCAAATGTTTTCCAGGCAAAACGGTTGTAACTCAGGTTGTAACTGAGTTACAACAGTTTTGCGTGAAGAAAATTTGTCAATCTGAGATACAACCTTTTGACTTTTTAGATTTTCTCTGTCAATAGTAGGATTTTTTGGAAAATATTTTTAGGGATGGTGTATTAATGCATTTACATGACAAAATTGTAAAAATGTCATTTTTGACAAAAAAGGGATTTACAACCGTTTTGCGTTAAACCCGCGAGATGACAAAATCAATGTGACCCAAAATTTAAAATTTGCTTTGGGAAGGGTAGAAAACATTGTTGGGAAAGGAGAAAATGCTGGTTACCAGCATTTTCTCCTTTTCCCAAAATGTTTCGAAACTGCTTCTTTTTCCGGGTCATAAAAACCAGGGATTGTTTGGTCAAGAGTTAAAAGTAGTGGAACTCTGAAAAAATGCAAAGGTTAATTCCAATCAACCTCATCATCTTCCAGGAAACTTATATATGGATTTGATAAAACCATGATTGTATCATGTAACTTCATATTCTCTGAAGACACCAGGTCATAAAATTTCAAGCACTAAATAAACTTAAAACTTTAAAAATCAAATAAAATGTGAATATAAAAGACCATAATATAGAACTAAACCAGTGCAATATATAAAGAAGAAAAAATAAAACGAAGAAAACATAAGTAATGTGCTTGTTAATAAAATTTTTAACGCTTTACCAAGCGACAAAATTTTAGACTGGTTCAAATTGAATACACTTGCAGTTGACAAAATAAACGCAGTTCAAAAATTGAAATTTGTCTACAGCAGGGTAGAAAACATTGTGGGAAAAGGAGAAAATGCTGGTAAGCAGCATTTTCTCCTTTTCTTACAATGTTTTTGAAAGCCTTCCATCTCAGGGTCGTAAAAACTAGAGCTTGTTTGGTAAAGGGTTAATTAAAAAGAAAGCCTGGATTTAAACTTTCCGGCCGACTCGGGGTTGTATCACGGGACTGGTTTTGGGTGGTGATGGATTAACTCTTTACCAAACGGCAAAAATTTAGACTTATCAAACTTGAAAGCATTTGCAGACAAAAAAAATGATGTGACTCAAAAAATGGAAACTTGACTATAGAAGAGTAGAAAACATTGTGGGAAAAGGAGAAAATGCTGGTTACCCACAATGTTTTCAGAAGGGTCCATCCTCTGGGACGTAAAAGCCAGGGATTGTTTGGTAAAGGCTATCACGGGACTGGTTTTGGGTGGCACTGTCTGGGGTCCTTGATCCTGTTTGATCCCTTTTGGTTACAGGAGTAAGCTCCACATCGTCCACGTTCCCTCCCTGAATACAGAAATTAGTCATACATGGTAAAAAGTGGTTTAACCCTTTACCACACAACAAGATTTTAGACCTGTCTGAATTGAAAGCATTTTCTCCTTTTTCAACAATGTTTTCAAAAGCCATCTCTTTCAGGGGTGTTAAAAGTCGTCATGTTGTGATGAAGGGTTAACTCTTTACCGAACTGCAAAATTTTAGACTTGTCAAAACTGAAAGCATTTGCAGACAAAAAAACTCATGTGACTCAAAAATTGAAACTTGACTATGGATGGGGGAATTACTGATTGCAGTAATTGTGGCGTAATTTAGTTTCCCATCTTTGATTTATTACTTTTGTCTAGGTGATTACGATTAGTAATCATACTGATGGACAATATCTCTTAACTTTGATATTTTTATATTTTGATATTTTTATATTTTGCTAGTCATATTGACAATGTTTTTATGTACCTATTGCTATGATCCGTCATTTATATATCAATAAATGGCCTATTCAATATCAATTGTAGTCAAGTTACATGTATATTGTCCTAAATCAAACGAGCAACCCAGAGAGTGTCAAGCTAGCTTTTAGGAAGGAAGTCGAGCATAAATGAATTTTAACTCAATGTTAAAATATTTTATGCTAGCTTAACTCCTATTATAAGGGAAGTAATCCTTTTTGTTAAAGTGCACTGATGGGGATGGATTAACTCCCATGAATTGTTTTTCTGTGGGAGAGGAATTAACTTCCTTGGATAGATATAGGTGGCGTTTTATACAAAACAAAGAAACAAAGAAACTTTGCAACGAACCCACCCTCCATCCCAAGTCCGCGAACATTTTTGTCAACATACTGCTTCAATATAGATGCCTGGGCGTAATTTAGTTTCTTTGATGCCATCTTTTTGGTAGTTTTTCCCCTCTTTCATCTCGTACTTTATTTAGGCAATTCCGATCTTTAGTTATCTTTGATATAGATAAATCTGTGAAGGGGATAAAAATTGTGTAGTACTTTGTTTAGACGATAATAACCGTAATCATGGACAGTTTTTCCCATCTTTGACTTAGTACTTTGTTTAGTTGTTTATCTAGTTTCTCATCTTTGATTTAGTACTTTTATCTAGATATACTATTTTTGTCTAGGTGATTACGATTAGTAATCATACTGATGTTTCCCATCTTTGATTTAGTACTTTTGTCTAGGTGATTACGATTAGTAATCATACTGATGGACAATATCTCTTAACTTTGATATTTTTATATTTTGATATTTTTATATTTTGCTAGTCATATTGACAATGTTTTTATGTACCTATTGCTATGATCCGTCATTTATATATCAATAAATGGCCTATTCAATATCAATTGTAGTCAAGTTACATGTATATTGTCCTAAATCAAACGAGCAACCCAGAGAGTGTCAAGCTAGCTTTTAGGAAGGAAGTCGAGCATAAAGAACGTTGCTATTGTGAAAATGTTAATTGAGGAAGACGCATGTTATCCTGTGCAAGAGATAGAAGAATTAAGTGGCATTCATTCGTGAAGTGTTTTGAAGAACTTACGTGCACGACTTGGGCTACGTAAAATCTGCGCGCGCTGGGTGCCCCATTTGCTCAGTGACGAGCAGAAACAAAGTCGGGTTAGACTTGAATCGCAAGTTTTAGAAAATATGATAAATGTGACCCATGTCGTTTGGAAGAGATAGTTACAGGTGATGAAACCTGGATCTATCATTTTCAACCCGATTCTAAGGCTAAAAATAAGGTTTTGGTTTCATCTGAGGGCTACAACTTTCATTGAGCGCCGTTGCAAAACATCAAATCGCATGTTGTATCATGCGATATTCTTTGATTCGAAAGGTCCAGTCCTTCAAATTCCAGTCCCGAAAGGTAGTTCTGTCACTGGAAAGTTTTACAGAGAAAGTGTTCTTACTCAACTTCTTGATTTCTATCAGAAACGCAAACCGCGCACCAGTGTCTGCGGCATCAAATTACTCCATGATAACGCATCGGCCCATAAATCCGCTACGGTACAGGAGTATCTGAAAGAATCTTGGCTTGATGTCTTAGATCATCCCCCATACAGACCCTGACCTGTCCCCCTGTGACTTTTGGTTGTTCCCAAGACTAAAGGAAATGCTGGCAGGGCACTGTTTTGAAACCCGTTGTGGTATAGGCAGTGCGGTCTACCAGTGTCTGCAACATATACCTAAAGAGGACTACCGGGCGGCGTTCCGGAAACGGGTAGATCGGTGTAAAATGTATGTGGAGGCAAACGGGGCATATTTCGAATGTCTTAGATAAATAAAATTTTGATATTTCAAGCAGCTTTAAAAAGACCGCCTACTCTACGAACTTAAAAAGTGTCCCTCGTATATCCCATGATTCAGCCCGATTTATTTGAGACTTGCTTTGTAAAATATGTCACAAATGCATTAAACCTCCTACTCCCAAATAATTATCAAGGCACAAGCAACAAATCTTGCACTATCTATGGAGGATCTTCATCAGGAATATCGGTAATTATCATGTTTATTAAATAGAAGATCTTAAGCAAGTGTTTATGTTTTATCAGTTTTACGAAACAAATTGACTAAAATTATATGGTGCTAGCCTTGGTGTGCATTGTATACACTAGAGTCAATTAGTTTAATAAATCAAAGTACTGATAGTACTGAAGGCCAGGAAATTAAGGATACAAAAGAACACAAGAGGTAAATTTTAATTAATACAAACAGGTAGACGGACAGAGATACAAGCGGATTCCACTAAGCCCCTGGAATTCTTTGTTTTAACTGATACTAGAAAGCACCAGCCAGAAACTAATTAAGCCAGAGCTAGGCATGTGCTCACAGTTATGGGGTGCTTGATAATGGCTTAGAATACTTAGTAATTTGTCGTGCTTGTAAACAATCCCAAGTCAAAATTGAACTATTCAATCGGTGCAATACCAACTTTGATTATCTAAATTTTCTGAGACATGTGATGTCTTGTAGTCCTGAATGACGTTATTTTTTACATTTATGACGCAAGAACATATTTATTTTTATTGATTTCAGTGAAAATACATGTAAGATAGATATCAATGTAAAATGTAATGAATAATAAAGATTGGAGTGATATGGCAGTTAGTCATGTTGTCTCTACCTTCCACAAGTCGACGATATTTCGAACTGGTCATATTTGAAGGAAGTTGTAGATGAAAATCCAAAGTAGTTCTTCGTGTATATTGAAAAGTAAGATTTTGGGGAAATTGGGAGGAATTGCTTGTTACAAGCAAATTCTCTTTTAGCCAAAATATTTTCTCAATAAAATACTGTGAAATGGTTGGATTGTTTTGGGAAAACGATTAGGCTCGGTTTACCTATTTTACTTGCCTATTTTACGGACAAGTCACAGTGACTTGAGCTTCGATACTTATATCTACATAATATAAAAAGACGTTAATCCTATAATCGTTGTCCAAGGACAACTTGTGTCAAGCCCGCGAACACTTGACTCTCAAGCTTGACCTAGACCCTGGACCTGAATAAATGTTTCAAAGGGAACTTCTGCTCATGATGGAGAACAATGCATTATGCTAATTTATAACGGAATCTATCCAAAAAAGGAGTTATGGTTCGGACGAAAAATTGGCTTTCAATGTGGCCTTGATCTTCAACCTACTTCAACAGATATTTCAAATGGCACATTTATTCGTGACGGGAGGTTAATTGTGCCAAATTATTTTGAAATCCATTCACAATTGTAGAAGTTATGAACCGGAAATATTCGGATGCACACAAGCCCTAGTGAACCCTAGAAATATGTGTGTCAGAGACACTGATGCCCCTGCTAAATGGTATTGGTCACGGGTATGTCATATGACACGTGTAGAGAGAGATAAAAAATACATTAAATGACAAGCGAACGACTACAGAAAAAAAAATATAAGCATTTATTTGGTTTCAAATCAAAGTCAATCAAAGACATTTTTAAGAATCACACAGGTGTAATCTATTTGTGACAGGTGTAAAAGGTGCGAAATACATGGTATAGCTAAACAGCGAAATGAACTTCCTTTCGCGAAAGGAACATAATGCCCACGAAAGGAAGATTGTTTTCTATGAAAAAAGCCTTTTTCTTGCGAAAGGAAGGTGTTTTTGGAAAATTAACGTCAAGTCTTTCGTACGGTTGAAATAAAATTGTTGGGATTGAGCGTTTGAGGCCGAAAAATCGTGTTTTAGTAATCGCCGTAAATGGTGTTACTATAAATAGCATTTCCTTCCTAAAATTGAGTTTCTTTCACGAAAGGAAGATTTTTGCCCGCAAGTAATGTTTATTCCACGACATGATTTTATAAATAATGAAATATCTCTTTTGAAGTAGGTACCCCTTACAGATTAAATTTCAGCTTTTTTTTCAATGATAGTGTGTAGTGAATTTGTTATTTATGATTTTGCAAAGTTTCTTTTAGAGGAAAATTCCATTCATGAAAACAAGGACCATATGTAATAGACTATATGTACATTTTACAATCCCTGATGAAAGGAAAATTTACTCCGAGTTACGCAAGAATTCTATTCCTATCGAAAATAGGATTTCTTTCCCAAGTTTAGTACATTTTCGCAACATAAATGAAATTTAAAGGTTTAATTTAACTTTTTACACCCCCCCCCTCAAAAAAGAAAGAAGTGGTTTAGTGGCGCTTTCTTTGTGTAAAAAAAAAAAAGATTTCTTTTCTAAAATGCATGTTTTCTCGATATGATTTAAATTAAGATGTTGAACAGTTTCAAACCAAAAACTCCAGCCTTAGTACATCTAGTAGGGTGAGCGCTCTTCCACGAAAGGAAGGTATTTTTGTTTTGCCGGTCCTTACTTTGCTATAATTTAAGGTGGGTATAATTGGCAAGAGAACGGTTCCTTGTGGCACTTGCTATATTATCTTGATATAGATGAAATTTTTGTTCATCGTGTATTTACAAGTATTGCAGCAGAGAAAGAAACTTCCTTTCGCGAAAGGAGGAATACGTTGACCCACGGAAGGAAGTATGCTATTATGGGTAAAATTGATAACAGGACTGTTCCTTCATAGCAGTTAACATATTAGATCTATCTTGATGTGGAAAAATACTTATTTAAGAAGTTTTAGCCATTCATGAATTTGTACCGCAGCACTTTATAGATCTAGATCTGAACAACATTGAAAGTTCTACTGATCCATTGAACATGAAAGGAAATTCTTTTCGCTTTTTTTTTTTTTTTACAGAGGAATTGTTAGGAACAAATACATTTTTTAACGAAATCAATGGCTGCTTTTCATACTGCACATGCTACATTGTATATGAATGACTTTGTAACATTATGATCTTCTTGACGTTCTTGAAGCTCGAGGCTAGATTTTTCGGGGGTCGGATATTTCGTCCTTTATACTTTTCGTACCTTCAGACGTTTCATACTGTTTTACAGGTGCCACAGACACTATATACCGTGGAAACCATAATATAAAACGAGGGGGAATTCCATGTGTATTTCATTTTCAAACAGATTGTTTTACTAACCCCTTTGCCAAATTCATAACCCTGCCAGTGTCATTAAAAGCTTTTGCAGATTCCAAATTGCAAATAAGAATGATTTCAATTCTGGGATTTGCTTTTGAAAAATAAGAAACATTTGTAGCAAAGTAAGAAACCTCTTGTTAACAGTATTGCTCCCAAATCTTTCTTCTTTTGGATTATCTGGAAAATGATGAAAGGTTGCGAGGAACATTTTTCATATTTTCTTTTCATTCTACAGATAATATAGAAAGAACGTTGAAATAAAATGCCGCTGCCCCCACCTCCTGTCAGTTTTCTCTTTATATGTTGCAGGCCCCGCTTGGCCCAGTGGTAATGTACATGTGTGTGAATTATAACCTTGATGCCACAGGTTCGAGCCACTATGACACCCCTGAATTGTTCATGGAAGTGCCCCTTTGGCAAGACACTGAAAAATACAGCCCATTGCCAAGAACTTGTGAAACCCAGAAGAAACAAAAATATATGAGCTTTTGCTGTGATATTACCAAAATAATGTTGAAAGTGGCGGAAAACAATTCAATCGATCTTCATTTGTAAAGTAAATCTCTTTTTTTTTTCTCACCCTATTTACTTAACCCATTACCAGACGACAAATTGTAGGCTCTTCCAAACTGAAAGAGTTTGCAGACGACATTTTCAAAATTGACGAAAATGGCAGAAAGTTATCGAAACGGTTAGAAAACACTGGGAAAAGGAGAAATTGAAAGCATTTGCACACAACAAAAAATTAAGTACTGAAAATGATTATTTTTGTCTTTGAAAGGGTTGAAAACATCCTTTTCTTCCCTACAATGTTTTCAAAGGGCCTTTTATCTAGGGTCGTTAAAAGTCGGGATTCTGTGGTAAAGAGTTAAAGTGGCAGAAAAGACTACAACAACAACCATTCCTCTCGTTTCCACACTCTTGACGAAAGTTATGATTCCCATGGACCAGTTGTTTGGTAAAGAGTTAACTTTCACGAAGTTTGCTACTCTAATGATTTCATCTTAAAGTCTTAGACTTTTTCAAGAAGAACAGTTTTATATCTTGGTTCTATAGACGGATTTGTATTTCGCAAAAGGAATTTCCTTACCCTAAAGAATCCCGTTACTAGCAAAAATTTTATATAAAACTTATAAATTTGACAAGTCAAGTTCATCCATGTTGGAAAGATATTCTCAAATTTTGAAAAATCCTTTCATGCAAAAAGACTACGTTCGAGGCAAAAATCTTCCTTTCATGAACGGACTTACTTTCGCGCAAGAACGGTTATTTATAGTAACACTTTCACCGTGATAGTAAAACACGATTTTTCTAGTCTAAAACTCTCAAATTCAAAATCTAACTTTTACAAATAACTAGAATATATAATCAATAAATCAACGGCGGTTTCCTTTCGTGAGGAAAACGCTTCTTTCATAGTAAACATCTTCCTTTCGTGAACGTAATCTTCCTTTCGCGCAAGGAAGCAAAATGATTATGGTACGAAATGTTTGCATATACCATCATGATTCTTTTGATAGAAAAAGAAAAAAACTCTGGAAATAGCATTTTATCCCTTTCCAACAACATTTCACTCCAAAATATGCTTTTCAGATAAGAACAAGAAAGAATTATACGAGTTTAACAACCACTGATCAGCGTGTTTTACATTTGTGATTTCAATCTCATATTTTAAACTTAAATCACGTCTAAATTATTAGACAATCATATTTACATTTCATTTTTCGTCTTTCATAAAGCTTGCTAGTCTAATGATTTTATCTTAAAGTCTTAGACTCTTCCAAGAAGAACAGTTTATATCTTGGTTCTATAGACGGCTTTGTATTTCACAAAAGGAATTTCCTTATCCTAAAGAATCTCGTTACTAGCAAAAGTTTTATATAAAACTTATAAATTTGACAGGTCAAGTTCATCCATGTCGAAAAGATATTCTCAAATTCAGAACAAATCCTTTCATGTAAAAAGACTACGTTCGAGGAAAAAATCTTCCTTTCGTGTAAACCGCGATAGTAAAAAACGATTTTTCGAGAGTAAAAATCTTAAATTCATAATCTAACTTTTACAAATACCTAGAATGTATAAGCAATAAATCAACGACAGTTTCCTTTCGTGAGGAAAACGCTTCTTTCATACTAAAGAATCTTCCTTCGTGGACGTAATCTTCCTTTCGCGAAAGGAAGTTCCTTTCGCTGTTTAGCTATACCGATGTACATACTAAAAAAAAAACGAACTTTCAAAAATATTTTTATAGACAACTTGATTAACGATATGGATGAAATTTGACGTTGGGGTCGATTTTTCTAAAATTTTATTTTGGGGACGATTTCACCAAAGAAATCGTCTCCAGGGGACGATTTCTCAGGAGTGATAAACATAACACGGGCCAAGCAGTTTGGGGATGGTTTCTCCAGGGGCCGATTTCTCCAGCATTCCGCTGAAGTACCCTACATTTAGTCGATATACATATGAAAAAGTGATAAACATAACACGGGCCAATATTCTTATTATGTAGTTTGCTTTATTTACAATCGCATTTTAGCGGCGACGCATTTTGTGACGCATATGTTCAAATGTCAACACAACGTTATAGACAAATTCCGAGCAGAGTTGTCGTTCGTTACTCTCACCATATATGATTGTGAATGATCCGGAGTGCAAGAGAGAGCGTTATAGATATTAACCGTATATAGCGCGTAGGAATACACAACTGTCGGATATAGCTAAGTTTATTAGGTTACGCCTTTATTAGGTCAGTGTTAATGACAAAAACGGGATAAAAATTACATAATCATCAGTTATTAAAGGGTCGTAATACCCTTGCAATTCTATTACATTTTGCAGATGAAAGCTTTGAGGATAGGAAAGCATTTACACCGTGTGATAAGCAATCTCTGTAATATACATGGGAAACTACTTGTTTTGGCGGACTCAGCGATATAGAGTGGACACACCGTCCAACATTTTTGTCTGAATAGGCAGCTTACGATCCCTATAGGCAAGGGAATCCCTCAAGGGATTCCCTGGCCTAAAAATGATTGTACATAGACACAATTGTGAGATTATGTCTATCACATAAAACTGATGAAAAACAAATATGTGCATTCAATCATCACCTTCAACCCAAATACCATTCATGGGTCCATGCTTTATAATACATATGTTGCTAGGTTTGAAATGTATACATACACAAGAAGATAGTTCTGTGACATGTACATCAAAAGTAGATACGAACAGAGTAAGTCAGGGAAAAATCAAATTCTTTATGAATTTTTTTTTTGAATTTCAATGACTGACACTTCTTTTCTTGTTTTAAAGAAAATAAGAATAAAACTATTTTTCAACATGTTTACCTCTTAGCAACAACATCTTTTTTCAGCAAAATGGCCAGTAGTACAAATTCCTACACAAATTGTAGTTAGATTGGAAAGGATCCTATACTTATAACCACAAAATAATTAGAATCAGGACAAGAAAAATCACTAGACACTAGTGTTTTATCTAACAAGAGGACTATGATGGTCCTATATCGCTCAGCTGAGTTCTAAGCAGGAAAAATCTACAATGAGGATAAATACAAAATGAAAGTTCAAGGCCAAATAATTCTGACAGGGTATGTAACTATCGGAAAAGCATTTTCTTCTTTTCCAAAAATGCTTTCTCCTTCTTCAGGGTTATTGAAAGTCAGGATTGTATGGTAAGGGATTGAATTAACTTGGGAGGCCAGTCGTTAATTTCCTTGTCAAAATGGTGGTCGAATGACAGATTAAAAATCATCATTCGCTCCTTGATAAGACACAAAAGAGAGTTGTCTCAATAACTTTTTATTGAATGTCAAAGCATATTGGCTGAGACAGTAATCAAGCCAGGGCAAACTCTGAATCCTAGACTAACAGCTCACAACATTACTGACTGATCTTTCGGGGCTCGACAAATCCAGTATATGAAAGGTATCCCCTTTTTCCATGACACATCTTACAGAAGAAAATTGTATTAAGAGGCTATCCTAGGGAAGTTTGAAGTTTCATAAATACCAAGGACGTTAGAAGATATACGTCAAGGTGGATGGATGGGCGAACTGACTGTAATTGGTCCATAATGAAATTATACATTTATTTCCTTTTTTGATAACATGTCCTTTCCTGGAATAAAATCAAATAACTATTGTCTGTGGCTTAACAAGTTTAATTGCATTTTGTCCAGTAGTGAAAGAGATATTGTTCACAGAAAAAATATACACCAAGCCCCCTTTTTCCATGACATGATTTTTAATGAAAATAAGTAGAATTTGTTATTGGCAGTCTATCATAGGGAACACATGAACGAAGTTTTCATGTTGTTTCAGAGCAGAAGAATTTTTAAGTTTTCCTTCTTTGTTTCCATGTTCAAACTTGTGACCACCAGGGCAGGGCAAGTTTGGACGCTAGGGGCACCATATGAACAAAGTTGGTTGAGGTACACTAGAAGCTAGTTCATACGAAATATCAAAGTTCTACGACTCGCAGTTTCAGAGAAAAAAACGTTTTCCCTCTTTGTTCCTATGTTTCGAACTTGTGACCCCAAGGGCAGCGCCACTTCGGACCCAAGGGGCATCATTTGAACAAACTTGGTAGAGTTCCACTAGCAGATCTGCTACATACCAAATATGAATGCTCTACCCCTTCTTCTTTCAAAGAAGAAGATTTTTTAAAGTTTTATATTTTTTAATCCCATTTTTAAACTTGTGACCCCTGGGGCGGGGCCAGTTTTTACCCCAGTGGCATCATAAGACAATGTTTGGTAGAGGTCTACTAGAAGATGCTACTTACAAAATATCAAAGCTTTACACCATCTAGCTTCAGAGAAGAAAAAAAATTAAAGTTTTCATCCTTCCTGTTCCAATGTTTCAAACTTGTGACCCCCGGAGCAGGGCAAGTTTTGATCCCCCGGGACATCATATGAACAAACTTTGTGGAAGTGCACTAGGAGATGCTACATACCAAATATCAAAGCTCTGCACCTTCTAGTTTCAGAGAAGAAGAATTCTAAAGTTTTCCTTCTTTGTTCCTATGTTGCAAACTTGTGGCCCCTGAGGCTGGGCCAGTTTGGACCCCAGAGGCATCATGTGAACAAACTTGGTAGAGGTCCACTGAGAGATGTTACATACTAAATATAAAAGTTCTGCTACTCCTTGTTTCGAGAAGAAGAATTTTAAACTTTTCCTTTATTTGTTCCTACAGTATGTTTCAAACTTGTGACTCCCGAGGCGGCAAAGTTTTGACCTCAGGGACATCATATGAATATTCTTGGTATAGATCCCCTAGCAGATGCTACATACCAAATATCAAAGCTCTGCTACTTCTTGTTTCGAGTAGAATAATTTAAAAGTTTTCCTTCTTTGTCCCTATGTTTCAACCCCCTGGGGCGTGGCAACTTTGGACCCCAGGGGCATCATGTGAACAAACTTGGTAGAGGTCCACTAGGAGATGCAACATACCAAATATCAAGGTTCTACACACCTTCTTGTTCCTATCTTTCAAACTTGTGACCCCCAGGGTGAGGCCATTTTGACCCCATGGACATCATATGAACACTCTTTGTAGAGGTCCACAAAAAGATGCTACATACCAAATATCAAAGCTTTGCACTCCTTAGTTTCAGAGAAGAAGACTTTCGAAGTTTTCCTTCTTTGTACCTATGTTTCTAAATTGTGACCCTCGAGGTGAGGCAAGTTTTGACCCTAGACACATTGTATGAACCAACTTTGTAGAAATCCAATAGGAGATGCTACATACCAAATATCAAACCTCTAAACCATCCAGTTTCAGAGAAGAAGAATTTAAAAAGTTTCCTTCTTTGTTCCTATGTTTTAAACTTGTGACCCCAGGGACATCATATGAACAATCTTGGTAGAGGTCCACTAAGATAAGCTACATACCAAATATCAAAGCTCTGCACCTTCTAAATTCGGAAAAGAATTTTGAAGTTTTCCTTCTTTGTTCCTATGATTCAAAATTGTGACCCCAAGGGTGGGGCCAGTTTTGTCCCCAGGGGCATCATATGAACAATCTTGGTAGAAGTCTACTAAGAGATGCTACATACCAAATATCAAAGCTCTACACATTCTAGTTTCAGAGAAGTAGATTTTCAAAGATTGAGCTATTTTTTTTCTTTTCTGGAATTTAATCTCTTGAACAACTTTGGTAGAGCTTTACTTACGGAACATCCCTGCTAAGTTCAATCAAGATTGGACCAGTGGTTTAGGAGTTGTTGTTCGTTGTGTTGGGTTTTTAACAGCTATGGTCATATCACATGTGATTTCTGGCTTTCTCACATCAGTGCTAACACAACTTTCTTTCTAAAAGCCGCCGATTAGTTTTCTCACATGCTTCAGCAGAGGTGAGAGGCGAAAATATGCCGGAAAGAAAGTTCGCCTCAACCGGGTATTGGTTTAAGAGATGTGGACGACGTATGACGGAAGACAGGCATTGTAAACAGTATTTATTGTCAGGATACCTTTTTGTCAGTCACGAGTTCCATAAAGCTTTTTAAGTGAAAAATAGAAAAATAAAACATTTCTCCCAGGTTCTTCCAGGTTTGCTACTAGAAATGTGCCATCAACATGGAAGCTACCACAACCGATCAATATAAAAATTGTAGCAATTATTGAACAAATTCAGCCAAGCAAAGTGTCCCTGACCTGTAAGCTGTTGACATGGTTGATGCACGAGATGTGATCTATCCATGGTGATCATTTATGTTAAATTATTACAATTGGATAACACACCTAGAAGTTATTGGCCGGACACCAACACCATGTTGAACACACACACAAATGTAAGGACAGAGTTATATGATAAGACTCTCTCGTATCTTACTGGCTGGGGCCTAAAAGCACAGGGATAATTGCTAACGGGTTAACCATTTACCAGCACCAAACCCTGCTTTTAAGACCCTTCACAAGAAAGTCAATAGTACTTACCACAAGTAGCTTTCAGTGCCACTGATTACTTTCTCAATGAGATAAATAACCAAAAATTGTTGTTTAAGATTAAATCTCAAAATTTGTTAAGAATGACCAAAAATATTATTGTAAAAGAGGAATTACCGTAGGTAAGGGGTAATCCTTCTCCTTGCACCACTTTACAAATGCATGCTTGATCATATTTACTGAACGCACATCCCTTTTCTTACAGTAGACACGAATATGCTGCTCTGCAAATGTTTCAGGTAGCATTTGGGAAACCTAGAAAAAGAGGAAATCAAACAAGAACTCAGTGACCACTCAAAGGAAGTCAGAATCAGGCCTAATTTACTAAGCCAAGTAAAGTCACTTACAGTTGTTAAAGCAGAAAAGATCCAAGTTTTAATGACGTAAAACCACATGAGTGCAAGAGACCTATTTTTGACGCAAAACAGCCTAGTATCCAACTTGTCCAAGACAGCATTAGAACAAACACTCTGACAAGATTTCATGAGTATCAGGTTGAAATTGTGGCCTCTACAATGCTTACAATGTTTTTCTGAGATTGGCTCAGTAACCTACTTTTTGACCCTACACGACCCAATTTCGAACTTGTCCTAGGTATCATCTAGGCAAGTACTATCATAAAGTTTCATGAGTATATGAGTGAAAACGTTCATGCTCAGGTGAAAAAAAAAAATAGAAGGCCCTGAAGGGCCTGAATATGCTCTACTGACAGAGAATTCAATTTTGCTTTTTCATGAAAATCTGACAAGAAATGCATACTTTGTCACGAAAACAAGAGTTGGTAATTTTCAACTGGAAATGGTTTCTTTTCCCATACTGTTTGTTGGATTTATTTAAAAAAAAATAGGGCTGAAGCTATTGGTGAGATAAACAAACTGTGCAAGTTTCACAAAAAATCTAATTACAAATGCTTATCTAATCCTGTAAACAAGAATTTGAAATTTTCAACTTGATATGATTACTTTTCCCATACTGTTTGTTGGATTTTTCTCAAAATCAATAGGGTTGAAGCTACTGATAAGATAAACAAACTGTGTGATTTTCATGAAAATCTGGCAATAAATGCAGACTTTATTGCATAAACAAGGATTAGAAATTTTCAACTTGAAATGGCTACTTTCCCATACTATTTATTGGGTTTTTCTCAAAATCAATAGGGTTGAAGCTATTGATGAGATAAACAAACAGTGCAAGTTTCACGAAAATCAGGCAACAAATGCAGACTTTATTGCGTAAACAAGACTTTGAAATTTTCAACTTGAAATGGCTACTTTTCCAAAATGTTAGTTGGATTTTTCTCAAAATCGATAGGGTTGCAGCTTTTGATGAGATAAACAAACAGTGCAAGTTTCACGTAAATCAGGCAACAAATGCAGACTTTATCGTGTAAACAATAATTTGAAATTTTCATCTTGAAATGGCTACTTTTCCCATACTGTTTGTTGGATTTTTTCAATATCGATAGGGTTGAAGCTATTGATAAGATAAAAAAAGCGTGCAAGTTCCACTAAAATTAGGCAACAAATGCAGACTTTATCGCGTAAACAAGAATTTGAAATTTTCAGCTTGAAATGTCTACTTTTCCCATACTGTTTGCTGGATTTTTTTCAAAATCAATAGGTTTAAAGCTATTGATGAGATAAACAAACTGTGCAAGTTTCACGAAAATCTGGCAACAAATGCAGTTTTTATCGCGTAAACAAGAATTTGAACTTTTCAACTTGAAATGGCTACTTTTCCCATACTGTTGTTGGATTTTTCTCAAAATCAATAGGGTTAAAGCTATTGATGAGTTTCACAAACTGTGCAAGTTTCACTAAATGCGGGCAACAAATGCAGACTTTATCGCGTAAAAAAGAAAAAGACTAACAGATAGACAGACGGACGGATGATGGAAACCACGCCATGACATAAGCTCTGCTGGCTGATAGCCAGTAGAGCTAAAAACTATAGAACTCTACCAAAAAAAAAGATCAGGCATTTTAACAACCATGAGAAAGTAGGCTTTTGAAAACATTTTGGAAAAAAGATAAACACTGATAAACATTTTTACCTTTTTGCTATAACCGTTTCTACCCTGTCAAAGACAAATACAATCATCTAAGCCATATTTGCTTTGTCTACAAATGCTTTTAATTAGGATAAGCCTAAAATTCTGTTGACTGGTAAACCCTTTTTCCACACAATCCAGAGAAAGAAGGTGTTTGAAAAAATTGCGGAAAAAGGAGGAAATGCTGGTTACCAGCATTTTGTCCTTTTCCCGTAATGTTTCCTACTATTTTACAGACAAGTGTAAAGCAGGGTCCCTATAAACTGAGAAACGGAACCGAAACGCAACGAAACGAAACGAAACGCAACGAAACGTTACGAAACGAAACGAAACGCAACGAAACGCAACGAAACGAAACGAAACGAAATAGAACGAAACGGAATGGAACGAGAACGAAACGGAACGAAACGAAACGGAGTGCATTTTTTGGTACAATATCAAGCAGAAGGAAAACATAATTTGTTTTTGTAAATAACCCAACTTTTGATTGCCGAAATTGTTACGAAGTAAGACTTAAAATTTTGACGGCGCACTATGATCGTGATACTTGGGTGAATTTTGACAATTTAAATGAAGACATTTTATTTTAATGTTGGTTTGAGTGGACTTAGACTATTGTTTACTTTGTTATGACATAAATCTCCAATAAAATGTTCTTCATGTTTCTGGCCATCTCCGGGAGCCAAGGTTACGATCACTACATAGACCTTACCTTGGCTGACTGAGCCCGATTTCGAGATTCCTGCGATGCGCCCTCTATTACACCCTTTACATCATATTTCTAAAGGCCAATGAAATATCGGTTTACAAACCGCTTACGAATACACATGAAACCGATAAGCAGACATCCACGTGGGTTTCCATGTTTGCCTTCTATTCGAAAGGTAGTGATCTTGACCTATTTTTATCAAAGATGAAATGCTACGAGCGATTTCATCCGTTGCAGTTAGGGCTGGCTGCATCCAATGAAAAAGCGTATTGGGGGAAATGTAAAAATCCCGCCAAGGGTAGAGTAGCGTAGTGAATCGTCAGCCTTGGCTGGCAAAGATGGTTTTTGGCAGCCATCAGTACTGCAAATACGTCGCAGTCTGGTTGATATTTTGTTTATTGTTTCCATAAATACTGTGATTAAAAATTCATGTCCAAATACAGCAAGGTTGAATGCACTTATAACCGATTATGAATGATTGATTTTGTATGGCGTTAAACGCAGATTTCAACATAATTTCAATTACAAAGCAGCTGCCAGTGCAGGTCTATCGGTGCTTTCCTGGAATTTCTTACAAAAGTTTTCAACATAACGTTGTTTACATGCCATTTTTCTGCTTTTCTACATAACCCTCGCCGACACAATGGCCTTCGACGAAAGAGGAATGAATCTTGCTGCAATGACTATCATCAATCGTCGAAAAGAAATTGGCAGAGTAGGGAATCGAACCAGCGACTATCTGTTCTCAAGTCCTGTATAGTACTGACTGAGCTACCGAGACCTTTTGATAACACCTACGGCCGGTAATGAAACCGGTTTGGATTCTTACAAGATGCCTTAGAGAAATAATCCATTTTATATCAGGCGAATTAGAATGCCGGTTTTGAGTCTTTATTCAAATTTTGTACATTTGTGCAGATATCACCTTTCTTCATGCACTGTCTGTTTTTCAATCACTTTGATTTCTATCCCAAAATAGAAGCCTCGAAGACCTTATGTCACTGAACATGGCTAATTATATTGAATGTCTTTTTTTTTTGCATGAAACAGACATACATAAAAAGTCGTCGAGACCGGGACAGACGATTTTGATTGATTGACTGATTCTAGCTTAAACACCGCTTTCAAACAGCTCACAGATTCATGTATTGTGAGTTCCACCAGTACATGGCTAGGGTTCTGAATGATATTGCCACAAAAAAGCCAGTGGATCCAGTGAGGATTGAGCCCAAAGCCTCCAGGTCACAAGTCCTACACTTTACTACTGAGCAACTCAGGGCCCTGGAAAATGTTAGGTTTGAAATTATTTTTCTAAGAGAAATTATGTCTGCGGCATATGTACAATTCATTTTAAGGTTTCTCGATACATCAAAAGTTTTATGCACTATTTTTCCCTTTCAGTCACTGTTTGAAACCTTCTAGTTTGCTCTGTCCTAGTTCATTTTAAATAGAAAAAGAGGTTTCTTAAAAAGTACATAAAGAAATTTTAACTAACAGTAGCCCCAAGAGATGACTTTAAAATAAGTTAATACTAACTTACAGTTCACAAAATATACAATGATCCATGCTCCGGCAAAGGGGGGCTTAATATATCTCCGTGATGCATGATATCAAGTAGGTCCTCACACCATTTTAGATCCATGAAGTCTTTTTTTGTGTGTAACTTTACACTGTAACATGAAGTATTCTGGTCCTATGACATGCAGAAAAGTGACCAATAGGGAAAAGTTTCGGCTCACGTCACCCTGCGGGGACTGCGCAGGCTGACCTGGGTGGATACTGTTTACAGTTTACGGATTCGTTAAGCGAATATTGTTCAAATTAAGAATTAAAACCCTGGGAAAAAAACATACTTGAAATATTCCAACGCTTGATTTTATTGACTGTATAGTGTCTAACACCCTTTTCAACATTATTGTGTGGCGTCCGTGGTCGTAGGGTTGAGCGTCGGCCTCATAATCATCAGGTCACGAGTTCGATACACGGGAGCGGGTGTCAGCTTTGGGATTTTTCATTAGCCCACACATTTGGCGCGAGTACTGGTTTAGTTCCGAGGAAGCAGAATAGCGAGAGATAAGTACAAGTTGTAAGAACTTGTTTTTCAATCGATGTAAGATAAAAATGTTTCATCTAAACATTATATCAGTTGTATTGCTGCATGGCGCAATCTGTGCAGGCTGATCTTAATTGAAAATGTTTGCTAGTTAGTCAATATTCTACCTAGTCAATATTCTACCTGTCAAAGGACCAGTGTACATCGTGATTCAGGCGGCTTTTAAAAAAAGAAGGAAATTATGTATCCATAATAATACGATGACCTACTTGGTATCATGCATAACTGCGAGGCATTAAACCCCCTTTTGCCAAAAGCAAGGCTCGTGTCTAATCGTAGTGTTACATTTTCAACAATATGCACAACAAAGAGGAAAGAGATGAAATTGCTTGGGTGGTAAAAACAATAAAAAATGTCAGCAGAGTCAACCGATGCAATCATAGAATTGAAATCGTATGAAAAGTGGTGTAAGACGCCTTACAACCCAAAGGCCAGCTAAAATTTGTTAAGCTATGCCGAGATAGCGACGGTCACAGACCTGCCGTGACCAGGATTCGAACCGGAAATGTCGGCTTCTTCGCAAAGCACTAACCACCATACGATCACAGCTCTCATTGCAGAACAGATATGACCTCAGTTTTCGATTTAAACATGAAAGAAACAAACCCCTTGTTATAAAATCACGAGTTTCACCGCCGCTAAAGGAGAATACTAGTACTTTTGAAAATGTTTTAAGAAAAGGATAAAATGTTCGTTACCAGCATTTTCTCTCTTTACTACAATGTCTTAAGATCTAACGCCCTATACAACATGAGTTGTATCGTTGCATGCATCGCTACATTGGGCCCGGCCGGATAGCTCAGTGGTTAGCGCATCAGACCCGTGATTTGGACCTGGTCAGTACTGGTGTGAAAAAGCCAGGAAACACATTAGTGCGACACTGACCGCCATGATATGACCTACGCTGTTAAAAAGGCATTAAACTCTAATACAAACCAAACAAAATCGCTGCATTACACCTATCTGTGTTTTCCTGCAGTTCTTTTTACAAGTACTTCGAGAGTAATATTCTTCCCACTGGCTGCTCTTAAACAATTACTATCGGTGATCACTGGAGAGAGAGGAATGAATCCTGTCGCAATGACTATCATCAATCTTTGGAAAGAAATTTGTCGAATGGATATTTGAACTGGCGACCCATGTTTTGAAGTCCTGTACGCTACCAACTGTGCTACCCAGGCTCGCCATATTCCGGCGCCCTGTGATAATACTCTGATACCATAGTGACAGAACAAAATTAAATTTTCCCTACACGTCAAATATTTAAAATTGCACCTAATATGCTTTTTGTGCAACCTTAAAACCACACTCCCTTGTAGAGGATTATCGTTTGAAGTGCTTAATCTTGACTTTGACCAGATTTTCAATGCAAAATAATCGCAAAAATTCAGCGACATAATCCTTTTTGTACCTTACATACACTGTGGGATAAAACAATTGGAAACAGTACAACAGAAAAACGATAAATTGAGACAAAAAAATAAGTTTAAAAATAAAAACGCTGCTAGATTTCATTTCGTTTCGTTCCGTTTCGTTTCGTTCTCGTTATATTCCGTTTCGTTCTATTTCGTTTCGTTTCGTTCCGTTTCGTTGCGTTTCGTTCCGTTTCGTAACATTTCGTTCTGTTTCGTAACGTTTCGTTCCGTTTCGTTGCGTTTCGTTTCGGTTCCGTTTCTTACTTTATAGGGACCCGTGTAAAGCACAGGAGTAACACGATGTTTTCAGCCACTTTTAATATGTTGTCTGCAAATGCTTTCAAAGTGGAACAGTCTAAATAACTATGCTTGATGGAGTTAAGGGAGCATCAAACTCATGACTAAGACATCTACCTGATCTTTCCTGACAGGTGTAGCCTTGTTAGGACTGCTTTTGCTGTAAAACCTGACATTATCGATTGGATTTTTCTCCTTCATCCCATAGTTAAAGTCAGCTACCTGTATATATAAGGAAACAAAATATTCAGTTATGATAAAAACAGCTTTAGAAAACATTGTGGACACAAAAGAAATTACTGATAACCACCATTTTTTCCTTTTTCAACATTTCCTACCCTATAACAGACCTTAAACTCAATTGTACAAATTTCGAATTTGTATTCTGCAGAAGTTTTAAATTCACTTGAGCCTAGAATTTGTTGTTTGTTGTTAGCAACCCCAATGAAAAAGGCTCCTGAAAGGCTCCTGAAAACCATGTGGAGACAAATAAAACGTTGCTGACAACATTTTTTCCTATTAACAAAATGTATTTTGGTCTTGTCCAAGCAGTCTCATTTGAGGCATACTTAAGTTTTAGTCCACAAAATCTTAGTGCTCTCAATAAGTATATGTGTACAAGTTTAAAATTTTGTTATCTAGTAAAGAAATCATTGCAGCATAAAATAGAGTCTTACTTCAGCTATGATTCAATTCATATATTGTGTTTTAGTGATATACATAATTTAATTATGTGACCCATCATGTAAACAAGGACCATCTGGGAATTTCGTGCATCAAATAGATGAAAATAGATCAGTAAAAGTACAGGTCAGTTGATAATTCAAAATACTTGTATAACAAGGTTCAATGGCCACTTTTCATACAAAAAATGCCATATAAGTGAAAAGTGTCAACCCTGGTCAGCCTACACAATTTGCGGAGTCTGACAAGGGTTGACACTTTTCGCAATTCTCAGACGGTCCCTTTTTTGCGTGATGGGTCACATATTTGTTTCGGTTGTAACAAAACATGAGCCATGCTCTGGCAAAACCAGTTTTAGAACATCTCTGTGATACTTTATGCAAAGCCACTAATCAAGTCACTATGGTTCTATTACATCCATTTTGAGTAACAACCTGAATCCTGGGGTAGAAAGATCCTTTGACAATCAGAAAGTTTACCAACAGCAAATCTTTTGGCCCAAATAAAAAGTGAACTGTAGTTTTGGTAGTTCGATCCCAATGCTTTAATAAAATTTTAAAGTATGTGATGTGCTTAATGTTAGAAGTTACTGTGAGAAGTTTAATAACCATTACAATCTTGAATAAATCAAACGAAAATTTTTATCCTAGAAATACGACCCTGATAAGTGCTATTTCATAACTGCGTTTGTCTGCAGTGTATCAGCAATCACAGAATATGCAGCATGATCTTAATCTACACTGGCTACAAAGGCAACCATAGTAGTGAAAGCTGCTTAACTCTTTAGTAATTTTTTATCATCGTAGACTGGTCCAAAATGAAAGCATTTGCAGATGATAAAGTTTATATGACTCAACTAGAAGGCCCTGAAGTGCCTGAATATTCTCTACTGGCAAAGAGTTTGCTTTTTTAAATAAAGCATACATAGAAATTCATTACGCAAAAAGACAAAAAATTGATATTTGCAACTCAAAATGGCTACTTTTCCATTACTGTTTGTTGATTTCTTTTTCAAACTCAACATGGTTAAAAAGCTATTGATGGGAGAAACAAGCTGAAAAATTCATAAAGATCTGATAACAAATAAATACTTTATCATGTAAACAGGCAATGAAATTGTTCAATTTGAAATGGCTACTTTTTCCATACTGTTTGTCAGATTTTTTTTCCAAGATCAATAGGGTTAAAGCTATTGATGAGAGAAACAAACTGTGTACGTTTCACGGAATTCTGACTAAAAATGAAGACTGTATCGCGTAAACAAGAAATGAAAGTTTCCAACTTGAAATGGCTACTTTTCCCATACTGTTTGTTGGAATTTTTTCAAAATTAATAGTGTTGAAGGTATTGATAAGATAAACAAACTCTGCAAGTTTCATGGAAATCTGACCAAAAATGAAGACTTTATCGCGTAAACAAGAAATGGAAAATTTTAACTGAAATGGCTACTTTTCCCATATGGTTTGTTGGATTTATTTTTCAAAATCGATAGGGTTAAAGCTATTTATGAGATAAACAAACTGTGTAAGTTTCACGAAAATCTGAACAGAAATGAAGACTTTATCGTGTAAACAAAAAAAATACTAATGGACGGACGGACGGACAGACGGACGGACGGACAGACAGACGGACGACGGAAACCGCGCCATGACCTAAGCTCTGGTGGCTTTCAGCCTGTAAAGCTAAAAATTGGAATTTGGTTTGGGAAGGTAGGAAAACATTGTGGGAAAAGGACAAAATACTTGTCACCAACATTTTCTTCTTTTACCAAAATGTTTTCAAGGGGCTTCTTTCTAAGAGTCGGAGCACTCATCTTTCACAAGTAAGATTGAAATACATACAAAGAATACCATAATTGATTAATTCTTACAAGTATTATGACATCTTTCTTTTCAACAGGAGAGTTTGCCAATTCATCTTCATTTATCTTAGAAAAGATTTCTTCTTTAATAATGTGTTCTTCTCCCTGGAGTAAATGAAATAAAAATCTAACGTTACAAGAAGTACAGTAACACAATTTTAATTCGATTTTTATGCAATCCATAAAGGGATTAAATGAATAAAATTTCAGACAGCACTTTAGATGCAGATTTTAGAATTTCAAAGTTCTTTTGTTATAACAGCTGGCAAAAAAGTAGACAGAGTAGATCTAGGATCAGACTGCACAGTCTGTAGTCTGATTTCGATCTATACTATCCATATCAGCAATCGAGACTACAAACAGCACTACCAGCTAGGATTGAATAGACACTCAAAACTTCAATGTGAATAACAAAGAAATAAATGACAATAAACATCTCTATATGCTACCCCACTTTATTTTCTCTCTGTAAACAGCACCTGTAGAAGCAATGGCAGTTTCAACATTTTTTTTAAACTTTGCCTCTGTTAGTCTGTAAAACTTAATGTGTTATAGTATATGTACAAATAAGAGCAACATCTGAGGGTTGCAGTGCTAGGCTGCAGTTGTTAGGAAAAAAAAAAGGCATAGCTGTGTAAAAATTTTTAGTGGTTACATGCACCTGTTGTATGGGCTCCCCTTTTGCTAGGTAACTAGTCTAAGTTTGAAGTACATAGTTTCAGTAATGACAGAGATATCATAAAATGTCATTGATTTCCTAAAATTCAGAGCTGTGAAAAGTGGCATAACTGGGAAAATATACGAGATTTTTGTCGTTACCTGCTCCTGCTATACAGGTTTCCCTTTTAAAAATGAACAACAATTTCAAGTCTGAAGTAAATATCACCAGTTATAATAGAGATCTGAACTGTCAGTTTTCAAACTATGTTGACAATACTAGGGCTATAAAAATACATTGATACTTTCTTTGAACAAGAGGGCCAGGATGGCCCTGGATCGCTCACTTGAATTTTTGAGAGGACCATAGCCAATTTTTTTTGAGGTATTGAAACTTTGGAAACAAAATCAATATTTTGCCACGCAATTTTGAAAAGGTAACCTGTAAAAGTAATTTCAAAATCTGTCAACTACCCCACAATCATCACAATAGCCATGGGTTTGATGAATCAGAATTCTGCAAAAAAACTTTTTGATAGATCACCCAAGGACCATTCCTTGAAAAAAGCACATGCTCGATAGTGACTAAAAACATAAGTCGAACAAGAGAACCACATGCAGGTGCGAAGAATAGGAAACAAAAGCAGATTATCGTTCGTGAATAGGTGGCGCAGTGGATCACGGTCCATCATATTCGGATTACTTCTATATCATTCTCCGAAAATCACAACACACTGTATAAACATTTACTGAAGTAATCCTTTACAGATCGGCAAAAATGCCAGGCTCATGTTATTCAGTCTCAGATTATCATGTGAGAGGAGGCCATGCATTTCCAACTGATCCAGAAATTCGAAAGAAATGGGCATCAGCGATTCGTAGAGTCGACGATCATCTAAGAAACTTTGGGTTCCTACGGATGCATAGATCGTGTGTCACCACCATTTTACGATAGATGACTACGTGAAACAAACCATTTATGGTTAGTTGTTTTATTTTTCAACTTATATATATAAAACATATGTACGTAAATACTTTCGAATAATTCATTGTTGAACGGCACGAAAGATACGAAAGCGAAAGTATGGCGTATCGCGGCGTTTGTGAGTGGGTAGGGTGAGGACTTTAGGCCTAGTTTACTGAAAGTGACATCGATTCAAGGTGGAACATAGTACTAAAGTGCCTTGACATTTTAAGTGTCCACGAAGATTCAGTTTAATCCTTAAGCACACAATCCCGATTTTAAATAACCCAGTGAAAGGAACATTTTGGAAACATTGTGAGAAAAGGAGAAAATGCTTGTGAACAGCATTTTTTTTTTTTTTTTGTTTTCCCAGAATGTTTTCAATCCCATTAAAAACAATTTCATTTTTTAGCAACATCTTGTCATCTGTAAATGGTCTTAAGCGAACATGTCAATATTTTTGTTGTTTGGTAAAGGGCTTGCACAGTAAAACTTTGCCCAAACTAGAAGTTTCGACTGAGATGGGCTATTGTAGTCTTCCACATTGTACTGATTTTAGCTTCAAGGGTCATATGTATACCAAATTTCAGTACTCTGTAATGACATCTTTTTTTAACCTTGGACTTACACAGTCATCTTTTGAAGCATAGTCAATGAAATTTCATTCAGGTTCATTTTATGTGTCTTGCATAATTATGATCTTGTATAAATTAATTTGTTATCACTAGGCATGTGATAATTGTCAAAAGTAATTTCTTTTACAAAAATCACTTGTCTATACCTCACTGTCTGGGGTTGCAAAAGAGTGAAAAGATCTATGCAAAGGAAACCTAAATTTTAAATGCTATACAGTGTATTTATTATATTTATAGGAAGAATACCTTCATTGAAGAGACTAGGACTAGATGCCGTTCCAAGTATTATTCCCTGGACAAAGGAAGAAAATGAGAAACTGGTGGAGCGAAAAGCTAGGGCTGAAAGCAGGTTGTCTAGAAAACGTAAATGGGATGACATGTGTAGGGAGGAGTTAGAGGCAAGTTCTTCTGAAGAGGTGGACTATGTAGAAGAGACTGTCATTGATGAAGCAGAAATATATTATGCAACAGCTGTTGCCATTGAAAGAACTTTTGGAGACCTATCAACACAAACTCACACTTTCCCTATGTTTTCAATTGATAACTTTAAAAAAGACGACAAAGCAATACATTTTTATACTGGGTTTGAGACATATAATAAGTTTTCTTTTGTTCTGAATACTCTTGGCCCAGCTGCCTACTGTCTAAATTATATTTATATTAACTTTCAAGTTGTAGGCATTTCCACTGAAGATCAGTTTTTATGACACTTATGAAATTACGGCGTTATACCACAAACTTTGAGCTGTTCAGATTTTTTTCAGTATCTGAACCTTGTGTCAAAAATATTGTTAATACATGGACAATATTCATGAGTAGGCAGTGGAGGGAAGTAAATATTAGGCCAACCCAAAAGCTTATGAGATATTTCTCCCCTTGTGATTTTAAAGTAAAGTTTCCATGTACTCGAATTATAATTGATGGAACAGAATACCCAAATCAGAAGCCCAACTTTTTCTACCTATAAAAACAAAAATACAGTAAAAGTTCTTGTTGGATGTATTCCTAGTGGTCTTATTAACTTTGTATCTCATGCATTTATGATAGACAAATTGTAGAAAGGTGCAACATTGTCCACTTATGTGACCGTAACGACAGTGTCATGGCAGACAAAGGGTTTAACTATTCAAGACTTCTTTGCATCCAAAGACATATCTGTCAATGTCCCAACCTTTTTCAAGGAAAAGAAAAAACAGATTGAGTTGTAAAACTGTTGCTGCTGACCGAAAACTATCAAGCAAGAGCCTTTAGAGAGTCCACATAGAGAGATTAATATGACTAGGAAAAAACTTACAAGATTCTGAAATGTTGCCTCAGTGGGACAGAAGCAAAACTATCATCAGATATAATTTTTGTTTGCTTCATGCTTTGCAATTTTAGAACAGGCATTGTGCCAAGTTATGCATAACTGTTTAGCAAAAGGCAACAATAATTGTCCAAACTGAAAGCAGTGTCCTGCGTGGCGCAGTATTGATTTAATGGTGTATTACATTGCTTTCAACATTATTTCAGTCATATCATGATGACAGCTTACATATTTATGTATTTCCAAGTTTTCACCAGTACTAGGCTATGACTCTGGAGTACTTTACCCAAGGACATCCCCATGAAAGACTCGGCAGATCTGGTCGGGCTTGATGCAAGAGCCTCAAGGTTACGAGCCCCCCTCTTTACCACAGAGCCAACAAATGTCTGCATGGCACAGTATTTAAGGCACAAGACTTATAATCATTAACTTATAATAGGTTAGAGCTGCATGGATATATCCTTGGGCATGGCATTTCAGAGCCCCAGCTCAATGCTGGTGAAATCTAGGAAACAAATAAATAAGAAAAGTTATTTAGTATGTAACTGGAAGATTGTTGAAAGTGGCATAAAACACTATTCAAACCAAACTGAAAGTTAATTCAGATGGCAAGATGAATATGGCTCAAACGATGGTATTCGTTATAGCAAGGGTACAGAACTGTATGAAAACAAATTTTCCTTTCGTCAATGTTATCAAAATGTGGAAAGGGAATGACATGAAATATTCAGGCTCAAACAAGTAAACACAATGTTTTATACTAAGGTGAGTATGTAAAAGAGACAAAACTACAAACATGCATTTTTGTTTGTTCTGTCAAGTTATTCATAGAAATATCTCTACATTATCTTGGTAAACAACAAATAAAATTCATAAAATTCATGTCACATACAGTTTTGTGATTCTTTCGTAGGCCTAAACAAAGATTTGAACTCTTTACCAAATGGCAAAATATTGGACTGGTCAAAATAGCATTTTGCTGACAACAAATCAAAGATAGCTCAAATGATGAAGTTTGTATTTGATGGGGTAGAAAACATTGTGGGAAATGCAAAAAATGCTGGTTACCAGCATTTTCTCCTTTTTACCACAGTGTTTTCAAAAGCTGTCTTCTTCAAGGTCGTTAAAAGTCGGGATTGTGTGGTAAAAAGTTAACATATTCCCAAATGACAAAACCGAAACATTTGCTATTTCAAAGTTACCTCTGAAGGAAAAAAAGTCCCCTTGATGGACAGCGAAGGTCCAAGATCAGACTGCACCTTCTGTGCAGTCTAGTCTTGTTCTAAACTGTCGACTCTTGAATCGCACTCAGCTGCTTAATCTCAAGAATACTGTATATACATGAAGAAAAGTTCTGCGATTGTATGTAGCTGTTAAAAATCTAGAAATCTTCATAGGCCATGGAAGGTCGTAAAAATTAACTCTACCAAACGACAAAATTCAAGACTTTATAAGTCGACAAAATCAACATGGTTCAAAATTTGAACCTTGACTGTAGAAGAATAGAAAATATGGTAGGAAAAGGACAAAATGCTGGTTACCAGCATTTTTTTCCTTTTCCTACTATGTTTTCAGAAGGCCTCTTCCTCAGGATCGTTAAAACGAAGGATTGTGTGGGAAAAAGTTAAAAGTTAATCATACAGAAAAGTAAAATCATATATGCAGAAAATTTGCTCATTCCTGTACTAAGCAATCCGAAGTTTTTGCAATCCTAAAAAAGAAACATTGAAGACATTGAGGCAATTGGGGAGAAAATGCTGGTTAGCAGAATGTTCCTCTTACTCTGAGATAAGTGTCTTCATTTATGACAAAGTTATATTGTTTTATGCAACTAAGCAGGCGACAATATTTAAGACATCTGCAAACTGAAAGAATTTGTAAACCATAAGATTAACATAGCTCAAACAATGAAAATAGATTACAAAGGGCAAAACGCGTAGGAGGGAAAAGGTATTTTCCTCTTTTCCTACAATGTTTTTAAAAATTTCTTTTCCATTCATTCAAATTCAGAATTGTTTGGTAAAGGGCAAGTCCCCAAAAATGTGTAAACATCCTTCATTGGTTTGTAAAAGAATCTTTCAAGTTCTGCATTCCTGAAGTAATTTTCATAAAACTTCACAAATTCCTGATGAATGCTTCATTCCTGCAAACCTGGATATATTTGATATCTTTGATTTTCAATTTGTCTGCTGTACATACAATCAGAGTACACAATTTAGCTCCTGTGCAGAGTAGCTGACCCTGAATTTGACAAAAGTAATCATGAGACTCCTCCAAGTATAACTGTCCACTAGCATTTTCCTTCAGATAAGAGATAATTTTGGGGGAAATTTCTTTATCCCTAGCAACATAAGGACATTTCACTTCCACAATATGTGTTTCATTGATGATCCCATCAGGAGATACACAAATAAAGGGAGTAGTACACATTACAAGTATACAGTCCACAAGGGTCAACTACCATGCCATTGTCAGCTGTAAACCTTTGAATTGCAATGTGCTCATGTTTAAGGCCATGCTCTAAAGGTGCTGCAGTGATGACTTTTTGTTCAGTCAAGAATTTCGCCAACTTAATTTTGTCAGTACGCTTTGTAGCCTTGCAAATACGCCCAAACACAGAAGATGTGAGCCTATTTGGCCTTTTTTCCTTCCACATGCTATTAGCATTTTGGCCAACCGTTTTTCTTTCAATTCTTTTTCTTTGTCATCATCACAAATCCTGGTTATCTTGCAAAGATCAAGAAAGTTACCTTCATGTGTTTGTTTGAAATAATCATGGTCATAAGTAACGGCTAAAATATTGGCTGGTTCGAAAGTCTGGAAGATAGGAAGGCTGGAAATACCAGGGAAATTTAGGCATGTATTTCTAAAAAGATCTTGGTATGATTGCACGTTTCTAAAAGCTTCTAGTCTTGGGTCAAAGTCGATATTGGCGATTTCATCAGCACCTGGTAAATACAAAGACGATGCTTTCACTGGGCTTCCGATGAACTTTTTACATTTATGAAAAGTTTGAAGCTTTTGGGTACATGTTTCTTCTGTTTTTTTGGCTTTTCTTCTTTGAAATCATAGCAATACCATTTAGCACTAAACATATGTGCTTGCAATGTGCGGTTGGTCCCATTCCTGCTGCACATTCACACTGAGTTTCAAGGACCAAACCTTGCTGATTGATGCATATGTCAATAATGTAACCGAGTCCTCTCTTCATTTCTGCATGACAGCTTGCTTTGAAATAAAAATATTCTTGATGGTTTGAGAGACAAACTTCAATAGCCTTTCATTATACAGTTTCTCTACATGGCTATCAAGTTTGGAGCCACACTTTTCCAGGAACCTTTGGACTTTCTGAAACTCAGTGCCAGTGAAAGTTGAGTCCGAATTGATGTCCGAATATTGTACAGAGTTAGGAAGTGACATCACATATTCCGGTTCTAGGAAGTCAGCCTTGCCAAAGTTTTTATTTCTCTCATAAGCAATCAATCTGAAATGATAAATATAAGACATCTGTACTTACAGTCTATAAAGGCCAAAATTAGAATGATAAGTGTTGCTCCTACAGGCTGCTACTCAAGACCTAAATAATTCAACCAGTTGTAGGTACTTATGAGAATGAGAATTCTTAATATGCTCCCCCCCACTTGCTTCATTGAAAAAAATACGCTTGTTTTCACCCTTCACCAGCAACCAAAATTTAGACTTGTCCAAACTAAAAGCATTTGCAGTAATTTGCATATAGATCTATGGCCAAAAATGATGGAACTTCTATCAGTGGACAGTAGAAAACATTGTGGCAAATTGTTAAAATGCTGCTTATCAGTATTTTCTCATTTTTCACAATGTTTTCAAAAATTGTCTTCCTCAGGGTCTTCTGGATTGTTTAATGAAGAGTTAACAATATCTAGGCGTAATCGGAGTTAACAATGTCCATCTAGAGATCTTCAATATTAATTAGTTAGCTTAAATTATAAGGTAATGTAGAAATAAAACAAACAGCAAACAAAATAATCACAGGGAGCAGGAAAAAGAACAGAAAAGTTTCTAAAGTAAGGTATCGTATCTTCCCACATGAAGACAGGTAGGCCTATCATAAATTTCGATCCCTGATGTAGGCCTAGATCTAATCGAGTTTTCTTTGTTTACGGGAATAATATCTCGAGGATTTTTAAGGGGTCGAGGACAAAAAGACTTTTTATTTACAATCGAGGAAGACATACTTTTTATAAAGCCATTGCAAAATAATGATTCACCGATTTCCAACAAACGTCGGAGATAATATAACGACGCTTTCACAGTCGACTCGCTATTTACACCGAGTCCGTGCGTATTTTTCTTACCTTTCAACCAAATCGCTTTTTCTGCTCGAAGCTCTGGCATCCCGCTTTCGAGGTTCAGTTCTCAGCTCGGAGATTGATAATAAACCAAATTTTGACTCCATAACTCGTCGAAATGCATAAATTGTTTCGTTCTGCGATAACGCGTCGATGTAAACAAGAAAATTTCCGGATGCTGATGGACCGGGAACAACTGCGCCACCACATTAAATACAAGGGCAAATAATTTGCTTTTGTTTCCCATTGGCTGTTATTTTCGATGGATAAAAACTTCCCTAACAATTTTTGAAAAGGGTCAGCCTAGGAACATTTCTATGAAATAATTTCAAAATCTGACCAGCTGTTCCTGCGAAGAAGAATTAAGAAATTCCTCTTCATGTCCCTGTAATGAAATAACTCCCATCACCAGAGCCATGTTTCTTGACAGATCACAATTTTGTGAATATTTTTTGAAAATAGTCACCCGAGGTACGTTGATGTGAAATTATTTCAAAATCTGACCAGTGGTTTCAGAAGTTTCAGAAAAAGATAATCTTTTAGAATTTCTTCAAGTCCATATATTTAAGTGTACATAAATTTCGTGAGCAAGTTTTGAAAAGGGTCAATCAAAAAACATTTCTGTGAAATTATTTCAAAACTTGACCAGCTGTTTCAGAAAAGAAGAAGAAGAAAAAAAAAAAAATAAATCAATCAATCAAAAAATAAGAATTTCTTCATTTCTGTATAGTGCAAGTAACCCCCCTTCACCTTAGCCATATTTCTTCACGGATCAAAATTTCGCGACCACTTTTTGAAAAGGGGAAATTTTCTTTTAGATTATTTCAAAATCTGATCAGCAGTTTCAAAGAAGAAGAATTTTCAAGAATTTCTTCATTTCCATATAGTGCAAGTAGCCCCCATTCACCATAGCCATGTTTCTTGTCGGATAAAATTTTCGCGAACAAATTTTGAAAAGGGTCACTAAAAAACATTCCTGTGAAATTATTTCAAAATCTCACAAGTGCTTTCAGAGAAGACTTTTTAGAATTTCTTCATCTCTGTATAGCGCAAGTAGCCCCTATTCACCAGTGCCATGTTTCTTGACTGATCAAAATTTCATGAATAGGTTTTGAAAAGGGTCACCCTAGGAACATCTATTTGAAATTATTTTAAAATCTGACTAGCAATTTCAGAGGAGAAGATTTTTAAAGAATTCCTTAGAAAATTCCATTTGGTTGCCATGGCATCCAGAGTTTTTGATGCAATAAAATTCTGTGCAAAAAATTCAAAGAGGACATCCCTAGGAACATTCAAGCCAAGTTTGGTATAAATTGGGAGAAACTGATGTTTAAAGAATTGTTGACGATGCACAACGCTCGATGCATGTTGTGCTCAGGCGAGCTAAAAATAGCACAGGTAATAAAGCAATGATAAATTAGATCAGCAAGTATTCAAACTCTGCAATGTGATCGTCCATCAAGATTACACAAAATCTTCTCAATAGCCTTGCATTTGTAAGAGCTAGAAGTCTAGACTACTGCAATTCGTAAACCAACATATTGGTTACTTTTACATTATACCAAACTTAGAACCTGTTCCCATATTCAGTCTCTTTGAAGTAAAAGTACTAAAATGTTTGTCTTTCAATATTTAACTAACTTCATAATTTCAGCGATTAAAAGCAATCGTTATTTGTTGACTTCCTACCAGTTGCATGGGGATCCATACCGGGGGTGGGTCCACTGTGCACTGTAAACCCTTTACCAAATAACCCCTGGATTTTACGACCCTGAGATAGAAGCCCTTTGAAAACATCACAGAAAAAGAAGAAAATGCTGGTAACCAGCATTTTCTTCTATTCCCATAATATTTTCTACCCTGCTGGAAAAAAAATCAATTTTCCAGTTACGTTTATTTTGTTTTCTGCAAATGCTTTGAGTTTGGACTAGCTTAAAATTTTGTCGTTTGGTAAAGAGTAAGTGGTTTGTGTACGACTTTACCTACAAGCATAAGGGTAAACTGTTTTTCTATCAGTGTTTCGGAATTTGGCAGATTGTACTGTAACACATTATTATTATAATGTAATTCAGAATTTTTAAATGGTATGAATTAAGTTTTCTGAATTTGACTAAAAATGTTTACGTTTGGCAGATAGTGTGCATTTAAGCAAACTACAGATGTAAGCATGAAGACTCTCTTTTCCACTGTCAGGGCTATTTACACTACGGATCATGTGGTGAAGTGTTAACAAAGAGACCAACTCATTACATTATTTCAATGTAATGTTAGATTGCAAAATGGGTTTTCCTCTTACTTTTCCAACACTATTCCGACAATGTTTCTCAAGTTGTATTCTCCTTTGCCGTACGCGACAAAATTTTTGACTAGTCCAAATTGAACGCATTTGCAGACGACAAAATAAATGTAAATCAAAAATTGAAATATGATTTGGGAAGGGTAGAAAATGTTGTGGCAAAATGAAAAAATAATGGTTACCAGCATTTTCTCCTTTTCCCACAGTGTTTTCAAAGGTCTTCTTCAGTTAGTGTCGTTAAAAATTGGGATTGTGCGGTAATGGGTTAAAGCTTGTCAAATAATGAGCTTATACAGCAATGGGTTATAAGATATGAGAGGAACCTTTTTGATCAACGGTTTTTTTTTCAGCTGAGTTTGTTCCACAAATTTGTACAACTTCCTGTGAAGTATGTTTTGAAGGATTTCACGAGCAGCAACGAGATCTGGATTATCACCGGTAGAATGTAGAATTTGGAAGAACACATTGTCTGTCATCTGGCTGAATGCCTTCATATCATAAATAGCCTCTGACATTTTCACATCCTTCCTGCAATACAGCCATAAGAAGTAAACATAAGTATCTCATAGGCATGCAAAGTCTTAGCAGTAAGGGCTTTACCATAGAAATTCTAAGTTTTATAGTGGTATAACAGTGTCAAACAAGAGGAATATCGCTCACCTGAGTACTAAGCGGTAAAGGTCCACAATGAAGATAATTACCAAATATTAAGATTCAAGGCCAAATGATAATGAAACAAGGACGGCAAATTGTTGCATGCTGTGCCCATCGCACCATCAGTTGTCGAGGAGGTATAATATTTAGTTGTTGCAACAAACATGCATACCAAGTTTGAAGTCGTTCTGATTTTGGATGACGAATTTTTATTTTTGACAATCACTAAATGCAGACTCATGTGAGATTTTATCAAGACAAACATTCTGACCAGTTTTCAAGTTAGCTGAGCAATAAATGTGACCTCTAGAGTGCCCACAAGGTATTTCTTTAACATAGTGACTTAATTTACGACCGAAGGAGACGTAATTTTGACCTCACCGAACATGTTGTGCTCTGAAGGGCTAACAAACTTAGAACAGGTTCACTACATAGCAAACGTAAACGCTCTCTGAGGAATTTTAAAGTTTTCCCTTTTTGTTTCTATGTTTCAAACTTGTGACTCCTGGCCAGGGCCAGTTTTGACCGCTGGGGCATCATATGAACAAACTTGATAGAGGTCCCCTTGATATAGTACAATCCAAATATCAAACACCTTCTAGAATCGAAGAAGAAGATTTTTAAACTTTTCCTTTTTTATTCCGATGTTCAAACTTAGGATCCCAAGGGGCATTGAATAATAGAACTTGGAAGAGGTCAACTAGGAGATGCTACATACAAAATCTCAAAGCTCTACTCCTTCCAGTTAAAGAGAAGAAGAATTTTAAATTTTTCCTTCTTTGTTCCTATGTTTCAAACTTGTGACCCCGGGGATGGGGCCAGTTTTGACCCCAGGGGCATCATATGAACAAACTTGGTAGAGGTCTACAAGGAGATTCTGCATACAAAATATCAAAGCTGTATGCCTTCTAGTTTCGGAAAGAAAGAATATTAAAGTTTTCCTTCTTTGTAAACATGTTTCGAACTTGTGACCCCTTGGGGCCGGGCAAGGTTTGATCCCAGGGGCATCATACGAACAACTTTGGTAGGAGTTTACTCGGAGATGCTACATACCAAAGACCAAAAGTTCTATGCCTTCTAGTTTCAGAGAAGAAAAATTTTAAATTTTTCCTTCTTCGTTCCTATGTTTGAACTTGTGACCCCCCCCCCAAAGGCCAGGCAAGATTTAACCCAAGGGGCATCGTATAACAACTTTGGTAGAGGTCAACTAGGTGATGCTATGTAGAAAATATCAAAGCTCTACGCCATCTAGTTTCAGAGAAGTAAATTGTCAAAAATTTCCGTCTTTGTTCCCATGTTTCGAACTTGTGACCCCCGGGGCGGGGCCATTTTGACCCTTCTAATTTCAGAGAGGAAAATTTTTAAAGGTTTCCTTCTTTGTTCTAATGTTTTGAACTTGTAAACTCTTAGGTCAGGGTGATTTTGACCCAATGGGCATCATATGATCAAACTTGGTAGAGGTACATACCAAAAACTATGAAAAGCTACATACCAAAAATATGAAAGCTCTATCCATGCATTCTAGTTTCAGAGAAGAATTTTCATTCTTTGTTCCCATGTTTCCAAATTTTGATCCCTGGGGTGGGCCAGTTTTGACCCCAGGCGAATTATATGAATAAACTTGGGAGGTCCACCGGATGCTTCACACCAAATATCAAAGCCCTTTGCCTTCTAGTTTCAGAGAAGAAGAATTTCAAAATTTACCGTCTTCGTTCTGATGTTCTTACCTTGTGACCCCCAGGGTTAGGCGAGTTTTGACCCCAGGGGCATCACATGAACAAACTTGGTAGAGGTCCACAAGGAGATGTTTCATACAAAATATCAAAATTCTATGCTTTCTAGCTTTAGAGAAGAAGAATTTTAAAATTTTCTTTTTTTGTTCTAATGTTTTGACTTTGTGACTCACAGGGCAGGGCCACTTTTGACTCCAGGGGCATCATATGGAGAAACTTGGTAGATGTCCACAAGGAGACGCTACATACCAAATATCAAAGCTCTACACGGTCTAGTTTCAGAAAAGAAGAATTTTAAGTTTTCCTTCTTTGTTCTAATTATTTAACTTGTGACCCCTGGCGCAAGGTGAGTTTGACTTCAGGGGCATCATATGAAGAAATCTCTTACAGGTCCACAAGGAGGTGCTACATAGCAAATATCAAACCTCTACACGGTCTGGTTTCAAAGAAGACTTTCAAAGATTTAGCTATTGTTGTTCCTTTTGGTTGCTATGGCAACCAGAATTGTGGGTGGAATTCAATCTCTACGACAACTTTAGTAGAGCTTCATCCAAGAAACATCCATGCCTAGTTTCATCAAGATTGGTCCCATGGTTTAGGAGGAAAATATCTTTAAAAAATTGTGTTTGATTGATGACAGACATTGGGTGATCACAAAAGCTCACCCTTGAGCACTTAATACTTAGGTGAGCTAATATGTATTGAGATTCACCTGCCTTCTATTGTTGGTTCCCACTTGATGGTATACAACTAGCCTAAGTTTGAAGTAAATATCATCAGTTATAAGACAGACTCAGGTTTTCACAGGAATAATATTATGAGAAGACTACACCTGTTCCATCATGATACCTCCATCTTTTTTTTCAAAATCAGCAAAAACTGAAACTTATTCTAGAATTTTTTCTTTAGTTACATTAAAGATCATAGATATTCAAAGTTCTAATACTTAGTTTTCTCCTTAGGACATAAAAGCCTTAAGTGCTCTCTAGAGGCCACATTTTCCAGTCCAGTATTCATGACATTTTTTCATAATGCTTGTCTTGATATTTCATAAGAGATATAGAGGATATTTGTTTTTTTCGGTAAAAGATCGAAATTTATTTCATCGAGTGGACACCATCGGTAATATTATCGATGGTGTTCACGAGATGAAATGAATTTCGATCTTTCACCGAAAAAAACAAATATTCTATTTATTTCATGCTTTTTACCCTTTCTGGGAGGAGCTTTATCGAATTTCAGTACAGTTCTTTTCCCTTGTTTCCCGTGGCGTACCTCTCCCGCATAGCAACGTTACGTCAAGCGCGAGAAATGTAAGGTATATGACGTCATATTTCCCATCTGGTTGTCGGGCACGCGCAATTTACCTAAGCGACAAGAACGTGAAAATCGGTATTTTCACTGGTGGTACCAGTGTAAGATCGAAAAATATTTTCACTGCTATTTCTCGATATCCTACCGGAAAGCATGAAATAATGGAAACGGATCATTTTGACCAAAAAGACTCAGGTGAACAACTTTAGGGCCATGAGAGACCTGTTGTTCTTTGTTTAGTAACACCAATATAAACAGTCCTTGAAATGAAGGTATGTACATACACTGAATATCAAGACCTATCACTAAGTGATGTTTCCTAATTATGAGAAAGGAAAAGTTGACAGCAAGCCATTATTATAGCTCAGTTTGCCCACTTTGTGCTCTAGTGAGTTAAAAATACAGTGTGCAACCAAGTAGTCACATACCCTTGCTTTCCTTTGAATTTGATGTGATCGTCTGCAAGCATCATGGCCTCAGCAACCCTACAAATTTGCAATCAGATCATTATCAAAATAAACAAATCAAAATAACAAAATAGAGAAAATGGATCTGAAGTTCTTTGTTGATAATTGTTTCCTTAAGCTCTCTTTTCATACCCTGAGCTCCTCAAGTTTTTCTAACCCTGAACTAATTGACTGAATGCCGTTTGAGGCTTTTTCCAATATTATTTAGTCATGTTGTGGTGACTTACTTATTCATGTGTGTCTTAGGTTTCTAATACAAACCGGAGCTTCTTACCTGAGGCAAATCCCCTAAAAACCAAATGCTCTAGTGAGGACCAAACCGGAGAAGCAAAGACAAGTATTCAAAGAAAAGGAAAGCATCATTTTTCAACAAAATCGGAAATTCTCCATTTCATGTATGGCTTGCAATGCGCCAAAAGGGGTATCCGGACATTTGCGTAAAGTGTCGTCTCAGGTCAGCCTACATAGTCTGCTCAGGCTAATCCGGAACGACACTTTAAAACTACATCTGATTTTATCCTACAGTAGACTTGTGAAAAACAGGAAATAACATAAAAACAGAGTGTTGTTTCAGATTAGCCTGCACGGACTACGCAGGCTAATCCGAAATGACATTTTACGCAAATGATCAAATGCCCCTTATTGCGTATTGCAGGCCATATATGAAATGCTATAAATCACTTAACTTACATGTGTTCTATTATCTTTGTAACTCTGTGTTGATACGCTCTTCTATGGAGGATGCTTCTTGTATGGAACATTTCATACAAGTTACCAACTTCCTATGAAAATAAGACATACACAAAGGCTTGTCACTTTAAGAAGACCGTGCAGCTTATTAATACAGCTCTCAAATAGTTCTTCTTGATGTTTTGATTCATAACATAAACACCAAAACAAGAATTTTTCCAAAGCTTCAGGAGAAAATTGCTAATATTAAATTCTAACACTATACACGAATTTAGCCATATAAACACAGTGGAAGCATGGTAAATAGATCTCCTTCTATATAAAGTAAGTCGCCCTTGGCTGTTCCATGTCTCCACTGTCCAATATTTTATCAATGGAAGTCACTTGATGCCAACACATTGTCTGCTACTCAACAGAGGGAAAAGGAAAACATTGAATGTACAGATGTTTACACTTCTTTTTTCAATAACAGGAAGGCCATGCTTGTCCTGTATTGCTCCATTAGCACATTAGTCCAAGCGATACACACCAAACATTACAGTTCCAGGCTAAATGATTTCAGGACTACAAAGTTTTCCCTACAACAGCCCATGTGAAAGTTGTGATCCTTGGGACAAAGCCATCTTTACCATAAATCTGTAATATCGTTTTATAAACAGCTTACGAATACAACAACATGAAGCAATAACCACAAACATCCTTCGACACTCAATGACCAGGTGCTTGGATAAAGCCTAAAACCTCCGTTAACTGATTGTTCACACTGAAACTTTCTGTACATAGTGTTCGTCTATGTTTTTTCGGTAATAAACCATTACAGATCCACGGAAGTATTCATGTTTACCTTCTATTTCTATTTGAAAGATCACAAACTTGGTCTATTTTTATCAAAGATAAAATGCTATGAGCGATTTGATTCATGCAGTTAGAGCTAACCACAACCAATGAAAATGCATGTCGCGGGGAAATCGCAATCAAGCTCGATCCGCAAAGGGTCGAGTAGTATAGTGGATCGTCACCCTTGGCTTGTGAAGATGCTACAGACCTTGGAGACGGTGTGCGGTTATAGAACACTGACATTTAATAGGGTTCTCTCAGGGGCACCCATTGTAATGGGAAATCTCCCTGTAGAAAGCATTTCGACTCAGAACCTCTTTAAGGTGACCCTTATGCTTTTTTTAAAATCATCTGAATTTGTAGAATCACCCAGGGACCGCTTTATCTAATTTTTGAAAACAAAGAGGAAAAACAAAATAATTTACTTGCTGCTATCAAACAAACGTGTTTTCATCATATGTCTTCAGACAAGCTGCTATTAAATATATGGACAAAGTCCCTTAAACCTGGATTTTGGGAGGAAAGAAAGTGATTGAAAATAAAAGTGCTTGCATAACATCCTTATTGAATTTTTTTCAGTAAATCATGCAGCACAAGTATATTCTTAAATGTATTTGGTTGCATGGAAATTCAAGAGTCATTGAGAAGACCAATCTCACTGTGCAGGCAATAGGCACAACCTTTCTGCATGCACCGAGTGCACAACCATTTGAAAACATCTGTGTGCACGCACTGAGTATAAGGCTATTGGCAAAACCCTTGTGCATGCGCTGAGTACAAGGCTATTTGACAAAACCTTGAGTGTAAGCACTGAGTACAATTTTATTTTCAAAACCCTTGTGTATGCACTAAGAACAAGGCTATAAGCAATACCCTTGTACATGAGCCGAAAACAATGATATTGGCAAACACTTGTGCATGCATTGAGTACAACCTGTTGGCAAAACCCTTTTATATCAGCAGAGTACAAGGCTATTTTCAAAACACCTGTGCATGCATTGGGTACGAGGCTATTGGCAAAACACTTGTGTATGCACTGAGTACCGTAATTCCTCCATATTTTCGGACACAATTAAATATTTTTTTTTGTGTCCGAACTTATAGATAATTACTTTTTTCTGTGTCCGAAATCATAGAAAATACTCTCAAAAGACGACAAAAGTCCTTATAAAACGAGAAAAATCCATTGACCGTCTTTTGTAAACCCGCATATCTACAAATAGTGCACAGAGTATGGTGCATGGAAATACCCAATTACACCATATATACCGAATTACCAGGTATTATACTGAATTACCTATCTATATTTACTTTAAAATCACATTCTACATGTTTTCTCCTGTCTGTTTATGATTTCTTGAAAGACTTATAAATCTGCTTTTGTCCGGATGTCAGAGAAAGCGAGGGAGAGAGAGAGGGAGAGTAGACCTGTATACCAAATAAGTTATTGTATAATTTGAATTGACTGCACCTGCCGTAAAGGCCATAAATACCTACCTTTATTATTTTCTTAGTTTTATTTTCCAGAGATAGTTTATCAACACAAATGCCTTTTAAAGAATACCGTCATGATAATTAGAGCTGATTATAACCATTCTTAAATGGGGGTAAACTACTGGCTGCAAAAGGATCAGAACGTTGTCCCTTATTTTACCTTGATGGTCTCGTCCGATATGCCACAGGAATTTGACATTCTATAACCAAAATGAATTATCAAATATGAAAACAAAATCTTCTCTGTATAAGTGTTTATATTATTATAGAGGAGATATGCCAACACTTATATTGAAAGCCAGCTCAATTTCCACTGGCTTTTCCTAACAAGGATACACTATAGACCTGATCTGCACTACGGTGAACCGTTGTCCACTTGATCTACTGTAATTTACGCAGAATAGAACAGAGACACCGTAAAATGCATATTATTTTTTTTTTTATTTCTTCAAATGCAGAGAAAAAAGGATAGTTTAGCTATCCACAGGTAAAGGTAGCCTGCTGAAGCTTGACCTATGACCATACACCAGTCGGTTTTCAGTTATCAGATAAATACACTCTACACTCTCGATAATCAAATACTACACTGTGCTTGGATTTACCCTTTCGTCTGTGATAATATTCTTCCGGTAAGTGTCGGTGATTTTGTCCGAAGAAAAGATAGAAAAGTGAATCTTGTCACTGTCTCCAGTCATAGAATTTTGTGTTTGAGATCATAGATAAAATGTTAGCATCGTATGTCCGAAATTAGACACTTAAAATTAATTATTTCTAAAATTAATTAATGGTGTCTGAATTCATAGATTGTCCGAATATATGGATGAATTATGGTACAAGGCTTTTGTAAAAATCCTGGTGCTTGTGCTGAAAAAAGGCTATTTTCAAAACACTTGTGCATGCACTGAGTAAAAGGCTATTGGCAAAACCCTTGTGCATGAGCTGAGTACAAGGCTATTTGCAAAACCTTTGAGCATGATCTGAGTACAAGGCTATTGGCATGAGTACTAGGCTATTGGCAAAACCTTTGAGCATGCACTGAGTACAAGGCTATTGGTAAAACCTTGTGCATGCACTGAGTAAAAGGCTATTTGCAAAACCCTTGTGCATTAGCTGAGTACAAGACTATTTTCAAAAACTTGTGCATGCACTGAGTACAAGGCTATTGTCAAAACCTTTGTGCATGATCTTAGCACAAGGCTACTCGTATTGTCAAAACCCTTGAGTATGCACTGAGTAAAAGGCTATTGGCAAAACCCTTATGCATGCGCCGAGTACAAGGCTATTGTTAAAAATTTATGCATGCGCCGAGTACAAGGCTATTGGCAAAACCTTTTAGCATGTACGAAGTACAAGGCTAATTGAAAATCCCTTGTGCATTCACTGAGTACACGGCAATTTGAATTTTTCTTTGTGCATGTGCTGAATACAAGCTAATTGGCAAAACCCTTGTACATGAGTTAGAGAATGCTATTTTCAAAACCCTTGTTCGTGCACTGTGTACAAGCCTATTGGCAAGATTGTTGTGTTTAGACAGAGTACAAAGCTAACTCGCAAAACCATTGTGCATGCACTGAGTACAAGGCTATTGGCAAAACCCTTGTGCACTGAGTGCACATATGTTTTGCGTAGCAATTTTGAAAAGATCACCTTTAAAAGACATTTCAAAATCTGTTACCACCCCTACATTCATCGCCACAGCAATGATTTTGATGAGTTCTGCAAATAAATTTTTAGATAAATCACACGAGGACAATTTCTTGAAAACAGCATATACATGTACTTGATAGTGACTAATAACATAAATTGAACAAAAGCACCACATGCAGGTGCCAACAATTGGTTGTTATTTTCAATAGATAAATATTTCCCTAACAATTTTTTAAAAGGGTCACCATAGGAACATTTCTGTGAAATTATTTCAAAATCTGACCTGCCGGTCAAGGTAAGAAAAATTAAAAAAATTCCTCTATGTCCCTGTAGGGCAACTAGCCCACAGCCATCAGAGCCATATTTCTTGACAGATCACAATATTGAGAAAATTTTTTGAAAAGAGTCTCCCAAGGGACATTGCTGTGAAATTATTTCAAAATCTGACCGATTATTTCAAAAAAGAAGAATTTTTAAGAATTTCTTCATGCCCGTATAGAGTAAATTGCCCAAAGCCATCAGGGCAATGTTTCTTGATGGATCAAAATTTCGCAAATATTTTTCGAAAAGGGTAATCCAAGGAACATTTCTGTGAAATTATTTTAAAATCTGACCTGGGTTTCAGGGAAGAAAAATTCTCAAGAATTTCTTCATTTCCGTTTAGTGCAAGTGGGCCCCCAATCACCAGAGCCATGTTCCTTGACAGATTAAAATTTTCCAAACAGTTTTGGAAAAGGGTACATTTCTGTAAATTTATTTTAAAATCAGACCAGCGGTTTCAGAGAAGAAAGATTTTCAAGAATGTCTTCATTTCCGTGTCATACAAGTTTCCCCATTCACTAGAGCCATGTTTCTTGAGGGATCAAAATTTCACCAACAATTTTGAAAATGGGTCTCCCAAAGAACACCTCTGTGAAATTATTTTGAAATCTGACCAGCCGTTTCAGAGAAGAAGAATTTTTAAGAATTTCTCCATTTCTGTATAGCGCAAGTAGCCCCCATTCACCGTAGCAACGTTTCTTGACGGATCAAAATTTCCAGAACACGTTTTGAAAAGAGTCACGCAACATCTCTGTGAAATTATTTTAAAACCTGAACAGTCGTTCCAGACGAGGTTTATAAAGAATGTTGTAGAAAATTCCATTTGGTTGCATGGCAACCAGAGTTTTTGATGGAATAATTTGTGAACAATTATTAAAGAGAACAAGCCAAGGAACATTCCAACCAAGTATGGTCCAAAATGGCCAAGCTGTTTTGGAGGAGTTGATGTTTAACAAGAGGGCCATGATGGCCCTGAATCGCTCACCTGAGTCTATTTACCAATTATGAATCATTTTCAATCTAGTTTCCCAGTGACCTAGTTTTTTTTATCAGACATTACCCTTTATCAAACACTTTTTAATAATATCAATAAGATATATAAGATATCAATAAGACAAACATTCTGACCAAATTTCATGAGTATTGTACTGAAAATGTGGCCTCTACAGCGTACAAAAGGTTTTTCAAAGGTTTGACCAAGTGACCTAGTTTTGGACCTGATGATTATCCATTATCAAACTCTTCTGAGACATCACCAAAGCAAACATTCTGACCAAGTTTGAAGAGTATCAGGCAGAAAATGTGGCCTCTAGAGTGTACATAAGGTTTTTCTAATATTTGACCCAGAGACCTAGTTTTTGACTTCACATGACCCATTTTCAAACTCATTCAAGGTATCAACAAGACAAATATTATAAAGAAGTTTCAGGAGTATCAGATTGGAAATGTATCCTCAAGAGCATATACACGGTTTTTTTTAACATTTGACTTGGTGACCTAGGTTTTGACCCGACATGACCTATTTTCAAGCTCATCAGACATATCATCGAGACAAAGATTCCTACCAACGATCAAGAGTTTTGGACTGAAAATGTGGCCTCTAGAGCGTACACAATGTTTTCTAAGATTTGACCCAGTGACCTACTTTTTGACCCGACCTGACCCATTTTCAAACTCATCTGAGATATTATGGAGGCAAACATTCTGACGTACTTTCATGAGTATCGGACAAAAAAAATGGCCTCTAGAGCGTATACAAGGCTTTTCTAAGGTTTGACCTACTGACCTAGCTTTTGACCTGACATGACCCATTTTCACACTCGTCCGAGATATTATCAAGACAAACATTCTGACCAACTTTCAAGAGTATGGGACTGAAAATGTAGCCTCTAGAGCGTACACAAGGTTTTTCTAGGATTTGACGTAGTGACCTAGTTTTCTATCCGACATGACCCATTTTCGAACTCGTTCGAGATATCATTAAGGCAAACATGCTGACCATGAATATCGGACTAAAAATTGCGGCCTCTAGAGCGTACACAAGGTTTTTCTAAGATTTGACCTTGTGACCTAGATTTTGACCCAACATGAACCTATTTCAAACTCGTCCGAGACCTTATCCAGGCAAACATTCTTACCAAGTTTCATGAGTATCGGACTGGAAATGTGGCCTCTAGAGCGTACACATGGTAAAAGTTGACGACGCATGACGCACGACGAACGCCGGATACAGCACAATCACAATAACTTACACTGAGCACGAAGTGCTCAGGTTAGTTAATAACTATTGATGACGCACGACAGACAAGAAACACCTGGTGATCCTAAAAGCTCCCCTTGAGCCTGTTGTGATCAGGTGAGCTAAAGCTGATACACTAGGTCAAGTTGGCCATCGTTTTGGGGTAACATGTGTGTAGCACAGAATTAACCTTATAGACTCATTAATTCACTCTTCAATGAATTTAATTCACTCTCCAATAGATGCCTTCTTGACCTGTAAAACTGAAATCTTTCCCGAGCAGCAAATGTTATTTGATTAAATGAAGAAACATAAACAGATAGAAAGCATTTTTAGGAAAAGGGGAAAATGCTTGTTACTCGCATTTTCTTTCTTTCCTACAATTTCTTTAAAAGTTGTCTCTAGTGGTTTGTAGAAAGTCATATTGTTTGATAAAGGTTTCATATTCTCACCTTGTCCCTAGAGCATATCTGTTTCTGCCCTTCTACTTCTATCACCCTTGCAAAATGTATATATCTGTCATGGTCAAAATTGTTTTTAATACCAAGCATGTGGCAGTCCCTGGCAAAGTAATCCCACTTGTCAACGTCGATGCCATTTCTCTTGTTGGCTACAATCTTCAATAAAGCCAACAATAACCCGTTAAAAAATTAAATAAACTTTTCCCTTTTTACCAAATTGTAGAATCTTAGAATTTTTGTTTAAAGAATTGTCCGAAATGAACCCCAACGAGGAACTAGTGAATAGAATATATATAAAAAATATCAAGACTGTTATAAATACTGCGCTACTTAGTTGTAAGCATTTGTAGACTACAATTAAAATGTTTTTCAAACAATGTGATTTTTTTTTTTAAGTTTTAACTCTTTACCACAAAATCCCCAGTTTTAACGTACCTGAAGACGAAGCCTTTTGAAAACATTGTAAGAAAAGGAGAAAATGCTGGTAACCAAAATGTTCTCCTTTTCCCACAATGTTTTCTACTCTATCGAAGACAAATTCCATCATTTGAGCCAATTCAAATTGACGTCTGCAATTGCTTTCAATTTGAACAAATCAATTTTTTTTTCTTTTGAGTGGTAAAGAGTTTAAAGTGTCGTGGGGAAAAGAGAAAAGGCTGGTTACCAGCCCTTTCTTCTTTTTCCGAAAATCCCCATGAAAGACTTTATCTTTAGAGTCTTTATGAATCAGGATTAGGTGGTAAAGGGTCAACCAGTCAGCCATGGACAAACAAACTCTGTTAGTGCTGAAAGAAAATAACCTCTACATACCTCATACAAGAAGCTTTTATCTTTGCCCCTGCCCTCATATTGCCAACCCTGTAAAGAAACAACAGCAAAGGTATTTGAGCCATGCTTTCTGCAAAGGGAGGTTTCATTCCTCTACAAAGAGATTTAACTCATTACAAAATGACAAAATTTTGGGTTCGTCCAAATCGAAAGCATTTGCAGCGGACAAAATAAAAGTGACTGAAAATTTGAAATTTGTTTTGTGACGAGTAGAAAAAATTATGGGAAAAGGAAAAAAAATGCTCGTTACCAGCATTTTCTTCTTTTCCTACAATGTTTTTTACAGGCTTCTAACTCAGGCTCGTCAAAAGTCAGGATTGTGTGGTAATGGGTTGAACTTGTTCAAGGAACCATGAACCATATCTTGAACCTTTCACAAAATGACAAACTTTTTTGAGTGGACCAAATTGAAAGCATTTGTGCATTATACAGTAAATACAGCTCAAATAAGGGATTCTGTCTTTGATACTGTAGAAAACATTATGGGAAAAGGACAAAATGCTAGTTTCAAGAAATGTATTTGTTTCATTAAATGTTTTCAAAGGCCTTCTCTTTCAGGGTCATTTGTACTCATGGTTTCGTGGTAAAAAGTTAACAAGAGCATCAAATGTGGGCCCCAAAATGTGGCTACAAGTATTTGATTTTCACTGAAAATTAAAAGTCCAAAATAGGGTATTACTGTGTCAAAAATGCTTTAATAATTACGTGCCCTTATTGCATAGGTTCCCCTTTTAAAAAAACAACAGGTCCTAGTTTGAAGTATATATTTTCAGTAGTACCAGCAATATTATAAAACGTAATTTTTTTCTTGAACAACACAGATGACAATGCCAAGGCTATGCCAATACTGCAATGTTTTCTTTTAAACCAGTCAAATAGCCAAATCAACAACAAGAAATCGTGTTTTTGTACGTGGAGAATAATATGCCAACAAGTTTTTCAAACTTAATGATCTCTGTATTCTGCTTCCGACGAACTAACAAGTACTCGCGTGTGTGGGCCTAGGAAAGATCCCCAAAGTTGACACCCACTCCCGGGTATCGAACCAAAGGCCGATGCCTACCCCACAACCACAGACACCACAAAGAAATTTAAAAAAAGTTAAGAGCTGCTGCTTGTATTTTTGACACCACATACTGTGCTTTCAATAATGCAAACATAACAGAAAAAGGTGGTAATTTAGGCATATAGTTTTAAGATTTCTTGGGCATTCTTGTAAACAATGGGGAAATGCAACAAACCTGATGCACCAAAGTGAAATCATGAGATGACATTTGATACCTGACTCAAAATTGGGAAGTCTTTATGAATTTTGTCTTCATAAAAAGATGACATGTAAACACTGAGCACTGTTGTACAGGGTGTCCGGAAAGTAAGGTAATACTTTCGTACATTTATATTTTGGCTTAAAATTTAAGATAACAAGATGAAAAATATATGCACATATAAATAAAACATGTAAGTTTTTCGTGTGATAATTTAATTCAGTTTTCATTACATTTTGGGCTTTTATACAGATTTCAATTCAAAAGTCTTTTTCGATCATTGATCTCATTTTACAATTAAAGACGTTTTCGGTGAAAAGGCAGATTATGCTCTTTCCTTGTCGATCATACCCGATAAAATTGCCAATAACTTGAGCTCAGATTTCAATATCAATCTTCTTTATTTTACTGTTAGTGGTCTTTGACAATATGGCTGTGCTGTCTTAGTTGGGGCTGTCGACCTCTGACCTTGTAAACCAACAGAAAGAAGTCCCACATGTTGAAATCAGGATAAAGTCACTCACATTGCAAAGCACTTGGTTCATGCAGGAAAGTTCTACGACACACACATCTAAAATTGTATCAGACTTTCTATATAGTACGTTCGGTGATAAGGTAATATCTAAACGATGTCCGGAGGTAAGACATTGCTGAATATCATGGCCTGCACACAGTCCCAACCTCAACCTAAGCGTGCATTACTTCCTCCTTTGCAGCACGTTAAAGTCAAAGGTCTAGGATCCAAACTTAAACTTAAACAACACGGACATGTCGTTAAAAATCTTTCTAGTGAAATCAATAGGATTTGATATTTAAACGCGTTTGAAGGGAGTGAAAATTTCATTGTGTGTGTTTGGAAAAGAAAGAGCATAAAAGGCTGTCAAACTGAAAACGTCATTAATTATTAAATGACGCCAATGACAAAAATGCGCTTTTGATTTGAACTCTGTATACAAATGAGTGTTGTTATGAAAAATAGGTGAAATTATCACACAAAAAACTTACATATTTTATATACGTGTATGTTTATTTCTATCTCTTTATCTGATTTTAAGTCACTTTACATTTGCACAAAAGTGTTACCTTACTTTCCGGACACCCTGTATTCAAAAAATGATCATTCAGTGTGCTTATCAGTGAGAATTTGAGATAGTGTGACTTTGTTAAGTGGTATTTATTGTAAACAAATTCAAGACATTGCTAATGAACTTGCAGAATTTCTTCTCGATTCTTTGTACAACTTTTTTCAGGTAGTACATCACATTTTTCAGAGCATTGCTGACATTACATCATTTTTGTTAATACTTGATTAAACATGATAAAGTCATAAATTTGTATTGGTGTCATTTCAAATTTGTTTTCAGGTTATCTTAATCATACACACAAAATTAAGAAATATGTTGGGTATTTTGTGTATTCCAGGTTTGTAATTTGTGCATGGTATGCTCACTTTCTTGCTCTTTACCTTACAGAGACATTGTATAACAAAGGATTAACCCTTTACCAAACAATCCCTGGTTTTCACAACCCTGAAAACAAAGCCTTTTTAAAACCTTGTGGGAAAAGTAGAATATGCTGGTAACCAGCATTTTCTCCTTTTTCTCACAATTTTCTCTACTTTTCCTAAAACATTTTTTTTCTGAGTTACCTTAATTTTTGCTCTTTGCAAATGCTTAAAGTTTAGATCTGTCTAAAATTATACGTTTGGTAAAGTGTCAACCCTTTACCAAACAATCCCTGGTTTTTACAACCCTGAGATAGAAGCCTACTGAGTACATTGTGGGAAAAGGAGAAAATGCTGGTAACCAGCACTTCCTCCTTTATCCACAATGTCTCTACCCTGCTCGAAACATATTTCATTTTTTTTGAATTTCGTTTATTTTGTCGTCTGCAACAGCTTCTAGTTTGGATCAGTCTAAATTTATGTTGTTTGGTTAACAATTAATGTATCACAGTTACCGCCACCTCACCTCTGTTCCTGAACTTCTCAGGGGGCCAGTTACTTGCTCTTTGATGAATTTTATATCTTTGTCATTAAGGCCATATTCCTTAAAGACCTCTGTCAGATTGTTCTTTTCTAACATATAATCAAACATGTCCTTTGATGCGTCTTCATGCTGAAAATATTATCAATGCAGTTTATACATTTAACAAACAACCTGTGTTTAACCCTTTAGGAAACAATCCCAGGTTTTTACGACCCTGAGATAGAAGCCTTTTGAAAACATAATAGGAAAAGGAGAAAATGCTGGTAACCAGCATTTTCTCCTTTTCACACAATATTTTCTACCCTGATGGAAACAAACTTCAATTTTTTATCTACTTTTATTTTGCCATCTGCAAGTGCTTTCAATTTGAACCAATCTAAAATGTTGTCGTTTGGTAAAGAGTTAAACAACAATGAGATGGGCATTTTTTTTCTTTTATTCTCTTTTTACTCTATATCTCAAAGCTTTACATTGGTTTATGAAGAGAGCAGATATAAGCTCATCCTTAATCAAACAACCCAATGTTTAAACACTACTGAAGAGATGAATTTTTGAAAATATTAAGGAAAAAGAAGACAATGCTTCTTCCAAACACTTTTTGCTTTTCAAACAAAGTTTTAAAAAGGCATTTTACACAGGTAACAGGTTAAAGAATTCAGCATACTCAGAGCCTTTCACTTTCTTGCAAAAACACACAATCTGTGTTTAACCCTGCAGAAAAAGACTTATTCCATTGCTGAGTCACAACAGATTTCTTGTCTGCAAATTCAGAGATTTTTTTTCGGAAAGCATAAATTATTATTAGACTGCATGCTGTCCACTTTTTTTAGTCAAGACTGTACTTCCATGACTGTTTCGTTAGATTTTCCTTTCTGCCCCGATGAAATTTGGATTTTTCTATGAATTTATGGTGTTTTATGACGCATCTACAGCTAAGGTCATTTAGCGCGCAATAAAGAAGTAATGAAAGAAAAGGATAGGATGTAAGAGTGTGTAAGTCATAAGTAAAATTTTGATGAAAGATGTGTTAGAAAATAATGTTAAAATGAAAATAAAATAAATATGTAGTCATAAAAAAGAAGTCTAAAAATGGATAAAAGGTATATAAAAAGTATCGCAATTTCCTGTAAGGTCAAATTTCCTCGAGAAAATCAATGTCCCTGAATAGATCGACAACCTTTCTTGTATGCCTTGATCCGTCACTGGTGACAGTTTCGCTCGAATTCATCTGTATTGCATAAAACTGATCTATTTGAACATTCAGTACTGTAAACAGCTTTGTCCCTGAATAGACCGACAACCTTTCTGGTATGTCTTGACCCGTCATTGGTGACAGATTTGCTGGAACATATCTGTATCTCGTAAAACTGATCTATTTGAATATTTGATACTGTAAACAGCTAGGTCGCTGAATAGATCGACAACCTTTCTGGTAAGTCTTGATCCGTTATTGGTGACAGTTTTGCTTGAACATATTTATATCTCATAAACCTGATCTATTCTAATAATATTTGATACCGTAAACAGTATACAGATAAAATTTTCAAACATACAGACTTTGTATTCTCAAATATCAGCAACTAAACTAATGTGACCTTTTGTAGAATTATTAATTCATTTATATCCATGATTAAAGATCATTCAAGACAACATATAAAGTGAAAAAATATGTAAATAGAATGTAACTAGAATAACTTTCGCTAAAGGTGATAAATACCCAGCTACTATATTTCATGTCACAGGGGCAATAACTCAGTAACTCTTCATAAAACTTTCACGAAAGTTGCGTCTTGCACATCTACAACTCCTAATGAACACTTCTGCCAAGTTTAAAGTGAATCAGACAGAAACTGTTGGAGGAATTGTCCGGAGAAGCATTTTTAAGTCAAATCAGGGGCAATAACTCAGTAGTTCTTAATGGAATTTTCACAAAATTTGCGTCTTGCACATCTACAGCTCCAAATGGACACTTTTGCCAAGTATAACGCGAATCGGACTGAAACTGTAGGAGGAGTTGTCCAGACAAGCATTTTAAATATGAATCAGGGACAATAACTCATTAACTCTTCATAGAATTTTCACGAAAGTTGCGTCTTGCACATCTACAACTCCTAATGAACACTTCTGCCAAGTTTAAAGTGAATCAAACAGAAAATGTAGGAGTAGTCTGGACAAGCATTTTTAAGTCAAATCAGGGGCAATAACTCAGTAATTCTTAATGGAATTTTCACAAAATTTGCGTCTTGCACATCTGCAACTCCAAATGGACACTTCTGCCAAGTATAACGCGAATCGGACTGAAACTGTAGGAGGAGTTGTCCAGACAAGCATTTTAAATATGAATCAGGGACAATAACTCATTAACTCTTCATAGAATTTTCACGAAAGTTGCGTCTTGCACATCTACAACTCCTAATGAACACTTCTGCCAAGTTTAAAGTGAATCAAACAGAAAATGTAGGAGTAGTCTGGACAAGCATTTTTAAGTCAAATCAGGGTCAATAACTCAGTAATTCTTTATGGAATTTTCATAAACTTTGCGTCTTACACATCTACAGCTCCTAATGAACACTTCAGCCAAGTATCAAGGGAATTGGACTGAAACTGTAGGAGGAGTTGTCCAGACAAGCATTTTAAATATGAATCAGGGACAATAACTCATTAACTCTTCATAGAATTTTCACGAAAGTTGCGTCTTGTACATGTACAACTCCTAATGAACACTTCTGCCAAGTTTAAAGTGAATCAAACAGAAAATGTATGAGTAGTCTGGACAAGCATTTTTAAGTCAAATCAGGGGCAATAACTCAGTAATTCTTTATGGAATTTTCATAAACTTTGCGTCTTACACATCTACAGCTCCTAATGAAAACTTCTGCCAAGTATCAAGGGAATTGGACTGAAACTGTAGGAGGAGTTGTCCAGACAAGATTTTGCGGACAGACTGACCGCCCGGACGCCCGATCGATCGACTTACCGACCGACCAACAGGCTGTTTCCAGTATACCCCCCCCCCTCACAAACTTCGTTTGCGGGGGTATAAAAATATGAGTAATGATCAAATAATAAAATGTATAATAACATGATTCTATAAAGGAAATAAACTAGATAGTATACAGTGATAGAAAGAAACAAGAGGGCCATTGGCCCTGGAGCGCTCACCTTAGACTATAGCTTTATATCAAAACTCTACTCCGTCAGGTTTCAGAGAAGAAAATATTTAAAGTTAATTAGTTTTCCTTCTTTGTTCCTGTGTTTGAATTTATGACCCCCGGGACTGGCCCAATTTTTGACCTTAAGGGCATCATTTGAACAAACTTGCTAGAGGTCTACTAGGAGATACTACATACCAAATATCAAAGCTCTACGCCTTTAAGTTTTAGAGGAGAAGATTTTTAAAATTTTCCTTCTTAGTTCCTATGCTCAAACTTGTAAACCCCGGGATGGGGCCAGTTTTAACCCCAGGGGCATCATTTGAACAAACTTATTAGAGGTCTGCTAGAAGATGCCACATACCAAATATCAAAACCCCATGCCTTCTAGTTTCAGAGAAGAAGATTTTCAAAGATTTTGCATTTTTTTCCTTTTCGTTGCCATGGCAACCAGAGTCATGGGTAGAATTCAATTCTTTGAATAACTTTAATAGAGCTTCACCCAAGGAACATCCCTGCCATGTGTCGTCATATTGGTCCTGTGGTTTAGGAGAAAAAGATGTTTAAAGAAATTGTTGACGGACAACGGACGTTGGACAACGGACGCCGAACATAGGGAGATCACAATAGCTCACCTTTAGCACTTTGTGCTAAGGTGATTAAAAAGTCTAAATAGGAATAAACATTTTTAAAACAATATCACAGTTTTGTATAAAGGTCAGTCTCCTTAAGGACGGTAATAGTTGCCTCAGTGTTGACAGAATCAAAGAGTGCTCACAGACTGTCAACACTAAAGGCTCTCTTACATCCCGTCGTGCGTGGTTACAGATCGTGTGAACTCGGAGTTCCTGTCAGGCGTGGCGTTGTCGCAGGATGAAAATTAAATCGGAGGGGAAGTACGTAGAAAGTACTTAATGAGTGGGTGTGTCTTGCTCTAAACATGAGGCCTGCAAGTATTCAGTACGCCTTTGTGGAAGGAGAAAGAAGTAAGGAGCACGTAAGATCTGTACTTCTGTCGCACTCAATGAATGGAATAATCGAACGTGAATTGCAAGTGAAGCGTACATTTTCGGAAATCGTTCTACTAAGCAAGAGAAACGTAAGAGAAAGGTAAGGAGCACGGAAGAGTTAAGCAAGACAATCGTGCGTTAAATTGGAAGAACGCATGGATAATCACAATAATATACAAGGGTGCACTGAGTCTTTTCATCATTCACTGGTTCAGCATCCAACATGGCACTCCCAAGAAGGATGCGCCATCGTCTTCTACCTTCCTGCTACCTGCTTTTCCCTGTGGAGGCATTATGCACAAAATGTGGAAGTTGAAATAATGCCTGACTCACTGCAGAAAATATCGACGCGGAACTGAAAGCACGCTATACGTATAAGCTTTTATATAGGCGCACGATGCACCTGAGCATGTCTCAACACTTTTATCGTGATGGTCACGTGCGTCGTCTGAGTGTGACGTACTTTACAAGTACGGTAGTAGTACTCACCACGCCTACTTTGGAAGTAGGTAATAGGCACGGAGAAAGTGCGCTCACCCCCTTTTATTAAGGGGGTGCATTGAAAGCAAGTGGAAAGTATAAGCATCTTGCGTGGTAAGTACGCATTCGTTGGAGAATACCTCGGAATTGCTGCATGATTTGCTTGCGTTACACGCATGCCTATCGAACTTACTCAATACTTTTGTTTTGCGTACTCCGAGCATGCTCCAGGCCTGCTAATTGTCGCTGCCAGGTTGCAGCGAAAAACTAGCCGGCCAGTTTTCTGGCTGCGTGCTATATGTCGTGTTTGCGACCACCAAAAAAGTACTTTCCACTTGCGTGCATCTCACCACTTGGCCCATTTTTGGCACGCAAACTACTAGAAGTACTACGGACGACGGGATGTAAGAGATGCTTATAGTGTTTTGAACGAATTTGATGCAGATCTACACAGTCGAGTAAAATGTGTTCAACAGATAAGGGTGCATTGCATGGAATGCACTCTGGTTCCTCATCACGAGTTAACAGCCATGAATGCGTTAAACGTGTGTGTCCAATTCTGCAGCGGGCATCTATTACCCCTCTCGGTGAATGGGCCTGTATAAGGGGTACCATTCACCTTGGACCGGTTTGGTTGAATGAATACTGGATATAGGTAAAAAAAAAAAACAGGTTTAAAATCCGTGTATGGAATTTGTAATTAATTAGATTGGGTTCCTGACTTGGCATTTTTATCACCCTGAACCAACCGTGAAATGAGTACAAGGACATTGCAGACAGGTGGATTCTCAAGTTTCTGGCTGTGCAAAGCTTGAAGTAAGAATAACGAATCAGAAAAGATGATGAAGCGAGTAGAGTCAGTCTGCTCAACAAAGTCAAGGGCCAGGTCAATTGCTTTCACTTCTGCCGAAAAGACAGATTATTTAGGAAGGCAACATTTCTAAAATTCATTTCCATACACAGCTGAAGTTGCGACTGAATCACCATCTTTAGACCCAACCTCGTAAACAGGCTAGAAAGAGAAGTACTGTTCCTTGATCTTGTTGTATCTGACTCTAAATGTACTTTGGCCTGTTTCTGATTTCTTATCAAAAGTGAGGTCAAAACAAAATTCTGCTGTTCCCATTGTCCATCGTGGAATGCCTGGACTTTCATGTTGAGCAATGGTATCCAGATCCACATTAAGATTACTTATCTGAGGTTCCAAGCGAATACCAAAAGGCGGTATTGCATTGGGTTTCCTCTCAAATAGACCTTTATATTGAGGGTCAAAAACAACCTCATGAGTTGGATTTAAAAAAGGGGTTTGGTTTAAGTTTTAAAAAGTATTGAAGGGCCAGATTTTGCTGTCTGACATAAACAGATGGTTCGTTAGCCTCCACATACAGCCTATTAACTGAAGAAGTTCTAAATGCTCTAAGCACAAGACGTAAGCCTTCATTATGAATAGAATCAAGAACCTTAAGTTATGATTTTTGTGCTGATCCATAGACAATGGATCCATACTCCAATTTGGAGCGGACAAGAGAACGACAAGGGCGAAGAAGAACTTTTCGATCGGCTCCCCATTCAGAATGGGCGACAACTTTGAGAAAATTTAGGGCCTTTTTACATTTCTTTTTCAGTACATTGATGTGTGAAATAAAAGTAAGCTTTGAGTCAAAAGTGACTCCAAGAAATTTCAACTCGGAGACGAAATCAATGCGTGTTTTATTCCATTAGTGATCAGGGTTTGGATTGTGACGATAAAGGTTAAAAAAGTGCATACAATTTGTTTTAGTTTTAGAAACCTTGAAACCGTTTTCATCATTCCAAGACTGGAGTTTATTGAGACATCGCTGTAGTTGTCTCTCTATGGTATTCATGTTTCTAGCCCTGAAACATATGACAAAGTCATCTACATACAGAGAAAAGTCAACTCTAGGGTTTACAGCTTCTACAATGCTATTGATTTTAATGCTAAAAAGAGTAACAGAGGGAATACAGCCCTGTGGTACTCCCATTTCCTGTTCTCGATCACCTGACAGGGTGTTACCAGCACGGACTCAAAAAAGCCATTTGTTTAAAAAGGCCGAAGTAAAAAGAGGAAGACGACCTCTAAGACCAAAGTCATTTATGTCCTTTAAGATCCCATATTTTCAGGTGGTGTCATAAGCACTTTCAATGTCAAAGAATACAGACACTACATGTTGTTTTTTAATGGGTGTTTCTTGAATGAAAGTTTCGAAGCGGTTAAGGTGATCAGTTGTACTTCTCTGGCGGCGAAATCCACTCTGAACCTCAACAATAAGATTGTGGCGTTCTAAGAGCCAGACAAGTCGTGTGTTGACCATCTGTTCAAGAGTTTTACGAAGACAGCTAGAAAAACCTACAGGACGGTAATTAATGGGATCGCTGGAGTCTTTTCCTGGTTTGGGAATATGAATAACAAATGCCTCTCTCCAGGATGTGGGGAAGTTTCCAGACTAACAGACCTCATTAAAAATATCTAATAAAATGGTTAGAGCGGTGAATGGCAAGTGTTTTAGAAACTGATAGTGAACTGTCTGAGCCTGGACAAGATTCATGGGCTTTACTGAGAGCATATTTCAGTTCTTTCAGTGTAAATAATTTATTCTAGTGCTCTGTGTTATCTGATTTGAAGTTCAGTTCCTTCTTTTCCTCTTTGGCCTTTTTGTTCTGGAACTGTTTAGAGTAGTTCTCAGAACAAGAGTTTTTGTCAAAAGTATTGGCTAATGCATCTGCAATATCAAGAGGAGTATCTAGTTCTTGGTTGTTAATGTTTAGGTGGTTGATTGGTGAAGAACCTTAGCCATTTATTTTACGGATCATATTCTAGACTTTTTTAGATGAAGTCCTGTTTTGAGACATGTTATCCCCAAGACTTACGTTTAATGTTCTTAATTGTAAGACATGCTTTTGCCCTTGAAATACGGAAGTTTGATAGATTTTCTGATGTGGGTCTTAGGTTGAACTTCCTGAGAGTCTCTGCATCAACAGCCTGTTTACATTCATCAGTAAACCATTGTTTGGGTGGCTTCTTTGGTTTTGTCGAGGTCTGAGGGACAGCCTGCTTAGCAGCATCAGTGAGTAGAGATGTAAAGAGTTTTGCTGGGTCTTCATAATCCTCAAATTGATATGGAGTGGTTGTTTGCTCACACAAAACTTTAAACTTTTCCCAATTAGCTTTGAAAAGTTTCCATTTCTTTAATTGTTCAAATGATGATGGTTGTGAAGATGAAATGCAGATTGGAAAGTGGTCACTACCACATAGATCATCTCCAACTTTCCATTCAAAATCAGGAAGTATGACTGGACTATATAATGAAAGATCAAGAGACGAATATATGCCAGTGCCAGGATGTAAATATGTGTTTGTCTTGGTGTCATTCAAAAGTGAACGAGACCTATTTGAGATGAGATTTTCTAGCTGATGACCCCTATGGTTATTATCATCACAGTCTCAGGTGGTACTGTGACTATTAAAATCATCAGCTAAAATAAGTGGGTAACTGAGAAATGAGATGGTCAAGTTTGTTCTCTTCTATGGGTATGTGAGGTGGAAGGTATATTGAACAGAGTGTGACTATGCTCTGCAGGGATAGTTTTAATGCAACAGCTTGTAGACTGTTATCTAAGGCAATGTGCTTGTATCATCTTCCTCCAAGAAAGTTTCTTGAAGGCATACTGCAACAGGGTGGTGATCATTAATTAAGAGAGATATTTCCTCAATGTTGGGTCTGAGCCAATTCCATTGAATTATTGTATTAGCCATTCTAATTGAGAGTACCATAGTTAACAAAGGTAAAAAGGGGACTTTAAAATATAGATAGTGATTAAGATTTAACTACTTTGATATCTGGGTGAGATGTGCACAAAACTTCAGTGTCCTTGTTCGAATCATGGCCCCGCTGAGACTCCTCTGATTCAGAGGCATCATCCTCTAGATCTTGGTCAGCCTCCATAGCCTCCATAGTTTGTTCTCTTCTATGGGTATGTGAGGTGGAAGGTATATTGAACAGAGTGTGACTATGCTCTGCAGAGATAGTTTTAATGCAACAGCTTGTAGACTGTTATCTAAGGCAATGTGCTTCTATCATCTTCCTCCAAGAAAGTTTCTTGAAGGCATAGTGCAACAGGGTGGTGATCATTAATACGCAATCGTCCGAATGCCCCTTTTCGTGTGTTGAAAAGGGGACTTTAAAATATAGTTAGTGATTAAGATTTAACTACTTTGATATCTGGGTGAGATGTGCACAAAACTTCAGTGTCCTTGTTCGAATCATGGCCCAGCTGAGACTCCTCCGATTCAGAGGCATCATCCTCTAGATCTTGGTCAGCCTCCATAGCCTCCAGATCCTGAAACCTTTTTGTGGTTGAGGTCTGAGGTATAGCTGCATCCTCGACAGAAGGCTTGAGCTTGATTTGCCTTCGAGTTGCAGCAGATGTTTTTTTAGAATTAGAATCGAAGGTTGACCTCTGTGCGTTTGAAAAAGCCACATAAGCTGAAGAACTAAACGTTTTCTAATTTTGCTGCTGAGAAGCAACAACATCAGTTAATTTGACAGAACGAGTTTTCTGAGTGTGGGATGATTGTGATGAAAAAGTAGAAGGTTTAATAGTTGTGAGACAGAGGATATGGGTACATCAGAGAAAGGTGATTTAGACTTAGCAAAAGAGATGGTTTTCTGTGATGAAGAAGAGATAGAGGGAGATAAACTTTAGGAAGGGATAACTCCTTTGAAATCATCAGCCATGTCTGCGAACTTCTCAAGTAGTTTCTTCGCAAGAATTTCGCAAGAATTTCGCAGGTAGGACAATTGTCTTTTGCAGGAGTTGGGGAGACAATGTTGGAATAACTTTTCAACCTCTTTGCGAGCCTCTATGAAACTGAGGTTTTGCTTGTACTTGAGAGTGAGAATATCCTTTTCATCCTTTCAAGTGGGACAGTCTTGGAGGAAGATGGATTAGAGGATTTGTAGTTCCAACAAAAAGGAGCACTTCGGACAGACAGGAAGATTAAGGCATTTAGTCTCGTGATGGCCATAATGCTGACACTTGAAACAACGCAGGGGATTTGGCACATACACAACGTCCCTAACATTCAGGAAACTAATTGTAATGCTAGGTGGAAGATTTGGAGAAGCAAAGGTAAGAATATAGGTATTAGTGTCTCTCCTGGTACCATTTCTGGAGACACTTATTCTCTTTACTTCACTTACACCTTATGGCTTTAGATTAATTAGAATTTCATCATAGTGACAGTAAGAAAGCTCCCTGCAACCGACAACTCCTTTGCAGGTATTTAGAATTTTATGCAAATAGATCTTGACAGATTTGTTGATATTCGAAAGAAGATTTGTAGCCCGCTGCTTCGTAAAACATTTAACAAGCAGGGTATCATATTTGAGACATCTACAACAGATTAAGCCGCACATAGAATACTAGAGATCTGCTTTTAAATAATGAATGAAGATAGTCGAGTGATACGATCAAAGGAATCCTCTGCCTCAATTATAAGAAAACGAGGAAAGTGAAATGAAGAGTGAAGTATTTGACATTCAGATTCAGAATTGGAAGAAAGATTACGCTTGTTTTGTTTTTGTTTTTGTTTTTTTTTTTTTTTTTTTTTTTTTTTGGGGGGGATGCCATAGTCTTGTTTTGGTATTCGTCACCGATGCTCCCCTACCATCACGGAGCCCAACAAGGGACACAGTCTGGAGAAACCAACTCGGACCATGACAGGGCTACATCAGTGATATACTGAAAGTGAAAGGGCTAGATTGGACAATGCATTCCCGCAGAAGACCGTACCAAGATTAGATCATCATTGAAAGGTTACAATTGTCAATCAAACACCAAAGCTTTCACCTGATTGACCCATGAACCACCGCTTTCCCGAGCAAAACAAAGATATGCAAAGAAACGGATGAGTGAATAAAGGAAGTCAATAAGGAAGTCATAATTGGAAAACAATTATAAGCGAAAAAAAAAAAGCTTGGCATGACCAGTCGATTGATAAGGATGAGCCTGCCCTCATCAGGCTACTCGGGTCGCAGCCCACGGCAAAAAGGCAGGTCCTTTTGGATGGGGTTGTACCACTCTGCAGGAGGTCAACCGCGATTTTTTCTATTAACCCCCTACCTGTCTGGAGGGGGGGGGGGATTTTTCTACCTTTTATACTCAGGAGCCTTGAACCCTAAAAATTGAAGACATGTAAACAAACAAGAGGGCCAACAGGGCCCTTGATCGCTCAACTGGATTTTTGAGAGGACCATAGCCATTTTTATTGAAGTATTAAAACTTAAAAGGAATTTTGAAAAAGTCAACTGTAATAGTCATTTCAAAGTCTGTCACTACCTCTACAATCATCTCCACAGCAATGATTTTGATGAATCAGAATTCTGCAAATAAATTTTTGGATAGATCACCTAAGGACAATTACTTGATAAAGGCACATGCTCGATAGTGAATAAAAACATAAGTCCAACAAGAGCACCACATGCAGGTGTCAAAAATTTACTGTTGTTTTTCGATGGATCAAAATTTTGCGAACATTTTTTGAAAAGGGTCACCCAAAGAACATCTCTGTGAAATTATTTTAAAATCTGACCTGCGATTTCAGAGAAGAAATTCTTTTAAAAATTTCTCCATTTCCTTATAGTGCAAGTCACCCCGATTCACCAGAGCCATGATTCTTGAAAGATCACAATTTCGCACACACTTTTTATAAAAGGGTCACCCAATGATCATCTCTGTGAAATTAAAATCTGACCAGCGGTTTCAGAGAGAAAAAAATAAGAACTTCTTCATTTCCGTATAGCTCAAGTGACCCCGATTCACCAGAGCAATGTTTCAAGAGGGATCAAAATTTTGCATTTTTTGAAAAGGGTCACCAAATAAACATCTCTGTGAAATTATTTAAAAATCTGACCAGCCGTTTCAGAGAAGAAGAATTTTTAAGAATTTCTTTATTTCTGTATAGTGCAAGTATTCCCCATTTACCAGAGCCATGTTTCTTTACAGATCAACATTTTGCGAACAGTTTTTTAAAAGGGTAACCCTAAGAACATCTCTGTGAAATTATCTTAAAATCTGACCAGCAGTCTCAGAGAAGACGAATATTTAAGAATTTCTTTATTTCTGTGTAGTGCAAATAGCCCCCATTCACCAGAGCCATGTTTCTTGACAGAACAAACAGATTTTGAAACGGGTCACTCTAAGAACATATCTGTGGAATTATTTTAAAATATGACCAGCGGTTTCAGAGAAGAACATTTTTTTAAGAATTTCTTAATTTTCATGAAGTCCAAGTAGTCCCCAAACACCAGAGTTCTGTAGACTTATACTGTCATACTTTCTCCGTGGACTAGCCAAAGAATATGAACAAGAGGGCCAAGATGGCCCTGGATGGCTCACCTGAATTTTTGAGAGGACCATAGCCCCCTTTTTTTAGGTATTGAAACATTGGAAACAAAATTATTATTTTGCCAAGCAATTTTCAAAAAGTCACCGGTAAAAGTCATTTCAAAATCTGACCATCAGTTTCAGAAAAGAAGAATTTTTAAGAATTTCTTCATTTCTGTATAGTGCAAGTAGCCTATTCACCAGAGCCATGTTTCTTGATGGATCAAAATTAAGCGAATACTTTTTGATAAAGGTCATTCAAGTAACATTTCTGTGAAATTGTTTTAACATCTGAAAAGCCGTTTCAGAGAAGAAGAATTTTCAATATAATTTCTTCATGTCTGTATAGTGCAAGTAGCCCCTATTCACCAGAGCAAAGACAGATCAAAATTTCGCAAACAATTTTTGAAAAGGGTCACCAAAGGAACATTGCTGTTAAATTATTTCAAAATCGGTCCCGCGGTTTCAGAAAAGAAGTATTTTCAAGAATTTCTTTATTTCCATATAGTGTGAGTAGTCCCCATTCACCAGAGCCATGTTTTTTTTGACGGATCAAAAATTCAGGAACAAGTTTTGAAAAGGGTCACCCAAGGAACATCTCTGTGACATTATTTTAAAATCTGAGAGGCCGTTTCAGAGAAGAAGAATTTTCAACAATTTCTAAAGTTCTGTATAGTACAAGTAGTCCCCATTCACCAGAGCTATGTTTCTTGACGTATTAAAATTTTGCGAACAATATTTGAAAAGGGTCACCCAAAGAACATCCCTGAGAAAATAATCTAAAATCTGACCAGCGGTTTCAGAGAAGAAAAAAAAATTAATTTCTGTATACTGCAAGTAGCCCCCATTCACAAGAGCCATGTTTCTGGACGGATCAAAATTTCGCGAACAATTTTCAAAAACGTTCACACAAGAAACATACCTGTGAAATTATTTTAAAACCTGGCCAGCGGTTTCTGAGAAAAAAATTCTTTGAAAATTCCATTTGGTTGCCATGGCAACCAGAGTTTTTGACGGAATATAATTTTGTGAACACTTTTTAAAGTAGGCCTCCCAAGGAACAATCCAGCCATGTTTGGTCGAAATTGGCCCAACGGTTTACGAGGAGTTGGTGTTTAAAGAATTGTTGAGTACGCACGACGGATGACGCACGACATATGACGGACACCGGGTGATCCTAAAAGCTCCCTTGAACATGTTGTGCTCAGGTGAGCTAAAAACTCGCGAATGTAAACAATTTTTTGTCATAGAGGAATTTTTCCACCTTGCAAACTCGGAAATACGAACGATCCGTTCTGAAACTACACAAAACATTTTCAGTGCATTTGTAAAACCCATGATACGACCACTCAATGTTCATATTTTCTTTAAGACCTGCTAATTTAAACAGCTTCGTTTTAAACCAGTTTATTTTCACATGTTCACCAGTGCCAACTGTTGATTATGCTACTGGTACAATGTTTCTAGAGTCTGTTTGAGTCGACAATCTGTCACTTTTTTAGCTCACCTGAGCATTACGTGCTCAAGGGGAGCTTTTAGGATTACCATGCGTCTGTTATGCGACGTCCATCGTGGGTTGTCAACAATTCTTTAAACATCAACTCCTCCTAAACCGCTGGGCCAATTTGGACCAAACCGGGCTGGAATGTCCCTTAGGAGGTCCTCTTTAAAAATTGTTCACAGAATTTGATTCTAACAAATGCCTATCTAACAAAGGGATTTTTTTTTTTTGAAAATCTTTAAAATTTTCTCCTCTGAAACGGCTGGTCAGATTTTAAAATAATTCAACAGAGTTATTCCTTGGGTGACCCTTTTCAAAAATTGTTCAGAAAACTTAATCCATCCAGAGACATGGCTCTGGTGAATGTACACTCTACAGAAATAAAGGAATTTATAAAAAATTCTTCTTTTCTCAATGAATGAACATTGTTTTATGGCGCATCGACAACTTGGTTCATTTAGCGCGCATATCTGTGCTAAAAGTTAATAAAAGTGGATTTCTTTAAACCGAATAAAGCTTGAATACGTTTATGACAATAAAAGAATTGAATTAAGAAGTATGCATAAAGGGCATTATCGAGTTACAGGGCAGTCCCTATATACTCAAAAGTTTTAAATGATAAGAACTGAATAAAGAAGTATGCATAAAGGGTATTATCGAGGTACAGGGCAATCCCTATATACTCAAAAGTTTTAAATGATACGATTTAAGATTGTGATAAAAAGGTTTGAACTCAATGTTGGAGTGATAATAAAAATAGTTTTTTAAATGGAATAGAAATATATGTCATTTATAATGAGCATAAAATATAGTATTGAGTGGCTGGACATTCCCTGCCTACTCAACAGTTTTAGATTAAAAGGTAAGACTGATAATATTGCTTTTTCTTGGAAAAGACGTAAAAAACTGGTAAAGATTGGAGGCTCTAATGGGGTCAATATACTCCCATTAAAGAGGTCCTGTCTCCCATGAGATACGATGTCCCCAAGAGGGCTAATCCTCCCATTAAGGAGATGCAAACTGAATATTAAAGAAGTAAACAATGATGTAAAAAGATGGGTAAGAAATCCAACAGTAAATATCACAGTTTATTGTAAATGCTAATCTCCTTTATGAAAGCGGTAATAGATTCAACGCTCACAGAATGAATGAATGAATGAATGTTGTTTTATGGCGCATCGACAGCTTTGGTCATTTAGCGCACATATCTATGTTAAAAGATAATTAAACGAGGAGTTGTTAACTGAATAACGTTTGAATGACAATAAAAGAATTGAATTAAGAAAATTTAATGCATAAAGGGCATCATGGAGTTACAGGGCAATCCCTAAATACTCAAAAGTTTTAAATGATAAGAACTGAATTAAGAAGTATGCGTAAAGGGCATTATCGAGTTACAGGGCAATCCCTTTATACTCAAAAGTTTTAAATGATAAGATAAGAATGTGATAAAAAGGTTTAAACTCAATGCTGGTTTGATAAAAAGAAATTTAAAAAAATATGATATTGAGTGGCTTGGCGTCCCTGCCTACTCCAAAGCTTTAGGTTAAAAGGTGAGACTGATAATATTGTTTTTCCTTGGAAATGAGGTTAAAACTGGTAAAGATTGGAGCCTCCAATGGGATCAAATACTCCCATTAAAGGGGTCCTGTCTCCAATGAGATAAGATGTCTCCAAGAGAGCCAATCCTCCCATTAAGGAGATGCAAACTGAATATTAATGAAGTAAAGAATGTTGTAAAAAGATGGGTATGAAACTCAAGAGTAAATATCACAGTTTATTGTAAATGCCAATCTCCTTTATGAAAGCGATAATAGATTCAACGCTGACAGAATCAAAAAGATTTTTCAAACTATCGACGTTGAAATATTTTGAACGAACTGGCTGAAAGTCAATGCAATCTAGTAGGATATGTTTTACAGAAAAGGTTGCAATGCATTGTATACATTCAGGGGGATCATCTCTTGTCAAGAGCCGGGAATGTGTGATGCGTGAATGGCCAATTCGAAGTCGTGCAATTATCACTTCTTCTCGACGAACAGATCTGTAAATGGGATACCATTCACCAAAGGATGGTTTAACTGAATGCAGTTTATTAAAATCATCAGCATCCCACTGGGATTGCCAAGAAGATTGGATATGTGAATAAACGGAGGATTTAAAAATCAATGTGTGGAACTTTAAAATCTGAAATGGGAAGGTTAAGTGCAGATTTGGCAGACCTATCGGCATTTTCATTGCCTTTGATGCCTACATGGCTTGGAAGCCAGCAGAACACCAATCTATTCTTAGAAGAAATTTGTGAGATCCTTTCAAGTAAACTACAGATTAAGGGATTCTCAAGTCGTTGATTTGAAAGTGCCTGTAATGTTGACAAAGAGTCCGAAAAGATAATAGAACGGTTGGAATGAGAACTTTCAGCTAGATTAAGGGCAAGATCAATTGCTTTGATTTCAGCAAAGAAGATAGAGGAGTTGTTTGGGAGGCGGCACTTTAAGCTCCTTTGTCCATATACAGCGGCAGCTGCTACAGAATTGCCTTTTTTAGATCCATCTGTATAGATGGGTTTGAAGGAAAATAAATGCTTCTTTATCTCGTTGTATCTAGCATGAAACACAGCTCTATCCGTGACAGACTGTTTGTCCGATGCAAGGTCAAATCTGAATTCTGCACTGTTTAGTGTCCATGGAGGGATTTCAGAGATTTTATAGTTGGCAATAGACTCAGTGTCTATGCTAAGGTTATCTACAATGGGCTCCATGCGGATACCAAATGGAGGAATATCATTTGGTTTCCTTTCAAAAAGACGTTTAAATTGAGGTTTAAAAACAACATTATGAGTTGGATTAAAACGATTCGACTTCAGTTTTAAAATATATTGAAGTGAGAGTTTTTCTCTCCTGTAAGAAAGGGAAGGTTCATTAGCCTCAACATAGAGACTATTGACAGGAGAAGTTCTGAAAGCTCCAAGTACAAGACGCAGACCTTCGTGGTGTATAGAATCGAGAATTTTGAGGTAGGATTTACGGGCCGATCCATATACAACAGATCCATAGTCTAATTTGGAGCGAACTAAAGACCGATAAAGTCGTAAGAGGACTTTACAGTCTGCTTCCCATTCAGAATATGCCACAATCTTAAGAAGATTAAGAGCCTTCTTGCACTTCTTTTTAAGTGCAGTGATGTGAGGAAGGATGGAAAGCTTTCTGTCAAAGATGACTCTAAGAAATTTAAACTCAGAAACGACTGCAATTTTAGTTTTGTCCAGGTACAGTTCAGGATCTGGATAAACACCTGGAAGATTACAGAGGTGCATGCACTTAGTTTTGGACTTTGAAAATTTGAAGCCATTTTCATCAGACCATGTTTGCAGTTTGTTGAGACACTGTTGAAGTTGTCTGTCAATAATATTCATATTTCGAGATCTGAAGCATATAACAAAGTCATCAACATAGAGGTAACAATCTACACCTGGACAGATAGCTTTAAATAACTTTACTGTTTATTTTTAGACTGAAAAGTGTAACAGAGAGAATACATCCTTGGGGTACTCCGATCTCCTGTTCACGGGCTCCCGAGACAGTATTACCAACTTGGTCACGGAAAAGACGTTCGTCCAAGAAGGCTGAAATAAAAAGAGGAAGACGGCCTCACAGACGAAAGTCATGCAAGTCTTTATGAATTCCGTATTTCCAGGTTGTATCGTAAGCGCTTTCAAGGTCAAACAAGAGGACCATGATGGTCCTATATCGCTAACCTGAGTACTAAGCAGTAAAGGTCTACAATGAAGATAAATACCAAATATCAAAGTTCAAGGCCAAATAATTCTGACAGGGTATGTAACTGTGCAAAAAGCATTTTCTTCTTTTTCCGAAAATGCTTTCACAACCTTTCTTATTCAGGGTCAATGAAAGTCATAATTGTATGGTATGGGATTGAATTAACTTGGAAGGCCAGGCATTAATTTCCTGGTCAAAATGGTGGTCGAATGACATTAAAACATCATTCACTCATTGGTAAGACACAAATGAGACTTGTCTCAGTATTTTTTGATCAAATGTCAAAGGATGTTGGCTGAGACAGTAATCAAGCCAGGGCAAACTGGGAACCATAGACTAACAGCTCAAAACATTACTAACTGATCTATCGGGACTCAACAAGTCAAGTATGTGAAAGGTAATCCCTTTTTCTGCGACACATCTTACAGAAAAAAATTGTATGAAAAGACTATCCGAAGGAAAACATGTTTGAAGTTCATAAATGCCAAGAACTTTAAAAAATATCCGTCAAGGTGGATGGATGAGCAAACTGACTGAAATTGGTCCATAATGAAATTATACATGTAGTCCCCTTTTTAAAAAACATGTCGTTTCATGAAATAAAATCAAATAACTATTGTCTGTCGCTTAACAAGATAAAGTTTTATTACATTTTGTCCTGTCATATCGGGTCAAGAACTAGGTCACTAGGTCAAATCTTAGAAAAATCATGCGTACGATCTGGAGGCCAAATTTTCAGTCCGATACTCATGAAAGTTGCTCAGGATGTTTGCCTGATTTCTTGGACGAGTTTGTAAATGGGTCATGTAAGGTCAAAAACTAGGTCACTAGGTCAAATCTTAGAAAAACCTTGAGTACGCTCTAGAGGTCACATTTTCAGTCCAAAACTCTTGAAAGTTGGTCAGAATGTTTGACTTGATGATATCTCAAATAAGTCTGAAAATAGTTTATGTCAGGTCAAAAACTAGGTCACTAGGTCAAATCTTAGAAAACCTTGTGTAAGCTCTAAAGGTCACATTTTCAGTCGGATACTCATGAAAATTGGTCAGGATGTTTGCCTATATGATATCTCGTACATGATTGAAAATAGGTCATGTGGGGTTAAAAACTAGGTCACTAGATCAAATTTTAGAAAAAAACTTGTGTACGCTCTAGAGGCCACATTTTCAGTCCAAAACTCTTGAAATGGTCGGAATGTTTGTCTTGATGATATCTGGCACAAGTTCGAAAATGGGTCATGTGGGGTAAAAACTAGGTCACTAGATCAAATCTTAGAAAAACCTTGTGTACGCTCTAGAGGCCACATTTTCTGTCCAAAACTCTTGAAAATTTGTCAGAATATTTGCCTTTATGATATTTTGGACGAGTTTGAAAATGGATCATGTTGGGTCAAAAACTAGGTCACCGGTCAAATCTTAGAAAAACCTTGCTCTGGATGCCACATTTTCAGTCCAACACTCTTAAAAATTAGTCAGAATGTTTGTCATGACAATATCTTGGATGAGTTTGAAAATGGGTCATGTTGGGTCAAAAACTGAGCCAGCAGGTCAAATGTTATAAACATCTTTTGTATAATCTGGAGGACACATTTTCAGTCTGATACTCCTAAAACTTGTTCATAATATTTGTCCTGGTGATACCTTGAATGTGTTTGAAAATGGGTCATGTGAAGTCAAAAACTAGGTCAATGGTCAAATATTAGAAAAAACCTTGTGTACACTCTAGAGGCTACATTTTCTGCCTGATACTCTTCAAACTTGGTCAGAATGACTGTTTTGGTGATGTCTCAAAAGAGTTTGATAATGGGCAATTGTCGGGTCCAAAACTACGTCACATGGTGAAATCTTAGAAAAAACTTTGTACGCTGTAGCGGCCACATTTTCAGTCCAATACTCATGAAACTTGGTCAGAATGTTTGTCTTATTCATATCTCAAAAGTTTTGATGGTGGGTCATGTCTGATAAAAAACAAGGTCACTGGGAAACTAGATGGTTCATGTTTGGTAAAAAAACTCAGGTGAGCGATTTCAGGGCCATCATGGCCCTCTTGTTTAGTAGTAGTTCTACTCTTTAATTGAGAGACATATTGTCTCCAAGCCTTGCGCTTACTTTCCCTTATGGTACGACAGGCTTTTGCCCTTGAAATACGGAATAAGTTAAGATTTCTTTGGTAGGCCTGAGGTTAAATTTTCTAAGGGCCTGATTTCTGTCTCTGACAACCTGTTTACAATTATCATTGTACCAAGGCTTGTCAGGACGTTTTAGGTTTGTCGAGGTCTGAGGGACAGACTGTTTAGCTGCATCAATTAATAGGGAAGTGAAAAGTTTTGCAGGATCATCGCAATTTCCAAATTTATCATTTGTAATGGTCTGTTCACATAGGGTTTCAAATTTTTTTTCAATTCGCTTTGGAGAAGTTCCATTTCTGCCGTTTGTGTAGATGAAAAGACAATGGGGAAGTGATCACTTTCACACAAATCCTCAGTCACTTTCCAAGTAATATTGGGAAGTAAGACTGGACTGCATAATGTTAAATCAATGGAAGAGTAATATCCAGCTGCTGGATGCAAGTAGGTTGTGGACTTGTTATCATTCATGAAAGACAAAGAGTTGTTCGAAATGAAGTTCTCTAAATGTAGACCTCTCTGTTTGGTGTCATTCCAAAACCGCATAACATTGTGCCCAGCAAGAATAAAGGGGGATGGCAATTGGGAAATGAGATCATTCAGATTGGTCTTATTGATAGGTGTGCTTGGGGGAGATATAAAGAACACAGTGTAACAGCACTGTGTAAAGATAACCTGACAGCAACAGCTTGCAAGTTTGCATTTAAAGAGATAACTTTGTGAGGAATGTTGTTGTTAACGATAATAGAAACACCACCTCTGGCTTTTTCGCCTTCGGTAAAGATCTTGTTGTAAATAGAATAATATTAATTTGATACTGATATCATCCTCCCGTTTAAGGAAAGTTTCTTGCTGACAAAGAGCAACTGGTTTGTTATCATTGATTAAAAGAGAAAGTTCGTCAAAGTTTGACCTCAGGCCTCGACAATTCCACTGGATTATGGTATCCATAGTGCATGAGGAAAGTATAAAAACTAAAGTAAAAGACAAGCCCGTAAACCAATGCATTTTGACATAAATTGGTTAAGAGTTAATTACAGATGTCTCGGCTTTGGATGATTGCCAAGCGTCAGAATCCTTGTTCAAAGGATCTTTGGAAGTGGACAAGATAGAGGCTTCTGAATCTGAAGCCTCACCTTCCAGAATTTCAGCATCTGCATCCATGTCCTCTAACTCCGAAAATCTGTTGGAGGTAGGGACAGGATCATTTACTTTGACTGTGATTTCACAATATCCTTGGTTATCTCTAGATTGTGGTTTGGATTTGGAAGAAGATCTTTTAGGAGGTCGGGGTGTATGATTGGGATTGTTATTCTTAGACGTTAGGTTTTGTTGTGGACTGTGAAGATGGAGGTTGTGTTTTCTTAAGAGGCTGTTGTGAAGAGGGAGATGGCCTTGAAGTTTTCCGCAAAGAATTTTGTGAAGGTGTAGATGGTTTTGAAGTTTTTTGAGACGAACTATTTTGAGAGTTTGTGGGTTTTGAGGATGCTGAAGAGGTTGTGTTTGTTTTAGATGCAGATGGAGAGTCGGGAATTAGTTTGGACAAGGTGGATGGAGGGAGAAGTTCTTTCAGCTCATAAGTTACATCAGGAAATTTTTGAAGTAGAACTTTCGCAAGAATTTTACAAGTGCTAGAGTCGTCCTTTTCAGTTCACAAGCCAACAACACCTGCATAACTAGGACCAAAAGAGGTTTTCTTGCGTTGTTCAAATATTTTCCTTGCCTCTGGAAAGCTAACATTATTGTTATATTTAATGGAAAGAATTCCTTTTTCTTCCTTTCATACTGGAAGATTTCTTGAAAAGGTAGAGTGTGGAGATTTGCAATTAATGCAGTGTGGAGGATTTGAACAAGTGGTACTGTCATGGTCAAGTCCTTGATGAGCACATTTCGAGCATGTTTCTTGGTTCGGACATTTACTGATGTGATGGCCGTACCGCTGGCATTTAAGTTATTGCAAGGGGTTTGGCACATACACATCTACTTTGACTACTTGGAAGCTTAATAGACGTTGGAAGAACAGGTGAAGAAAAAGTTAAAATGTACATATTTGTAAGTCTCTGTTCTCCATCTCTGCGTACAGAAATCTGCTCAACATCGGATACACCTTGTTGTTTCAAGTTGTCTTTAATTTCTTGTAAGGAGTTGCAGTAAGTAAGCTCTTTGTATCTAATTACTCCTTTGCAAGAATTGAGTGAAGGATGTGGGAAAATTTTAACGTCCATGTCAAAGAATTTTGTGTTTTTCAAGAGATTCAGTGCTTATTGATTAGTAAAACATTCAACTAGGACGGTCTGGTCTTTCAGTTTTTTAACAGATTTTGGAGTTCCAAGGATGCAAGATATTTGTTTTTCAATTATAAAAGGAGAGAGGTTTGTGACAGGTTTTGAAGGATCTTTGGATTGGATGACAATAAAACGTGGTAAGTGAAAAAAAAAAAAGAACTAGAAATACAGGGTTCTGTTTCAGATTCACTGTCTGAAAGGGGGCGCTTGCTTTCATTGAGCTTGGCCTTTTTTGGGATGCCATGTTTGTGTTTTAACCCTTTCCCAAACGAAGAACTTTTGGACTAGACCAAATTCAAAGCAATTCAACTCTCGCTTAAAAGATGACATTAAAAGAAAACATTGTGGGAAAAGGAGAAAATGCTGGTTACCAGCATTTTCTCCTATTCCCACAATTTTTCAAAAGGCTACTATGCCACACCCGTAAAAACTAGGGATTGTTTGGGGAAGGGTTAAGTTTTACCACCGATGCTCCCCACCCGGCATGGGGTCCAACGAGGGGACATGGTCTGGGGAAAACCCATTCGCAGACCATGACAGGGATACATCAATGGTATACTCGGTATGAAAGGGCTGGACTGGACAGATGCATTTTCGCAGAAAGTCCTACCAAGCTTGGACGATCATAGAGAGGTTACAAATGTCAGTTACCAAAAAACTTTAACCTGATTGACCATGAGCCACCGCCTTCTAGGGCTTAACAAGAAATATAACATCTGAAAGAGTGTGATATAATTATGTGGATTTAGAAGATGGTAAACTTAATTAAGAGAAGGATGTAAAAGAAAAAGTGTATCAGATGCCCCAAAGCAAGGCATGACCAGCCGATTAATCAGGACGGGCCTTCCTGACCTCTCGTCTAGCTCAGTTAAGGGCCAAATCGTTGTGTTGTGTAAACAAAGCTATCTAAGGGCCGAGCCCTGAATCCACTCAACCACCAGGATCCCGTCATCAAACGACACGAGTTGCAGCCTACGGCAAACAGGCAGGCACAGTGGGGGGTTACCCCTGCTGTAGTGCGACAGCTGAGCTATTTCTATCCCCCCCGCCCAGCTCGAGGCATCTTTTCTGAAACAGCTGGTGAATAAAAACATAAGTCGAATAAGAGCATCACATGCAGGTGCCAAAAATTGGCTGATGTTTTTCAATGGATCAAAATTTCGCGAACAGTTTTTAAGCACATTTCTGTGAAATTATCTTAACCCTTATCGTGCTCAGTAACAAAATAAAATATTCAATTCGATAGTAAAAACCCAACAAATTTGTTTCAAAGGTATGTTTTAGGGAGTAAAATCTCCGGATCGGACAGCGTAGATCCAAGATCAGAATGAACGTTCTGTGCAGTCTGATCCTGGTCTACGCTGTCCGCAAAACGTCTGTGAGTCACTTTAAGCAGCCAAAGGGTTAAAATCTAACGCTCGGTTTCAGAATTTTATTTTAAAGAATTTCTCCATTTCCATATAGTGCAAGTAGCCCCATTCACCAGAGCCATGTTTCTTGAGGGATCACAATATTGCAAACAATATTTGAAAAGGGTCACCAATGGAACATCTGTGTGAAATTGTTTTAAAATCTGACCAGCTGTTTCAGTAGTCAATTTTAAGGAATTTCTGCATTTCTGTATTGTGCAAGTAGCCCCCATTCACCAAAGTAATGATTCTTGACAGATCGAAATTTTGCAAACAGTTTTTGAAAAGGATCACCAAAGGAACATCTCTCTGTAATTGTTTCAAAATCTCATCAGCCGTTTCAGAGAAGAAGAACTTTTAAGAATTTCATCATTCCTTCATAGTGCAATTAGCCCCCGTTTATCTGAGCCATGTTTCTTGGCGGATCCAAATTTCGCAAACATTTTTTGAAACCGTTCAACCTAGGAACATCTTGAAAATATGACTAGCGCTTTCAGAGAAGAAGATTTTTAAAGAATTTCTTAGAAAAAATTCCATTGGTTGCCATTGCAACCAGAGTTTTTGATGGAATCATTTTGTAACTTACTTGTAAAGAGGATCTCCCAAGGAACATTTCAGCCAAGATTGGTCCAAATTGGCCCAATGCTTTAGGAGGAGTTGATGTTTAAAGAATTGTTGACGATCCACAACAGACGACGGAAGATGGACGAAAAACATCGGTGATCCTAAAAGCTCCCCTTGAGCATGTTGTGCTCAGGTGAGCTAAAAACAAGACAGTTACCTTCCATGTCACATTAGGTCTGACCAAGGGAATGAATTTTCCATCAAATAAGTGAGAAAATGGCCCATGACCTGAAATATTTAAAGGATTCACTTAAAGATAACATATATTACAACTAAGCATTGACTAATTATATACAGGATGGAATACTCTATAGGGTATGTTTGTTTTTTTTACGGTGAAAGATTGAAATTTATCTAATTTTTAGTGAACATCATCAATTATATTTTTGCAACACTCAAAACACTAAATAAGAGGGCCAAGATGGCCCTGGATCGCTCACCTGAATTTCTGAGAGAACCATAGCCATTTTTTTCAAAATCTAATCAGCCATTTCTGAGAAGAATTTTTAAGAATTTTTTCATGTCTTTATTGTGTAAATAGCCCACAACCATCAGGGCCATGTTTCTTGATGGATCAAAATTTCTAGAGCAATTCTTGAATTAGGTCAGCCAAGAAACATTTCTGTGAAATTATTTCAAAATCTGAACAGCCTTTTCAGAGAAAAAGAATTTCTTCACGGCCACATAGTGCAAGTAGCCCACCATCACCAGAGCCCTATTTCTAGACAAATCAGCATTTTGCGAACAATTTTTGAAAAGGGTTACCAAAGGAACATTTCTGTAAGGTTATTTCAAAATCTGATCTGCTGTTTAAGAGTTTAAGCGAATAAGAATTTTCAAGAATTTCTTCATGACATTAAGTGCAAGAAGCCCCCATTCATCAGAGCCATATTTCTTGATGGATCAAAATTTCTTAAACAATTTTTGAAAGGCGTCACCCAAGGAACATTTTTGTGGAAATATTTCAAAATCTGACCATCGGTTTCAGAGAAGAAGAATTTTAAGGAATTTCTTCATTTCCCTATAGTGCAAGTAGCCCCCATTCACCAGAGCCAGGTTTCTTGACCTATCAAAATTTCGCGAACAACTTTTGGAAAGGGTCATCCAAGGAACATCTCTGAAATTATTTCAAATTCTGACCTGCGGTTTCAGAGAAGAAGAATTTTTAAGAATTCCTTAATTTCTATATAGTGCAAGTAGCCCCAAATCACCAGAGCCACATCTTTTGACGGATCAAAATTTCACAAACAGTTTTTGAAAAGGGTCACCAATGGAACATATCTGTGAATTTTTTTCAAAATCTGACCAGCGGTTTCAGAGGAGAAGATTTCTAAAGACTTTTCTAGAAAAATCCATTTGGCTGCCATGGAAACCAGAGTTTTTGATGGAATCAAATTCTGTGAATAAAGAGGACCTCCCAAGGAATATTCCAGCCAAGTTTGGTCCAAATTGCCCAGCGGTTTTGGAGGAGTTGATGTTTAAAGAATTGTTGATGACGCACGACCCAAGACGGACACCAGGTGATCCTAAAAGCTCACCTTGAGCACGAGGTGGGCTAAAAAAAGGGCCACTCCAACATATACTTGAAGTGTCATTTTGGAGGCTAATCCCAAATGACACATTCTGCTTCAATGTAATATTATGTTTTGCACAAGTTTACTGTACCACAACATTTAACGTCGCTATTCATCAGAGCAATGTTTCATGACGAATAAAAATTTCACGAACTATTTTTAAAAAGGGTCATCGAAGGTACATCTCTGTGCAATTATGTCAAAATCTGACCAGACGTTCGACAGAAGAAGACTTTTTAAGAATTTTTTCATTTCCCTATAGTGCAAGTAGCCCCCATTCACCAGAGCCATGTTTCTTGATGAATCAAAATTTCATTAACAATTTCTGATAAGGGTCACCCAAAGAACATCTCTGTGAAATTATTTTAAAATCTGGCCAGCGGTTTCAAAGAAGAAGATTTTTAAAAGAATTTCTTAGAAAATTCCATTTGGTTAAAGAATTGTTTACGACAGACGATGTACGACGGAAGACGCACGAGGGACACCGGCTGATCCTAAAAGCTCCCTTTGAGGACGTTGTGCTCAGGTGAGCTAACATAATTACCCCTTTTACAATGCAGTATGAAACTCAGTTTGCGTGTATCACTTTATACCTTATACCTTTGTTCATATTTCTATAAGTATTCATTTTACACTTAGCAGAGATATTTTACTCTGAAAAAAGCAAATACTCCTTGCTTTTATGGAAAAGAAGGGGATTTCGGCCACAAATGAAACTCCCTTTTCCCTGCAACTCCTCAAATTATAATGTATTTTGTCTCACAACTGGCTGAGTCCTGAGGTAGTGTGGTAATTGGCTGGGCAGAAAAATTCACAAAACTCACATGTTGGCATTGTTCAATACTTCTTGCACATGTATATTGCCCCCTTTGCACACAGCATGGCTCATTTACTGGTACTTGTATTTATCACTATTTTACAGAAGTTTCTATTCCCATTTATTCCTTTACCAGAATCTCCCATGCTGTAACAATACTAACAAAGATACACTGTAAGAAAAAGGAAGAAAATGCTGGTAGCAAGGATTTTATCCTTTTCCCATGATGTTTTCAAAGACCTTCACTTGACCCACATATAAGTTGCAGAGTATTATTGCTTTTGTAATATGGAAGAGTCTAAAAATTTTGCTGTCTGCTGTAACTCAATTGTTTATATGGTATTTAATGTCATTTTCAAAATCATTTTTGTCATGTCATTGTTATTAATGCACATATCCATGCCTCCTAGAGTTTCCTTCACCAGTATTTTGAACAACATTTTTCCAAAGCCTATGGCTGCTTTCCCAAGGAAGCCACTGGCTGCTTACCCATGCATGTAGCCAATCTTGAAAAAATCATCTGCAGTGAGAGAGGAATGAATTATCAAGCTGGCGATTTGAACCATCAAACCCTGATGTCAAGCCCTGAATGTTATGCTCACTGTGCTATCCTACTCAGTGCAGTAAAGTAAATAAATGTATTGGAGACACTGTTTTAATAGTTTGGGTCTTATGGCAGCTATAAGTGCACCTACATATGTGTTTCCTAGCTATCTCACAGTAGTATTGACACACATTTCTTTCAAAGTCACTTACTCCTTTTCTCACCTGCACCAGGGGTGAGGGGCAAAAATCCTAGACAGAAAGTTTGCCAGCTATTAAACTTGCACCCACCTGGTCAGGAACTGGATACGCTAACCACTGAGCTCCTCGATTAGTCCCAGTATGTTAAAAAGTAAAAGGAGGAACTCACCTAAATCATGACAAAGGCCTGCAATTTCAACACAAAGGACATCTTTGTCAGTGATACAAAGACCAGGTTGGCGTTTCTGCAAAGCTCGAACCAGCTGTCCTGCTAAAAAGCAAACCCTGCAGGAAAAATATGGATAGATGTAAAATATAAAGGTCTTGGTAGGTTTACAGTCATTTAACCCTTAAACAAACAGCCATTTGATTAAAAACAACGATGAAGGAGCCTTCAAAACATTGTGGGAAAAGATGAAAATGTTAGTTACCTGCTTTTTAGCTCACCTGAGCACAACGTGCCCAAGAGGAGCTTTTAGGATCACTCGGTGTCCGTCGTCCGTCGTGCGTCGTCCGTCTTGCGTCGTGCGTTGTCAACAATTCTTTAAACATCAACTCCTCCTAAACCGCTGAGCCAATTTGGACGAAACTTAGCTGGAATGTTCCTTGGGTAGGTCCTCTTTGAAAATTGTTCACAGAATTTGATTCCGTCAAAAACTCTGGTTGCCATTGCAACCAAATGGAATTTTTTAGCAAATTCTTTAGCAAATTCTTCTCTGAAACCTCTGGTCAGATTTTGAAATAATTTCACAGAGATATTCCTTGGGTGACCCTTTTCAAAATTTGTTCATGAAATTTTGATCCGTCAAGAAAGATGGCTCTGGTGAATGGGGGCTACTTGCACTATACAGAAATGAAGAAATTCTTAAAAATTCTTCTTCTCTGAAACCTCTGGTCAGATTTTGAAATAATTTCACAGAGATGTTCCTTGGGTGACCCTTTTCAAAAACTGTTCGTGAAATTTTGATTCGTCAAGAAACATGGCTCTGGTGAATGGGGGCTACTTGCACTATAGGGAAATGAAGAAATTCTTGAAAATTCTTCTCTGAAACTGCTGGTCAGATTTTAAAATAATTTCACAGAAATGTTCCTTGAATGACTCTTTTCAAATGTTGTTCACAAAATTTTGACAGGTCAACAAACATGGCTCTGGTGAATGGGGGCTACCTGCACTATACGGACATGAAGAAATTCTTGAAAATTCTTCTTCTCTGAAACGGCTGGTCAGATTTAAAAACAATTTCCCAGAAATGTTCCTTGAATGACTCTTTTCAAAAAGTGTTTGCGAAATTTTGATAGGTTAAGTAACATGGCTCTGGGGAATTGGGGCTCCTTGCACTGTACGGAAATTAGGAAACAGGTGACTTTTTGAAAATTCCTTGGCAAAATAATGATTTTGTTTCCAGTGTTTAAATAACTCGAAAAAAAATGGCTATGGTCCTCTCAAAAATTCAGGTGAGCGATCCAGGGCCATCTTGACACTCTTGTTCTCTTTTTTGATCAATGTTTCCTGAACTGTACAGTACTACATTTCATTTGCTTTCTTTTCATTTTTCACTGTGTATTGTTAAATGATTACCATGTCCATTTCCAAATCTCTTCTGGCAGGCACTTGATTAGACAATTACCTCAAGGCGCATTCTAAAACCTTGTGACAGAAAACTTGGTTGACTAATACCCATTGCCTGTCCCCATCTCTAAACAGACACTTGCCTCAAAACTTACCCACAGATTTTGCTAATACCTTGCGATAGGTACCTGGCTGGGCATTCAACAAACAGAATGTCATAATATTTTGTGACAGGCACCTTACTAGACAGTCCAATGTCAAAATATGTTGTGATTGGCACCCTGCTTGACAATGGACATAAAACATTAGATGATGTCCAAATATGTTGTGATAGTCATCCTGCTGGACAAATACATTAGACAATGTCCAAATATGTTTTGATAGGCAACCTGCTGGACAAATGCTGGACCAATGCATCAGACGATGTCCATATATGTTGTGATAGTGATAGGCACCCTGCCCGAAAAAATGCATTAGGCAATGTCCAAATATGTTGTGATAGGTACCCCACTGGACAAATTTATTGGACAATGTCCAAATATGTTGTGATAGGCACCCCTCTGGACAAAATTAATGCTTTAGACAATGTCCAAATATGTTGTAATAGGCACCCTGCTAAACAAATGCATTAGACAATGTCAAAAAGGCACGCTTCTTGACAAATGCATTTAACAATATCCAAATCTGATGTGCTGGGAAATTACATTACAGGGACATTTACATTCCACAATATTCAAACATGTTTTTTATAGGCACCTTGACGGATAAATTCATTAGACAATGTCCAAATTTCATATGCTGGGCAATTACATTACAATGCCAATTGTATTTCAGAATTTTGATTTAAAGAGCAGGCCTAATTTGAGACAGACAGACAGATTGAGACACATGGAAAAAACAATATGTCTCCTACCCCCTGAAGGCGGGAGACCTAACTATACTGATGTAGTTTCTTCTGATTTGAAATCTGTATTAAGGTCTGTAATATAATAAATGATTGATTGTTTGTGTGGTTTTTAACAATATTTTTAATATTATTTTAATTATTTCAGCTATATGGTGACAGCCAGTGCACCTGTCCATGCTTTCCTATTTTTACCAGTACTCTGCACAGTCATTTTCCATGCAACTGGCTGCTTTCCCAAATAATCCTTGTCCAGACAATGGTCAGCGGTGGGTGTAAAATAACGGAAATAAAAAGATATTATAATACAAAAAGACTTTCATATTTTATATACATATACATATACTTTTATCCCTTCACCTAAAACTCAATGCCATAATATAAAACATTTTTTCCGACGTAGTTTTTTATGATAGTTATCTCTGTTGATTTACCGCCATCCTTGTTTATGGGTATGACTCCTGAATGGTCAACAATATGTATGCATTTTTGAAATGCATATTCAATGAGTGTTTACGCAGTACTGTTGTTGTCAAAATGTAATTTTGTTGTTAGCAGACATCTGTTGAGCAGGGATTTCTTCTTTATATTAAAATTTCAGGATTGAAGGTGCAGATAGCACTGACATACCCAATCTGTTGCAAGGTGCACCTGTGTAGAGACTTACTTTGGGGAATTTCCATATCAAACTCAGTAAACATGAAACTCGCGTTCTCGCTCAGCTGATTCTGCGCTTAAATTCAAGTCCATTAATGCTTCAGACAGTAACAAAATAAAAAAGATAAGCATTAATCTATGGACAAGAGGGAAAGAACTGCACTGAAAATTCTGAATTTACAGAGTTTGTTGTATCACATTTATAATTATTCAACTTGGTAATTTTATGCTCACCTGAGTTGGGCTCTAAATAGTCTAATAAGCACAGAGCCAAGAACATGTGGAGAGCACACCTACCCTATAGAATGTTCAAATCTGTTGTGGGAGGCTCCTGGGTACACAAAGTAGCAGTTGCCTAATTGCTTCAAGAAACGTAACCTCTGGAATTCAGTAGTGTCAATGATTCGAACACAGAGTGGATGGAGGTCTATGTGTCCATGGATTGGGTCATTAAACACCTTGAAATACAAAAGTACAAAAATTCACTGTACTACATGTAATTTTTTTAAACTTTTAACACAAAATATCCAGTTTTATGAACAATGAAGGGGAAGCCCTGGCTTTTGACCATTTCTCCTTTCCAAACAAGTCTTTCAAAGGCAAATCCCAGTATTCATACAATAAGTGAACATGCATCTGCACCTGCCTTCAACAAAACAAGAATGAATTTTGCTCTCTGGTCAAGGGTTAAACCTCTGTTCATGAATCAGATCATGAAGCAGCACAGCAATGGTCAAGGGCTAGATCTCTATTCATGAATCAGGTCATAAGGTAGCATAGTTTTGGTCAAGTGTTTAGCCTCTGTTCCTGAATAAGGTTATGAAGCAGCATAACATAGGTCAAGAGTTAAACCTCTGTTCATGAATCAGGTCATGAAGCAGCATAACATTGGTGAAGGGTTAAATATCTATTCCTGAACCAGGTCATAAAGCAGCATAACATAGGTAAAGTGTTAAACCTTCATTCATGAATCAGGTCATGAAGCAGTATAATATAGGTAAAGGGTTAAACCTTTGTTATGAATCAGGTCATGAGGCACCTGATAATAAATTCATTCAAAATACACTACTCATATTTCAAAATCTGTTACCCATGAATTTCTTTGAATTTCTTCTGTAACCACATGACAAGTTTTCGACTTGTCCAATCTGAAAGCATTTGCAGGTAATTCAATGTGACTAAAAAGGTGGTACTTGTCTGTGAACATGAAGTAAAAATAGTGGGAAAAAGGAGAATATTCAGATTATCAGCATTTTCTTTTTTTCCTGCAATATTTTTAAAGTTTTTTTTTTCTCAAAATCGTTAGAAATCGAGATTGTATGGTAAAGAGTAAACAACTAGAAAAACACAAATATAAAATATACAATATATCCTTTTTTAAATCCCTGTGTCCATCAATCAGATAATTTAATACCCGTGATTATTTGAGTATAAAATATGCTTCATGATTATAAGCATTTTGACCCTTGAGATCATGAGTTAAGTCAATAAACTGCTTGAAAATACATTGTTACTTTATATACAACAAATAAACAGCTAAAACCCCTTGCATGCATGACTCAATCCATTAACTCTTAATCATACATCAAAATTTGGACTCGGCCAAACTAAGAGAATTTCTAGACAACAGATTAATTCGGTATCAAATGATGGGATTTCCCACTAAAGGGTACAAATTATTGTGGAAAAAGATAAAGTTGCTGGCTACCAGCTTTTTCACCTTTCTTCCACAGCCTTTCTGTCAGGGTCATTAAATTCTTGGCATTGTGTCGTAAAGAGTTAACTGCCTAACATACATTTGTATAAAATGTACTAAAGATAAGGATTTTACACCCTTTAGTCCATGAATTATATCATTAACCCTTTACCCCATAAGGCATTTCTATGGTATCTCTAATTGACCCTAAATAACAGCAAGGATGAGGCGGATTCTTATGTGTATATGACACCATTTAATAACATTGAAAACATTTTGACAAAAGGTGAAATTGCTCGTCACGAAAATTGAAAGGCTTTGGGAGTTTAACACTTTACCCCATAAGACATTTCTATGATATCTCTAATTTGCCCTAAATAACAGCAAAGATGAAGCCGTTTCTTTTGTGTATATTACTCCTTTTGATAGCATTAAAAATATCGTGACAAAAGGCGAAATTGCTCGTCACGAGCAGTTTCACCTTTTGCCACAATGTTTTCCAAAGGCTCCTACAAGCAATGCGTAGAAATGAGTATCTATGAAGTAAAGGGTTAAACCCCTGTGTCCATGACTTAGATTAATTTACACGCGGAATTATTTGAGTATAAAATATGCTTCGTAATCATAAGCATTTTAGACCCTTGAGATCATGAATTAAGTCAATAAACTGCTTGAAAATACATTGCTACTTTATATACAATAAATAGACATCTAAAATCCCTTGCATGCTTGACTCAATCCATTATCTCTTTATCATACATCAACTTTTTTTAGCTCAAAATCTCAACTAAAATGAGAGAATTTCAAGACAACAGTTAATTGGGTATTTCCTATTAAAGGGGATAAAATATTGTGGAAAAAGGTTAAGTTGCTGGCTACCAGCTTTTTCACCTTTTCTCCAAGAGGCTTTCTGTCAGGGTCATTAAATTCTTGGCATTGTGTCGTAAAGAGTTAACTGCCTAACATAGATTTGTATAAAATGTACTAAAGATGGGGATTTTACATCCTTTAGTCCATGAATTATATCATTAACCTTTTACCCCATAAGACATTTCTATGGTATCTCTAACTGACCCTAAATAACAGCAAGGGAGAAGCTGTTTCTTATGTGTATATGACACCATTTAATAGCATAGAAAACACTGTGATAAACGGTGAAATTCCACCTTTTACCGTTTTCCAAAGGTTCCTACAAGCAATGCGTTGGAATGAGTATCTATGGAGTAAAAGGTTAAACACAAAAGTGGCAGTAAAAGTGATTAACTTTTCTAGAGCTAAATGAATGTGATCGGCTTCTCAGTCCAGTGCTCGGTTCTAAAGATGCAGAAATTGCAATTTCAAAGTTGTTTTTGTCTGAATATTTCACAATGTTATTTTTGGAATCAGCATAGATGAAAATCCCTTGGCTAAGTCTATGTGCTCTGATCCTGATTCACCTTCTATAAGCATCTAAATCTGACTCTGTGTTACAGGTGGTGAAAAAAAATTGCGGCTCTACCGGGATTCAAATCCAGGGCCTCAGGAGTACAGTTCCTGCACTCTTACCAACTGAGCTACCGAACCACATCTCGATACGGCGGCACGATATATCACCAAATATTTGTACCCGGTCCATAATATCTTTACATCTATCTGTGGGATAATCCTGTATACTACATACTTCCTTGCCACATGAAGATTCGTCCACGAATCCCTCAATCACTGCCACTCCATCCCTCCAATATAAGTAGGTTAATTACGTTAGGCGCCAAATGTAACAGGTGGTGAAATAATATCGCTGCTCGACCGGAATTGGAACGCAGGGCCTAAGGAATACCGTTCCTGCACTCTAACCAACTGAGCTACCGAACCACATGTCGATGCGGCCGCACGATTTATCGCCAAATACTTGTACCCGGCTACATAATACCTTTACATCTTATCTGTGTGATAGACCTGTATACTACATTATGCTTGAAGGGTTAAAATCCATACAAATAGCCCCATACCTTTCTATTATCAGGAAAGTTTTCTTTTACTAGTTCATCTAAAAGGCTCTTGATTCTTTCAACCACAGCGCTAGATAAAAGAAAGAACATAATTGTAAGGGGTGACAAAACTTGGTCCAGTTCAAATTGAAAACTTTTCAAATGACACATTTAATGAGGCTAATATGATGGCATCTGTCATTTAGTGCTTATTGCAAAATACGGAAAATAAAAAATGACTTTTCCTCAAACAATTCTCAGTGTAAATGCTTCATATGAACAACACATTAAAAACAAGAGGGCCAAGTTGGCCCTGGTTCGCTCACCTGAATTTTTGAGAGGCCCATAGCCTTTTTTTAAGGTATTGAGACACTGGAAACAAAATCATTATTTTGCCAAGCAATTTTTAAAAGGTCGCCTGTAAAAGTCCTTTCAAAATCTGACCAGCAGTGTCAAAAAAGAAGAATATTTAGGAGTTTCTTTATTTCCGTACAGTGCAAGTAGCCCCCATTTACCAGAGCCATGTTTCTTGACCTATCAAAATTTCGCGAATAAATTTTGAAAAAGGCCATTCAAGGAATATTTCCGTGAAACAATTTTCAAATCTGACCAGCCGTTTCAGAGAAGAAGAATTTTCAAGAATTTCTTCATTTCCCTTTAGTGCAAGTAGCTCCCATTCACCAGAGCAACGTTTCTCGACGAATCAAACTTTCACGAATAATTTTTGAAAAGGGTCACCCAAGGAACATCTCTGTGAAATTATTTCAAAATCTGACCAGCCGTTCGAGAGAAGAAGAATTTTTAAGAATTTCTTCATTTCCCTATAGCGCAAGTAGCCCCCATTCACTAGAGCCATGTTTCTTGATCTATCAAAATTTCACGAACAGTTTTTGAAAAGGGTCATCCAGGGAACATCTCTGTGAAATTATTTCAAAATCTGACCAGCGGTTTCAGAGAAGAAGAATTTTTAAGAATTTCTTCATTTCTGTATAGTGCAAGAAGTCCACAGTCACTAGTGCGATGTTTCTTGACGGATCAAAATTTCACGAACACTTTTTGAAAAGGGTCACCCAAGGAACATCTCTGTAAAATTATTTTAAAATCTGGCCAGCGGTTTCTGAGAAGAAGAATTTTTAAGAATTTCTTCATTTCTGTATAGTGCAAGAAACCCCCATTCACTAGAGCTATGTTTCTTGACAGATCAAAATTTTGCGAACGACTTTTGAAAAGGGTCATCCAAGGAACATCTCTGTGAAATAATTTAAAAATCTGACCAGCGGTTTCAGAGAAGAAGAATTTTTTAAGAATTTCTTCATTTCCCTATATCGCAAGTAGCCCCCCATTCACCAGAGCCATGTTTTTTGACGGATCAAAAATTCGCGAACAATTTTTGAAAAGGGTCACCCAAGGAACATCTCTGTGAAATTATTTAAAAATCTGGCCAGCGGTTTCAGAGAATAAGATTTTTAAAGAATTTCCTAAAAAATTCCATTTCGTTGCCATGAAGTAAACATGACCAAAATCATCAGATCTGTTTTTGATAGAGAGGAAACGTTGTGGGAAAAGCCTCTTTTCTGAGGTTTGCATTAACTTGGGAACTTTGTAGCAAACGGTTAAAGATGATACAGTATTTAATGGGTCATCACATGGTATAGGAAAACCCTGTACAGAAAAAGATCCAGGTCTTAAAGACCTTCCGAAAAATTCTCTTAAAAAAACATTGTAGGAAAATAAGAAAATGCTAGTAAATAGCGCTTTCTCCTCTTACAACAATGTTTTTTACCCTTTCAGAGAGAACTGTAATCATTCGGTTATATTTAACTTTTCAAATTCAAAAGCTTTCAATTTAGACAACTTGATTTTTTTATTTATCAAAGAGATACGATAAAAATCATTCTGTGTTTAAAAGATGTGTAGTTCCTTTCTTTGTCACATTTCAATGATAAAAGGTAGCATGAGTGCTTTCTAATTCTTTACCAAACAACAACATTTTAGATTTGTCCACATTGAAAGCATTTGCAGAGAACAAAATAAATGTGACTCAAAAGTTGGAACTTGACTTTAGAAAATATGTGGAAAACGGAGAAAATGCTGGTTACCAACATTTTCTCCTTTTCCAACTATGTTTTCAGAAGGCATCTTCCTCATGGTTGTAAAACTAGAGATTGTTTGGTAAAGGTTTTAGGTATTGGTGAATATGACTTAGAGACAAAAATGCATGTGTGAAGGAAACTTAAAAGCCAATACCAACACCATAACTTTTTTTGCGACTTACCACAACATAAGTTTTTCCAGCCTGTCTTCATCAGTCTGTGGGAGATGCTTGCCATCAATCTTCTCCTCTGAAACAAAAACATTGTGAAAGATACAACTTTTTACTTTGAATCCTAAAAATTGAATTTTGATTAACCAAACGTCAGACGACAGATAGTTCCTTCCACTGATGTCAAGTGGTATGCAAATCAAGAAAACCGGACAAACAACCTAAACACGAGGGCTTAGCGTTGAGATATATGAAACTTACCATGAGATTTTTCTTCCATAAAATAATTATTCCAGAAAACATTAGCATGAGACAAAATTAAGAAAAGGCACTTACATCTTTTGCATTAGGTTTATCGAAGTTACGGAGTATGAAAATTGAAATAGAGGCCAGTTTATCTAGAGGTCAGTTGATTTCCCGATGTTTGACTTGATGATGGAAGATCTTTTGAAAAAAAATATAAGTGACCTATTTTTCCCAGTTTGAAGGCAAAACACCAAAGGAGAAGAACAAAACCAATAACAAGAGGGCCAAGATGGCCCTGGATCGCTCTCATCTGAAAGTTTGAGAGGACCATAGCAATTTTGTTGAGGTATTGAAACACTGGAAACTAAATCATTATTTTACCAAGGAATTTTCAAAAGGTCACCTGTTTCTTAATTTCCGCACAGTGCATGTAGCCCCCATTCACCAGAGCCATGTTTCTAGACCTATCAAAATTTCGTGAACGATTTTCTGACCAGCCGTTTGAGAGAAGATTTTTTAAGAATTTCTTCATTTCCCTATATCGCAAGTAGCCTCCAATCACCAGAACCGTGTTTCTTGACGAATTAAAATTTCGCGAATTTTGTTTGACAAGGATAAGCCAAGGAACATCTCTGTGAAATGATTTTAAAATCTGGCCAGCGGTTTCGGAGAAGAAGATTTGTAAAGAATTTCTTAGAAAATTCCATTTGGTTGCCCATTTTTGGATCTAAGGATTAAAGGTGGCCCTTCAGATTTTTGGACGAAAATTTTACAAAAATTCAACAAGAGGGCCAAGATGGCTCTGGATTGCTCACCTGAATTTTTGAGAGGATCATAGCCTTTTTTTCCGAATTGAAACATTGGAAAAAACAATCATTACTTTGCCAAGCAATTTTCAAAATGTCACCTGTAAAAGTCATTTCAAAATCTGACCATCAGTTTCAGAAAAGAAGATTTTTTAAGAATTTCTTAATTTCCATATAATGCAAGTAGCCCCTATTCACCAGAGCATTTTTCTTGATGGATCAAAATTTCGCAAACAATTTTTGAAAAGGGTCATTCAAGGAACATTGCTGTGAAATTATTTCAAAATCTGACCAGAGGTTTCAGAGAAGAAGAATTTTCAAGAATTTTTCATATCTATATAGTGTAAGTAGACCCTATTCACCAGAGCCAGGTTTCTTGACAGATCAAAATTTCGAAAAGGGTCATCCAAGGAATACCGTATCTTTGTGAAATTATTTCAAAATCTGACCAGCCGTTTCTGAGAAGAAGAATTTTCAAGAATTTCTTCATATTCTTGTAGTGCAAGTAGCCCCATCCACCAGAGCCATGTTTCTTGACAGATCAAAATTTCGCCAACAATTTTTGAAAAGGGTCACCCAATGAACATCGCTGAGGAATTATTTCAAAATCTGACCAGCGGTTTCAGAGAAGAAAAAGTTTTAAAAAATTTCTTCTTTGCCATATATATTGCAAGTAGCCCCCTTTCACCAGAGCCGTGTTACTTGACTGATCAAAATTTCGCAAGTAGCAAGTAGCCCCCATTCACCAGGGCCATGTTTCTAGACAAATCAGCATTTTGCGAACAATTTTTGATAAGGGTTAACAAAGGAATATTTCTGTGAGATAATTTCAAAATCTCATCAGCAGCTTCAGAGAAGAATAAATTAATAGAATTTCTTCATGGCCATTAAGTGCAAGAAGCCCCCATCCACCAGACCCGCGTTTCTTGATGGATCAAAATTTCGCAAACAATTTGTAGAAAGGGTCATCCAAGAAACATATCTGTGAAATCATATTAAAATCTGATCAGCGGTTTCACAGAAGAAGAATTTTTAAGAATTTCTTCATTTCCCTATAGTGCAAACGTTCTTGTAACCCCCATTCACCAGAGCCGTGTTTCTTGACGGATCAAAATTTCGCAAACAAATTTTAGAAACGGTCATCCAAGGAACATCTCTGCAATTATTTCAAATTCTGACCAGCAGTTTCAGAGAAGAGGAATTTTTAAAAATTTCTTAATTTCCATATATACATGCAGTGCAAGTAGCCCCCATTCACCAGAGCCATGTTTCTTGACGGATCAAAATTTCGAGAAAATTTTTGAAAAGGGTCACCAAAAAGCATCTCTGTGAAATATTTCAAAATCTGACTAGCGCTTTCAGAGAAGAAGAATTTTTAATTCCTTCATTTCTGTATAGTGCAAGTAGCCCCCGTTCACCAGAGCAACATTTTTTGACGGATCAATATTTCACAAACAGTTTTTCAAAAGGGTCACCCAAGTAACATACCTGTGAAATTACTTCAAAATCTGACCAGTGTGAAACACATACACTTTACTTACTCAAAAACTAAAGCACTGAAAACGCATAAACACTATTCATACTTTTGAAAAAGGATACATTCTTCTTCTTTACAACAACAGCTCCTGGTGATACCGCACGACGCATCCTCTGGTTCTGCAAAGGGCAATGTTGCACTGCTGGCACTTGTAGTTCGTCTCTGGCTTTCCATTCTTTGGTGTCCTCACTCCATCTGCTGAGCACTTGACGCATATCTTCTTTCGTCCGTCGATGTGAACTAATGTGTGGTGGCCAATGTTCTGTTCCCTCAATACAAGCTGCACTGTCTTAGAGTTGGCCTTCGTTCCAGCTGGTCTCTTCCTCGAAGTAAATCCACCACATAGCGCATCTGCAAGTTGAAGCCTGAAGGTCACGTGGGAAAACTTGCGGGATGAGTTGGGTAGGGGCTGGTTCGAGGCAGTGTACAGTTGATATGCATTCACAATGGCGACATTTAGGCAATAGTTGGCGATGTACTTCCACCACTTCTTCTGTTCATGTGCGGTAGTGTAGTAGGCTCTCTGTTGATCAGCAAGGTCGAATCCTCCCATGTATTTGTTGTAGCTGGTGATTGCGTCTGGCTTGTTGATGGCTGGTCCGCGTCTCTGCTGGTGCATGCTGTCAGTCGGCTGTTGGTTGGTTGAGATCATAGCTACCTGTCTCTTGTCCTTCCATACTGTCACAAGTAGGTTTCCCTTCTGTCTCTTGAGTGTATCTCCAGGGCTTCTCAGTTTGGCATTCTTCAGGGCTGGTGGTAATCATCTTCTGTTCGGGCACAGGGTTCCACATCCGTAGGTTTGGTGTCTTGTCAGGTCGTCGAATAGTGGTATAGAGCTGAAGAAATTGTCGAAGTAAACATGGTAATTCCGTCTCAAAACTGGCTGTAGTAGATCCATAACAACTCTGTGCCCTAGGGCTCGCTCGTCTTGGTTTGCTTCCGATCTTCCGGTATAGAATTGAAACTGTGAGGTATCCTGTTATTGATTCCGAGATCTGCCAGACCTTGATCGCCCACTTGGTCGGCTTTCCAGGTATATACTGTTTCAGATGAGACCTGCCTTTGAAACCGATCATGGCCTCATCAGCATTGACGTCTCTGCCAGGGGTGTAGTGGCGTAAAAAGTTCCTGTTTACCTTGTCGAGAAGTGGTCGGACTTTGAAGAAGGGGTCTTTGCCTGGACTGGCTCTGTCTGGCTATCTTTCGTTGTCTGTCAGGTGCAGGTACTATGCTAACTTCTCATATCTGGCCTTTGTCATCGTTTCTGCCACAACAGGTACATTCAGCTTCTTGTCATCGGCCCAGTAGTGGCTGTACTCTGGTAGTTTATGGAACCCCATAGTTACCTGTAGGGCAAAGAAGGCTCGAACTTCATCTACTGTGGTAGCAATCGATATCGTATCTTGTCCTCTGTTCCTCTGTTGTTGTTCTGCATATTAGTTGGTCTGGATGGCGATCGTATAAAAAAAGTTGTCGAATATCAAAATGAAGAGGCTAACTTCTCATATCTGGCCTTTGTCATCGTTTCTGCCACAGCAGGTACATTCAGCTTCTTGACATCGGCCCAGTACTGGCTGTACTCTGGTAGTTTATGGAACCCCATAATTACCTGTATGGCAAAGAAGGCTCGAACTTCATCTACTATGGTAGCAATCGATCTCGTATCTTGTCCTCTGTTCCTCTGTTGTTGTTCTGCATATTAGTTGGTCTTGTTGGCGATCGTATAAAAACAGTTGTCGAACATCAAAATGAAGAAGTGGATAGGGTGTGCTCCTGCAGGCAAGTCATGTTTGGGTCCTACATCTTTCGAAAATGGCCGTAAGTTGATTTGGTGCAGTTGATCTGTCCATTCTTCCTCCCTAAATTCATCCTCCTCACTCGAAAGGTCCTGGAAACTGGCGTCTAGGTCGGCCAAGATACGCTCGAAACACTGGATATCTCCCAATCCGAAAGTTCTGAAATTCCACTTTCATCAAAATTTTGTCTCCCCTCTCCTCTGCCGATCGTAAATTTTCCTCGTCAAATCTGTTGTTGAAACTGGCATCTAAGTCTGAATTTCTATCGTCGGTGAAAAACTCCATGGCTCTATTTGTAATATTGAAGTAAAATTCACTCGCTGAAAATTGGAATTCGCTGAAAGAAATGTATTTATTTAATAATTTTCAATGAAATATAATGCGCATTTAATGTCGTATTTTTGTGGTTTAAAACTGATAAAGGACGCGGAAGTGGTTATTTATAAATTTATCAATATTAAATTTGAAAATAATACAGGACTTCCGGTGCGATATGGCGGTTTATTCAACAAGGATTTATCTAGCGAGTAATAAAGCACACGTGTTTGTAAACGTGCAAATCTTCATAAGTACACGATGGATTCGATTTCTTTTTATGCTGAAGGTTAAATCAACTTTTATATGATTTATCTGTGTTGAAATACGGTGTTGATACGTGAATCAAAATAATGATATTGGATTAAAAGTGAACGTATTTTCGGGCGGTTGAAGGCGGTCTAAGGAGATAATAAAGAGTCGAGATCGGGCGGTCTGAGGAGATAAAGGTAAGGCGGTTTTGGATGGTTTGAGTGCAACAGGGTTAAATAATTGTTGACGACGCACTGACGCCCGGCACACTGACGTACAACTGACACTAGGTGATCCTGAAACCTCCCCATGAGCATGTTGTGCTCTGGTGAGCTAAAAAGAGAATTTGTTTTGTGAAGAGTAGGAAACATATTGGGAAAAGGAGAAAATGCTGGTTACCAGCATGGTTACCAGCATTTTCTCCTTTTTCCACAATATTTCTAAAGTTTCCTTTCTCAGGGTAGTCAAAAGTAGGGATTGTGTGGGAAAAGTTCTAAAGAAGAGGGTTTTCAAAACATGGTGGAAAAAGACAAAATGTCTCTAAGCAGCACAAGTGAATGAATGAATGAATGAATGTTGTTTTATGGCGCATCGACAGCTTTGGTCATTTAGCGCGCATATCTATGTTAAAAGATAATAAACGTGGAGTTGTTTAAACTGAATAAAGTTTGAATGACAATAAAAGAATTGAATTAAGAAAATTTAATGCATAAAGGGCATCATCAAGTTACAGGGCAATCCCTATATACTCAAATGTTTTAAATGATAAGAACTGAATTAAGAAGAATGCGTAAAGGGCATTATCGAGTTACAGGGTAATCCCTATATACTCAAAAGTTCTAAATGATAAGATTTAAGAATGTGATAAAAAGGTTTAAACTCAATGCTGGTTTGATAAAAAGAAGTTTTTTTTAAATGAAAAAGAAATATGTGTCATTTATAATGTGCATAAAATATGATATTGAGTGGCTGGGCATTCCCTGCCCACTCAACAGTTTTAGATATCAAGTTACAGGGCAATCCCTATATACTCAAAAGTTTTAAATGATAAGATTTAAGAATGTGATAAAAAGGTTTAAACTCAATGCTGGTTTGATAAAAAGAAGTTTTTTTTTTAAATGAAAAAGAAATATGTGTCATTTATAATGCGCATAAAATATGATATTGAGTGGCTGGGCATTCCCTGCCTACTCAACAGTTTTAGATTAAAAGGCAAGACCGATAATATTGTTTTTCCTTGGAAATGAGGTTAAAATTGGTAAAGATTGGAGCCTCCAATGGAAGCAGCACAAGTATGTGATTTCTTATTTTAATTTGTTGCCTGCAAGGCTATCAATATGAATAAGTATACAAGACAGGCAAGATGGCCCTTGATCGTTCACCTCAATTTTTGAGAGGACCATAGCCCTTTTTCTTTTTTTTGAGGTTGTTGAAACACTCGAAACGAAATCATTATCTTGCAAAGCAATTTTCAAAAGGTCACCTTTAAAAAACCTTTCAAAATCTGACAAGCAGTTTCAGAAAAGAAGAATTTTTTTGAAGTTTCTCAATTTCCGTACAGTGCAAGTAGCCCCCATCACCAGAGCCATATTTCTTTACCTATCAAAATTTCGCACACAGTTTTGGAAAGGGTCATTAAAGAAACATTTCTGTGAAACTATTTTAAAATCTGACAAGGCGTTTCAGAGAAGAAGAATTTTCAAGAATTTCTTCATGTCCGTATAGTGCAAGTATCCCCCATTCACCAGAGCCATGTTTCTTGACGGATCAAAATTTTTCGAACAAATTCTGAAAAGGGTCACTTAAGAAGCACTGCTGTGAAATTATCTTAAAATCTGATGGCGGGTTTCAGAGAAGAATAATTTTAAAGTAGTTCTTCATTTCCATATAGTGCAAGTAGCCCCCATTCACCAGAGCCATGTTTCTTGACGAATCAAAATTTCACATTCTATTTTTTAAAAAGGGTCACACAAGGAATATCTCTGTGAAATTATTTCAAAATCTGACCTGCTGTTCCGTAGAAGAAGAATTTTTAAGAATTTCTTCATTTCCCTATAGTGCAAGTAACCCCCAGAGCCATGTTTCTTAACAGATCAATGATGTTCAAAGAATTGTTGACGACGCACGTTGGACGACGGACATGGGATGGTCCTAAAAGCTCCCCTTGAGCACATTGTGATCAGATGAGCTAACAAGAGGGCCAACGTGGTCCTGATTTTTATTGGAGACTTTTTTTTTAGGTATTGAAACATTGGAAACATAATCATTATTTTGCCAAGCAATTTTGAAAAGGTCACCTGTAAAAGTCATTTCAAAATCTTTTGCAGAAAAGAAGAATGTTTAAAAATTTCTTAATTTCCGTATAGTGCAAGTAGCCCCCCGTTCACCATAGCCTTGCTTCTTTATGGAACAAAAGCTGCAAACAACTTTTTCAAAGGGTCGTTAAAGGAACATTTCTGTGAAATTATTTCAAAATCTGACCAGCCGTTTTAGAGGAGAATTTTCAAGAACTTCTTAATGTCCTTATAGTGCAAATAGACCCCTTTTACCAGTGCCATGTTTCTTCACGGATCAAAATTTTGAGAACAATTTTTGAAAAGGTCACCCAGGGAACATTGCTGTGAAATTATTTTAAAATCTGACCAGGGATTTCAGAGAAGAAGAATTTTCAACATTTTTATCATTTCCATATAGTGTAAGTAGCCCCCATTCACCAGAGCAATGTTTCCTGACAGATCAAAATTTCGCGAAAACGTTTTGAAAAGGGTCATGTAAGAAACATCTCTGTAAAATTATTTCAAAATTTGACCTGCCGTTTCAGAGAAGAATTTTCAAGAATCTCTTCATGACCGTATAAGTACAAGTAGCCCCAATCACCAGTGCCATGTTTCTTGACGGATCAAAATTTGACGAACATTCCTTAGAAATTATTTCAAAATCTGACCATTCGTTTCTGAGAAGAAGAATTTTTAAGAGTTTCTTCATTTCTGCACAGTGCAAGTAGCCCCCATTCACCAGAGCCATGTTTTTTGATGTATCAAAATTCTGCGAACATTTTTTAAAAGGGTCACCCAAGGAACATCTCTGTGAGATTATTCTAAAATCTCTCCAGCACTTTCAGAGAAGAAGATTTTTAAAGAATGTCTTAAAAACTTCCATTAGGTTGCCATGGCAACCAGAGTTTTTGACAGAATCGAATTCTGTGAACAATTTTCAAAGGGGACCTGTGAAGGAACATTCCAGCCAAGTTTGGTCCAGATTGGCCCAGCGGTCTCGGAGGAGTTGATGTTTAAAGAATTGTTGACGACGCACGATGGATGACGATGGATCGCTCACCTGAATTTTTGACAGGCTCATAGCCAATGTTTTCTTTATTGAAACAATTACTACAAAATCCTTAATTCCCCCATTCACAAGAGCAGTGTTTCTTGACCTATCAAAACTCAATGGATCAAAATTTCACGAACATGTCTTGAAAAGGGTCGTCCAAGGAACATCTCTGTGAAATTACTTCAAAATCTAACGAGCCATTCGAGAGAATAAGAATTTTTAAGAATTTCTTTCTTTCCCTATAGTGCAAAAAGCCCCCATTCGCCACAGCCATGTTTCTTGACGAAGAAAAATTTCGCGAACAAGTTTTGAAAAGGGGAACCTAAAGAACTCTGTGAAATTATTTAAAAATCTGATCAGCCGTTTCAGAGAAGAAGATTTCTAAGAATCTCTTCATTTCCCTATAGTGCAAGTAGCGCCCATTTACCCGAGTCATGTTTCTTGACAAATCAAAATTTCACGAACATTTTCAACAAGAGGGCCAAGATGACCCTGGATTGCTCCCCTGAATTTTTGAGAGAACCATTGCCAATATTGTTTTTTTTTTTTTAGGTATTGAAACACTGGAAACAAAAGGTCACCTATAAAAGTCCTTTCAAAATCAGACCAGAAAAGAAGAATTTTTAGGAGTATCTTAATTTCCGTAGTGTGCAAGTAGCCCCCGTTCACCAGAGCCATGTTTCTTGACCTATCAAAATTTTGCGAGCACTTTTCAAAAGGGTCATTCAAGGAACATTTCTGTGAAACTATTTTTAAAATCCGACAAGCCGTTTCAGAGAAGAAGAATTTAAAAAAAAATTCTTCATGTCCGTATACTGCAAGTAGACACCATTCACCAGAGCTATGTTTCTCGACGGATCAAAATTTCGCAAACAAGTTTTGAAAAGGGGCAACCAAAGAACATTGCTGTGAAATAATTTTAAAATATCAAAACCGGTTCAGAGAAGAAGGATTTTCAAGAATGTCTTCATTCCCATATGGTGCAAGTAGCCCCCATTCATCAGATCCATATTTTTTAACTGATGAAATTTTCGCGAACAACTTTTTAAAAGGGTCACCCAAGGAGTATTGTTGTGAAATTATTTTAAAATTTGACCAGCCGTTTCAGAGACGATGAGTTTTCAAGAACTTCTTCATTTCCATAATTATAGTGCAAGTAGCCCCCATTCACCAGAGCTATGTTTCTTAATGGAACAAAATTTTTGCAAACAATTTTTGAAAAGGGTCATTAAAGGGAATATCTATATAGTACAAGAAGTCCCTATTCACCAGAGGCATGTTTCTTGAAGGATCAAAGTTTCCCAAACAGTTTTTGAAAAGGGTCACCCATAGAACGTCCCTGAGAAATGATTTCAAAATCCGACCAGCGGTTTCAGGGAAGAAGCATAGTGTAAGTAGCCCCCATTCACCAGAGCCATGTTTCTTGACAGATCCAAATTTCGCGAACAATTTTCAAAAAGGGTCACCCAAGCAACATCTATGTGAAATTATTCTAAAATCTGACCAATCGTTTTTGAAGAAGAATTTTCAAGAATTTCTGCATTTCTGTATAGTGCAAGAACCCCCATTCCCTCATTCCCCAGAGCCATGTTTCTTGATGGGTCAAAATTTTGCGAAAAATTTTCGAAACAGGTCACTTAAGGAACATCTCTGTGAAATTATTTCAAAATCTGACCAGAGGTTTCAGAGAAGAATATTTTTAAAAAAATTCTTTGAAAATTCCATTTGGTTGCCATGGCAACCAGAGTTTTTGACAGAATCAAATTCTGTGAACAAACTTTAAAGAGGACCTCCCAAGGAACATTCAAGCCAAGTTTGGTCCAAATCCGCCCTGCGGTTTAGGAGAAGTTTATGTTTAAAGAATTGTTAACGACGCACGACGGACGACGCTCGACGGACACCGGGTGATCCTAAAAGGTCCCCTTGAGCATGTTGTGCTCAGGTGAGCCAAAAAGGGTCACACAAGGAACATCTCTGTGAAATAATTTCAAAATCTGACCAGCGGTTTCAGAGCAGAAGAATCTCTTAGAATTTCGTCTGCTCTGAATAGTGCAAGTAGCCGCCATTCACCAGAGCCATGTTTCTTGAATCAAAATTTCGCGAACAATTTTTGAAAAGGGTCACCCAAGGACCAACTCTGTGAAATTATTTTAAAATCTGGCCAGCGGTTTAAGAGAAGAATATTTTAAAGAATTTCTTTAAAAAAATCCATTTGGTTGCCATGACAACAAGAGTTCTTGACGGAATCAAATTCTGTGAACAAGTTTCAAAGAGGACCTCCCAAGGAACAATCCAGCAAAGTTTGGTCCAAATTGGCCCAGCGGTTTAGGAGGAGTTGGTGTTTAAAGAATTGTTTGACGACGCACGACGGACACCAGGTGATCCTAAAAGCTCCCCTTGAGCACGTTGTGCTCAGGTGAGCTAAGAATAGTGTCACCTGGTGAAGAACTAAAACTTGTTAAAGGTAAGGTTCCAATCTGCAGGCATTTTCTGTCCTTGTTCACCTGAGCAAGTCTTGGTGTAAACTTAGTAAATATTCCTTATTTGGAAAGATAAAACATTGATCTTTTGTACGTTGTGTGTATTCAGAGCATTGTTACCATACAAAAGAAGAAAACATTTATTGCCTGATAACATTTTTCTGAATAACACCTTTACGAGATAACGAGTTTCGTTAATCCTCTACCAAACAATTCCTGGTTTTTACAACCCTGAGGTAGAAGCCTCTTGAGAACATTGTTGGAAAAGGAGAAAATGCTGGTAAACAGCATTTTCTCTGTTTCCCACAATGTTTTTTTTTTTTTTTTTTTTTTTATCCTACTTGAAACAAAAACCAATGTGTGTGTTACATGTACATTTATTTTCTTTATAATATGCCTTAAATTTGGAGCAGTCTAAAATTCTGTCATTTCGTAAAGAGTTACTGTTTGTTTCTATGGTGATTGATGCTGATTCAATCATTATTTTAGATATATTGTGGTGTCCAGTGTACCTATATATTCCTTAATTTTCTTTTACCTGTTCTTAGCACAATACACTTCTCAAGTCACTGAATACTTCCTTCTACACCATGGTCAAAGCAACGATTAGTTGTGAGGAAGGAATTAATCCTGTAGCATTAACTGCCGTCAATCCTTGAATAGAAATTGACCAAGCTAGGGATTTGACCCAGTAATCCCCTTGTTCCAACCAGGTCAGAGATATACTTACCGAAAGATAAACAACATAGTGGAAAAAAGGAGAAAATGTTTTATCAAAACAAGAGAGCCAAGAGGCCCTGGATCGCTCACCTGAACTTTTGAAAGGAACATAGCCATTTTTTTGAGGTATTGAAACACTGGAAACAAAATCATTATTTTGCCAAACAATTTTCAGAAGGTCACCAGTAAAAGTCCTTTCAAAATCTGACCTGCAGTTTCAGAGAAGAAGAATTTATAGGAGTTTCTTAATTTCTGTACAGTGCAAGTAGCCCCCATTCAACAGAGCCATGTTTCTTGACTTATCAAACTTTCGCACACAGTTTTTGAAAAGGGTCATTCAAGGAATATTTCTGTGAAACTTTTTTTTAAAATCAGACAAGCCGTTTCAGAGAAGGAGAATTTTCAAGAATATCTCCAAGTCCATATAGTGCAAGTAGCCCCAAATCACCAGAGCCACGTTTCTTGACGGATCCAAATTTGGCAAGCAAATTTGGAAAAGGGTCACCCAAGGAACATTGCTGTGAAATAATTTTAAAATCTGACAACATGTTTCAGAGAAGGAGAATTTTCAATAATTTCTACATTTTCATATAGCGCAAGTAGCCTCCATTCACCAGAGCAATGTTTCTTGACGAATCAAAATTTAACAAACATTTTTTCTAAAAGGGCCACCCAATTAACATCTTTGTGAAATTATTTCAAAATCTGACTGGCCGTTTGAGAGGAGAAGAACTTTAAAGAATTTTTTTTTAATTTCCCTATAGTGCAAGTAGCCTCCATTCACCAGACCCATGTTTCTTGACGAATCAAAATTTCGCGAACAATTTTGAAAAGGGTCACCCAAGGAACATCTCTTTGAAATTATTTTAAAATCTGGCCAGCAGTTTCAGAGAAGAAGATTTTTTAAGAATTTCCTAGAAAATTCCATTTGGTTGCCATGGCAACCAGAGTTTTCTGACGGAATCAAATTCTGTGAACAATTTCTAAAGAAGGAACATTCCAGCCAAGTTTGGTACAATTGGCCCTGCGGTTTAGGAGGAGTTCATGTTTAAAGAATTGTTGACAACGCACGACAGATGATTCACGACGGACGACCGACACTGGGTGATCCTAAAAGCTCCCCTTGAGCACATTGCTCAGGTGAGCTAAAAAAAGCATTTTCTTCTTGTCCCACAACTTCCTGAAAAGCAAGGGTTCAAAACTCATGATTGTTAAATAAGGTTTATCAGGAGCTTGACTTTCTACAGAATACAAAATTACTTCCTTGCCTGATACATGAATCAGCTTGTACCTTTATTTTGCTACACATTGTAATCTGTGTAATATGCACATCAAAATCATGTGCATTTCAGAAACCTTGGTCACAGATTGTCAAGTCATACCAAACTTCCTCCGTGTTCCCACTGGCTTTTTATTTGAATGGTACAGTTGCCTCCTGAGCTACATCTAGGGGTAAGATTTCATATTAGAGGGTATGACAATATTTGTTTTAAACTGGAAGTAAAGTAACCTATAATGATGTTTTGCACCACAAAAGAATGTTATATTAACTGTTTACCACAGAATCGCGACTTTTAAAAAACTCTGAGAAAGAAGCCTTTAGAAATCATTGAGGGAACCAGCATTTTCTCCTATTCCAACAGTATTTTCTACCCTTCCCAAACCAAATTCCAATTTTTCAGTCACCTTTATTTTGTTGTCTGCAAATGCTTTGAATTTAGAATTTTCTCGTTTGGTAAAGGTTTAAGATTTCTGTGGAAATTTACTGTTTTAAGTCACTACAAGAGGGCCAAGATGGCCCTGGATTGCTCACCTGAATTTTTGAGAGGATCATAGCAAATCTCTTTTTTTTTCTGTATTGAAAAACTGGACACAAAATCCTTGATATGGCAGGCAATTTTCAAAAGGTCACCTGTAAAAGTCCTTTCAAAATCTCACCAGCAGTTTCAGAAAAGAAGAATTTTGAGTTTCCTAATTTCCTGATAGGGCAAGTAGCCCCCATTCACCAGAGCCATGTTTCTTGACCTTTCTAAACTTCGTGAACAATTTTTTAAAAGGGCCATTCAAGGAACATTTCCGTGAAATAATTTTAAAATCGTACGGGCCGTTTCAGAGAAGAAACGTTTTCAAGAGTTTCTTCATTTTTGTATAGTGTAAGTAGCCCCGATTCACCAGTGCCATGTTTCTGGATGGATCAAAATTTTGTGAACAGTTTTTGAAAAGGGTCACCCAAGGACAATCTCTATGAAATCATTTCAAAATCGGACAGCAGGTTTCAGAGAAGAAGAATTTTCCAGAATTTATTTATTTCCATATAGTGCCCCCAGCTGGGCGGGGGGATAGAATTAGCTCAGCTGTCGCACTATAGCAGGGGTAAGACCCCCCACTGAGCCTGCCTGTTTGCCGTGGGCTGCAACTCGTGTCGTTCGATGACGGGATCCTGGTGGTTGAGTGGATTCAGAGTATGGCCCTTTGATAGCTGTTTTTGCAACACACCACTTTGGCGTTGAACTGAACTAAACGAGGGGTCGGGAAGGCCCATCCTGATCAATCGGCTGGTCACGCCGAGCCCTAGGGTGTTTCTCTGTCTCTGTTTTCTTTTAGAAGTACATACACATAATAATAAAATTCATGTCTCTTCTCTACCATCAGTAGCTGTATGTCAAAACCCTAGAAGGCGGTGGCTCATGTGCTAATCGGGTGAAAGAATGGTGTTTGGTTGACACTTGTAAATGCCCAAAGAGAGTCAATGCTTGGTGTGACATTCTGCGGGCCTACATTTGTCCAGTCTAGCCCTTTCACTTCGAGTATATCACCGATGTATCCTTGTCATGATCTGAGTTGGGTTTCCCCAGATCATGTCCCCTTGTTGGGCTCCGGGGCGGGTGGGGAACATCGGTGATGAACCCTATCAAATAAACATGGCAACACAAAAGAAAGCCAAGCGTGTTCTTTCTGACTCTGATTCAGAGTCAGACATATCATTCAATATAAACACAACATTTGCTCGTTTTATTGTAGTAGAGGCAGATGATCCAACCAAGCCCATCTCAAAACTTTCTCCATTTGTTATAGAGAAGACAATTTCTTCCATATTAGGCACACCAAAATCTGTGAAAAAACTAAAAAATGACACTCTGCTTGTTGAATGTCATTCTCAACAGCAAGCCAAAAATCTCCTAGGTCATAAAAGATTTCACAATTTGGATGTAAAAGTGTACCCTCACAAAACTCTTAACACCAGTAAAGGAGTCATCAGATGTAAGGAACTATCCTACTGTGACTCGGTGGAAGAGATTAAAAGTAACCTGAAATCTCAGGCTGTGTCTGAGGTCAAACGGATCTCTATTTTCAGGAATGGTATGCGTAGAGATACAAATACCTATATCCTTACCTTTTGTAGACCAGTTCTTCCTGCTTCCATCAAAATAGGATTTCAATCTGTGAAGGTTGATGTGTATGTGCCTAACCCTCTGCGCTGTTATAAATGCCAGTAGTATGGCCATCACGAAACTAATTGCAAAAGCACACCTGTCTGTCCAAAATGGCTTTCGAGGGCTCTGACCATGAGCCTAGTACTGGCAATAACCCTGTTCTCTGTTTTAATTGCAAGTCCAATCATCCAGTCTTTTCAAAAGAGTGTTCAGTCTGGAAGGATGAAAAAGAAATCCCATCTTTAAAATATAAAGAAAATATTCCTTTTGTGGAAGCACGAAAGATCCTTGAAAAACGCAGAAATGACCAAACATTGTTGAATTGTTCAACATCCTATGCAAAAGTGTCTTCTGCAACATCTGGAAAGGAACATTGTTCTACTTGTGAACTCTTGGCAAAGAAACTTCTTGAAAAGTTTCCAGAAATGGCCAATGAGTTAAAGAGCTTAGTTCCTGATATTCAACCTTCCGTACCTCCAAAGCCTCCAAAAGAGACACAGCCTACTCCCAAACCCACCACTTCATCCACTACACTAAAAGCACCATCTACCCCTTCTCAAAATATTTCTTCAAAAAACCTTCAAAGACTTCTACCTCTATGCAAAACATCTCACAAAAAGCTTCAAAACCATCTCCCCCTTCACAACAGACACCAAAGAAACCACAAACTCCATCTTCACAATCTACAACCAAATCCAACGTCTCATCTAAAGACAATCCTAATCATACACCCCGACCTCCAAAAAGGTCTTCTTCCAAATCTAAACAACAATCTAAAGATAACCAAGGATCTTGTGAAATCACAATCAAAGTAAATGATCCTGTCCCTACCTCCAACAGATTTTCGGAGCTAGAGGACATGGATGCAGATACAGAAAATCTGGAAGGTGAGGCTTCAGATTCAGAAGCCTCTCTCTGGTCCACTTCCAAAGATCCTTGGAACAAGGATGCTGACTCTTGGCACACGACCAAACCCGAGACATCTGTAATTAATTCTTAACTAATTTATTTTAAAATGCATTGGTTTACGGCCTCATGTTTTACTTTAGCTTTTAAACTTTCCTCATGCATTATGGATACCATAATCCAATGGAATTGTTGAGGTCTGAAGTCAAACTTTGACGAACTTTCCCTTTTAATCAATGATAACAAACCAGTTGCTGTTTGTTTGCAAGAAACCTTCCTTAAACGGGAGGATGATATCTCTATCAAATATCATTCTACTTACAACAAGATCTTTACCGAAAGCGAAAAAGCCAGAGGTGGTGTTTCCATTATTGAAAACAACAACATTCCTCACAAAGTTATGTCTTTAAATACAAACTTGCAAGCTGTTGCTGTCAGGTTATCTTTACACAGTGCTGTTACACTGTGTTCTTTATATCTCCCCCCAACCACACCTATCAATGAGACCAATCTGAATGATCTCATTTCACAATTGCCATCCCCCTATGTTCTTGCTGGGGACTTTAATGGTCACAATGTTATGTGGGGTTGCAATGACACCAACCAGAGAGGTCTACAGGTGGAGAACTTCATTTCGAACAACTCTTTGTCTTTCATGAATGATAACAAGTCCAAAACCTACTTGCATCCGGCAACTGGATCTTACTCTTCCATTGATTTAACATTATGCAGCCCAGTCTTACTTCCCAATTTTACTTGGAAAGTGACTGAGGATTTGTGTGGAAGTGATCACTTCCCCATTATCTTTTCATCTACACAACCGTCCAGCAGTGTACGACCGCAGAAATGGAAGCTTTCCAAAGCCAATTGGAATAAATTTGAAACCCTATGTGAACAGACCATTACACATAATAAATTTGAAGATTGTGATGATCCTTCAAAACTTTTCACTTCCCTATTAATTGATGCAGCTAAACAGTCCGTCCCTCAGACCTCGACAAACACAAAACGTCCTGACAAGCCTTGGTACAATGATGATTGTAAACAGGCTGTCAGAGACAGAAAACAGGCCCTTAGAAAATTTAACCTCAGGCCTACTAAAGAAAATCTTAACTTATTCCGTATTTCCAGGGCAAAAGCCCGTCGTACCATTAGAGAAAATAAACGCAAGGCCTGGAGACAATATGTCTCTAAGTTGAATAGTAGAACTACTACTAAAAAAACGTGGGATATGATCAGAAAGATCAATGGCAAAGGTCTGTCCCCTCTTAGTCACCTTGAAGTTAACAATACTTCATTGGAATCTCCCCAGGATATAGCTGATGCTCTTGCTGACACCTTTTGCAAAAAGTCTCCCTCTACAAAATATTCAGAAAAGTTTCAGAGGAATAAAGCTAGAGAAGAAAAGAAAAAGCTTAATTTCAAGTCTTCTAATTCAGAGCATTAAAATAAACTCTTCACCTTTAAAGAATTAAAATCTGCTCTGAATAAAGCTTACGATTCTTCTCCTGGCCCAGATAAAGTTCATTACCAGTTTTTAAAACACTTACCTTTTACTTCTGTCTCTGTTTTACTTGATATTTTTAATGATATCTGGCAGTTAGGTGATTTTCCTGCATCCTGGCGGGAGGCACTAGTCATTCCTGTCCTAAAACCTGGCAAAGATGGTAGTGACCCGGGAACTATCGGCCAATAGCCCTTATTAGTTGTCTCTGCAAGACCCTAGAACGTATGGTCAACGAAAGGCTTGTCTGGTTTTTAGAAAAAAAAACACCTCATTGTCGATGTACAGAGTGGATTTCGTCGCCAGCGTGGCACCATAGATCATCTTGTCCGCTTTGAAACCTTTGTCAGAGAAGCCTTTATTAATAGACAGCATGCACTATCTGTCTTTTTTTACCTTGAAAGCGCTTACGATACAACTTGGAAATACGGAATTCTGAAAGACTTGCATGACTTTGGTCTTCGAGGCCGTCTTCCCTTTTTTATTTCAGCCTTCTTGGATGAACGTCTTTTCTGCGTTCGAGTTGGTAATACTGTCTCGGGAGCCCGTGAACAGGAGATGGGTGTACCCCAAGGATATTTTCTCTCTGTTACACTTTTCAGTGTAAAGATAAACAGTATAGTTAAAGCTATCTGTCCTGGTGTAGACTGTTCACTCTATGTTGATGACTTCGTCATATGCTTCAGATCTCGAAATATGAATATTATTGAGAGACAACTTCAGCAATGTCTCAACAAATTGCAAACATGGTCTGATGAAAATGGCTTCAAATTTTCAAAGTCCAGAACTAAGTGCATGCACCTCTGTAATGTACGAGGTGTTCATCCAGATCCTGAACTTTATATGGACAAAACTAAAATTGAAGTCGTTTCCGAGTTTAAATTTCTTGGAGTCATCTTTGACAGAAAGCTTTCCTTCCTTCCTCACATCACTGCACTTAAAAAGAAGTGCAAGAAGGCTCTTAATCTTCTTAAGGTTGTGGCTCATTCTGAATGGGGAGCAGACCGTAAAGTCCTCTTGCGGCTTTATCGGTCTTTAGTTCGCTCCAAGTTGGACTATGGATCTGTTGTATACGGATCAGCCCGTAAATCCTATCTGAAAATTCTCGATTCTATACACCACGAAGGTCTGCGTCTTGTGCTTGGAGCTTTCAGAACTTCTCCCGTCAATAGTCTCTATGTTGAGGCTAATGAACCTTCCCTTTCTTACAGGAGAGAAAAACTCTCACTTCAATATATTTTAAAACTTAAGTCGAATCGTTTTAATCCAACTCATAACGTTTTCTTTAAACCTGAATATAAACGTCTCTTTGAAAGGAAACCAAATGTTATTCCTCCATTTGGTATCCGCATGGAGCCCATTGTAGATAACCTTGGCATAGACACCGAGTCCATTGCAGACTATAAAATCTCTGAATATTCATCCATGGACACTAAACAGTGCAGAATTCAGATTTGACCTTGCATCTGACAAACAGTCTGTCACGGATAGAACTGTATTTCATGCTAGATACAACGAGATAAAGGAGCATTATTTTTCCTTCAAACCCATCTATACAGATGGATCTAAAGAAGGCAATTCTGTTGCAGCTGCCGCTGTTTATGGACAAAGGAGCTTAAAATGCCGCCTTCCAAACTACTCTTCTATCTTCTCTGCTGAAATTAAAGCAGTAGATCTTGCCCTTAATCTAGCTGAAAGTTCTAATTCCAACCGTTTTATTATCTTTTCAGACGCCTTGTCAACATTACAGGCCCTTTCAAATCAACGACTTGAGAATCCTGTAATCTGCAGTATACTTGAAAGGATCTCACAAATTTCTTCTAGTAATAGATTGGTGTTCTGCTGGCTTCCAAGTCATGTAGGCATCAAAGGCAATGAAAATGCCGATAGGTCTGCCAAATCTGCACTTAACCTTCCTATTTCAGATTTTAAAGTTCCACACACTGATTTTAAATCCTCCGTTTTATCACATATCCAATCTTCTTGGCAATCCCAGTGGGATGCTGATATTTTCAATAAACTGCATTCAGTTAAACCATCCTTTGGTGAATGGTATCCCGTTTACAGATCCGTTCGTCGAGAAGAAGTGATAATTGCACGACTTCGAATTGGCCATTCACGCATCACACATTCCTAGCTCTTGAGAAGAGATGATGCCCCTGAATGTATACCATGCAATGCAACCTTTTCTGTAAAACATATCCTACTAGATTGCATTGACTTTCAGCCAGTTCGTGTAAAATATTTCAACGTCGATAGTTTGAAAAATCTTTTTGATTCTGTCAGCGTTGAATCTATTATCGCTTTCATAAAAGAGATTGGCATTTACAATAAACTGTGATATTTACTCTTGAGTTTCTTACCCATCTTTTTACAACATTCTTTACTTCATTAATATTCAGTTTGCATCTCCTTAATGGGAGGATTGGCTCTCTTGGAGACATCTTATCTCATTGGAGACAGGACTTCTTTAATGGAAGTATTTGATCCCATTGGAGGTTCCAATCTTTACCAGTTTTAATTTCATTTCCAAGGAAAAACAATATTATCAGTCTTACCTTTGAACCTAAAGCTTTGGAATAGGCAGGGACGCCCAGCCACTCAATATCATATTTTATGCACATTATAAATGACACATATTTCTTTTTCATTTAAAAAACTTCTTTTTATCAAACCAGCATTGAGTTTAAACCTTTTTATCACATTCTTAAATCTTATCATTTAAAACTTTTGAGTATATAGGGATTGCCCTGTAACTCGATAATGCCCTTTATGCATTCTTCTTAATTCAGTTCTTATTTAAAACATTTGAGTATATAGGGATTGCCCTGTAACCCGATGATGCTCTTTATGCATTAAAATTTCTTAATTCAATTCTTTTATCGTCATTTAAACTTTATTCAGTTTAAACAACTCCACGTTTATTATCTTTTAACATAGATATGCGCGCTAAATGATCAAAGCTGTCGATGCGCCATAAAACAACATTCATTCATTCATTTCCATATAGAGCAAGCAGCCCCCATTCACCAGAACTATGTTTCTTGACTTATCAAAATTTAGTGAACAACTTTTAAAAAAGGTCAACCAAGGAACATCTCTGAGAAATTATTTCAAAATCTGACCGGCCGTTCAAGAGAAGAAAAATTTTAAAGAACTTCTTCATTTTCTTATGGTGCAAGTAGCCCCCATTCACCAGAGCCATGTTTCTTGACAGATCAAAATTTGGCGAATAATTTTTGAAAACGGTCACCCAAAGAATATCTTTGTGAAATTATTTCAAAACCTGACTGGCTGTTCCAGAGAAAAAAGAATTTTTAAGAATTTCTTCATTTCCCTATAGTGCAAGTAGCCCCCATTCACCAGAGCCATGTCTCTTGACGAATAAAAAAAATCGCGAGTATTTTTTTTAAAAAGGGTCACCCAACGAACATCTCTGTGAAATTATTTTAAAATCTGACCAGCAGTTTCAAGAAGATTTTAATAGAATTTCTTTAAAAGAATCCATTTGGTTGTCATGGCAACCAGAGTTTTTAACGGCATCAAATTCTGCGAACAGTTATTAAAGAGGACCTCCCAAGAAACAATCCAGCCTCGTTTGGTCCAAATTGGCCCAGCGGTTTAGGAGGAGATGATGTTTAAAGTTGTCTACCCTTGTAAGATGGAGCACATGATTTTTTAGCTAACGTGGCAGTAATTTTTAAAAACGAAATGGGAGTAGATTTGTGTATCTATAGACTGCGTATTGGTGTTTTTTCAATGACAAATAAGTGTAAGAGTGTATTTCATGGACTATGTATGTCTAGGAAAACTGTAAGTACGACTTTGAAACTGGCCATCCTGTTGTCCGTGCTACTGACCTTTGGTGGGGATGTTGAGAGAAACCCGGGCCCGGATAGACTATCCGCTTTCTCAAGTTCGGTTGGTAACCGAAAAGCCAATGAAAGAAAGCCACTCCCTTTCTCTAGCAGTAACCAGGTCCGAGGGTGCTAGTGGTGTGACATGTATGCGGAAAAATGTTAATAAGCAGGGCACTCTTACGTATGCAGAAATGTCTGATTCTCCGACCAACACTTCACATAATACCCAAGACATAACAAGTCGGTCTAGGGCACCGAGACTCCAAGCCCGAGTAGAAGATGTCCAGTATTACCACAACTATTTGAAGTTTAATCGTCAAAGTGTCCGATGTTGTTAGCACCTGTGAATCACTAAAAGAGGATAATGAAAAACTATCTAAAAGTAACTCCCTGCTACAGAACAAAGTGAATCAATTAGAATATGTAATTGATAACCTAGAAAACCAGTCCCGACGTTCAAGTTTAATTTTCGATGGACTAGAGGGATCAGCCGACGAGACGTGGAGTACTAGTTAGGACAAAATTCGTGATGTATTGAGACATGATTTACACTTATCCGATGCAAAAGAAATAGGAATTGAAAGAGCTCATTGCCTGAGGCGTAAAGTAAACCGTAGCTGTCTAAGATCAACAGAGCTTTCCGCAAAAGCGGGGGAATCTCCGTCTTCATAAAGGGCGATGTATTCAGGGAAATCTTCAGATATCGAATACACGAGAAGTTCTCCAAATGCATAGCCTTTCTGTTAAAAGATAATATTTACGCGACATTCCACAGGCACTCGATTATGGTATTTGTGTATATATCACCAGAAAGGTCTGTTATTTACGACCCTGATCAACCAAATGGTATTGAAAATCTTTGTAATCATTTACTATTGTTAAGAGAAGAATACCCTGACTGCCTATTTTACATAGCAGGTGATTTTAACGCCCGCACCAAAGATTTTCTAGATTACATTCCTGGCGACTCGTTAGACTTTATATTTGGTGATAACCCTTTTCTCAGTTTTTCATTTGCTAGGAAAAATAGAGACACAAAGTATAACGAATTTAGAAAGACACTTGTTGAAATGTGTTATACTCTTACTATTCACATTTTGAATGGTCGATTGTTTCAAGACAGAGAGGGCAATATTACATGTATTTCCGGTAACGGAGCTTCAGCGGTAGACTACAGTATTGCATCCACTGACTTATTTCCTTTTGTGACAGATTTTGAAATCCTGACAGGAGACGAATCTGACCATTTCCCTATTAAGTGCTCGCGAGGGTTACAGGTCAAGCACCATCCAGGTACTAAGATGATGGCTCAAAATTTAAATGGGTCGCAAGAAACTTTTCATAAGTTAGATAAATATTATTGGAAAGAAGAAAAAAACGGATGTATTTGTCTCTACATTTACACTCAAATGTAACTTAATTTATGATAAATAATTGCAAATGATTAACCTAGATACAGCCGCTACGATCTCTAAATTTAATCATTTATACACATCAACAGGTGAGGATTTAGGTCTACAATCAACAGTTCAACAAACTAAACCAAACACACCATATAAACAACCAGAATGGTGGGATCAGGAACTACAGGGGCTAAAATGTAGAAAGTACCTAGTTCTAAAAACGTTTAGAAAGATTAATTCACCAGATAGTTTGAAAATTTACAAAGAGCAAAAACAGATTTTTAAACATACGTGTTGGAAGAAGAAAAACACTTTCAGACATAATAACAAAATGGATCTAATAAACGCAAGAAAAAATCCTCGCACTTTCTGGAAATTGCTTAAATCAAATAATATAAATTCAAGTAATAATAATATTTCAGGGGCACAATGGGTTAATCATTTACAGAATCTTTTAAAAGGTGAGGACAATTTTAATTATAGTGTACAAGAGCTAAATATTAATCCATGCAATGAATCTTCGTGTGGTATTCTGAACTCCGAGATTTCAGAACAAGAGATTAAGGAAGCTATCTCAAAAATCAACAAAAATGAAGCCCCAGGACCAGATGGAATTATTAGTAATTTTATTGTCCTAACAAAACGTACAGTGACTCCTATACTTACAAGGCTTTTTAATCGCATTTTGACAACAGGCACAATTCCTTACCAATGGACAGAAAGCATTATCTGTCCACTACATAAAACAGGAGATATCAATGATCCAAATAATTACAGAGGGATTTCTCTCATCGATGTGATGTATAAAGTATTTTCTTCAATCCTGAACACACGACTGTGCAACTGGGCACTTATTAATAGTCAAAAAGATGAATCACAGGCAGGCTTTGGAAAAAAAAATATCCAGCAGTTGATAATACGTTCAAAATGCATGCACTTATTCAAAAGTATCGATCGAAACAAGAGGGTCATTGGCCCTGGAACGCTCACCTTAGACTATAGCTTATGAGTGAAATTCAATTCTTTGAGCAACTTTGGTTAAGCTTCACCCAAGGAATATCCCTGCCAAGTTTCATCAATATTGGCCCAGTGGGTTAGGAAAAGAAGATGTTTAAAGAAATTTTTGACGGGCGACCTACGCCGGACACCTTCCCGCTTAAAAGAAAAAGAAATTTAAAATTTTCCTTCTTTGTTCCTATGTTCCAACCTGTGACCTCCGGGGCATGGCCAGTTTTGACGCTATGGATATTATATGACCAAACTTGGTAGAGGTCCACTAGAAGTTTCTTCATACCAAATATCGAAATATCAAAGCTCTGCACCTTCAAGTTTCAGAGAGGATTTTTTAAAGTTTTCCTTCTTTGTTGCTATGTTCGAACCTGTGACCCCCCGGGGCAGGGCCAGTTTTGACCCAAAGGGCAAAATATGAACAAACTTGGTGGAGGTCTACTAGGAATTGCTACATGCAAAATATCATAGCTCTATGCCCTCTAGTTTTAGAGAAGAAGAATTTTAAACTTTTCTTTCTTTGTTCCTATGTTCGAACTTGTGACCCCGGGCAGGGCCAGTTTTGACCCCACGGGCATGGTTTAAAGAAACTTGGTAGAGATCCACTAGGAGATGCCACAAACCAAATATCAAAGCTCTACGCCATCTAGTTTCAGAGGGAAAATATTTTAAAGTTTTCATTCTTTGTTCCAATGCTCAAACTAGTGACCCCCGGGGTGGGACCAGTTTTGACCCCAGGGACATCATTTGAATAAACCTTGTAGAGGTCTACTAGTTGATGCTACAGACCAAATATCAAAGCTCTACGCTTTCTAGTTTCTGAGGAAAAGAATTTTAAAGTTTTCCTTTTTTGTTCCTATGCTCAAATTTGTGACCCCCGGGGTGGGGCCAGTTTTGACCCCAGGGACATAATTTGAACGAACTTGGTAGAGGTCTACTAGGAGATGCCACATACAAAATATCAAAGCTTTACGCCTTCAAATTCCAGAGGAGAAGACTGTTAAAGTATTCCTTCTTTGTTCTTTTGCTCAAACTTGTGAACCCCGGGGTGGGGCCAGTTTTGACCTTAGGGGCAGAATTTGAACAAACTTGGAAGAGGTCTATTAGGAGATGCCACATACCAAATATCAAATCTCTACGCCTTCAAGTTTCAGAGGAGAAGATTTTTAAAGTTTTCCTTCTTTGTTCCTATGCTCAAACTAGTGACCCCTGGGTTGGGGCAAGTTTTGACCCCAGGGATATAATTTGAACAAACTTGGTAGAGGTCCACTAGGAGATGCTATATAATCAAAGCGCCTTCAAGTTTCAGAGGAGAAGATTTTTAAAGTTTCCCTTCTTTGTTCCTATGCTCAAACTCGTTATCCCCCGGGGCGGGGCCAGTTTTGACCCTAGAGGCATAATTTGAATAAACTTGGTAGAGGTCTATTAGGAGATGCCACATACCAAATATCAAAGCTCTACGCCTTCTAGTTTCAGAGAAGAAGATTTTCAAAGATTTCGTTTTTTCTTTTTCTTTTTCTTTTTTGTTGCCATGGCAAGCAGAGTTATGGGTGGAATTCAATTCCTTGAACATTGTGGTAGAGCTTCACCCAAGGACCATTCCTGCCAAGTTGCATGAAGACTGGCCTAGTGGTTAAGGAGGAAAAGATGTTTAAAGAAATTGACGACTGACGACGGATATAGGGCGATCACAATAGCTCACCTTTAGCACTTTGTGCTAAGGTGAGCTAAAAAAGGGGCCGTATTGAATGAATGAATGAATGAATGTTGTTTTATGGCGCATCGACAATTTTGGTCATTTAGCGCGCATATCTGTGTTCAAAGATGATGAAAGTGGATTTGTTTAAATCGAATAAAGTTTGAATACACTAATGATAATAAAAGAATTGATTTAAGAAGTATTATGTGTGATATATTCATATGTATAAAGGACATTATAGTGTTACAGGGCAATCCCTATATACTCAAAGTTATCAATGTTAAGAATGTGATAAAAAGGTTTGAAGTAAATGTTGGATTGATAAAAAAGTCCTTAAATGAAGAAGAAATATGTGTTATTTTTAATGTGCATGAAATATGTTATCGAGTGGCGGGGCGTCCCTGCCTACTCCAAAGTTTTTCATTAAAAGGTAAGACTGATAATATTGCTTTTCTTTGGAAATGAGGTTAAAATTGGTAAAGATTGGAGCCTCCAATGGGATCAAATACTCCCATTAAAGAGGTCCTGTCTCCAATGAGATAAGATGCAAAAAGGGGGCGTCTTTACATAATATTCATTTATTACGAAAAGGTATTTGAGAATGTCTCCCATAAAGTTTTGTTCGAAACCCTTTCAAGGAAGGGTGTGTGCTGCAACTTTTTGAAAATTCTATTAAACATATACAAGAGAAATAACTCCTGTGTAAAAGTGAACAGTTAACCCCCCTACACACAGAGCTGCGACTTTAGTACGATCATCCCGATCAAGCCACGATCTGAAAAAGTATTGGATCTGGGCGGATCGGGGCCGATCGGCGTCTAAATCGAGCAATTTGGCAAATTATGGTCTTCATTACGACCGTACTAATATGCTCCCACGTCCAACGCGCTGCTGACACGCTTCTACCTCGAAGCTACGCATACTATTGCCGACCAGCGGCCGCATTTACTGCGTTTATACTACGCTTCCGCTACGACATTCAAGATCATACTACGACACTATGCAGACCTAGAAGACTATATGACGATATCGCTACGGTGGTGCCGATCATATCACGCTTGTAGTACGCTTCTAGTTCGATTTTAGCGATGATGTATATACATATTGGGTTTCAAACATTATTTTTCACTTCTTTCCAAACAATAGCGGGATCATCAGGCTGAGGAGTTTCCGTGGACGGAAGGGCACCAGCTTCAATGGCCGAAGGCTCGTATAGTACTTTTTCGGCCTCAGGATTTTCTGCTGCAGGATGTTGAAGATCTTGAGTCACAGAGCTTGCAACCACAGATTTTTCACGGCCTTTACCACGAGGTTTACGGGGTATTTTCAATTTTTGCAACTGTAACAAGATGTGCAAAGTTCGAAGTCTCAACTGCAAATGATCGTGAAGTATAGTGCAGCTCTGTATATGTAATTAACAGATGATGATTGGTCAAATGTTGGCGCTATAAAAACAAACTGCTGCCTGATAGGTTGTAGTATGATCGACGTAATGTCATGGTAGATCTTCGTAGGATCGTCAGGAACGTAGACAGATCGTAGTGGGAACGTAGTAAGAACGTAATGGGAACGTTGTAGGAGCGTACTCGATATGTTCCCGACTGTACTACGCTTTTATTGTGCTTTTACTACGATCATAAAGATCTCTCTACGATGCTTCCACGCTGCTTGTACGATTACGGCGTTTCTACTTTGCTATTTTTACGACTTTTCCCCGATTCTTGTTGGCCACGATCCAGCTACACTTGTTTTAAACATGTTCAAAATAAGCGTGGCGAGAGCGTATAGCTTCCCGATTATGAAGACCCTACCGCGATCATACTGCGCTTATGAAGACTTCACTACGTTTCTCCTGCGATTTTTCACGATCGGCCACGTTTTTGGCCACGCTTTGATCGTAGTAGAAGCGCGTCTATGTGTGAATGGGGGGGGGGGGGGGTAGGGACGAGTTCTTTCCCTTGTTCGAAAGGTACCCGACAAAGGCGATTTAAATTCACCGATAATATTCGACCTTTTTATAAACGATATTTGTACCTATTTAAGGAAAGAATGTAATTCTGGCATCTTTGTAACTGAAAATATTCCCAAAATAATTTCTCTAATGTTTGCGGATGATGTAGCAAGTCCAGCCGACACGGTCGTGCAGTTGCAGCGACAAATAAACTCTGTACAAAAATTCTCGAACGAGATAGGCATAAAAATTAACCGTAGCAAAACCCAGGTTGTGGTATTTAGAAATGGAGGCCAATTGAGAAAAAACGAGAAATGGTATTTTCATGACAAACCAATAACCATATCGCCTTGTAACAAATACATGGATCTGGTATTCACACATAAATTCAAGTGGTCTAGAGCTCTATTTGCCCAAGCAGCGCAAGCTAAAAAGCCACTGAATTGTATCGACGCTCATCATAATCGATTCGGATCTATGCATTAAAATGATTTTTTCAAAATTTTTGATACTATAGTAAAACCAATCCTATGCTATGGGGCAGAACTGTGGGGGTTCAGGTATAGGGATACCGTTGAAAAAAATCCAAATCTCAGCCTGTAAACAATTTTTGGGTGTAACTATAAGAACAAGTAACCAGATGGTGTTAGGCGAATGTGGCAGATTTCCCCTTTGTCTTGAATATTATGTAAAATTTATAAAGTACTGGTGTAGAATAATACAAATGCCAGGCCATAGATATCCTAAACAGTGTTACTTGATGTTAGAAAGACTTGATGACGATAATAGACACACATATGCATCAGAAGTCCAAAACTTATTATTCAGTTATGGATACGGACATGTCTCGATATAGGAGATATAAATTTATTTGTTCTAAGTTTTAAACAAAGGCTTAGGGATTCTCTACAACAAAAATAGCATAATTCTCTAAGTAATTCGGGGAAAGGGCAGTTTTACACGCAGTTTAAAACACTTTTAAATGTAGAATTTTACTTATCTTTTGATCTGCCATTCTATTTAAGGAAAGCATTAGCAAAATTTCGTTGCTCGGATCACAATTTAAATATCGAAGTAGAAAGACACTATAATGCTCCGAGAGAGGAAAGGCTTTGTACTTACTGTCTAGAGACATATGGAGCCGAAGCTATTGAAGACGAATACCATGTATTTTTCCTCTGCCAGCGATACGAATTTTATAGGAATATATATATATATATATTATATATAAATGAGAAATATAATATGCTTCAACAGTTGAAGTAATAATTTTACCCGAGCGCTTGTCTTAAAGGAAATTCGTTGATGTTCTTTACTATTTTTCACCACTTTATATATATATATATATATATATATATATATATATATATATATATATATATATATATATATATATATATATATGCGAGCCTAGGAATAAAACATACGATTCATTCTTTAGATTTATTTCAAATCCTTATCAACTCAGTCTCCTTAATATTTCAAAATTCATACACAAAATTCTACAAATTAGGAACGAAAGCACTTAACACATCCTTTATTTACATGGTCTAGCACTGTACACTCACAAAAGAGACTGGAATGTAACAAGCTGATAGTACCGAACATTGCGTGAGGTGGAGGAAATGCACGCTAAGAGCATTTTCTCCTTCTCAATCAATGTCAAACACCACCCATGGACGTGTTGAATTTTAGACAAGGCTAAAACTTTCACATCTGACAAGTGTTGAACTTAAAGTTTAATTATTGTAAATTTATATATTTTTCTGTATCAGATATTATGTCGCATAAAGGTTTGGTCTATGGGCCGATGGCCTATAACTAAGAATAGAAATATTTAACGTAATAAGTTGATAGCACCCGAGCATTGATTGAAATCGAGGAACTGCATCCTATAAGTTTTTTCTCATTTTCAGTCAATGTCAACTTCTGCATGCAGATATTTTGAATTTGGACTAGTCTAGAACATTCACATTTGGTAAAAAAAAAATAATTATCGTGAACTTACGTATTTTCTAAGTGTATGTCTTGGAATAACGATCTGGAATGCAACACATTTTTAACATCCGCACATTGTGTGAAATGGAGGAAATGCACATTAAGTGCATCTTCTCCTTTTCAACCAATGTCAACTTTTGACCGTAGATATTTTGTATATGGATAAGGCAAAAAAACAATATATTTTTTTAGCTCTGGTAAAGCATTAAAAGTTCAACTATTCTAAACTTAAGCCCTTTTCTTTTTAGATAGCATAATAGAATTCATGGTGGTCTTTGTTTTAGAATAGCCATCTAGATCGTAATGAGTTGAAAGCACCTGAGCATTGCGTGAAACGGAGAGCGTGCACAATAAGAGCATTTTCTCCTTTTCAATCAATGTCAAACACCAACCGCAGACGCTTTTGAATTTGGGCAAGGCTAAAATTCTCAAATCAGATAAGTTTAGAGGGTCTTATCAGTGTGAACTTATGCATTTTCTTCTGTAATATAGTATTTTGAAAAAAATGTTTGAATCATGGGCCGGTGGCCTATATGTAAGAATAGCTATTTTCAATGTAACAAGTTGATAAAACCTGAACATTGCATGAAATGGAAGAAACTTGCGTTATGAGTGTTTTTTTCGTTTTCAATCAATGCCAGCCGCCGAGTGTATCGAATCGGGACTAGACTAGAATTGATGGTAGGTGTTAGTGATATAAAATGTTTGAACTAAAGGCCGACAGCCTTTATTTTAATATTTTAGTATAATAATTTTCAATGTAATAAGTAATTATAAGTTGAACATTGCGGTAACCCTTTACCACATAATCCCAACTTGTAATGACCTTCCTTGAGGAAGAAGGCTCTGGACAGCATTGTGGGCAAATTGTGATTACCAGCGTTTTCTCCTATTCTCACAATGTTTTCTCTCCTTCCAGGGACTAACCTCATCATCTGAGTCATGTTAAAATTGTCATCTGCATGCGCTTTCAGTTTGAACATACTCGAAATGTTGTCGTTTGGTAAAGGGTTAACCATTACCACACAATACCTACTTTTGACGACCCTGAGAAAGAAACCTTTAGAGGGCATTGTGGGAAAGGGAGAAAATGCTGGTAACCAGCGTCTTCTTCTTTCCTACAATGTTTTCTACCATTCATAAAACAAGTTTCCAATTTTCAGTCACTTATTTTATCGTCTGCAAATGCTTTTGATTTGGACAAGCCTAGTGCGTTGTCGTTTAGTAATGAGTTAAATGGAGGAAATGTACGCTGATGGCATTTTCTCCGTTTCGGGCAGTGTCGACTGCAGATGTTTTACTTTTGGACAAGGCTAAAATCTGGTAAAGTACAAAAACGAAAACAGTTTAATAATTGTGAATTTAAGTATCTCGTAGATGTAATAGATTAGATCTGGTGAGGGAATGCATGGTAAAATTGTTAATATATCATGGGCTGTTGGCCTATATATTTGAATAAAATATTTCAACTTGAATTTGAATTTGAATTGTTGACGACGCACGACAGACGACGCACGACAGACACCGGGTGATCCTAAAAAGCTCCCCTCGAGCACGTTGTGCTCAGGTGAGCTAAAGAAGAGGGCCAAGATGGCCCTGGATCGCTCACCGTAATTTCTTAGAGAACCATTACCAATTCTTTGAAAGTCTAATCAGCCATTTCTGAGAAGAAGAATTTTTAAGAAGTTCTTCATGTCTGTATAGTGTAAATAGCCCACAGCCATCAGAGCTATGTTTCTTGATGGATCAAATTTCTAGAGCAATTTTGAAAAGGATCAGCCAAGAAACATTTCTGTGAAATTATTCAAAATCAGAACAGCTTTTTCAGAGAAAAACAATTTCTTCATGGCCACATAGTGCAAGTAGTCCCCATTCACCAGAGCCCTGTTTCTAGAGAAATCAGCATTTTGTGGACAATTTTTTTAAAGGGTTACCAGTGGAACATTTCTGTGAAATTATTTCAAAATGTGATCAGCCGTTTCAGAGAAGAAGAATTTTAAAAAACTTCTTCCCGGCCATTTAGTGCAAGAAGCCCCCATTCACCAGAGCCATGTTTCTAGACGGATCAAAATTTCGCGAACAATTTTTGGAAAGGGTCACCCAAGGAACACCTGTGCGAAATTATTTCAAAATCTGACCAGCGCTTTTAGAGAAGAAGAATCTTTAAGAATTCCCTCATTTTTATATAGTGCAAGTAGACCCCATTCACCAGAGCCACATTTTTTGACGGATCAAAATTTCATGAACAATTTTTTAAAAGGGTCACCCAAGGAACATATAAAATTATGTGAAATTATTTCAAAATCTGACCTGCGGTTTCAGAGGAGAAGATTTTCAAAGAATTTCATAGAATATTCCATTTGGTTGCCACGGCAAACAGAGTTTTTGATGGAATCAAATTCTGTGAACAATTTCTATAGAGGACCTCCCAAGGAACATTCCAGTCAAGTTTAGTCCAAATTGGCTAAGCGGTTTAGGAGGAGTTGATGTTTAAAGAATTGTTGACGACGCACGACGCACAACGGACGACGGACACCGGGTGATCCTAAAAGCTCTCCTTGAGCACGTTGTGCTCAGGTGAGCTAAAAAGCTGAAAAGATGGTCTGAAGAAAACTCTGATCGGACAATGTCAAAAGAAACATTGTGTTGTGTCGGGTTTCTGTGTTTTTTTTAACATCAAGCACTTTATCATTGTGTAAATTTTATGGATAGTTTTTTTTGGCATGATTTGACAATAGTTTACAAATAAGGGCAGCAAGTAATCTTCAAATCCCATCATTTTACAAATTAGGCAGATAAATGATTTTTTTTCTAATGTTTTTTCTTCTTTTGAGAGGTATAACCAAAACTGGTTAAGCGAATTTCAATTCTATAATGTGATTTACGCAACAATTTGCGTGAGTGGGAACAATGTCTATTCCTTTTTCTATGATCAGTGACTATCACTCTGGTTGAAAAATGACTGTTTGTTTGCTTATAATATTCTTGTTTATATTGTATGTTTTCTTATCAAAATCATGCAATGAATGAATGAATGTTGTTTTATGGCGCATCGACAGCTTTGGTCATTTAGCGCGCATATCTATGTTAAAAGATAATAAACGTGAAGTTGTTTAAACTGAATAAAGTTTGAATGACAATAAAAGAATTGAATTAAGAAAATTTAATGCATAAAGGGCATCATCGAGTTACAGGGCAATCCCTATATACTCAAATGTTTTAAATGATAAGAACTGAATTAAGAAAAATGCATAAAGGGCATTATCGAGTTACAGGGCAATCCCTATATACTCAAAAGTTTTAAATGATAAGATTTAAGAATGTGATAAAAAGGTTTAAACTCAATGCTGGTTTGATAAAAAAGAAGTTTTTTAAACGAAACAGAAATATATGTCATTTATAATGTGCATAAAATATGATATTGAGTGGCTGGGCGTCCCTGCCTACTCCAAAGCTTTAGGTTAAAAGGTAAGACTGATAATATTGTTTTTCCTTGGAAATGAGGTTAAAACTGGTAAAGATTGGAGCCTCCAATGGGATCAAATACTCCCATTAAAGAGGTCCTGTCTCCAATGAGATAAGATGCCAAAATCATACAATAAACAGTTTCATTATGCAAGAGGACCATGATCGCTCATCTGAGTATTAAGCAGTAAAAGTCTAAAACAAAGATAAATACCAAATATTCAGGTTCAAGGCCAAATGAAAATGAAATAAGAGTAGCAAATTGTCGCAATTTGACTTGAGACTTATTAGTTCCATTCCTGACAAGAAAGAAATAAAGTAAAAATGAAGATCGAAGTGAATTTACTCAAAATCTGCGCTAGGTAGAGTTATTGTTCTTGCACACTGTACTGCATAATATTGCAACAAACATGCACACCAAGTTTGAAGTCATTCTGACTTGAGATGGCAAAGTTATATTCAGGACAAGCACTAAATGCTGTAAATTTGACATTCAGAGGGAAATAACTCAAAGACAGCATGAGGCAGAATTACAATTCTTCAGAACTGCAATTCCAAATATTGCAACAAATAAGCATACCAAGTTTCAAGTCATTCCTACTTAAGATCACAAAGTTTTGCTCTGGACAAGCAAGAAATGCTATAAAAAAAAAAGGTCAAAGGGGAAATGATTCAAAGTTCATGATAGGAAGAGTTATGTTTCTTATGTACTGCACTCCTTAATTTTCCAACAATCATGCATATCAAATTTAAGATGTTCAGGCTGGAGATGACTAAGTTATATTCCAGATGAGTAGAAAATGCTGTAAAAATGACAATTAAAGGGAAATAATTCATAGACAGTATAAGGTAGAGTTATGGTTCTTTCACATGGCACTCTGTATTATTGCAACAAACACAAATGCCATGTTTCAAGTCAATCAGACTGGATATGACAAAGTTATGCTCAGGACTAAGAACTTTTCTAAAGACCTTTCTAATTCAAGGACAAATAACTCCAGTTGTTCTGGTCCGATTAAGTCCATAATCGAACTCATCCGAGATCTTATGGTCATATATATTTTGACTAAGTTTGGTGCTGACTGGTTAATAATTTTAGATGCTAGAGTGCACGCAAAGTCAAATATAGCAATTTTTTAATTCAAGGGCAAATAACTCCAGTTGTTCTGGCCAGATTAAATCCATCCAAGATTTTATAGTAATTTATATTTTGATCAAGTTTGGTGCTGATTGGTAAATAACTGTAGATGCTAGAGTGTAGACAAAGTGAAATATAGCATTTTTTCTAATTCAAGGGCAAATAACTCTATTTGTAATGGTCCAAATAGACCCATAATCAAAGTCCTCCGAGGCCTTATGGCCATATATACTTTGACCAAGTTTGGTACAGATTGGTGGATATTTGTAGATACTAGAGTGTAAACAAAGAAATGTGAACGGACGGACGAATGACGGTCGGATGCCGACAGACGGTGAGTGATCACAATGGCTCACTCTGAGCTAAAAAGTATCATTATAAAAAGCTTAGAGATTTTTAACTCTTCACCCCTTTACCACAAATTTCCTCATATTAATGACCCTCGGAAACATGTTTCAAAGACTTGCTAGTGAAGGAGAAATTATTGGTACCAATATGTTGTCCTCTTTCCACAATTCTTTCACAAACAAACTGCATTTTTTAAGTTACATTTATGCTGGTGTCTACATACGTTTTCAACCAGGAAAAGTCCAAAATTTCATCATTTGGTGAAAACTCTTTACAAATTTTCATAATTTTTCAGTTTTGTTGCGAGTTTCAACAGCAACCAGTCTTTTAATGAATCAAATTCTTTATAGGAATTTGAAGAAAACCATGGCAGGATTATACATGTTCAATTTGGTCAAAATTAAACAAATAATTTTCACAGGAGACAGTATTGAAAATAAAAAGTTAACTCAAGCACACAAATGTACAACCAGCATTTTCTCCTTTTCTCACTGTATTTTCTACAATTTAATGCCATCTTCTGGCTATGTTTAAGTTGTTGCCTGCAAATGTCTTTCATTTGGACTGATCTGAATTTTTTTCTATCAGACATAGTTTATGAAATTAAACTTGCTTTTTCATTTCCTACCTTTACATCTCTTCGCCAAGCCTCCAAATCTCTTTTCACTCATTCTTTCAGCAACCATGTCACAATTCCATCTCTCCCAGCTCTTCTTCGGTGAGATGTTTGTGGCAGGACCATCATCATTCCGACGTAACCGCTTTGGTGGAGGAAGTTCCTCTTCCTGGGAGCTGTCTATGAAACCTTTAGAATCTGGTACCAATGTTGCCATGCTGCTTTCCTTCCTGCAATAGATCATTTACCAAAATTCAGTCTTAAAGTATTATTCATTTCTGCAAGCTTTGTCTTTTTCAGTAAGAGAGAAATACCACTAACTCTTCACCAAACAACAATATTTTAGACGTCCAAATTGAAAGCATTTGCAAACGACTATTTCAATGAAGCTTATGTGGTGCAATCTTTCTTTGGTAGGGTAGAAAACATTGTAGGAAAAGGAGAAAGTGCTGGTTATTTGACTAAACTTGACAACTCGGCACGCTTCTCATTTGATCCCTGAGTCCGGGTTTTGAGACTTGGAAATTTGAAATGATCTGTCTTTGACAATGGAAAATATCTGACGCATGAAATTATCGTCTAGAGCTTCATAAAATCTAGCTTGCCCGCATCCGGCAACGAATTGGGCTAATCATGATCAGTATAAAATGCAAAGGACACGCGGATGATAATGAGGCTGTCGAGTCATTTATGACAAAGTAACAAAGGAGTTATTCCGCTTATCTAGTGTTAAGTGACAGATTTTTTAATTTATTTGCTATTTAAACTGACTTATTGCAAGTCTTTTGGTCATGGTCTTCCCCCTCAAAAGCACATCTGGGACAAACAGGTGTGCTTCTGCAGTTAGTTTCATGATGGCCGTACCGTTGGCATCTATAACAGCGCAACGGGTTGGGCACATAAACGTCGACCTTGACAGATTGAAATCCAAATTTAACTGAAGTAGGTAAAGTTGGCGTAGAGAATGTAAGGATGTAGGTATGGGTATCTCTACCAATACCATTTCTGAGAACTGAAATTCTCTTTACATCAGACACAGCCTGGCTTTTACGGTCTGTTTGATTTCCTCCATAGAGTCACAGAAGCTCAGTTGGAGGTATTCAAAGTCTTGTGAGGAAAGATTTTAACATCAAGATTGAAAAGTTTCTTAACAGATTTTGGTGATCCTAGGATTGCAGAAATGGATTTTTCAATGATGAAGGGAGAGAGTTTTGTTACAGGTTTAGAGGAGTTAATAGACTGAATAACTAAAAACCGAGCAAATGTTGAAGAGGGTCTTGAATATTCCGATTCTGAATCGGAGTCAGATAGTACACGCTTGGCCTTTTTTTGAGAAGCCATAGTTGTTGTTGAATATTCATCACCGATGCTCCCCACGCGCCTCGGAGCCCAACAAGGGGACATGATCTGGGGAAATCCAACTCAGATCATGACAAGGATACATCAGTGATATACTCGAAGTGAAAGGGCTAGACCGGACAAATGTAGGCCTGCAGAATGTCATACCAAGCATAGACTATCTTTGGGAATCTACAAGTGTCAATCAAACACCAGACCTTCACCGGATTAGCCCATGAGCCATCGCCTTCTAGGTATTGACATACATTAACTGATGACAGAGAACTGAAATGATATATCTGTGTATGTATGTGTAAAAGAAAACAGAAAAACACCCTAGGGCTCGGCATGACCAGCCGATTGATCAGAACGGGCCTTCCTGACCCCTCGTTTAGTTCAGTTCAAGGCCAAAGTGGTGTGTTGTAAAAACAGAGCTTTCAAAGGGCCATACTCTGAATCCACTCAACCGCCAGGATCCCGTCATCGAACGACACGAGTTGCAGCCTACGGCAAACAGGCAGGCACAGTGGGGGGGGGGGTCTTACCCCTGCTGTAGTGCGACAGCTGAGCTATTTCTATCCCCCCCACCCAGCTGGGGGTAATAGAACATAAAACCAATAACTTACAATCATATTTCAGCTCGTTCAGAATTGTCGTCTGCAAGTTTTTTCAGTTTCAAACTGCTTCAAAATAGTATGTTAAAAATTATTGTCAACTTACGATTTAAGGCTGTATATAAAATTGAACCACAAAACCTTATCTGGATCTCTGAACAGTTCATGTATTTGATTAATTCTTATCTTGCAATTTAATTTTCATCATAGCGAACAGAGAAATCCAAAATCACTCTATACAGCAGTAGACTCGAATCTCGATCTGCACTGTTCGCAAAGGCACTAATTTTGATAAATTAGTCTTTTATACATGTTGGGAAAAAAAACTTCAAATTGGGAAAAATAGACTGTTTTATACTCTTAGCTAGCAGGATAAGATAGAATATTATGAGAGATGAATAATAATTGATTGTTGTAAGGATAGATGAGGATGGCCACGACCTCCTCTATCCAATATACGCGGCTAATAAAGTTATTAAAAAAAAAAGGGGGGGATGGCAATTGGGAAACTAGATCATTCAGATTGGTCTCATTGATAGGTGTGCTTGGCGGGAGATATAAAGAACACAGTGTAACAGCACTGTGTATAGATAACCTGACAGCAACAGCTTGCAGGTTTGTATTTAAAGAGATAACTTTATGAGGAATGTTGTTGTTTACAATAATAGAAACACCTCCTCTGGCTTTTTCACCTTCGGTAAAAATCTTGTTGTAAACAGAATGATATTTGATAGTGATATCATCTTCCCGTTTATGGAAGGTTTCTTGTAGACAAACAGCAACTGGTTTGTGATCATTGATTAAAAGTGAAAGTTCGTCAAAGTTTGACTTCAGACCTCGACAATTCCACTGGATTATTGGTATTCATAGTGCATGAGGAAAGTATAAAGACTAAAGTAAAAAACGAGGCCGTAAACCAATGCATTTTAAAATAGACTGCTTAAGATTTAATTACAGATGTCTCGGCTTTGGATGATTGCCAAACGTCAAAGTCCTTGTTCCATAGATCTTTGGAAGTGGACCAGATAGAGGCTTCTGAATCTGAAGCCTCACCTTCCAGATTTTCAGCATCTGCATCCATGTCCTCTAGCTCCGAAAATCTGTTGGAGGTAGGGACAGGATCATTTACTTTGACTGTGATCTCACAAGATCTTAGTTATCTGTAGATTGTGGTCTGGATTTGGAAGAAGACCTTTTAGGAGGTCGGGATGTATGATTGGGATTGTTATCCTTAGATGAGACGTTAGGTTTTGTTTTAGACTCTGAAGATGGAGGTTGTGGTTTCTTAGGAGGTGGTTGTGAAGAGGTAGATGGCTTTGAAGTTTTCCGTGAAGAATTTTGTGAAGGTGTAGATGGCTTTGAAGTTTTTTGAGAAGAACTATTTTGCGAGTTTGTGGGTTTTGAGGATGCCGAAGAGGTTCTGATTGTTTTAGATGCAGATGGAGAGTCATGAATTAGTTTGGACAATGTGGATGGAGGAAGAAGTTCTTTCAGCTCAGAAGCTACATCAGGAAATTTTTGAAGTAGAACTTTCGCAAGAATTTTACAAGTGCTGCAGTCGTCCTTTTCAGTTGATGAGCCAACAACATCTGCATAACTAGGACTAGAAGAGGTTTACTTGCGTTGTTCAAATATTTTCCTTGTCTCTGGAAAGCTAACATTATTGTTATACTTAATTGAAAGAATTTCTTTTTCTTCCTTCCATACTGGTCACTCTCTTGAAAAAGTAGAGTGTGGAGATTTGCAATTTATGCAGAGTGGAGGATTTGAACAAATAGTACTGTCATGGTCAGGTCCTTGATGAGCACATTTCGAGCACGTTTCTTGTTTTGGACATTTACTGATGTGATGGCCGTACCTCTGGCATTTAAAACATCGCAAGGGGTTTGGCACATACACATCTACTTTGACTACTTGGAAGCCTATCTTGATAGACGTTGGAAGAACAGGTGAAGAAAAAGTTAAAATGTACGTATTTGTAAGTGTCTGTTCTCCATCTCTGCGTACAGAAATCCGCTGAACATCGGATATACCTTGTTGTTTCAAGTTATCTTTAATTTCTTGTAAGGAGCTGCAGTAAATAAGCTCTTTGCATCTTATTACTCCTTTGCAAGAATTGAGGGAAGGATGTGGGAAAATTTTAACGTCCATGTCAAAGAATTTTGTGTTTTTCAAGAGATTTAGTGCTTGCTGATTAGTAAAACATTCAACTAAGAGAGTTTGATCTTTCAGTTTTTTGACAGATTTTGGAGTTCAAAGGATGCAAGATATTTGTTTTTCAATAATAAAAGGAGATAGTTTTGTGATAGGTTTTGAAGGATCTTTGGACTGAATGACAATAAAACGTGGAAAGTTAAAAGAAGAACTAAAAATAGGTTCCGTTTCAGATTCAGCAGAGAAGATAGAAGAGTTGTTTGAAAGGCGGCACTTTAAGCTCCTTTGTCCATAAACAGCGGCAGCTGCTACAGAATTGCCTTCTTTAGATCCATCTGTATAGATGGGTTTGAAGGAAAAATAATGCTCCTTTATCTCGTTGTATCTAGCATGAAACACGGTTCTATCTGTGACAGACTTTTTGTCAGATGCAAGGTCAAATCTGAATTCTGCACTGTTTAGTGTCCATGGAGGGATTTCAGAGATTTTATAGTCAGCAATAGACTCAATGTCAATGCCGAGGTTAGGTACAGTGGGCTCCATGCGGATACCAAATGTAGGAATATCATTTGCTTTCCTTTCAAAAAAACGTTTATATTGAGGTTTGAAAACGAGGTTATGAGTTGGATTAAAACGATTCAACTTCAGTTTTAAAATAAATTGAAGTGAGAGTTTTTCTCTCCTGTAAGAAAGAGAAGGTTCATTATCCTCAACATAGAGACCTAGACGGGAGAAGTTCTGAAAGCTTCAAGTACAAGACGCAGACCTTCGTGATGTATAGAATCAAGAATTCTAGGATATACGTGCCGATCCGTATACAACAGATCCATAGTCTAATTTGGAGCGAATTAAAGAACGATAAAGTCTGAAGAGGACTTTACGGTCTGCTCCCCATTCTGAATGGGCCACAACCTTAAGAAGATTAAAAGCCTTCTTGCACTTCTTTTTAAGTGCAGTGATGTGAGGAAGGAAGGAAAGCTTTCTGTCAAAGAGGACTCCAAGAAATTTAAACTCAGAAACGACTTCAAGTTTAGTTTTGTCCAAATACAGGTCAGGATCTGGCTCTTTGCATCTAATTACTCCTTTACAAGAATTAAGTGAAGGATAAAGGAAAATTTTAACATGTATGTAAAAAAAAAATGTTTTTTTTTTTATAAAGATTCAGTATTTGTTGATTTGTAAAACATTCAACTAGTAGGGTCTGGTCTTTAAGTCTTTTAACTGATTTTGGTGTACCAAGGATACTAGAGATTTGTTTTTCTATAATGAATGGAGAGAGTTTAGTTACAGGTTTTGAATGATCTTTAGATTGGATAACAATAAAACGTGGAGATTGATAAGATGAAGGAAGTGAAGTTTCCGTTTCAGAGTCACTGTCTGAAAGGGGGCACTTGCTTTCATTGAGCTTGGCCTTTTTTTGGGATGCCATGTTTGTGTGTCAATTATCAAAGCTCTACGCCATCTAGTTTCAAAGGAGATTTTTTAAAGTTTTCCTTCTTTGTTCAAACTTGTGACCCCTGGGGCAGGGCCAGTTTTGACCCCACGGGCATCATTTGAACGAACTAGGTAGAGGTGTTCTATGAGATGCGAGAGACCAAATATCAAAGCTCTACGCAATCTAGTTTCAGAGGAGAAGATTTTTAAACTTTACTTTCTTTGTTCCTATGCTCAAACTTGTGACCCCCAGGGCGGGGCCAGGTTTGACCCCAGGGGGTATTATTTGAACAAACTAGGTAGAGGTCCACCAGGAGATGCCAAAGACCAAATATCAAAGCTCTACGCTTTCTTGTTTCAGAGAAGAAGATTTTTAAAGATTTTTTTTTTCTTTTTTGTTGCCATGGCAAACAGAGTTATGGGTGGAATTCAATTCTTTAAATAAAGTTGGTAGAGCTTTACCCAAGGAGCATCCCTGCCAAGTTTCATTAAGATTGGCCCAGTGGTTTAGGAGAAGATGTTTAAAGTAATAGTTGACGGACGCCGGACGCCGGACATATGCCGATCACAATAGCTCACCTTTAGCACTTTGTGCTAAGGTGAGCTAAAAAGAAAACAAGAGGGCAACTATGGCACTGTATCGTTCCACTGGCTACTAAGTCAAAACAGTACAAGCCAAACATTACAATACTTGGCCAATTGGTTTTAAACAGAATTTTCTTCTACAAAATCCACCGAGAAAGTTATGATCCCAGGGCAAACTAATTTTGGCCACAAAGCTACAATTACTTGAATCTTCGTGGAGGTTCACAAGATACATCCCCATACAAAATAAAACAGGAGTGGTCTAGAATGTGTGGCTATAAACAAGAAGATTTTCGAATCTTGCTCAATAAAAAGCCCTGTAAAAGACGTTTGGTCAATGAAAGGCCCTGTAAAATATGTGACCCATGAGACAGGTTTATCAAGTTTTCACTATGAAAGCCAATGTAAAACTTGTGACGCATGGGGTGGGGTCAAAGTTGACCCCCAAAGTTAAAATTTTGGCTCTCTTGGTAGAGGCCCATGAGATAAAGCTGCATGCAAAATTTGGTAGCCGTTGGCCTTATGGCTATGTAGGAGTAGATTATTAAAGTTTCCCTATATAAGCCCATGTAAAACTTGTGCCAATTTTGACCCCATGGCTATAATTTGAAGAAACTTGGTAGAAGTCTACTAGATAAAGCTACATACCCAATTTGGTAGCCCTAGGCCTAACGGTTTCAGACAAGAAGATTTTCAAAGATTTTCAAAAATTTTTAGTTTTGTTGCAAAGGCAAACAGAGTTTTTGAAGGAATTCCGAAGAGGACCATGGCAGGATCATTTCTGTGAAGTTTCATCAAAATTGGCTTAATAGTTTCAGAGAAGAAGATGTTTAAAAAAAAACTTAATGCACGGACGGACGGACGGACGACGGAAACCCCGCCATGACGTAAGCTCTGCTGGCTGAAAGCCAGTAGAGCTAAAAATGAAACTTGACTTTAGAAGAGTAGAAAACATGTGGGAAAAGGAAAAGAATGCTGGTTCCCAACATTTTCTGCTATTCCCACAATGTTTTCAGAAGGCTTCTACCTCTGAGTCATAAAAACCAGGGTTTGTTTGGTAAAGGGTTAAATACTTAAGTCGACATAAAACACAAAGACCATGATCAATTATTTCACCATTCTAAATGTTCTAAGCAGAAGATAGAGGCCTGTTAACTCGTTACAAAACGACAATATTTTAGGCATGTCCATATTGAAACCATTTACAGACAACAAAATAAAAGTGACTGAAAATTTGAAATATATGTTGTGAAGAGTAGAAAACATCGTGGAAAAAGGAGAAAATGCTGATTACCCACATTTTCCCCTTTCCCCACAATGTTTTCTATAGGATTCTTACTCGGGGTCGTCAAAAGTCGGGATTGTGTGGTAATGGGTTAATTCAGTGACTATTTCCAAATTGAATTTCTCACTTCCATCTAAAATAAGTTTTCCCAATCCATTCTTTACCACACAATCCCGACTTTAACGACCTAGAGGGCCAGGTCTTTTTAAAACATTGTAGGAAAAGGAGAAAATGCAGGTAACCAGAATTTTCTTCTTTACCCACAATGTTTTAAATTCTTCCCAAATCATACATCAGGTTATGAGTCAGAATTATTTTGTCGTCTCAAAATGCTTTTAATTTGGACTTGTAGTTTTATTACAGTAAGTGTAAAGTTTTGTAATTTGATAAAGAGTTAACCTTTTCATATTGTGTTTTCAAAAGCCTTTAGCATCAGGGTCCATGTAGTAAAGAGTTAGAGTTACACAAAGCTATATAAGGGGACATGTATACTTACTTCAAAATCCTTGCAAGCTGGTAGAGACCTGTCATTGCAACAAACAGGTTCACGAAAAACTGATTCATGTTGACCGGTGTGATAACTAGTGAGTATCTGGACCATATAATGCCTGCAGTGAAGTAGAAAGTATTACTCGAATGAATGAATGAATGAATGTTGTTTTATGGCGCATCGACAACTTTGGTCATTTAGCGCGCATATCTAGGTTAAAAGATAATAAACGTGGAGTTGTTTAAACTGAATAAAGTTTGAATGACAATAAAAGAATTGAATTAAGAAAATTTAATGCATAAAGGGCATCATCGAGTTACAGGGCAATCCCTATATACGCAAATGTTTTAAATGATAAGAACTGAATTAAGAAGAATGCATAAAGGGCATTATCGAGTTACAGGGCAATCCCTATATACTCAAAAGTTTTAAATGATAAGATTTAAGAATGTGATAAAAACGTTTAAACTCAATGCTGGTTTGATAAAAAGAAGTTTTTTAAATGAAAAAGAAATATGTGTCATTTATAATGTGCATAAAATATGATATTGAGTGGCTGAGCATTCCCTGCCTACTCAACAGTTTTAGATTAAAAGGCAAGACTGATAATATTGTTTTTCCTTGGAAATGAGGTTAAAACTGGTAAAGATTGGAGCCTCCAATGGGATCAATACACTCCCATTAAAGAGGTCCTGTCTCCAATGAGATAAGATGTCTCCAAGAGAGCCAATCCTCCCATTAAGGAGATGCAAACTGAATATTAATGAAGTAAAGAATGTTGTAAAACGATGGGTAAGAAACTCCAGAGTAAATATCACAGTTTATTGTAAATGCCAATCTCCTTTATGAAAGCGATAATAGATTCAACGCTGACAGAATCAAAAAGATTTTTCAAACTATCGACGTTGAAATATTTCGAACGCACTGGCTGAAAGTCAACGCAATCTAATAGGATATGTTTTACAGAATAGAGTGCATTGCATGGAATACATTCAGGAGCATCATCTTTGGTCAAGAGCCAGGAATGTGTGATGCGTGAATGGCCAATTCGAAGTCGTGCAATTATCACTTCTTCTCGACGAACGGATCTGTAAACGGGATACCATTCACCAAGGGATGGTTTAACTGAATGCAGTTTATTGAAAGTATCAGCATCCCACTGGGATTGCCAAGAAGATTGGATATGTGATAAAACGGAGGATTTAAAATCAGTGTGTGGAACTTTAAAATCTGAAATGGGAAGGTTAAGTGCATATTTGGCAGACCTATCGGCATTTTCATTGCCTTTGATGCCTACATGACTTGGATGCCAGCAGAACACCAATCTATTCTTAGAAGAAATTTGTGAGATCGTTTCAAGTAAACTGCAGATTAAAGGATTCTCAAGTCGTTGATTTGAAAGGGCCTGTAATGTTGACAAAGAGTCTGAAAAGATAATAAAACGGTTGGAATTAGAACTTTCAACTAGATTAAGGGCCAGATCTACTGCTTTAATTTCAGCAGAGAAGATAGAGGAGTTGTTTGAAAGGCGGCATTATAAGCTCCTTTGTCCATAAATAGCGGCAGCTGCTACAGAATTGCCTTCTTTAGATCCATCTGTATAGATGGGTTTGAAGGAAAATTAATGCTCCTTTATCTCGTTGTATCTAGCATGAAATACAGTTCTATCCGTGACAGACTTTTTGTCAGATGCAAGGTTAAATCTGAATTCTGCACTGTTTAGTGTCCATGGAGGGATTTTAGAGATTTTAAAGTCCGCAATAGACTCAGTGTCTATGCCAAGGTTATCCACAATAGGCTCCATGCGGATACCAAATGGAGGAATAACATTTGGTTTCCTTTCAAAAAGACGTTTATACTCAGGTTTAAAGACAACGTTATGAGTTGGATTAAAACGATTCGATTTAAGTTTTAAAATATATTGAAGTGAGAGTTTTTCTCTCCTGTAAGAAAGAGAAGGTTCATTAGCCTCTACATAAAGACTTTTGACGGGAGAAGTTCTGAAAGCTCCAAGCACAAGACGTAGACCTTCGTGATGTATAGAATCGAGAATTTTCAGATAGGATTTACGGGCCGATCCGTATACAACAGATCCATAGTCCAACTTGGAGCAAACTAAAGACCGATAAAGCCGCAAGAGGACTTTACGGTCTGCTCCCCATTCAGAATGAGCCACAACCTTAAGAAGATTAACAGCTTTCTTGCACTTCTTTTTAAGTGCAGTGATGTGAGGAAGGAAAGAAAGCTTTCTGTCAAAGATGACTCCAAGAAATTTAAACTCAGAAACGACTTCAATTTTAGTTTTGTCCAGATAAAGTTCAGGATCTGGATGAACACCTCGTAGATTACAGAGGTGCATGCACTTAGTTTTGAACTTTAAAAATTTGAAGCCATTTTCATCAGACCATGTTTGCAATTTGTTGAGACATTGCTGAAGTTGTCTCTCAATAATATTCATATTTCGAGATCTGAAGCATATGACGAAGTCATCAACATAGAGGGAACAGTCTACACCAGGACAGATAGCTTTAACTATACTGTTTATTTTTACACTGAAAAGTGTAACAGAGAGAATACATCCTTGGGGTACACCCATCTCCTGTTCACGGGCTCCCGAGACAGTATTACCAACTCGGACGCGGAAAAGACGTTCATCCAAGAAGGCTGAATTAAAAAGAGGAAGACGGCCTCGAAGACCAAAGTCATGCAAGTCTTTCAGAATTCCGTATTTCCAAGTTGTATCGTAAGCGCTTTCAAGGTCGAAAAAGACAGATACTACATGCTGTCTATTAATAAAGGCTTCTCTGACAAAGGTTTCAAAGCGGACAAGATGATCTATGGTGCCACGCTGGCGACGAAATCCACTCTGTACATCAACAATGAGGTGGTGTTTTTCTAAAAACCAGACAAGCCTGTCGTTGACCATACGTTCTAGGGTCTTGCAGAGACAACTAGTAAGAGCTATAGGTCGATAGTTAGCCGGGTCGCTAGCATCTTTGCCAGGTTTCGGGATAGGAATGACAAGTTCCCTTCACAGGATGCAGGAAAATTACCTGACTGCCAGATATCATTAAAAATATCAAGTAAAACTGAGAGAGAAGTAAAAGGTAAGTGTTTTAAAAACTGGTAATGAACTTTATCTGGGCCTGGAGAAGAATCATGAGCTTTATTCAGAGCAGATTTTAATTCTTTAAAAGTGAAGAGTTTATTATAATGCTCTGAATTCGAAGACTTGAAATTAAGGTTTTTCCTTTTCTTCTCTAGCTTTATTCCTCTGAAACTTTTCTGAATAGTTTGCAGAGGAAGACTGTTTGCAAAAGGTATCAGCAAGAACATTAACTATATCCTGGGGAGATTCCAATGAAGTATTGTTAACTTCAAGGTGACTAAGAGGGGACTGGCCTTTGCCATTGATCTTTCTGATCATATCCCAGGTTTTTTTAGTAGTAGTTCTACTATTCAACTTAGAGACATATTGTCTCCAGGCCTTGCGCTTACTTTCTTTAATGGTACGACGGGCTTTTGCCCTGGAAATACGGAATAAGTTAAGATTGTCTTTGGTAGGCCTGAGATTAAATTTTCTAAGGGCCTGTTTTCTGTCTCTGACAGCCTGTTTACAATCATCATTGTACCAAAGCTTGTCAGGTCGTTTTGGGTTTGTCGAGGTCTGAGGGACGGACTGTTCAGCTGCATCAATTAATAGGGAAGCGAAGACTTTTACAGGATCATCGCAATTTCCAAATTTATCATGTGTAATGGTCTGTTCACATAGGGTTTCAAATTTATTCCAATTGGCTTTGGAAAGCTTCCAGTTCTGCGGTCGTACACTGCTGGACGGTTGTGTAGATGAAAAGATAATGGGGAAGTGATCACTTCCACACAAATCCTCAGTCACTTTCCAAGTAAAATTGGGAAATAAGACTGGGCTGCATAATGTTAAATCAATGGAAGAGTAAGATCCAGTTGCTGGATGCAAGTAGGTTTTGGATTTGTTATCATTCATGAAAGACAGAGAGTTGTTCGAAATGAAGTTCTCCAACTGGAGACCTCTCTGGTTGGTGTCATTGCAACCCCACATAACATTGTGACCATTAAAGTCCCCAGCAAGAATATAGGGGGATGGCAATTGTGAAATGAGATCATTCAGTTTGGTCTCATTGATAGGTATGCTTTTGCGGGAGATATAAAGAACACAGTGTAACAGCACTGTGTATAGATAACCTGACAGCAACAGCTTGCAGGTTTGTATTTAAAGAGATAACTTTGTGAGGAATGTTGTTGTTTACAATAATAGAAACACCTCCTCTGGCTTTTTCACCTTCGGTAAAAATCTTGTTGTAAACAGAATGATATTTGATAGTGATATCATCCTCCCGTTTAAGGAAGGTTTCTTGAAGACAAACAGCAACTGGTTTGTGCTCATTGATTAAAAGTGAAAGTTCGTCAAAGTTTGACTTCAGACCTCGACAATTCCACTGGATTATGGTATCCATAGTGCATGAGGAAAGTATAAAGACTAAAGTAAAAAACGAGGCCGTAAACCAATGCATTTTAAAATAGACTGCTTAAGATTTAATTACAGATGTCTCGGCTTTGGATGATTGCCACGCGTCAAAATCCTTGTTCCAAAGATCTTTGGAAGTGGACCAGATAGAGGCTTCTGAATCTGAAGCCTCACCTTCCAGATTTTCAGTATCTGCATCCATGTCCTCTAGCTCCGAAAATCTGTTGGAGGTAGGGACAGGATCATTTACTTTGACTGTGATCTCACAAGATCCTTGGTTATCTTTAGATTGTGGTTTAGATTTGGAAGAAGACCTTTTAGGAGGTCGGGGTGTATGATTGGGATTGTTATCCTTGGATGAGACGTTAGGTTTTGTTGTAGACTGTGAAGATGGAGGTTGTGGTTTCTTAGGAGGTGGTTGTGAAGAGGTAGATGGCTTTGGAGTTTTCCGTGAAGAATTTTGTGAAGGTGTAGATGGCTTTGAAGTTTTTTGAGACGAATTATTTTGAGAGTCTGTGGGTTTTGAGGATGCCGAAGAGGTTATGTTTATTTTAGATACAGATGGAGAGTCAGGAATTAGTTTGGACAAGGTGGATGGAGGAGGAAGTTCTTTCAGTTCAGAAGCTACATCAGGAAATTTTTGAAGTAGAACTTTCGCAAGAATTTTACACGTGCTGCAGTCGTCCTTTTCAGTTGACGAGCCAACAACACCTGCATAACTAGGACCAGAAGAGGTTTTCTTGCGTTGTTCAAATATTTTCCTTGCCTCTGGAAAGCTAACATTATTGTTATATTTAATAGAAAGAATTTCTTTTTCTTCCTTCCATACTGGACACTCTCTTGAAAAAGTAGAGTGTGCAGATTTGCAATGAATGCAGAGAGGAGGATTTGAACGAGTAGTACTGTCATGGTCAGGTCCTTGATGAGCACATTTTGAGCATGTTTCTTGGTTCGGACATTTACTGATGTGATGGCCGTACCGCTGGCATTTAAAGCATCGCAAGGGGTTTGGCACATACACATCTACTTTGACTACTTGAAAGCCTATCTTGATAGAGGTTGGAAGAATAGGCGAAGAAAATGTTAAAATGTATGTATGTGTCAGTCTCTGTTCTCCATCTCTGCGTACAGAAATCCGCTGAACACCGGATACACCTTGTTGTTTTAGATTGTCTTTAATTTCTTGTAAGGAGTCGCAGTATGCAAGCTGTTTGCATCTAATTACTCCTTTACAAGAATTAAGTGAAGGATGAGGAAAAATTTTAACGTCTATGTCAAAAAATTTGGTCTTTTTTAAAAGATTCAGTACTTGTTGATTTGTAAAACATTCAACTAGTAGGGTCTGGTCTTTAAGTTTTTTAACTGATTTTGGTGTACAAAGGATACTAGAGATTTGTTTTTCTATAATGAGTGGAGAGAGTTTAGTTACAGGTTTTGAATGATCTTGAGATTGGATAACAATAAAACGTGGAGATTGATAAGATGAAGGAAGTGAAGTTTCTGTTTCAGAGTCACTGTCTGAAAGGGGGCACTTGCTTTCATTGAGCTTGGCCTTTTTTTGGGATGCCATGTTTGTGTGTTAAGTTTCACCACCGATGCTCCCCACCCGCCATGGAGCCCATCGAGGGGACATGGTCTGGGGAAAACCCATTCGCAGACCATGACAGGGATACATCAATGGTATACTCGGTATGAAAGCGCTAGACTGGACAGATGCATTCTCGCAGAAAGTCCTACCAAGCTTAGACGATCATTGTGAGTTTACAAATGTCAGCCAAATACCAAAAAACTTTCACCCGATTGACCCATAAGCCACCGCCTTCTAGGGCTAAATAAGAAATACAACATCTGAAAGAGTGTGATATAATTATGTAGGATTAGAATGTGGAGAAGATGGTAAATTTAATTGAGAAAAGAATGTAAAAGAAAGAGTATATCAGATGTCCTAGGGCAAGGCATGACCAGCCGATTGATCAGGACGGGCCTTCCTGACCTCCCGTTTAGCCCAACTTAGGGCCAAAGTGGTGTGTTGTAAGTACAGGGCCTAGCCAATCCCCGATGTCACTCAACCACCAGGATCCCGTCATCAGGCGACACGGGTCGGAGCCCACGGCAAACGAGCAGGTCCTTTTCGGTGGGGTTTTACCACTCTGCAGGACAGGACTACAACCGGGATTTTTTCTATTCCCCCTACCCGGCTGGGGGGGGGGGGCGGTCATACAGTAAATGTAAAACACAGCTAAGTCGTGATTTAATGATCGCATGTCAGAAAAGGTACCGCACTGCTAAAAAGCGAGCAAAATTTAAATATAAAAATGCACAGAAACGTAAACTTCGTGAATTGTCTGAATCAAATCCTTGTAAATTTTGGAGAGAAATTAAAAAGTTTAAATCAAAAGATAAAAAGTGTAAAATTGATAATGCATCATTATTTAATCATTTCCGAACCCTTTTTTCAAATGAAAACGTTTTTGTTAATGAGGAGACAGAATTGTTCTTAAACGACGATAATAGGGAATCTGTTTCTATCTTTGAGCTCGACAAGGATTTTGTTGTGGAAGAAGTAATTTCTGCCATTAATTGTCTTAAGCGTGGAAAAAGTGCAGGAATTGATTCACTACTACCTGAAATGTTCATCGAATGTAAAACGTTTTTAAGTCCTTTGCTATGCAAATTATTCAATTACATTTACACTAACAGTTTGTACCCTACAAGCTGGACGAAAGGAGTTATTGTTCCTGTACTTAAAAAGGGCGATCTATCTGATGTTAATAACTATCGTGGAATAACGTTAACAAGCATTTTTTCCAAAATATTTTCTATTTTATTGGACAATCGCCTGCGGAAGTGGGCTGAGAATAACAATGTTTTACATGATTGTCAATATGGATTCCGTAAACAGAGAAGCACTGTTGATTGCATTTTCATTTTAAGCTGTATCATTGATAAGGCTGTTAAACGAGAGAAACGAAAGCTGTATTGCTCATTTGTTGATTTTAAAAAGGCCTTTGACGTTGTGTACCGTAATGGCATTTGGCAAAAACTGTTGAATTATGGCGCTTCGACCACAATAGTTAAAATGTTACGGGCGATTTATGAAAAGGTACAGTCATGTGTACGCACAGAGGGAAATTTGTCCGACTCTTTCGAAAGTTACTCAGGCGTGAAACAGGGTGAACCCTTATCCCCATTTTTATTTATTTTATTCATTAATGATATGTACGAGAATTTAGTAGTAAACGACGGTGATGCATTTACTTTAAACGATCTAAAAATATTTATTTTACTCTTTGCAGACGATACAGTTTTGATATCTTATACCCCCGAAGGGCTCCAAAATTTAATTAACCAACTGCATAGGTATTGTTGCAAATGGGGCCTAACAGTCAACACGGAAAAAACCGTAGTAATGTATTTAAACAGGGGAATCGTCCTGAGGAACTCGATATCTACTATAACGGTAAACGGTTAAATGTTGTCACAAAGTTCTCTTATTTGGGTGTAACCCTATCTTGTAACGGAAGTTTTTATCAGGCACAGAAGGCGGTTTCCGAGCAGGGTAGTCGAGCACTTTTCTCCCTTTATGCTCTTTTTGATAAAATTGAGTTCGATATTAGAGATAAGCTTAAACTTTTTAATTCCATGATCAGTCCAATTTTAAACTATGGTTCAGAAATCTGGGGTTTCCATAAAACACCAGATATTGAAAAAGTCCATATTAGATTTTTAAAAAGGGTTTTGAGTTTTAATAGAAATGTAACGAGTGCCTGGCTGTATGGCGAACTCGGTCGTTTTCCATTAAGCGTTTTAAGGAAGATCAGAATAATAAATATTGGTTCAAGATCTGTTCTCAAACAGGTAGTCTTATGCATAAGTTTTTATGTGATTATTATTTAGCAGACTTAAATCACAGCAATTCATGGTTTGCGAATGTAAAAAACACTTATTGAGTGATCTGGGTTTTCTGTACTTATGGAATAATCCTGATGTTAATACTGGTCATATATCTGCTATAATCCAGCGAGTGTATGACCAGTATGTACAACAGTATTTCAGCGAAATTGGTTCTTCTAGTAAATTATGTTTGTATTGTTCTTACACGGATAGCTTTGTATTAGAAAATTATATTATACATGTGAATAATGATAAATACAGGCAGGCTTTATGTAAACTTCGTTGTTCAGACCATAAATTATCTATAGAGATCGGACGTCATAATTATATACCACGTGATGAAAGGTTATGTCAGTTTTGTGATATGAACGTGGTAGAAGACGAATACCATTTTTGTTAGCCTGTCCAAAATATAGTATTCTATTCTGAGAAACGAAATGCCAAGGTTTTACTGCAGGTGGCCAACTAAACCTAAATTTGTACAATTGATGGGTAGTTCGTCTGCAGTATTACTCAACAAAGTTGCCAAACTTGTTTATCTAGCATTCGAACTCCGATCCATCTAAAACAACATTACTTTCCTCAATTACGCCGACATTAATATCGTTTTTCTGCTTTTCTCACATATCCATTTTTTGTCTTTGGAAATTAATTCCATCCTTTGATTTGTTTCTGTATAATGTATAACATTTTATGTTCAGCCTATTGATGGCAATGAATTATTGTAAAATGTTTTTCGTCAATAAACTACTTTGAACTTTTGAACTTGAACATACATTACACGCTTGAATTGTCGTTCAAACCTAGCTTCAGCTAGTGTCGTCTGCGTGCAAACTAGGTGCATGTTTTCCAACTCTTTAGGTAGCTGATAGATTATGTCTTCAAAAAATACTTGAAATACCTGAAATAAACATTACTTTGTTGGTTTGAACTGGTAATATGGTGACTTAGATATAAAATGCACTTTCTGTGCAGCCTGATCTTGATCTATGCCATCCGCAAAAGCTTCTTATTTTGACTATGACACAGTAAGGGTCAAACCCGATTGGCAACTGTTGTTGATATAAAACAGGAAAAGTAATTCAACTGAACCCATGGGAGGTCCACTTACCAGTGGCTGCCAATGCTGTTGATTGTGTGTAACTGAGCTTTTCAGCTGGGCGGCTTATATCTCCTATACCGGCCACAACAAGGGCCTGGAATGAGAACAGGAAATTATATTTATCTAAAAAGCTAGCATAATAAATACATTATTCAGCAATTATGATACGAAATACCATTTTGATGAAAACAAAGACGTAGATCCAGAGCAATGTACTATGCCTCAAGCACAGTCAAGTTAATCCTTTACCAAACAATCCTGTGTTCCAACGACCCTGAAGAAGAACATTTTGAAAAGATGGAGAACAAGAGCTTCGCAAAGTGGCGCATATATGTCAGAAGGGGCTTTTCAGTGAAATGCGTTAAAATCTGGAATGCCTAAAGAGATCCAATTTTAAGTCACATGCACAAGTACACATAATAGTGATAAGTTTGAAATCATTCCAATGGCAACTGTAGGAGGAATTGCTAATAAATGGACGGCCGGGGCAATAACATAATACAACCTTTAGGGCTTATCAAAAGGAGAGATGCAGAAAAGTACTGATTACAAGCATTTACTTCTTTCAAAAACATTAATGATTCTTACCATTTCAAGGACAAAAAACAATCTTAAGGCTATAAGGAATTTCTTGCCTGGAATGCTTTGAATTTTGATAAGTCTAGATTTTTGTACTTTGTTATTTTTCTAAAAATTTTGTTACTTGGTTTAGATTTAATGAATCACTTGTATTCTATGAAAATTTTAACAACTTGATTCAGCCCTATGAAAACTGGTACAAAGGTTAGTCACACAGAAAATCTAGCGAAATAAACTATTCTTTCTGAATATTTCAGTAAAATTTTAACCCTTTGCCCTGATAGGAAACTTCCTTACCATCCATGTTCCATGAAATAGGGGCTTAATGTTTCTGCAATATTACCAACCCAGGTCAGCTTGCACAATATAAAACATCTTTCCAGAATTCAATTTCTATTATTTTGCAGAGCTGTTCGCAATATTTTCTGCCAGAATAGTTTGTTTGATATCGAAAATATTGTTGCTAAATTCGTAGCAGAAAAGAGGTTTTTTTTATCCATTTAATTTTTATAATCATGTTATGATTGAGTAAGTCAATCAACTTTAAGCCACCTTCTCCTTAAATTTTAATTAGCACTTTTTGTATCCTTGATTGTATTACATGTTCAATCCAAAACAAAGGTATACAACATGTGACTAATTTTCTTAATCCTTAACCAGACGACAAAATGTCTGCCTTATCCAAATTGAAAGCATTTGCAGACGACAATTTCAATGTGGCTCAAATGGTGCAAAATTTTTCCTAGATTGCGTAGAAAACATTGTGGGAAAAGGAGAAAATGGTGGTTACCAGCATTTTCTTCTGTTCCCACAAAGTTTTCAAAAAGGCTTCTTTTCCAGGAGCGTAAAAAGTCAGCATTGTGTGGTGAAGGGTTAGAAAGGTATTTGATGGAGGCGGTATACTTATGAAGTTAGTTAAGATAGATACTAAAATGAAATGTCAAAGTTATTGAACAATGACCAGACGACAACGCCAGGGCTATGACGTGACCTTCACAGTTTCTTTGAAAACAGGCGGAACATAGGATAGGCACATGATAGGCATTTGCTGTCCTTTAATTCAGTGGAGCCAAACATGGAAATAGAAGCAAACTTACCCATTTCATAGTTGGTGCCCAAAAAAAGATGGTTTTTGGACCTGTAAAATACAACACTCACATATTGCAAGGGACAGTGGTGTAAACATGCAACAAATCATATTTAGCTCAAATACTCTTCAATAAAATAGCATCTGAATTGTCCCGTGTTTTAACCAGTCAGCATTTTTATATTTTAAAAAAGGCGTGACGCGGCATTTTCGTAGTTTAGGTAAATAATTCTATGCAACGGACTTTCAAAGCTTTTCTGTGCTTTAATTGTGTAGCTTTGTCCCTTTTTATACGAAGAAATTATCTCCGACTTTCGTTTGACATTGTGTCAATTTTGGGAGTTTGAAGGTAGTAACAACCGAGCATGTACAGACTAAATTATTGCGCAATCGGAGTTGCTTGAAAAATCTGACCCTAAAATAAAGCCCATTTCTTACGCGTTTATACGAAGACAATACAGCCTTTTCAAATGAAAAAAAAATGCATAAATGAGCAGAGCGAATCCTGAAATTTGCGTATCTGACCGTTTGCAGCTGTCGTATGGTATTTATCGTGGGAAAAATTGCAAAACAAATATAGACATTTCTCGTTTTTGTCGAAAAAGACAATTTACGCTAAAAAAAATTATGATTTTAAGAAAGTTGGATCTTTGTTTTACCAAAGTTCAACCACTTAGCTTTCGTTTTTTCACGTCATATATCAAAATTTAGCTCCTATTCTTACAGGGTGTTTGTCCTCCAGGTGAGATAATTTGACATGGTCACTATTTTGATTTCGCGTCGGCTGGCGATGAAACCGAAAGTAGGCGAAGCCTGAAGGATATTGCAAACATTAATGATACATTGCAACTGACATTGGTATTTAAATTCTGATAATGGTTTTTCTAAATGATTGGATACATGCATTTGTAAAATGCATTCGATCTTAAGGAATATTATACCAAAAAGTATTGATACGCTTCGAATCCCATCTTCTTCGTACTAATTATAGTCAATACTTATTTACTATCGCCCATAGTGTGTACCGTTGTATTATAAGATGATTGTGTTTGTACATGTAGAAAAAGCTCTTGTTGATCCTTCCTCAAACAACAAATTTTAGACTCTTCCAAACTGAAAGAGCTTGCAGCCGAGAATTACAAATTTGATTAAAATGGCAGAAAGTTCTCCATATGAAGAGAAAACACTATGGGACAAGGCAAAATTGCCTGTTTTGAGCAATTTTCCCTTTTCTCACAGTGTTTTCAAAAGACTTGTACAGCAGACACTTGAAAACAAGAGCCTCTTTGAGAAAGGGTTTAAAGAAAGAAAATGGTTTTAGACAGAAATTTCATGGATTCAAACTCGCGAAATTGTAGCTTAGGTAAAAAACATGGAAACTGCACTCAAACCTTTTTAAAAGCCAACTAACTTGTTGAAATTCTTTTAACTGCATGTTGATTATACATACACTCAAACCAGTGTATAAAGACCATCCATGTGAACAGAAATGAATGAATGAATGAATGAATGAATGAATGTTGTTTTATGGCGCATCGACAGCTTTGGTCATTAAGCGCGCATATCTATGTTAAAAGATAATAAACGAGGAGTTGTTTAAACTGAATAAAGTTTGAATGACATTGAATGAATGTTGTTTTATGGCGCATCAACAACTTTGGTCATTTAGCGCGCATATCTATGTTAAAAGATAATAAACGTGGAGTTGTTTAAACTGAATAAAGTTTGAATGACAATAAAAGAATTGAATTAAGAAAATTTAATGCATAAAGGGCATCATCGAGTTACAGGGCAATCCCTATATACTCAAACGTTTTAAATGATAACAACTGAATTAAGAAGAATGCATAAAGGGCATTATCGAGTTACAGGGCAATCCCTATATACTCAAAAGTTTTAAATGATAAGATTTAAGAATGAGATAAAAAGGTTTAAACTCAATGTTGGTTTGATAAAAAGAAGTTTTTAAATGAAACAAAAAAAAAATATGTGTCATTTATAATGTGCATGAAATGTTATCGAGTGGCTGGGCGTCCCTGCCTACTCCAAAGTTTTTTATTAAAAGGTAAGACTGATAATATAGCTTTTCTTTGGAAATGAGGTTAAAACTGGTAAAGATTGGAGCCTCCAATGGGATCAAATATTCCCATTAAAGAGGTGTGAACAGAAAATTGTAGACTTTAAGTAACATTTATAATGAATGGTTAGAATTACTAGGATTTGTAGACAGTTTTTGTATTAGTTCTCTTTATCTGCAGGTGGTCTTCACACAGGTTTGACTGAACTAAACAAATTTTGTTGAAAGCATGGTTTTTAAAAAGTTAACAAAACTGTTAGAGCTACTAACATTGTTAAATACTATATGATTTAACCCTTCGTCATCCATGTTTTTAATATCCCTATGACAGAAGGCTTTTCAAAATATTGCGGAAAAATGAGAAATCCTTCCAGACTAAAACAGCATCATTTAATGCAGAGATCCAGATAAGAGGGAGTGACTGTATTCTACATCCATTATTTCTCTTCCAAACCCTTTGTTGTGGGTACTCATTAGAATTGTCTTGATGGGTCGATTTTTATGAGTACCCCAAACTTAGGGTTCAGTGGAGAATAATTAATATATAATCCCTATATACTCAAAAGTTTTAAATGATAAGATTTAAGAATGTGATAAAAACGTTTAAACTCAATGCTGGTTTGATAAAAAGAAGTTTTTTAAATGAAAAAGAAATATGTGTCATTTATAATGTGCATAAAATATGATATTGAGTGGCTGGGCATTCCCTGCCTACTCAACAGTTTTAGATTAAAAGGCAAGACTGATAATATTGTTTTTCCTTGGAAATGAGGTTAAAATTGGTAAAGATTGGAGCCTCCAATGGGATCAATACACTCCCATTAAAGAGGTCCTGTCTCCAATGAGATAAGATGTCTCCAAGAGAGCCAATCCTCCCATTAAGGAGATGCAAACTGAATATTAATGAAGTAAAGAATGTTGTAAAACGATGGGTAAGAAACTCCAGAGTAAATATCACAGTTTATTGTAAATGCCAATCTCCTTTATGAAAGCGATAATAGATTCAACGCTGACAGAATCAAAAAGATTTTTCAAACTATCGACATTGAAATATTTTGAACGAACTGGCTGAATGAATGAATGAATGAATGAATGTTGTTTTATGGCGCATCGACAACTTTGGTCATTTAGCGCGCATATCTATGTTAAAAGATAGATAAACGTGGAGTTGTTTAAACTGAATAAAGTTTGAATGACAATAAAAGAATTGAATTAAGAAAATTTAATGCATAAAGGGCATCATCGAGTTACAGGGCAATCCCTATATACTCAAATGTTTTAAATGATAAGTTTTAAGAATGTGATAAAAAGGTTTAAACTCAATGCTGGTTTGATAAAAAGAAGTTTTTTTTAAATGAAAAAGAAATATGTGTCATTTATAATGTGCATAAAATATGATATTGAGTGGCTGGGCATTCCCTGCCTACTCAACAGTTTTAGATATCGAGTTACAGGGCAATCCCTATATACTCAAAAGTTTTAAATGATAAGATTTAAGAATGTGATAAAAAGGTTTAAACTCAATGCTAGTTTGATAAAAAAAAGTTTTTTAAATGAAAAAGAAATATGTGTCATTTATAATGTGCATAAAATATGATATTGAGTGGCTGGGCATTCCCTGCCTACTCAACAGTTTTAGATTAAAAGGCAAGACCGATAATATTGTTTTTCCTTGGAAATGAGGTTAAAATTGGTAAAGATTGGAGCCTCCAATGGGATCAAATACTCCCATTAAAGAGGTCCTGTCTCCAATGAGATAAGATGCTAAAAAGGTTTGAAGTAAATGTTGGATTGATAAAAAAGTCCTTAAATGAAGAAGAAATATGTGTTATTTTTCACGTGCATGAAATATGTTATCGAGTGGCTGGCTGTCCCTGCCTACTCGACAGTTTTAGATTAAAAAGTGAGACTGATAATATTGCTTTTCTTTGGAAATGAGGTTAAAACTGGTAAAGATTGGGGCCTCCAATGGGATCAATATACTCCCATTAAAGAGGTCCTGTCTCCAATGAGATAAGATGTCCCTAAGAGGGCTAATCTTCCCATTAAGGAGATGCAGACTGAAGATAAAAACAATTTAAATGGTGGAGATATGGGATTAAACACATGTTAAAAAGGTAATTAAGAAAGTATCACAGCTTGTTGTATAGACCAATCTCTTTGATGAAGGTGATAATTGAATCAGTACTGACTGTTTCAAAGAGGTTGTGCATACTGTCAACATTGTAGTATTTCTCACGAATTGGCTGAAACTCAATGCAATCTAACAGAATATGTTTAATTGTAAGGTGTTCACTTCATGCAATACATTCTGGTGCATCTTCTCTGGCTAAAAGCCAGGAGTGTGTTAACCGAGAATGTCCAATTCGAAGCCTTGTGATTACCACCTCTTCTTGACGAATGAACCTGTAAGAGGGGTACCACTCGCCAAGTGTTGGTTTAACGGAATGGAGTTTGTTGAAATGATCTGCATCCCATTGGGATTGCCAAAGAGATTGGATGAAAGGTAAAATGCATGCTTTAAAATCTGTGTATGGTATTTTAAAATGAGATATGGGTAGAGACAATGCCGACTTGGCGAGTTTGTCGGCCTTTTCATTGCCTCAAATACCCATGTGACTAGGAAGCCAGCAAAAAACAAATTTGTTTGTATCGGAGAGCGAGGAGGTTCTCTCAAGAACAGCACAAATTGATGGGTTTTCATTTTTTTTTGGTTATATAGAGCCTGGAGTATAGAGAGGGAGTCAGAGAACAGAAGAAAGCGCTTAAATCTACTATCCTCTGCTAGATTCAAAGCCAGATCGATTGCTTTCACTTCAGCAGAAGAGATTGAAGATTTGTCATGAAGGCGACATTTCTCACTCTTTTTACCAAATACTGCTGCTGCTGATACAGCACGTCCATCCTTAGATCCATCTGTATATATGGACTTGTACGAGTTGTACTGCTCCTTTAATTCCTGGTATTGAGTTTGGAAAATGACTCTATCTGTGGTTGATTTCTTATGGACTAAAAGGTCAAATCGAAATTCAGCAGCTTTAATCAACCATGGCGGGATATCAGGAATTTTGTTTTCACAAATGGAATGAATGAATGAATCAATGTTGTTTTATGGCGCATCGACAACTTTGGTCATTTAGCGCGCATATCTATGTTAAAAGATAAAAGATTTTTTAAATGAAAAAGAAATATGTGTCATTTATAATGTGCATAAAATATGATATTGAGTGGCTGGGCGTCCCTGCCTACTCCAAAGCTTTAGGTTAAAAGATAAGACTGATCATATTGTTTTTCCTTGGAAATGAAGTTAAAACTGGTAAAGATTGGAGCCTCCAATGGGATCAGATACTCCCATTAAAGAGGTCCTGTCTACAATGAGATAAGATGTCTCCAAGAGAGCCAATCCTCCCACTAAGGAGATGCAAAAAGATGGCTAAGAAACTCCAGAATAAATATCACAGTTTATTGTAAATGCCAATCTTCTTTATGAAAGCGATAATAGATTCAACGCTGACAGAATGAATGAATGAATGTTGTTTTATGGCGCATCGACAACTTTGGTCATTTAGCACGCACGTCTATGGTAAAAGATAATAAACGTGGATTTGTTTAAACTGAATAAAGTTTGAATGACAATAAAAGAATTGAATTAAGAAAATTTAATGCATAAAGGGCATCATCGAGTTACAGGGCAATCCCTATATACTCAAAAGTTTTAAATGATAAGATTTAAGAATGTGATAAAAAGGTTTAAACTGAATGCTGGTTTGATTAAAAGAAGTTTTTTAAATGAAAAAGAAATATGTGTCATTTATAATGTGCATAAAATATGATATTGAGTGGCTGGGCATTCCCTGCCTACTCAACAGTTTTAGATTAAAAGGCAAGACTGATAATATTGTTTTTCCTTGGAAATGAGGTTAAAACTGATAAAGATTTGAGCCTCCAATGGGATCAAATACTCCCATTAAAGAGGTCCTGTCTCCAATAAGATAAGATGCCCCCAAGAGGGCTAATCCTCCCTTTAAGGAGATGTAAACTGAATATTAAAGGAATTAAGAATGTTGTAAAAAGATAGGTAAGAAATTCAATAGTAAATATCACAGTTTATTGTAAATGCCAATCTCCTTTATGAAAGCGATAATAGATTCAACGCTGACAGAATCGTAAAGATTTTTCAAACTATAGACGTTGAAATATTTCGAACAAACTGGCTGAAAGTCAACGCAATCTAATAGGATATGTTTTACAGAATAGAGTGCATTGCATGGAATACATTCAGGAACATCATCTTTGGTCAAGAACCAGGAATGTGTGATGCGTGAATGGCCAATTCGAAGTCGTGCAATTATCACTTCTTCTCGACGAACAGATCTGTAAACGGGATACCATTCACCAAGGGATGGTTTAACTGAATGCAGTTTATTGAAAATATCAGCATCCCACTGGGATTGCCAAGAAGATTGGATATGTGATAAAACGGAGGATTTAAAATCAGTGTGTGGAACTTTAAAATCTGAAATGGGAAGGTTAAGTGCATATTTGGCAGACCTAACGGCATTTTCATTGCCTTTGATGCCTACATGACTTGAAACAGCGGCAGCTGCAACAGAATTGCCTTCTTTAGATCCATCTGTATAGATGGGTTTGAAGGAAAAATAATTCTCCTTTATCTCGTTGTATCTAGCATGAAATAGTTCTATCCGTGACAGACTTTTTGTCAGATGCAAGGTCAAATCTGAATTCTGCACTGTTTAGTGTCCATGGAGGGATTTCAGAGGTTTTATAGTCGGCAATAAACTCAGTGTCTATGCCAAGGTTATCTACAATGGGTTCCATGCGGATATCAAATGGAGGAATAACATTTGGTTTCCTTTCAAAAAGAGATTTATATTCAGGTTTAAAGACAACGTTATGAGTTGGATTAAAATGATTCGACTTAAGTTTTAAAATATATTGAAGTGAGAGTTTTTCTTTCCTGTAAGAAAGAGAAGGTTCATTAGCCTCAACATAAAGACTATTGACGGGAGAAGTTCTGAAAGCTCCAAGTACAAGACGTAGACCTTCGTGATGTATAGAATCGAGAATTTTCAAATAGGATTTACGGGCCGATCCGTATACAACAGATCCATAGTCCAACTTAGAGGGAACTAAAGACCGATAAAGCCGCAAGAGGACTTTACGGTCTGCTCCCCATTCAGAATGAGCCACAACCTTAAGAAGATTAAGAGCCATCTTGCACTTCTTTTTAAGTGCAGTGATGTGAGGAAGGAAAGAAAGCTTTCTGTCAAAGATGTCTCCAAGAAATTTAAACTCGGAAACGACTTCAATTTTAGTTTTGTCCAGATAAAGTTCAGGATCTGGATGAACACCTCGTACATTACAGAGGTGCATGCACTTAGTTTTGGATTTTGAAAATTTGAAGCCATTTTCATCAGACCATGTTTGCAATTTGTTGAGACATTGCTGAAGTTGTCTCTCAATAATATTCATATTTCGAGATCTGAAGCATATGACGAAGTCATCAACATAGAGGGAACAGTCTACACCAGGCCAGATAGCTTTAACTATACTGTTTATTTTTACACTGAAAAGTGTAACAGAGAGAATACATCCTTGGGGTACACCCATCTCCTGTTCACGGGCTCCCGAGACAGTATTACCAACTCGGACGCGGAAAAGACGTTCATCCAAGAAGGTTGAAATAAAAATAGGAAGACGGCCTCGAAGACCAAAGTCATGCAAGTCTTTCAGAATTCCATATTTCCAAGTTGTGTCGTAAGCGCTTTCAAGGTCGAAAAAGACAGATACTACATGTTTTCTATTAATAAAGGCTTCTCTAACAAAGGTTTCAAAGCGCACAAGATGATCTATGGTGCCGCGCTGGCGACGAAATCCACTCTGTACACCAACGATGAGGTTGTTTTTTCTCTAAAAACCAGACAAGCCTGTCGTTGACCATACGTTCTAGGGTCTTGCAGAGACAACTAGTAAGAGCTACTGGCCGATAGTTAGCCGGGTCACTAGCATCTTTGCCAGGTTTTGGGATAGGAATGACAAGTGCCTCCCGCCAGGATGCAGGAAAATCACCTGACTGCCAGATATCATTAAAAATATCAAGTAAAACTGAGAGGGAAGTAAAAGGTAAGTGTTTTAAAAACTGGTAATGAACTTTATCTGGGCCAGGAGAAGAATCATGAGCTTTATTCAGAGCAGATTTTAATTCTTTAAAAGTGAAGAGTTTATTATAATGCTCTGAATTCGAAGACTTGAAATTAAGCTTTTTCTTTTCTTCTCTAGCTTTATTCCTCTGAAACTTTACTGAATAGTTTGCAGAGGAAGACTTTTTGCAAAAGGTGTCAGCAAGAGCATCAGCTATATCCTGGGGAGATTCCAATGAAGTATTGTTAACTTCAAGGTGACTAAGAGAGGACTGGCCTTTGCCATTGATCTTTCTGATCATGTCCCAGGTTTTTTTAGTAGTAGTTCTACTATTTAATTTAGAGACATACTGTCTCCAAGCCTTACGCTTACTTTCTCTAATGGTATGACGGGCTTTTGCCCTGGAAATACGGAATAAGTTGAGATTTTCTTTGGTAGGCCTGAGGTTAAATTTTCTAAGGGCCTGTTTTCTGTCTTTGACAGCCTGTTTACAATCATCATTGTACCAAGGCTTGTCAGGACGTTTTGGGTTTGTCGAGGTCTGGGGGACGGACTGTGTAGCTGCATCAATTAATAGGTAAGTGAAAAGTTTTGCAGGATCATCGCAATTTCTAAATTTATCATATGTAATGGTCTGTTCACATAGGGTTTCAAATTTATTCCAATTGGCTTTGGAAAGCTTCCATTTCTGCGGTCGTACACTGCTGGACGGTTGTGTAGATGAAAAGATAATGGGGAAGTGATCACTTCCACACAAATCCTCAGTCACTTTCCAAGTAAAATTGGGAAGTAAGACTGGGCTGCATAATGTTAAATCAATGGAAGAGTAAGATCCAGTTGCCGGATGCAAGTAGGTTTTGGACTTGTTATCATTCATGAAAGACAAAGAGTTGTTCGAAATGAAGTTCTCCACCTGTAGACCTCTCTGGTTCGTGTCATTGCAACCCCACATAACTTTGTGACCATTAAAGTCCCCAGCAAGAATATAGGGGGATGGCAATTGTGAAATGAAATCATTCAGATTGGTCTCATTGATAGGTGTGCTTGGGGGGAGATATAAAGAACACAGTGTAACAGCACTGTGTAAAGATAACCTGACAGCAACAGCTTGCAAGTTTGTATTTAAAGAGAAAACTTTGTGAGGAATGTTGTTGTTTACAATAATGGAAACACCATCTCTGGCTTTTTCGCCTTCTGTAAAGATCTTGTAAATAGAATGATATTTGATAGAGATATCATCCTCCCGTTTAAGGAAGGTTTCTTGCAAACAAACAGCAACTGGTTTGTTATCATTGATTAAAAGGGAAAGTTCGTCAAAGTTTGACTTCAGACCTCGACAATTCCATTGGATTATGGTATCCATAATGCATGAGGAAAGTATAAAAGCTAAAGTAAAACATGAGGCTGTAAACCAATGCATTTTAAAATAAATTAGTTAGAATTAATTACAGATGTCTCGGGTTTGGTCGTGTGACAAGGGTCAGCATCCTTGTTCCAAGGATCTTTGGAAGTGGACCAGAGAGAGGCTTCTGAATCTGAAGCCTCACCTTCCAGATTTTCTGTATCTGCATCCATGTCCTCTAGCTCCGAAAATCTGTTGGAGGTAGGGACAGGATCATTTACTTTGACTGTGATTCACAAGATCCTTGATTATCTTTAGATTGTTGTTTAGATTTGGAAGAAGACCTTTTTGGAGGTCGGGGTGTATGATTAGGATTGTCTTTAGATGAGATTGATTTGGCTGTAGACTCTGAAGATGGAGTTTGTGGTTTCTTTGGTGTCTGTTGTGAAGGGGGAGATGGTTTTGAAGCTTTTTGTGAGATGTTTTGCATAGAGGTAGATGTCTTTGAAGGTTTTTTTTAAGAAATACTTTGAGAAGGGGTAGATGGTGTTTTTAGTGTAGTGGATGAAGTGGTGGGTTTGGGAGTAGGCTGTGTCTGTTTTGGAGGCTTTGGAGGTATGGAAGGTTAAATATCAGGAACTAAGCTCTTTAACTCATTGGCCATTTCTGGAAACTTTTCAAGAAGTTTCTTTGCCAAGAGTTCACAAGTAGAGCAATGTTCCTTTCCAGATGTTGCAGAAGACACTTTTGCATAGGATGTTGAACAATTCAACAATGTTTGGTCATTTCTGCGTTTTTCAATGATCTTTCGTGCTTCTACAAAAGGAATATTTTCTTTATATTTTATAGATAGGATTTCTTTTTCATCCTTCCAGACTGAACACTCTTTTGAAAAGACGGGATGATTGGACTTGCAATTAAAACATAGAACAGGGTTATTGCAAGTATTAGGCTCATGGTCAAAGCCCTCAAAAGCACATTTTGGACAGACAGGTGTGCTTTTGCAATTAGTTTCGTGATGGCCATACCTCTGGCATTTATAACAGCGCAGAGGGTTTGGCACATACACATCAACCTTCACAGATTGAAATCCTATTTTGATGGAAGCAGGAAGAACTGGTGTACAAAAGGTAAGGATATAGGTATTTGTATCTCTACGCATACCATTCCTGAAAATAGAGATCCGTTTGATCTCAGACACAGCCTGAGATTTCAGGTTACTTTTAATCTCTTCCACCGAGTCACAGTAGGATAGTTCCTTACATCTGATGACTCCTTTACTGGTGTTAAGAGTTTTGTGAGGGTACACTTTAACATCCAAATTGTGAAATCGTTTATGACCTAGGAGATTTTTGGCTTGCTGTTGAAAATGACATTCAACAAGCAGAGTGTCATTTTTTAGTTTTTTCACAGATTTTGGTGTGCCTAAAATGGAAGAAACTGTCTTCTCTATAACAAATGGAGAAAGTTTTGAGATGGGCTTGGTTGGATCAACTGCCTCTACTACAATAAAACGAGCAAATGTTGTGTTTATATTGAATGATATGTCTGACTCTGAATCAGAGTCAGAAAGAACACGCTTGGCTTTCTTTTGTGTTGCCATGTTTATTTCATAGGGTCCATCACCGATGTTCCCTACCCGCCCCGGAGCCCAACAAGGGGACATGATCTGGGGAAACCCAACTCAGATCATGACAAGGATACATCGGTGATATACTCGAAGTGAAAGGGCTAGACTGGACAAATGTAGGCCAGCAGAATGTCACACCAAGCATTGACTGTCTTTGGGCATTTACAAGTGTCAACCAAACACCATTCTTTCACCCGATTAGCCCATGAGCCACCGCCTTCTAGGGTTTTGACATACAGCTACTGATGGTAGAGAAGAGACATGAATTTATTATTATGTGTATGTACTTTTAAAAGAAAACAGAGACAGAGAAACACCCTAGGGCTCGGCGTGACCAGCCGATTGATCAGGATGGGCCTTCCCGACCCCTCGTTTAGTTCAGTTCAAGGCCAAAGTGGTGTGTTGCAAAAACAGAGCTATCAAAGGGCCATACTCTGAATCCACTCAACCACCAGGATCCCGTCATCGAACGACACGAGTTGCAGCCCACGGGAAACAGGCAGGCACAGTAGGGGGGGGTCTTACCCCTGCTATAGTGCGACAGCTGAGCTATTTCTATCCCCCCGCCCAGCTGGGGGCTCGTGATGATAGGGAACATTCCAGGGGCGCTAGATCCAGATAAGCCAGAGCATATAGAAGTCGGAGCGGTCGAAACTAGGCATCAAGCAAAGGTAAGGGCTCAACCTTATAAAGGATTAATGGTACCAAAGGTCATTCGGAAAGATATCACGAGGGAAATGATGATTGCAGATTAGAAAACGACCCTACCTTGGGAAAGATAAGAGAATTGGTAAAGGATGAAGACAACTTGTCAAAAGGGGTAAGGCCAGATATTTTGAAAAGAACGGAATGATATTTAGAGAATTCAGGTCATCAACTTTTGCGAACGGTCAAGTATATTCACAACTAGTTGTACCTAAACCTCACAGGGAAGTAGTTATGCGGCTGGCACTTGAGTCTAGGAAGAATGAATGTTGTTTTATGGCGCATCAACAGCTTTGGTCATTTAGCGCGCATATCTATGTTAAAAGATAATAAACGAGGAGTTGTTTAAACTGAATAAAGTTTGAATGACAAGAAAAGAATTGAATTAAGAAAATTGAATGCATAAAGGGCATGATCGAGTAACAGGGCAATCCCTATATACTCAAAAGTTTTAAATGATAAGAACTGAATCAAGAAGTATGCATAAAGGGCATTATCGAGTTACAGGGCAATCCCTATATACTCAAAAGTTTTAAATGATAAGATTTAAGAATGTGATAAAAAGGTTTAAATTCAATGCTGGTTTGATAAAAAGAAGTTTTTAAATGAAAAGAAATGTGTCATTTATAATGTGCATGAAATATGTTATCGAGTGGCTGGGCGTCCCTGCCTACTTCAAAGTTTTTTATTAAAAGGTAAGACTGATAATACTGCTTTGCTTTAGAAATGAGGTTAAAATTGGTAAAGATTGGAACCTCGAATGGGATCAAATACTCCCATTAAAGAGGTCCTGTCTCCAATGAGATAAGATGCCCCCAAGAGGGGTAATCCTCCCATTAAGGAGATGTAAACTGAATATTAAAGGAATTAAGAATGTTGTAAAAAGATAGGTAAGAAATTCAATAGTAAATATCACAGTTTATTGTAAATGCCAATCTCCTTTATAAAAGCGATAATAGATTCAACGCTGACAGAATGAATGAATGAATGAATGTTGTTTTATGGCGCATCGACAACTTTGGTCATTTAGCGCGCATATCTATGTTAAAAGATAGATAAACGTGGAGTTGTTTAAACTGAATAAAGTTTGAATGACAATAAAAGAATTGAATAAAGAAAATTTAATGCATAAAGGGCATCATCGAGTTACAGGGCAATCCCTATATACTCAAATGTTTTAAATGTTAAGATTTAAGAATGTGATAAAAAGGTTTAAACTCAATGCTGGTTTGATAAAAAGAAGTTTTTTAAATGAAAAAAATATGTGTCATTTATAATGTGCATAAAATATGATATTGAGTGGCTGGGTCTCCCTGCCTACTCCAAAGCTTTCGGTTAAAAGGTAAGATTGATAATATTGTTTTTCCTTGGAAATGAGGTTAAAACTGATAAAGATTGGGGCCTCCAATGGGATAAGATACTCCCATTAAAGAGGTCCTGTCTCCAATGAGATAAGATGTCTCCAAGAGAGCCAATCCTCCCATTAAGGAGATGCAAAATGAATATCAATGAAGTAAAGAATGTTGTAAAAAGATGGGTAAGAAACTCCAGAGTAAATATCACAGTTTATTGTAAATGCCAATCTCCTTTATGAAAGCGATAATAGATTCAACACTGACAGAATCAAAAAGATTTTTCAAACAATCAACGTTGAAATATTTTGAACGAACTGGCTGAAAGTCAATGCAATCTAGTAGGATATGTTTTACAGAAAAGGTTGCATTGCATGGTATACATTCAGGGGCATCATCTCTTGTCAAGAGCCAGGAATGTGTGATGTGTGAATGGCCAGTTCGAAGTCGTGCAATTATCACTTCTTCTCGACGAACGGATCTGTAAACGGGATACTATTCACCAAGGGATGGTTTAACTGAATGCAGTTTATTGAAAATATCAGCATCCCACTGGGATTGCCAAGAAGATTGGATACGTGATAAAACGGAGGATTTAAAATCAGTGTGTGGAACTTTAAAATCTGAAATGGGAAGGTTAAGTGCAGATTTGGCAGACCTATCGGCATTTTCATTGCCTTTGATGCCTACATGACTTGGAAGCCAGCAGAACACCAATCTATTCTTAGAAGAAATTTGTGAGATCCTTTCAAGTAAACTGCAAATTAAAGGATTCTCAAGTCGTTGATTTGAAAGGGCCTGTAATGTTGACAAAGAGTCTGAAAAGATAATAAAACGGTTGGAATTAGAACTTTCAACTAGATTAAGGGCTAATCTACTGCTTTAATTTCAGCAGAGAAGATAGAGGAGTTGTTTGGAAGGCGGCATTTTAAGCCCCTTTGTCCATAAACAGCGGCAGCTGCTACAGAATTGCCTTCTTTAGATCCATCTGTATAGATGGGTTTGAAGGAAAAATAATGTTCCTTTATCTCGTTGTATCTAGCATGAAATACAGTTCTATCCGTGACAGACTTTTTGTCAGATGCAAGGTCAAATCTGAATTCTGCACTGTTTAGTGTCCATGGAGGGATTTCAGAGATTTTATAGTCGGCAATAGACTCGGTGTCTATGCCAAGGTTATCTACAATGGGCTCCATGCGGATACAAAATAGAGGAATAACATTTGGTTTCCTTTCAAAAAGAGATTTATATTCAGGTTTAATGAATGAATGAATGAATGTTGTTTTATGGCGCATCGACAACTTTGGTCATTTAGCGCGCATATCTATGTTAAAAGATAATAAACGTGGAGTTGTTTAAACTGAATAAAGTTTGAATGACAATAAAAGAATTGAATTAAGAAAATTTAATGCATAAAGGGCATCATCGAGTTACAGGGCAATCCCTATATACTCAAATATTTTAAATGATAAGAACTGAATTAAGAAGAATGCATAAAGGGCATTATCGAGTTACAGGGCAATCCCTATATACTCAAAGGTTTTAAATGATAAGATTTAAGAATGTGATAAAAAGGTTTAAACTTAATGCTGGTTTGATAAAAAGAAGTTTTTTAAATGAAAAAGAAATATGTGTCATTTATAATGTGCATAAAATATGATATTGAGTGGCTGGGCATTCCCTGCCTACTCAACAGTTTTAGATTAAAAGGCAAGACTGATAATATTGTTTTTCCTTGGAAATGAGGTTAAAACTGGTAAAGATTGTAACTGACCTGCGTGAGAAGTTAGAAATTACTTCACAATTGGCGAGAGATAATCTTGCGAAGGCTGCTTACAGGTATCGCCGGTATCACGACCGGAATGCAAGAACAAGGACGATAGAGGTAGGTGAGAGTGTATTAGTTTTTTACCGACAGACAACTATAAGCTGTTGATAAAGTGGAAAGGTCCATTTAAGATCGTTGGAAAGTTAGGAGCCGTGAACTATACGATTGATATGAACGGGGTACAAAAAACATTCCATGCTAATTTTCTTAAACTGTTCTTAGATAGAAACGTATATAGTGTAGGTAAGACAGGTGCACTGGCAGTTATTGAGCCGGAGGAAACCAATGACGTCGATGACCAGGAGCTTACAGGGCCGGTAAGTGTTAGGAAAGAGAGGCCAGAAGATGTTCACATCTCAGATTAGTTGAGTGTGGAAGAAAAAAAAACAGGTTAAAACCTTGCTAAGTGAATATGACGATGTGTTTTCAGATATGCCGGGTCTAACAAATTTATTGGGCCACAAGATAGTAACAAGCACGGATACACCGGTAAGACTTAAACATTATCCGTGACCGTATGCAATGACAAAGATTGTTGAGGAGGAGGTTCAGTCCATGCTAACTCAAAGGTTTATTGAACCGTCGGAGCGCCCGTACAGCTCACCGTATTTACTGATTAAAAAGAAAGATGGGTCTAACAGATTTTGTATAGATATGAGAGCTCTAAACAATATTATAGTATTCGATGCAGAACCAATGCCTAACGCTGATGATATCTTTGCAAAGTTGGCGGGTTGTAAGTATTTTTCAAAGTTAGACTTGTCAAAAGGACATTGGCGGATCTCATACTGGATGAGGGTTCTAAGTTTAAGACGGCATTCCAGACACCTTTGGGTTTGTTTCCATTTGCAGTCATGCCATTTGGGCTTGTTACGGCCGGTGCTACTTTTACACGTATGATGCGTATATTGCTTGAAGATGGATAATACAGACAATTTTATTGACGATATTATCGTCTTTACGACAACATTTTCATGGCATATTGTCAACACACTCAGGAAGCTGTTAAAGCTGTTACGTATAGCTTGCCTAACGGCAAAGCCGAGTGTTTTATTGAATGCAGGGAAATAGATTGTTTAGGCCATGTTGTAGGGGTTGATGGCATGTATGCAACGCCGAACAAGTTTGAGGCCATCAAATCAGGGGATCGGCCCACAACCAAGAGACAGGTGCGGTTAATTATAGGTTTGGTAGAATTTTATTGTAGGTATATTCCTAATTTCAGCTTAATTGCGTTGCCATTAACAGACCTGACCCGGAAGGGACAATCCAACAAGGTAAGTTGGGAAGATGCTGTGGAGAAAGCTTCTTCTTCACTTAAGCACGCCTTAATGAAAAAGCCAATTTTGAAATTGCCGGACTGTGCGGGGAGTTTTATACTCCAGACTGATGCCTCGGAGAGTGGTTTAGGTGCGGTATTATTTCAGGAAAATGGGAAAGGGAAGATGCCAGTGGCTTATGCTAGTAGAAAGTTAAAAGATGGAGAATTAAATTATTCTGCAATAGAGAAGGAATGTTTGGCAATTGTTTGGGCCATACAAAAATTCGGGAAGTATTTTTATGGGAAAAGTTTTGTTTTAGAGACTGATCATCAGCCTTTGGTCTATTTGTCAGGTATGAAGGGATCAAATTCTAGGTTGCTTAGGTGGGCATTGAGTTTGCAACCCTACAGGTTTACTATAGTTGCCATTAAGGGTAGGGATAATGTGGGAGCCCTTTATTTCAGTCGCTTGTAAATATTTGAGGGTTTTATTTTCCTTTAAACTTAATGTGGGGACAAAGTACTGCGTACTTCTTCGGTTGGGGACGCAATGTCACATTAAGTTTAAACTTTTAAAGTTGAGGGCCTAGGTAAGGTGAGACTACAGCCGATAAATCCCATTTAGTGATGGCGTGTAGTTTTAAATTTCATCTTTTACTCAGGGCAGCGCACGTGAATTTTGCGTTATCATATAGTGATGTATGAGCGATCTTTCACCCAGGGAACAAGGTGCACGAGCGCGGTGTGCGTGAAGGTATAAAAGTCCTACGATGGATGTATGCGAGGGGTAGACATATTTTTACATTCGGGAAGTTAGATTGGTTATATGAGTGCGGACAAAGTTCTTCTGGGGTGAATATATTTTATTCAAATTTTCCTTGTAAACTTTTCTTATTTCGTATGTTGTTTAAATCGGCAAATGTTATATTTTTTCGTTTGAAATAGTTGTGGCATACGCTGGAGAATGACAGATGGTCGTAACAATTAATGGGTCATTCTCCCGCATTGCATTGTAATTGCGGATGGCTAGGTTGGATGAAACTTGGAATATTGATTTGTCGTCTACTTTATTAGGCCACACTTATTGTAACTACAAGCGTTTTATAATTATATTTTCAAATAATCAAACTTTGTGATAATTGATAAATTTGTAATATTTTATCGTCTGCTAGGTAATGCTTAGTGACCATGTTATGTAAATGCTAATGTTGGGTTGATGTATATGTAACTGAAACATTGTGAAAAATGATGTAACCCTTTCCAAAACAAGCCCTTCGTTTTACGTGTCTGCAGTACAACTCTTTTGTAAACACTGTGGTAAATGGAAAAAATGCTCGTAACGAGCAATTTCTCCTTTTCCCACAGTGTTTTCTACCCATTTGAAGAACTTTCTGCCATTTTTATCAAATGTGAAATTGTCGACTGCAAACTCTTTGAGTTTGGAAGAGTCTAAAATTTATCGTTTGGAAAATGTTAGTAGAGAACATTGTGGGAGAGAGAGGCGTTGGTGCTCTAGCTTGATATTTGCTTTAATATTAGTTATAGTTTAATAAGTTGCTTACCCGATTGTTGCTTGACAGTTTGTAATTTGGTGTCAAGTTGTTGGGCGAGTGGTCGTTTTGGTCGTTTGGATGATATAACCTGACGAATTATACTTAAATAAATGGTACGGACTAGCAGGTCGTCCACCGAGGTGCGAGTGGGGTGACTGGTGCCGGCGTTGACAACTTTGGAAGTTGGAAGTTTTCGTTGGTAGGAAATTGCTGTGAAACGTCCGGTACACCATGGAAAACCTGAGACCGCACGGAGATGGAGAGCCGCTAGTGTTGTGAATCCGTTACATTATTAAATTGAGCTTTAGAGGTCAACTCTTATGGTATAACCAACTTTAATTATCATGACCTTCTCTACAGTTCGGATCAGCCATGGACGATTTAAACTCTTGGTAATTATTAATTAATTTGAACTGGCGATTAATAATTATTTTGGACTGTTATTAATTTGAATTGTCGAACTTGATTTATTTATTTAACTAGGTATTGTATTGTATTCATGTATATTATATATAGATAACTTGTATTTGTGTCGAATACATTTTTAAATAGATATCCTGACTTCTCAATAACCTTCTGTCCAAACCAACGACTTGTGAAAAGGTCAATGATGTCTATAGAACTAGTATGAACTAGCCAATATGCTAAAACAATTATAACATGTTGTAATAAATTGAGGTCACTTTTTTTCTCAAAAAATTGAAATAGGACTTTTTTGCGACTGCATGTTTCAGTGTTTTTCAGCTGTTTATTTTTTAAGTTACTGATACAGTATATCAAAAGTATACATTTTTGTGCATGGTTAGGTCATATCCACCAGAAAATAAAAGAATTCGCATGCCTTTTAACATTTTTTTTTTAAATCAGTGGTTGTTGCTACAGACAACTCGCCATTAGCGGATCACTATCGAAATGGCTGAAGTTAATTAAACGGCCATTAGGGTTTGACGGCTAAAAATAGTATCGCTGGAAAGGATTTTCTTTACATTTTCAGATGCATATTGCTTTCTGGGTCTGCTGACATACGCGTAGATAAACAGTGTTGTCAATTTAACCCTGTTTATGTACCATTTCCGGATCAACTTAACCAATAGCGTATCACGTGATATGACTCGACTCAAAATTAATTTTACCTGTCAATGGTGTCAAACCACGAAGAAATCACCCATTCAAGATTATATAACCAACTCTGGTAACTGTGATTGTATTGGAAGACTAATTAAACAAGTGTGGTTCACAGATTTTTAATATATATCGCAACCAAAAGAGAATTTGTCACCTACAAGCCAACCATGTAAAACATCCCTGTGTTCTACCCGTATGTAAATTAAAATCAAACAGTGTTCTATTGCTTGGCAAGCATAGACTGAGACATGTAAAGTTCTTCATAAGCTTCGATGGCTTTTTTGTCATATTTTTCCACCAAATGATATATTATAGAACCTGAAGATGAAAATGTAAACTCTTTACCAAGCAACAAAATCTTAGACCAGTCAAAATTGAAAATATTTGCAAGGTGGTCCAAATGGCAAAATTTATTCTGGATAAGATAGAAAACATTGTGGGAAAAATACAAAAATGCTGGTTACTTGTAGTTTCTTCATTTCCCACAAAGGTTTCAGAAGGTTTCTTTCTCAGGGTCGGTAAAATGAGCTTTTATTTCTAACTTGTATTAAAACATTTGAAATAGTGTAAGGGAAGAAAAATCCTTGTCACAAGAAAGAAAACCTCTTGAAGACAGTGGGGGAAAAGGAAAAAAATCCTGGTCACCAGGATTTCCTCCTTTTCACATAATTTTTAAAACCCATCAATTGCGGAAAAGTTGTTATTGTATGCAAATGCTTTCAAAGTGGACAATTGCAGAACATTTTGTTTGATAAAGATTTTAAAAGAATATGGGATTGTTTGGAGCATGGTTGTTTTAATACATGTATTTTGAAACTGATTAAATTACAAAATCAATGGATGAAATATCTTATTGTCTCAATCAAATCAAGCCATGATACAAGTATAATGAACGAGAAAAATACTTTCCTAAAAAATATGAGAAATTCTATAAAGTGACATTACAAAGTTCCATTGCAGATCCTTCTGGTATTTTGGACAAAAGTTTTGATAATTTTTTAAACCGTGACTGAATATCAGGATGTGTAATTATATAGTTACATGGTAAAATAATATCACCGCGTTCCCCATCCTTTTCTGGCAAAGAGGGAGAAGCTTGGTATAGGTTCTCCAGTAACCTCAGCAAAAACACAGCCATCCTCTAATACTGATCTAAAATACCCAGCTAGTGTTAGTTGAACATGACCAATTGGCAAACCAGCAATATCTTCAAGCTTTAACTGGCGCTTCTCATCAGTAATTGAATGATGTATGTTATCGAGAAAGGAATCTAGCGGTGGTAACCACACCAAACAAGCACAAATGTCATGGATATTAGTGTATTAAGGTTCAACATGTAAACGGGTAGGGGATGTTGTAAAGGGTGGTCTAATTTCAAATGTGTGATATCCTTTTTACGACAGAGTTTCATACAATCAAGGCATTTTCATTTGGTTAGTCTGAGGCTTCTGTTGAGACAGCACCACCATCATATTCCTAAAAAAATAAGAGTTACTATCTGAAATCTGTTACAGAACTGATTGCAGTCTTTGTGATAGATGTTGAATCGAATCAGTACTCTGGGGAAAAAAGGTAATCAAGGCAAAAATACCATCTGACGGTAGTCTGCACAGACTGCTTAGTCTGATCCGAGACAATACTTTTCGCAGATGTCTAGAGGCCCCATTTCGCATGTTGTATATCATAATTATGTGATATACAATTTTTTTTAGTATTACCTTATGAAGTGCCACGAGCAAGATCTCTTTGAAAACATTGTATTAACCCTGTACACAGAACCCCGACTTTTAACAATCATAAAAAAAGGAAGCTTTTAAACACATTGTGGGAAAAGGAGAAAATGCTGGTTACCAGCATTTTCTCCTTCTCTCACAATGTTTTCACAAGTCCTCTTTTTCAAGGTCGTTAAAGTCGGCATTGTGTGGTAAAGGGTTAATAATAGATAAAGTATCTAAGGTGATTTGGGTTATAATTAAAGAGTATGGTTACAAAAATCATTTAAACATTGACTGATGCTCTGTAAAACACATCACAAGTCATTAAGATGAAAGAAACGTGAAAACTTCATGGCAAAAGGCGGAGAATATTTTCCTTTTTTCATAATATTTTATATGGCTGAACACTAGTCTACTGTAGATGATTTTAAATAAACTTTTATAATATCTAGAGTTTGGTATAAGCGAAATCCGAGTAAAATTATGTGTCGAGGGAAGGGTTAATCAGCTGTTCATTGAGTGCGTAATTTTGAGAGGGCCCCCATATGATACAGATCACTGATCCGTAATTGGTCTGTTCGGGGTATGTCGTCTTTTTATTAATGTTGCACAAATAAACAAATGATAGGGATAAATGAATATATCGATCGAAAGACTATATAATTTTCCTTCTAATAGTGCTAAGTTTTAACTTGACCTTTCCTCTTTCAATTGTTTTTTTCCCACCGATGTTACAACTTTCACTTTCAAAAGCGGAAATCTGATGACCGAACAGACGCTTGGATTTTGTTTTGATGATCTGAATAAATAAACCGGACTCAAAGATTTATTTTATTTTTTTGTTGTTTTTCAGGAGTGATCTGTTTAAATGACTATAACCTTTTTTAATCGTCCTTGCCATTAAATTGGGGCACTTTTCAATTTAACTTAGAGTAATCCGCTATTGGTAATGATCCGCTAATGGCGAGTTGACTGTATTGAAGGTCGATTGAAATCCATTCATTTTCAATAAAATTAACAACACCCGCCGACTATATATTTCGGCTATATGAAGAAAAATAAGAGGGAAAGAACCTTCTGGGTGATTCCATAATGGCTCAAACCTTTTCGGCACAAGTTTATCAGCTACTTTAATGATACTTCTGTACACGGCTGACATTTTGGTTGTTTGTTGTGGTAACGGGCTTTTTCGTCTCTGGACTTGTTCGCCCGGGCTTGTTCGTCCGGGCTCATTCGTCCAGGCTTGTTCGTCCCAACTGACTTCTCGTTGATCCGGGCTTGTTCGTCCCAACTTGTGCATCTACCAAGCCAAGGTGTTCATAGTAGATTCTTCACTGATCTTGATTTTGAAAAGGTTTTTAACTATGCATTATCGCCTTCTATTTTGCTCAACCCTGGAGATTATATAACTGCTCAAAAAAGATCCTAATCACGTTCATAGAAGAAACCAAACTAAAAGAAAAAAAATGTTAATGCCTTCATTCCCATCGTTAAGTTTAGAAAAGAAACTAAAGTAAATAAAAATGTCAATGAAGTCATCCTCATTATGGCATTTAGGAAAGGAATTAAATTACAAATCATATATAGACACATCTACATAAGGATTCTCAATTTATAGTGTGTTGTAGAGCCGCTAGCCTAGGCAAGAGGCGGTGTATTAAAGTTTATGTTCTGCTTAAAAAAAAAACGACTTAGAGAGGCATAAAACCGACAATCAAATTAAAAATCACAGATCTGTAGGTCTAGTGGCTTCTTTAGCGACCAATGTAAACAAGATCAGGCTACATTCAGCAGATCTAGATCGATAGGAGCGGGAAGTGTTTTCTGATCTCAGGTCCACAATGTATGCTACATTTTATGAGTTATTCTTATACTTGAATTTCGAATATCTATGTCTGTATATAGGATAAGATAAAAGAAGGATTAGCAGAGTCTTTTTATCAAACATTTTCTGTAACTGATCTTGAGCTAGACTTGGCGATAAATCTAGGAAACTAGAATTACTGTGCACTGCAAAAGAATGACGCTAAGAGTTTAACTCCAACTATGTGATCTGTTGGCTAGATTAACCTTTTTATCACACATCCCAAGTGTAAAAAGGCCGGACACAGAACACTTTTGAACACCCACAGATTTTATACCCCCATCAGAGAATTTAAACACATTTCTGCTACATCTAGTATAAAATTTGTATCTTCAGATGTTTTGAATTTTGGAGAGTCTTCGTAAATTCTTCAATTGAGACAGGGCTAATGAAATACCAAATATGCATAATGTTTGTTTGTCTTGAAAGCTACCTAGGAGAAAAACTTTTGACATCCTGGCTGAATAAACTAGAGCCGTCACTGAATGTGACTTAATATCCTCCCCCCCCTCCAGCACTTTCACAGAAACAGGGAACTATTTGTACATAGACGGCCATATGGACAGATAGGCTGATTCCAGTCTGTAAACCCCTGAAAACAATCATTTTGCCCGGATATAATTAAATGTTACAGGCAGTTTCCAGGACTTTAGACCGGGAATTCCTGGTTCGAACCCTCAACTGGGACAATTTCAGTCAAATGACTCATGAAAGTCGTTGGAACAGGATTCATTCCTCTCTCACCGTTCTTATGATGGTTATGTGGGATAAGTACCCACTGGCTTGAGATGAATTACTTAAAAAGTAGTGGTAAAAGAAACTCCAGAAATAGACAGGTGCACTGGCTGCCACAGTGTAACTTATGTAGTGTTAAAAATGGTGTTAAACACAAAAGAAAATCAATCAGTACAAGTGATTTCTCCCATTCTCAAAATACTTTGCTTATATTTAACCTTAACCCATTACCACACAATCCCTACTTTAATTTGACGACCCTGAGAATGAAGCCTATAAAAAAAACTTTGTGGGAATAGGAGAAAATACTGGTAACCCGCATTTTCTCCTTTTTCCCCACAATGGTTTCTACCTTTCACAAAACAAATTTCAAATTTTCACTTTCATTTTGTCGTCTGCAAATGCTTTCGGTTTGGACAGACCTAAAATTTTGTCGTTTGGTAATGATTTAAATCTGTACCACAGAACAAAATTTTTGCTCTAACTGATTTGAGAGCATTTGTAGACAACAAGTTTGATGTAGCTCTAATAATAGGCCCTTCTCAAAATTTATGCATACCAGAGATAACAGATCCCAGAACGAGGCTAAGCCGGCACAGAATGTAAACAAATTGACCAGCCAGTATGGCTTCAACAGATAGTAGTGTTACCTTTCCTCCCAAAAAATGTTCTAATTCCATTGTTGCCTGCCGCTTTGTACCTCAGATGCTAGATATGATGCATCATTACATTTTCATCATATTCCATTAAATGAGGATTTAAAGAAACTGTGGATAACAAAAATAAGAAGGGATGAGGGACCATATTTCAAAGTAAGCCAATTTGATACATAATGTTTACCTTAACCCTTTTTCAGAAAAATGAGTTTTTATGTCCCTAATGCAGACGGCTTTTGAAAATGTTACCGGAATAAATCAAAGTACTGATAGTACTGAAGGCCAGGAAATTGAGGATACGAAACAACACATGAGGTCAATTTTAATTAATACAAACAGGTAGACGGACAGGGATACAAGCGGATTCCACTAAGCCCCTGGAATTCTTGGTTTTATCAGGAAATTTTGAACTGATACTAGAAAGCACCAGCCAGAAACTAATTAAGCCAGTGCTAGGCATGTGCTCACAGTTATGGGGTTCTTGATAATGGCTTAGAATACTTGGTAATTTGTCGTGCTTGTAAACAATCCCAAGTCAAAATTGAACCGTATTCAATCGGCGCAATACCAACTTTTGTTATCTAAATTTTTTGAGACATGTGATGTCTTGTAGTCCTGAATGACTTTATTTTTTAATTTATGACACAAGAACATATTTATTTTTATTGATTTTAGTGAAAATACATGTAAGATAGATATCAAGGTAAAATGTAATGTATAATAAAGATTGGAGTGATATGGCAGTTGGTCATGTTGTCTCTACCTTCCACAAGTCGACGAAATTTTGAACTGGTCATATTTGAAGGAAGTTGTAGATGAAAATTCAAAGTAGTTCTTCGTGTATATTGAAAAGTAAGATTTTGGGGAAATTGGGAGGAATTGCTTGTTACAAGCAAATTCTCTTTTAGTCAAAATATTTTCTCAATAAAATACTGTGAAAAGGTTGGATTATTTAGGAAAACGATCAGGCTCGGTTTTCCTATTTTACTTGACTATTTTACGGAGTAAAGTCACAGTGAATTGAGCTTCGATACTTATAAATATCTACATAATATAAAAAGACGTTAATCCTAATTCATAATCGTTGTCCAAGGACAACTTGTGTCAAGCCCGCGAACACTTGACTTTCAAGCTTGACCTAGACCCTGGACCTGAATAAATGTTTCAAAGGGAACTTCTGCTCATGATGGAGAGCAATGCATTATGCTAATTTATATCGGAATCTATCCAAAAATGTAGGAGTTATGGTTCGGAGGAAAAATTGGCCTTCAATGTGGCCTTAATCTTGAACCTACTTGAACAGATGTTTCAAATGGCACATCTAACCATGATGGAGGTCAATTGTGCCAAATTATTTTGAAATCCATCCACAATTGTAGAAGTTATGAACCGGAAATATTCGGATGCAAACAAGCCCTAGTGAACACTACAAATATGTGTGTCAGAGACACTGATGCCCCTGCTAAATGGTATTGGTCACAGGTATGTCATATGACACCAGTAGAGAGAGAGAGAGATGAAAAAAATACATTAAATGACAAGCGAACGACTACAGAAAAAAATTATAAGCATTTATTTGGTTTCAAATCAAAGTCAATCAAAGACATTTTTAAGAATCACACAGGTGTAATCTATTTGTGACAGGTGTAAAAGGTGTGAAATACATCCTATCAGTGTCAAATAGGCAGTATAAACGATGACAAAACTATCAAATAACTCTTGCATAAAGGTAAATAATACTCATAATGTACATACTAAAGACAACGAATTTCAAAAATATTTTTATAGACAACTTGATCAACGATATGAATGAAATTTGATGTTGGGAAGAAAAAGTGATAAACATAACACGGGCCAATATTCTATATGTAGTTTGCTTTATTTACAATCGCGTTTTGTGACACACATGTTCAAATGTCAACACAACATTATAGACAAACTCCGAGCAGAGTCGTCGTTCGTTAATCTCACCATACCTGAATGTGAATGATCCGGAGTGCAAGAGAGAGCGTTATAGATATTAACCGTATATAGCGCGTAAGAACACACAACTGCCGGATAAAGCCAAGTTCATTAGGTTACGCCTTTATTAGGTCAGTGTTAATGACAAAAACGGGATAAAAAACACACACTCGTCAGTTATTAAAGAATTGCAATACCCTTGCAATTCCATGGCATTTTGCAGATGAAAGCTTTGAGGAAAGGAAAGCATTCACACCGTGTGATAAGCAATCTCTGTATATACTTGGGAAACTAGTTGTTTTGGCGGACTCAGCGATATAGAGTGGACACACCGTCCAACATTTTTGTCTGAATAAGCAGCTTACGATCCCTATAGGCAAGGGAATCCCTTGAGAGGGATTCCCTGGCCTAAAAAGGGAAAGAAAGAGTTTTTGCAAGTTTTTTCTGTTTTTCCGTCACCATTTTTCTTCACTTACAGAAATCTCATCATTTAAGCCACAGCAGTTTTGTCGTCTGCAAATGACTCAGTCCAGTGACGATCAAATTTTTGTCACCTGGTGAAATAAATAATAATAATAACAATGTTTTGTTAGCATGTAGTTCAACTTAGAATTAGAGGTGTTAATATTTTACAATACATATCCTCATTATTTTGAATACCAAGCTTAGTATTCTCATTTGGTGCAATAAATCTGGTACCGTGAATTTACTAAAAAAATAACACTCCATTCCAGATAACAAGTTCTAGGGTAGTGTGCTCAAAGCATTTCCTCAAGGATGACTATTCATCATACACACCTGTTCGGAAAAGACTTAAGCCTCATGCAATACCTACTATATTTACTTGGGCAGAGGAAAGAACCCCGAGGCGAGCTCTAAAACGGAAGATTCTGTCACCAACTAAAACAACGCTCACAGAAAGGTAGGCAGAATGAATTTTAATCCCGTTATATGCAAATATTGATAAAATATATCAAGTTATAAAATTATTCTGAAATATGTAAAATATGAAAACATAGTGAGAAACGGAGAAATAGTACGGAACCCCTAAAGTGACATTCTCGACTTTTTTTTAATATGCAAATTTCTCAAGTTATTTCGTTTTTACGAAATATTATTTCGTATTTACGAAATAATATTTCGTTTTTACGAAATATTATTCCGTTTTTACGAAATAGTTATTTCGTAAATACGAAATAATTATTTCGTAATTACGAAATAATTATTTCGTAAAAACGAAATAATTGTACCTGTTTGTATATTGAAAAGGGCCTCGTAGCCTTGAATTCCATTCTTAACGCCGATGTCACCATTATTCTATCTATATCTAGGCCAAAACATAATGGACCGTGCTCTGTGAAAAGGGTGCTTAAAGCATTTCAGAAAAGAATCGACACATTCGGCCCATGTCAACCTGTGCGGACTGCGTCAGCCGACACGGGTCGAAACCTTTCGAGTTCTTCAAATTTTCTGCATGTCAAAAAGCTATCGAACTCATCATTCGATCGCAAATAAGACTTTATGGATCCATTTCAAGGGCGGATCCAGGATTTTTTTCGAGAGGGGGACCAGAATAGATCATTATATACGAGATATGCTTTGTGAACAAAGGGCAGACAGACAGACAGATAGCTAAGGTAATATCACAGTGGTTAGCGATGCAACCATGTGTTTCCCAGCTTTCTCACACCAGTACTGACAGAACTTTTTTTAAGCTGAGAGACGGAGACCAGGTTCTTAAGAAACCGCCTTGGAGGTTGAAAACAGCGAGGGGTAACGCTAGTGGTTTCGTTCTCATACAAACAAATTCTAAAATGGTAGTAATGGAATTCCTTCCTTGGAACTCAGGGTCTCTAGTACAGCACAACGACTGCCTTACCAGTGTTAGGATTATGGGACTTTTCAAGTGCTAGCTGGTGAAAAATGTTTTGTGAAAATGATTGAGCCTTGCGTTATGAAAAGGAGGCTTAATGCATCTACGTGATCCATGATACCAAGTAAGACATCACCTGATAATGCATCGGCGGCTCGGCGGGGTTGGGGTGTGTGTGTGTGTGTCGGGGGGGGGGGGGGTAGGGGTCGGGATATCCCCACCTCCTCTAGAACTTTCAAAGTAATCGCAGTCTGCCGGAAATTTTGACCAAGTATGAAAATGTCAAACATATTCTAAATCTATGCCAAATATAAGTCAAATCGACAAAGAACTTCTTCTAAGTAGCTTAAATGCGTAAAAGAATAACCTTTAAAGATGTACGCAGTAGCAAAGTTGAGCCATGCTCTGACAAAAAGAGCATGTCTTATAAAAAATGATCCATTCTGGACTCCTACCCGAAAAATATTCTGGACTGCCCTTGTTATGGACCCAGAAAATCTTTTTTGTCTTATGTGTGATAGAAAAATGAGTTCGAATAGCCCTTTGACATGCAGAAAATTTGAAGATTTCGAAAACTTTCGGCCCATGTCAGCCTGCGTGGACTGCGCTGGCCGACATTGGTCAATTCTTTTCTCAAATGCACAAGACATCCTTTTCACAGAGCACGGTTTATTATGATTTCGCCCAGATATAGATAGCATAATGATGACAGTGGCGTTAATACAAGCAAATAATGGAATTCAAGGCTACGTGGCCTTTTTGAATGGTAAAATTATTTCGTAATTAGGAAATAATTATTTCGTAATTACGAAATAATTATTTCGTAAATACGAAATAATATTTCGTAAAAACGAAATAATTATTTCGTAATTACGAAATAATTTTACCACTCTGTATATTCAATAAAGCCACGTAGCCTTGAATTCCATTATTGTCTTGTGTTAACGCCACTGTCATCATTATTCCATTTATACCTAAGCGAAAACATAATGAACCCTGCTCATTGAAAAGGGTACTTTTTGCATTTGAGAAAAAATCGACACATACCAGCCAGTGCAGTCTGTGCAGGCTGACATGGGCCAATCCTTTATCAATATGCTCTTCCAACTTTCTGCATGATAAGTATCAACCCAGGCCAGCCTGCACGGATTGCGCAGGCTGGCCTGGGCCTTAACTGTTCGCTATCAGTAAATTTTCTGTATGTCAATGGACTAGAACTACCGTAAGATTCCGTCGGCTGTTACAAAAAACGGATAGATCTACTATGGATCCATCAGTATGTGATCGCTTGCTTGGTGCCATGGATCACGGAGATTCAATAAGCCTCCTTTTGTCAGAGCTGGCTCAATTTCAAATTTGCTACTGCATACATCTTTAAACATCATTCCTTGACGCAATTCATCTAGATAGAAGAAGTTCTTTACGGATTTGACTTAAGTCTTCGCATAGATCTAGAATTTGTATGACACTTTCATAATTAGTCAAATTTTCCGGCAGACAGAGGTTACTTGACAGTTGTAGAGGAGGGCCCACCTGACCCCCAGCTAATCCGCCGGTGCATAATCAGGTGATGTCTTGCTTGGTACCATGGATCACGCAGTGGCATTATGCCCCCTTTTCATAGGGCAAGGCTCAATCAGGTCTGATTGATTCGTGTTTGACGTCGCATCAGTTTTTTTTTTTTATTTCGGTATATTCTCACGACAACCACCATATTACCTTAGCTCTCTATCTATCTGTCTGTCTGCCTGCCTGCCTGCCCACCTCTCTGTCTCTCTGTCTCTGTCCCTTTGTCTCTCTGTCTCTGTCTCTGTCTCTCTCTCTCTTTCTTAATCATCATTCTACAAATCTCATACCCTGATACTTAAGCGACACAGACGTAATGTTATCCCGTCTTTCCAAGAGCAAAGAAGGAAAGGAATAAGGAATGCACTATTATTACCGTTACCCAAGTCTTAAAAAATGAATTTGCAGGGGATCGACCCCGCTGCCTCCATTTCTCCAGTAGGACAGCCTATCCACCTGCCTAAAGAAGCGGTATAGAAATGCTCTGGTGTACATTGTATTCTATGCAAATGCAATGAAAGTAAACAAGCTGTATATCTACTCGAAAATACATAGACGCTGATTTGTCCATTTTAAAGACGCATTTGCAGATGCCTGAGTATTACGAGTCCTCTTATATACGGACGTTAAGGCACTGTATTTACAACAAAGAGGTTCTGGGTTGGAATCCCACTGACGGGGATGTTTGAGCGTCAGTTCTTCGGCAATGCACATCAGAACCGCATCCGGCTACTGGTGAAACATAAGAATACATGAATAAGTGCTATTCGTCATTATGATTGATAATTATTTAGCCTGGCATCAATCAATCAACCACTTCCATACTCTACAAGTTACTCTCAAGTCCTCCACCTTCACAATTAAGAGCCTGTTGTGGTTCCTGCACCCGAGTGATAAGAAAGAGAGCCCTAGATTCTAACTATTAGATTTAAAAAAATGACTCGGCTGGGAATCGGATCCTCAATCTCCAGTTTTCGACTGGGCCGTGCTCTAAACAAACTGAATATTGTAACGTTCTTTTAGTTATCAATGACAACTGTGCGTATACAATTCATAAACAGAAGAAATAACAGACGGACGGATAGACGAGGGGCTGACTGACTCTCTGACTGACTGAATGAATAGATTTGAGTTTACCAGTCATGTCATTTATGCTTGGCCCCTTTTGTCTAATGTACCGATATTAAGATTATATATTTGGCATCGATCTGAGAAAGCACAACATAGGTCTATGACTCTAGATGATAGCTCCCTTGAAACAGAACCCCAATTCGAACATGGTGTGGGCAATTCAGGAATAAGACAGTCAAGTCTGAATTCAAATCTATAGCCTATGATGTGAGAGGATGTCAATCAACCCTACACTGCAGACCTATCGCAAGGCAGTCCAATTGCATCGACCCCGAGTCGAACGGAGGATGTCTGTATTTCAACTTATCAGACTATTTCGTATTTACGAAATAATTATTTCGTTTTTACGAAATAATTATTTCGTATTTACGAAATAATATTTCGTTTTTACGAAATATTATTTCGTAAAAACGAAATAACTTGAGAAATTTGCATATTGAAAAAAAAGTCGAGTATGTCACTTTAGGGGTTCCGTAAAATAGTTCTTCCTTTGTTCAACCAGATTTTAAAAAAGCATATCAACCATTTAGCCGAAAAAGTAAATCTGTAATTATCTTTTTTATTTGATTGGTAGATAGAAAACGCTCCCACATATATTACTTGTTTTATATTTGCGGAGATCCACAACCTGTATCTCTGGACATAGCAGCAGAAACTGCTTCTACAACTGATCTGCAATCAGAGGAAATCAGGCCTACCAGTCAGGTTGAGGAAATTGAAAGGTTAAGCCTTTTGTTAGAGGAAAAATCAAATGAATGCGACCGTTTGCAGAGACAACTTGAACTAGAGCGATTTGGGGTTAACAGATTTACTACAGATGACACTCTTATACTTTTCTATACTGGTTTCTCTTCCTATAAACAGTTTCTTATGTTTTACAATTGTATAGAACCTAATGCTCAAAACATGAGGAGCATGTACTATGTGGCAAGTGATACCCTCAGTCTAGCAGGACGAAAGAGGAATATGCTCCTTATAGATGACTTATTCATGTTTCTACGCAGACTCAGAGCTGGCCATATGGAGCAGGACTTAGCTGTTCGATTCTATAACTCTCTGCCTACAGTGAGTCGAAAATTAAGTTTGTGCGACATTTCATTTTTTCTCTGAGATTTGTGACACTTTCCTGTTACAATATAGCCTTGCTGATCAGGATTCACTGGAATAGGAAATAATGAAACAAAATTACATGAAATTTATGAAGACACAATTACAGAAAGAATAACAAATTCAAGCCCAGCCGACGGTGGAACAATATTTCTAACAATAATAATGACATGGAGGTGGTCGATAGGGAGTCTTCTTCTTTTCTAGAGGCAGACCACAACTTTTACAGCCAGTTATAAAGAATGAAAATCTAGCTGAAACATTTACAAGATCTACAAAAATTTACAATCTTTCTAATCGGAAATTAACAAACAATGAAAAGAATGTCTTGTTGATGGGTCTAAAATTCACACCCACACCTTTAAAGAATAATCCATGTGAACTTGAAATTGATTTAAATGATTTTTTTAGAAAACTTAGATTACAAGAATACTTTTCACAAAACGTAGATTGTAATGATAGTTTACTGAGAAACAAATCTTCTTTTAATCCTCCTTCCGGGAGAAATAAAAAATTAGATGAATATATTTCTACTACCAAGTCATTATGCTTTAATGTTTTGAAAAATACCAACCCTGTAAAACATAACATATCCCTTAATCAAAGAAAATCTATAAAATCACTTGCAGATGATTCTTCTATTATTATAAAAGAAACTGACAAAGGAGGTGGAATAGTAATGATGAATAAATATTTTTATAAAAATAAAATCGCAGAAATGCTCTCTGATATCTCCTATTATAAACCTATTCCACATGCTAATACAACACAGATATTTGACTCTATCAAAATGTTGATTTACAAAAATAACACTATCACTAAACAAGAAGCAGATTATTTATTAAAGTTTGATTACAAGACTAGTACATTTTACGGTCTTCCAAAAATTCATAAAAGCAAAATAATTCAAAATATTTGTGACTGTATTAATGAAGAGTATATTGAAAGTTTAGATCCAATTGATCTCCAAATGAGACCAATTGTGGCAGGACCTAACTGTGAAACAAGTCGATTAAGTAGTTTTTTAGATAAACTTTTAAAACCTTTTGTAAGTAAGGTCCAAAGCTATCTCAGAGATGACATAGATTTCCTTAATTTTCTACCAGAAACAGTTCCTATTCACACTATTTTAGTGTCATTTGATGTAGTTAGTTTGTATACAAATATTCCACACAGCTTAGGATATGAAGCAATTTCTTATTGGTTGAAAAGATATCCAGATCTTATTCATAACAGATTTGACCAAACTTTCATATTGGAAGGTTTGAAAATAGTACTAGAAAATAACAATTTTTCCTTTAATTCCGCATTTTTCAATCAGTGTAAAGGAACGGCCATGGGAACAAAAGTTGCACCAACATATGCAACTTTAGTTTTAGGATATTTAGAAGAGATACTATATGAAAATGTAAAAGAACTCAAAGACGAAAACTTTTCAGATTATATATGCAAACAATGGAAAAGATATCTTGATGATTGTTTTATTTTTTGGACAAAATCAGTTAATGATTTATCTGTCTTTAATGACATACTTAACTCGTTACATAAAGATATAAAATTTAAGATGGAGATGAATTCAAATAAAATGCCTTTTCTAGACGTGTTAGTGGTAAAAATGGGTTGTACAATTGTCACTGATATTCATTTCAAAATTACAGATTCTAAGCAATATTTGAATTTCAGGTCATGTCACCCAAAACATAACAAGGTCAACATTCCGTTCTCCCTAGCCCGAAGGATCTGCACAATTGTATCTGACAGAAAAATTCTACAGTTAAGATTACGTGAACTTGAAAACATTTTAATTGAAAGAAAATACCCTAAAGCAGTAATCTTAGCAGGTATCAATAAAGCTCTTAATATTCCAAGACATACTCTCTTACAGGTAATGGTTAAACATGATGACAATATAATGGCATATATTTCGACATTTAATCCTAAAAACAGAGAGTTATTTGGAATTATAAAGAATAATTTTGAAATTTTGGAAAATGATCGAACAATGTCACAAATACTAAGTAATACCAAATTAATTAAAGGTAAGAGACAACTTCCAAATCTTAAACAGATTTTGATTAAATCAAAATTCAAAGACAAAACTTCAAAATCTTCTGTGAAAAAATGCAATGAGTCCCGCTGTGGACTCTGTAAGCATATTATCGAAGGCAATGAATTCAAAATCAAGGATAAAACTTTTACTGTTAAAGAAGATATGGATTGCAAAGTTTCTAACTGTTTGTACCTTTTAGTATGCAATGGCTGCCAAGAGTTTTATATTGGTCAAACAGGCGATAAACTTAAGAAATAGAATTACAATACATAATCAACAGATTAGGGACCCTTCAACAAGACAAATACCATTGAGTTCTCATTTAGATAGTTGTTGTAAAACAGATCCAAAATTTTCAATTTTTCCATTTTTTAAATGCAAATCAACCGACGTTTCAGCTAGAGTATCAAAGGAAAAATATTTCATAAACATTTTTCGTCCAAAATTGAACTGTATTTAACCGTTGTTCTATGACGTCAAAATGACGTTAGTTACAATGTTTCATTAAAGCGTTGCCCTGATGAGCGAAAGCGAAACCGGTTGGCACGTTAAAAACTATTTGTAGTGTCATTTCTCTTTTATTATTATTATTATTATTATATATATATATATATATATATATATATATATCTAAAAGAACTTACATTTAAGCAATCACATATTCTTAGTTGACTTACAAAGAAATCCATGTTCCATTTATTCTATGGTATTCCCTCATTATGGTAAATATCGTATTTCTTTGCTTTATCTAAATGATAAAATAATCTCAAAGACATCTGATACAATTATCTATGGTGCATTCCTTCCTCATTAACGGTTTGTTTACATTCCCATGGGGAACTGGAGCACACTATGATTATACATGTATATCATTTAGACATGTAAGTTTACAGCTGGACCCTAGAACATAATAAATGTTTTCTTACATTTCAATTCATGAATGTATCCCTCGCTAAAGTATTTGAATCCTTTATTGATTGATTTCTGACCAGAAGATATTTTGCTGCATTTGATGTAATTTCCAACAAAATAAAATGTTACATTTGGAATTAAACTATAACATCTCTATCACTGTAAGAAGTCATGTCAAGTGTTCTGATAAAAATGAAGCTTGCCGGCTTAGCCTCGTTCTGAGAACAAATCTATTAATAGCTCAACAATATTAAGAAAGGTCTATGATCTCTGTCTTTGATAGGGAAGGAAATATTGATGTAAAAGAACTGGTTATCAGCGTTTTCCCATTTTCCTGCTACGTTTTCAAGAGGCTTCTTTCTCAAGGCCACAGTATTTTCAAAAGATTTCTTCTTTAGGGTTGTTAAAATTCTGGTTTGTATGGTAACTCTTACCAAACACCAATATTTTAAGCCTGTCCAAATCGATGATGCATGTGCAGACGACAAAAGTGACTGAAAATTTGAAATTTCTTTTGTGAAGGACAGAAAACATCGCGGGAAAAGGGAAAAAATGCTGGTTCCCAGCATTTTCTCCTTTTCTTTCACAATATTTTCTAAAGGATTCTTTCTCAGGGTCGTCAAAAGTAGGGATTATGTGGTAACGGGGTAAAGGACTAATTCACATTAGTATCTATATACTTTCAAAATCATCTGCTGCATAGCTCAGTTGGTAGAGCATAAGACTTATGATCATTAGGGTGTGGGTTACTAGTAATCTTTCGGATAAGATTGTAAATATAGGTCCATTGTGATGACGCTGTACACTAAGAACCTTAAAGAACAGGTGTAACTTAGGATGGGTTTCGTCCTGTATCTGCGCTATCGCCCGTAACAACAGTCTTCAGGGGCATTACCCATATGGGAAACCGGTGGCGATAATAAGTAAACTCAAATTCAATAAATCGGGGCCCCCGCCACTCGGGGCCTTAGAAATCGGTGGCTTCCTTCACCTCTGTGGCATATGGGTCACTAAATTCTATACAATTAAATATTTCGAGATGAAATAAACAAACCCAAAATTAAACATAAAAGTGGCTAAAGAACAATACAAATTCAGATCAAAGGATTTCCAAAACAATTTTTTAATTCCAAAAATGTTTTTTTATTTTTCATTTTTTGATGACATATCTTTCCTATATACTTTCCTATCTCATATACTAACATGCTCATTTGTGTGTGTATCATCTGTGCCAGCGGGTAGCACACTGGACGAAGAATATAACATCATCTGTGTTTAACATCTATGTTTTGTTCTTGTATTCGTCAACACCTTTTCCAATCTCTAGCACTATATGTTTAAAGAACTTGAAGCATTTGGCATACTTGAATTTAGAACCTTACATTCAAATAGCGATTTATAATAGGAATTCTGGAAAGCTCTAAGTTATCAGATCTAATTATTAAATATATCATGCTAATACTCTATATCTAAAGCTGTCTACATTGAAAATACGGTTACATTGAGCAAACTTTCTTCTGATAAAAGATTTCTATCTTTGATTCAGAAGCCACTTGTTTGCCGTGGGTGGCATCTCGTATGCCGGAAAAGGGGAACCTGGTAATTGAGAATGCCCAGGGATCTCCAGCACTCAACACACTGCTTTGGCGTTGGCCTCGGATAGACGAGAGGGATGGGTTAGGCCCGACCCGTCTCAATCGGCTCGGTCGTGTCTAGCTTTTAGGATTACATACTTTTATCTATATTTCTTTCTTTGTATCTTATGATACCAGCCGGGTTAGATTTTTTTCTTTTTTCTTATCTTGTACATTGTTTTCCTTTATAAAGCGGCGGCCGATGGGCTAATTAATAGACCTATAGTTTCTCTTCACTTAAGGTTTGTTAAATATGATAGCTATGTAGCTCTGGCGTCGAAAATAGGAAACCCATTTCCATCAGACGTCCCCTTGTAGGGCTCCGAGGAGGGTGGAGCGCATAACTATTGAAATCAAACTGAAAAAATCATGGCTTCCCAAAACAAAAGCCCCCTACCGAATAACGAAAACGAAACGTCTTACGTAAACAATACAAAGTTCTTAGTTATCAAAAGTAAGGAGGCAATGCCCATTACGTCTCTGTCTCCTTTCATAATAGAAAAACAAATTGAAAGTTTAATAGGCACTCCAAAATCAGTCAGAAAATTAAAAAACGAACTTCTACTCGTTAAAACATCAAGAACAAGTCAAACTGAATCTTTGTTGAAAATTAAGAAGGTTTACAACTTGAAAGTCTCAGAACATAACTCACTTAAGAAGTCCAGAGGAATTGTGAAAGACAAGACTACTGAAAGGAGAAACAGAAGAAAAACTTGTTGAATATCTTGCACCACAAGAAGTTGTTGCTTGCAAAAGATTCAAAATTAAAAAAGACAAGTTTCAAGTTGAAACCAATACACTACTCCTCATATTTAACACCACCACTTTGCCTCAGAGTATCAGAATCTTTTATCGCACAGTACCAGTGGAACAGTTCATCCCAAATCCTTTGCGCTGTTTTTAATTGTCAAAAATTTGGACACCACGAAGACAACTGCAAGCTCACAGATGCAGTAATCTGTGATAGATGTGGTGAATACAAACACACATCTGGCATCTGCCAAAGATCTTTCAAATGTGTAAATTGTGGTAAAGATCACAGTGCGACTGTGAAATCTGGAATCAGAAAGGTTTCATACTTTGAAGCAAATAAACAATACGAGACAGCTTTTGAACCTAGGTACTCTAAGATAGTTCAGTCAACACGAGCAAAGCCTCTGACGAGAACATGTGGAACGCAGTATGATCCCGTGGATTTTGAGGTAGGCGCTAAACTTTCCTCGAAATGTACGTCTCAATCTGTCAAACCACCTCAAACTTCTGAAACAGGTTCAAAATCTAACCAAACAAAGAACTCTAGCAGACCAAGATCAGCTTCTAGATCTAATTCTTGCCCTACATCACCAAATAAAATCCAGAAAAATAAACCAGATAAAAAATAAAAAGACAAACAACAATTCAAACAAACAGAAGAAAGGGTCACAGGATCCTATTAAGCTGGCAAATAAATATGAAAGTTTAGAAGATATGGAATTAGGAATTGACTCATCAGTCAAATAACTTTTAAGTTAATTCATTGTCCCAATATACAAGTAAAATGGGTCAAAAGTCAATTTTACAGTGGAATGGTAGAGGTCTAAAAGCCAACTTAAATGAACTACTAATTCTTTTATCTTTATTAAATCCACAAATTTGTTGTCTTCAAGAAACTTTTATAAACCCCAATGATAACTTGGAAATTCGCAATTATTCATAATATCACTACATACATAATAATTGCCAAACAGCATCTGGTGGTTCTTCTATCATAATACATTCTACGATACCTCATCGTAATATAGACTTAAACACAAATCTACAAGCAATAGCAATAAAAGCATCTTTAAATAAAACTATATAACAATATGCTCTATATATATCCCACCAAATAAAAGAATAGATCAAAATGATTCACAAAATCTTTTACTACAGCTACCTCAACCTTACCTCATATGTGGTGATTTTAATGGACATAGCGAATTATTGGGTTGTACAGACGATAGAAGTAAAACAATTGAAAATTTCATTGCAGAGAATACCTGCATCCTGGATCAGGTTCTTTTACAGCAATAGATCTTTCACTTTGCCATCCTTCTTGTACCTTGATTATGAATGGAAAGTATGTGAAGATTCTCATGGAAGTGATCATTTTCCTATCATCATACAAGAAACTGAGAAAAGAGAAGATGACAAAATTCCAAAATGGAATTTTAAAAAAGCTAACTGGGAAAAGTTCAATATTCTTTGCCATGAAAAATTACTGACTGCCAATTTTGAAGATTCTGAAGATCCAATGATTTCTATTACGGTAACTTTAATTGACATATCAAATCAGTGCATCCCAAAGATTTCAACAAATACTTTAAAGAAGAAAAAAACATGGTTTGATGATGATTGCAAAGAAGCTGTTAATAAACGCAAAGATAGTTTAAAACATTTCAAACAATATCCAACAAAAACAAACTTAAATGTTTGCAAACTTATGAGAGCTAATGTTCCACGTACTGGTGAACAAGCAAAACGATCTTCTAAACTTAATGCTATAACTTCCATGACAACCATTTGGAATATGTTAAGGAAAATAAATGGAAAGAATCAAACCATGAAGCACTCACATTATTAAAGTAGATGACAAAAACTACGAAAGTAAAGAGGACATTGCTATTATCCTGGGTAAAACTTTCAAAACAAACTCTTCTTCTGCAAATTATAAACCGCAGTTTAAAAAACATAAGGAAGAAGCAAAAATGGAAGATCTTATTTTGAAACGGATACAAATGAAAACTACAACTTACCTTTTATACTATCGGAACTTGAAAATTCTCTAAAAATTGCTCATAATTCTCCCGCAGGTGCAGACGAAGTACACTATCAACTTTTTAAACATTTACCTCGTATTTCATTACAAAATCTGTTAAACATTTTTAACATTATATGGGAAAAAGGCACCTTCCCGAAATGTTAGTCCAAAGCTACAATCATTCCAATTCCTAAGCTAAATAAGATCATACAAATCCAACAAATTATAGACACATACCTTTAACCAGTTGTATATGTAAGACCATGGAGAGAATGATTAATAACAGACTTAATTTTTACCTCGAATCCAATAATATAACAATCAATCAGGGTTCCGAAAAAACAGAAGTACCACAGATCAATTAGTACGATTAGAATCTTTTATCAGAAATGCTTTTGTAAAGAAGCAACATGTAGTTGCCGTATTTTTTGATCTAGAAAAAGCTTATGACACCACGTGGAAACATGGCATCTTAAAACATATTCATAAAATTGGATAAAGGGGAAATCTACTTAAGTTTATTTCAAACTTTTTATCCAATAGATGTTTCAAAGTTAAGGTTAGCACATCTTTTTCTGATGACTATGAACAAGAACAGGGAATTCCTCGAGGGAGTATCCTCTCACCTACTCTGTTCAATATCAAGATTAACAATATCGTGAAATGTTTGGATGACAATGTGAACTGTTTCTTAGATGTGGATGATTTTTTAATATGTTACAGGTCCAAAGATATGAAAAGAATTGAAACTAAACTTCAGAACAATTTAGATAAAATTGAGAAATGGACTATAGAAAATGGTTTTAAATTTTCCAAAACAAAGACAAACTGTGTACAGTTCTGCCAAGAGCGCATGCGGCACTTGGATCCATCAATGAAAATATATAATTGTCCAATTCCAACAGTAGATTGAGCATCTTTGACAAAAAAACTTTCTTTCTTTCCACATATTAATGCCTTAAAACTGAAATGTCAAAAAGCTTTAAATGTTTTAAATGTACTTTCCCACTCTGACTGGGGAGGAGACAAGAAAACTCTTTCAAATCCTTATAGATTTTTAATACGCTCAAAACTGGAGTATGGATGTATTATGTATAGTTCTGCACGTAAAAGCTATCTAAAAAAAGTTGGACACTATTCATCATCAGGGTCTTCGGTTAGCTTTAGGAGCTTTCCGTACGTCACCTGTCACAAGTTTGTATTCAGAGGCTCAGGAGCCATCCTCATATGATAGAAGGAAAATATTATCCTTACAGTACGTAACTAAACTAGCTTCAAATACAATGAATCCTGTTTACAATGACATTTTAATACACCAAACAAAATACTCTTTCAAAATAAACCTAATTTTATCAAACCACTTGGTCTACGACTTGAACCTCTTCTCAATGAATCAAGCATAAATGTAAAGAATATTAAGCCCTTTAAACTTCCTGTGAAAGAGCCGTGGACCATAGATCCACCAAATATTATTTTTGATCTCAACGTAAATAAGAAATCTGTTACAAATCCATTATTTTATCAAAATAAATTCTTAGAAATCAAATCACAGTATCAAGATTACATTTCAATTTATAATGACGGTTCGAAACAAGATAACAAAATTGGTTGCGCTACAGTACACATACAAAAAAATGTCATATTAAGATTTTCAGATTATAGCTATATTTTTTTCAGCAGAAGCTGTAGCTTTAAACAGTGCTCTTTGTTCAATACAAAACAATAATAACAAGAAATTCATTATTTTTTTGACTCAATGTCAGTTTTACAATCTTTAAAACATCCCGATAACCTAAATCCATTGATTAAACAATTTTTCAGAAAAAATGTTTATTTTTATGTAGATCAAAAACAATAATATTCTGCTGGATACCCAGCCACATTAAAATAAAGGGTAATGAAATAGCTCATCAGGAAGCAAAGAATGCTGTAAATATGAACATAGCCAACATTAAAATTCCTTTTACTGACAAAAAACAACAAATAAATAAATTTATAAAGTCAGAGTGTCAAATGAAATGGCAACAATGTTTTAACAACAAGCTTTTAGTGATCATGCCAAATTCTAATGATAAATATGAATTTTATTGGAACCGAAAAGGTCAAGTAATTTTTACAAGATGTCGTTTGGGACACTCAAGGATTCCACATGTGCATCTTTTAAATAATGAGAGAGCACCACAATGTATAAACTGTAATGATCTTTTAACTGTAAAACATGTTTTATTAAACTGTAAACATTTCGACCGTATACGGTCAAAACATTTTAGTGTTAATAGTTTGCAAAATTTATTTTTAAATGTAAAACAGAATAACATTTTAGATTACCTAAAAGAGATAGATTTTTATGAAAATATATACACTTTCAAAATTAACATTTTATTTTACTGTTTCTAAATATTACCTCCATGCACGCTAAATGACCACAGCTGTCGATGCGCCATAAAACACCAATTAATAATAATAATAATCAATAAATCGTCTGCTGCAAACTTGTACTGGGAGGTAATCCAATAAATTAAACAGATGGACCATGCTTTGTGGAAAGGGGTGTTTAATACATCTGCAAAAAGTATTGATCTATCTCAGCCTGTGCAGTTGGTGTAAGGTGACATGGGCTGAGCATTCTGACCAACTTTCAAGAGTTTTGGACAGAAAATGTGGCTTCTAGAGCATACACAAGGTTTATCAAAGATTTGACCTATTGGCCTATTTTTTTACCCGACATGATCCATTTTTGAACTCACCTGAGATATCATCAGGACCAACATTTTGATAAAGGTTCATGAGTATCGGATTGAAAATGTAGCCTCTGGAGCGTACACAAGGTAAAAGTTGGTGACAAGCATAGAACCATCACAAAAGCTCACCTTCAGCACTTTGTGCTCAGGTGAGCTAAAAAACCTTCTTTTGATTTAGCTGTAAAGGGTTAAAAGTATTTTCAACTCTTTACTACTCAACAAAATTTCATTCTCTCTCCCTTCAGTGGTGACAGTGAACTCATTCCTGTGTAGGTTACTTTTATACTTAAGGCAAACTTTAATAAAACAAGAGGGCCATGATGGCCCTGTATCGCTCGACTGGCTAATAAGTAATAACACTACAGGTCAAACATTGCAATACTTAGCCAATTTGTTTCAAACTTGAAAACATAATAATTTTCTTCTATAAAATCCGAGAAAGTTGTGATCCCCAGGCAAATGTGACCAATAATAACAACTGCAATGGGCAGACAAGACTAAATCATCAAATAGCTGCTGTTTCTAAACTGATTGCTTTACTTTGTGCATTTTTGATAATATAAGCTATAATTACTTGAATCCTGGTGGAGGTCCACAGGATAAAGCACCATACCAAATAATGCAGGTCTAGAATATGTGGTTATAAACAAGAAGATTTTTCAAAGTCTCTTCAATTGGTAGCCCCAGGTCTTATTATGGTTACTAGGCATTATAGCTAGACACAAGTAGATTCTTAAAGTTTTCTAAATATAAGCCTTTGTACAACTTCTGACCTCATGGGAAGGGGCCAAATTTGACCCCAGAGCTACAATGTGGGCACCCTTTGTAGAGATCTACTAGATAAAGTTACATTCCAAATTCGGTAGCTCTAGGCCTTATTGCTAGGTAATAGAAGATTTTTTAAGTTTTCCCTATGTAAGCACATGTAAAACTTCCAGGGCCAGGCTAAATTTGACCCCTGGGCTATGGTTTGTGCATTCTTGGTAGACACCCACTTGATAAAGATACATGCCAAATTGGTACCCTATGGCGAGGTACCAGATGGATTTTAAAGTTTTCCTTATATAAGCCCATATAAAACTTGTGACCCCTGGGACGGGGCCAATTTTGACCCTAGGGCTATTATTTGAAGGAACTTAGTAGAGGTCTACTAGATAAAGCTACATGCAAAATTTGGTAGCCCTAGGCCTTATCGTTTCAGACAAGAAGATTTTTAAATATTTTCAATTTTTTTCAGTTCTGTTGCCATGGCTAACAGAGTTTTTCATGGAATCAAATTCTTTCAAGGAATTTTAAAGAGGACCATGACAGGATCATTTCTGTGAAGTTTTATCAAAATTCGATGGGTATCTTCATAGAAGAAGATGTTTGAAATAAGATTTACACACGCACGCACGCACGGACGCACGACGGACAACGGGCCATGACATAAGCCCGCTGGCCTTCGGCCAGTGGAGCTATAAAAGGAAAGGTTACTGGTTACCAGCATTTTCTCCTTTTCCAACAACATTTTGAGAAGTCTTATTTGCCAGGGTCATTAGATTGTGCAGCAATTATTTGAATACAGGATTAGTGAGTAAAGATTAAAAGCTTATGGCCTATCTTTGTCTCAAATCATATTGTTTTATCCGTGTCCAAAGCAATTTTTCAAAACACGAAATATGAATTTAGAGATGAAAAGTCAATATTCATATTGTTTTATGTATCTCCATGTCAATTTTTTGATACATTAAAAATAAATTTCAAGATGGAAAGTCAGTGTTCATAGGCTACTGAAGGGCCTTTCTTCATTAATCTTACATATACTTAACCCTTTACCAAACAATCCCTGGTTTTTAAGACCCGGAGATAGAAGCCCTTTGAAAACATTGTGAGAAAACGGAAAAATGCGGGTAATCAGCATTTTCTTCTTTTCCCACAATGTTTTCTACCCTTCGAGCAAAATATTTTATTTTTCTGGTCGGGTTGGTTTTGTCGTCTTCAATTGCTCTCAATTTGGACCAGTCCAAATTTTGTTGTGTGGTAAACAATTAAAAGATAAACAAAACACCTATTGATCAAGAAGACATTTTAAAAGAAAAGAATATGTAATAAGAACTTAATATACCCTATGGCAACAATATTTTCGAAAGTTGTCTACAACAATAGAAAGCACTGTGTAAATACCTAAGAGTCAGTCCACACATTAAAGTATCGAACTATTGGTATTTTTCTTCCTATTTATTTTGTTTGCTTATCTATGTGGATCAAACTATAAACTCTTTACAAGTTACTTGTAATCTTGAACAAGAAAATATTGATACATAACATCAGTGTCGCAGCAAATCAGTTGTTTCTGAAATAAGGCACATTACAGCATTGCAAAATTGACCAAAGCAAATTTATGCAGAACTCGTTGAGAAACGAATTTCGGAGTCCAAGATAATCTGTAGCATGCAACTTTAACTTAAAAAAGAAACAAATAATAAGACACAATAACAGCCAATCTTTGGCAAAATTTAACATAGTTTCAATTGGAGCTGTAAAAAAGCAGTTGTCGAGCTATATACAAAGTCGGTTGTCATTCGACAACCGACGCAAGAAAAAAGTATTAAAACAAGGTTCTAAAATATCAAATTGATAATTAAATCAAGAGGACCATGATGGTCCTATATCACTCACATGAATACTAAGCAGTAAAGGTCTACGATGAAGATCAATACCAAATATCAAAGTTCAAGGCCAAATAATTCTGACTTGGTATGTAACTGTGCAAAAAGCATTTTCTTTTTTTCCCAAAATGCTTTCACAACCCTTCTTCTTCCGGGTCATTGAAATTCAAGATTGTAATGGTAAGGGAAAAAATTAACTTGGAAGGCCAGGCGTTAATTTCCTGGTCAAAATGGCGATAAAAAATCGGGTTAAAAAACATCATTCGCTCATTGGTAAGACACAAATGAGACTTGTCTCGATAACCTTTTATCAAATTTCAAAGGATGTTGGCTGAGACAGTAATCAAGCCAGCCCACTCTTTCTATGAAATGACATTTAATGAAAAAAGGTAAAATATTTTTATTGGCAGACTATACACACGTACGAACACGTGTGTTTCCATCTTACTTCAGAGCAGAAGAGTTTTAAAGCTTTCCTTCTTTGCTCCCATGCTCAAACCTGTGACCACCAAGGGGGGCCAGTTTTGACCTCAGCAGCATCGTATGAACAAACTTGGTAGAGGTCCACCAGGAGATGCTACATACCAAATATCAAAGCTCTACACATTCTTGTTTAAGAGAAGAAGAATTTGAAAGTTTTCCGTCTACGTTTCTATGTTTCAAACTTCTGACCCCTTGGGCAGGGCCAGTTTTGACCCCAAGAACATCATATGAACAAACTTGGTAGAAATCCACTAGGAGATGCTACATACTAAATATCAAAGCTCTACGTCTTCTAGTTTGAGAGAAGAAGATTATCAAAGATTTTGCTATTGTTTTCCTTTTAGTTGCCATGGCAACCAGAGTTATGGGTGGAATTTAATCTCTTGACCATTGTTGGTAGAGCTTCACCTAAGTTCACCTGTCAAGTTTCATCAAGATTGGCCAGTGGTTTAGGAGGAGATGTTTAACCAATTACCTCACAATCCCTACTTTTGACGACCCTGAGAAAGGAGCCTACAGAAAACATGGTGGGAAAAGGAGAAAATGCTGGTAACCAGCATTTTCTCCTTTTCCAACAATGATTTATACCCTTCACAAAAAAAATTCAAATTTTCAGTGACTTTTATTTTGTTGTCTGTAAATGCTTTCAATTTGGACAAACTTAAAATTTTGTGTTTGTTACAGTTAAAGAAATTGTGGACAACAGACGATGCACGACGGACATTGTGCAATCAGAAAAGCTCACCTTGAGCACTTCATGCTCAGGTAAGCTAAAACGCGTGTGAAATGCCCAAAGTAGTTACAAAATTATCAAAATGAGTACAAAATGGCCAAAATAAAAAGTACAGATGGGTACGAAATGGCTCAGGTACGAAAATGACCAAGTTACGAAAAACAATATGGCTGCCTCAATCTGTACTTTTCAAAACCAAATAAAAACAGTGCCGCCGCTTATGCAGCGCCACAATAAAATTACCTAGTTTTATTACATTTCTCAGGATTATCAGAATAAGATCATGCTGACCTTTATAGTGTTTTTTTATAAAAAACTGCTTTTAACTATTTACTACACAATCCCACCTTTTGACGACCCTGAGAAAAAAGCCTTTAGAAAACATTGTGGGAGAAGGAGAAAATGCTCGTAACCAGCATTTCCTCCTTTTCCCACAAAATTTTCTACCCTATCAAAGTCAGGAATCATCATATTAACAATGTGTAATTTATTGTCTGCAGTTGGTTTGAATTTAGTCCAGTCCAAAACTTTGTTGTTTGGTAAAGAGTTAACAAACGACAAAATTTTAGACTGTTCCAAAGTCAAAGCACTTGCATATGATACAATAAAAGTAACTCAATAAATGAAATTTGTGTCCCGCCGGATAAAAAACATTGTGGGAAAAGGACAAAATGTTGGTTACCAGCATTTTCTCTTTTTCCAACAATATTTTCAAAAGGTTTCTATCTCGGGGTCGTAAACTAGGCGCTTGAGCGCTTGTATCTCTCCACAGGCCTGATTTTTCTGTAACAGTAGAGAGAAATTTTTGAGTCGCCTGTTTGCTCCGCAAACAGGCTCTCATTGTTATCGTACTGATCAATGGGGTGACGTAAGCATACCTCCGGCCTTGTACCGCTTCCTGTCCCAAGTTCCGGTTTGCGAAATGAAATCTAGTTTTGTAATTATTTGTCAAACAGGTCAGTTTTTTCATGGTAGATAACTTGCAAACTGTGCATTTGCGATAAATGAATATGTCTTAAGTATCTAACTATTCTATCAGAGATAATCTGTAAGGAACAGACAGCACCACATGTCTTTTATTGCGAGTACCGGGAGTACCTTGATTATTTGGTGCGTCATAGCTATTTTTGGAATGCGTATAAATCTGTAAGTCTCGTCACGTGACCGCGAGAGCTCATCATCTCCTTTTCATCACAGTAGGCCTACGTGAAGAGATACACGATGTAATTATGAAGGATTAAGTCAGACTTTAAAGGTCAAAGCGATTTGAATATTTCAGTAATCGATCAGAGAACAATATGTGACCATGAATACGCCACATTAAAGAACATAGATCGTATTCAGCGCAGATAAGGAGGTTGATGGTTGAACTTACTTTCGGTTTCGTATTGAATAGAATCATGTTTTCTTTGACGGAGTCGGCCCCCAGCTGGGCGGGGGGATAGAAATAGCTCAGCTGTCGCACTATAGAAGGGGTAAGACCCCCCCCCCTGTGCCTGCCTGTTTGCCGTAGGCTGCAACTCGTGTCGTTTGATGACGGGATCCTGGTGGTTGAGTGGATTCAGAGCTCGGCCCTTTGATAGCTTTGTTTACACAACACACCACTTCGGCCTTGAACTGAACTAAACGAGGGGTCAGAAAGGCCCGTTCTGATCAACCGTCTGGTCACGCCGTGCCCTAGGGTGTTTCTCTTTGTTTTCTTTCACACATACATACACAGATACACCATTTCTCTGCCATCAGTTTCTGTATGTCAATACCCTAGAAGGCGGTGGCTCATGGGCTAATCGGGTGAAAGCTTGGTGTTTGATCGACACTTGTAAATACCTAAAGACTGTCTATGCTTGGTATGACATTCTGCGGTCCTACATTTGTCCAGTCTAGCCCTTTCACTTCGAGTATATCACCGATGTATCCTTGTCATGATCTGAGTTAGGTTTCCCCAGATCATGTCCCCTTGTTGGGCTCCGAGGCGGGTGGGGAGCATCGGTGATGAATATTTAACAACAACTATGGCTTCTCAAAAAAAGGCCAAGCATGTACTCTCCGACTCAGATTCGGAATCAGAATACTCAAGACCGTCAACAACATGTGCTCGGTTTTTAGTTATTGAAGCTATTGACTCGTCTAAACCAGTTACAAAACTCTCACCTTTTATCATTGAAAAATCTATCTCTTCAATATTAGGCACACCAAAATCTGTCAAAAAACTTAAAAATGAAACCTTACTTGTTGAGTGCTACTCGCAACAACAAGTCAGAAACCTGCTTGGACATAAGAAACTTTTCAATCTTAATGTCAAAATCTTTCCCCACAAGACCCTTAATACCTCCAAGGGAGTCATTAGATGCAAAGAATTAAGCTTCTGTGACTCCTTGGAGGAAATCAAATCAAACCTCAAAAACCAGGCTGTGTCTGATGTGAAAAGAATTTCAGTTCTCAGAAATGGCATTCGTAGAGATACACATACATACATCTTGACATTCTCTACGCCAACTCTACCTTCATCTGTTAAAGTTGGATTTCAATCGGTTAAGGTCGATGTTTATGTGCCTAATCCGTTGCGCTGTTATAGATGCCAACGGTACGGACATCATGAAAGTAATTGCAGAAGCACACCTGTTTGTCCCAGGTGTGCTTTTGAAGGGGAAGACCATGACCAAAAGACTTGCAATAACACCCCTCTCTGTGTCAATTGCAAGTCCTCTCATCCTACCTTTTCCAAAGAATGTTCTGTTTGGAAGGATGAGAAAAAAATCCTGTCAGTCAAGTTTAAGGAGAATGTTACCTTCTTGGAAGCCAGGAAAACAGTTGAAAAACGCAGGTCTGATCAGGCTTTGTTGAGCAAAAGCACAACTTATGCAAATGTTGCTTCTCCTTTGCCTGCAAATGGACATTGTCCAACCTGCAAACTGTTGGCCAAAAAACTTCTCCAAAAGTTTCCTGAAATGACTGATGAACTGAAAGCTCTCATCCCAAATGTCCAAGTTGCAATACCTTCTACTCTGACTTGGCCTGCATCTGAAATAAATAAAACTTCTTCTGTACCCTCAAAACCCACAAACTCTCAAAGTACCTCTTCACAAAAAAACTCAAAACCATCTACCTCCTCACAAAATATCTCTTCGAAAAAAGCTTCAAAACCATCTCCCCCTTCACAACAGACACCAAAGAAACCACAACCTACATCTTCACAGCCTACAACCAAATCCAACGTCTCATCTAAAGACAATCCTAATCATACACCCCGACCTCCAAAAAGGTCTTCTTCCAAATCCAAACAACAAACTAGAGATAACCAAGGATCTTGTGAAATCACAGTGAAAGTAAATGATCCTGTCCCTACCTCCAACAGATTTTCGGAGCTAGAGGACATGGATGCAGATACAGAAAATCTGGAAGGTGAGGCTTCAGATTCAGAAGCCTCTCTCTGGTCCACTTCCAAAGATCCTTGGAACAAGGATGCTGACACTTGGCACACGACCAAACCCGAGACATTTATAATTAATTCTTAACCAGTCTATTTTAAAATGCATTGGTTTACGGCCTCATGTTTTACTTTAGCTTTTATACTTTCCTCATGCATTATGGATACCATAATCCAAAGGAATTGTCGAGGTCTGAAGTCAAACTTTGACGAACTTTCCCTATTAATCAATGATAACAAACCAGTTGCTGTTTGTTTGCAAGAAACCTTCCGTAAACGGGAGGATGATATCTCTATCAAATATCATTTTATTTACAACAAGATCTTTACCGAAGGCGAAAAAGCCAGAGGTGGTGTTTCCATTATTGTAAGCAACAACATTCCTCACAAAGTTATCTCTTTAAATACAAACTTGCAAGCTGTTGCTGTCAGGTTATCTTTACACAGTGCTGTTACACTGTGTTCTTTATATATCCCCCCAAGCACACCTATCAATGAGACCAATATGAATTATCTCATTTCACAATATCCATCCCCCTATATATTTGCTGGGGACTTTAATGGTCACAATGTTATGAGGGGTTGCAGTGACACCAACCAGAGAGGTCTACAGTTAGAGAACTTCATTTCGAACAACTCTTTGTCTTTCATGAATGATAACAAATCCAAAACCTACTTGCATCCAGCAACTGGATCTTACTCTTCCATTGATTTAACATTATGCAGCCCAGTCTTACTTCCCAATTTTACTTGGAAAGTGACTGAGGATTTGTGTGGAAGTGATCACTTCCCCATTATCTTTTCATCTACAAAACCGTCCAGCAATGTACGACCGCAGAAATGGAAGCTTTCCAAAGCCAATTGGAATACATTTGAAACCATATGTGAACAGACCATTACACATGATAAATTTGGAAATTGCGATGATCCTGCAAAACTTTTCACTTCCCTATTAATTGATGCAGCTAAACAGTCCGTCCCTCAGACCTCGACAAACCCAAAACGACCTGACAAGCCTTGGTAAAATGATAATTGTAAACAGGCTGTTAGAAACAGAAAACAGACCCTTAGAAAATTTAACCTCAGGCCTACAAAAGAAAATCTTAACTTATTCCGTATTTCCAGGGCAAAAGCCCGTCGTACCATTAAAAAAAGTAAGCGCAAGGCTTGGAGACAGTATGTCTCTAAATTAAATAGTAGAACTACTACTAAAAAAACCTGGGACATGATCAGAAAGATCAATGGCAAAGGCCAGTCCCCTCTTAGTCACCTTAAAGTTAACAATACTTCGTTGGAATCTCCCCAGGATATAGCTAATGCTCTTGCTGACACCCTTTGCAAAAAGTCTTCCTCTGCAAACTATTCAGAAAAGTTTCAGAGGAATAAAGCTAGAGAAGAAAAGAAAAAGCTTAATTTCAAGTCTTCGAATTCAGAGCATTATAATAAACTCTTCACTTTTAAAGAATTAAAATCTGCTCTGAATAAAGCTCATGATTCTTCTCCTGGCCCAGATAAAGTTCATTACCAGTTTTTGAAACACTTACCTTTTACTTCTCTCTCAGTTTTACTTGATATTTTTAATGATATCTGGCAGTCAGGTGATTTTCCTGCATCCTGGCGGGAGGCACTAGTCATTCCTATCCCAAAACCTGGCAAAGATGGTAGTGACCCGGCCAACTATCGGCCAATAGCCCTTACTAGTTGTCTCTGCCAGACCCTAGAACGTATGGTCAACGACAGGCTTGTCTGGTTTTTAGAAAAAAAAACCCTCATTGTCGATGTACAGAGTGGATTTCGTCGCCAGCGTGGCACCATAGATCATCTTGTCCGCTTTGAAACCTTTGTCAGAGAAGCCTTTATTAATAGACAGCATATAGTATCTGTCTTTTTTTACCTTGAAAGCGCTTACGATACAACCTGGAAATACGGAATTCTGAAAGACTTGCATGACTTTGGTCTTCGAGGCCGTCTTCCCCTTTTTATTTCAGCCTTCTTCGATGAACGTCTTTTCCGCGTTCGAGTTGGTAATACTGTCTCGGGAGCCCGTGAACAGGAGATGGGTGTACCCCAAGGATGTATTCTCTCTGTTACACTTTTCAGTGTAAAAATAAACAGTATAGTTAAAGCTATCTGTCCTGGTGTAGACTGTTCACTCTATGTTGATGACTTCGTTATATGCTTCAGATCTCGAAATATGAATATTATTGAGAGACAACTTCAGCAATGTCTAAACAAATTGCAAACATGGTCTGATGAAAATGGCTTTAAATTTTCAAAGTCCAAAACTAAGTGCATGCACCTTTGTAATCTACGAGGTGTTCATCCAGATCCTGAACTTTATATGGACAAAACAAAAATTGAAGTCGTTTCCGAGTTTAAATTTCTTGGAGTCATCTTTGACAGAAAGCTTTCCTTCCTTCCTCACATCACTGCACTTAAAAAGAAGTGCAAGAAGGCTCCTAATCTTCTTAAGGTTGTGGCTCATTCTGAATGGGGAGCAGACCGTAAAGTCCTCTTGCGGCTTTATCGGTCTTTAGTTCACTCCAAGTTGGACTCTGGATCTGTTGTATACGGATCAGCCCGTAAATCCTATCTGAAAATTCTAGATTCTATACACCACGAAGGTCTGCGTCTTGTGCTTGGAGCTTTCAGAACTTCTCCCGTCAATAGTCTCTATGTCGAGGCTAATGAACCTTCCCTTTCTTACAGGAGAGAAAAACTCTCACTTCAATATGTTTTAAAACTTAAGTCGAATCGTTTTAATCCAAATCATAACGTTGTCTTTAAACCTGAATATAAACGTCTCTTTGAAAGGAAACCAAATGTTATTCCTCCATTTGGTATCCGCATGGAGCCCATTGTGGATAACCTTGGCATAGACACCGAGTCTATTGCCGACTATAAAATCTCTGAAAACCCTCCATGGACACTAAACAGTGCAGAATTCAGATCTGACCTTGCATCTGACAAAAAGTCTGTCATGGATAGAACTGTATTCCATGCTAGATACAACGAGATAAAGGAGAATTATTTTTCCTTCAAACCCATGTATACGGATGGATCTAAAGAAGGCAATTCTGTAGAAGCTGCCGCTGTTTATGGACAAAGGAGCTTAAAATGCCGCCTTCCAAACAACTCCTCTATCTTCTCTGCTGAAACTAAAGCAGTAGATCTTGCCCTTAATCTAGTTCAAAGTTCTAATTCCAACCGTTTTATTATCTTTTCAGACTCTTTGTCAACATTACAGCCCTTTCAAATCAACGACTTGAGAATCCTTTAATCTGCAGTTTACTTGAAAGGATCTCGCAAATTTCTTCTAAGAATAGATTGGTGTTCTGCTGGCTTCCAAGTCATGTAGGCATCAAAGGCAATGAAAATGCCGATAGGTCTGCCAAATCTGCACTTAACCTTCCCATTTCAGATTTTAAAGTTCCACACACTGACTTTAAATCCTCCGTTTTATCACATATTTAATCTTCTTGGCAATCCCAGTGGGATGCTGATATTTTCAATAAACTGCATTCAGTTAAACCAACCCTTGGTGAATGGTATCCCGTTTACAGATTCGTCGTGAAGAAGTGATAATTGCACGACTTCGAATTGGCCATTCACGCATCACACATTCCTGGCTCTTGACAAGAGATGATGGCCCTGAATGTATACCATGCAATGCAACCTTTTTTGTAAAACATATCCTACTAGATTGCATTGACTTTCAGCCAGTTCGTTCAAAATATTTCAACGTAGATAGTTTGAAAAATCTTTTTGATTCTGTCAGCGTTGAATCTATTATCGCTTTCATAAAGGAGATTGGCATTTACAATAAACTGTGATATTTACTCTCGAGTTTCTTACCCATCTTTTTACAACATTCTTTACTTCATTAATATTCAGTTTGCATCTCCTTAATGGGAGGATTGGCTCTCTTGTAGACATCTTATCTCATTGGAGACAGGACATCTTTAATGGGAGTGTATTGATCCCATTGGAGGCTCCAATCTTTACCAGTTTTAACCTCATTTCCAAGGAAAAACAATATTATCAGTCTTGCCTTTTAATCTAAAACTGTTGAGTAGGCAGGGAATGCCCCGCCACTCAATATCATATTTTAGGCACATTATAAATGACACATATTTCTTTTTTATTTAAAAAACTTCTTTTTGTCAATCCAACACTGACTTCAAACCTTTTTATCACAATCTTAAATCTTATCATCTAAAACTTTTGAGTATATAGGAATTGTCCTGTAACTCGATAATGCCCTTTTCTGCATACTTCTTAATTCAATTCGTTTATTGTCATTAATGTATACAAACTTTATTCTGTAACTCGATAATGCCCTTTTTTTTGCATACTTCTTAATTCAATTCTTTTATTGTCATTAACATATTCAAACTTTATTCAGTTTAAACAACTCCACTTTTATTAACTTTTAACACAGATATGTGCGCTAAATGACCAAAGCTGTCGATGGGCCATAAAACAACATTCATTCATTCATTTGACGGAGTCAAATCAAAATAGGTGAATTAGGTTTCTTTGCACAGACCTACGTTTCCGCTGTTAAATTCAGCCTTTGGTAATATTCAAGTATTTTAAAGACAGCATCTCCAGTATTATGTTTTCAAACCCAAAGATCAAACCTTATAAGACAGTTCAGATTCAAGATCAGACTGCATGTTCAGTGCAGTCTGATCTTGACCAACACTTTCCTGAAAAGTAGATTTCGAGGGCTCAACGCAACACCATTGTAACTAACATTTTTTTCTAAAAATAGTTTATTTATTTTTGTAATCTAGAGTGTCAGTTTCATGGTCATCAGAAATATTTTTCTACAAAAATCAAAATGAAGCACTTAAATTTTCAAAAGTGGTTAAAATGCCGTAAGTGAATATTGCTGTTAATGCAACACTGTAGTTGACTTCAGATACATAGAGTGTTGCATTGCGAAAACCTCTGTCACATGGTATATGGTGCAACAATTTATGAAACTGACACGGAGTGTTTATTTCAATCATAATTATCTCTATCAAATAAAGATTTATGAATGTTTTTACAATACTCATATCATCAAAATGACATAAATTTTAAGGAATGTACTAAAATGAAAATCTTTTAAAAGTAAAAAGTTCCCTTATATCTTTTATTTTCAAAACTTAAGCAAAAGATTAATAACGGGTAAGGTCTGAGTAAAACAAACACATTTTCAAACACATTCCAAAAATAATAAAAGAGCAGAACAAATAATTTAGGCCTGCTGGTTTTATCAACAGTGTATTTATTTCAAAAAAGTATATCAAAACACATTTGTTCTGACAAGATGGAATATATTTTGACCTACCATCAAGAAAATAATAGAAATAAAAGCTTAATAGTGGCCAAAGTATACACTGGGTAGTGCAAAAATGCAATTCAAGTCATACCATTCAAAAGTATGGAAATCATTATGAAGATGAAAATCTTTTATTTCTAGTTTGTTAAGTGTTTAACACTCACAGGAATTTTCAAAATACCAAAGTTTCAAGGTCACTCCATCCCTTGTTCACTTCTTAACTTATTTTCTATACAATTTTCCCACCCGCAAATTGTGCTTTGAATGTCACTACAATGACAGATTTTCATCTTTACAACAATTTCCATACTTTCAAATGATATGATTATAATTTAGAATCGCTTATCACCCTCTTTGCTTACTTTTGACGATCCCTGGGACATTAAATGCCAAAATTACCCAACCAATTTCTGAGGTATTCCCAAGTTTTTCCAACAGAATTTCAGTCATAATGTTGTGTCAGCTAATCTTAGTCTTCATCCTTTTAATTTTTACCAACTAATCCCTGGTTTTTACGAGCCTGAGAAAGAATCCTTTTAAAAACATTGTGGGATAAGGAGAAAATGCTTGTAACCAGCATTTTCCCCTTTTCCCACAATATGTTCTACCCTGCTGGAAACAAATTTCAGTTTTTGAGTCATATGTATTTTGTTGTCTGCAAGTGCTTTGAAACTGACAAAAATTGAATGAGATATTCGTAAAAATTGCAATTTTGCATTAAGCCCCTTTTTTCCATGACACGGGGTCAAATTGAAAATCTGGGAAAACTATATCGGCGCCTTACCCTAAGGAGTTCATATACGAAGTTTCATCCAATTTGGTCCAAGGGTTGTAGAGAAATCGCTTCGGACGGACGGACGGACGGACGGAAGGACGGACGGACGGACGGACGGACGGACAGAAGAAGCGGCGACTATATGCTCGCCCTTCGGGGAGCATAATAAATATCTACAAAATTTTCAAGACTTCTCACGTTTATTTCTTTTAATCTTTACCAACTGATAAAACTCTTTACTTCTTAAGATTGAAAGCATTTGCAGACGACCCATTGATTTTGGCTCACATTCTACAATTTAGCTATTAAAGGATAGGAAACATTTTGTTGAAAGGAGAAATTATTGGTCGTCTTTTCCGACAACGTTCCTAAAGCATTCCTCTGCAGGATTGTTAAAACTCAGCAGGACTTTTTGGTAAAGGCTCTTTGTTAACTGTACTTAACGTAAACTGTAAGCGTCTTTTCTACTGGACGCTTAGACTATTTTGTTGAGAATGCTTCGAATTGTTTGATAATTACCCATTGGCACCATGGATCAACGTACAGTCTCGCAAATCTGAAGCTGCTTTCAGTGTACGCCCAAAATCAATTAGTTGCAGTGAACAAATATCATAAAACAGGCTGGTACGTGAGTTCTAGCAAATTTGAAGTCTTTAAACTGTTTAAAGCTGTTGCTTGGTATAAATTTTGATTCTCAACACACATTTTTATCACGTGGACTTTAATATTTATGTAAGTGATTTTACCATTAGAGCGCTCTACAAGTCAGGAATTATGCTTGCAAAATACCATTTTATGGCTAGGTCATCTTGTTTCTTAAACGCTTGAATTATATTGCCTTTGGAAATTTAGTAAGGGTGAAAGCTTCTAACGCAATACCCACCAGGCGACTCTCAGGACTATCAGTCCTTTGATTAACAATTATCATGCAATCCTGCATTTTAGCTCATTGAAGGAAAAAAGCTAAAAAAACACTGTGAGAAAAGAAGAAAAAAATGGTTACCAGCATTTTCTTAGTTTTCCACAATAATTTCTACCCTTTTTGATACGTTTTTCTAATTTGAAGATATATTATGTTGTCTGCAACATCTTTCAATTATGACCAGTTATAAAATTTTGTCATCTGGTTATAGTTAAAGAGGGTCTTGTCACAAACCATTTTGGGTGGGGAAACATCAAAATATAGAAGACTAGGTCAGCAGGATTAACACCCCTTCTGTGCACTTTGCACTTAGTCACCAGCAGGTCAACAAACCTTTACCAGATCTATAAAAGTGCAGAAGTTCTCTTGTTTACATGAGAAGGACTATGGATTATGTAAAGCAACCCTCTTTAACCCTTTACCAAACGACAAAATTTGGGATGTGACTAGATTGAAAGCATTTGCAGATGACAAATTAAACATTGATGAAATTATGATTTCTCTCTTAGATAGAGTAGAAAACACTGAGGGAAAAGGAGAAAATGCTGATTGTCAGCGTTTTCTCCTTTTCCCACAGTGTTTTCTAAAGACTTCCCGTCTTTGGCTAATTACGAGCAATTTATCCTTTTCCAACAGTTTTTTTCTAGAGACTTGTACTGCAGACATGTAAAAACCAGGGCTTGTTTTGGAAAGAGTTAATAAAGTGTGACTAAAATAGTAAAAGACATTGTCCTAGTTCAGTATTCACTGTGCCCTTTGTGAAAGGTACTCATTAGACCATACTTTTAAATCATAAGACTGAAGGTCCTAAAAAGCGGATTTGTTGAACAGTTTCAAACTATGATTTGACGTAAGAAAATTAAAATCTTTTATCACATGTAGTACAAGTAGATCTAGGACAATGATAGTGGAAGCTGTTCTACCAAGTGTACTGTACAGCACCTTTTATTTTGCTACTGTTTTACAGCAGTAATTTGATTCGAAGTAAACAGTGTTTAAAAAAAGGTGAAGTTGTGGTGTACTAGCTAAAAGTTGAAGTAGAATGGTTAATGTGCAAAAAGAAAAATTTTGATTAGGATTTATTTTAACACTTAAAAGTGTAAATACCAAACACTCTGTGTTTATAATTCTGAAGGAAATAGGCAATTGAAAGCATTATAAGACAAACATAAAATTCTGGAAAGCAGTATTTTAAGGAATTAGGCAATTGAAAGCATTATAGGACAAAGACAGAATTCTGGTAAGGAATATTTTTTAAAGGTGGCCCTTCAGATTCTGGGATGAAAATTTTACAAAAGTACAAAAAATTATCCTTATACTCCCAAAGCCTTACGGTGTTCTTTCATAAAACCCCAGTAGTCGAAAACCATCTGACAACAAAAGAAATTAGAGATTCACTGCAGCCCAGTTTGACACCAACAGGAAACACGATATATTTTTACATGAGCATTTATATACCGGAAATACACACAGGAAGCTTCAAGCACAGAGTATGAAGAAATTATTATGGAGTACAATTACATTTTTATTATGTTATGGAATTTAAGCGTAACTAGTCATGTGCCAGTCACTTAACATTCCCCCAATGTTTTTTTTTTTTTTTTTGCGCAAAATCTAAAATACCTTAAGAGGCTACATAGCCTTTTAAGGGAATACCATTAAAAAAGAATGTAATTCTATGCTTCTTAATTATTGATGATTTGTATTGTTTTTTTTTTATATGAATTTCAGTGACATATATATTTTTTTAATTTTGTGTGATTTGAAAAGTCTACATGTCCACCTTTAAAGTATTTTCTCCTGTTCGAGGGCTCAACGCAAAACTATTCTATGTTTTTACAAATTTTTCAGGAAATGGAAAAACTGATTCATTTTTCTTGTATCGTCTTTTGAAAATATTTCAATCACCAAAATATCTGAAAGCCCTTGAGAAACAACAAATACTTGAAAGTTTTAATAAAAAAAAATGATTCTCATTTTATAGCACATTTTTCACCTTAGAATAGTTTTGCGCTTGAAATCACGAAAATGTTATAGAATTTGTTTTGCAAGACTATTCTATCTTAAGTTGGAATAGTTTTGCAATACAAAGAAACAAACATAAAAACAAAATAGGTGATGGGAAAACTATTCCAACTTAAAATTTCAGTAGTTCTAGGCTACTTTTCTGATGACGCAGAGGCGTATACTTTGATGTTTGAGGTGATATGACAATACTGCATGTATGCTGAGTCTGTCCTAACTATAAAATTATCAAGCTTTCTATTTTCACAAATGGAACAAAAACATGCATTGTTTGAAACATTAGCAAAAACTGATTTTCAAAGCACTCTAATCACAACAGTTTAAAAAAAATATATCTGGAACGGTCATACAGTAGTTTTCTTTAAATATTATGTAGTTGATATCTTCCACTCAGCCAGTTAGATTTTGGAATCATCATCACCTCTCATGATTGTTACCAAACATGATAAACAGATGACACAATGATGATTTTTTTTAATTATTACTTATTACTTGGTAAATCTTAATATGTGTATTATTGGGAGCAGTAAGAAAACTGCAAACTCACAGATGCAGTAATCTGTGATAGATGTGGTGAATACAAACACACATCTGGCATCTGCCAAAGACCTGTCAAATGTGTAAATTGTGGTAAAGATCACAGTGTGACTGTGAAGTCTGGAATCAGAAAGGTTTCATACTTTGAAGCAAAAAAACAAATCGAGACAGCTTTTGAACCTAGGTACTCTAAGATAGTTCAGTCAGCACAAGCAAAGCCTCTGACGAGAACATGTGGAACGCAGTATGATCCCGTGGATTTTGAGGTAGGCGCTAAACCTTCCTCGAAATGTACGTCTCAATCTGTCAAACCACCTCAAACTTCTGAAACAGGTTCAAAATCTAACCAAACAAAGAACTCTAGCAGACCAAGATCAGCTTCTATATTTAATTCTTGCGCTACATCACCAGATAAAATCCAGAAAAATAAACCAGATAAAAAATAAAAAGACAAACAACAATTCAAACAGACAGAAGAAAGGGTCACAGGATCCTATTAAGCTGGCAAATAAATATGAAAGTTTAGAAGATATGGAGTTGGGAATTGACTCATCAGTCAAATTGCTTTTAAGTTAATTCATTGTCCCAATATACAAGTAAAATGGGTCAAAAGTCAATTTTACAGTGGAATGGTAGAGGTCTAAAAACCAACTTAAATGAACTACTAATTCTTTTATCTTTATTAAATCTACAAATTTGTTGTCTTCAAGAAACTTTGATAAACCCCAATGATAACTTGGAAATTCGCAATTATTCATAATATCACTACATACATAATGATTGCGAAACAGCATCTGGTGGTTCTTCTATCATAATACATTCTACGATACCTCATCGTAATATAGACTTAAACACAAATCTACAAGCAATACCAATAAAAGCATCTTTAGATAAAACTACATAACAATATGCTCTATGTATATCCCACCAAATAATACAGTAAAATGATTCACAAAATCTTTTACTACAACTACCTAAACCTTACATTATATGTGGTGATTTTAATGGACATAGCGAATTATGGGCTTGTACAGATGATAGAAGTAAAACAATTGAAAATTTCATTGCAGAGAATGATTTATGTTTATTAATTCCAATCAACATACATACCTGCATCCTGGATCAGGTTCTTTTACAGCAATAGATCTTTCACTTTGCCATCCTTCCTTGTACCTTGATTATGAATGGAAAGTATGTGAAGATTCTCATGGAACTGATCATTTTCCTATCATCATACAAGAAATTGAGAAAAAAAAGATGACAAAATTCCAAAATGGAATTTTAAAAAGGCTAACTGGGAAAAGTTCAATATTCTTTGCCATGAAAAATTACTGACTGACAATTTTGAAAATTCTGAAGATCCAATGATTTCTTTTACGGTAACTTTAATTGATATATCAAATCAGTGCATCCGAAAGATTTCAACAAATACTTCAAAGAAGAAAAAAATGTGGTTTAATGATGATTGCAAAGAAGCTGTTAAAAAACGCAAAGATAGTTTAAAACATTTCAAACAATATCCAACAAAAACAAACTTAAATGTTTGCAAAATTATGAGAGCTAATGTTCGACGTACTGGTGAACAAGCAAAACGATCTTCTAAACTTAATGCTATAACTTCTATGACAACCATTTGGAATATGTTAAGGAAAATAAATGGAAAGAATCAAACCATGAAACGCTCACATATTAAAGTAGATGACAAAAACTACGAAAGTAAAGAGGAAATGGCTATTATCCTGGGTAAAACTTTCAAAACAAACTCTTCTTCTGCAAATTATAAACCGCAGTTTAAAAAAACATAAGGAAGAAGCAGAAATGGAAGATCTTATTTTGAAACGGATACAAATGAAAACTACAACTTACCTTTTAAAGGCGGAAATTTATACATATCAATGCAATAATGAGTCAAAAATTGTTGAAAACGTCAATAAAACTTTAATACATGTGATTGAAAGCTATACAAATTCACTTACAACTGTTTCGCAGAACATATTCATGTAGTTGTCCCTTATTTTAAGGTGGAAAACTGTCTTATGTGCAGTTACTAAAGTTTTGCACGAATTTTTTTTTTTTTTTTTTTTTTTTTTTTCATTTATTTTATTTTTTTTCAGAATGTAAACTGTTGTAAGTAACAATTTGTGTAAAATCGTCTTTTTACAAAATGCTTTCCAAAAATCTGTTTTAATATCTTGAAAGTCGTTAAAATTGAGTTCTGTTAAGATTGAATTAGTGATAATAATGATTTTCTCAAAGTAAGGAAATAGTTTTTTGTCCTTCCTGTAAAATTTTCGAAAATGCAGTTACGACAGTGTCGCGTTTAGCCCTTGATCTTTTTACCACAAGACGGAAATTTTGACTGATCCTAATTGAAAGGATTTGCAGATGACAGTTAATACCATATAGTACTCAAATGATGAAAATTTATTTGAAAGGGTAGAAAATATTATTAAAAAAGGAGAAAATGCTGGTTACCAGCATTTAATCTTTTTCCTGCAATGTTTTCATAAGGCTTCTTTCTCTGAGTCTGTAAAATTCAGGGTTTTGTGGAAAATGATTAATTGTGCTTCACAGACCAAGGGTCATTTTAAAAGAATGCTGGTAACCACCATGTCTTCCTTTTCACAGGGTATTTTCAACCCTTTCATAAATGAATTTCAACTGTTTAGCCAGTCTTACTTTTTGGTCTACTACTGCTTTTAATTTATACAACTCATTAACTCTGTTGTTTGGTTACAGCTTACCTAAATCTTTGATATAGATTATATACGTTCAAATCTAACATGCAATTCACATGAAGTAGGTCCCAGTGCAACGTCATATTGGTGTGTTACAGATACAGACTGCGAAACAGACACAAGATGGAAAGGCTTATGTCAGTAGTTATAACAATGGCTGTCTTGTCATTTATTGCAGGATTGGTTATTGGGAGAGAATATCAGTGAAGTTCACCAGAAAATCTTCATTGCAAAGATACTTAATGCCCTGCATAATCCAGCAAAGGTTCATGATATACAACAGCTATTTGGACAATACAAAAACTTTGAAGGTATTCAGTAATTATCTAATTAAAAGTTATTTTATACATGTACAAGCATAATTTGTCATATTTAATTTGTGTTATGCGACCAATTCTAAACCTTTCGAGCATTACTTCCTATTCAAAGGAGAAAATTAATGACATGGCCCGTTGTCCGTCGTGCGTCCGTCGTGCGTCCGTGCGTGCGTCCGTCCGTGCGTCCGTGCCTTAACTTTTTCTTTAAAAATCTTCTTCTCTGAAACTACCCATCCAATTTTCCGTCTTTGGCTAGTTATGAGCAATTTATCCTTTTCCAACAGTTTTTTTCTAGAGACTTGTACTGCAGACACGTAAAAACCAGGGCTTGTTCGGGAAAGAGTTAATAAAGTGTGACTAAAATAGTAAAAGACATTGCCCTAGTTCAGTATTCACTGTGCCCTTTGTTAAAGGTACTCATTAGACCATACTTTTTAATCATAAGGCTGAAGGTCCTAAAAAGCGGATTTGTTGAACAGTTTCAAACTATCATTTGACGTAAGAAAATTAAAATCTTTTATCACATGTAGTACACGTAGATCTATAAAATATAAACAATACATGTAAAGAGATTGAGCAAGGACAATGATAGTGGAAGCTGTTCTACCAAGTGTACTGTACAGCACCTTTTATTTTACTACTGTTTTACATCAGTAATTTGATCCGAAGTAAACAGTGTTTAAAAAAAAGGTGAAGTTGTGGTGTACTAGCTAAAAGTTGAAGTAGAATGGTTAATGTGCAAACATGCAAACATAACAGTATGTGGTTTAGATTAAAACAGTAACATTGCACGATCTTGATAAAAGAATATTTTTCCAGGCTAACATCCGCATAAAGTGAAGAAGTTTTAGAGATAATTATGGTTCTATATAAACGGTCTAATTTACTCCTGTTTATTTCTTCAGAAATCTAAGATCCTGCTAAAACTTTTAAAATCATTTAAACATTTAACATTATTTTTTTAGCCGAATGGTTTGGTTTAGCTACATGTAAACATACCCGAAAGTACAAACATGTTGAAAATAAACCAAGATGTATTTATATAAGTAAAAATTATTTGACAAATATATGAAACACTTCAGTTATTGATGAGTAAGATGAAAAAAAAAAACCTGTACAAAATAAGACAAGTTTTTGCCTCAAGGACAAATGATCATGATAATTCCGTAAAAACGAAGTGTTAGAGTCTACAATTGTCAATCACTTTTAGCAAACATAAACAGATTTGATCAAAAAGCGCAATAAATTGCTTAACATTAACTTACACATGTGTGCAATATGAAATTTTTATACCTTCTGGTTGAACTCATGACAAGAAGACAAAATTTTTACCTGTCCCAAATCAAAACCAACTATTCAGATTTTCACACCCTAACCAAACTAAAAAATTACTTATCACTTAATTATAGCTAGTAAATTGATGTTAAAGAACTAAAATAAGTTTCAGAAAAAATATATTAATTGGCATTTCTTCAAGGAGCTACATAGCATCTAGATATGGGTATTATTAGATTTCATGTCAACAGCATGCACGGTTGACAAAGATTCATATTAAAAAAAGTATCCTGATCTTATATCTGGTGTAATAAAAATTAATAGAGTGGCCTATTGCTAAAGGACAATTTCATTATCAAACACCCAAAATTGCATCATTTTACTGAATTTAACAATACATTTTTATGAAAATGGAATATGTTTCTCATAGTATCTATTTGCCTTTTACAAAAAACTGATCAGTGATATAAAAACTAAATAAGTCCATTGAGACAATTAACAAACAATTCAATAACAAGAGGGTCATGATGGCACTGTATTGCTCCAGTAGCTAATAAGTAATAATGCTACAAACCAAACATTACATTACTTGGCCAATTTGTTTCAAACTTGAAGACATAGCATTTTTTTTCTACAAACTCTGAAAAAGTTATGACCCCCAGGCAAAGCCATTTTTCTCCACAAAGCTATAATTATTTAAATTCTGTTGGAGGTCCTTACGATAAAGCCACACACCAAATAATACAGGTCTTGAATGTGTGGTTATAAACAAGAAGATTTTCAAAAGTTTCTTTGATAAAAAGGCCCTGTAAAACATCAGAACCATGAGGCAGAGCTAAATCTAGTAGCCCTAGGTCTTATTACGATTACTAGGCCTTATGGCTAGGTACAAGTAGATTCTTTAAGTTTTCCAAATATAAGCCCATGTAAAACTTGTGACACCATTGGCCAAATTTGACCAAACGGCTACAATTTGGACACCCTTTGTAGAGACCCACTGGATAAAGCTACAAACCAAATTTGGTAGCTCTAGGCCTTATCACTAGGTAATAGCAGATTTTTAAGTTTCCCCAATATAAGCCCATCTAAAACTTATGGCCGCCTGGACCAGACCAAATTTGATCGCAGGGCTATAGTTTTGGCATTCTTGGTAGACACCCAACTGATAAAGATACATGCCGAATTTGGTAGCCCTAGTCTCCATGGCTAGGTACCAAAGGGATTTTAAAGTTTTCACTATATAAGCTCATATAATAAAACTTGTGACCCCCAGGATAGGGCCGACTTTGACCTCAGGGATATTATTTGAAGGAACTTGGTAGAGGTCCATTAGATAAAGCTACATGCAAAATTTGGTGGCCCTAGGCCTCATCGTTTCAGACATGACGATTTTTAAAGATTTTCAATATTTTTCAGTTTTGTTGCCATGGCAACCAGAGTTTTTAAAGGAATAAAATTATTGCAAGGAATTCTAAAGAGGACCATGGCAGGATCATTTCTTAGAAGTTTCATCAAAAATTGGATTGGTAGTTTCAGAGAAGAAGATGTTTGAAATAAAAGTTAACGCACGCAAGGACGGACACACGGATGGACACACGGATGGACGCACGACTGACACCGGGCCATGACATAAGCCCGCTGGCTTTTGGCCGGTGGAGCTAAATATGGCTCAGATTATGTGGTTTGTATTGGTAGGGTTAGATAATCATAACAGAAAAAGGAAAGAAATACTGATATCTGTAACAGTTCTGCAAAATAGACCCCAAGGTTGGGATTGAACCCAGAATCTTCAGGTCCAAGGTCGAATGGTTGACCACATAAAAACAAAAGCTAGCTCTATAGCAAGACAGTATAAGTATCCCCTTATACAAACATAATTGACATCAAACAAAAAAACAAAATAGGTGATGGGAAAACTATTCCAACTTAAAATTTCAGTAGTTCTAGGCTACTTTTCTGATGACGCAGATACGTATACTTTGATATTTGAGGTGATATGACAATACTGCATGTATGCTGAGTCTGTCTTAACTATAAAATTATCAAACTTTCTATTTTCACGAATGGAACTAAAACATGCATTGTTTGAAACATTAGCAAAAAATGATTTTCAAAGCATTCTAATCAAAACAGTTTTTTAAAAAAAATATCTGGAACGGTCATACAGTAGTTTTCTTTAAATATTATGTAGTTGATATCTCTCACTCAGCCAGTTAGATTTTGGAATCATCATCACCTCTCATGATTGTTACCAAACATGATAAACAGATGACACAATGATTAATTTTTTTAATTATTACTTATTACTTGGTAAATCTTAATATGTGCATTATTGGGAGCAGTAAAAGTTGTTCCACCTGTATTGCCAAATTGTCCCGGTCAGATTTCTGATAAGACAGAAAAAGAAATACCAGATGGACTCTTTGGGTGATCATTTTTGCACATGGATATTAAACTATTACACTTCTCGCTAATGACATGTGGCTGAATATATCAGATAGTTGTTTTAAAATATTTATTTGGATTCAGAACAGTCTGCATTATTCAAAGACACTGCACCAAGTGAATGATTTAGACCTCAACCGGGTATTGAACTCACAACCATCAGGTCATGAGTCCGACACGCTCACCCGGGCGGGCAAAATGAGGGAGGGGATAAATTATAGATACACAAAGAGAAATTTAAAGATGCTCCTGTCTTGAACCGGAAAGCCTAGACACACAATTACTTGTTTATAGAAAAATGCTTGTGGTACCCTACACAGTTCAAAGTGAGTCTTGCCCTGTGGTCATAATTATGTTTTAGAAAGAGTTTATAAATTATCTTCTTTTCTTAAACCATAAAAAAAGCTATTTAGCTAATATTTGAGTATATATTTTTTTTTATCAGTAGTATTATAAAATAGTATTATTTGAGTGTTGTCCAAAGTGTGTCCATGGGGATAGCTACACATTTTGAATAAGTGTTCTTTTTGGCGAAAGTTACTCAACCACTTTGCTGAAACCAAGAAGCCTAGATAGTTCATACAAATCTTGTAACATGATCTTACTGTCCTCAAATTATATTGTCCAAAATAATTCCAAGGATGGCCTGGTCCTGGATTCAATTGTTTAAGATAGAGTTCAGTATTTAAATTTGGGTGCCTTGTCCCTAACCACCAGACGTACAGCTTTGATACATGTATGTAGCAGTATGTAGCATGTCTTTAGTAGCTCTCTACCAAACATTTTCATAATATAGTACCTTTGATGCAGAATGTTGTAGAAAACAATCGTCTACTTGTTCGGTACAGTATTCCAACCTTTTACAGACATATCCCATCAAGAGAACCACATTTAATTTGTCATCTGCAAATAATTTCAGTCAGAAGTATGTCTTATGGTAATTAAAAGACAGTTCTAACATGAGAGTCCTATATTCTAGATTTGTTGTAGCCTTGTCTCTTTTCATGGAATCATAAAGTCCATACTTGTTGTGTAATATGTGTATGTATCATTGTCAAATGTCAGATGATCAAAATTGCTCAAACTGTGTCCCATCATGTCAAATATGAGCACCCTCCAGCCCCAGCCTTTTGGTGATAACATGTTTAACTAATTATAATGGGTCCACCTTCAGCTGTCGACTATGCTTAGGTTGAGTTTTTGAATACTATACATACCATCATCATGAAACGACAGATTCAAATGCAGACCATGCTTTTTGGAAAATTTATTTTCAAATTAGCTCTTATAAACTCAGTTAATTGATCCATTACCATCCAGGTTTTCTTGTTTAGGTCTGTCTAACTGAATTTTTCTATAGCAGTATCTAAAAAAAATATCAGTGCTGATTAAGCCCAAAACTGGGCAAGTCAGAGTGCCAAGTTTCTTTATACAAGTTTACATCATTTTATATACAAGCATCACCTCAAATAATTGTTTGGTTATCGCTTTTTCCAACATAATCATATAGAAAGGACTGAAAAGTACATGTTGAATACTTTAACGTTTTTTAAAAAAAAACTATACTTTGTAATAAAATAGAATACACAAACCTTAAACAGTGTTAAGTTTTGTTCCTCATAGACCTTTTGAGTTGCTCAGCACTATTAGAGATTCAAATTCAGCTTCAAAGGTCATGTATATATTATTTAAAATATTTGTGATACTGGCTGCAGAACGGAATCAATGACTGCTGACATATTTAATTATGAAATAACAGCATGGTGTTAAATGCAAAGACTAAACCTAGTCTGCACATGCAGAGAGTTTGATCAGAGACATCAGTTCTCACAAACTGATTCCTTTATAACCAGATAAGAGTGTGGCCCACTTATATTCATCTTTTCATTGCTTTTACCACATTTTGACAACCTAAGATTTGGTAGTTTTCAAAGCTTTTCAATGATATTCAAGGGCCATATTCGTACATGTGGCTTCAAAAAAACACAATACTCAAAGGCAGCATACAGATGACTGCAATAATCTTTGAAATAGGAGGTATCAAGATTATGGAAAACAAAACCAAACAGCAAAAAATCTTGTCCAACCCCTCAGTTTATGTTGAAATTATTTAACATAGATTGTATGATGAATTGATTAGCAGGATGAATAAGGGAGTCAAACGCATCTAGTAGAGGATCTTTACCTAATGTTGATTATCAAATTAATCTTCAAATAGTGCAATATGGCGACTTTGTTTAATAAGTTGAAGTCAAAGCAAAGAGTATCAAAGTATACAACTTTTCTTCATTAAATTTGTTAAATCTTTCTCATCAAAGACTTAGATAAAGGTCAGATTGAATAGCTACACAGTTTAAGAAAAGTATTATGAAATCAGAGGCAAGATTTAAGATGTAATTAAAACCTAAAAATCAATATAGAATAGTCTTGCATTTTGAAATTGAACTTTTCATGCTGGATTGAAGAGCAATACTATGCTAACTTGAGATAGAATAGTTTTGCACAAAGAATATCCTGATTTGGAGATAGAATATCTTTTAAGAAATTAAATATCTCCAAAACTACTTGGAGGTTTACTGCAATATTTTAACATAACATGCATCGTACCATTTTAATTTGATAAATGCAAAAAAATAAAACAATTTTTGACAAAAATTGAGTTAAAATAGTTTTGCGTTGACCCCTCGTGTTCCAACAGTGTTTTCAATTGTATGAGTGAACTTTAGTTCATTTACAGGTACATGTATCTTTTTCTGTTGGCTCCAGATGCATTTAACTCTTTCCATATTAAAAGCTTTGATGAACAATGTGGGTCAAGATCAGACTCCACGGAACATGCAGTATGATCTCCACTGTTCCCTGCTTCTTTGTAGATTCATGACCGAATTGTTTCTTGATCTTGCAGAAAAATGTATTTTTAGCCTTTGAGACAATGCAATTAATTTGTTCAGTTGTGAACGCGTTAAATGCCTAAAATTTGTCATACGCGACAGTAATGAACAATGAAATGGCATTAAATTGATTACCATATTTGATTAAAAAACAAGAAGTAAACAAGAAATTTCGTTGAAATGATATTCCCCGCCGAAAGAGACCTTTTTTGATACAAACGTATAAGAGGTATTGTGTTTTGCAGGTACATGATTGTGGCCTTTTTGTTACTGGACCATGCTGAAATTATACATTAAGCTCCCTTGTTCCATGGCACAGGATTTCATTGCGTAAGAAAATATAAAAGAGGTCCATAACAGGATTATATATTAGGTACCAATTTCAGGATTTCATATATGTGGGGAAAAAATGTATCTACGGACTATCCAATGGAAAACATGCATGAAGTTTCATCAATTTTTGTCAAGGACTTTAGAAAATATCCCTCCCACAATACAAGCCGTCACACTGCTGCCATTTCAAGCAGGTATATAGAGACTAAAGTGTTGAAATTTGTAGCACCTGCCTGGGTAGCTGAATGGATATATGGTATTACTTGTGACCTAAAAGGTTTACAAACAGACTGATGCATGGAGAGACGAATGCACAATTGACTCATTGGTCACTGGCTTTGATCAAGCAATAAAAATATGAATATCTATGAAAATACATGCAAAAGTTGGAGATACACTGATAAAAAGTTAAATTTGACATGAAGACCCCTTTTTCCATGATACAGTGATAAATTGCAAAACCCTGACAACATGTACTAGGTCGCTTGATCTGTGAAAATCTCATCCAAATCTATTGAGATATGTCCATATTCTGGTGAAAAATGAAATTATAACATGAGACCCCCTTATTCCATGATGCAGCTACAAATCCCAAAACCTTGAGAATATGCCGTAGGTCACATGATCATGTGAAAATTCCATCCAAATCTGCCAAGATATGTGGGAGGCGTTGTATTAGGTCACATGATAATGAGAAAATTCCATTCAAATCTGTCAAGAAATATGGGACGAGTTGCATTCACAAGAAATAAAATGAAATAAAACATGAAGCCCCCTTTTTTCATGACGCAGCTACAAATCGCAAAATGTTGACAATATGCAATAGGTCACATGACAAGAAATATTCTGTCAAAGTTCTATTCAATTCCGTCAAGAAATGTGGAAGGTGCTGCCTTCACAAGAAATGGAATGAAATATAACATGAAACCCCCTTTTTCCACGACACTTTATTACAAAAATAAGGGCAAAAATCAAGCACTTATCCCAGAACAGGATAAATTCATCAAAGGGTAATCAGTCAAGAAAAGCCTCTGAATCTAAATGAAAATGTGCGAACAAAAATGCAAAGTAAAAATTTACAAAGGGCAATTACTCCATAAAAACTGAAGATAGAGTTACGGTTCTTGTGCACTGCACTTTTCCTCATTTAGTTCTATATGTGTGTGAAGTTTCAAGTTTCTAGCTTTTATACTTTTGGAGATATACGCCAGACAGAAATCCCAAGTGAAAATTAACAAAGGGCAATAACTCAAAAATTACTGAAGGCAGAGTTTTGGTTTTTGTAATGTACACTTCTCCTTAATGAATTCTATAAGCGTATACAGTTTGAAGTTCCTAGCCTTTGTACTTTTGGAGATATGCTCCAGACAAAATTAAGGAGTGAAAATTTACAAAGAGCAATAACTCATTAATTACTGAAGACAAAGTTATGATTCTTTAGCACTGCACTTCTCCATAATTAGTTCTATATGCGTGTGATGTTTCAAGTTCCTAGCTTTTATACTTTTGGAGATATGCTCCGGACAAAAATCCAAAGTTAAAATTTACAAAGGGCAATAACTCCAAAAATACTGAAGACAGAGTTATGGTTGTTGAGCACTGCACTTTTTCTCAATGAGTTCTATATATGTGTGAAGGTTCAAGTTCCTAGCTTTTATACTTTTGGAAATATGCTCCGGACAAAAATTCAAAGTAAAAATGTACAAAAGGCAATAACTCCAAAAATACTGAAGACAGAGTAATGGATCTTTCGCACTGCACATCTCCTCAATAAGTTCTATATGTGTGTGAAGTTTCAAGTTCCTAGCTTTTATACTTTTGGAGATATGCTCCGGACAAAAATTCCAGAAAAAATGTACAAAGGGCAATAACTCCAAAAATACTGAAGATAAAGTAATGGTTCTTGTACACTGCACGCCTCCTTAATGAGATCTATCCACTTGTGAAGTTTGAAGTTGATATCTCAAATACTTTTGGAGATATGCTCCGGACAAAAATGTGGGACGGAATTACGGAATGACGGAAAGACAGAAGGACGGAAGGACGGATGGAGACTATTACCATATCCCCCGCCGCCTTTCGGCGGGGGATAATTATGCATAGTTGGTTGACATAGACTAACCTGAACAATCTTACAAATATTAACTCCCATCTAAATGTGGATCTGGGGTCCTGCATAGCTCACCAGTAATGTGTAGGACTTGTTACCTGATGGCCCAGCCTCATTGGATGCACAATGTTTTTCTGCAAGTGTGTCCTTAGGCAAGACAATGCAGTGCCCTAGCCTAGTACATATACTACTTAAAGCCAGACATACTGAAATAAGCTAGCTGTAGCAGTCATATGACTGAAATAATGTTGAAAGAGACAGTAAACATCAATCAATTAATCAAATGTGGATCTAATATTGGCTTGCAAGGTTAACCTTCATCTAACATTTCTGTCAGCCTCACAAAATGTAGCTGTTAAGTTTTTGAAAACATTGGTAGACCAACAGATTTTCAGTTTTCATTCTTACTTAACTCTTTACCACACAATCCCGAGTTAACAACTGTGTGAAAGAAGCCCTTTGCAAACTTTGTGGGAAATGGAGAATATGCTGGTAACTAGCATTTTCTCCTTTTCCCACAATGTTTTCTATCCTATTTAAGACATATTCCATCATTTGAGCAACATTAGAATTGTCGTCAGCAGATGCTTTCAGTTGGACATGTCCAAAATTTCATTGTGTGGTAAAGAGTTAAGTTATTTTCCCCCATCCCATTTCACCAGTAAGGATACAAGGTAAGTTTGGAAATATTATGCCATTTTGAGGTATGTTCAGAAAAAAAAAAACTTTTGAAACAACTTATCCAATTGGCTGAGGTGTTTTTTGTCTGAGACATTGCTTTAAATCAGATTGAAAACATTAAGAGCTCAGCCTAGGGTTTGTAAACATGTGAGCTTATATAGATACACTAGACATGGTGACTCTATCATTCTTTTCTATAGCATTTTAAGCATTTCTAAATTTATCATTGTTCATCATTATGCAAGACTCTTTTAAAAGATTGAAACTTCTTTACTCAAACATTAAGATTTTGATTTTTTACAGAAGCATTTTACAATTCTAGCCTAAGCACTACAATTTCTAAACTTTTATAAAATTATGTTTGCTGTAATCGTAAAGACTGCAAACAATTCAAATCTATAAATTAGTGTGCCAATAAGAATGGAATTTTACTATATTGGGCAGTCTGATCTTACACTAACAGTACACCTGTTACAAACTATTACAGACTATCTTCATTCTGAGGTATAAAGCATGCATACTTTTGAAACTAGTATGGTTTAGTTTAAAAAAAAAAAAACAATACAGGAGTCCTCTCCGGGTAAAAGAAATAGTGGTATTTTGTATATAAGTTCTTACTGAAAGCACATTGTCCTTTACATGACTCTTAACACATAGAATCCTTTCAAGGTTCCTCTTAATTACTACACAACTTCAAACTATTAATTTAAAAATGAAATACAAACTCAAACTAGTAAAAATAATTTGATTGTTCAGGTACAATGATTTCTTCTTTTCTTTCATAAGAATGTTCTCGATTTCATTCCTGACCTCAAAAATGTTTTGTAATAGTCTGAAAGGTGAAAACTAAGTGATGTGTTCAGTAGTTTCTAAGATTTAGACCATGTGTAATTCATGAATACTGAATGTACCTTTCTTCTGATAAATGAAAATTTACCTTGTATCTTCATAAAGAAACAAGTCAAGAAAAGTAATGATTGTACAAAGAAAGTAAGGTCAACTAATGCAGTGCCAAAACATATGAACTTGAAACCTTCAAGAATAATTTTATGGTGATTATTTTCTGGTTATCAGTGACTATTAGTGTCAACACTCAGTTTTACAGTGATAACAATTCATCCATTTTGGTTTTACTAGGGCTAGGCTGGTTCGCTGCAGTATCTTGTCTATGGGCATTCTACAAAATCCTAGCATCTAGAAGAGGATAGAACCTGTGATAATCCATAAGTGGTCAAAACTGATCAATAGTGGTCGACTTGTAGAGGTCAATTGGAAATTTAAATGGTCAGATGAGTTTTAAAACGGCAGTTAGGCTAATTTGTGGATGATTTGTTGTGTTTTTTTTTTTCCTCAGATAAGTTGATTTCATCAATGTGAAAAAGAGGAGTGGAAAAACTGTTTTGTCCCTGCCAAGGACACTCACCAACTGGCTTTTCCAAACTGTGTAGAAGTTCCTAATAAGGTCATTAGCTTTCATATTTGACACCTAAGTAACTGCTTGACGATAAGTTATTATCATGACTACATACAAGTCATTATTTCGCGCTTTAGGAATCAAGCCTGGAGTTAAGGATAATACCCCAAAATAGGGACACATAATTTGTCCCTTTGGTAATTTGATCTAATTCTTTACTAAATGACAAAATTGCAAGCTGTTCCAAATTGAAAGCATTTGCAGACGACAGAATAAATGTGACTGAAAAATTGAAATTTGGTTTGGGATGGATAGAAAGCATTGTGGGAGAAGCAGAAAACACATTTTCTCCTTTACTCACAATGTTTTCAAAAGGCTTTTTACTCAGGGTCATTAAAAGTCGGGATTGTGTGGTAAAGAGTTAAGCCACACCCAATTGAGGTAGAAAGGGCCAAGTTTCAAACCTTTAACTGTTTTGATAATACTTTATAGATGTAGGAAGACACTCAAATGTACTTCAAAGACATTCATGTATCCCTAACTATTGTTTATTCAATCAGTTAATGCCTTCTCTATCTGTACCTCAATATTCCTATACATTTATGTTAATAACAAACCTGTATATTTCACATGTTTGCCTATGAATGACTGTTTTTCTGCAATTTAACATGAGAGGTGGAGGGAAGGAGAGAGAGAGTGGGTGTGTGGGTGTGTGTGTAGAAACATTATCTAACCTGTAAGAAATGATGATCGACAAAAATTGTTTGCTTGAAAAGAACCGACCTCTATGCAGGTTCAATAAGGAGAGTCATTCTGACAACCTCTTCAGATGAATTATGATCAAAGAAAAAAGTGCCTTATTAATAAAAGCTATAATATTGATAATAATATAAAATAAACCTTCATGTACAGGATGTAAGAAGACAGCTCTTGATATTAATTTAGAAACCAGACAGGTATGTAAGCCAGTGATTTAATCAACCGAACCAACCACTCCACTCAACCACCAATCGACCACTTGTGACCAGTATTGACTGTTTATAACCAGTTAAAGCTGCCAGGCTGGTCAATACTCATATTGACCTGCTCTTTGCCAACCATGCACACTATATAACTAAATCATTGCAAGGATATGTGCAAAAAATACCTGATGGAGCATTATGAGCTACTTGAAATTAATATTTATATTGGTATAACTGTTATTCATTACGTCTAATGCATTTTTGAGTGAATCCATTTTCATGGTCTAAAGAAAAGATTTAAAATAATCACACCTTACCGGGCAGAACATAGTCCCTTTTTTTAAAATAAGTGAATCCAAGCCCTTGGTACAGCTGAAGGTACTTTTGCAGCCAGAATGGATCAAGATCACACTCAGTTTGACTTGTTGCCATGCAGAGTAAAAAAATGACTTTAACATAACTAAATTAAAACTTTCAAGTTGAATGTAGAAATCCAATTATTGTTAAAGGTACTTTTGCAGCCAGAATGGATCAAGATCACACTCAGTTTGACTTGTTGCCATGCAGAGTAAAAAAATGACTTTAACATAACTAAATAAAAACTTTCAAGTTGAATGTACAAATCCAATTATTGCTAAAGGTACTTTTGCAGCCAGAATGGATCAAGATCACACTCGGTGTGACATGTTGCCATGCAGAGTAAAAAATGACTTAACATAACCAAATTAAACCTTTCAAGTTGAATGTACAAATCCAATTATTGCTATTTTGAAGTTAATTCTTTCGAGAAAAATACTTTCTTAAAGGCAGTATGGATCAAGGATCAGACTGCACTTTTGTGCAATCTGATCATAATCAACACTGTCCGCAAAAGGTCCTTGAGTAGCACTTAGCAGCCTAAGGGTTAATAGCTTTGGGGCACTCTATAAAATTTTAAAAACTATAAAGGTATACTTTCATGCTAAGGATTGAATTACATAAAACACAGTCACCGTCTTAAATATGGTCTGAGCTGCAGTTCATAATAAGAATTTAAATAAGTAAAAATAGTTATATAACTTGCTCTGTAAATGTTCTTCTAATTCACAGGATCAGAAATATAGCAAAGATGTCAAATTTATATGTCTAAAAGAAAGACGTATAGGTGCATTTCTATGGATCCTTTGTCATAAATTATCTACAAACTCAGCATTTTTTTGCTGAAATGACACAAAATAAAATTCAAGGTATCAGAGGAACTATAAATGGAGTTTAACATCTTGAAGACAAATTGTAAGCCTGTCTGAGTCCTTTAGGCTTCACGTTAGTGGATGTCTAGTTCACTGAGAAGGACACGATTTTCCATAAAAAGAAAACCTTCAGTTCAATTCGTGTCCCGGGTTCGTACTTGATCGGGGCCGTTTGTAAATAAAATATTTCTCACCGTCGATGACAAGAGAGAAAAATTGGTTCCAAGCTTTTCCACGACAGGATGCATATACATGTAGATCAAACACTATTTTTTTATCCACTACACGATCTCCATACTATCAAAAGTGCTGGAAAAAAATGTTTCAAACAATGCGGAAATTCATCGAGAGCTTCATACGAGTTGCGGTAATTAGGTTAGTAGACTATAGTCGACTTTATGGGTTCTGTATGTTTGTTATCGACAGGGCTTTTAATTATTTATGGCCAAATTCCAGCTGACTCTCTGAACAGTGAACAATTTTTTTTAATAAGACATAGTTGAAAATGTGATTTTATCAGGGAAAAAAATGCTTAATCTCCTTGTTTATTTGGCAGCGGACGATACAGGTTGTGAATGAAAGTTCTTGAATGAAAACGAGGGCAGTGTAAAGAATGTTCATACGCTACATTTGAAAAAATACAAGAACAAACTTTGTTTTTAGTATTTAAAGTATTTTAGATTGACATTTGTTTAGTTTTTGCGAAATTTCGATAAATAAATCAACCTTAATTTATATGGTTTGTTCAGGGTCAGACTTGATCTGATTTGTAGATCTGTGTTATTAGCCTGTTAATCAGCCATGCAAACTGAAAGTAAGCGCACATGCGTCATTACGGATGGTGTATTTGGTTCCGGTCAAAACCATTACAGTAAGCTATATAGCAAATCCGCTAAAAAGTACCTACAAAATGGGGGTTTTGTTATTGAAATACTTTTTTCTTTTTTATCTTGGCATGTTTACTCAGGCATAGTAATAAGGCAAAACTGAAAAGCTCAAGCTGTGAAAGGGGCTTAAGCATTTATCTAATTTATGGCCAGTGGTATTTTATTTCCAGTACTAACTATTAGCATATCAATGGAGTAAATTGTGATCCTAATGCCAAGGAAAATGTGTGGGCTTAAATAGGACAGCCCTAACTTGGTCAAGTCAATCCAATTTTCTTCCTTTTTCTCAATGTTTTACAAAACTTTTTCTGTTAGTCGATAAAACTAACACAATAAATAGTTTTGGAGAAGACCATTTTTGAAATTTTTACTATGCACCACACATGGAAAAATAAGCCTTGTCTGTAAATATGTGTTTTCAGGTGTATCATTTTTTTTAAAAGGAATTTGGTTGACAACCACTATAGGAACTTACCTACAAAACAACAATGAAATCCATTGAATAGTTTGAGAGAGGAAATTTTTCAAAGATTTTACTTTATATAATAAAAGGAAATGAGTCTCCCATAAAAGCCATGTTTTTTGCCGGATCATTTTTTTAAAAAGGAATTCTATAAACCTCTATCTAAGGTACATTCCAACTAGCGGTTTGGGAGGAGAAGATTTTTAAAGGTTTTTGCTTTGGTTGCCATGGCAACCAGAATTCTTCATGGAACACAATTATTTAAAGGAATTTGAAAGAGGACTATGTAGGGAACATTCCAGTGAAATTTGGTAAAATTCCAGTCAGTAGTTTATGAGGAGAATTTTTTTAAAGAAAAAGTTTACGGACGCACACACGCACGGACGAACGAATGGACGGACGGATGCACGACGGACACAACGCCATGACAATAGCTCGCTGGCCTTCGGCCAGTGGAGCTAAAAACCACAGATTGTTTGGTAAAGGGTAAAAAAAAAAATGCTATAACAGATGAATCATTTAATACGCGCAGGCTGATAAGTGTATAGAATTTTGTTATAAAACTAGAGTATGTTCTTTATTTCGTACAGACTGATAGAGAAAAATACGAGTTTTCAACAAAGAATTACAAAAGACAAGTAAATGTAAATCTCCTTGCTCTTGACGAAAAATTCTAATTTTACACACTTACATTTTTTTTCGAACCAAGTTAATTTTCATAAGGTCAAATGTAAAAGTAATCTGCCCAGCAGTTTCAGAAAAGAAGACTTTTTAGGAGTTTCTTAATTTCCGTACAGTTCAAAATTTCGAGAAAAAAAATTGAAAGGGGTCATTTAAGGAATATTTCTGTGAAATTATTTTAAAATCTGACCAGCTGTTTCAGAGAAGAAGAATTTTCAAGAATTTCTTCATGTCCGTATAGTGCAAGTAGCCCCCATTCATCAGAGACAAGTTTCTAGACGAATCAAAATTTCACGAACAATTTTTTAAAGGGGTCACTCAAGGAACATCTCTGTGAATTTTTTTTCAAAATCTGACCAGCTGTTTCAGAGAAGAAGAATTTTTAAGAATTTCTTCATTTCCTTATAGTGCAAGTAGCCCCCATTCACCAGAGCCATGCTTCTTGACGAATCAAAATTTCGCGAAACAATTTTTGAAAAGGGTCACATAAGGAACATCTCTGTGAAATTATTTTAAAATCTGACCAGCTGTTTCAAAGAAGAAGTTTTTTGCAGAATTTCTTAGAAAATTCCATGTGGTTGCCATGGCAACCAGGGTTTTTGACAGAATCAAATTCTGTGAATTTTTTTAAAGATGACCTCCAAAGGAACATTCCAGCAAAGTTTGGTCCGAATTGGCCCAGCGATTTAGGAGGAGTTGATGTTTAAAGAATTGTTAACGAGGCACGACGGACACCGGGTTATCCTTAAAGCTCCCCTTGAGCACGTTGTGAGCTAAAAATGCATGCTTTGATTCGCTTATAACAATGTAGGATATGTAGTTTACAGACACTCATGATATGAAATAGCCTAAATTATTTTGTTTGGAAAGATAGTTGTAAGGCTTTGGGACTCCTGCCGTAAAAGACCCATAACCGTCTAGTTGTCTTTCACCAAACAATCCTGACTTTCAATGTCACTAAGGAAAAAGCCCCTGCAAACATTGTGGAATCAAAGTACTGAAAGTACTAACAAGAGGGCCATTTCCCTGAGACGCTCACCTTAGACTACAGCTTTTGTGAAAGTCAATTCTTTGAACAACTTTGGTAAAGCTTCACCCAAGAAACATCCCTGGCAAGTTTCATCAAGATTGGCCCAGTGGGTTAGGATGTTTAAAGAAATTGTTGACGGACGCCGGACATAGGGCGATCACAATAGCTTACTTTGTGCTAAGGTGAGCTAAAACAAGACAGCGAGATGGCGATTAATTATTTGGTGACAGGTTTCCAGCAATGATTTATTGACGAAAGAGTGTCTTTAAGCATTCATCATAAAATTTGTATTCCTCTGGCTGAAGGGAGACAGCTTTCAAAAACTAGGGGCCCTCATCCGTATCAGGACAACCCCCCAGACAACTACCCCCTGCAAATTCCCCCTGGACAATTGCCCCCCCAAGACAATAGACCCCCTAGACAATTACCCCCTTGGCAATTACCCCAAAAGACAAATTGCCCCCCATAATAGCCCACCGGGATTATTACACCCTGGACAATTCCCCCCTCCAGACAACTGCCCCTCAGACAACTGCCCCCTGTAAATTCCCCCGGACGATTCCCCCCCGACGATTGCCCCCGGACAATCCTCCCCCCTCTGAATAAACCTATGATTCAGAATGTGAGGAGGAAGAACCGTTTGGAACAAAGAAATTATAGACCCTCGGAAAGGTGCTCACAAATTTGACGAGTTTCACTATGAAATTCCCTTACATGCATAATTATGATGGTATGAAGATCCTGGGGAAATTGTACTGGGGGTAATTATCTGAGGGGCAGATGTCCTGGGGGCAATTGTCCTAGGAGGGTTATTTCCTGGGGGTAATTGTCCAGGGGGGCAATCATCCGGGGGGTTGTTATCCAGGGGGTAATTGTGGGGGAGGGCAGTTGTCCAGGGGGATAATTGTCTCGGGGGGCTATTGTGGGGGGGGGTAATTTTCCCGGGGCAGATTAGCAGGGGGAGTTGTCCAAGGGGCAGTTGTCTGGGGGGAAATGTCCTAGTCTCTCCCTTATCACCAAGACACATTCTGAACAAGTTTCAGGAGTATCGGACTGAAAATGTGTTTTCTAGAGCGTGTACAAAGTTCTTACAAGATTTGACCTATTGCCCTAGTTTTTTACCTGACATGATCTTTTTTCAAACTCCTTTGAGATATCATCAAGACAAATATTCTGAGTAACTTTCAGAAGTTTTAGATTGTAAATATGGCCTCTAGAGCATTTACAAGGTTTAACTATGATTTGACTGGTGACCTACTTTTTGACCTGACATGACCTATTTTTCAATTTGTTCCAGATATCATCCAGACATACATTCTAACCAAGTTTCAATAGCTTTGGACTGAAAATGTGGCCTTGAGAGCATACAAAAGGTTTTTCTAAGATTTGACCTGGTGACCCAGTTTTTTAGTCCTGGTGACCTAGTTTTTTAGTCAACATGAACCATTTTCTATCTCACATAAGATAATGTCAAAGCAAACATTCTGACTAATTTCCAAGTATGTTTGACTGAAAATGCGGCCTCCAGAGTATAAACAAGGTTTTTTTTTTAGATTTGACCTAGAGACATAGTTTTTGACCCGATATGACCCATTTTCAATCTCATCCGATATCATCAAGAAAAACCTTTTAGCTATTTTAAAGAGTTTTGGACTGAAAATGTGGCCTCTAGAGTGTACACAAGATCTTTCTAAGATTTCACCTGCTGACCTAATTTTTTACCTCACATGACCCATTTTCGAACTCATCCGAGATATTATTAAGGCAAACATTCTAAGCAACTTTCAGGATTATTGGACAGGAAATGTAGACTCTATGGCATACACAAGGTTTTTCTAAGATTTGACTTAGTGACCTAGTTTTTGACCTGACATGACCCACTTTCAAACTCGTCCGAGACTTTATTTAGACAAACATTCTAACCAAGTTTCATGACTATCGGACTGAAGTGTGGCCTTTAGAGCGTACACAAGGTAAAAGTTGACGAAGACAACCAAAGTTATTGATATTATAAATCAGCTCTGCAATATTCATGAAAATCTGAAATGAAAGTCTTCAAAATGAAATGGCTACTTTTCCCGTACTGTTGGTTGGATTTTCTTTTAAAAATCAATAGGGCTGAAGCTATTGATAGGATAAACAAACTATGCAAGTTTCATGAAAATCTGACAACAAATGTATACTTAATCGTGTAAACAATAATTTGAAATGTTCAACTTGAAATGGCTACTATTCCCATACTGTTGGTTGGATTTTTTTCAAAATCAATAGGGATCAAGTTATTGATAACATAAACAAACTGTAAGAGTTTCACAAAAATTGGATTACAACATTAATTCATGTAAACAAGAAACGCAAATTTTCAACTTGAAATGGCTACTTTTCCCATATTCTTTATTGGATTTTTTTTCAAAAACAATTGGGTTGACGCTATTGATGAGATAAACAAATGGTGCAAGATTCACAAAAAAAATCTGAAAACAAAAGACAGATTTTATTGCGTAAACAAAAATAGGAAATTTTGAACTTTAAATGAGTACTTTTCCAAAACTTTTTGTTGATTTTTCTTTCAAAATCAACAGGGTTCAAGCTGTTGATGAGATACTAAACAAACTGTGAGAGTTCATAAAAAATATCTGATTACAATTGCAGACTTGATCATGTAAACAGGAAATGGACATTTTAAACTTGAAATGGCTACTTTTCACAAATTGAGAATTAGATTTTTTTCAAATCATAGGGTTGAAGATACTGATGAGATAAGCAAAATATGCAAGTTGCACGAAAATCTGACAACAAGTGCAGACTTTACTAATCGACTGGCGGACGGACAGACAGACAACAGAAACCCCACCATCACATAATACCTACTGGCTTTCAGCTAGTAGAGCTAGAAATTGTTGCTAAACTCTTTACCAAAGGTCAGTAATTTAGCCTGGTCTAAATTGAAAGCATTTACAGATGACAGATCAAAGGTGGCTAAAATGGCAAAAGTTGTCCTTGATACAGTAGAGAAAATTGTGGAAAAGGAGAAAATACTGGTTACCAGCATTTTCCTCTTTTCCCACAAAGTTTTCTAAAGTCTTCTTCCCCAAGGTCGTTAAAACCCGCTACTGTAGTTACTAGCATAGTTTGTCATGTACACGTATAAAGAGACATTCTGTGATCCAGTTTACAAGAGTTAGTAAATGTAGACATGAATGTACATACGAAATAATGTTGTTATTTAACTCTTTACCAAAGGGCAAAATTTTGCACTGGTCCAAATTTGAAAGCATTTGCAGACAAGAAATTAAACGTTTTTGAAATAGCCATTTCTTTTTTCCATGAGTAGAAAACATTGTGGGAAAAGGGGAAAATGCTGCTTACCAGGATTTTCTCCTTTATGCACAATGTTTTCAAAAGGCCTCTTTCCCAAGGTTGCTGAAAGCCAGGATTGGGTTGAAAAGGGTTGAAGATGATTAACTCTTTAAGATGTGACAAAAATGTAGACTTTCCAAATTGTAAGCACTTGTAGATGACACTTACATGTAATTTCTGTCTAAATCATGAAAACTGTCTATGCAAGGGTAGTAAATATAGTGGAAGAAGCAAAAACAGCTGGTTACCAAGAATTTCTCCTTTTCCCACATTTTTAAGCAGTTTTCCTCAGTGTCATTAAGACAGTATCTAAGAGTCAGGATTGTGTGGTAAAAGATTAAAATAGAATAGATAAACCATTTCTTCATTTGACAACAATATTTCAAGAACTCCATTTTGAAAGTATTCACAAGAACTAAAGGCCCAATAGCACCCAAGATATCAATGCAGGTAATGAAATGCATTCAAATTTAGAGCATATCATTAACAAGTATGGAAAATATGGTGAAGATGGCACTCTTTTATTGTGTTGTAGGGCCAAGTGTGAGCCGCTGGCAGAAAAATGAATTTCAAAATCAAGCAAACAGTAAACAAAAGATAGAGTGACCTAGCAGGTTTTCACATAGGTTTCTATTTGTCGATTTCTCTGCCAGCATCTTACAATGTCACATACACGTACCATACAACAACAGATCGTCATAATCACAATAATTGCCATATTTCTAAATAGTATGATTCAAATTCAAATGCATTATCAAGGCAAGAAAACATTCCAGTAAAATGAGGAAAGACTGGTTAAACACTGTGGGAAAAGAAGAAAATCCTGGTAACCAGCATTTTTCTCCTCTTCTCACAATTTCAACGTTCATTATTTGCACAACATTTGAATTGTTGCCTGAAATGCTTTCAATATGGAGTGGTAGCTTATGTTGTTGACTAGTTCTTAGTAGCTATAAAGTTATATACAAACATATGAGTTTTCAGTAGTTTAGATTCAGTTAAATGTGTATCTTACATGTATTACAATGTCTTTTAGTTCTGCTTATAAATGTATGCTTGAAATCTTTGTAATAAATTTATGTACAAATACAAGTTTTAACACACTTTTTAACTTATGTTTGAAGCAAGATCATTTTTTTAATAAACCCTGATTTGCCAGTCAATAGTCATCTGAGTCCGTATTCACTGACCATTCTTGAAAACATTCTTTGTCTTATTTCCCAAGATTTTCTACATTTGGAAGTGACCGAATGGTTTAGCAAATCGGTTTAGCAAATCAGAATTTGTGCTACTTTCAAAGTCGTAAAATTCTGGAGAGTAAGACTAAGAACTTTCTCAAGAATGGCTGGTGAATGCAGGCATAGAAGTACACAGAATTGAATTTCCTTACATAATGTCATGTTATCCATATATATATTTGCAAAACTCTTTAACTTACTGTTATATGTGAGAAACAGGCTGAAATAGCATTTCAATTCACAAAGGAGCGAATCTTAAATGTGGTGAACCAGAATTTTCACCTTTTCGAACATTTCATTTCACCCTATCATAAAATTTGAGCTGATTTGTACATATATTGTTGCCTACAAATGTTTCAAGTCTTGACGAATCTATAGTTTTTTATTTGGGGGGGGGGGGTGAAGGATTAACCAAAGCTCCTATGCCTTAACCCTTTACCACAGTCTCGACTTTTAACAACCCAGAGAAAAAAGCCTATAGAAAACATTGTGGAAGGAGATAATGCTGGTAACCAGCATTTTCTAATGCTGTGACCAGCATTTTCTCCTTTTCCCACAATATTTTCTACCCTATCACAGTAAAAAAATAATCACATGAACAAGATTTGATTTGTTGTCTGCGGATGCTTTGAATTTGGTCCAATCCAAAACCTTGTAAACCTTGGTAAAGAGTTAATCCATTACCAAACATAAGAAGCCTTTGGTACCCAGAATTTTCTCCTTTTACTACAATGTTTTTACCCTTCACAGAGCCAATTTCAAGTTTTGAGGTGCATTTATTTTATCGTCTGCAAAGGCTTTCAGTTTTGGTAACTCTAAAGTATTGTCGTTTGGTAAAGAGTTAACCCATTACCATATAATCCCGACTTTGAAAGACCCTGATAAAGAAGGGTTTCGGAAACACAGTTGGAAAAGGAACAAATGCTAGAAACCAGCATTTTCTCCTTCTTTCACATTGTTTTATACCCTTTCAAAAACATATTTCATTTTTTCACTCACATTTACAATGTCATCTGCAAGTGCTCTCCATTTGGACCAGAAACAGACTTTTTTCAATGTCTCAACAATGGCTTCTACCCTTTCAAACGATCTTATTACTCGAGCTGTGTAAACTTACCTTCCACAATTTTACATCTATGATATTGAGAAATTAAATTTTGTTGTCCGACGAAGAATTTAGGTAAGCCAAAAAACTTCTCCCTTGCTCCACAAAACTTCTCCCTAAATTCTCAGGAGGGAGAAGTCACTTCTCCCTAAATTTCTGGGCTAGCTTGATCCCTGCTTAAGAAATCGATCCGAGTGGAAAATATTATTGATGTTGCAGAGCTTGAAACGTTGGTTGAGTTTTTAATACCAATTCTGTAGCTTAAACTTCCATCATTACATCTTGTTTTTAAATCTTTCTTTCCGTCCTCGTGGAATCTGGGTTTCGAATAACGCCTGCAAATATAAGGAAACATCTTGAACAACGACTAGTATACAATTCATTAGTAGTACATGTATGTACATGTGTGTATACTGCCAATTAATTTTGGAGATGCTATCGACATGCTCAACTCTTTAAACCACATGAGAAAATTTTAGACCAGTCCAAATTGAAAGCATTTACAGAAGACAAAATAAATGCGACTGAAAAATCAAAATTTGATTTGGGAAGGACAGAAAACATTGTGGGAAACCATTGTTGTTCCAAGCATTTTCTCCTTTTCCCACAATGTATTCAAAAGGCTTCTTTCTCAGGGTCGTTAAAAGCCAGGAGTATGTGGTAAACAGTTAACCGGAAAATTTCATCATTTTGTTATGACAAAAGTAATAAAGTCATTAACCAAATATCACACAATCCTTACTTTTGATGACCCTGAGAAAGAAGCCTTTGAAAAACGGTCTGATGAATCACAGAAATGCCGAAATATCACCGAAACACCTCTATTTTTTTTTTTTTTTTTTTTATTACAGTGTTATGATTGACATTGAAGTTCAACAGATCTGTCTTATTTTTTGTGGAATTTGACCAAAATAATATTTATAGAGATGAAGGCTATTAGTTTAAATCATAACGACGAAACAACCTATCATTGAGGCCTGACGTAAACAATGCACTAAGATAGACGTATGTAAGTCCACAGAAATACCCACTCGAAGTTGTAAATATTTGTTGATTTAAGGATTCAACCTCTGCAAGATTTGTCTCTTTTTCAAAAAAAAAAAAAAAATTAATTACAGATATGATCAATATAGAAAAAATTAATGTTGAAGAAAAATGTTGTTAGTATACGTTGATCATTGATTCATGTGGAGAACGATCACCGAAGTACTTGCAATGCCTACAAAATTTGCTAGGATTAAAAACAAGAATTATTGTACTACTTTAGCCGAGCCACTTTTCCTTTTTGTCCTTCTTTGAATTTTCATTTATAAATCTAAAACCAGTATATTCTCATACCAAAAGGAAATAATAATTACTTCCCTTTTCTGGAAACTAGGAAAAGTATCAACAAATAATTTCAAGATTGACATCAAAGGCATTTCTGATCAGTTAAAAATTTGCAAAAGTATTATATCTCATAAATCTGTATTTTTCAACTTTCAAGAAATTTTATGCCATGCTGCATTAGAAGTACATGTATTACAGGTCAACTACTTTAAATCATAAACACAAATATACTCCACAGAGAATGCAAGTACATTCCATTTGCAAACGAAGTACCTAAATTAAGCATTGCGTGATGTATCCATCGTAGCATGGGTATCACATTTGACAAACATTTTCTGCTTTTTCCACTATGTTTACAGACCTATAGGGTGAACTGCGATTATATCTATATTATGTAGATCTAAATCGATATTTGATTTATCGTCAGCAGATGTGGAATCTAGACAAGTTTACAAATTAAGGCCAGGTAACATGTTTACCCGATTCAAAATGGCCGCCAGTGTTCTTTCTAGAGGATCCCTTAATTTTTAATTTCATTATCTAAATATCACGAAAGAAACCATTTTTTTCCGAGCATTTTTATGGATATAGATCCGATACATCAACCTTGAAAAACAGCTACTGTAGCAAGAACGCAAGCTCCCTGAATCGACGTATTTTACTATGTCGTTTGAGTATTTTGGTGGACAACGGGCTCGTATTTCGGTGAACATTCATTACAACAGATGTCAATGGTATGTTATTATTTTGTCATTTTGTTTTGAACTAACCACCTTTCATTAATATTAAAGAGGCCCTTATACTCATTTTAAGCCAGTTTTAACTCATTTTGTTCTTATTTTATCAAAATATAGTCATTCTTATATCTTTATGCCAAATATTGCGCCTGACGGGTGCAAGGTTGTTGAGATTACGGCTGACAGAAAATGCATCTTGCTGAGTTGTGGCCTTTAATGTAAACAGACTCGTCCTTCCGGTTTTTTAATTGAAGATTTTCGATATCTATTATACACTTTGGCAGATTCGTATGATAATAATGCAGTCTGTCACGTGACTATATTTAACCTTCACCCTGCTTATACGGAGGAAAACAAAGGAAAATGTAGGCTTCTCTGTTGCAACCTTGATTTTCAGGTAGAGGTCGCAGCCTATATGCAAGTTACACAGTATCTGACACTAGACGGAAACCAACGACAAATTTCCATAACGTACCGCCACTGTTTACATCTTCGATCAACAGCCAGGTTCTTCTGACCAATGTTCCGTTTCTAACACAAACTTCATCGTTTCTGTCTTTCAGTTACACTATATACAAGTATGTCAGTAATTCATCCTTGTGTACACAAAGAACAGATTTCTGTACTTTTTTTTTTAATTTAACAGCGTTTCTGCTTGCCGGGCATCTTTAACATAAGTTTGTGTTAAACACAAAAATAGACAGATTTTTCGCTCTTATATTAGTTATTTGACTTAATTGTAGAAAAATGTGGTACTTCGGTGTTTCGGTAATATTTCGTGATTCATCAAAGCCTTTAGAAAACATTGTTGGAAAAAGAGGAAATACTGGTAACAAATGTTTCCCACACCACAATGTTTACAATCCTTCACAAATCAAATTTCAAATTTTCAGTCACTTTTATTTTATTGTCTGCAAGTGCTTTCGATTTGGACAAGCCTAAAACATTGTCATTAATTTTGATAATTAAATTAATCAACCTAGCTCTGTAATTAAATTGATGATGCATGCATCAGTATGGAAAAATGATCATTTATCTACAATTGTAGCACTCTGTGTTTGCCTGTTAGTTGGTCTATTTCATTCGAAAAATCATCGGGATATAAGCAGAGTGTTCAGGGTTGTCTACCTTCTTCCCTGGAATTTGAAAAAAAGGCAGTAGATTCAACATTGGAAATAGCCTATGGCTGGGTCAAACAACATTCGTCAGCACACTGAACATTTCAGCCTATTTGCCAGTACGTTGACAGGTTCAGACATACAGCACAATCAATTAAACCTTTTAAACTATTAAATGTAACATTAAATTCTGGCAAATTATAACTGTTATAGAAATATAAAACCTGTATAATGCAGAGAAATGACCCCCATTACAAAATGACCTACGGTTTTTTCTCGACGTAGAATAATGACCCATGGGTCATTTCTCTACGTCAAGAAATGACCCCCGGGTCATTTCTCGACGTATATTAATGACCCGGGTCATTCCTCTACGTCGAGAAATGACCCTGGGGTCATTTTGTAATGGGGGTCATTTTTCTGCATTACACCTGCAACACATTTGTTAACAAAACAAACAACTTTCCAGTGGGCGAACAAACCCAGGGACAAGCACACCTGTTCCCAATCATATTTACAGTATGCCTAAGACTCGTACATTTTTTATGTCCCATTCCTTCATTACGTCATATATTTATAGAATTTTCTCGCACACCCAACTTACTTTCTATCCGAGTATTGGTAAAGTTATTGCCAAATGATGAAATCTGTATTCACATCGAAGAAAAAAGCTCAAATGCATAAAAGTAGATAAAGTGTGGTTTTTAAGTCTTACCTTGTATCAATATTTCTCTTTTTTTACGTAGAAACACCCTATTTTATGATTAAATGGGTTATTTGCTAAGACGAAAACATGACATAACCATTTTAGGTGTTTTCATCATCATTATTTTGTACACGTGCCAAAGATACTGAAATAATATAGGATTAGGTTGACCAGTTTTGGTCGACCATGCCACAAATCAATCTGGCGGGTGCACCTCTGATTGATGTTCCATTTTACCTTAGCCTTACATTAAGTATCTTTGAATTAATCAAGCTTGCTTGTTTTTCTTACCACTTCAACAAAAACAGTATAGATAAAGGTTACCTTCAGTCTGAAGGCTTGTTACGATGCTGTTTTTGTTCCTTGTCTCCACATGAGCAAGCCTTCAGACTGAAGGTAAGCTAAAGGTATGCCAAGATTACATCTACTTTCTCAGTTGGAGTTAAAAGTGGAAGGCATTTAACTCTTTACCAAACGACAAAATTCAGGCCTAGACCAAATTCAAAGCATTTGCAGGCAACATATTCAATGTAGCTAAACAGACGATTTCTGTATGTGATATGGTAGATAACATTGTGAGAAAAGGAGAAAATGCTGGTTAATAGTAGTATTTTCTCCTTTTCCTACAATGTTTTCAAAGAACTTCTTCCCCAGGGTCGTTAAAACTTGGGATTGTGAGGTAAAGAATTAAATGAACCTAACTGTGTCGTGAAAGTTTACCAGGGTAATGATGTCAGTTTGATTTTGTAGTCTGACCAACTACAGGGAATGAATGTATGGGTCCTGCGCTTGAGTGATTCATATCAAAACATACACAAGTAAAAACAAAGTTAAAGTTGTTGTTAAATTGTTTTTATCAGATTTTTTAGCGTTTGGGATCTATAAATATGTCCAATGTCTTATTTTTCTATTGTTTTATCAATTATCTACCAAGTGGTAACTTGCATGCGCGAATATATGGTGTTAGAGTAATGAATGTACGGATCCACAGGCTAACTACATGATTACATCGATTTTGTTGACGTGCAAATTTTAGGAGTTAACTCATTAGCAAATGACAAAATTTTTAGTTGGTCCAAAACGAAAACATTTGCAGACGACAAAATATAAGTGACTGGAAATTTGAAATTTGTTTTGTGGATTTACGGATGTTTCAGTAACAGACGAGTTTGGTAACATAGACTTTTAGAGTAAATCGATTGGATGTTTCGGTAACAAAGCAATTATAGAGTGTTTATGTATCGTGACATTCTTTACACACAATGCATGGCTTTATTTTGTTCAAACCTTTGTTATTTATTTTAAAGCCTTAATTTGTAATTCCCACCATGTTTCATAAATATTTTTTGGGGGTTTTGTACCTCATTCCATGCTGTATGTATTGACCATGTGGAATGCCAATCCATCAAGGGAAAAAGGAAAAGTGGAAAAAAAAGGTCTGAACCTATCTATCAAGGGATAAATGGGTGAAAAGTGCAAAAGTAAAGGTTTAAACAAAACAAAGGCATGCATTATGTGTAAAGAACGTCACAGAACATAAACACAATATAATTGCTTTGTTACTGAAACATCCAATCGACTGACTCAATAGGTCTATGATACCGAACTCGTCTGTTACCGAAACATCTGTCACCCGTTTTGAGAAGGATAAAAAACATTGTGAGAAAAGGAGAAAATGCTGGTTATCAGCATTTTCTCCTTTTCCCCACAATGTTTTCTTAAGGTTTCTTGCTCAGGGCCGTCAAAAGCAGGGATCGTTTGGTAATGTTTTAAAAGAAACGAGTAATTACCTCCAGTAAAATGTTCAGAACAAACGCTGGATCATTTATTAAGGACGAACGGAGTTGCGATCAATCTTGCTTTTGGAATCCCTTCAGCGTTACTTGGCCGCTGCTGCAACCAGTTGGGTTCTCACATTTCGCCTAATTCGTTTCAGCCACAGTTCTCTTCTTTTCATATCTTCTGGGAATTTATTGAACTACATTTTCCAGTTGTTATTTACATTTTCCACGATTGTTGGAGCATCCGGAAACTTTCCGGATTTTGTTGTTGTTGTTGTTGATGATCAAAGCACTTTGGTGTCGAAAGATCAATTCTTATAAGATGTACCTGTAGAAATAATTATTATTTATTTGTCTAAAAATTTGCATTTTGGACCGTTCGAATTCAATACCTGTCATAAATCGTATATTACTGTTGAAATTTAAATTATTTTGGTGTCAGTCTAATGTACAGATGTTATATTTTAAGACAAGATGGCCCTGGATCGCTCACCTGAATTTTTGAGAGGACCATAGCCGTTTTTATGGTATTTGTCGAAGACAATACCACAATGGGTTCAAGATTGAATTTTGATAACCATGTATCTTATTTTGTACCGTGAATCTAATACTCCATCGTGTTTAGGTACACAAAAGTAGAAAGAGATTGAGTTCAAGTAGTTCCCGCTTAAATTTTGCCGGAATATCCCGGATGTTTGTAGCTTGAAAATGCTTCAATCGCTTTGGAATATCATTGCTATGTTCTCTGTCCTAACCACAAACAAATAGACAAAGCAATGATTATATGCTCTTTTGTCGCAAATAAAGCCAGACGGGCTGAAAAACGTGATTTCAAGTGTAATAACTCAGCCCTTTTCAAAAAAAAGTCGGTCGTCAATGACACTGATAAATTAATCAACCTCCGAAAGGTCCCGGGCTTTAGCGCAAGAATATAAAACTTGGCATACAGTAGTTCAATTTAAAGACATGAATATTGCCATTTTCTTCATAATTTGCAGCTAACTAGGACGACATCTGCAAATCTTGATTTGCAGATCTTCTATATGATACATATTTCTACATATGCCAGCGTATCCATTTTGTCATAGCGTACCCAAACGCTTTAGAGTCTATACCGAGTCTATATTGAGACAGCGTACCGAAACTTTGTAGAGTTTTAGTTGAACCATTTTGTGCAAAACCGACACCAAAAACTCGTTTTTTTCTCTGGCAAATGACTTTTACGGTGTTACTCAAATATGTAATTTGAAATGGCATATCAAAATACATTGGGCGAGGCTATCGATCGTTGAGATACTTATTTTTGATTGAAACTAGCTTTTCGCGAAATGATACAAATTTGCCAACTGACCTTAGGCTTTTTCGTTCCAAAACCAATTTGTTCCATGGCTTGTTGGTCCTATGATTGCACGCTACTCCATATGATTGCTCATGAATATTTATAGATCAAGGTAATAGACCATTGGCTAAATACCGTTACTGACGCGTTACCACGAGTTACTTCCCTTTCCACCCGACAATTATTCCCAATCCTGTATATACCCGAATAGTGAAGTGTCATATTTTTTAAATGGTTTACGCACTAAACGCGATAAATAAACAGCCTAAAACGACCGTGCCGTTAGTTTCATCAATTATCTTTTTCGAAGACACACACAAAAAAGAACTGTTCTTTTATCAATTTTTTGGTAGACTTCAGAGAGTAAAGCGGTATCATTTATAAGCGCTGTCTCCTGTGGGCGTGTTGATAGAGCTTTTTGTATGCAGACTGCATTAACCCTTTGGCTACCAAGTGCGACTCAATGACCTTTTGCAGACAATATAGATTCAGATCACACCAGGAAGAACGTGCAGTCTGATGCTAGATCTACACTATCCGATACGGAGATATTTTTCCTCGAGATATTCCTTTGAAATAACTTTTGAGGTTTTACTATCGGCTTTAAAAGTGGCATTTAATATATTTAGTAAGATAAGGTTTAACTTAAATTAAACAAATACCCCCTCCATTCCTAAAGAAATTAGTGCAAATATACCGTTTTAAGTGGGACCTGTTAACCCAGGTTACATAATGCATTTGAAAAAAAAAATGTTAAGGCAGAAAAATGCATCTTTTGGCACCTGTAATTAGAACAGACTTACCCTCCGTCACAGCTTTTAACAATTCCAAACCTTTACAAGTGATCAACGTAAGACAAACGGGATAAACACTTAATTATGACACGTGTGTGTTAACTAGTCGGTGCCTAAAAAGAACACAACAGCTTTTCAAGTAGATCATCCACTTTGACGGTGAAACACCGAGATCAAACGTACACCCAGCTAACCCTTGACTAGCTTTTCAATGAAAATAGGTATAGCACGTATTCGCTTCCTGAAAATGAATCTGTAACATCTTTTCTTCTAGAGGGAATGGAAGGTTTGAAATTTGAATTAAACTTTGTTATTACGATGGTCAACTTATAAGGTAGTTCAAACAGGAACATGGCAAACATGCAACTATACAGATTTTTAAAAATGTTGTTTCAAAGTTAAGGTTTTTGCTATAAATTCAAAATGTTTGATGTCCCAGGTTTTGTTAGTAGACTGTCTCTGTCTTTTAGCAGATATTGGAACGATTTTTTTGAAAAATTATCACATTAATAGTTTAAATAAATCAAACCATAGATTCCTGGACTTCGAGCCTGTATGTTACAAACTTAGCTACAGAATTACGCAAACATTGGTTGAATAATCAGACAAAGGTCTATTGCAGGTATATTGATGTTATCCCCCCACACCCCATTTTTTATAACACTGAATCTTTCAACTCTTCACGAAACAAAAATTTGAGACTTGCCCAAATTGGAAGTCTTTGCAGATAACAATTTGAATGTGGCTTAAAAATGAAATTTTCTTTAGGAAGGATAGCAAAGGAAAAGGAGAATAGGTTGGTTACTAGAATTTTAACCCTTTTCAACAACATTTTTAAAAAACTATATTTCTAAGGGTCGTAAAAAACTTGGGTTATGTGGCATAGGGTTTTAAATAGTTACTGCGAATGTTTTCACCCGACGACAACACTTTGGACTCGTCCAGATACTTAGCATATGGAGACGATTGAATAAACGTGGGTCAAATGGTTGTAATGGCCTTTTAAAAAGTAAAAAAAAAAACTATTGTTGAAACAGGAGAAAATACAAGCCCTTCCCTTTTTCCTCAAATATTTTCGCTCACACTTTGAAAATTCGTTGTTTTTTTCACAAATTTTTATGAACTACATATTGATTACTCTCAGTTTTCGGTTTTTTGAAAGTGTGTGTGTGGGGGGGGGATGTGTTAAGGTTGAGAAAGTGAGACAAATAACAGACAGTGGGACAAATCAGCACGTCTGCCCCCTTTTTACACGGGTCGCTCGAAATACTTTGGTAAAAGGTTGATTAGCTGTTTAGTGTCTTCAGAAAGACAGGGACAGTCCATTTAGTGATTTTAAAGTACTATTATCAAATATCCTTGTTGCACTTTCAGGCATGTGCATATTGACGAATAACTTATGTTATCGATCATGAACAAAAGAAACGTGGCTTCAGATCGAAATTCAGACCTTCCATAACTTCTTTTAAGCTTCATTTTGAGTATAAAAATATGTATCTAATGAAGTCTTACAAAAAAAATGGATGAAGGGTTAAATCGGTGTTCCTTTGATTTTGGTATCGCACTGCAGAGTGGGTGACCTTTAGAACAGCTGTAATGTACTTGCTTCTTATGGATTAGCACACATGTGTCACATTAAATTGACTCTTCTTATCTTTTGATTCATATTAATTTACCCCTTTGGTTATCATTAATGATCAGGAGTATGAATTTTATACAGGTTTCAGAGGCTAAGTCCGTTCTTAGTCTCTACATGCTCTTTATTTAAATACGATTTTATTAAATGCATATATTGTCTGTTTGTGATTTTCTTTTTCAAAGGCAATATCATGAAATATGTCTGATTTGTGTTAGAAATGATTTCCATAGATGTCACGAGATACTGCTGGTGCGCCACTTACAATAAAATGGAAATATCGCTTACCGTCTATTGATTTTAATGTTGGAAATTGCATGCAAAAGGCTAGAGATATTTCATAATTATAGTTTTCCGGAACTAACTTAATTTTGTTCAATATATCAACAGGATTTTTCTCTCTATTCATCATGCATCCTACTGTCAAGGGGCGTTACTCCTGCTTCTTCCTCATGATCAAAAGGAGACCACTTATACAAAAATAAACCAAACTTTGTCATGAATACTCTCCCTTCAACCAAAAAGGTATTCATTTGCTTGGTGGTTAGACTTTTAAGCCAATATCTGAACAAAATGTCTCTGTTTCTTTCAAACTATTAATTCCACACATAGATTTCCTTGACAAATACCACGTCAGCGTTTTCAACGCTTTGCTTTACAAAATCTACTGGTAATCAGCAATTTCAGTGTAGAAGAATTTTTAAGAATTTCTTCATGTGTGTATTGTATCAATAGCCCACAGCCATCAGAGCCATATTTTTTGATGGATCAAAATTTCACGAGCAAAAATTGTTGAAAAGGGTCAGCTAAGAAACATTTCTGTGAAATTATTTCAAAATCTGATCAGCTGTTTCAGAGAAAAAAAATTAAAGAATTTCTTATAGGCCAAATAGCGCATGTAGCCCATATTCGTCAGAGCCATGTTTCTTGACAAATCAACATTTTGCGTACAATTCTTGAACAGACTTACCAAAGGAACATTTCTGTGATTTTTTTTTTTTCAAAATCTGATATAACGTTTCAGAGAAGAAGGATTTTTAAGAATTTCTTCATAGCAATATAGTGCAAGTAGCCACCATTCACCAGAGCAATATTTCTGGACCGATCAAAATTTTGCAAACGAATTTCGAAAAGGGTACCAAAGGAGCATTCTTGTGAAATTATTTCAAATTCTGACAAGCAGTTTCAGAGAAGAATACTTTTAAAGAATTTCTTATTTTCCGTATAGTGCACGTAGCCCCCATTCACCAGAGTCCTTGTTCTTGACGGATCAAAATTTCACGAACATTTTTTGAAAAGGGTCATCCAAGGAATATCTCTGTGAAATTATTTCATATTATGACCAGCCGTTTCAGAGACAAAGAATTTTAAAGAACTCCTTCTTTTCCGTATAGTGCAAGTAGCCCTATTCACCAGAGCCCTTGTACTTGACGGATCAAAATTTCACGAACACCCTTTAAAAAGGGGTCATCCATGGAACATCTCTGTGAAATTATTTAAAATTCTGACCAGCCGTTTCAAAAAAGATGAATTTTTAAGAATTTCTTCATTTCCCTATAGTGCAAGTAGCCCCCATTCACCATAAGGATCAAAATTTCAAGGACAATTTTTGAAAAGGGTCACCCAAGGAACATCTCTGTGGAATTATTTCAAAATATGACCTACAGTTTCAGAGAAGAAGAATTTTACAGAATTCCTTCATTTCTGTATAGTGCAAGTAGCCCTCATTCACCAGAGCCACGTTCCTAAACGGATCAAAATTTCACAAACATTTTTTCGGAAAGGGGAACCCAAGGAACATCTCTGTGAAATTATTTTAAAATCTGACCAGCGGTTTCATCAGAGAAGATTTTTAAAGAATTTCCTAGAAAATTCCATTTGGTTGCCATGGCAACCAGAGTTTTTGATGGAATCAAATTCTGTGAACTCTTTTTAAAGAAGACCTCCAAAGGAACATTCCAGCCAACTTTAGTCCAGATTGGCCCAGCGGTTTTGGAGGAGTTGATGTTTAAAGACTTGTTGACGATGCACGACGCACGACGGATGACAGACACCGTGTGATCCTAAAAGCTCCCCTTGAGCACGTTGCGCTCAGGTGAGCTAAAAAAGGGCTTTACGAGTGGGAATCCGTTTTACTCTACTTCGATACTTATTATAAATATGGGGTAATTACATAAGGGAGTTCACTGTAGAAATTATTTCCCAAGGATTCGAACCTTATGTAGGTCAAGAGTTTTGCTATTGCTCCCGTTTTATACAAATAATTTGTCATGTAATGGATGAATCGGGGAGAAAGATTGCGTCAAAGTACCGAGGGAAGTAATATATCAATAAACAAAAGTACAGACACACCCGGTAAATTTGGATTTTTAAAACGGAGGTGGACAGTGAATTTTTGGTCGCCAGGGGGTGCTTATCATAAGGCACATCGAAAAAAATCGAAACAATATAAAACCAATATTATTAAAACAGCGATTACGTAATTGCTGTTTGAAAACATGAGGGCCAAGATGGCCCTGGATCGCTCACATGAATTTTTGAGAGGACCATAGCCATCTTTTTAAGATATTGAAACACTGGAAACAAAATAATTTCTTGCCATGCAATTTTTAAAAGGTCACATGTAAAAGTCCTTTCAAAACCTGACCAGCAGTTTCAGAGAAGAATAACTTTTAGGAGTTTCTTAATTTCCACACAGTGCAAGTAGTCCCTGTTCACCAGAGCCATGTTTCTTGACCTATCAAAATTTTGCAAACAAATTTTGAAAAGGGTTTTTTCAAGGGACATTTCTGTGAAATTATTTTCAAATCTGACCAGCTATTTTAGAGAAGAAGAATTTTTAAGAATTTCTTCATTTCCATAGAGTGCAAGTAGCCCCCATTCACCAGAGAAATGTTTCTTGATAAATCAAAATTTTACGAACAAATTTTGAAAAGGGGCATCCAAGGAATATCTCTGTGAAATTATTTCAAATTCTGACCAGCCATTCGATAGAGGAAGATTTTTTAAAGAATTTCTTCATATTCCTATAGTGCAAGTAATCCCCATTCATCAGAGCCATGTTTCTTGACGAATCAAAATTTCACGAACATTTTTTGAAAAGAGTCATCCAAGGAACATCTCTATGAAATTGTTTCAAAATCTGATCAGCTGTTTCAGAGAAGAAGAATTTTTAAGAATTTCTTAATTTCTGTATAGTGCAAGTAGCCCCTATTCACCAGAGGCATGTTTCTTGACGGATACAAATTTCGCGAATAATTTTTAAAAAGGGTCAACCAAGGAACATCTCACTGAAATTATTTTAAAAACTGGCCAGCGGTTTCAGAGAAGAAGATTTTTAAAGAATTTTCTAAAAAAAGATCTATTTCGTTACCATGGCAACCAGAGTTTTTAACGGAATCGAATTCTGTGAACAGTTTTTAAAGAAGACCTCCCAAAGAACATTCCAGCCAACTTTGGTCCAGATTGGCCCAGCGGTTTAGGAGGAGTTGATATTTAAAGAATTGTTGACGACGCACAACGGACGACGCACGACGGACACCGGGTGATCCTAAAAGCTCCCCTTGAGCACGTTATGCTCAGATGAGCTAAAAAAATGCAGGTTACCATTTCTCCTATTCTTATAGTGTTTTCTACTCTATGACAGACAACTTGTTTGTATTAAGTCGCATTAAATTTGTCATCTGCACATGCCTACAATTTGGAAAGGACATAAATTTTATTGCATTGTTTAAAAATTTAATTCTTTTGATTTTTCATTTCCCCATACATTCTGCTTGAGTACTGCTGTAGTTGCCAGGAAACAGAATAGTGAGACAAGTTGTAAGGATTTCTTTATCAATCGATGTTAAATGAATATGTTTAAACAAAGTATTCTTTATCACACAATTTAAATTCAAAGTTGATCTTGAGAAAGAAATTTTCTACCCTTTACCACATAATCCAGACTGATAACAACTGTGGGAAAAAGCCATTTCAAAATCTGTCAACAACCCCACAATCATCTCAACAGCCATGGGTGTGATGAATCAGAATTCTGCAAATAAACTTTTGGATAGATCACCCAAGAACCAAGAAAGTTTTTCCATAAAAACATTGAGAAGTAAACGCAGGTAACCAGCATTTTCTTTCTTTTCCCATCATGTTTTTTATCCTACAAAGGAAAAGCCAAGTTATTTGCAACACTTCTGCTTTGATGTCTGCATTTCACCTCAATTTAGGAAGTCAAAATGAGCGATTTTTGGTAAAAGTAAAAACCACTCTTACGAAAGTAAAACACTGAAAATGAAACTAACCATAATTTACATAACCAGTTAAACCCTGAAGATGAAACTACACCAGTAACCAGAATTTCATCCTTTTCCCTGTAAGTTTCACAGCCTGTACCAAACATCTTAAGTTTTTATGACCCTGGGAAATCAGACTTTTGATAACAATGTTTGCTGTATGCAGCATTCTTTCCTTTTCCTACAATATTTTCTTGGTGTTCATAAACAAGAGGGCCATGGTGGCCCTGTATCGCTCCACTTGCTATTAAGTAACAAGAGGACCATGATGGTCCTATATCGCTCACCTGTGTGCTAAGCAAACAGGTCCACGATGAAGATAAATACTAAATATTGAGGTTCAAGGACAAATGATAATGAAACAAGAGCGGCAAATTGTCGCAAGATATGCACATCCCACCCCAGTTGTCAAGGAGGTATAAAAATTGCAATGGGCATCTAATGCCCTAAATCTCTAATCAATTTGACTTGAGACTTCAAAGTTCCGTTCTGGACAAGCAAATAATACAGTAAAAATGAAGATCAAATAGTAATTACTCAAAAGCCGCCCTAGGTAGAGTTATTGTTGGGCACAGTACTGGGTAATATTGTAACAAACATGCATACCAAATTTGAGGTCCTTCTCACTCGAGATGACAAAATTATATTCCGGACAAGCATTAAACGCTGTAAAACTGATGATCAAAAGGAAATAATTCAAAGACAGCATAAGGCAGAGTTACAATTCTTGTGCACTGCACTTCCAAATATTGTAACAAATAAGCATGCCATATTTTAAGTCATTCCTACTTAAGATGACAAACTTTTGCTCCGGACAAGCAAGAAATGCTATGAAAATGAAGGTCAAAGGGGGAATAACTCAAAATTCTCCATAGGAAGAGTAATGGTTCTTGTGCCCTGCATTCCCTAATTTTTCAATCATGCATACCAAATTTGAAGACGTTCAGGCTAGAGATGACAAAGTTATATTCCAGACAAGCAGAAAATGCTATAAAAATGATGATCAAAGGGAAATAACTCATAGTATGACGTAGTGTTATGGTCCTTTCACACTGCACTCTGCATTTTTGCATCAAACACAAAATGCCAAGTTTCAAGTCAATCAGACTGGAGATGACAAAGTTATGCTAAGGACAAGGAACTATTCTTTAGAGCTTTCTCATTCAAGGCAAATAAATCCAGTCGTTCTGGTCTGATTAGACCCATAATCTAACTCATCCGTGATCTTATAGACATATATATTTTGACAAAGTTTTGGTGCTGATTGGTTGATACTTGTAGATGCTAGAGTGTAAACAAAGTCAAATATAGCATCTTTTTCTCATTCAAGGGCAAAATCTCTATGTGAAATCCGAGACCAACAATATAGGGCTAATTTTTACACCAGGGCCATAATTTCAAGTAATTTGGTAGAGGATCCCTAGATGATGCTACATGCCAAATATGAAAGCTCTAGCCATTACGGTTTGGGACAAAAAGATTTTTAAAGATGTCCTTCTTTATCTCTATGTGAAATCCGAGAACCCATAACATAGGGCCAATTTTTAACACCAGGGCCATAATTAGAAGTACTTTGGTAGAGGGTCACTAGGTGATGCTACATGCCATAGTATGAAAGCTCTAGCCCCTATGGTTCGGGAAAATCCGAGAACATAAGGCCAATTTCCACACTAGGGCCATAATTTGAAGTACTTCGGTCGAGGGCCACTGGATGATGCTACATGCAATATATGAGAGCTCTAGCCCTTACGGTTTGGGACAAGAAGATTTTTAAAGATTTCCTTCTTCATCTCTGTGTAAAATCCGAGAACCCACAACATAGGGCCATTTCCAACACTAGGGCCATAATTTGAAGTATTTTCGTAGAAAGGCACTAGATGATGCTACTTGCTAAATATAAAAGCTTTAGCCTTCACTTTTTTGGACAAGAAGATTTTTGAAGATTCTTTTCTTTATCACTATGTGAAATCTAAGACCCCACAACATAGAGCCAATTTTTACTACCAGGGATATAGTTTGAAGTATTTTGGTTAAGTGTCACTAGATGATTCTACATGCCATATAGGAAAGCTCTAGCCCTTTTATGGTGTGGGACAAGAAGATTTTTAAAGATGTCCTTCTTTATCTCTATGTGAAATTCCAGAACCCACAACATAGGGCCAATTTCCACATTAGGGCCACAATTTGAAGTATTTGGTGGAGGGCCACTAGATGATGCTACATGCAATAAAATGAGAGCTCTAGCCCTTACGGTTTGGGACAAGAAGATTTTTAAAGATTTCCTTCTTTATCTCTGTGTGAAATCCGAGAACCCACAACATAGGGCCATTTTCAACACTAGGGCTATAATTTGACATATTTTCGTAGAAGGCCACTAGATGATGTTACATGTCAAATATTAAAGCTTTAGCCCTCAAAGTTTGGGTCAAGAAGATTTTTGAAGATTTCTTTCTGTATCTCTATGTGAAATCCAATACCCCACAACATGACATAATTTGAAGTATTTTGGTAAAGGGTCACTAGATGATGCTACATGTCATATATGAAAACTCTAGCCCTTATGGTTTGGGACAAGAAGATTTTTCAAGATTTCCTTCTTTATCTCTGTGTGAAATCAAAGAACCCACTACATAGGGCCAATTTCCACACTAGGGCCATAATTTGAAGTATTTTGGTAAAGGGCCTCGAGATGATGCTATATGCCATAAATGAAAGCTCTAGCCCTTACAATTTGGGACAAGAAGAGTTTCAGAGTTTTTGCTCTTGGTTGCCATGGCAACCAGAGTTCTTTATGGAATTTTAATCTTTGAAGTATTCTGAATGTGCATCACCTAAGGATCATTTCTGTGAAGTTTCATTGAAATCTGTTGGCTGGTTTCAGAGAAGATTTTTTAAGTAATTGTTTACTGACGGACGTGCAGCCTTACGAGACGGACATACAGACGGTCAGACGCCGGACGATGATCGATCACAGTAGCTCATCCTGAGCACTATGTGCTCAGGTGAGCTAAAAACACTACAAGCCAAACATTACATTATGTGGCCAATTGGTTTTAAACTTGAGGACATACATTTTTTTTCCCATAAAATCCTACGTGAAAGTTGTGAACCCAAGGCAACACCAATTTTAACCGCAAATCTATAATTACTTGAATCCTGGTGGAGGTCCACACGATAAAGCCCAATACCATATAATACAGGTCTAAAATGTGTGGTTATAAACAAGTAGATTTTCAAAGTTTTCTCAATAAAAGGCCCTGTAAAACATGAAACCCATGTGACAGGGCTAAATTTAGTAGCCCTAGTCTTTATCATGGTTAGTAACAACATGTGACCCCTGGTGTGGGGACAAACTTGACCCCAATGCTATAATTATGGCCCTCCTGGTAGAGGCCCACTAAATCATGCTACATGCAAAATTTGGTAGCCCTATGCCTTATGGCTAGGTACAAGTAGATTTTTAAGAAATATCCAATATGAGCCCATGTAAAAATTGTAACCCCCAGGACAGGGCCAAATTTAATCCGAGGGCTATAATTTGGGCACTTTAGGTAGACAACCACTTGATAAAGCTAGATACAAAATTAATTAGCCCTAGGCCTTATGGCTTGGCATGAGAATTTTTTAAAAAGTTTTCCCTATATAAACCCATATAAAACTTGTGACCCCCGGGACCGGACCAGATTTCACCCCTGGGCTATCATTTTGGGCAGTCGTGGTAAACAACCGCTTGATAAAGATACATGCCAAATTTTGTACCCCTAGGCCCTATGACTAGGTACCAGAAGGAATATAAGCCCATATAAAACTTGTGACCCCTAGGGCTGGGCCAATTTTGACCCCAGGGCTATTATTTGAAGGAACTTGATAGGGGTCCACTAGATAAAGCTACATGCTAAATTTGGTAGCCATAGGCCTTATGATTTCGGAGAAGAAGATTTTCAGCAATTTTCAATATGTTTCAGTTTTGTTGCTATGACAACCAGAGTTTTTGAAGGAATAAAATTCTTTCAAGTAATTCTGAAGAGGACCATGTCAGGATCATTTCTGTAAAGTTTTATTAAAATTGGATGGGTAGTTTCAGATATGTTTCCGACAATGTTTTCAAAGGCCTTTCTTTCCAGGGTCGTCAAAAGTCGGGATTGTGTGGTAAGGAGGTATCGGTAATAACTTCAAATTCATTTTTTGAGTATCACATAAACCATAACAGACTTACATTTAATATGCAAACTCGGACTTCACATTCTTAGGTCTATTTCTATTCAGCAAAAAAAAAAAAAAAATGCAGGTGTGAATAAGCACAATGTAATAAGTAGACTCTAGTCTTGCATATATTGAAAGAAACAGTTATAGTTTATGATGGTAGTTTGAAATTTTGTCTGATAATGCAAGTTTTCTTCAAACATATAGATCTAGATTTGTTTTTGAAGTTTTGAGCCATGTCCTAATGACTTTGACAGTCATACATGTACTACATAATTGAGCCACTTCAGGGACATGTGCATAAAAAAATACTGATGAAACATTATGAGATACTTGAAATTCAATATTAACACTGCAATTCATTACAGGCAAATGCATTTTTGGGTGAATCAATTTTCATTGCACAAAGAAAAAATTAAAATCATCACTCATGACCTGGCAGAACATAGGACTTCAAGATTTTTTGTTTCTTCCCCCAGAAATGGATCAAGCTACACATAGTGTGCCAAGCAAAGTAAAATTTGACTTTTACTTAACCAACATCAAACTTTCATATGGCTAGTAAAATCCAAATATTTCATTTTCAAAGTTATTTTGGGAGGAAAATATACCTCCTTACCAGGCAGTATCTAGATCAAAGATCAGACTGCATGTTCTGTGCAGTCTGATCCTGATCTACACTGTCTGCAATATGTCCTGGAGTACCACTTAGCAGCTTAAGGATTAAAGGAATTCTGTTCCTCTTTTAAACTTATAAAACCATAGGCATGCTTTCATTCTAAGGTTCGAATTACTAGCTGTTTACATATGAAGCATACACTGAAACAAACCTCTAAACGGCCACTTTTGTTTCTCTTATAAAATGGAGCAAATAAAAGAAATGTTAATAAAAATGAGTTGTGACATATATCTGGACGTTAACCATGGTATTGAGATGAAAAGATTGTCGATTTTTTTTCAACAGAATGAGTATCTTTTTCAAAATAAGTAAAAGTAGTTGTTTGCGCATACGTGGTGTCTACCAGCCAAAAAGTATGAAAAGAGATGCATAGAATACTGAACTTTTGTAAGTGATAAGGGAAAAACATGACAATTCTTTTCTATGAAAAAAACGTATTCCAAGAAATAAGCATGAAGTTTTGAAAAACTTTATTTTTCAATTTACATTGTTGAGTGAATGAACGACAAATAGTTTCTTCCGCGATAAAAAATGAATGAATTTTCCTCAAAATTTGGTTCAGGTATGTTTTAGGACCGGTCAATTATTCTGCAAAAAATGAAATAAAAAAATAAGCTGTCCCTTTTATAGGCAGAGGACGCGAGAAAACGTCAATGGGAAATTGCAGCTTAAAAGTGGCCGTTTAGAAGTTCGTTTCAGTGTAGTTTCTAAATTGGATCGAGCAGCAGCAGTTCATCACAAAAATTTATATTATGAAATAAAGTGTATATATTCTCTATTTGCCCTGTGCATGGTACTTCAAATATCAGTCATCGGTAATATATCAGGGAATTCATATCTACATGTCCAAACAGTAAAACGTATCTGTGTTCCTGTGGATTCTTTATCATAAATCTAGTCTACCTGAAAATTCTGCATTCCTAATATTAATTATTCTGTTGCATGAAAGGTATTAGGTAACAAAGTAAAATTCAAGCGTATTAGAAGGACTTTTAGGCCAACACCTTGATAACAATTGTAAGTCTCTGAGGGTTAAAGTCCAGGATATTAGGTTAACTTAGTGGATGTCTATTCACTGAGGACACGAATCCTCAGTATAAATTCATGGTACGGGTTCGTACTTGATCGGGGCCGTTTGTAACGAATGATTTCTTCACGTTCATTCGATAAAAGGAGGGAAATCTTGGAGGCTTTTCCAATGCAATCTTCCATAAATCAAACGTAAAATGAATTTCTGATGATAGACTACATGATCTCCATTTCTTTTAAAGTTTCACTGAAATGTTTTAAACAGCCCGGAAATTCATCGATATACGAAGGGCGCGTAACAAGGTGCTGAATATTGATTCTATGGGTTATCGAAATGGCGTTAAATCAATTACGGTCGATTGTAGCTAGCTATGTGAACAGTTTAAGATATTTGATATAATGCAAAATTGAAAATGTTTAAAAATTAAGTGCATAGAATCTCTTTGTTTGTTTTGACGAGGGATGGCAGAAGTTGTGAATTAAATGTTTCTTGAATGAAAACGAGGCCAGTGCGTGTAAACAATGTTCATACGCATTTGGCAATATAAAAAAAAAACTTTGCATAAGTTTCTACAGTATTCTTAACTGATATATCTAGATTTTTAGTTATAACCAAATTTAGATAAAGAAATATACATACTTTGTATGAATTATTTAAAATCAGAGCTGAATATCATGTGTAGATCTGCGTTATTCGGCCTGTACGTTCAGCAATGCAAAACTGAAAGTGAGCGCGCATGCGTCGTTACGCCTGATATATTTGGTTCCGGTCAAAACGATCACAGTAAGCGGATTTGCTATTTATCGCTGTCAACGTCTCGATTTCGTTTGGTATTCGTCTCGAGTATTTTGTGCTACACCAACATCTGGCATTACAGGCATTTAGATAAAACTAAGGCTGCTAAGCGCGACTCACCGACCTTTTGCGGATAGTGTAGATCAAGACAAGACTGCACAGAACGTGCAGTCTGATCTTGGATCTAAACTGTCCGATAAGATGACATCATTCTCAAAAAAGGGGTATCTTTGAGATAGGTGGAACAAGGTTTTCACTATCAAGTTGAAAGTTTCCTTTCATTTATTTAGCACGACAAAGATTAATGAGAATTTCCATAAATATGTTTCGACCCTTTTCCAAACGACTATGCGTTTTAACGACCTTGAAAACCAATGCAGTATGGAAACATTACAGGGATAAAAGAGAAAATGTTGGCTAACAAGACTAGCTTCTTTTCTATTTTTGCGAAGACAAGGTCCCATAATTTGGCGACATTGATTTTGTTTTCTGAAAATGCTATCAAATTGGAAAAGTTTAAAATTTTGTCGTTTGGTAAAGAGTTAACCCTTTACCAATCATTCAGTATTTTAAAGACTCAGTTGAAGACAAAGGTTTTCAGATAAGACAATGGCGAAAAAGCTTGTTACAGACATTTTGTCTTTTTCAAACGATGATTTTCACCCTTTCGTGGTGAAATTCCATTATTTGAAACATGCACAATTTGACGTCTGCAAATTTTGATCGAATTTGACAATTTTAGAATTGTGTCGTCGACTGAACACTTAAAGCAAAGGTTCCCACTCTACTGAATCTATTAGTGATTTAAGTCTCTTTACCAGTCACAAGATTTCAGACTTGCCCAAATCGAAAGCATGTGCAGACGACAAATTAAATGTGGCTCTTTTTTTAAGATTAGTCTTTGGAAAGGTAGAAAACACCACAGGAAAAGGAGTCAATTCTGGTTAGCATCATATTACCAGCAAGTTACCAGCTTTTTCTCCAGTGCCGTTAGCTCTTTACCGAACGTCAAAATTTTAGAGTGGTCCAAATTGAAAACACTCGCAGACGACAAAATAAACGTAACTCAAAAATTGAAATTTCCTTCCAGCAAGTTAGAAAACATTGTGGGAAAAAGGAGAAAATGCTGGTTACCAGCATTTTCTCCTTTTTTCCACAATGTTTTCAAAAGGCTTTTACCTCTGGGCCATAAAAAACAGGAATTGTATGGTAAAGGGTTAAAACACGGATTGTTTGGTAAAGTGTTAGATGCAATGGCATTAGTTTGGCGCTAAGTTAAGAGTCCGGAATCTTGAGCTGCAGACGCACTGAGGGTTTCTATACTCGTAAATCAATGAGCCACGGCATAAATCCTTTAACTCTTTACCAAACTACAAAATTTTAGACTAGTCTAAACTGAAAGCAGTTGCAGACGACAACCTAAGTATGGCTCAAAAATTGAAATTTGTCTTGGGAAGGGTAGAAAACTTTGTGAGAAAAGGGAAAATGCTGGTTACCAGCATATTCTCCTTTTCATACAATGTTTTCTAAAGGCTTCTTTCTCAGAGTCATCAGGGATTGTGTTGTAAAAAATGGGTTAATTCTTTTTTACCAAAAAACCCGTAGCTTTAATTACCCCTAAGGAAAAGCATTTTGAAAACAATGTGGGGAAAGGAGAAAATGCTGGGAACCAGCATTTTCTCCTTTCCCCGCAATGTTTTCTATCTTTCTAAAATCAAATACAATTAGGTACGTACTTTTGAGTTACATTTATCTTATCGTCTGCAAAAGCTTTGAATTTAGACAAGTCTAAAAAATTTGTCGTTTGGCAAAGGCTTAAAACATCACACCGGGTTCGAAAAAACATACAAGGCTTTTGAAAACCCTGTGGGAAATGGAGAAATTGCTTGTTACAAGCATGTTGTAGTTTAACCACTATTTAAGCCCAGTCTAAATTGTCGTCTGCGAATGCTTTTAATTTCGAACAGTCTTTAAGGTAAAGAGTTGACGTTTGATTGCAGCAGACGACAACGTTCGTACTGCAACAGATCACTTTTGATAAGCTATTTAGCAGGCGACACAGTTTTGTTCAAATCTTAACACTTTACCACATGATAAACATTTTAGACTTGTCCAAACCCAAAACATTTGCAGACGACAAAATTAAATGTGGCTCAAATTGTAAAAGTTGCCTATGTTAGGATAGAAAACATTGTGGTAAAAGGAGAAAATGCTGGTAACCAGCATTTTCTCCTTTTCCCACAATGTTTTCAAAAGTCGTTTTCCTCGAGATTGTTAGAAGTCGGGATTGTGTGGTGAAGGATTAAAGCGTTTGCAGACGACAAATTCAGATCTCTCAAATGGTAGGATTGGTACTTGTATCCCTTTACGAAATAATATCGAGTTTCGACGAAACTTAAAAATGGGAGCTCATAGAACCAAGGAGAAATAATTGCTTGTTACAAGTTTTTTTCTAATTTTTTCTACAATGTTTTCCGTCCCTTCAAAGACGTATTCTATCGGCATAGCTCTACTTTATTTGTAGTGTACATTTCGTTTAAATTCAGACAGTTATTCTTACCTTGTCCTGTCGTTAAAGGTCATCTAAATAAAAAACGTCGCGGTACATGGCGTCAATGCTTGTTACCAACCTCTTCTTTTGAAATTTTCCACATTTTTATTTATTTATTCGTTTATTTATTTATTTATTTACTCATCTATTTTTTCTAACTGTCGCCTGCAGGGTCGCGACGTAACGGGATAACCTTTAACCACAAAAATCCAAGTTTTAACAACTCTGACGGAAACCGCTTTTTGAAAAGGTGTTGAAAAAAGTGGAAAATGCCGGGTTACAAGCATTTTCTCCTTTTCCCATCATGTTTTCTACCCTGTCCAAAAACTGTTTCATTCATTTCCCCTCTGAATTTGTCGGCTGGCAAATCCTTTGAAGTCAAAAGGTCCAATTTTTTTTGTTTGGTTAAAGGTTAACCCATTACCACACAATTTTGATGACCCTGAGGAAGAAGCCTATAGAAAACAATGTGGAAAAAAGAGAAAATACTGGTAACCAGCATTTTCTCGTTTTCCCACAATGTTTTCCACCCCGAATAAATTTCAAATTTTCAGTCACGTTTTCAGGTTTTGTCGTCTGCAAATGCTTTCGATTTTACAAACCTAAAATTTTGTCGTTTGGTAATGAGTTAACCTATTTTCGAGTTCTTGCGCAATCAAAAGATCATAAAAATTCACAGGATACTGTTATTCTGCTGCGCCCATATATCTTACTTTATAAGATCAAGCCAATGTAACTGATCATTTTTTTCAAATCAAAGTTGTGGGTACCATTCAGAATAAATGAACTTAAATTATACAACATTTATCCAACTAACGTGGACCATGATCAGACTTGAACGGTTAAGCAGTCTGATCAGTGTCCTACACTCTCTGCAACAGGTATCGATTGTCGCTTTCATTGCAAGAAAAGCAGGATAAGGGTTGAAATGTAGTTATTTCATAACTCCGGAAAATAATCGTATATTTTTTGTATATTTGATACATATAATCACGCAAAAAGGGACCATCTGGGAATTCTGTACATCAATTAGATGAAAACAGATGAACGATAGTGCAGGTCAGTTGAAGTTTATAATTAAAAAATGATTGTATTACAAAGTGCAATGACCACTTTTCATATAGAAAATGTCATGAAAGCGAAAAGTGTCAACCCTGGTCAGCCTGCCCGATTCGCGCAGGCTGACCATGGTTGACACTTTTCGCAGTTCCCAGAAGGTCCCTTTATGAGTAACGGCTCCCATATACACTCAATCTAAGACGTAAACATTTGCAGGTGGTAGCCATAAGCTTGTCATATTTCTTTTAACGCCAAACGACTCATGAGAATTAGAATTGATGTAGGTTTTGTAACTACATCATTACTTTGACCCTTCTCTAAACCTTGCCCTCTTTAACCTTCTGTTTTAAGAACTGAAAAGAGCCCTATTTTCAAATGACTTGAACTACTTTCATCGTCATTACAAACTAGAAAACCATGTACATACATGTAACAATAGCTGACACTGAATAAATAACATTCATGAAAATACAGAAATCACGCTTCAGTGTAATAATATGGCTTGCAACACGCGAAAAGGGGCATTCGGACGATTGCGTAAAGTGTCGCATCGGATCAGCCTGCGCAGTCCGTACAGGTTAATCCGAAACGAAACTTCCCGTGTTTATGTAAATTTCTATTTTGCGCAAGTCTACTGTTGCACACAATCTGACGTAGTCGTAAAGTGTCGTCTTGGATTAGCCTGCGCGGACTGCGCAGGCTGATCCAAGAGGACACGTTACGCAGTTGTTACGCAATTGAATGCACCTTTTCGCATGTGGCAAGCCATATAATTGTGTCACTATGTTCGGCCTGTATAAATCAAGACTGACGCAAAAGAAAGAAGAAGGAAGGTCTCTGATACCATTCATGATTTAACGTAATTGCTGTTTTGTAGTCATCGCGTGGCTGAAACTATAATAGGTCGAGGGTGGTCGTGGCCAAATGCACTTTCCATTTGTAAAACAGGCGCCAAAACCACAGATATCCGCACTTCAGTTTGAGCCGCCGGAGAACAACGGTCTCGCGCGTTCTCTCATTTCCGGTTCATTTCCATCAAAGTGCAGATATTACTGCCTGATAAGATGGCCCGTTTATTAAAAAAATAATGCAACTAATTGTGTTGCTAAAAAACTGGTTGGCCGAAAAAAAAAAATACGAAGGTTTTTCAGAAATGTGGCGCCCCCCTGTTTCGTATTTGGTATTTATTTCTAAATATTACCATGCATTACAATAAAAATAGAATTAATTAAACATGAGGAGTGAGGGCGACATGCCAATAATACACAATACGCAAATCTTTGCGTCGTTAAAAATAGAGAAGAGGGGTGCTTATAATGCGTTGTCTGCGCATGTCATATTTTTCGAAGGTTCAACTTGTCTCATATGACGCATCACTCTCCCCGATATTGGGGAGATTGTATTGATACGCGATATGAAGTAGCAATGGAGAAAATGGCTTTTATCAATACGTTTGAGGAAAATTCAGGCCAGTTTCAGTCTCAGATTTCTCTAAACTGCTGTTCATAGCTGAATGGATCGCACCAGGTAGCGTTTTATTGAGTAAACGTTTATTTTAGTTGTCGCGTAGAAAATAGTCTTGTTCTGTACTTTGGATGCCCAAATTAGATAGACGAGCAATTTCACCTTTTGTCACAATGCTTTCTTTGCTATCAAAAGGTGTCATATTAACAAAAGAAACGGCTTCATTCTTGCTGTTATTTAGGGTCAATTAGAGATACTATAAAAATGCCCTATGGGGTAAAGGGTAAATATATACTTGGGGAGTCTGAAATAACGATTTAAGAAAATGGGGGATGCTTAATTTTTTTCTAGACGTTTATTGGCAAAAGGGGGCTTAATGCATCTCTAGGATCCTATGTAACGATCAAACCACCATATACTTATGGATCTATAATATCCACTGTTTGTAACAAACGAATTAATCATGAGGTAGACTGGTCCTCACACATACAACAGATTGACCAATAGCGACAAGTTTCGGCCCAGGTCAGCCTGCGCAGATTTCGCAGGCTGACCTGAGTCGATATTTTTCGCAGATGCATTAAGATCCCTTTTCACTGAGCATGGCCCATATTTAAAAAAAACAAAAAAAAAAAAACAAAAAAAAAACTTGTGATACTGTAAAATGGTTTTTTAATAAGAAAACATAAAAATTATGATTAATATCAAAAGATGAGTATTTTAAAATAAACAGTACTAAGACAAAAAAAAAACCTCATCCAGCGTTGCCATTGGTTGAAAAATAATACAGCTTTAATGAAAGATGTATATGAAATTATCAAATTGTGAAAAGCTGGTAAAATACAGGGTGACCCCAAAAATCAGATACCTTAAAATTCTTAATTACTCCTACAAAAATAAAGCAAAATTATTCAAATGTTGTACGACCAAACTTTTATCTATGTATGTTTATAGGTTATACCCAAAGTTTCAGTAATTAGGATGCACACAAGTTATGATCTCTCCAAAATAAACTGAATGTTCCACATGGTATACTCGGCGTTAGAGAAAGACTTGCATCTGTTGCACAAAATTGTCACTCTGACACACTCCTCTCGTGGGATGTTCAGCCTTGAGTTCAACAAGTGTTTGAGGATTGCTCTGATGATATACGTTGTCCTTCACATAGCCGCATTTACAAAATTCGGGGGCGGGTGGGGTGGTCAATGAGACGACCATTCGACATCCCACTTTTTGTTGACAAGCCATTCCTGAAATCGCTCTCTCAGAACGGAATGCAATGTGGCAGTGCAGGGAGAGTTCTAGGCCCATATTCACCAACCATTCTTGAGAATATTCTCAGTCTTATTCTCCAACGTTTTCTAATTTTGTAAGTAACACAATTTCTGAGTGGCTAAACCAAATGGTTTAGCCATTCAGAAGTTATGTTACTTGCAAATGTAGAAAATTCTGGAGAATAAAACAAAGAACGTTCTTAAGAACGGTTGGTGAATGTGGGCCCTGGACAACATTTTGGACGACGCACTGGCTTTTTAATCCTTTACCACAAAAATTAAAGTGTTCATGACCCTGAAAAAGAGGGCCATTGAAAACAGTGAACAATGTCAGGCAATACAAGCATGTTAATTCATTGGCATGAAAGGTAAAATTCTTAGAAAAAAACCTAAATGATAGAAACCTTATTCTGGACTTGATATTCCAATCATGTGAGCATACTATTAGCATCAAAATTAGCATAAAAATAAATCACTCTCCCTGATAACAGAATATTTTCTATCAAAAAACTTAATATCTAGCACCAATCATGCATCACTACAGTTTGATAATCAAGGGAGGTAAATAGTAACAAACTTTATACCTACAAAAAAAGTTATTTCCCTTGATTAATATTTAAATTGAAATGACTATATTTTGAAGCCCATGTTAAACTTGTGATCCCTGGAATGGAGCCAATTTTGACCCCAGGCCTATAATATGAAGAAACTTGTTAAAGGTATATTAGATAAAGCTACATGCCAAATTCAGTAGCCCTGGGCCTTGTGGTTTCAGAGAAGAAATTTTTTAAGAATGTTAAATGTTATACCAGAGTTTTTGAAGGAATCAAATTCTTTCAAGAAATTCTGAAGAAATTCTGAAGTTTCATCAAATTTGGATGGGTAGTTTCAGAGAAGAAGATGTTTGAAATAAAACTTAACGCACGAACGCACGGACAGACGCACGGACGCACGACGGACACCGGGCCATGACATAAGCTCGCCGGCCTTCGGCCAGTGGAGCTAAAAATCAAACTGGCTGATAGAGCGATTTCAGGAAAGGCAGCATTTGCAGGAAAAAAAGAAAGGGAAATCCAAGGAGAAGGGTTTGTCAGAGTGTTTGCCAATTTTGCACAATGTCAGATGCAAGTAAGTCTCCAACGCCAAGTATGTCATATAGGACATACATTGGAGAGATCACAACTTTTGCGCAAAGCATTATGGATTACTGAAACTTTTGGTTGTAATCATACACAGATAGAAGTTGAAGTGGACAAAATAGGAAAAAAAATGTTCCATTTTTGTAGGAAAAATGAAGAACTTTATGGGTTCTGATTTTGTGGTCACCCTGTACGTACATGATACAACTAGTCAATAAAAGACATGATTCTCTCTCTCTCTCTCTCTCTCTCTTTTTTCCTTGAATAAATCTAGCCTAAAATACCTTTACTTGTTTCATTGCTTCGCTGTAGGCGATCAAATAGTTTATGAAAACACCTATGACTGAGAAAACTTTGCGTAAAGCTAGCTTACTACATCTTCCAAATGCATTGTAGAAAGCAAGTGGTAACATCTAAAATACGCTGTGCTCCTAAAAGCTGTGTGGAACATAAGGTAAGATGAGAGATGAGTCAGGCAGGAGATTAATTAACCCTTTACCACACAATGACTCTTGACGACCCTGAAAGAGAAGGCTTTAAAAACATTGTGGAAAAAAGGAGAAAATGCTGATAACCAGCATTTTCTCCTTTTCCCACAATGTTTTCTACCCTTCCAATGGCAAATTATAAACCTTTCAGTTATTTTTATTTTATCGTGGACCGGTCTAAAATTTTGTCGTCTGGTAAGGGGTTACTGTTACCAGCAAAAAGATTCGATCCAGGCCAGCCTGCACAAACTACATGAGCTGACCTAGTTCGATACTTTTTTGCTGATGCATTATATTCCTTTTTTACAAAGACTGACCAAATTTTCAAAACACGATGACCCAATCATCATTTGTGTCACAAATAACATTGTTTTAGATTTCAGTCATTTGACATTGTGAAAACTTGAGTCAACATGTATAATCTGTTCGCGGGAGCTGGCAGTTGTTGACTGCAACTGCTTTAAAATTGGACCCGTCTAAAATATTGTCCAATGGGAAAGAGTTAAAGCACCAAAAAATTAGTGAACATGTTTTTTCACATGGTTTCGAATAAAACACCGCACTCTGTCAGCGATCTTTTTCACAAGGATTTTACTGATTTCATTGGGTGTTACACCAAACGCTTCTCGTAACTGAGGGCAACCATAAAACTTGGTGTGGATAGTGCTCTCTTTTATTCGTCCTTGGCAAATTTCCCGTTGGAAAACTTTTTCTATGGTATCTGCTTGGTTTTTACAGAAATATCGTCTTCCATGCTGAGTATGACCTTGTGTTCCTTGTTGTGGCATCTGATAAAGAAAATATAACAACAATAATAACCCTTAGGCTGCTTATCGCGACTGAATGACCTTTTGCGAATAGTGTAGATCAAGATCAGACTGCACAGAACGTGCAGCACAGAACGTGCAGTCTGATCTTGGATCTACACTATCCGATGAGGAAATATTACTCCCAGAAACATAACTTTGAAAATGCAATATTTGGGATTTTATTATCGAACTGAAAATTTCTCCTTAGTTATTCAGCAGGATAAAGGATGATAATAATAATAATAATAATAATAATAATGATAATAAGCCGCGCAAGGTGGGTTTAATGCATCTTAGTTGTGCTTTACGGTAAGATCCTTTTTGCGTACCTAGAATATAAAAATCAGTAATACCCGTGTAATATCGAAAAATATTTTCACTGCTAATTCTCAATATCCTACCGGAAAGCATGAAATAAATAGTGATACTTTTCTCCATACAGATAGTTCAACTAAAATTACAGTTGAGAATGATTGGAGAATATGGATTCCGAACCTTGTTAGAATTAGAAGAGTTATCATAGCTCGTGGACCGTGACACAGGAAGTTTCCGCTTCAGACCAATTCCTTTATCTATCTTTGATTCACATTTCTTAGCATCTGTTTCCATGCTGCTTGTTTGCCTGGCAACCGATCGACAATCTTGGCTTGTGCGTACACTGTCCCCTGGACATTCAGTTGCACACGATTTCGTATTTGTTTCTGACTCTCCCGAATCTAAGTATTCCTTTGATATCTGATAATGATAATACATATCATACACTATTAAAACTTTAAAAACTGACACGGACAAAGAAGTAAGCTATAAATGCCAATGGGTAAATACGATCGAATGGAAACATTAACAAAGCCAAGAGTAAAAAAAAAATGTTAATGAACGTACACTACTGTATCCTATGCAAATCGTAGAAGTGAAATATGTATACCTAAGTGTTTGACATACATGTATATTTACAGCAAATGAAATTGCTCCAATTTTTTTTTTTTTTGGGGGGGGGTTTAATGTATTTCCGATAAACTCAGAACAAACGTGTTTCCGTGTTTAGTGACTTTCATAACATTAACTGCAACCATATAACTTAAACCTGTCACAGTAGAATCATAACCAAATTTACGGAGACATATTTGAGTATGATACCATGAGAAGGCATGTTGGCGTGTTGAAATAATGCAGGTTCTGGTATAATTGACCATTAGTATGTAGAACACTGTCAGCGCTTCAGATAGAGGGAGTGATTTTGAATTCAAAATTGAAAATATTAATGATTCTCCGCTAAACCCTATGTTGTGGGTACTCATTAGAATCGTCTCATCGAGACGATTCTAATGAGTACCCACAACATAGGGTTTGGAAGAGAAATAATGGATTTAGAATACCATCACTCCCTCTTATCTGGAGCTCTGGCACTGTGTTAGAGGCTGACAGAAAATTTTATGGCGTGATCAACTCCAAGCAAGAATATCTGTTCCTGACATATATAGTTCTTGCAAAAAATCTATATCTAGCAGTTAATTTGGACATAAATTGAAATATGTATAATTATACAGATATGTAAATTACCTGATTGCCATCGTACGTGAGAAATAGAAGCCGTTGGTCAGCATCTTGTATCCGATGTATTACCTCTCTTCTCATTCTCTCCACGTAAATATCTAGTATTTTCCATTCCTCTTCGAATACTATCACTTTTCTTTCCCCAGTATTTATAATGTGAAAGATCCCATTCCGAGAAGTTGTCACTTTCTCACGCATCATAAAATCTTCAAAACTGATGCCAAACAATTCCTGCAGTTCAGTACCAACAAAGCATGTTTGTTGTAATTTATGTAACATAAATTTAGTAAACAATCGGAATTCAGCCTTGTTTAATTTTTTACACTGGTCTAACTGCAGTATTCGCTGTATCAAATTTACACACATTATATCTTTCTCGGTGAACGGAACACTCCCGGGATGCACTGCCATTGCAGTTTTACACAATTCTTGTTTCTGTTTCGATTTAATTTTGTTGGGGATTTTGCTTTTTCGGGGGAATTTATACATGTATTTGTAACGCAATCTTCTAAACGGGGGATAACTGTATTGTCGTCGCATTCTGTAATGTTGTTTCCCTCTCCGATAAAAATATCCGTGTCTATCTGTACTTTTGTAATCGCATGTCAGCAACTCCTCTTGTGCTACTGGTGTAATCACGTGACTCTCTCCGGTGTCCTGTCTTGCGTCAAAGCATGGCAGCAACGCCATATCTGTTCTCTGGAAACTTATTCTGTAGTCGAGTTCTGGGATTCGAGCCAATTCTGGGTTCTTAAAGTTAGTTTCTTGACCTGAACCATCGCTGTGCACGTAGAAATTCCTGTAAATATTACAATGAAAAAAAAATCTATTCGGATTATTTCTCTTTGGGTTATCTTAGGCTATTTGTTTCGCTAAAATACTTATTTCCTTATGTCGATTCCTTTGTAGAATAAACTGATTTAGAAATAACCTTAAATTACGCAAAAGTAAAGTCAGGCTTAATCACGTTGAAGATGATATCAAACATTGTTTAACTCATCTAAGTCGTTTAATAACATTTTTTTAAACACTTTAACACCATTTAGAAAAAGAAGTGAACCATTTCATTTGTAGAGTTTTTTTTTAGACACATGTTACGCAGTTTTATTGTTTTTAGCCCATTACCTTTTATAATGTATACTCCGCTGCAAATCAATCACAGAATTTCATGGTGTATGATACAATAATTATGGTGAACTTACTGAACCTCCGTTTTCATATCAGCCAGGACATCTTCATGGAATGACCATCCTAGAGCATGCTCGATGTCCTCTAGACTGGTAGACGGGTGTAGTCTTTTCCAATACCAAAGTATATTGTATAGGATGACTTCAATTTTTTCTCCACCAGGCTGGGTTTTGGAACTGTTTTCAATTCGACTTATTGTAGTATTAGCACTCTGTCCATGAGGGAGTCGCGCACCTGGTTTAAAATGCATAAAAGCGTTTGGTGTATTCTTCTACTGATACACTTACTGATTTTACCTCGATTGTGAGACAAGTTCTTATATCTTACTCTCAATGACGGCTTCATTAAAACCTCGACCAGTACTGATGAGGACGATTCCAAAGGCCGAGTCCGCTCCCGTGAATTGAACTCAGAACTATAGGTGTGAGAGGCTGACGCTCTACCACCACACCACAGTCTCTTACAACACGCATTGAAAAGTACCTGTCGTTCTAGTACCCATTTTGATGGAGAACAACATTCCCAAGTTTAAAGTTAATATCTTTAGTCAAAACAGAGATATAACAACATAGTTTCGCACCACGACAATGCTCATGATAAGGACGCAGACAATGATGACAGGGCTACAGCAATACCGCGATCTTTCATCTGAAAGCAGCTGAGATAATGATAAAAGATGATATAAAAGTGTATCTGACACCTTAGTTATAGATAAACAACTCTGTAGACAATAACTGTAATTAGTAGATATACTTAAGTACGAGTCACGTTCTTCGAAAAGAGGGTTTGATACATCTGCAAAACAGTATCAAGCCAGGTTAACCCGGGCAGGCTGACCTTGTTGGACACTTTTGTTTAAATGTCAATTTCCTGTATGTCAAAGGGCCAGCCTACCTGATTATTCAGTCGGTTGTTTCAGATTATGGGTTATATGAATCCATAATTACATAATAACTCTCTTTGTAAAATACAACACGGAGATGCATTAAACCCCCGTTTACCAGAATACGGCTTATACATAAAAAAATATTAATTTATCCATTTTTTCTTAAAAAATATAATCAAATAACATTGAAAATTCAAGTACTACCAACGTTAGGTTGGCAGCAAAAATAAAAACAGTTTGCAGAATAATAGCATAATCTTACCGAGCAGATTAATCGCAAAGAGTTTCCAATTATCTGTACAGACTTTCGGAATAAGAAAACAGAACAGTTTATGCCAGTTAAGTGTCGGGATGACCGCTGTAGCGTTATCCTGGCTTGTGTTGATTGTTTCTAGTCCTGCGTAAATACAGATTTAAGGCGATCAGTATATGAGTGTAACATCGTATTATACAGAGAAAATTATACCTTACGATACAGCTCAGGCATTGGGAATGAGTGTACTTTAAACAATTAACTCGTCCACAGTAAACGGATGTAAATCGTGCGAATGGTCACAATTTCTACTATAATAACTAGGTAAAAAAAGTATATGGAAGAACAAAATTACATGGGAAAAATGAGTTTTGTTGGCCTAGTGCAGTAGTTCTTTGATATGACATGACAGGGAAAATATCCGTGAGAGTTTAGTACCATTTATTTCATGCTTTTCAGTAGTTTATCTAGAAATAAAGGTGGAATATTATTCGATAGTTCATGATTACAACCGAAAAATACCTCTTTGATTGTCTAACTCTTCAACTGAAGGTGGAAAAATTAGTTTCCACGCACTAGTTACATGTACCTCGGTAAACAGCGCATGCCATCCGGCCATATGAATGTATTACGTAATTTGCCTTATATTTCTTGCTCTGTACCTAACATTATAATTAATTGTTATGTGGAGGGGGTATGTCGTGTGGACTTTACCAAAACAAAAGAAAGGATTTTGATGTAAGCACCCCCTCCAAAAAAATGAAATAAATAGAATAAATGTAATTGTTTTTAGTATTATTACCGATGATGTTCACCCTATGAAATGAATTTCGATCAATCACCGGAAAAAATCCTCTATCTGTTTACTGGTCATGCGGTGAAAAAAACAAAACAATATATCTGGGTATTGGCAACGGTCAGAATTAGAGACTTTTGTGCTACAAAGTGTATACTTCTTTCAACCGCAGCTTTTTCAAAGAAACTGTCACCTGTTTCATGGCGCTCGTCCGTACTCTCCGCTGTTTTACCAATGCAGTCATCTCCGGCTTTAAGGGGTGTGACCAAACACACATTCGCTGCTATTTCTTTTGGGATGGAGGATAACTTCTCTTTGCAAACAGTTTCGATGGGTACATGGTTAGTTACAAGCTCGCCAATAATCATATCGTTGGTTTCCAGCCCACTGGAGTTTGTTTCAACTTGCTTCGTACCTTGCATGGTGTTGTGGACGCTGAGCTTATCTTCTGTCTCTTTAGAACATAACTCTTCTAACGGTATAATTGGGTTTTCATAAAGGTGCATCTTTGATTCATCCATCAACATTTTTGTAGTTGTCTTCGCATCTATAGTTGCATGTACATCCAAGTCCACAGGCACAGCTTGAAGCTGTGTGGGCTTTTCCTCGATATCAGTAAAGTAAGAGAATTTGGAGGTAGAGCTTCTTTTACTAAAACAAATTATAAGAAAAAGCAAACCTGAACTATTGAGCGTATTCTGAGTGTCTACCGGTACAAACAAAGCTTGTTTAACCCTATAAGCCAACATAGTAAAGGCAGCGAGTCAGAATGACATCACTCCACTGATTTGATGTTGTTTTATAGTTTAGTGGGGCAACCATTTCTACTGTCGTTTATGTATGAAATTATGACACGAGTGAACAAGAGTGCGGTGGCAGTCCCATCCCCAACTTTCAGCTGCAGGTCGAGCAAGAGTTACTCTCCTTGGAACTTATCGATTATCTGGTCCGAAAGGATTTCCGATAACGGCCTGTCATATAGGATTCAGAAGGGAAAATTTTTTGATCGACTAAAACACATTTTTCTTCTAAAATGATTAAAATCTATAACGTCGTGAAGTATTCTGTAATATCTCTACTTTACTTCGATATAATTTTAATTCCTGTAGCAAAATGGGAAGTTGCGTCCATTTCGATTTAAAGTTACTGACCCATTCTCCTTCTTATTTCTATATAAAGGTTTAAGAAATTTGCTCTTGCGCCGTTTTTGACGCTAAATAACATAAAAATGAATTGCAAACAAAAAATCTATAACGTCTTGAAGTATTCTATGTTTTGTTGTGATTATGATCAAAGTATTCGTTTACATTTGTGAAATTGAGATCTTGCGTCCATTTTAGTTTAAAAAAGACACTATCGTTAATTTTTGTATAAAAAATGCAGTATCGAGCAAAGTGAGATTTTAAGACTGGGTGAAAAGATTTAGCAACGGATAAAGGGAAGATAAGAACTGATGATATGATAACCTTGTTTTGTTAAACCTGGATCCTGTTTTTACACATTGTCCAAATATATAATGATTGTATTTATCATTTTTATAAATGTACGTGTATATTATTTGCATCAGTGAAAACTTTTAAGAGATTTGTAAAAACCATTATTTTCCCAGTATCGTCTTTTTTAATTCTTTTTGGAAAATAATTTCAATTTAGTTAGCATAAATTTCTTTAAATTGCATTTTTATTTCTTTTTTTTCCTTTTTTTTTTTTATTTCTAAAGAAGATTGAATTTGTTGTACTATTGGATCATTATAATAATTATGCAGTCAATAGACCAGTAACAAACTGTACAAAACAAGCAGTCTGATCCTGGGCCGAATCGGTTTTATTTTATGTGTCGAAATTCTTTTGGCTTAAAAAAAAATTGACGTATCAATATCAATATGTGACTGAAATCAGCAGAAAACAATTTGCGTTTTGAGAGTATTGATGTGACCCGTACAGCTTACTCCCGAATTTCAACGGTCCTGCATAAAACCTTTTGAAAACATTGTGAGAAAAGGAGAAATACCAATATCGAGTATTGACTCCTTTTCCTACAATGTTTTCTACTCTTTTAAAGTGAAGAATATCAATTTAGCTACATTTGATTTATTTTCTGAAATTGCTTTTTTTCTAAGTTGGTGAAGTCAAAAAGTTCTCCATATGGGAAAAAGTTTTAAATTATTGACTTTTGAAAACACATGAGAGGGAGAAAATACATGTGATCAGACTGAAAATAGCGAGGAAATTTGAATATGTGAGCTGTTGCCATAAAATACTTCTGAAAATGCATTAATCATCACACATTTGCAAGTAAAGAGCTAAAGAGAGAAGGCGGCAAATTGGACTTCCTTATACAAGATCTTGTTAAACTTGACTTTAAATCTTTATAAATAATCTCGTAAAAAAATTATGATCTTAGTTTAAACATTTAGTTTTAATTTATTCAATATACTAACATCATTCATTTACAACAACATGTATTGCGAAAAGGATTGAAACGAAAGCATCAAAGCTTATATAGTTCCTCTCCCTAAAGAAGTCTGATTTTTTTCCTGATACATGTTCTTTCTTTCCGATTACCCCCGTATGAATGTATCAATGTATACCATTACGTAACACCAATCAAGATACCCGATAGGCGTCTTATCTAACAGTGAGACTCGGTCATCATCGGAGAACTCCGGCACAATGCAAATGATCAGGGAAAAAGAAAGAAAATACGATAGTTGCTTTAAAAAAGTGTGAAAAGGGCTAAAAATGTATTTTCTAAATGACTGAAAACTACGCCATATTAAAGAACAATAAATAAGCTTTCTGACTTCCCTGAAGATAATTTTGATTTTCCAACAATATTGTGCAGGCTGATTTATGTTTACCGTGTGCTCACAAAACCACTGACTTCTTCTAAAAAATGACGAAATTATTTTAAACAGAACTGACTTATTTAACATAAAGGTTAAAAAATAGAATTCGTATACGGTTGGTTTGTTTATGATAGATCAGACGATACCAGTGTGGTCTGATCTACCAACACACTTTCCCCAGCCTAATATACATGTACGTACATGTATTTGTGACGACGCTATGCAAAACAATTACAATAAAATGCCGTCTGCTGACTATGTAATAGCTCTATGCTACAGGTTGGAAATTAATGTTTTCAAAAACATTGTAACAAGAGAAGCCTCTTCATAATATCCTTAACTTTGTGGGTAGCTATTCAGAAATATATCCTACCGAAGTATTTTTACTATTGTACCATTTTTGTTGATAAAACAATAAAAAAATCAGAGATTGAATTCAAAATTATGCTGAAAGAATCAGAGATAAAATTCCAAAGATGCAGTAAACATATGTGCTGTTACATTTCGAGTGTTCGTGTCGCGCTCCTCCCCCGGCATTAGTCTCATCATAAGAAATTTGTACTGCGGATATTTTTCTTTTTTTTTTTAACTCTTCAGGAACTAATGTATGACTGCCCCAATATTTAAAGCAGTTGTAGACAACACAATAAATATGGCTCAAATTATTCAATTTGTATCAATTAAGGCATGACAACATTGCTTGAAAAAGAGCAAATGCTGGTCAAAAGCATTTCTATAGCTGACCATAATTTTAATTTTTCAAATGCGCGCTTTCGGTAAAATTTGAGGTAGATCAAATTGCAAGACCTGAAAGGAAAACAAATCCTACAAGTTTTGTTACCCCAGTAATTTACAACCCCAGATATCCCGCAGAGTTGTTTTCCAATTAATTGAAACCCTCTACACTCGAAGCGCGAAATTCGGGTTATAAGTGCAAAGGGTTTGCAGAGATCGCCAGTCAATATATAATTCCATATGTGATCGATTTCACGGTCAAAAGGGATCAAACTCTCATAATTTAATTGGCTTACATAGCGGTCAAATAACAGTTACCGGGTTTGATTTGCATGATAAAGTTGGCCATGTAAAACTTTTTTGCACATAATCTTCATAATCTGAGATCCATTTTTTATCACCCTCTATAAAATATGTGATCTTTATCGTAGGGCTACTTCTTTTCAACCCACAGAGTTCTTGCCAAACTTAGAGGCTCTGGACCACTCTTTGTGAGGAGTAGCGTTTACATCCTTTTATTTGCTTATGTGGATTTAAAAAAATAAACATATCCGACTTCTAATGAGACTAATTGACCTTAAGATTAAGTGTCTATATATATAATCTTGGCTGTGATTTTTTATGTAAACCACAGCTCTACAAAGAAAACGTTCATTTCCCTAGATAACTTTCGACAGGCAAGTCTGTTGCACATCACTTTTAAAGAACAATACTCTACACGATTCTCGTGAAATTCTCTTCTTTTACAAAACGCTGTTATGTGTTAGCTGTACTAAATAAAAAGCCTTCAATCCGTTGAAGAATATCTTTCGATAATCCTAGATACCATCTTGTGACGGCTATCTAGTTTGGAGACCCTTTGTAGCTCACCTGAGCACAACGTGCTTTAGGGGAGCTTTTAGGATCACCCGGTGTCGGTCGTCCGTCGTGCGTTGTCAACAATTCTTTAAACATCAAATCCTTCTTAACTACTGGGCCAATTTGGATTAAACTTGGCTGGAATGTTCCTTGGGAGGTCCTCTTTGAAAATTGTTCACAGAATTTGATTCCATCAAAAACTGGTTGCCATGGCAACCAAATGGAATTTTCTAAGAAATTCTTTAAAAATCTTCTTCTCTGAAACTGTTGGCCAGATTTTAAAATAATTAAACAGAATTGTTCCTTGAGTGACCCTTTTCAAAACTTGTTCGCGAAATTTTGATCCGTCAAGAAACATGGCTCTGGTGAATGGGGGCTACTTGCACTATACAGGAATGAAGAAATTCTTAAAAAATTCTTCTTCTCTGAAACCGCTGGTCAGATTTTGAAAAGGATGTTCCTTGGGTGTCCCTTTTAAAAAACCGTTCGTGAAATTTTGATTAATCAAGAAACATGGCTCTGGTGAATGGGGGCTACTTGTACTATAAAAAATGAAAACATTCTTCTTCTCTCGAACGGCCTGTCAGATTTTGAAATAATTTCACAGAGCTGATCCGTCAAGAAACACGGCTCTGGTGAATGGGGGCTACTTGCACTATACGGACATGAAGAAATTCTTGAAAATTCTTCTTCTCTGACATGGCTGGTCAGATTTTAAAATAATTTCACAGAAATGTTCCTTGAATGACCCTATTCAATAAATGTTCGCAAAATTTTGATTCGTCAAGAAACATGGCTCTGGTGAATAGGGACTACTTGCACTGTACAGAAATTAAGAAACTCCTAAAAATGTTTCTTTTCTGAAACTGCTGGTCAGATTTTGAAGGAATTATACAAGTGATCTTTTGAAAATTGCTTGGCAAAATAATGATTTTGTTTCTACTGTTTCAATACCTCAAAAAAGAATGGCTATGGTCCTCTCAAAAATTCAGGTTAGCGATCCAGGGCCATCTTGGCCCTCTTGTTATATTATTGCTCCGTCATGTTGACGTTGCATCTTTGTTATCCAATAACACTCACAAACAAGTTTATTTTCTTAAAAGAAAAAAGCATTTCTCTATATTGTTGTTTATCCCTTTACCAAACGACAAAGTTTTAGACTGGTCCAATTTGAAAGCAGCACTTGCAGACGAGAAAATAAATGTAACTGAAAAGTCGAAATTTGTTTTAAGCAGGATCGAAAACATTGTATGGAAAGGAGAAAATCCTCGCCAACAGCATTTACTCCTTTTCCCACAACATTTTCAAAAGGCCTGTATCTCAGGGTCGTAAAAAACAGGGATTGTTTGGTAATAAGTTAATATAGTAGTTTATTGATCCTGATATACTAACATCTTACTTAAAGTAATTTGGCGTTCTCTGTTGCAAGAGAAGACTGCGATATTTTTTCTCTTTAATTCTAATCATCTCATTAAAAGTTTGTTCTTCTAAAAGGTTAGCCTAAATTTATACGTAAATTAGTATTGCAAGATGAGATATACCTTTCAGAAATAAGGTGATGATGTACATAAAGCTTACCGTCTGCAGTTTAAACGTCTGCGTAAAATAATCAAGGTACAAACAACGAACAAAATCAGTACCAAAACTATACCACAGGTATATAGTAGCTCAATGTGGCTGTTTTCCCTTTTATCTGTAATAGATACAAATATTGAGGACGCTTTCTGGTTTATACGTCTGCGTAAAATAATCATGGAACAAACAACGAACAAAATCAGTACCAATACTATACCCCAGGTATACAGTAGCTCGATGTAGCTTTTTTCCCTTTTATCGGTAATATATACAAATATCGACGACACTTACAGAATCATGAATAGCTTTCGCAGATGGCGTGGATAAAAGTCAGACTGCATAGAACGCACATTCTGACCTTTGATTGGCACCGTCCATTTACTGCGGTCTAAACTATGATCAAAATATCCTTGTATTTCAAATGGAACTGCTTATAGCCATCACGGAAGTTTATTTGTTATTTTGACAGCGAATAAGTTCAACGGAAAAACAACCCGATGTACCTGGAAAACAATATTTACTCTGGAATTACATTTATGTAGAGAAGCAATACTAAAAAAAAGATAGTAATTTCACCTTGTTTTCTACGTTGATCTCTGCCTATCAAATTAATTTATACATATTCATTTTACATCGATCGAGAAACAAGTTATATCAACTTATGAATACTAATCTCGCTCGATTCTGCTCCCTGGAACCTACACCAGTTCTTGCATCAAATGTGTATAGCATTGTACAGTCCCTAAGTCTCCAGTGATGGCTCTTGGGAAATTCATGTTAGTAAATCTATTGAAAAAGCCTGGAAAAGGATTGGAATCATGCGGCATTTAAAAACGTGCCTCGGTCGTCTTTCTCTGCAAATCATTTACTTTTCATTTATCAGGCCTTTGAATATGTTAATGTCGTGTGGGACAATTTTTCTCAGGGCCCGAAAGATCAACTGGATAAAGTTCAAACTGAAATTCAAATTGACATAGTAACAGGCTGCATCAAACTGGCTGATTTATACCAAGAAACTGGATGGGAAATTAAAAGCCAAAGGAAGCCAAAACACAAACTGATTCTCTTCTATAAAATGTTAAATGGACAGTCTCCAAATTATCTTGGTGTTCTTCTGCCTCAGACATTCTTCGAAGACCAAATAACTTGCTAATCATGGCTTAAAGAACCAGCTTGTAGTTGGCTTAATCAGCATTTGTATTTGAAAAATATAGTCCAGTCGCCCCTTTGTACACGCCGCTCCGTTGTATCAACTCAACATTACTTCTTTGATTGTCCGTTTTACCGAGACATAAGAGTCAGTCTAAACAATAGTATATGTATAATTACAGGAGTTACTCTTCAAGTCACATTATATGGTGATGAAGATCTGAATCTACCGGATCAAGAAAAATACTAGCAGCAGTTCATACTTATATTAGTCAAAGGAAAGATTTAGTTAGTATAATTTTGTCGTTTTCTTCCTTTGGTTGTGATTTCTTGGGTTCCAAAACTCGGTCTAAATGACATAGCTGCTTATACGTATCTCGAAAAGTTACTGCACATTCTTTTATTGATAGCAACCAATATCTACTGATCTATGATGGTCTTGAAGGAAGACAATGATTTGTAAAATTACCCCCAGTTTCAGTCTTCCATTTAAAACATTACACACTAATCTGCTTTTTTTCTTTTTCTAATTTTTTACGGTTTTCTCTCAGCACCCATCATATCATCCTCGGATACCCCGGGTTCCCTATTTGCTACGCTACATCGACCCCTGGGACAATTAGTTGAATTTCCTTCGCTTTACTGCTGGCCGAATGCTGGCTTTTCATTGGTTCCATCATCATTTTGTGATGGACGAGTGTACTGTACGGTATGACGTTTAGTATCGATTTTCGGCGGCTGATTCAAAGTTTTATTAGTCAATTGTCCCAGGGTCGATGTAGCGTAGCAAATAGGGAGACCCTGGGGTATCCGAGGATGCCATCATATTACCTCTATTATTTATTTTTCTTACACTAAGCAATATATAATTTTAATAGTGTACCGGGATCTTGGAGAAGAACCATATAAGCTCAGCTTTCGTTCTAATCTATTTCGACGGTTATATTTGTTACTTCAATTGATTTGTCATTTAATCTTTGTATTGAACTGATGAATAAAATATGTTGAAACTAAGCTGACACCCGCCGCTCCTGGGTATCGAGCTCAGAACCTTATGATTACGAGGCCGACGCTCTACATCATGATCACTAACACCTTTACACCATCAAATTGAAGCCACGTAACAATATATTGTTATTTTTTACAGTTGTCCCCATCTGATATTTAGCAAGTTAATTGAAACTATTGTAAGACACACCTTTCATCTGTAGCAAATGAACTGAGGTAGCATTGAAATGCCTTGCTAATTTTTGACGGATATCTCCTCTGGATGTCCAACAATTTGAATGGAACTTAATCAAAGAATAGCGTAAACTTTTACTGATTTTAGCCAATGGCTGTTAGACTATCGACTGTTTTTGACTTAATTTCAATACCATGTCTAGAAATACAAGAAAGCCATACAAACCAGAGTATATAATTGTATTTATCATCCGTTCTTATCTTGACGTATTTTGTCCTGGTTTTATTCAGATCATAATCTAATTGGTAATTTATTGTTGATTTCACATTTCTATCTTTCGAATCGCATTTTTATTCAATGGATTGCTTTATCTTCTTGCATTCAGCATGTTATTTATTTAATAATTTTACCTCTACATATTGTATAATTTATATTCGAAGTAAAACGATACTTCTCATTTTTTTTTTAATTCATGGCTCAAATTTGATTTCATGTAAGTGAATAGAAACCATGATGATCCGAATTTCTGCTTTATTTCTACTTTATATTTCCGGATTCCCTTTCAATCCTAATATTCGACTTGAATATTCAAATAGCAATGGCAATTGACGAATTGTGCAATATACTGTTCTATTACGAGGGTGACACAATAACTAAATCAGTTATTTTTAATACCGCTGCCATTCCATTTTCTTTTTTGTTTTTGTTTAGTTTACTAATGAAATATCTTATCTCCAGAAATTACAGCTGCAACAAACTGTGTTAAAGGATGAGGATATAGAAATGCAAGTTTGACACGTGCTCGGTTTGTAACTGACCTGTTTTCTGAAGGCATCTGGGTTCCGGATAAGTCCATCTACCATACCGACAGGAGCTTTGATCGTGACCATCAAGGGTGTAACCAGGGGCACACTCAAACACTACTGTATCGATCCCGTCAGCTGTTTTGCTATTGTGTAGCACTCCAAAAGCCGGATTCTTCATTTCAGGACAACCTTTATTCAAATCAAGCAGACGCAACTCTTTACGTCACATACACAAAAGTGACAAATGTTTTTTTTACAGCATAATTAAAACATGGGTTTTAAGCATCAGTTGAAATTGATATTTACCAAGCAAGTTGTGTAACAGTAGCTGCTGATGCGAGCCAAAGGTAATGCTGCGTGTTCGTTTATTTCTGCAAGAAAGCACGGGTTTATATCTACATTTATCATATTATCTCCCGCTAGATGGCATTCTATAAATAATCATCTATCTAATTTGGGCATCCTGGGTACAGAACCGAACCACTTTCCTACGCGACAACCGTTACTTTGAATTTCAAACTAAAATAAATGTTTACTCAATAAAACGCTACCTCGTGCAATTCACTCAGCTATGATTAGCAGTTTAGAGAAATCTGGGGCTAAAGCAGGTCTCTTTTCTCCTCAAACGTATTGATAAAAGTTATTTTCTACATTGCTACTTTATAGAGCGTAATATTACAGTCTGCCCGCTTTTGGGGCTGGTGATGCGTCATATAAGACAGGTAGAATCTTCGAAGAATATGACATGCGCAGACAACGACATTTATCATCTTAAAACAAGGTATTTGCTTATGAGCCGCACATTGGGAAAAGAGACTGATACATCTCGGTGTTCCATTATACCAAGCAAATTTATGGATCCATAAAACTTGTTTGTGTGACAACCGACTAGAAAATTAATAAGGAGCAAAAAGTCTCGTGCTATGTTAGCCTGCAAAATGGATTGATTAAACTGTCTTTTAACAGAACATGATTTGCATACTGGTTTTATGTCTTACATAAATTATTTTAGGGATTTTGAAAGGCTGTACATTCTGATGGTGAGAATAGTTTTTTTTATTTTGTTTGTATTTGAATTATGTCTTAATATCTTCCCAGGGTAGACTTACACCATAAAGTTCATTATTTATTTCTTCACGTTTCCAACGGAAATCGCCTAGAGCATTTGATGTAAATTAGAACAGGAGAACTTACGTTTACGTTCACATTTGGCGATATTCGACCAGACGCCAGACGCCATACATTTTGATTTAGCAGATCCGCTGAGATTAAATCCCTCGTCACATTTAACTGTCAATCTGGATCCATATGTTGTAGTATTATATATCAGCGTTGTGTTATCAGCGTAGCTGGGATGGCCACAATCTGTGAAGCAGTACATGTTGTATTAGAGACAATATAACTCTAAACTAACAAGTAATTAAACCATTGTGTCATTTACTACGTGGATATATATATGTCTTACTCAGTGAAAAGATATTTCAATGCATCTTGAAAAAAGTATAGCCTGCGTAGGCTGATGTGGATTGAAACTTTCCAACTTTCTTGTGGTTTTCTGCGTGCAGTTGTGTCTACTTTATCAAAAACGATTTCTTATACCAAAATCCATAGGCTTTGTAACGAAGATCTTTTTGTCAGCAAGGAAATGTCAGTTTCAAACCATTCTACGTGTACACAAAATTTACTTGAAATACCTTTTATTTGACAACGGGGGTACTCATCCTCTCGCAGTTCCTCATAACATATGACAGAGGTTCTGCCTTTAAGTTCATATCCACGGTAACAGATCATGTTAACCACCCAGCCGTAGAAATTATCATGGAATGAATGAATGGTTCCATTAGCCGGCTTATACTTATGACGACAATCTGAAAATGTAAATATCAACGATTTATGTTATAATACACGTACACGCAATGACCCCTAGGGCTGGGCCAGTTTTGACCTCAAGAACATCATATAAACAAACTGAGAAGGGCTCTACTAGGAGATGCTACATATCAAATATAAAAGCTCTAAGCCATTTACTTTCAGAGGAGAAGATTTTTAAAGTTTTCCCTCTTTGTTCCTATGCTCAAACTTGTGACCGCCGGGGCGGGGCTAGTTTTGACCCCAGGGGCATCATTTGAACAAACTTGGTAGAGTTCTACTAGGAGATGCCACAAACCAAATATCAAAGCTCTACGCCATCAAGTTTCAGAGGACAAGAATTTTAAAGTTTTCCTTCTTTGTTCCTATGCTTAAAATTGTGCCCCCAGGGACGGGGCCAGTTTTGACCCAAGGGGCATCATTTGAACAAACTAGGTAGAAGTCCACTCGGAGATGCAACAGACCAAATATCAAAGCTCTACGCTTTCTATTTTCTAAGAAGAAGATTTTTAAAGTTTTCCTTCTTTGTTCCTATGCTCAAACTTGTGACCCCTGGAGAAGGGCCAGTTTTGACCCCAGGGGCATCATTTGAAATTTACTTGGTAGAGGTCCACTAGGAGATGCCACAAACCAAATATCAAAGCTCTACGCCATCAAGTTTCAGAGGAGAAGAATTCTAAAGTTTTCCTTTTCTGTTCCTATGCTCAAACTTGTAACCCCCAGGGGCGGGGCCAGTTTTGACCCCAGGGGCATCATTTGAAATTTGCTTGGTAGAGGTCCACTAGGAGATGCCACAACCCAAATATATCAAAGCTCTACGCCGTCTAGGTGTAGAGGAGAAGAATTTTAAAGTTTTTCTTCATTGTTCCTATGCTCAAATTTGTGACCCCCGGGGTGGGGTCAGTTTTGACCCCAGGGGCATCATTTGAACAAACTTGGTAGAAATCCACTAGGAAATGCAACAGACCAAATATCAAAGCTCTACGCTATCAAGTTTCAGAGGAGAAGATTTTTAAAATTTTCCTTCTTTGTTCCTATGCTCAAACTTGTGACCCCCGGGGTGGGCCCAGTTTTGGCCCTATGGACATAATTTGAATATACTTTGTAGAGGTCCACTAGGAGATGTCACATACCAAATATCAAAGCTCTACGCCTTCTAGTTTCACAGAAGAAGATTTTTAAAGATTTTTTCTTTCCTTTTTGTTGCCATAGCATCCAGAGTTATGGGTGGAATTCAATTCTTTAAATAATTTTGGTAGAACTTTACCCAAGGAACATTCCTGCCAAGTTTCATCAAGATTGGCCAAGTGATTTAGGAGAAGAAGATGTTTAAAGAAATTGCTGACGGACGACGGACATGGGGCGATCACAATAACTCACCTTTAGCACTTTGTGCTATAGTGAGCTAAAAATTGTTGAGTTCAGTCAGGATAAAGAAGTCTCCATAAATTCTAAATGTGCCCAGTGTCCACATCGCACACATTTTCTCATTGCGGGAGAGAAAAAACCTTTTATAGGTGCAGAAGCATTCCTTTTCATCTCTGATGAAAGAGGGGTGTTGGTCGTTTTCTTTGTTTAGTTCTAGGTTTGGGTGACTTTTCTTTCTTCTGATTGATTTTTCATTTGACTTTGATTGTAAAGTAGACCTCATCTTGTCTTTTGATGTGCAGTTTTGAACTTTGCTGTGTTGGCAACGGTAGTTTTTCTTCCATTTGCTTTCTCCTTCTCATATTGACGAAGTATTTCTACATTACTTCCTTTTGTAAAGACTTTACCACCTAAAAAGGGATGCCTCTTTAAACACAGTAGGAAAAGAGAGCGGTGTGGCTTCACAGTTTTTAGATGCTGATCGGTCTATTCTTCTCAGTAGAAAAATTGCCACTTCTTAAGTTTTTTTTTAATTTCAAAGGGAATGACTCGGCTAAAACAAATTTGTCAAGAGGAACAATGTCTGGTTTAAAAAAACAAATTCCAGTTTTTTCTAAACCATGCAATGATGCTTGCAAGAGTCAATGTTTTTCCTATAACCCTTACATGATATCTCACACATGTTGTTCTTAGTTATGACTTCACCACGCTGCTTGGCCATCCATAAGCTGCATTCACTGTAGAAGGCAGACTTAAAAAGGCCAAAACATTTGACACCTAGAGGCTGCGGTACACGTGAAGTTCGGGGAGGTAAGACAAACAAAATTATTTTCTTCTCTCTTTTCCATTCAATGACGTCTAGTATGACCTGAGAAGTATGACCACATTACATTAAAAGAACATGATCATCTGTGTTGATACCAGCTTGAGCATATTGTAAAAAAAGGTCGAGCAGGGACATCGTTTATACAGTTTTGTTTGACCATCCTGTCTCTGTCAAAGCAACCGCCAGGCAGGGCACCTTAAAGCAGATCATTATTTATTCGCTTTCAACACATAATAAGGTGGCAAAGCTGTTCCGCGAGCTCCTCTATGCACAATGACTAAAAACCTCAGTTCTTTGGGCCAGATTTAATTTGGCGTCTATAAATTCTTTCAATCTGCACAATCCTGTAATGGCATCATCTGATAAAAAGTTAAATTGTGTAAGACGACATTCACATGTACGTCTCATACTAAGTATGACATTGGGGTACTTTCGGGGTTTAGACGACAAAAAGTACTTACCCTCCTCAGCTTGCATGTGGTATCGGCATTTAGCTCTCAGGCGCCGATGTCGAATCCGATCATGTGCTGTATGAACGTTCTTCGTCATTTGAGGGTCACCTACACACAGAAACAAACAGCAAACAGATCTACTTATTACTAGGCCACCAATGCTGACAAGTAAGACTCAAGCATATTTTGCGTACAATGTAGAAAAAGATGAGACTCCACGACAGTTTTGTCTGACCTAGAATTTACACAACAGAAACGTTTTTTTTTTTGTTTTTGTTGTTGTTGTTTTTCTCCCGACGACAAGAAATATCGAAATAATGTAAGTCATGAGGCTGAAATTTTTTATTTAAATTTAATTGTCTAACCAGTTTAATGATTACTGTGCTTTGGGGAAAGGGCGAAAATCGGGGAGGGTAAACAGAGAGAGAGAGAGAGAGAGAGAGAGGAAACGAGAGAGTGCTCAGTGTTTCTTGGTTTTAAAAACAAAGGATAACAGACAAACATGCTGCATCTACACGTGTAGGAATTGAAATATGTTATTTATTTATACGAGTACGTATACCATGCATAATTTGAGAGATTTATATGCTAGTAATTCTTATCTATACCGGTTAGAATCTTTTTGCAGTGCTGGTGAAGTCTGCCTCTTCCTTGCTTTCTTCTTTCCGGCTCACGTACTTGTAGCCCGACATTTAAAGCAACAGCTGTCGCCAGTATGATAAAAACCTGCAATACATCATTAAACCAACCAGCTCGAACTTACAAAATACAAGTCTACCCTACAGCATATCCTCAGTTTGTGTGAATAACTCGTTGAAATTCCACCAATACCTTTTAGCAACATCACTTAGTCAGTGCACATAAATGCGTAAACATATGTATGTATAACTGAAGTTCATTCAATCAAATATCAAACCCATCAACTATCTAAAAAAACTGTGTGTCCCTACAGTGCACACATACATATAAACCAACAGTTATTTTCATTATATCTGTAGACGGTTGATATGTGCCTTCGGCAGAATCAAATATGTAAAACTTCAGCTGTTTGAAGTACACTCTATCCCCACAATAGAATCAAATAAACCAAGATATCTGACAAACCCATTAAACCAACAGCTATGTAGGCTAAAATTTGTTACCACGCTATGTCAATGGCAATTTTCACATGAAGTCAGAACCAGGTAGAATCACTTCAATTGTCACAGCATGCAACAATGCCGCGTCTCATGCTACCACCGAAACGTTATCTTAAATAGTTTTCACCTGTTTTTTTTTCTGTGTAACGGGTTCACCCAACGTCTTTGGAGGTGGATAAAGCCTTCATACACATTTTACAATGACATAGATCCAAATATTATGACGATAGTAATGTCCATTAAGTCTGCCTCGATATATATGCAAATCTACAAGGGTATTCTATCCGTCATTGTGACCCCAAGCTATTCCCTAACACAAGTCTTAATCCACCTCCACGCCGTTAAGATATGGAATTTTCGAGGGTCAGGGTACAGAAGAAAAATCATTTTGAACCTATCTGCACCGATAACTACGTGTATTTGTCCATTTTAGCTCACCTAAGCACAAAGTGCTCATGGTGAGCTTTTGTGATCGCCCAATGTCCGTCGTCCGTCGTCCGTCGTGCGTCGTCCGTCGTTCACAATTTCTTTAAACATATTCTCCTCCCAAACCACTGGGCCAATCTTGATGAAACTTGGTAAGGATGTTCCTTGGGTGAAGCTCTACCAAAGTTGTTCAAGAGATTGAATTCCAGCTATAACTCTGGTTGCCATGGCAACCAAAAGGAAAAAATAGCAAAATCTTTGAAAATCTTCTCTGAAAGTAGAAGGCGTAGAGCTGTGATATTTGGTATGTAGCATCTCCTAGTGGACCTCTACCAAGATTCTTCATATAATGTCCCTGGGGTCAAAACTGGCCCCGCCCCGGGGGTCACAAGTTTGGAACATAGGAACAAAGGAAAACTTTAAAAATCTTCTTCTCTGAAACCAGAAGGGTCAGAGCTTTGATATTTGGTATGTAGCATCTCCTAGTAGACCTCTACCAAGATTGTTCATATGATGCCCCTGGGATCGAAACTGGCCCAGCCCCGGGGATCACAAAAATTTTTATATATAGGAACAAAGAAGGAAAACTTTAAAATTATTTTTCTTTGAAACTAGAAGGGGCACAGCTTTGATATTTGGTATGTAGCATCTCCTAGTAGACCTCTACCAAGATTATTCATATGATGTCCCTGGGGTCAAAACTGGCTCCGCCCCCGGGGTCACAATTTTTAAAAATAGGAACAACGAAGGAAAACTTTAAAAATCTTCTTCTCTTAAACCAGAATGTACAGAGCTTTGATATTTGGTATGTAGTATCTCCTATTAGACCTCTACCACGATTGTTCATATGATGTCCCTGGGGTCAAAACTGGCCCCGCCCCGGGGGTCACAAGTTTGAAACATAGGAATAAAGAAGGAAAACTTTAAAATTCTTTTTCTATGCAACTAGAAGGGGCACAGCTTTGACATTTTTATGTAGCATCTCCTAGTGGACCTCTACCAAGATTGTTCATATGATGCCCCATGGGTCCAAATTGGCCCAGTCTCGGGGGTCACAAGTTTGAAACATAAGAACAAAGAAGGAAAAACTTTAAAAATCTTCTTCTCTGAAACAAGAAGGAGTAGAGCTTTGATATTTAGTATGAAGCATCTGCTAGTTGACTTCTACCAAGTTTGTTCACATGATGTCTCTGGGGTCCAAACTGACCCAGCCTCGGGGGTCACAAGTTTGAAACATAGGAACAAAGAAGGAAAATTTTAAAAATATTTTTCTCTGAAACTGGAAATCCTAGAGCTTTGATATTTCATTATCTAGTATCTTTTAGTGGATCTCTACCAAATAGGATACGATGATCTTTTCGGAAAAGAAGAATTTTCATTGTAGACCTTTACTGCTTAGTGCTCAGGTGAGCGACATAGGACCATCATGGTCCTCTTGTCTTTAATTGTTAGATGATCGACCAAGGACAGTTTTAGTCATCCGTGATAGACCAATAGAGCTTCAAAGGCACGTGGGATGGTTGGAATCTTTTAAATCTCTATAAACGTTCACATTCAAAGCCACCACACATGTATTTTCCATTTAAAAGCGTAACCCCTAGGCTGCAAAGCGCAATTCTCTGACCTCCTGCAGACAGAGTAGGTCAAGGTCAGACTGCACATTCTGTGCACCCAGATCTTGCATGTACACTGTCTAATAAGGTGTGTTTCCCCTTTGAAATCAATTATGAAAACAGTAATTGAATTTCTACTTTTGAACGGATGTTTTTTTTTTGTCTCATCTATTCAGCAGTTCAACTTAACAAATAAGGCCAAAAGTAAAAAAAAGGGGGATTAAATGCATTCAAATCTATATGATACCGTTCAAAAGTATGGAAGTCATTGTGTAGATGACAATATGTCATTGTGCGGTCGGCCCAAGTCTCAGTTGCTGATAGACAAATTAGTTTCCAAAAAATGTTAAAACATACCCTGTAGCTGTGTTTATTAATTGCCTAATTTTATAAATTATTTTGCCAGCGACTAATACATGGTTGTCATCTTCACAATTTTTCCATACTTTTAAAATAGTAATATTTGAAGTTACATGTAAATGTATTATGACACATCCTTTGATATTTTGGCTTCTACTGTGCCTTTAAGGAATAACAAACCTGTAAAAGACGATGACGATGCATGTTTCTATGCTGTCATTAACACCAAATTCCATAAAGTCATGTGAAGCTCTGAAATAAAACAGTATAAAGACACCACTAACTCTTTTACTAGACATTTATTTCGACTCAGCCGTATTAACACTTAGGCTGCTAACCGCTACTTACTGACATTTTGCGGCCAGTATAGGTAAAAGTCCACTTTTAGCGGATTTGCTATAGCAAATCCGCTTACTGTGATCGTTTTGACCGGAACCAGATACATCATGCTTAACGACGCATGCGCGGTCACTTTCAGTTTTGCATGGTTGATGAACAGGCGAATAACGCAGATCTACATCTGGTTTCAGATCTGACTTTAATCAGTTCATACAAACTATGTATGGTTTCGTTATTGAAATTTGTTTAGAACTAAAAGTCTATCAGTTTAAAATACTATTAATACTTAAACGAAGCTTTTTTGGTTTAATATTGCCATGTGCATATGAACATTGTTTACACAGACTGGCCTTGTTTTCATGCAAGAAGCATTCATTCACAACTTTTGCCGTCCATTCTCAAAATAAACAATGAGATTTTAAGCACTTAACTTTTGAACATTTTCAACTTAGCACAATATCAAATATCATTAACTGTTCAGATAGCTACCCAGAATTTGACCGTAAATGATTTAAAGCCATTTCGATAATCCATAACGTCAATTCGGCACCTTGTTACCGCTCTTCGTATATCGATGAATGTCCGAAGTGATTGAAACATTTCGGTGAAACTTTTAAAGAAATCAGTATCATATGGTATATCGACAGAAATTTATTTGACGGTATTTTTGCAAGATTGTATTGGAAAAGCTTCCACGATTTCTCTCCGTTTATCGAATGAACATGAGGGAATCATTCGTTAGAAACGGCCCCGATCAAGTACGAACCCGTGACAAAAATTTATGCTGAGGATTCGTGTCCTTCTCAATGAACTAGACATCCACTAACTTTACCAAGGGATCATATAAACAACCTAATATTCTGGACTTTAAGCCTCAGAGACTTGCAATTGTCATCAATGTGTAAAGTCCTTCCAATACGCTTGAATTTTACTTTGTTGGCTTTCATGCAACAGAATAATTTAGAATAGGAATGCAGAATTTGCAGATAGATTTATGATAAAGAGTCCACACGAACTAGTCTATACCTTTTACTGTTTGGACATATAGATTTAAATTCCCTGATTCATTATTGATGATTGGTATTTTGAAGTACATGTACAGAGCAAATTTAGAATATTTACACCTTTTGCGTTATATAATTTGTTATGATGAACTACTGCTGCTCAACTCAAATTAAAAAAAGAAAACAATGTGCTTCATGTAAACAGCTAGTAATTCAAACCTTAGAATAAAAGTATGCCTAAAGTTTCAAAGTTTTATAGAGTGACAGAATTCTTTTAATCCTTAAGCCGCTAAATGCTAGTCAAAGACATTTTGCAGACAGTGTAGATCAGGGTCAGATTGCACAAAACATGCAGTCTGATCTTGATCTAGATGCTGCCTGGCAAGGAGGTATCCACCCCCCCCCCCCCGAAAAAATTGGATTTTTTACAGCAACATGAAAGTTTCATTTTGGTTAATTCATTTTGGTTAAGTAAAAGTCAATTTTTATTTTGCTTGTCAAAGTCACAGTGTGTGTATCTTGATCCATTTCTTTGGGAAGGAAAAAAATCTGGACTCTGTTCTGCAAGGTTATGAATGATGATTTTAATTCTTTTCTTTGCACAATGAAAATGGATTCATCCAAAACTGCATTGGGCTGTAATGAATGGCCTTTCTACCAATGCGTTAATATTGAATTTCAAGTATCTGATAATGCTACATCAGTTTTTTTTTCACATGTCCCTGCGACATCACCTAGTTACCAGCATTTTCTCCTTTTCCCACTCTGTTTTCTAAAGGCTTCTTTCTCAGGGTCGTCAAAAGTAGGGAATGTGTGGTAATGGGTTACAGTTGCACCCAAATAGTGGTGAAATTACATAATCTCATTCATTTATTTAGTGAGGTGCTTTGAGACTGTGGTTGATTGGTGAAGGTGTAGGATGTTGCAGAAAACCAGCCTGGCCCTATTACAAACAGAGAGGTACACAAAATGAATTTTTGTCACTGTAATAATGAAACAGTGCTATTCAAAGCTAATGTAATCACCAGAAATCTGTATCAAATTACTCTTGATGGTAGTTACAATCTATTTCATTGTTTGTGGCACTGCATGAGTTGACCTTACTTTTGTTTTGTGAAATCATTATTTGCTTGATTTATGTCTTTATGATGATACAAGATAAATTTTCATATATGTAACAGAAGGAAGGCTCATTCAATATTCATAAATTTAACCTGGCCTATATCTTAGAAAATACTGAACATACCATTTAGTTTTCACCTTTCAGACCATTACATAACATTATACAACATTCTTAAAGTTTAGAAATGAAACCAAGAACATTCTTTTCAAAGAAAAGAAGAAATCTTTGCATCTGAACAACCTCATATTGTTTCTAATTTGACTTTTTACTTCATTTTGAAATTAGTACATGTAGTTTCAAGTTGTGCAGTGATAAGGAGGAACCCTTGATGGGATTTCTGGGTGTTAGAGTCATGGAAAAGACAAGGTGCTTTCAGTACGAAATTGCATACAAAATAGATCTACCACTTTTTCTATTTTTCATAGAGGACTCCTGGTTGTGTGTGTGGGGGGGTTTTTTAGACCTAAAACATAGTTCCAAATTGAAACATACTTTATACCTCAGAATAAGGACAGTTTATTTGTAATGTAGCAAAAGTAGATTAGATCAGACAGCCTAGCATAGTAAAATTCCATTTATATAGGCGTACTGTTTTAGATTTGAACTCTTTGCAGTCTATATGATTATATCCACTACATAAAAATTTAAAAAAGTGTGTTTGTAGTCTAAGCAGATTTGTACATGTAGTGCGTTAAATGCTATGGAAAAGAAAGATGTAGCCATCAATTTTTCCAATCTGAAATAATGCATAATCTTAGATCAAAACCAACTTCACTAGTTTTTCTGACAACCCTTAATTTGTAATGTAGCTAAATAAAGCTCAGCTAATTGGATAAGCTTTGTGAAAAGTTTTTCCAAACTTTCTTCAAAATAGGATGATTTAACCACACTTACCTTAGTAAAAACACTTTGTATTCTTTATGTTGTGATGGAACGGGGAAAATGACTTTAGTAAGAATGGAAAAGCTGAAAATTTTGTTGGCATACCAATGTTTTCAAAAATTTAAGAGCTACATTTTGCAAGACTTATGGAAATGTTAGATAAAGGTTACCCTTGCAGGCCAATTTTAGATCCACATGCACGAATGGTGTTTAATGTTGCTTTCAGTATTATTTGAGTCATTATAACTGTTACATCTAGCTTAATTATGTATATCTAGATTTCAGCTGTACAAAATTATGTATATCTAGATTTCAGCAGTACTAGGCTAGGGCTTTGTTCAAAGTGTCTTGCCTAAGAACACTCCCGCAGTAAAACATGCAGCTTCATGTAAGTCTGAAACCTAGACTATAAGGAAACAAGTCCTACACATTACTGGTGAGCCCATCCTCGGATACCCCGGGGTCTCCCTATTTGCTACGCTACATCGACCCCTGGGACAATTAATTGAATTTCCCTCGCTTTACCGCTGGCCGAATGCTGGCTTTTCATTGGTTCCATCATCATTTTGTGATGGGCGAGTGGACTGTACGCTATGACGTTTCGTATCCATTTTCGGCGGCTGATTCAAAGTTTTATTAGTCAATTGTCCCAGGGTCGATGTAGCGTAGCAGATAGGGAGACCCCGGGGTATCCGGGGATGGGTGAGCCATGCAGGACCTAAGATCCCACATTTAGAGGGGAGTTAATTTTTGTAAGATTGCATAGATTAGTTTATGCCTACATTCCACAATCTGTGCATAAGTTACTTTTTGTTTTAATAAAGAATGGTAATCAAATGGATGCCATTCCCCATATGACAAGTTTTAGCCTCTTTAAATGCATCTGCGTAGAAAAAGTCAGACAATTATACAAAATGGGCTGAATTTTACTCGTATGTTTCAAAACACTGTTAGAACAGGAAAAACTACTGCATAAAAAAGGACCATGAGGGGACACTCTTACAGAGGTAATTTTTATAGCAATATGGTAGAGCATTTGCATTAGGACCTGAAGGTTCTGGATTCAAACCCAGCCATGGGCAGCTATTTAACAGAACACACAGTCACAGATTCATGTAATCAGTATTCAGAAGGGATAATGGTTTATCCATCAGGCCTATATTTGACCCTTGAATTCTGTATCATACATGGTCAAATTGTGAGAATTTGAGGACGTTTCTTTCTTTAGCCCTCTACCACATAATAAACCTTATCGTCGGTGGGAAGTCAAATTGTCGTATCTGATATTTTACGACTTTTCAGGAGAAGCAAAAAATTGTTTTTCTCTGATTGTATATTACATAACAATCTAATATTTCAAGCATAAAAACGACACAATAGATGTATTTTTTTCGTATAGAAACGAATATTGTAGTTGAAGCTTGCTGTCGGATTCATGAGTTACGAGGTTTTGGCTCGGATTTATTCCAAGTTACGACAACTTGACGAAATGATTGATAACAATAATCACACAGAATGCTCATTTTGCAGTGATTTTTTGCAGCGTTTGTAACACTTTTAACGAATTTATAATTTCGCTCTGTACGCACAAAGGAATTTCGTGGATAATAATTGTCTTCTGTCTTATTAGAAAATTATTACGTACACATGAAGTAGATCTACTGTGAATATCATCATCATTATTTTCATTATTATTGTCATTGATTATTTTTATTATTATTATTATTATTATTATTACTTTCATTAGATAAAGTCCAATTTTAACCATTATCATCTGCAAACGTATGAACGAAACAAGCCAGCGTTTTATGTAAGATTTATTTCTATATTTAGTTATACATATAGTGTATTTACATACTCTAAAATTGTAACTAGCAAAACTGTTATTGAACAATCTAAAAGCCTATTTCCTAGACCGAGTACTAACATTAACATACATAAATGTTACCCTTTATAAAGAAGAGTTGTAGATAATCTTCGGAAATTTCATTTTGCTTGGCTTATTCTACACATCTGTTGCCCGTTTCAGGGACTAAACTACGATAAACATGCAACAAAAACAAAAAAAAATCATCTCTAAATTCAAAAGTTAAACAAATGAACATCGGTATATCTAACTAGGAATGGTCCGTCAACGAGAATCTTTGATAAAATGTGCACCAGTACAGCAAGATTAGGTTTAAGTATTGACACATGGACGTTTAAATTGTTGCAGATGTGTTTCGTCTGGGCTTTCTGTGTCGCTTTCTCCTGAGTAAGACATTAATATCTGAGATTAAAAAAAAAAGTCTTACGTTAAATAATTTGCAATAAGATTAAGCCCAATGATCAATATAGCATTTTACTTAAATGGTGTGAGGGATTGTAGCAATGAGACGAGTAATTTTCACACTGTATACAAAGAAATCTTAAACACTATGAACTATTCAACAAAAATATGAAAAAAAAACAAGAGGGCCATGGTGGCCCTGTATCGCTCTACTGGCTTCTAAGTCAAAACAGTTCAAACCAAACATTACAATACTTGGCCAGTTGGTTTAAACAGAATTTTCTTCTATAAAATCCTTTGAGAAAGTTATGATCCAAGGGCGAAGCAAGTTTTGGTCACAAAGCGACAATTACTTGAATCCTTGAGGAGGTCCACAAGATACAGCCCCATACCAAATTAAACAGGACTGGTCTAGAATGTGTGGTTATAAACAAGAACATTTTCGAATCTTGCTCAATAAAAAGCCCTGTAAAACAAGTTTGCTCAATAAAAGGCCCTGTAAAATATGTGACCCATGAGACAGGTTTATCAAGTTTTCACTATAAAAGCCAATGTAAAATTTGTAACCCCTGGGGTGGGGTGAAACTTGACCGCCAAAGTTAAAATTTGGGCCTTCTTTGTAGAGGCCCATTAGATATTAAAGCTACATGCAAACTTTGGTAGCCCTAAGCCTTGTGGCTATGTACGAATAGATTATTTAAGTTTCCCTATATAAGCCCATGTAACACTTGTGGACCCCCCCCCAGGGCGGGGTTAAATTTGACCCCAGGGCTATAATTTGGGCACCTTAGTAGGGACCGCTAAATAAAGCTACATGCAAAATGTCATAGCCCTGGCCCTTATGGCCAAGTTCGAGACGATTTTGAAAGTTTTCCCTCTATGTAAAACTTCTTACCACCGGGGCGGGGGCAGATTTGACCCCTGGGCTGTATTTTGGACACCCTTGGTAGAGGTCTACTGGATAAAGCTACATGCAAAATTCGTTTGCCCTAGGACCTATGGCTAGGTCGAAGAAGAATTTTAAAGTTCTTCCTATATAAGCCCATGTAAAACTTGTGACCCCCGGGGCGGGACCAATTTTGACCCCAGGGCTATAATTTGGACTCCCTTGGTAGAAGACCACTAGATAAAGCTACATGCCAAATTTGGTAGCCCTAGGCCGTATGCCTAGGTAGAAGAGGAATTTTGAAGTTCTCCCTAAATAAGCCCATGTAAAACTTGTGAGTCCTGTGGTAGGGCCAATTTTGACCCCAAGGCTATAATTTTAAGGAACGTGGTAGAGGTCCATTAGATAAAGCTACATGCCAAATTTGGTAGCCCTAGGCCTTACGCTTTCAGACAAGAATATTTTCAAAGATTTTCATTTTTTTTCAGTTTTGTTGCCATGGCAACCAGAATTTTTGAACGAATTGAATTCTTTCAAGAAATTCTGAAGAGGACCATGGCAGGATCATTTTTGTGAAGTTTCATCAAAATTGGCTGGGTAGTTTCAGAGAAGAAGATGTTCAAAAGAAAAAGAAGTTAACGCACGCACAGACGGACGGACGCACGACGGACAACAGGCCATGACATAAGCCCGCTGGCCTTCGGCCAGTGGAGTTAAAAACCTTTGAAATGCTGTTTTAGATCGTTTTTTAAGGACAGTCCACAGTGTTTAGAATTTCTCAATAAGACTATTTATAAGAGAACTTCGAAGGATTTTTTCATGTCTTTGTTGATTGTCCAAATATGGAGGAATTAAAGATGATTGATATATTGGTTGATCTAAGTTAACATCATCATTCAACAAAATAAGTTAAAATAGCTGCTGTAAAAATATCGTAACTCGGTAGATCTGGTCGATTGAACTGCTGTATCAAAAACTCGTATCTCATTAAATTGTAAATAAAATGGAATTGAAATGCGGCTTGGTAAAAATTTTGTCATTTTGATATTCAGTTAGTCATATAAGGTAAACCTTTCGTAATAGACTTTGGGATTCTAGGGGATTGTAAAGAATATTGTGAATCGAAGAACAAGAACTGGGTTAGTCCTAAGGCAAAACACTTTTATAATTGTCTGTAACTCACATTTAATTGTCTGACCTCAGTATTTAAGTAGGATGTATTTTTCAAAAACACTAAAATGTATTTGAATGCTATTTTTCTCACCAAAAATGTTTTAAAACTAACCTCATTGATTCATACGTGGAACGGTGCCTCCAAGAAACGAAATACGATTTTTTGATGATGTTGATTGTGGCGCAATCAGTATACGAGGAATCATCACGTGGTGATTAAATATCAACTGATTGGGGTAGAGTTACGACGATTTGAGGGATGGCGCGTAAGTTCTAAATGAAATTCTTTATGTAAAAAAGTCGTTTTCTGAAAAATATGGAGTTACGAGGTTTTGACCCCCCACTGACGTTATGTTTTTTTTTAGGTCTGCGTGAAAGGGCATGTGAAAACATTGTTGGTTAGCAAGACATCAGTACTTTTCTTTTTTTCTTCCAGAATATTTTCTACCCTGTACCAATACAAACCACATAATCTGGGCCATATTTATGGGAATGTTTGTTAATACTCAAAAAAGGGAGCTATTTAGTTTTTATGCAACAAGTCATTTTTTTTTTTTTTGTAAAAGGCAAATAAACACTACCGCATATATATTTCTTTTTAAATACAGTGTGCGGTTGGATTAAGTAAAATGATGCAAGTTTGGGCGTTTTATCATGGTATTGTACCTTAGCAATGGATCACTTTGTTTATTTTTTGTTACGCCAGGTATGTTGTCTTGATTCTGATTTGAATATGAATCCTTGTCGATGGTGCTTATTGATTATGTACTATTCCCACAAGGCTTTCCAGATGTGGCATGAAATCTATTGATACTAAAGAGGCTATGTAGCCCGTTAAGTAAATATCATATTTTTAGTTCCACTTGCTGAGGGCTAGCGGGCTTATGTCGTGGCCCTGTGTTAGTCTAACATCCGTCCATGTGTGTGTACGTCCGTCTGTCTGTGCGTGCGTGTTTTTTTCAAACTTTTTCTCAGAAACTACCGATCAAAATTTGATGAAACTTCACAGAAATGATCCTGCCATGGTCCTCATTAGAATTTCTTGAATGATTTGATTCCTTCAAAGACTCTGGTTGACATGGCAACAAAACTGAAAAAATGTTGCACATCTTTGAAACTCTTCTTGTCTGAAACCATAAGACCCAGGGCTTACAGGACTATCATGGCCCTCCCCTCTTGTTTCTAAATCTCAACTTTCTTCTTTACTAATGATTTTTCAGCTAGAATTCAGTGGTAAGTCATTTTTGAGTTTGGTGAAAGTAGGATAATCTAAATAGATGTTTTTCTTTGGGAGGGAGGAGTAGTAGGTTTTGTCCTCTGGTAAAGAGTTCAACAAGAAGGCACAAAAACTTCATATTGTGTACATGTGTAAGTAGCAATATCATTTACTCTTTGATCAAATTTGTCCATGTTTTCTGAAACTGACTGACAGTTGAAGACCTTAACACTTTGCTTTAAGAGAATTACTGTACAATCATTGTTTTACTTTCTAGTATGTTTACATGCAGCTACACAACACCATTCTGCTACGAGGAAAAAAATAAATATTTTGACGAATTTTTAACTTTTAGAAAGACCGTAGAATTCTGACAAAATAAGCAAGTGTACATAAAACATTTTTTTTATACAGAGCCATGATTACCTCTCAAACTTCCTTATTTTATGCTGGTGTTAGCCTTGAAAATATTTCTCTTTTCAAGACTGCACAATGTTACCAGTTTGACCCAAACCAGATGATGTCATGTATACATGTTTGCACACTTACCACATTACTTTAAACTTTTATCTGGTACACCCCAACTTCATTTTTTTGAAACATGATATACAGACCTATGCATGTTTAGAGTCCGAAATATAAACATGTCAAATCGTTGCATCAATTACTACTTTAATAAGTAGCAAAATAAAATTGCTGCATAGCACACTTGGTAGAACAACTTTGACTCCCATTGTCCTTGCTTACTCTACTAAATACTTGCAAATCATACATGTATTCCGTGTGATATTTTGGGAAAAAAATTCATTCCATCTAATCATAGCTTAAAACTATTCAACAAATCCGCTTTTCAGGACTTTCAGTCCTTTTATTACTTTGCTTATCACACTATGTGTATCTTGATCCAATTTTGGGGGAGGAAAAAAGATCTGGACTATATTCTGCCAGGTTATGAGTGATTTTAAATTCTTTTCTTTGCACAATGAAAATGGATTCACCAAAAACTGCATTTGCCTATAATGAATTGCCTTTTAACCAACGTTGATATTGAATTTCAAGTATCTAATATTGCTACATCAGTCTTTTCTCTGCATATGCCCCCAAAATGGCTCATTTTTGCAGTACATATACATGTATGACTGTCCAAGTCATTAGGACATGGCTCAAAACTTCAAAAACAACCCTAGATCTGTATGTTTGAAGAAAACTTACATCATCAGACAAAATTTCAAACTCCCATCATTCTTTAACTGTCTATTCCAATATATGTGAGACTAACGCCTACTTTTTACATGGTGTTTATTCACACCTGCATTATCTGACTGAATAGAAATAGACCCAAGAATGTAAAGTCCGAATTTGCGTATTACATGTAGATCTATATTGTTTTATGTGATACTCATAAAATAAACTTGTAAGTTATTAACGTAACAATAAAAGCCAAATATAAACAGCAGGTTTTTAAATGCATTTTTATTTATATCATACAATTTAAAAGTATGGCAATTATTATGAAGATGACAATCTCTCATTGTATGGTCGGTCCAAGTATTAGCTGCTGAAAAAACCCTGTAAGGTAGAGCTCTGTGACTTTTGATAACTCTTCGCCAGATTTTAAAGTTATGTTGTTGTTTTTTTCTGCCAGTGACTAATATATGACCCTACCACAAGATCACAGACCGTCATCTCCACAATATTTTCCATTCTTTAAAATGGTATTATTTACATTTAAATGTACTATGTCAGCTGGGTTTTTTTTTTTTTTTTTTTCATAGTTTAGTGTAACATCGGAGCTTTTTTTTAAAACTGTATTATAATCTACGTTCAAACTGCACAGATTATTAGGTCTGGGCTTGAATCAACATGGACTAAGTTTTTTCTTTGAAGTTGCACAAATGTAGCTGTAAAATTACATTATCTCATTCACTCATTTAGCGTGGTTGATTGATGAAGGAGTAGGGTGGATCATCCCGGGTTTTATTCACACCTAGGTGGTAGGATTTTGTAGGATTGCCTATAGAAAATAGGCTACAGAGAACCAGCCTAGCTCTTGTACAACCAAATTGTTCTCACTGTAATACTGAGACAGTGTTGAAACTAGTTAACGTAATCACCAGAAATCAGTTTCATGGCAATTTACTCTTTGTTGTAATCACAACATATTTCATGGTTTGTGGCACTGCATGAGTTGACATGACTTTTGTTTTGTAAAATTATTATTTGCTTGATTTGTAACTTTTTGATGATACAAGGTAAATTTTCACTTGTGTAACAGAAGGCAGGCGCATTCAATATTCATGAGTTAAACATGGCCTAAATCTTAGCTGATAGTGAACACACCATTTAGTCTTCACCTTTCAGACTATTACATAACATTCTTAAGTTCAGAAATAAAGCCAAGAACATTTCTTTCGAAGAAAAGAAGAAATCATTGCATCTGAACAATCTAATATTGTTTCTAGTTTGACTTTTTATTTCATTTTGAAATAATAATATGTAGTTTCAAGTTGTGCAGTAATAAGGAGGCACCCTTTATAGGATTTCTGGGTGTTAGTCATGTAAATGACAAGGTACTTTCAGTAAGAAATTGCATACGAAATACCGCTGTTTTATTTTTCATGGGGGACTCCTGTGTGTGTGTGTATTTTTTTTTAACCTAACCCATAGTAGTTTCCAATCAATATATACTTTATACCTCAGAATGAGGACGGTTCGTTTGTAATGTAGCAAAAGTAGATTAAGATAAGGCACCCTAGCATAGTAAAATTCCATTTCCATAGGTATACTACTTTAGATTTGAACTCTTTGCATTATATCTGATCATATCAATTAAATGCTAGAAAAAGAAAGATGTAGTATCTTGTTTAGTGTATCTATTTGAGTTCACATGTTTACAAAACCTACGATGAAGTATTAATATTTTCAATTTTATTTAATGCTTAATCTCAAACCAAAACCACCTTCACCAGTTTTTTTTTTCCCCTGAAAACCCTTAATTTTTATGTAGCTAAATAAAACTCAGCCAATTGGTTAAGCTGAGTGAAAAGTTTTTCTGAACATCAAAATGGGATAATGTAGGGCTCCACACTTACCTTAGTTAAAACAGTTTGTATCCTTATGGTGCTATGGAACGGAAAAATGAACTTAGTAAGAATGAAAAATAGAAAGTTTTGTTGGTCTGCTAAAGTTTTAAAAAACTAAAGAGCTACATTCTGTAAGACTTAGGGAAATGTTAGATAAAAGTTACTTTTGCAGGGCCAATTTTAGGTGCACATTGACTAATTTTATGATGTTTAATGTTGCTTTCAATATTATTTCAGTCATACAACTGCTACAACAAGTTTAATTATGTATGTCTAGATTTCGGCGGGACTTGGCTTGGGCTCTTTTCAAAGTGTTTTCCCTTAGGACACTCCCACAGTAAAACATGCAGCTTCCAGTAAGACTGGAACCTATACAATCAGGTAACAAGTCCCACACATTAATGGTGAGCCATGCAGGACCCCAGATCCACATTTAGAGGGGAGTTAATTTTTGTAAGATTGTATAGATTTAAAAACTATGTCCACAATCTGTGCATAAGTAACTTTTTGTTTTAATAATAAATGGTAATCCAATAGATGCCATTTCGTTATTCGTTTCTTCCCCATATGACAAGCTTTAAGCTCTTTTATTCTTTACAACACAATCCCGACTTTTAACGACCCTGAGGAATATGCTGGTAACCATCATTTTCTCCTTTTCCCACAATGTTTTTTCTCTGTCCCAATATAAATTTCAAATTTTCAGTCACTTTTATTATGCTGTCTGCAAATGCTTTCAATTTGGACCAGTCCAAAAATTTGGAAACAGTTAAATGCATCTCTGGACAACAAGTCAGAAAATGATACAAAATGGGCTAATTTTATCCATGTGATTTAAAACATTGTTAGAACAGGAGTAAATACTTCATACTAGAATTTAGGCCTATAAGGGGACACTCATACTTTCTTGTAAGAGAGCTAGCTTTTATAGCAATATGGTAGAGCATTTGCCTTTAGACCTGAACTCCCAGCCTTGGGAGGCTATTCAACAGAACTCACAGTTACAGATTCGTGTTATTGGTATTCAGAATGCATAATAGCTTGTCCATAAGGCCTATGTTTGACCCTTGAATTCTGTATCATACAAAGTCAAATTGTGAGAACTTTTGAGGATTTTGCTGATTTAGCCCTCAACCACACAGTAAACCCCATCTTTTATGAGTTCTACGTGAAAAGGCTTCGGAAAACATTGTTGGATAGCAAGACATCAGTATTTCTTTTCTTTTTTCTTCCAGGAATTTTTCTGGTGCAATAAAAATTAAACAGAGAGACCCATTTCTAAGGTACAATACCATGAAAAATATGCTCAAAATTCCATCACTTTACTTAATTTAACCGTACACTTTATATGAAGAGAAATATATATGAGGTAGTATTTATTGGCCTTTTACAAGAAATTGATTAGTGCACAAAAACTAAATAGTTCCCTTTTTTGAGTATTAACAAACATTCCAATAAATATGGCTCAGATTATGTGGTTTGTACTGGTAAAGGGTAGAAAAAAATCTGGAAAAACAAAATATTGATGTCTTGCTATCCAAAAATGTTTTCATAAGCCCCTGCACACAAAGCTCATAAAACATAAGGTTTATTGTGTGGTTGAGGGCAAAAAAAAAAAAAAGAAAATTCCTCAAAAATTCTCACAATTTGACTTTGTATGATACAGAATTCAAGGGTCAAATATAGGCCTAATGGATAAAACATTATGCCTTCTGAATACTGATCACATGAATCTGTAACTGTGAGTTCTGTTAAATAGCTGCCCAAGGCTTAGATTGAATCCAGAAACTTCAGGTCCCAAGGCAAATGATCTACCATATTGCTATAAAAGCTAGCTCTTTAGCAAGACAGTATGAATGTCCCCATATAGGCCTTAATTCTGGTATGCAGTTGTTTCTCCTATACAAACAGTGTTTTTAGTCATATGAGTAAAGTTCAGCCCATTTTGTATCATTTTCTGACTTGTTGTCCGCAGATACATTTAAAGAGGCTAAAACTTGTCATATAGAGAATGGCATCCATTTGATTACCATTTTTGATTAAAACAAAAAGTAACATATGCACAGATTGTGGAATGTGGACATAGACTAATCTATACAATCTTACAAAAATTAACTCCCCTCAAAATGTGGATCTTGGGTCCAGCATGGATCACCAGTAATGTATAGGACTTGTTTCCTAATAGTCTAGGTGCCAGCCTTACATGAATCTGCATGTTTTACTGTGGGAGTGTTCTAAGGCAAGACACTCTGAACAGAGCCCTAGCCTAGTACTGCTGAAATCTAGATATACATAATTAAGCTAGATGTAGCAGTTATAATAACTCAAATAATACTGAAAGCAACATTAAACACCATTCAATTCATCAATGTGGATCTAAAATTGGCCTGCAAGGGTAACCTTTATCTAACATTTTCTTAAGTCTTGCAAAATGTAGCTCTTAAATTTTTGAAAACATTGGTATGCCAACAAAATTTTCAGTTTTTCCATTCTTACTAAAGTCATTTTCCCCATTCCATAACAGCATAAAGGACACAGAGTGTTTTAACTAAGGTAAGTGTGGCTAAATCATCCCATTTTGAAGAATGTTCAGAAAAACTTTTCACACGGCTTATCCAATTGGCTGAGCTTTATTTAGCTACATTAAAAAATAAGGGTTGTCAGAAAAACTAGTGAAGGTGGTTTTGATCTAAGATTATGCATTATTTCAGATTGGAAAAATTGATGGCTACATCTTTCTTTTCCATAGCATTTAACGCACTACATGTACAAATCTGCTTAGACTATAAACATTACACTTTCTAAATTTTTATGTAGTGGATACAATCATATAGACTGCAAAGAGTTCAAATCTAAAATAGTATGCCTATATAAATGGAATTTTACTATGCTAGGCTATCTGATCTTAATCTACTTTTGCTTCATTACAAATAAACTGTCCTTATTCTGAGGTATAAAGTATGTATCTATTTGGAACTATTTTTTAGGTTAAAAAAAACCCCCCCACACACACAACCAGGAGTCCTCTATGAAAAATAGAAAAAGTGGTATATCTATTTTATATGCAATTTCTAACTGAAAGCACCTTGTCTTTTCCATGACTCTAACACCCAGAAATCCCATCAAGGGTTCCTCCTTATCACTGCACAACTTGAAACTACATGTACTAATTTCAAAATGAAGTAAAAAGTCAAATTAGAAACAATATGAGGTTGTTCAGATGCAATGATTTCTTCTTTTCTTTGAAAAGAATGTTCTTGGTTTTATTTCTGAACTTTAAGAATGTTATGTAATGTTATGTAATGGTCTGAAAGGTGAAAACTAAATGGTATGTTCAGTATTTTCTGAGATATAGGCCATGTTAATTAAATTTTTGAATGTACCTTCCTTCTGTTACATAAATGAAAATTTATCTTGTATCATCATAAAGACATAAATCAAGCAAATAATGATTTCACAAAACAAAAGTAAGGTCAACTCATGCAGTGCCATAAACAATGAAATAGATTGTAACTACCATCAAGAGTAATTTGATACAGATTTCTGGTGATTACATTAGCTTTGAATAGCACTGTTTCATTAATACAGTGATAAAAAATCGTTTTGTGTACCTCTTTTTTGTAATAGGGCTATTCTGGTTTCTGCAATGTCTTTTCTATCGGCACTTCTACAAAATCCTGCCACCTAGATTTGGATAAAAACCGGGATAATCCATCCTACACCTTCACCAAACAACCACAGTCTCAAAGCACCTCACTAAATAAATGAATGAGATTACATGTATGTAATTTCACCACTATTTGGGTGCAACTGTAACCCATTACTACACATTCCCTACTATTGAAGACCCTGAGAAAGAAGCGCTTAGAAAACAGAGTGGAAAAAGGAGAAAAAGCTGGTAATTAGCTTTTTCTCCTTTTCCCACAACGTTTTTTACCCTTCACAAATCAAATTTCAAATTTTCAGGCACTTTTTTTTTTTTTTTTTTTTTTTTTTTTTTTTTTTCAATTTGGACAAACCTAAGATTTTGGTTATGAGTTAAAAAAGGATTAAAAAAACTTAGACCATGTAGATTTAACATCAGACCTCATAATCTCTGCAGTCTGAACTTAGATTATAATACAGTTCCAAATGAAGAACCTGATGTTACAATTAACAATAAAAAAGCAGCTGTAATAATACATTTAAATTCAAATAAGACCACTTTAAAGAATGGAAAATATTGTGGAGATGGCAGGCTGTGATCTTGTGGTCAGGTCATATGTTAGTCACTGGAAAAAAAAAAGTCAGGAAAAAAGACAGCTACCTGGCAGGTTTTCGCCTAGTTTTGAAATTAACTTCTCTGTCACTGACTAACACTTGGACGGACAATACTATGGCAGATTGTCAACTTCATATCAATTTCGATACTCTCAAAATGTATGATAAAGATTAAAATGCATTTAAAAACCCACTGTGTTTATATTTAGCCTTTATTGTTACTTTAATAACTTAAGTTTATTTTGAGAGTATCATATAAAACATAACAGACCTACATATAAAATGCAAACTTGGACTTCACATTCTTGGGTCTATTTCTATTCAGTCAAAAAAATGCAGGTGTGAATAAGCACATTGCAAAAAGTAGACTCTAGTCTCTCATATTGAAAGAAACAGTTATAGTATGATGGGAGTTTGAAATTTTGTCTGATAATGCAAGTTTTCTTCAAACATAAAGATCTAGATTTGTTTTTGAAGTTTTAAGCCATGTCCTAATGACTTTGACAGTCATACATCTACTACATAATGGAGCCATCGCAGGGACATGTGCAAAAAGAAAAACTGATGTAGCATTATGAGATACTTGAAATTCAATATTAACGCACTGGTAGAAAGGCAATTCATTACAGGCCAATGCAGTTTTGGATGAATCCATTTTCATTTTGCAAAGAAAAGAATTAAAATCATCATTCATAACCTGGCAGAACATATAGCCCAGATTTTTTTCCTTCCCCAAAAAATGGATCAAGATACAGACAGTGTGACTTTGACAAGCAAAGTAAAAATTGACTTTTACTTAACCAAAATGAATTAACCAAAATGAAACTTTCATGTTGCTGTAAAAATCCAAATAGTTTGCTATTTCAAAGATTTTTTTTTTGAGGGGGGGGGGGGGGATACCTCCTTGCCAGGCAGCATCTAGATCCAAGATCAGACTGCATGTTTTGTGCAGTCTGATCCTGATCTACACCGTCTGCAAAATGTCTTTGACTAGCACTTAGCAGCTTAAGGATCAAAAGAATTCTGTCCCTCTATAAAACTTTAAAAACTATAGGCATACTTTCATTCTAAAGTTTAAATTACTAGCTGTTTACATGAAGCACTGTTTTTAATTTGGGTTGAGCAGCAGTAGTTCATCATAAAAAATTATATTATGAAACAAAGTGTAAATATTCTAAATTGGCTCTGTACATGTACTTCAAATTCCAGTCATCAATAATGTATCAGGGAATTTTAATCTACATGTCCAAAGAGTAAAGCGTATAGATGAGTTCCTGTCGATTCTTTATCATAAATCTACCTGCAAATTTGCATTCTTAGTCTTAATTATTCTGTTGCATGAAAGGTAACAAAGGAAAATTCAAGCGTATTAGAAGGACTTTTACACCTTGATAACAATTGTAAGTCTCTGACGCTTAAAGTCTGGATAATAGGTTAAGTTAGTAGTGGATGTCTAGTTCACTGAGAAGGACGCGCATCCTCAGTATAGATTCATGTCAGGGGTTCGTACTTGATCGGGGCCGTTTGTAACGAATTATTGCTTCGTGTTCATTCGATAAATGGAGAGAAATCTTGGAAGCTTTTCAATGCAATCTTGCATATATCAAACGTCAAATGAATTTTTGTTGATAAAACACAATCATGATCTCAATTTCTTTATAAGTGTCACAGAAATGTTTCAAACAATTCAGAAAATCATCGATATATGAAGGGTGGTACCAAGGTGCCAAATTGACGTTATGGGTTAACTCGAAATGGCTTAAATTATTTACGGTCAAATTCTAGGTAGCTATCTGGACAGTTAAGATATTTGATATAAAACATAGTTGAAAATGTTCAAAAGTTAAGTGCTTAAAATCTCCATGTTTACTTTGACGGTGGACGGCACAAGTTCTGAATGAATATTTCTTGAATCAAAACAAGGCCAGTCTATGTTAAAAATGTTAATACGCACATGGCAATAATACAATACTTTTATCTAAGTATCTATAGTATTTTAAACTGATAGATTTTTAATTTCAATAACGAAACAATCGTGTATAATTTGTATGAATTGTTTCCGTGTAAACAATGTTCATACGCACATGGCAATATTTAATGGGAAAAAAAAAAGAACAAATTTTTGTCATTTTCACGAAATTTAGATACAGAAATCAAACATAATTTGTATGATCTGTTCCAAATCAGAGCTGAATGATATTTGTAGTTCCGTTGTTCATCCCTACGCCAGCCTTACAAAACTGAAAGTGAGCGCGCATGCGTCGTTACGCATGATGTGTTTGATTCCGGCCAAACGATCACACAAAGCGGATTCGCCAAAAAACATAGACCTGTATCAAATCTTTTAATATTTATCGTACAATCCTATATTTCCATGACCCTGAGGAAGTAAGCAAATGCTAATAAGTATTTTCTCTTTTTCCCCACAACGTTTTCTACCGTCGATTTAAAATCGTTCTCACTCCGTTCCGAGAATTTTTGCCAAACGGACTTAATCTGTGTATTTCAAAGGTACATGAAATTTTGGGGAAAAAATAAAACTCCTTATCAATGTAGATCCAAGTTCAGATTGCAGTTCTGTGCAGTCTAATCTTGAGCTACGCTGTCCGCAAAAGGTCAGTGAGTCGCGTTAAGCAATCTTGAGCCTTGATTAAACTGTCGTTTGCACATGGTTTCGAGATTGAGCAGTACAAGGTTTGTCTGGTAGAGCGTTATACAAGAAAATGTCGGCCTAATTTGAACCACTAACTTTTTATTAACCCTTAACCCATTATCACACAATCCCTACTTTTGACGCCCCTGAGAAAGAAGCCTTTTGAAAACACTGTGGGAAAAGGAGAAAATGCTGGTAACCAGCATTTTCTCCTTTTCCCACAGTGTTTTCTACCCTTCCCAGAACAAATTTCAATTTTTCAGTCACCTTTGTTTTGTCGTCTGCAAATGCTTTCAATTTGGACCAGTCTAAAATTTTCTCATGTGGTAAAGAGTTAAGCTGTTAGGCGCGCCTCACTTACTTTTGTGGATAGTGCAGATGAAGATCAGACTGTACAGAACGTACAGTCTGAATGGGGTCTACTCTGTCAGACAAGGAGTTATTTTCTCCCAAAATTTTTGGATCCATTAGAAAACTGTTGGAAAAGAAGAAAATGCCGGTCATCAGCATTTTTTTTTCTTTTTCCACAATGTTTTCTACACTATTAATCTACATATCAATCATTTGAAGCACATTTTATAAAGTATGCCAATGCTTTCAATTTCTTTTTCCACAATGTTTTCTACACTATCAAAGAAAAAAATCCGGTTGATGAGACACATTAACCCTTTACCAAACAATCCCTGCTTTTTACGACTCAGAGATCGAAGAGTTTGAAAAAAATGTGAGAAAAGGAGAAAATGCTGGTAACCAGTATTTTCTCCTTTTCCCACAGTGTTTTCTACCCTGCTGGAAACAAATTTTAATTTTTGTTTTATGTTTTTTATGTTTATTTTGTTGTCTGCAAGTGCTTACAATTTGGGAGTCTAATTTTTTCTCTTTTGGTAAAGGATTAAAGGTCGTCTGCTCATACTTTGAATTTGGACCAACCTAGAATTTTGACCTTTGGGTAAGAGTTGGATAGGTTCGTACAATGATTCCTGGAAACAAACACTTCACGTGCCCTGATAATGGTGTTTCCAAAGGTTGACCACTCAAATCTGGCACGGGATTCCAACCAAAAACAAAGCTCCAGATAAGAGGGAGTGATGGTATTCTAAATCCATTAATTCTCTTCCAAACCCTATGTTGTGGGTACTCATAAGAATCGTCTCAATGAGACGAGTGTAATGAGTTCCCATAACATAGGGTTTAGTGGTGAATAATTAATATTTTCTCCCTTTATCTGGAGCTATGGCCGAAACCTTTGATGTAAGAGGCTTATCTAACAAAAGCTGACCTTTCTTAAATGTTAGCATAAACTTTAATAAGGCTAGCTTCCTAGTCTTTGACCAAACAATCAATGGTTTTTACGACCCTGATACAGAAGCCATTTGAAAAAATTGTCGGAAAAGGAGAAAATGCTTCTAACTAGCATTTTCTCCTTTTCCCACAATGTTTTCTACCCCGCTGGAAACATTTTTTTCTTTTTTTGAGTAACGTTTATAGTGTCGTCTGCACATGCTTTCAATTCGGACCAGTCTAAAATTCTGTCGTTTGATGAACATTTAATAGAAATCTTTCGTAGTTGTAAACAGCCTGTACACGTCGTCTACACATACGTTTTATCAGAGGTTCCTGAGGGGAAGGGCTGGGAGGGAATCTTTAAAAAAACAACATCGTTTCTTCACAAACATTTGTATTTTTGGTATACAACGGACAATAATTATTCTAGTGAGTATCCCAACCAAGGCATTGATGAATAACTAATAAGGCCTTAGTAATGGAAACCTAAGTTACTGCCCTTCTGCGAACCTCTATCGGACCCAACAGTTTTACAAATGTTTTTTCTCGTACTTTACAAAATGGGGGCAATTTTATAAAGAATCACTCATAGGTTCCCAGAAATCTTTACACAGACAGATGTTTTCTTTACACCTGCACAGCATTAACGACCATTGGGTTTTTTTTTTGAGATACATCAGATCTGTGATAATTTTAGTAAGACAAAAAATCCCCAAATATTCTTAAGTGCTACAAAATGTAATAAAAATAAGATATTTACCTAAGAATTCCTGATAAATAATCCTGGAATCACAAGCACTAAAAATAGACACAAGGGGAGATATAGGTTATTCCCCGCATTCTTTTGGTATACCCGTCAGGTATCCCATTACCGCACAATCGCTACTTTTGACGACCCTGAAAAAGAAGCCTTAAGAAAACATTGTGGTGGCTTGGTTACTAGCATTTTCCCCTTTTCCCGCAATTTTTTCTATGCTTTCCAAACCAAATATCAACTTTTAATTTATATTAATTTTTGTTGTCTGCAAATGCCCCCAGTTTGGTCCAGTCTAAAATGATTGTTTAGTAAAGAGGTATTAAAATAATGAATGATTTCATTTTTACATTTCTCGCGGTGTTTAAATGATAGCAATTTGTGATTTGTAAATGAAATGATCCTTCAGAAAAGAAAAAGTTTCACTCCCCGCGTTCCCCTTCCGTCATTAATAAAAGGGTCTTGATGGCCCTTTATAGCTCCACTGATTTATATCTTTAATCTTTTCTGAAAATTGGTAATAACATTTCTGTAGTATGTGCAGCTTTTATCAAAATCTGTCAGATTTTGTTGCACTTTATATGGTGTAGCTAGAATATAAGGCACCTAGCTACTAGGTCCAGAATTTGCCCAAGTGACCTACTTTTTAGCCGAACAAAGCCCATTTTACAACTTGTAGAGGCTATTAAAACAAAGGTTCTCACCAACTTTCATAACAAATGAACAGAAAACATGGCTTCTTTCGTGAATACATAAGATTTCAAAGATTTGACCTACTTTCTGACAAAATGTTACCCGCTTTTGATCTAACCTTATCTATCGAACAGAAAAAACATTTTGACTAACTTCCGTATTGAACAGAAGATAAGACCTCAAGAGCGTACACAAGCTAGTGTTTGATCCAATGCTACTCATTTCAATTTTCATACGAGATATTATCAAGATAAATATTCTGACAAACTTTCACTAGTATTGACTCAGGAATAAAGCCTCTAGAGCATCCCAAATGTTGCCTACCATTTGACGTGGTGACTTTTTGACTTAATATGACCCCTTTAAAACTATTAAGACAAACAGGATGACCAAATTTCTTAAGTATGCGACTGAAAATTTGGCCTCCATAGTGTGCACAAAGTTTGTGTAAAATTTGACCCAGTGACCTGCTTTTTTACCTAACATAACCCATTTTCGCAGAACAGATATTCAGACCATCTTTCAAGACTATTGGACTAAAGATGTGGCCTCTAGAGTGTACACATGTTTATCTAAGATTTGACCTAGTGACGTAGTTTTTAACCAGATATGAACACTTTAAGTCTTGCAAATTGTCCTCTAGACAAATGTACAGTCTGATCAAGTTTCATGACTCTATAACTGAAAATTCGGCCTGTAGAGCATACACAGGGGTTTTCTAAGATTTGACGCAGTGACCGAGATTTCGAACAGATGTAATCTATTTTCCAACTCGTATGAGATACTCTCAAAACAAGATTGGGCTGAAAATTTGGCCTTTAAAGCGTACCTAAGGTTTTAAAGATTTTAACTACTGACCTGGTTTATAACACAACATGACCCATTCTCAAACTACTCCGAGATTTTATCGAAACTAACATTATGAAAAGTCTCTTGAGTATAGGACTGAAAATGTGGCTACTTGAGTGGGCACAAGGTTTTTCAAAGGTTTGACCCAGTGACCAAAAGGTTTGACCGAACATTTCCTGTATCAAAATACTTCCGCGAAATCAAAACAAATATTCTGATCACCCTTTGGGAGTATCGGAAAGAAAATGTGGCTTTACGAGCATACATAATAAATTATTTAAAGATTTTCAAGGATTTGATCGCCTGACCTACTTTTTTGACCAAATGTGACTTATTCTCAAACTTGTCTGAGATATTATAGAGAAAAATATTCTGACCAAGTTGCATCAGTATTTGACTAGAAATGTGGCCTCTAGATCATACAAAAGATTTGACACATTGGCCTTGTTTTTGACACGATGTAATCATTTTCAAACTGGTCTATGATATCAAGACGATCATTCCGACAAGAATTTAACAGCTTTAGACTGAGAAGAATACCTGTACAATGTATTCATGGTTTTTATTATATATTGACCACATATCAATAAGAAAATGTAACTGATGATCGTACACAAGAAAAAAGTTGACGCCGCAATCAAAACACAACACGATCACAAAAGCTCGCCTTGAGCACTATGTTGTCAGGTGAGGTAAAACCAAATTGATAATACGTACGTTTCGACGACCGTAGGATGCAGATCAGAATGTCAAGATGTGGAATCTGATCTCGTATTTATTTCATCTTGTACTATGATCTTGATGGCAACCTTTGACGCGAGTTTCTGTTTGCAACAGCAATGTGATTTTTGCTCACCAGAAATGAGAATTCCTGAATTTGAACTTGATAGACGACAGCTCTAGATTGATAGGTGTTGATATGTACTTGTGAAAAACGAAAAACAGCCAAGCAAAAAACATAGAAAACTAACAACGTTTCAAAATATAGACTATAATTTTATTCATTTTATTTTATAGAATCAGAATCAATTAAACGGGACAAAAAAGACAATCAAATAACAAGATATTTGGCAATAACAGGAAATAATTTTAACAAGGATTATCACATAAGAAGAATCACCAGCACTTGTAATGGAGTACATACGCCCATGAAAAAAACTGAACTATTGCTTTTGGTTCACCAAACATTCAATTTCAAACCTTGGAATGCAAATCAGTGAAGCTTGCAGTCAGACTGTAAAATATCTGCTATCTCATACTTGATAAACAAACCAAAAAATTCTTAGATGGACCCCTTGGCAATGAAACAGATGAGCACTTCTGACAAAACACCCTTTGCAATGAAATGCATGGGCACTGCTTGCAAAATACCCTTGACAATGAAATATATATGAGTGCTGCATGCAAAAAATACTTGACAAAATGTATGGGTACATCTGGCAAAATACCATTGACAGTTAAATGTATGGTTACTTCTGGCAAAATACCCTTGACAATGACATGTATGGGTACTACTGGCAAAATACCTTTCACAATTAAATCTTTGGGTACTGCTAGCAAAACACCCTTAACAATGACCTGTATGGGTCTCTAACTCTTTACCAAATGACAAAATTTTAGACTAGTCAATTTGAAAGCAATTGTAGACAACAACAAGAGGGCCATGATGGCACTGTATCGCTCCACTGGCTAATAAGTAAAAACACTTGAAGACATTCATTTTTTTTTTCAATGAAATCCTACGAGAAAGTTGTGACCATCGGGCAAAGCCAATTTTGACCGCAAAGCTACAATTACTTGAACCCTGGTGGAGGTCCACAAAATAAAACCCCATACCAAATAATACAGGTCTAGAATGTGTGGTTATACACAAGAAGATTTTCAAAGTTTTCTCAATAAAAGGCCCTGTAAAACATGAAACCCATGAGACAGGGCTAAATTTAGTAGCCCTACTCTTTATTATGGTTAGTAACAAGATGACTTAGAAAGTTTTCACCACAAAAGCCCATGTTAAACTTGTGACCCCTGGTGAGGGGACAAACTTGACCCCAAGGCTATAATATGGGCCCTCCTGGCAGAGGCCCACTAGATAAAGCTACATGCAAAATTTGGTAGCCCTAGACCTTATGGCTAGGTACAAGTAGATTTCTTAAGATTTCCAAATATGAGCCCATGTAAAACTTGTGAAAAGATTTTTAAAGTTTTCCCTATATAAGCCCAAACAAATTTTGTGACCCTTAGGGCCGGGCCAAATTTGACACCTGGGCTATCATTTGGGCACTCTTGGTAGACAATCATTTGATAAAGATACATGTACATCCCAAATTTGGTAGCCCTGGGCCCTATGGCTAGGTACCAAAAGGATTTTAAAGTTTTCCCTATATAAGACCACATAAAACTTATGACCCCCGGAGCAGGGCCAATTCTGACTCCAGGGCTATTATTTGAAGGTACAAGATAGAGGTCCACAAGATAAAGCTACATGCCATATTTGGTAGCCCTAGGCCTTATCGTTTCAGAGAAGATTAAAAAAAAAAAAGTAAACTAATATTTTTCAGTTTTGTTGCCATGGCAACCAGTGTTTTTGAAGGAATCAAATTCTTTCTAGAAATTCTGAAGTGGATTATGCCAGGATCATTTCTGTGAAGTTTCATCAAAATTGGTTGGGTAGTTTCAGAGAAGATGTTTGAAGTAGAAGTTAACGCATGGACGCACACATGACGGACACCTGGCCATGACATAAGCCCGCTGGCCTTTGGCTAGTGGAGCTAAAAATTAATGAGAAGTTGCTTAAATGATGATATTTGTTTTTGAAAGAGGTACTGTTAGAAATGGGGAAGAAATGCTGGTGACCAACATTTTCTCCTTTCCCACAAAGTTTTGAAAGGCATTTATCCCGAGTAAACATGTGATTGTTTTGTACAAGATCAACTCACTTTCTGGCACTCCGAGGGGGGAAGATTGCAATTTTAACCAAGACTTAAAATCATAAAAAAATTACAAAACTACAAAATATATAACCCTTTACCAACCAGCTCACCTCGAGTTTTATAATATGGTGAGCTATAAAGGTGATACATGTATATAAGTCATGCTCTGTGAAAAAGGGTTTTAATGCATTTGCAAAAAGTATTGAAAAGTCTGCAGAGTCGGACCTCGATCAAACCTTTACACTGTGGGTCAAATTTCTACATGTCAAAAGAAAATTCTACCTCAGGATTCAGTCAGTTGGTAGACAAAAAAGGTTTTATGGACCCATAATTATGTCACAACCTACTTGGTGCAGTGTTTCAGAGATGCATTAACTCTTTATCACACATACAATCCTGACTTTCAACGACCCTGAGAAAGAAGCCTACAGAAAACTATGTGGGAAAAGAAGAAAATGCTGGTAACCACCATTTTTCCTTTTCCTACAATATTTTCTACCCTATCAAAGTCAAAATTCATCATATTATCAAGATTTAATAAGTCGTCTACAGATGCTTTGAATTTGGCCCAGTCCAAAAGTTTGTCATCTGGTAAAGAGTTAACCCTCCTTTTCAGAGAAGGTGGCTCAATTATAGTACTGGATTGAAAGTTGTGCAAAACGATAGTATAGATTAAAAATAAAAGTGTTTCACTCTTTACGAAACAGCAATATTAGAGACTTATCTACTTTATTGTAGTTGACATATTAAAATTTGACTCAGATGTTAAGAAATGTCTTTGAAAGGGAAATAAACATTGAAGAAAAAGAAGAAAATGCTGGTCACCAGCATTTTCTTCCTTTCTCACAATGTTTTCCAGACCCTTCTTCTTCAGGGTCATTCAAACTCCAGACTTTTTGGTAAAGGGTTAAAATAAAATAACATCTAAACAGTTAAATCTTGGGTAGATATGTTACTACATTTTAGCATTCAAATGATTTCTTTTATCCGAATAAATCATACACTTGAGGCAAGAGTTTTTAAATAAAGAAATAACGCAGCTACCAGTGATAATATAAAACAGTACTAAAGCTTATGACACATACAGTATGTTTTAGCACTGAAACGGATTTCTTTTTTCCTGAAAAAATTATAGTCTTGAGAAATAATTTCCGAGTTTAAAAAAAAAAAAGGAAAGCTGTTACTGGTGATAATATGTATAACCGCACTAAAAACTGAAACACAGTTTAACCATTCAAAATGAGTTCTTTTTTTGAATAAAATCAGATTTTAAGGAACAATGATTCCTGAGTTTCAAATAAAGCTTTTACTGGTGATTAATATAGATAGATATAAAACCATGCTAAAAGTAAAATAAAAATATGAGAGGCATCGGCGCTACAGTGCTCATTTAAGAAAAAGTCATCTTGAATTGATAAAGCATAAGAGATCCTCGTTATGATGCGTGAAACACAAGTGTAAGTGATCTACCTTGTGACTGATTTTTTGACTGACTTAAGCTATTTTAGAACTTGTCTGAGATATTATCAAGACAAACATTCTGACTGTTTCATGAGTATCAGACTGAAAATGTTCCCTCTAGCATGCAAATAAAGCTTTTCTAGGATTGGCAAAAAGGACATACTTTTTGACATGACATGTCCTAATTCTTTAACATGACTGATTTATCATCAAGACCAACATTCTTACCGAATTTTAAAACAAGAGGGCCAAGATGGCCCTGGATCACTCACCTGAATTCTTTTTTGAAGGTATTGAAACTCTGGAAACATAATCATTATATTGCCAAGCAATTTTTAAAAGGTTACCTGTAAAAGTCCTTTCAAAATCTGACCAGCAGTTTCAGAAGAGAAGAATTTTTAGGACTTTCTTAATTTCCGTACAGTGCAAGTAGCCCCCATTCACCAGAGCCATGTTTCTTGACCTATCAAAATTTTGCCCAAAGAATTTGAAAAAGGTCATTCAAGGAATATTTCTGTGAAATAATTTTCAAATCTGACCAGCCGTTTCAGAGAAGAAGAATTTTCAAGAAATTGTTCTTTTCCATATAGTGCAAGTAGCCCCCATTCACCTGAGCAATGTTTCTCGACGAATCAACCTTTCATGAACAGTTTTTGAAAAGGGTCACCCAAGGAATATCTCTGTGAAAAATTTTCCAAAATCTGACCAGCCGTTTCAGAGAAGAAGAATTTTTAAGAATTTCTTCATTGTCCTATAGTGCAAGTAGCCCCCATTCACCAGTGCTATGTTTCTTGATGAATCAAAATTTCACGAACAATTTTTGAAAAGGGTCACCTAAGGTACATCTCTGTGAAATTATTTCAAAATCTGACCAGCTGTTTCAGAGAAGAATAATTCTTAAGAATTTCTTCATTTCCCTATAGCGCAAGTAGTCCCCATTCACCAGAGCCATGTTTCTTGACGGATCAAATTTAGCGAACAGTTTTTGAAAAGGGTCATCCAAGGAACATCTATGTGAAATTATTTCAAAATCTGACCAGCGGTTTCAGGGAGAAAGAATTTTTCAGAATTTCTTTATTTCTGTATAGTGCAAGAAGCCCCCATTCACCAGAGCAATGTTTCTTGACAGATCAAAATTTCGCGAACAATTTTTGAAAAGGGTCACCCAAGAAACATCTCTGTGAAATTATTTTAAAATCTGGCCAGCGGTTTCAGAGAAGAAGAATTTTTAAGAATTCCTTCATTTCTGTATAGAGCAAGAAGCCCCCATTCACCAGAGCCATGTTTCTTGACGGATCAAAATTTCGCGAAATATTTTTGAAAAGGGTCACCCAAGGAACATCTCTGTGAAATCATTTTAAAATCTGGCCAACGGTTTCATAGAAGAATATTTTTAAAGAATTTCCTAAAAAATTCCATTTCGTTGCCATGGCAACCAGGGTTTTTGACGGAATCAAATTCTGTGAATGATTTTTAAAGAGGACCTTCCAAGGAACATTCCAGTCAAGTTTGGTCCAAATTGGCCCAGCGGTTAAGGAGGAGTTGATGTTTAAAGAATTGTTGATGACGCACGACGGACACTGGGTGATCCTAAAAGCTCCCCTTGAGCATGTTGTGCTCAGGTGAGCTAAAAAAATCCTGCTGAATAATAATGTGCATGACAAATTTGTCCAAGTGATCTTGTTTTTGACTTAACAAGACCCAATTTTTAACTCTGACAAGAAGTTATTTAGACAAACATTTTGACCAAGCATAAAATGAAGCCTCTGGAATGGCAAAAAGTGTTTCTAAGATTTGGCCCAGTGACCTACTTTTTGACCCAACACAAGCCAATTTTGATCTTGTCCGAGATATTATCAAGACAATCAATCTGACAATTTATTTTGCTTATTGAACAAAAAATGTGCCCTCTAGAGAGCATACAAAGTAATAACTGAAGCCTTGACAAACAATCTTGGCAATTACTAATTTTTTCTCTTTATAAAAATATCATTAGTTTTATCAATACCGATTTTGCAGCAGACAACTTTGAAACTCCTATTTAACACACAAACAAGAGGACCATGATGGTCCTATATCACTCATCTGAGAACTAATATCAAATATCAAAATTTAAGGCCAAATAATTTTGACAGGGTATGTAACTGTGCAAAAAGCATTTTCCTCTTGGTCGAAAATGCTTTCACAACCTTTTTTATTGAGGGTCATTGAAAGTCAGGATTGTACGGTAAGCAATTGAATTAACTTGGAAGGCCAGGCATTAATTTCCTTTTCAAAATGGTGGTCGAAAGACAGATTAAAACATCATTCGCTCATTGGTAAGACACAAATGAGACTTGTCTCAGTAACTTTTGATCAAATGTCAAAAGATGTTGGCCGAGACAGTAATCAAGCCCGTGCAAACTGGGAACCCTAGACTAACAGCTCACAACATTACTGACTGATCTATCGGGGCTAAACAAGTCCAGTACGTAAAAGGTAACCCCCCCCCCCCCCGATACAAATCTTACAGACGAAAATTGTATCCTAAGACTATCCTACGGAAAACATGTTTGAATTTCATAAATGCCAAGGACTTTAGAAAATATCCGTCAAGGTGGATGGATGGACAAAGTGACTGTAATTGATCCATAATGAAATAATACATTTAGTCCCCTTTTTGATAACATGTCGTTTCATGAAATAAAAAAAAAAAACACTATTTTCTATCACTTAACAAGATGAAGTTAATTACATTTTGTCCTGTAGTGAAAGAGATATTAGTCCATAATGCAAATTCCCCACCAAGCCCCCTTTTTCAATGACATGACATTTAATGAAAAAAAGTTAAAATATTGTTATTGGCAGACTTATCATAAGGAACACACCTATGAAGTTTCCAGCTCGTTTCAGAACAGAGGACTTTCAAAGTTTTCCTTCTTTGTTCCCATGTTCGAACTTGTGACCATCAGGGCGGAGCCAGTTTGGACCCCAGGATCAATGTATCGTATTTGGTAGAGGTCTACTAGAAGATGCTACATATGAAATATCAAAGCTCTAGGACATCCAGTTTCAGATATATATATTTTTTTTTTTTAAGTTTTCCTTCTTTGTTTCTATGTTTCAAACTTGTGATCCCCTGGGCAGGAGCAGTTTGGATCCCAGGGACATCATTTGAACAAACTTGGTAGAGGTAAACTAGAAGATACTACATATCAAATATCAAAGCTCTGCACCTTCTAGTTTCAGAGAAGAAGAATTGTTAACTTTCCTTCTTTGCTCCTATGTTTCAAGCTTGTGACCCCCGGGGCAGGGCCAGTTTTCACCCCAGGGGCATCATATGAAAAATCTTGGTAAAGGTCCAATAGGAGATGCTACGTACCAAATATCAAAGCGCTGCACTTTTTAGTTCTAGAGAAGAAGAATTGTAAAGTTTTCCTTCTTTGTTTCTATGTTTCAAACTTGTGACCCCCGGAGCGGGGCCAGTTTTCACCCCAAGGGCATTATATGAACAATCTTGGTAGAGGTCCACTAAGAGATGCAACAAACCAAATATCAAAGCGCTGCTCCTTCTAGTTTCAGAGAAGAAAAATTGCAAAGTTTTCCTTTTTTGTTCCTATGTTTCAAACTTGTGACCCCCAGGGCGGGGCCGGTTTTCACCCAAGGGCATCATATGAACAATCTTTGTAGAGGTAAACTAGAAGATGCTACATACCAAATATCAAAGCTCTGCACCTTCTAGTTTTAGAGAAGAAGAATTGTAAAGTTTTCCATCTGTGTTCCTATGTTTCAAGCTTGTGACCCCTGGGGCAGGCCAGTTTTCAACCAAGGGGCATCATATGAACAATCTTGGTAGAGGTGCACAAGGAGATGCTACATACCAAATATCAAAGCTCTGCACCTTCTAGTTTCAGAGAAGAAGAATTGTAAATTTTTCCATCTTTGTTTCTATTTTTCAAACTTGTGACCCCTGGGGCAGGGCCAGTTTTCACCCCAGGGGCATCATATGAAGAATCTTGGTAGAGGTCCACAAAGAGATGCTACATACCAAATATCAAAGCTCTGCACCTTCTAGTTCTAGAGAAGATTTTTAAAGTTTTCCTTCATTGTTTCTTTGTTTCAAACTTGTGACCCCCGGAGCAGGGTTAGTTTTGAACCAAGGGGCATCATATGAAGAATCTTGGTAGAGGTCCACTAGAAGATGCTACATACCAAATATCAAAGCTTTGCACCTTCTAGTTTCAGAGCAAATGATTTTTAAAGTTTTCCTTCTTTGTTCCTATGTTTCCAACTGGTGACCCCCGTGGCAGGGGCAGTTTTTACCCCAGGGGCATCATAATTATGAACAATCTTGGTAGCAGTCCACTAGGAGATGCCACAAACCAAATATCAAAGCTCTGCATCTTCTAGTTTCAAGGGAGAATAATTTTAAAGTTTTCCTTGTTTTTTCATATGTTTCAAACTTGTGACCCCTGGGGCGGGGCCAGTTTTGACCCCAGGGGCATTATATAAACAATCTTAGTAGAGGTCCACTAGGAGATGTTACATACCAAATTTCAAAGCCCTACGCTTTCTATTTTCAAATAAGAAGATTTTCAAAAATTCTGCTATTTTTTTCCTTTTGGTTGCCATGGCAACCAGAGTTATGGGTGGAATTCAATCTCTTGAACAACTTTGGTAGAGCTTCACCCAAGGAACATCCGTGCAAAGTTTCATCAAGATTGGCCCAGTGGTTTGGGAGGAGGAGATGTTTAAAGAAATTGTGGACGACAGACGACCCACGACGGACATTGGGTGATCACAAAAGCTCACCATGAGCACTTCGTGCTCAGGCGAACTAAAAAGGGGATTCAGACATTTGCATAAAGTATCATCTTGGATCAGCCTGCACAATCCTCACAGGGTAACCGAAATGATACTATCCGTTTTTATGCGACTTTCTGTTTAGCACAAGTCTACTGTAGTACAAAATCTAATGTAGTTGTAAAATGCCATCTCCCATTAGCCTGTGCAGACTGCCCAGGCTGATCCGAGACATTACATTACGCATGTTTTCCTACCCCTTTTATAAAAAGAATTCCATCAGTTCAGCCATATTCAAGTTTTAGTATGAAGTGTTTTCATTTTTGAAGAGTCCAAAATTTTGTTGTGTGGTAATGGATTAAAGAATTAGTAAGACTGAATGAAACGAATCTCTATGGAAACATGTTTGTAAAACAGTCGTGTCCCCCTATTGCCACATTGATAAAGGTAGTGGTGCTATTCATAAACTGATACCAAAACGCACATTAAACTTCAACGTTTTCCCAGTCAACTTCGATGCTTACCACGTCCCTGATAATATGCGAGTAAAATGTTTGAGCCCCAAGTTGAACTATATAATGATGATTTTTGAGACACTTTAATCTTGAATTAGCAAATGGGTCAAGTGGCAAACAGCAGCGTGGGCCCTGAATCTTGTGGTGGTCACTCTGACCTTGAACTTTTCACAGATTAACCTTAAAATCAATTGGGATCATTTACAATCAAAGAAGTGTATTTATGTACACAATTCTGTGTGTAGCTATCATCTGGAAAGGTTTGGTCTATGTATCATTAAGTTGAAGGCTGTGACCTTGGCCTTTGATGGATAAATCTCAAAATCGATATGTCTGTGCCAAATTTAAAGGACCTAGGTCAATTCTGTGTCTAATTATCATCCAGACAAGGTTTGGTCTATATATCAACACGCTCATTGTCACTGTGACCTTGACCTTTGACCTCAAAATCACTATTGATCATCCACACTCCATGACAATTGTCTGTGCCAAATTTTATGGACCTAGTATCAATCATGTGTCTAGTTATCATCCAGATAAGGTTTAGTCTATAAATCAACATGTTGACAGTCACTGTGATTTTCACCTTTGGACAATTCATCTCAAAATCAATAGTGATCATCTAAATTCCAGAACAAATGTCTATGCCAAATTTGACAAAACTAGGTGTTTCTGTCTAGTTACCATCCAGACAAGGTTTGGCCTATATATCAACATGTTGACAGTCACTGTGACCTTGACCTCAAAATCACAAGGCATTGTCTACAATCCGAGGCAAATGCCTGTGCAAAATTTGACAAACCTAGGTCAATTCTGCGTCTAGTTATCATCCAGACAAGGTTTGGCCTATATAGCAACATTTTGACAATCCCCATGTTTTTGACCTTTGACCCAAAAATCAATTCGGATCATCTACATTCCGAGACAAATGTCTGTTCCAACTTTGATGAACCTAGGTCAATTCTGTATATTTATCATCTGGACAAGGTTTTTTCTATGTATCGAGATGTTGACGGTCACTGTGACCTTGACTTGTGACCAAGTGACCTCAAATTCACTAGGGATCATCTACACTCCATGATAAGTGTCTTTGCTAAATTTGATGAACCTAGGTCAATTCTGTGTCTAGTTATCATCAAGACAAGGTAAGGTCTACCAACTGAACAACGGACGAACATACGGACGGACCGACCGACATAAGCAAAGCAATATACCACCACTTCGCTGAAGGGGTCAAAATAAGTACAAATATAGCTTTTCAAATCATAAAATAAACTGTTCTGAACGTTAAAATACTCTTTCACTAATCAATTTATGTCTGAATTGCTCTTTTATTAACTTACATGGACCTCTGTCTTTAAAGGAGATTATCAAGTCTAGTGACAGTGAGTTATGTACAGGAATCTTTACATCAGCAAATTTCTTTCTAAGAATTGATGACGTTTATTGTGACAGCATTCATTACTCTCTCAAAGCTGATCTTAGTGTTAAAATTGGGTATGTCGGTAAGCAGATATTGGCTTAGGAAGAACACTGTGCAAAGTACTGGTGAAAAAAACTCCAGGGACCATGGATGGTTTCACTGGCTATATAAGAAAAAATGTTGAAAATGGTATACAGGTACCATACAAAGGCAGGTAACTGCAGAAAATTAGAGCAATTCTATTTCTGGCTGAAACTGTCATAACATAAAAAAGATTACTTTGGCCAGAATCAATCACTAAACTTCCTAGAAAATTAAATATTTTGTGAAAAGGATTAACGGTATCTCTGCGTCTGAATAATGGCACAACCTAAATTTGCGAGTATTGCACCATCTAAAGATGCTGCAAATCTTGCAGATTTTCTTTGTAGCACCAGGAGTTACCAGTTGTTGACAAGAGGATTAATACAAGTATATGAGAAATCTACCTTTCTTATATACATTAATTCTTTTATACAAATGGAATTCATTTTAAATAAATTATGCATCAATATTACAAGTCTGGTGAAATAGATCATAATAAAATCATACAGTCGAACTAAGTAAATGTAGATAAAAGAAAAAAAAAAGCAAAAAAAAAATAAGTACCTGTTCATTTTGCACATTTTTATGTTTTTTCTCTTAACTTTAACTACATGGTCAGTCTTAATGTCCCAGAAGGAGAAGGCTTTTGAAAAACAAGAGGACCATGATGGTCCTATATCGCTCACCTGAGTACCAAGCAGCATAGGTCTACAATAAAGATAAATACCAAATATCAAGGTTCAAGGCTAAATGATAATGAAACAAGAGCAGCGATCTGTCGCAATTTGACTTGAGCCTTTGAAGTTCCATTCCAGACGAGCAAGAAATACTGTAAGAATGAAGATCAATGTGGAATTTCATAAAGTTCGCACTAGGTAGAGTTATTGTTCTTGCGCATTGTACTCTGTAATACTGCAACAAACATGCATACCAAGTTTGAAGTCGTTCTGACTTGAGATGACAAAGTTATATTCCAGACAGGCACTAAATGCTGTAAAAATGACATTAAAAGTGAAATAACTCGACAGCAGGAATTAGAGTTACAATTCTTGTGCACTGCACTTCCAAATATTGCACCAAATAATCATACCCAATTTCAAGTTATTCCTACTTAAGATGACAAAGTTTTGCTCTGGACAAGCAAGAAATGCTATGAAATTGAAGTTCAAAGGGGAAATAACTCAAAATTCAAGCTAGGAAGAGTTATGGTTCTTGTGCACTGCACTCCATAAATATACAACGATCATGCATATCAAATTTGAAGATGTTCAGGCTATAGATGACAAAGTTATATTCCAGACGAGCAGAAAATGCTGTAAAAATGACAATCAAAGGGAAATAACTTACAGACAGTATAAGGTAGAGTTATGGATCTTTCACATTGCACTCTGCATTATTGCAACAAACACAAATGTCAAGTTTCAAGTCAATCAGACTGGAGATGACAAAGTTATGCTCTGGATTAAGAACTATTATAAGGAACTTTCTAATTCAAGGGTAAATAACTCCAGTTGTTTGCGTCCAATTACACCCATAATTAAACTGATCCAAGATCTTATGGTTATATATATTTTGGCCAAGTTTACAGCTGATTGGTTAAAAATTGTAGATACTAGAGAGTAAATAAAGTGCAGTATAGCAATTTTTCTAATTCAAGGGCAAATAACTCCAGTCGTTCTGGTCCGATTAGACCCATGATCGAACTCATCCGAGATCTAATGGTCATATATATTTTGATCAAGTTTGGTGCCGATTGGTAGACATTTGTAGATGCTAGAGTGTAAACAAAGTGAAATACAGCAATTTTTCTAATTCAAAGGCAAATAACTCCAGATTTTCTGATCCGATTAGACCCAAAATCGAACTCATCCGAGATCTTATAATCATATATACTCTGACCAAGTTTGGTGCTGATTGGTTGATATTTGTAGATGCTAGAGTGTAAACAAAGTGAAATACAGCAATTTTTCTAATTCAAGGGCAAATAACTCCAGATGTTCTGGTCCGATTAGACCCAAAATTGAACTCATCCGAGATCTTATAATCATATATACTCTGACCAAGTTTGGTGCTGATTGGTAGATATTTGTAGATGCTAGAGTGTAAACAAAGTGAAATACAGCAATTTTTCTAATTCAAGGGCAAGTAACTCCAGATGTTCTGGTCCGATTACACCCAAAATCGAACTCATCCGAGATCTTATGGTCATATATACTTTGACCAAGTTTGGTGCTGATTGGTTGATATTTGTAGATGCTAGAGTGTAAACAAAGTGAAATACAGCAATTTTTCTAATTCAAGGGCAAATAACTCCAGATGTTCAGGTCCGATTACACCCAAAATCGAACTCATCCGAGATCTTATGGTCATATATACCTTGACCAAGTTTGGTCCTGATTGGTTGATATTTGTAGATGCTAGAGTGTAAACAAGAAAATGTGAACGGACGGACGGACGACGGACGGACGGACGGACGGACGGACGGACGGACGGACGACGGACGCCGACGGACGGTGAGTGATCACAATAGCTCACTCTGAGCACTTCGTGCTCAGGTGAGCTAAAAATGAGGGAAAAGGAGAAAATGCTGGTAACCAGCTTTTTCTGCTTTTTCCACTTATTTAAAAAAACCTTGGTTCATTGGCAAATTTTAAGGGTTAGTCTTCTGCTGATGCTATTAACTCATTACCAAACAACAAAATTTTGGATCAGTCCAAATTGAAAGCCCTTGCAGACAACAAAATAAATGCGAATCAGGAAATGAAATTTGATTTGGGAAGGGTAGAAAACATTGTGGCAAAAGGAGAAAATGCTGGTTACCAGCATTTTCTCCTTTTCTCACAATGTTTTTAAAGGCTTTCTTTCTCAGAGTCATTAAAAGTCGGGCTTGTATGGTAAGAGTTAAACCAAATCTATGTAATCAAACACAACTGATCTCTTAATTCTTTATCAGTCAAAATAGTGTACACTCATCCATATTGAAAGGACTTGTGAACGACATTTCTCCTATTTCAAACAAGATTTTCAAAAACCTGTTTCTTTACAGGGGCTACAGAACTTCTTCCGTCTTCTAAATATTGCTTGATGGAGGGTTTGCTGAGATAGTTCTTGACCTATCAGAATTAACTCTTAAACAAACAGCAATTTATAACTCTTTACCACACAATCCCGACTTTTAATGACCCTGAGAAAAAAGATTTTAGAAAACATTGTGGGAAAAGGAGAAAATGCTGGTAACCAGCATTTTCTTTTTCAACAATGTTTTCTACCCTTTCCAAATCGAATTTCTATTTCTGATTCACATTTATTTTGATGTTTGCGACTGCTTTTAATTTGTACTAGTCTAAAATTTTGTCATTTGGTAAAGAGTTAAGCTCATCCAGTGTGAAAGGATTTGAAAATACATGTATCAACAACAGGGCCAAGATGGCCCTGGATTGCTCACCTGAATTTCTGAGAGAACCATAGCCATTTCTTTCGAAATGTAATCAGCCTTTCAGAGAAGAAGAATTTTTAAGAATGTCTTCATGTCTGTATAGCGTAAATAGCCCACAGTCATCAGAGCCATGTTTCTTGATGGATAAAAATTTCTAGAGCAATTTTTGAAAAGGGTTAGCTAAGAAACATTTCTGAGAAATTATTTAAAAATATATTCAGCCGTTTCTGAGAAAAAGAATTTCTTCATGGCCAAATAGTGCAAGTTGCCCCCATTCACGAGAGCCATGTTTCTAGAGAAATCAGCATTTTGCAGATAATTTTTGAAAAAGGTTACAAAAGGAACATTTCTATGAGATTATTTCAAAATCTGATCAGCCATTTCAGAGAAGAAGAATTTTAAAGAATTTCTTCATGGCCATACAGTGCAAGAAGCCTCCATTCATCAAGGCTATGTTTCTTGATGGATCAAACTTTCACAATTAAATTTTAATCCAAGGAACATTTCTATGAAATTATGAAATAGACATCAATTCCTTCAATGACAATGAAAAGATAACATATTTGCTTAATGAAAAGTACTTGTATACCTCAAAATTCATCTTCAGTGCTTTTCAAGTACCTACAAACTCTCTGTACAGATAGTATTTCTTTTGTTGATAGTCACACTTTCTCAGGCTCTAAACCACTTAATCAGCTAACCTTTTATACTACTTTACACAATTGCATTAAGATAGTCAACTATTGTATGTTTTAATGTCATTCAGTAATTAGTTTTGTACTGACATACTAGTACATGGATGTGCTAATACATTCAGTAACTATGTTTAAAGTGACATGTAGGCCCAACGCGGCCGGGTGTTTCAAATCTTCTTGTACTTTATTATTACTGTGTTTGTATAAATATGTAACATATGTCACTATAATAAAATGTTCGTTCGTTCGTATTTCAAAATCTGACCAGCGGTTTCAGAGAAGAATTTTTAACAATTTCTTCATTACTCTATAGTGAAAGTTGCCCCCATTCACCACAGCTGTGTTTCTTGACGGATCGAAATTTCGTGAACAGTTTTGGAAAGGGTCATTCAAGAAACATCTCTGTGAAATTATTTCAAATTCTGACCAGCGGTTTCAGAGAAGAAGAATTTTTAAGAATTTCTTAATTTCTGTGTAGTGCAAGTAGCCCCCATTCACCAGAGCTACATTTCTTGACTGATCAAAATTTTATGAACAAGTTTTGAAAAGAGTCACCCAGGGGACAATCCTGTGAAATTATTTCAAAATCTGACCAGCGGTTTTAGAGAAGAAGAATTTTTAAGAATTCTTTGATTTCTATATGGTGCAAGAAGCCCCCATTCACCAGAGCCACATTTTTTGATGGATCAAAATTTTACAGACAATTTTTTAAAAGGGCACCAAGGGAACATATCTGTACAATTATTTCAAAATCTGACCAGCAGTTTGAGAGGAGAAGATTTTTAAAGAATTCCCCAGAAAATTCCATTTGGTTGCCATAGCAACCACAGTTTTTGATGGAATCAAATTCTGTAAACAGTTTTTAAAGAGGACCTCCAAAGGAACATTCCAGCCAAGTTTGGTCCAAATTGGCCCAGCGGTTTAGGAGGAGTTGATGTTTAAAGAATTGTTGACAACGCAGAATGCACTGACGCACGACGGACACTGGGTGATCCTAAAAGCTCCCCTTGAGCATGTTGTGCTCAGGTGAGCTAAAAATCACCAGAGGTTCAAACCATAGGAATTGTGTTTGAAGGGACTGGAAACTTTCAGGGAAAAGGGAGAAATGCTGGACACGAGAAAGTTCTCCTTTTTCAAAAAAGTTACCAAAGGCTTTTTTTAAGATACATGTATTCTTAAACCACACCATTCCAACTTATAATGTCCCTGACAAAGAACACTTTACAGTCATTGTGGAAAAAAATAAAAAAAAAGCTGGTAACCAGCCTTTTCTCCTTTTCCTACATTTTCTTTCCTTCCAAAACCAAGTTTTGATTTGAGAGTAGCAAATTTTTTTTTTCTCCTGCAAATACTTACTATTTCAACAAGTCTAAAATTTTGTTCTTTGATGAAGAGTTAATGACTATTTTTGTAAAAAGAAACTACTGTGATCCTGCAACTCAACTGTAATTCACATCATTTTGTCCGTCAATTCACATTCATTTAACCCATTACTACACAATCCCTACTTTTGACACCCCTGAGAAAGAAGCCTTTTGAAAACACTGTGGGAAAAGGAGAAAATAATGGTAACCAGTATTTTCTCCTTTTCCCACAGTGTTTTCTACCCTTCCTAGAACAAATTTCAATTTTTCAGTCACATTTATTTTGTCGTCTGCAAATGCTTTCAATTTGGAGTAGTCTAAAATTTTCTCATGTGGTAATGAGTTAAACATCTGACAATAATCATGGGAGACAACATGTTTTTCTCATATGCTGCATTCAACTCTTTACCAAACGACAAAATTTTAGACTGTTCCAAACTAAAAGCATTTGCAGATGACAAAATCAATGTGACTCAAAATTTAAAATTTGCTTTGGGAAGGGTAGAACACATCGTGCGAAAAGGAAAAAATGCTGGTTACCAGCATTTTCTCCTTTTCCCACAATGTTTTCAAAAGGCTTCTTTTTCAGGGTCATAAAAACCAGGGATTGTTTGGTCAAGGGTTAAAAGTAGTGGAACTCTGACAAAATGCAAAGGTAAGTTCAATCAATCTCATCATCTTCCAGCAAACTTACATATGGCTTTGATAAAACCATGATTGTGTCATGTAACTTTATATTCTCTGAAGACACCAGGTCATAAAATTTCAAGCACTAAATAAACTCAAAACTTTAAAAATCAATTAAAATGTGAATATAACAGACCATAATATAGAACTAAACCAGTGCAATATATAAAGAAGAAAAAATAAAAAGAAGAAAACATAAGTAATGTGCTTGTTGATAAAATTCTTAAACCTTTACCGAGCGACAAAATTTTAGACTGGTTCAAATTGAATACACTTGCAGTTGACAAAATAAACGCAGTTCAAAAATTGAAATTGTCTACAGCAGGGTAGAAAACATAATAGGAAAAGGAGAAAATGCTGGTTACCAGCATTTCCTCCTTTTCCAACAATGTTTTTGAAAGCCTTCCATCTCAGGGTCGTAAAAACCAGAGATTGTTTGGTAAAGGATTAATTAAAAAGAAAGCCTGGATTTAAACTTTCCAGCTGACTCGGGAGTTGTCTCACGGGACTGCTTTTGGGTGGCACTGTCTGGGGTCCTTGATCCTGTTTGATCCCTTCTGGTGACAGGAGTAATCTCCACATCGTCCACGTTCCCTCCCTGAATACAGAAATGAGTCATACATGGTAAAAAGTGGTTTAACCCTTTACCACACAACAAGATTTTAGACCTGTCTGAATTGAAAGCACTTACAGATGACAGTTTCAATGTGACTAATATGAAATGAGTTTTCTTTGATAGGGTAGAAAAAATTGTGGGAAAAAGAGAAAATGCTGGTAATCAACATTTTCTCCTTTTTCAACAATGTTTTCAAAAGCCATCTTTCAGGGGTGTTAAAAGTTGTCATGGTGTGGTGAAGGGGTTAACTCTTTACCAAACGGCAAAAATTTAGACTTGTCAAAATTGAAAGCATTTGCAGACAAAAAACAAAAATGATGTGACTCAAAAAATGGAAGCTTGACTACAGAAGAGTAGAAAACATTGTGGGAAAAGGAGAAAATGCTGGTTACTAGCATTTTCTCCTTTTCCCACAATGTTTTCAAAAGGCTAGATCCTCTCGGACGTAAAAACCAGGGATTGTTTGGTAAAGGCTATCATGGGACAGGTTTTGGGTGGCACTGTCTGGGGTCCTTGATCCTTTTTGATCCCCTTTGGTGACAGGAGTAAGCTCCACATTATCCATGTTTCCTCCCTGAATACAGAAATTAGTCGTGCATGGTGAAAAGGCAGAGTTTAATGTATCTACCAAGTATTGACTATGACTGCGCAATCTCTAATCATGGTTGAAACTTTCTGCCTTTAGTAAACTCTCTTCCCCTACAAATTACCATTATATCTCATGATTCAGCCCGATTTATTTGAGACTTGCTTAGTAAAAAAAGTCACAAAATGCATTAAACCTCCTATTCCCAAATAATTATCAAGGCACAAGCAACAAATCTTGCACTATCTATGGAGAACCTTCATCAGGAATACCGGTAATTATCATGTTTATTAAATAGAAGATCTTAACCCTTTCCCAAACAATCCCTGGTTTTTACGGGTCTGGAATAATAGCCTTTTGAAAACATTGTGGGAAAAGGAGAAAATGCTGGTGACCAGCATTTTCTCCTTTTCCCACAATGTTTTCTACCCTATCATAGACAGAAATCATCTTTTCAGCAAGAGCTGAATTGTCGTCTGCAAATGCCTTCAATTGGTCTAGTCTAATTATATTTATCACATAAAACTGATGAAAAACAAATATGTTCATTCAATCATCACCTTCAACCCAAATACCATTCATGGGTTCATGTTTACATACATGTATGTAGTTAGGTTTGAAATGTATACATACACAAGAAGATAGCTCTTTGACATGTACATGTACATCAAGAGTGCAGTGAAACAGAGTAAGTCAGAGGGTAAATTGAACTCTTTCTGAAATTTTCTTGAATTTTAATGACTGACACTCCATTTTTTGTTTTACAGAAAATAAGAATAAAACTATTTTTCAACAATTTTACCTCTTAGCAACAACAACATAATTTTCCAGCAAAATGACCAGAAGTACAAATTTCTGTACAAATTGCAGCTAGTTTGGAAAGCATCCTACACATATAACCACAAAATAACTAGATCCAGGACAAGAAAAATCACTAGACACTAGTGTTTTATCAAACAAGAAGACTATGATGGTCATATATAGCTCACCTGAGTACTAAGCAGTAAAGGTTTACAATGAATATAAATACCCAATATCAAAGTTCAAGGCCAAATAATTCTGAAGGGGTAGGTAAATGTGCAAAAAGCATTTTCTTCTTTTCCCAAAATCCTTTCACAAACCGTCTTCTTCAGGGTTATTGAAAGTCAGGATTGTACGGTAAGGGATTGAATTAACTTGGGAGGCCAGACGTTAATTTCCTGTTCAAAATGATGGTCGAATGACTGATTAAAAAACATCATTTGCTCCTTGGTAAGACACAAAAGAGACTTGTCTAAATAACTTTTTATCGAATGTCAAAGATTGTTGTCTAAGATAGTAATCAAGAACCCTAGACTAACGGCTCACAACATTACTGACTGATCTATCGGGGCTCTACAAGTCCAGTATGTGAAGGGTATCCCCTTTTTCCATGAGGCATCTTACAGAAGAAAATTGTATCAAAAGACCATCCTAGGGAAGGCATGTCTGAAGTTTCATAAATGCCAAGGACGTTAGAAGATATCCGTCAAGGTGGATGGATGGGGGAACTGACTGTAACTGGTCCATAATGAAATTATACATTTATTTCCTTTTTTGATAACATGTACTTCATGAAATCAAATCAAATACCTAACTATGGTCTGTGGCTTAACAAGATGAAGTTTAATTACATGTACATTTTGTCCTGTAATGAAAGAGATATTGTTCAACAGTGAAAATATACACCAAGCCCCCTTTTTTCATGACATGACATTATTTTAATGAAAACAAGAGAACCATGATAGTCCTATATCGCTCACCAGAGTACCAAGCAGTAAAGGTCTACAATGAAGATAATTACCAAACATCAAAGTTTAAGGCAAAAAAAATTCTGACAGGGTATGTAACTGTGCAAAAAGCATTTCCTTCTTCTCCAAAAATATTTTCACAACCTTTTGTATTCAGGGTCATTGAAAGGCAGGATTGTATGGTAAGGGATTGAATTAACTTGGAAGGCCAGGCATTAATTTCCTTATCAAAATGGTGGTCGAATGACGGATTAAAAAATCATTCACTCATTGGTAAGCCACAAATGAGACTTGTCTCAGTAACTTTTGATCAAATGTCAAAGAATGTTGGCTGAGACAGTAATCAAGCCAGCGCAAACTGACCATCAGGGTGGGGCCAGCTTGGAGCCCAGGATCATTGTATCGTATTTGGTAGAGGTCCACTAAAAGATGCTACATATGAAATATCAAATCCCTACATCTTCTTGTTTCAGAGAAGAAGAACTTTAAAATTTTCCTTCTTTGTTCCTATGTTTCGAACTTGTGACCCCTGGGGCGGGGCCAGTTTTGACCCCAGGGACATCATTTGAACAAATTTGGTAGGGGTCAACTAGCAAATGCTACATAGCAAATACCAAAGCTTTACTCCTTTTTGTTTCAGAGAAGAGGAATTTTAAAGTTCTTTCTTTGTTCCTATGTTTTAAACTTTTGACCCCCGGGGCGGGGCCAGTTTTGACGCCAGGGGCATCATTTGAACAAATTTGGTAGGGGTCAACTAGCAGATGCTACATACCAAATACCAAAGCTTTACTCCTTTTTGTTTCAGAGAAGAGGAATTTTAAAGTTCTTTCTTTGTTCCTATGTTTTAAACTTTTGACCCCCGGGGTGGGGCCAGTTTTGACCCCAGGGGCATCATTTGAACAAATTTGGTAGGGGTCAACTAGCAGATGCTACATACCAAATACCAAAGCTTTACTCCTTCTTGTTTCAGAGAAGAGGAATTTTAAAGTTCTTTCTTTGTTCCTATGTTTTAAACTTTTGACCCCCGGGGCAGGGCCAGTTTTGACCCCAGGGGCATCATATGAACAATCTTGGTAGAGGTCCACTAGGAGATGCTAAATATCAAATATCAAAGCTCTGCACCTTCTAGTTTTAGAGAAGAAGAATTTTAAAGTTTTCCTTCTTTGTTTCCATGATTCAAATTTGTGACCCCGAGGATGGGGCCAGTTTTGACCGCAGGGACATCATTTAAACAATCTTGGTGGAGGTCTACTAGAAGATGCTACATACCAAATATCAAAGCTCTGCACCTTCTAATTTCAGAGAAGAAAAATTTTAAAGTTTTCCTTCAATGTTCCTTTTTTTCAAATTTGTGACCCCCGGGGCGGGGCCAGTTTTGACTCCAGGGGCATCATATGAACAATCTTGGTAGAGGTCCACTAGGAGATGCTACATACCAAATATCAAAGCTCTGCACCTTCTAGTTTAAGAGAAGAAGAATTTTAAAATTTTCCTTCAATGTTCCTATGTTTCAAACTTGTGACCCCCGGGGCGGGGCCAGTTTTGACCCCCGGGGCATCTTATGAACAATCTTGGTAGAGGTCAACTAGGCAATGCTACATACCAAATATCAAAGCTCTACGCCTTGTAATTTTAGAGATAAAGATTTTCTCAGATTTCGTGTTTTTTTCCTTTTGGTTGTCATGGCAACTAGAGTTCTGGGTGGAATTCAATCCTTTGAACAATTTTGGTAGAGCTTCACCCAAGGAACATCCCTGCAAAGTTTCATCAAGATTGGCTCAGTGGTTTAGGAGGAGAAGATGTTTAAAGAAATTGTGGACGACGGACGATTGACTACCGATGACGGATATTGGGCGATCACAAAAGGTCACCATGAGCACTTCGTGCTCAGGTGAGCTAAAAAGTACAATATTGATATTGGCAGACTATCATGAGGAACACATGAACAGGCCTCCTAGCAGGCCAAAACAAAAAGGTTTTTATAAAGGCTCCAATGTATGAAAATAAAGGCCTTTTAGTGTAAAATATGAAAAAATAAAGAGTAAATAAAGGCTATTTTCGTCGAAGTTCTCATTTCTTTATTAAACCCACAGTCATACCAAAGTCATTTTTTGATGTTATATACTGTTTGAATTATGCAATATAATACATACCTCATTTAATGTGTATACCTATTTTCTCTGCATATTTATATCATACATAGCTCCTGTTTTACAGTGTAGGATCTACATCACTTTTGTTCAGAATGCTGTAGCTTCACCAAACCTTGTCCATCATTACAGTAGTGCAAACATCTCACCAGACCTGAATTATTTTTTTCTTTCTTTATTCAACTTGTCACAATCAGTAGAATTTGGCATTTGCACATAATGCTGATAACATGACACCATCCATGGTTTGGTGAGTGCACTACTGCAAACAGCTACTGCATGGTAGTCTGGTGAACACAACAGCATTCTGAACAAGAGCGGCAAATTGTCGCAAGATACGCCTGTCTTACCCCAAGTTGTAAAGCTGGGGCATGCACCGGACAAAATTCAAGTATGAAAAACAACAAAGGGCAATAACTCAAAAATTAAGCAAGCAAGAGCTGTGATTCCTGTGCACTGCACTCCCCCTCAATGAGATCTATCCATCCATGAAATTTCATAACCCTAGCTAGTATAGTTTTGGAGATATGCTGCGGATAAAAATCAAGTATGAAAAACGACAAAGGGCAATAACTCAAAAATTTAGCAAGCAAGAGTTATGATTCCTGTGCACTGCACTCCCCCTCGGTGAGATCTATCCAGCCATGAAATTTCATAACCCTAGCTAGTATAGTTCTGGAGATATTCAGCGGACAAAATTCAAGTATAAAAAACGGCAAAGGGCAATAACTCAAAAATTAAGCGAGCAAGAGTTATGATTCTTGTGCACTGCACTCTCCCTCGATGAGATCTATCCACCCATAAAATTTCATAACCCTAGCTAGTATAGTTCTGGAGATATGTTCCGGACAAAATTCAAGTATGAAAAACAACAAAGGGCAATAACTCAAAAATTAAGGAAGCAAGAGTTATGATTCTTGTGCCCTGCACTTCCCCTCGATGAGATCTATCCACCCATGAAATTTCATAACCCTAGGTAGTATAGTTTTGGAGATATGCTCCGGACAAAATTCAAGTATGAAAAACAACAAAGGGCAATAACTCAAAAGTTAAGCAAGCAAGAGTTATGATTCTTGTGCACTGCACTCCCCCTCGATGAGATCTATCCACCCATGAAATTTCATAACCCTAGGTAGTATAGCTTTGGAGATATGCTCTGGACAAAGAACTGGTCGCCGCCCGCCCGCCCGCCCGGCACGGGTGATCCCATAATACATCCCGTCTTCGACGGGCGTATAAAAACTCAAGATGAAAGAAACAAAAGCAGCATTGTTTAACTACACATAAAAGAAGGGAAAATGCAGAACAAAATCCATTACTTGCTTTAAGCTAGCACGGCAACCAGTCAGAGCAAATATAAAGGTTTTGAGTGAGAATTACAGGCTATTTTGGCGTTTTAAAGGTTTTCTGGGGAAATGTAAAGGTTTTAAAGATTTGATCTGAAATTAAAGGTTTTTAAAGGTTTTAAAGGTTTCACTAGGAGGCCTGCATGAACGAAGTTTCCATTTTGTTTCAGAGTAGAAGAATTTTTAAGTTTTCCTTCTTTGTTCCTATGCTCAAACTTGTGACCACCATGGCGGGGCCAGTTTGGACCCAAGGGGCATCATAGGAACAAATTTGGTAGAGTTTCGCTAGCAGATGCTACATACCAAATATCAAAGCTCTACTCCTTCTTCTTTCAGACAAGAAGAATTCTAAAGTTTTTTGTTTCTTTATTTCCATGTTCAAACTTGTGACAAACGAAATATCAAAGCTCTACAACTTGCAGTTTCAGAGAAAAAAAATAGTTTCCTTTTTTCTTCCAATGTTATAAACTTGAGACCCACAGGGCGGCACCTTTTTGGCAACAGGGGCATCATTTGAACAAACTTGGTAGAGTTCCACTACGAGATGCTACACACCAAATATCAAAGCTCTACTCCTTCTTTCAGAGAAGAAGAATTTTAAAGTTTTATTTCTTTATTCCCATGTTCAAACTTGTGACCACTGGGGCGGGGCCAGTTTTGACCCCAGGGGAATCATAAGAAAATATTTGGTAGAGGTCCACTAGAAGATGCTACTTACAAAATATCAAAGCTCTACACCGTCTAGTTTCAGAAAAAAAGAATTTTAAAGTTTTCATCCTCTTTGTTCCAGTGTTTCAAACTTGTGACCCCCCGAGACCAGGCAAGTTTTGACATCAAATAGACAAACTTTGTAGAAGTCCACTAGAAGAGGCTACGTATGAAATATCTAAGTTCTGCACCATCTAGTTTCAGAGAAGAAGAATTTTAAAGTTTTCCTTCTTTATTCTTATTTAAAACTTGTTGCCCCTGGGGTGGGGCCAATTTGGACCCCAGGGGCATCATGTGAACAAACTTGTTAGAGGTCCACTAGAAGATGCTACATACAAAATATCGAGGCTCTACACCTTCTTGTTTCAGAGAAGAAGAATTTTTAAGTTTTCCTTCTTTATTCATACAGTATGTTTCAAACTTATGACCCCCGGGGCGGGGCAGGTTTTGAACTCCGGGTCACCATATGAATAACCTTGGTAGATGTCCACTAGGAGATACTACATACAAAATATCAAAGCTCTGCACCTCCTAGTTTCAAGAAGAATCAATTTGAAGTTTTCCTTCTTTGTTCCTATGTTTTAAATTTCGGGACCGGGCAAGTTTCGACCCCAAGGACATCATATGAATATTCTTTCTAGAAGTCCACTAGGAGATGCTATATACCAAAAATCAAAGCTTTTCACCTACAAGTTTGAGAGCATAAGAATTTTGAAATTTTACTTCTGTGTTCCTATGTTTCAAAATTGTGACCCCTGGGTTGGGGCCACTTTGGACCTCAGAGGCATCATGTGACCAAACTTGTTAGTGGTCCACTAGGAGATGCTACATATCAAATATGGAGGTTCTACACCTTCTTGTTTCAGAGAAGAAGAATTTTAAAGTTTTTCTTCTTTGTTCCTATGTTTCAAAATTGTGACCCCTGGGGTGGGACCACTTTCGACCCCAGGGGCATCATGTGAAGAATTTGTTAGAGGTGCACTAGGAGATGCTACTTACCAAATATCGAGGTTCTACACCTTCTTGTTTCAGAGAAGAAGAACTTTAAAGTTTTCCTTCTTTGTTCCTATGTTTTAAACTTGTGACCCGCGGGATGGGCATGTTTTGACCCCAGGGACATCTTATGAATAATCTTTCTAGAAGTCCACAAGGAGATGCTATATACCAAATATCAAAACTTTGCGTCTTCTTGTTTCAGAGAAGGATTTTGAAGTTTTCCTTCTTTGTTCCCAAGTTTCAATCTTGTTACCCCTGAAGTGAGGCGCTTTGGACCCCAGGGGAATCATGTGAACAGACGTGTTAGAGGTCCACTAGAAGTTGCAACAAACCAAATACTGAGGCTCTACACCATCTTGCTTCAGAGAAGAAGACTTTTAAAGTTTTCCTTCTTTGTTCCTACAGTATGTTTCAAACTTGTGCCCCCGGGGCAGGGCAAGTTTTGACCTCAGGGATATCATATGAATAATCTTGGTAGAGGTCCTCTAGGAGATGCTACATACCAAATATCAAAGCTCTGCACCTTCTAGTTTTGCGAAGAATCATTTTAAAGTTTTCCTTCTTTATTCCTACGTTTTAAACTTGTGACCCCCTGGACCTGGCATGTTTTGACCCCAGGGACATCATATGAACAAACTTGGTAGAGGTCCACTAGGAGATGCTACATACAAAATATCAAAGCTTTGCACCTTTTAGTTTCAGAGAAGAAAGATTTTGAAGTTTTCCTTCTTTGTTCCTATGTTTCAAACTTCTGATCCCTGGTGCGGGGTCACTTTGGACCCCAGGGGCATCAAGTGAACAAACTTGGTAGAGGTCTGCTAGGAGATGCTACATACCATATATCAAGGTTCTAGACATTTTTGTTTCAGAGACGAAGAATTTAAAGTTTTCCTTCTTTGTACTTATGTTTCTAAATTGTTACCCACGAGGCAGGGCAAGTTTAGACCCCAGAGACATTAAATAAACGAACTTTGTAGAAATCCAATAGGAGATGCTACATACCGATTATCAAACCAATACACCTTCTAGTTTCAGAGAAGAAGAATTTCAAAGTTTTCCTTCTTTATTCCTATATTTTAAACTTGTGACCCCAGGCACATCATATAAACAATCTTGGTAGATGTCCACTAGATGCTACATACCAAATATCAAAGCTCTGCACCTTCAAGTTTCAGAGAAGAAGATTTTCAAAGATTTTGCTATTTTTCCTCTTGGTTGCCATGGCAACCAAAGTTATCGGTGGAATTTAATCTCTTGAACAACTTTGCTAGAGCTTCGCTAAAGGAACATCCCTGCCAAGGTTCATCAAAATTGGCCATGTGGTTTGGGAGTTGTTGTTTGTTGTATTGGGGTTTAACGCCTCTTTAACAGCTAAGGTCATATCAAATGTGTTTCCTGGCTTTCTCACACCAGTACTAACACAACTTTCTTTCCAAAGCCACCGACTGCTTTTCTCACATGCTTCAGCAGAGTTGAGAGGAGAAAATACGCCAGAAAGAAAGTTCCCCTCAACCAGATACTGGTTTAGGAGATGTTTAACTCTTTACCACACGAGAAAATTTTAGCCTGGTCCAAATTGAAAGCATTTGCAGACCACAAAATAAAGGTGACTAAAAAATATAAATTTGTTCTCGGAAGGGTAGAAAACACTGTGGGCAAAGGAGAAAATGCTGGTTACCAGCATTTTCTCCTTTTCTCACAGTGTTTTCAAAAGGCTTCTTTCTTAGGGGCGTCAAAAGTAGGGATTGTGTGGTAATGGGTTAAAAGAAGTTATGGATGACACATGACGGACGACTGGCGTTGGGCGATCACAAAAGCTCACCTTGAGCACTTTGTGCTCAGGTGAGCTAAAAATAAGTCATGGGTTTAACACACAGCTGGGGCCAAATGTATGTGATAATGACTAAATTCATATGGATGTGCCGTAATGAGTTAAATATCAATAATACAAGGACCCGTAAACACTATTTATTGTCAGAATGTCATTAGTTCCATAAAGATTTTTAGATGAAAAATAGAAATATAAAATATTTCTCCCAGGTTTGCTACTAGACATGTGCCATCAACATGGAAGCCACCACAACCCATCAATATAAAAATTGTGGCAATTATTGAACAAGTTCAACCAAGCAAAGTATCCCTGACCTGTAAGCTGGTGACATGGTTGATGCACGAGATGTGATTTATCCATGGTGATCATTTATGCCAAATTATTACAATTGGACAAGACACCTAGAAGCTATTGGCCGGACACCAACACCATGTTGAACACACACACAAATGTAAGGACAGAGTAACATGATAAGCCTCCCTCGCATTTACTGGCTGGGGCCTAAAAGCATAGGGATACTTGGTAAAGGGTTAACCATTTACCAGCACCAAGCCCTGCTTTTAAGACCCTTCAGAAGAAAGTTAATAGTATTTATCACAAGTATTTTTCAGTACCACTGATTACTTTCTGAATGAGATAAATAACCAAAAATTGTTGTTTTTAAGATTAACCCATTACCACACAATCCCTACTTTTGACGCCCCTGAAAAAGAAGCCTTTAGAAAACATTGTGGGAAAAGGAGAAAATGCTGGTAACCAGCATTTTCTCCTTCCCCCACAATGATTTCTACCCTTCACAATACAAATTTCAAATTTTCAGTCACTTTTATTTTGTTGTCTGCAAATGCTTTCAATTCGGACGAGCCTAAAATTTTCTCGTTTGTTAATGAGTTAAATCTCAAAATTTGTTAGGAATGACTAAAAATATTATTGTGAAAGAAGAATTACCTTAGGTAAGGGGTAATCCTTCTCCTTGCACCACTTTACAAATGCATCCTTGATCATATTTATAGAACGCACATCCCTTTTCTTACAGTAGACACGAAGATGCTGCTCTGCAAATGTTTCAGGTAGCATTTGGGAAACCTAGAAAAAGAGGAAATCAAACATGAATTCAGTGACCACTCAAAGGAAGTCAGAATCAGGCCTAATGTACTAAGCCAAGTCAAGTCATCTACAGTTGTTAAAGCATTAAAGCAGAAAAGATCCAAGTTTTAATGACGTAAAACCACATGAGTGCAAGAGACCTATTTTTTTGACGCGAAACAGCCTAGTATCCAACTTGTCCAAGACATCATCAGAACAAACATTCTGACAAAATTTCATGAGTATCAGGTTGAAATTGTGGCCTCTACAGTGCTTACAATGTTTTTCCGAGATTGGCTCAATAACCTACTTTTTGACCCTACACGACCCAATTTCGAACTTGTCCTAGGTATCATCAAGGCAAGCACTATGATAAAGTTTCATGAGTATATGACTGAGAACGTGCATGCTCAGGTGAACAAAAAAAACCAAAAAAACTATAGAACTCTGTACCAAAAAATCAGGCATTTCAACAACCCTGAGAAAGTAGGCTTTTGAAAACATTTTGGAAAACGGATAAACACTGATAAACATTTTTTTCCCCTTTTGCTATAATCGTTTTTACCCTGTCAAAGACAAATACAATCATCTAAGCCATATTTGCTTTGTCTGCAAATGCTTTTAATTAGGATAAGCCTAAAATTCTGTCACCTGGTAAACCTTTTTTCCACATAATCCAGAGAAAGGTGTTTGAAAAAATTGCAGAAAAAGGAGAAAATGCTGGTTACCAGCATTTTGTCCTTTTCCCTTAATGTTTTCTACTATTTTACAGACAAATGTAAAGCACAGGAGTAACACTATGTTTTCAGCCACTTTTAATATGTTGTCTGCAAATGCTTTCAAAGTGGAACAGTCTAAATAACTATGTTTGATAGAGTTAAGGGTGCATTAAACTCAAGACTAAGACATCTACCTGATCCCTCCTGACACGTGTAGCCTTGTTAGGACTGCTTTTGCAGTAAAACCGGACATTATCGATTGGATTTTTCTCCTTCATCCCATAGTCAAGGTTAGCTACCTGTATATAAGGAAACAATATATTCAGTTATGATAAGAACAGCTTTAGAAAACATTGAGGACACAGGAGAAATTGCTGATAACCACCATTTTCTCCTTTTTTAACAACATTTTCTATCCTATAAAAGACCTTAAAGGTGGGTATTCAGAATTTTTACATCTCACCAAATTAAAAAATATATATATCACTGAAATTTATATGAAAAAATAATACAAACCATCAATAATTAAGATTCATAAAATTACAAAAAAAAAATTTTTTTTGATGGTATTCCCTTAAAAGGCTATGTAGCCTCTTAAGGTATTTTTAGATTTCGCGCCAAAAATAAATAAAGCATTGTGGGAATGTCAAGCGACTTAAATTCCATTACACAACAAATATGTAATAATTATTTTCCATAATGTCTTCTTCGGATGCTGTGTTTGAACTTCATCTGTGTATTCCTGTAGGTAAATGAGCAAATTGATCATCTTAAAATAGAATGTGTCTCCCATTGGTGTCAACCTAGGCCGTAGTAAATCTATAATTTCTCTCGTTGTCCGATGGTTTTGACTACTGGGATTTTATGAATGAACATAAAAGGCTTTGGAAGTATAGGGATGATTTTTTTGCATTTTTGTAAAATTTTCTTCCCAAAATCTGAAGGGCCACCTTTAAACTCAATTGTATAAATTTCGAATTTGTATTCTGTAAAAGTTTTGAATTCGCAACAGCCTAGAATTTGTCGTTTGTGGTTAGCAACCCTAAAGAAAAAGGCTCCTGAAAACCTTAAAACGCTGCTGAAAACATTTTTTCCTATTCATAAAATGTGTTTTGTTCCTGTCAAAACTATCTTGAGGCATACTTTAGTGTTAGTCCACAAAATTTTAATGTTCTCAATAATTATATGTGTACAAGTTTAAAATTTTGTAGTCTAGCAAATGTTCATTGCAGCATAAAATGGTTGTAATTCAGCAATGATTCAATTCAGATATTATGTTTTAGTGATATACATATGTGACCCATCATGTAAAAAAGGCCCATCTGGGAATTCTGAGCATCAATTAGAGGAAAACAGATCAACAAAAGTGCAGGTCAGTTGATAATTCAAAATAATTGTATAACAAGGTCCAATGACCACTTTTCATACAGAAAATGCCATTTAAGTGACAAGACAGAGTCAAGATTGGTCAGCCTACGCAATTTGCAGAGTCTGACCAGGGTTGACACTTTTCGCAGTTCTCAGACGGTCCCTTTTCTCATGATGGGTCACATATATATTTCCGTTTTAACAAAACATAAGCCATGCTCTGGCAAAACCAGTTTTAGAACATCTCTGTGATACTTTGGGCCAAGCCACTAATCAAATCACTATGGTTCTATTACATCCATTTTGAGTAACAACCACTTGAATCCTAGGGTAGAAAGATCCTTTGACAATCAGACAGAAAGTTTACCAATAGCAAAACTTTTGGCCCATATAAAAAGTGAACTGTAGTTTTGGTAGTTCGATCCAAATGCTTTGATAACATTTTGAAGTATTTGATGTGTTTAATGTTAGAAGTTACTGTGAGAAGTTTAACAACCCTTACAGTCTTGAATAAATAAAAAAAAAAAATTATCCTAGAAATACGACCCTGATAAGCGCTATTTCATGGCTGATTTTGTCTGCAGTGTATCAGCAAATCCAATAGTGTAGATCACAAATCAGGCTGCACAGAATAACCAGCCTGATCTTAATCTACACTGGCCACTAAGGCAACCATGGTAGTGAAAGCTGCTTAACTCTTTAGCAAATCTTTACCATCGTAGACTGGTCTAAAATGAAAGCATTTTGGAGATGATAAAGTTCATGTGACTCAAAAATTGAAATTTGGTATGGGAAGGTTGGAAAACATTGTGGGAAAAGGACAAAATACTGGTCACTTGCATTTTCTCCTTTTACCAAAATGTTTTCAAGGGGCATCTTTCTAAGATTCGTGAAAACTCAGGTTTGTTTGGAAAAAGAGTTAAAGTGATGACATGTTTCTGTAGCAGAAAGCACTCATCTTTCACTAGTAAGATTGAAATAAGTACAAAGAATACCATAATTGATTAATTCTTACAAGTATAATGACATCTTTCTTTTCAACAGGAGAGTTTGCCAATTCATCTTCATCTATCTTAGAAAAGATTTCTTCTTTAACAATGTTTTCTTCCCCCTGGAGTAAATGAAATAAAAATCTAACGTTACAGTTATAATTCGATTTTTATGCAATCCATGAAGTTTTAAGCTTTCAACGCTTCTAGTATTAATTGAATAAAATTTCAGACAGCACTATAGACGCAGATTTTAGAATTTCATAGTTCTTTTGTCATAACAGCTGGCAAAAAAAGCAGACAGAGTAGATCTAAGATCAGACTGCACAGTCTGTAGTCTGATTTTGATCTATATTTTCCACATCAGCGATCAAGACTACAATCAGTACTACCAGGATTGAAAAGGCAATCAAAACTTCAATATGAATAACAAAGAAATAAATGACAATAAACATCTCCATATGCTGCCCCACTTTATTTTCTCTCTGTAAACAGCACAGAAGCAATGGCAGTTTCAACATTTTTTTTTTTTAACTTTGCCCTGTAAAACGTAATGTTATAGTATATTCAAATAAGAGCAACATCTAAGGGTGGCAGTGCTTGGCTGCAGTTGTTAGGCAAAAAAAGGGCATAGTTGTGTAAAAATGTTTAGTGATTACATGCACCTGTTGTATGGGCTCCCCATTTTGATAGGTAAATAGTCTAAGTTTGAGGTACATAGCTTCAGAAATGACAGAGATATCATGAATTGTCATTGATTTCTTAAAATACAGACCTGTGAAAAGGGGCATAACTGGAAAAATATATTTTTGTGGTTACCTGCTCCTGCTATACAGGTTTCCCTTATAAAAATGAACAACAATTTCAAGTCTGAAGTAAATATCACTAGTTATAATAGAAATCTGAAATGTCAAAGTTTACAAGCCATGTTGAGAATACCAGGGCTATAAAAATACCTTGATACTTTCTTTGAACAAGAGGGCCAAGATGGCTCTGGATTGATCACTTGAATTTTTGAGAGGACCATAGCTAATTTTTATGAGGTATTGAAACTTTGGAAACTAAATAATTATTTTGCTACACAATTTTGAATAGGTCACCTGTAAAAGTCATTTCAAAATCTGTCAACAACCCCACAATCATCACCACAGCCATGGTTATGATGAAGTAGAATTCTACAAATAAATTTCTGGATAGGTCATCGAAGGACAATTCCTTTAAACATGAGGGCTAAGATGGCTCTGGATTGCTCACCTGAATTTCTGAGAGGAACATAGCCATTTCTTTCAAAATGTAATCAGCCATTTCAGAGAAGAAGAATTTTTAAAAATTTCTTCATCTCTGTATAGTGTAAATAGCCCACAGCCATCAGAGCCATGTTTCTTGATGGATCAAAGTTTCTAGAGCAATTTTGGAAAAGGGTTAGCCAAGAAACATTTCTGTGAAATTATCTCAAAATCTGATCAGCCCTTTCAGAAAAAAAGAAAATAGTGCAAGTAGCCTCCATTCACCAGAGCCATGTCTCTACACAAATCAGCATCTTGCGAACAATTTTTAAACAAGAGGGCCAAGATGGCCCTGGATCGCTCACCTGAATTTTTGAGATGACCATAGTCTATTTTTTTTTTTTTTCTTTTTTAGCGTTGAAACATTGGAACCAAATTTATAATTTTGCCAAGCAATTTTCAAAAGGTCACCTGTAAAAGTCATTTCGAAATCTGACCATCAGTTTCAAAAAGAAGAATTTTTAAGAATTCTTCATTTCTGTATAAGAGCAAGTAACCCCCATCCACGAGAGCCATGTTTCTTGATGGATCAAAATTTACGAACAAGTTTTGAAAAGGGTCACCCAAGGAACATCTCTCTGAAATTATTTCAAAATCTGACCAGGAGTTTCAGAGAAAGAGAATTTTAAAGAATTTCATCATGTCCGTATAGTGCAAGTAGCCCCCATTCACAAGAGCCATGTTTCTTGACGGATCAAAATTATATGTACAGCTTTTGGAAAGGGTCACCCAAGGAACATCTCTGTCAGATTATTTTAAAATCTGACCACGGGTTTCAGAGAAGAAGAATTTTCAAGAATTTCTTCATTTCCATCTAGTGCAAGTAGCCCCCATTCACTAGAGCCATGTTTCTTGGCTGATCAAAATTTCGCGAACAATTTTAGAAAAGGGTCACCCAAGGAATATCTCTGTGAAATTATTTCAAAATCTGGCCAGCGGTTTCAGAGAAGAAGAATTTTTAAGAATTTCTTCATTTCTGTATAGTGCAAGAAGCCCCCATTCACCAGAGCCATGTTTCTTGACGGATCAAAATTTCGCGAACAATTTTTGAAAAGGGTCACCCAAGGAACATCTGTGTGAAATTATTTTGAAATCTGGCCAGCGGTTTCAGAGAAGAAGAATTTTTAAGAATTCCTTCATTTCTGTATAGTGCAAGTAGCCCCCATTCACCAGAGCCATGTTTCTCGACCAATCAAAATTTCGCGAACAATTTTTGAAAAGGGTCACCCAATGAACATCTCTGTGAAATTATTTCAAAATCTGACCAGCGGTTTCAGAGAAGAAGATTTTTTAAGAATTCCTTCATTGCTGTACAGTGCAAGAAGCCCCCATTCACCAGAGCCACATTTTTTGACCAATCAAAATTTCACGAACAATTTTTGAAAAAGGTCACCCAAGGAACATATCTGTGAAATTATTTCAAAATCCGACCAGCGGTTTCAGAGAAGAAGATTTTTAAAGAATTCCTTCATTTCTGTATAGTGCAAGAAGCCCCCATTCACCAGAGCCACATTTTTTGACCAATCAAAATTTCACGAACAATTTTTGAAAAGGGTCACCCAAGGAACATATCTGTGAAATTATTTTAAAATCCAACCAGCGGTTTCAGAGGAGAAGATTTTTAAAGAATTTGCTAAAAAATTCCATTTGGTTGCCATGGCAACCAGAGTTTTTGATGGAATCAAATTCTGTGAACAATTTTTAAAGAGGACCTCCCAAGGAACATTCCTGCCAAATTTGGTCCAAATCCGCCCAGCGGTTTAGGAGGAGTTGATGTTTAAAGAATTGTTGACGACGCACGACGGACGACGCACGACGCACGACGGACGACGGACGACGGACACCGGGTGATCCTAAAAGCTCCCCTTAAGCACGTTGTGCTCAGGTGAGCTAAAAAGGTTACCAAAGGAACATTTCCATGAGATTGTTTCAAAATCTGATCAGCCGTTTCAGAGAAGAAGAATTTTAAAGAATTTCTTCATGACCATATAGCACAAGAAGTTCCCATTCACCAGAGCCATGTTTCTAGATGGATCAAAACTTCACATACAATTTTTAACAAGAGGGCCATTGGCCTTGGAACGCTCACCTTAGACTATAGCTTACAAGTGAAATTCGATTCTTTGAACAACTTTGGTAAAGCTTCATCCAAGGAACATCCCTGCCAAGTTTCATCAAGATTGGCCCAGTGGGTTAGAAGAAGATGTTGAAAGAAATTGTTGACTGGCGACAGATGAGGACATAGGGCAATCAGAAATCAAAGCGCTACACGTTCCAGTTTCAAAGAAGAATTTTAAATTTTCCTTCTTTGTCCTATGTTTGAACTTGTGGTCCCAGGGACTGGGTCAGTTTTAACCAAAGCAGCATCCTTGGAACAAACCTGGTAAAGGTCCATTCAAAGATGCTACATACCAAATATTAAAGCTCTACATCTTCCCGTTTAAGAGAAAAAGAAATTTAAATTTTTTCTTCTTTGTTCCTATGTTCCAACCTGTGACCTCTGGGGCATGGCCAGTTTTGACGCCAGGGACATCATATGACCAAACTTGGTAGAGGTCCACTAGAAGATTCTGCATACCAAATATCAAAGTTCTGCACCTTCAAGTTTCAGAGAAGAAGATTTCTAAAGTTTTCCTTCTTTGTTGCTATGTTCGAACCTGTAACCCCGCCTGGGCAGGGCCAGATTTTACCCCAAGAGCATAATATGAACAAACTTGGTAGAGGTCCACTAGGAATTGCTACATGCCAAATATTATAGCTCTATGCCTTCTAGTTTTAGAGAAGAAGAATTTTAAAATTTTCTTTATTTGTTCTTATGTTTGAACTTGTGACTCCCGGGGCGTGGCCAGTTTTGACCCCAGGAGCATGATTTAAACAAACTTGGTAGAGGTCCACTAAGAGATGCCACATACCAAATATCAAAGCTCTATGCTATCTAGTTTCAGAGGAGAAGAATTTTAAAGTTTTCCTTCTTTGTTCCTATGCTCAAACTAGTGATCCCCCAGGTAGGGCCAGTTTTGACCCCAGGGGCATCATTTGTACAAACTAGGTAGAGGTCCACTAGGAGATGCAACAGACCAAATATCAAAGCTCTACCCTTTCTAGGTTCTGAGGAAAGGAATTTTAAAGTTTACCGTCTTCGTTCCTATATTCAAATTTGTGACCCCTGGGGTGGGGCCAGTTTTGACCGCAGGGGCATAATTTGAACAAACCTGGTAGATGTCCACTAAAAGATGCCACATACCAAATATCAAAGCTCTACACCTTCGAATTTCAGAGGAGAAGATTTTTTATGTTTTTCTTCTTTGTTCCTATGCTCAAACTTGTGACCCCCGGGGTGGGGCCAGTTTTGACCCCAGGGGCATAATTTGAACAAACTTGGTAGAGGTTCACTAGGAGATGCCACATACTAAATATCAAAGCTCTACGCCTTCAAGATTCAGATGAGAAGTTAACCCTCTTTGTTCCTATGCTCAAACTTGTTATCAACGGGGTCGGGGCCAGTTTTGACCCTATGGGCATAATTTGAACAAAGTTGGTAGAGGTCCATTAGGAGATGCTACATATCAAATATCAAAGCTCTACGCCTTCTAGTTTCAGAGGAGAAGATTTCAAAGTTTCCCTTTTCTATTGTTGCCATGGCAACAAGAGTTATGGGTGGAATTAAATTCTTTGATCAATTTTGGTACTTTCACCCAAGGTACATTCCTGCCCAGTTTCATGAAGACTGGTTTAGGAGAAGAAGGTGTTAAAAGAAATTGTTGACGGGCGACGGACATAGAGCGATCACAATAGCTCACCTTTAGCACTTTGTGCTAAGGTGAGCAAAAAAGGGTCATCCAAGGAATATTTCTGTCAAAATCTGACCAGTGGTTCAGAGAAGAAGAATTTTTAAGAATTTCTTCATTTCCCTATAGTGCAAGTAGCCCCCATTCACCAGAGCTGTATTTCTTGACGGATCAAAATTTCGCAAACAGTTTTTGGAAAGGGTCACCGAAGGAATATCTCTGTGAAGCTATTTCAAATTCTGATCAGCCGTTTCAGACAAGAAGAACTTTTAAGAATTTCTTAATTTCTATATAGTGCAAGTTGCCCCCATTCACCAGAGCCATGTTTCTTGACAAATCAAAATTTCGCAAAGAAATTTGTAAAGGGTAACCCAAGGAACATTCCTGTGAAATTATTTCAAAATCTGATCAGCGGTTTCAGAGAAGAAGAATTTCTAAGAATTCCTACATTTCTATCTGGTGCAAGAAGCCCCCGTTCACCAGAGCCACACTTTTTGACGGATCAAAATTTTACGAGCAATTTTTGAAAAGGGTCACACAAGGAACACATCTGTGAAATTATTTCAAAATCTGACCAGCGGTTTCAGACAAGATTTTTAAAGAATTTGCTAGAAAATTCCGTTTGGTTGCCATGGCAACCAGGGTTTTTGATGGAATCAAATTCTGTGAACACTTTTTAAAGAGGACCTCCTAAGGAACATTCTAGCAAAGTTTGGTCCAAATTGGCTGAACGGTTTAGGAGGATTTTATGTTTAAAAGAATTGTTGACAACACACGATGCACAGACGCACGGCAGACGACACCGGGTGATCCTAAAAGCTCAGTTGTGCTCAGGTGAGCTAAAAATTAGTAAAACAGTGTGTTTTCTTTGTTGTTGCTGGAAGTAGGGTTTTATTTTGGTTATGAATCATCTAAGAAACTCCAGGTAATCAGTGTAGGTGTACAAAGCATTGCCTATTCCTGTATAACATAAGGAATAATGATAATGTAAGACAAATGATAATGCTTAAAATAACACAGAAAAGTATGATGTTGAAACTTTCCTCGATATTGTATTTCCTTTGAGCTGTGAGGCACACTGTCATTATCTCATGAGACTGAAGGTCAAGCCAGATGTCTGAATTTTCTTACCCAGTGTGAAGTCAATACAAGCCTCAAGGAAGTTACTATATGAACATCACATTAGTTTACTTACCTACAGAACTTACAGCAAAGTATATGTGCTGCAGTTATGGATCATTCAACCCCACCAGCTTAGAAGTGGATATTTACCTTATTAACATGTATGAACAGTGGATGATTTTTATGACATATGAGCCATGCTCCATGTAAAGGTTGTATGAAACATTGTTGAAGTAAGAGAAAATGCTGTTTCTCTTTTGCCTGCAATGTTTCCAAATGCCTTCACTGTCAGGGTTATTTACACTACGGATCATGTGGTAAAGGGTTAACAAAGAGACCAACTCATTATATTATTTCATTGTGATGTTGGTCTGCAAAATGAGAGTTTTCCTCTTACTTTCCCAACACTATTCTGACAATGTTTCTCAAGTTGTATTCTCCTTTGCTGTAGGTGATTTTCTTCTATTTTTCCGGTCTAGATTAAAGCATGTCAAATAATGAGCTTATAAAGCAATGGGTTATAAGATAGTAGAGGAACCTTTTTGATCAAATGTTTTGGTTTCAACTGAGTTTGTCCCACACATTTGTACAACTTCCTGTTAAGTATGTTTTGAAGGATTTCACGAGCAGCTACGAGATCTGGATGATCGCCTGTAGAATGTAGAATTTGGAAGAAGACATTGTCTGTCATCTGGCTGAATGCCTTCATATCATAAATAGCCTCCGACATTTTTACATCCTCCCTGCAATACACAGTCATAAAATATAAACAAAAGTATCTCATAGGCATGCAAAGTCTTAGCAGTAAAGGCTTTACCATAGAAATTCTAAGTTTTATAGTGGTTATAACAGTGTCAAGAGGAATATGGTGATCCTATGTCACTCACCTGGGTACTAAGCAGTAAAGATCTACATTGAAGATAAATACCAAATATTAAGGTTCAAGGCCAAATGATAATGAAACAAGGGTAGTAAATTGTCGCATGATGTGCCCAGCCCACCGTCAGTTGTCGCGTAGGTATAATAGTTGTAGCAACAAACATGCACACCAAGTTTGAAGTCATTCTGACTTGGGATGCAGGCTCATGTGAGATTTTATCGAGACAAACATTCCGACCAATTTTCAAGTTAGCTGAGTAAGAAATGTGACCTCTAGAGTGCCCACAAGGTATTTCTTTAACATAATGACCTAGTTTACGACCGAAGCAGACCTAATTTTGACCTCACTGAACATGTGCTCGGGAGAGGGGTAACAAACTTAGAACAGGTTTACTACATACCAAACAAAAAAGCTCTCTGAAGAATTTTCAAGTTTTCCTTTTTTGTTTCTATGTTTCAAACTTGTGACTCCTGGGCAGGGCCAGTTTTGGCGGGGGACATCATATCAAAAACTTGATAGAGGTCCGCAAGGAGATAGTACATGCTAAATATCAAAGCTTGACACCTTCTAGAATCCGAGAAGAAGAATGTCAAGTTTTTCCTTTTTTATTCCCATGTTCTGACAGACTTTTGATCCCTGGGGTGGGACCAGTTTGGACCCCAGGGGCATTGTATAAAAAATCTTGGAAGAGGTCCACTAGGAGATGCTACTTACAAAATCTTAAAGCTCTACTCCTCCAAGTTAAAGAGAAGATGAATTTTAAATATTTCCTTCTTTATTCCCATGTTTCGAATTTGTGACCCCAGAGGTGGGGCCAGTCTTGACCCCAGGGGCATTATATGAACAAACTTGGTAGAGGTCCACAAGGAGATGCTACATACCAAATAACAAAGCTATATGCCTTCTAGTTTCAGAAAGGAAGAATCTTAAAGTTTTCCTTCTTTGTTAATATGTTTCAAACTTGTGACCCCTTGGGGCAGAGCAAGTTTTGACCCCAGGGGCATCATACGAGAAGGTATGGTAGAAGTTCACTTCGACATGCTACATACCAAATACTAAAGCTCTATGCCTTCTAGTTTCTGAGAAGAATAATTTTAAATTTCTCCTTTGTTCCTATGTTTGAATTTGTGACCGGCAGATTTTAACCCCTGGGGCATCATATAAACATCTTTGGTAGAGGTTAACTGGGTGATGCCATACAAAATATCAAAGGTCTACGCCAACTAGTTTCAGAGAAGAAAATTTTCAAAGACTTCCTTCTTTGTTCCCATGTTTCAAACTTGTGACCCCCGGGACGGGGCAAGTTTTGACCCTTCTAGTTTCAGAGAGGAAAAATTTCCTTCTTTGTTCTAATGTTTTGAACTTGTAAACCCTTGAGTCGGGGTGATTTTGACCCCAGGGGCATCATAAGATCAAACTTGGTAGAGGTCTACTAGAAAAAGCTACATACCAAATATTAAAGCTCTATGCATACATTCTAGTTTCAGAGAAGAATTTTAAAGTTCTTTCTTTGTTCCCATGTTTCCAAATTTTGAACCCTGGGGTGGGCCAGTTTTGACCCCAGGGGCATCATATGAACAAACTTGGAAGGTCCACTAGATTCTTCATACGAAATATCAAAGCCCTCTGCCTTCTAGTTTCAGAGAAGAAGGATTTTAAAATTTACCTTCTTCGTTCTAATGTTCTGACTTCGTGACCCCCGGGGAGGGGCGAGTTTTGACCCCAGGGGCATCATATGAACAAACTTGGTAGAGGTCCACAAGGAGATGCTTCATAAAAAATATCAAAACTCTATGCCTTCTAGCTTTAGAGAAGAAGAATTTTAAAGTTTTCCTTTTTGTTCTAATGTTTTGACTTTGTCAATGTGCGTGCGACTCACGGGGCAGGGCCACTTTTGACCCCAGGGGCATCATATGTACAAATTTGGTAGATGTTCACAAGGAGACGCTACATACCAACTATCAAAGCTCTACACCGTCTAGTTTCAGAGAAGAAGAATTTTTAAGTTTTCCTTCTTTGTTCTAACAATTTGAACTTGTGACCCCTGGCTCGAGGCGTGTTTGACTCCAGGGGCATCATATGAACAAATCTGGTAGAGGTCCATAAGGCATGCTACATACCAATTATCAAAGCTATACACGGTCTAGTTTCGAAATTTAGCTAACTTTTTCCTTATGGAATTCAATCTCTTGCACAACTTTGGTAGAGCTTCAACCAAGGAACATCCCTGCCAAGTTCAATCAAAATTAGCGCATGGTTTAGGAGGAAAACATGTTTAAAGAAATCATGGACAATGGACGATCACTAAAGCTCATCCTTGAGCACTTTATGCGCAGGCGAGCTAAAAATGTATTGAGAAAACTCACCTGCCTTCTAGTGTTGGTTCCCACTTGATAGTATACAATTAGCCTAGGTTTGGCTAAGTTTGAAGTAAATATCATCAATTATAAGACAGATCCAGGTTTTCACAGGAATATGAGAAGACTACATAATTATGTTCCATCATGACACCTCCATCTTTTTTTCAAAGTCAGCAAAAAATGAAATTTATTCTAGAATTGTTTCTTTAGTTACACTAAAGATCATAGATATTCCAAGTTCTAATACTTACAGTTTTCTTTTTAGGACATAAAATGCACTCTAGAGGCCACATTTTCAAGTCCAGTACTCATGACATTTTGCCACAATGATTGTCTTGATATTTCATAAGAGATCGGAAAACAGATCATTTGGACTAAAATGACTCGGGTGAAGAACTTTAGGGCCACGAGAGACCTGTTGTTCTTTGTTTAGTAACACCAATATAAGCAGTCCTTAAAATGAACGTATGAACATACATCTAATATCAAAACCTATCACCAAGTGATGTTTCGTAATTTTCGGCAAGGAAAAGCAGACATCAAGTCATCATAATAGCTCAGTTTGCACACTTTATGCTCTGGTGAATTAAAAATAAAGTGTTGAACCAAGTAGTCACATACCCATGCTTTCCTTTGAATTTGATGTGATCGTCTGCAAGCATCATGGCCTCAGCAACCCTACAAAATTACAATTGGATCATAATCAAAATAAACAAAATTAAAATAACAAAATAGAGAAAATGGACCTTAAGTTCTTTGTTGATAATTGTTTCCTTAAGCGCTCTTTTAAAACCGTGAGCTCCTTACACTTTTCAAACCCTGAACTAATCGACTGAATGCCGTTTGAGGCTTTTTCCAATATTATTTAGTCATGTTGTGGTGACTCACTTATTCATGTGTGTCTTAGGTTTCTAATACAAACTGGACCTTCTTCTCTGAGGCCAATCCCCTCAAAACCTAATGCCTCTAGTGAGTACAAAACCTGAGAAGCAAAGACAAGTATCCATAGAAAAGGAAAGCATCATTTTTCAACAAAATCGGAAACCATTCTCCATTTCAAATATGGCTTGCAATACGCAAAAAGGGGTATTCGTGCATTTGCCTAAAATACCATCTCAGATCAGCCTACGTAGTCCGCTCAGGCTAATCTGGTTCGACACTTTACAACTACATTTGATTTTATGCTACTGTAGACTTGAGCAAAACAAAAAATAACATAAAAACAGTAAAGGTTATTTCGGATTAGCCTGCGCGGACTGCACAGGCTAATCCGAAACAATACTTTACGCAAATGACCTAATGCCCCTTATTTTGCGTCTTGCAGGCCATATATGAAATGCTATAAATTCATAATTGATGAAGACTTAACTTACATGGTGTCTATTATGTTTGTAACTCTGTGTTGATATGCTCTTCTATGGAGGGTGCTTCGTGTATGGAACATGTCATACAAGTTACCAACTTCCTGTCAAAATAAGATATAAACAAAGGCTTGTCAATTTTAGAAGACCACCTCTTATTAATACAGCTCTCAAATACTTCTTCTTGATGTTTTCACACTGATCAACGTGAGCCGCGGACACCATGTGTTCTCGGTACACCAGATCGAATTTTCCATGGAAGAACCGGAGGTAGTGTAAGTATTTTCATTTTTATGGACCTGATTAACCTAGATAGAAATGTTGATTTACTGCAATGTCAAGACAAATGATTTATCTGTTTACACACATACTAGGGAATAATAATACCATCATATAAGCGAGCTGTGGCTTTATGAGCAACTGGGGTCTTGTTGTTTTGAAGTTTGTTGCCGATTTTCGGACAAAATCCCCTAACCATTGTTCATTTTACAAGTCTGTATGATAAGATAAGTGTATTCCCTAAAGGAACACAAAATTTCAGTTAGAAATGTCCATCCAAAGCGAAGATATACGGTTTTGAATGGACCTGGGTAAAGGAAAATATGCTAACAAGACACCATTTTCATTTTCAGAGTATGTACATGGACACCAGATCAGAAAAAGCTTGTGGTAACTGGACACCAACCTTTAAATCATCAATATTTCTGCCAGAAACTCGATGCATGGGCTGTATACGAAGACTATTTTTGTAAACATTATGTCACGACGGTCCATTACCTGATAAAGAGCATGTTCAACGCAATTTCATTACTTGTAGCACTTGCTTTTTTTAAATATTTGCAATAATACGGCAATTTACGAAGTAGACCTACGATGCTTGATCACAATTGACCGGTCATTGCCTCCAATGTTCGTGCAAGACATGTTCTTTTTTTACAGCGTTTCAGTTTTATGAATGGCGTATTAACCCATTACCACGCAATCACGAGCTTTAATGTCCCTGGGAAAGATGGCTTCGAAAAACATTGTCTATAAAGAAAAACCCCTATTAACTAATACAGAGTGTACATTATTTACCACATTTGGCCTGATTCTTAGTTTAAATAATTCTCAAATCTGCTAAGCCAACTGCCAGCGGGCTCTTAGAATGGCGTTCTACCCTTCGTGCATTTGCATGCGTGCATTTGTTCGTCTACGCATTTATTTCTAAAATTTTTATTTAATTGACTTCTCCTCAGAGACCACCAAGTGGAAATCAACAAAATTCAACGTGGATGATTCCATAAATTTCTTTCAAGATACTTCGATCCTTGAAAAAAGATGGCCAGTTATGTGGAAGGAGCTTATTTTCCGTGTACGGCGTTTTGTGAAAATTGTAAAATTTGTCCTCTCAAAAGAACTCAACCACGAGATTGGCATTGGGTAGCTTTCTATCACATTCTTTCAATAAATTTTGATCTGCTGAAAAACATGGCTTTTGTTAGTGGGACTTATTTACTCTTTGTGTCATAAAGCGGAAGTACTTGCAGCTCTTTAAATAAATTCATTGATAATACATGTATGTAGATCTACATGTATTTCATAACACAGATGATCACTGATAAAGTTTCATTTTATCCAATTTGCTGGGTGATCAGGATATGTGAGATATTAAATTTTATTGTTACAAACTTACATAGCTCTTGGAAATGCAGCATTAGTGCTCAGAAATAGTTATAGTTCAACCTATATTAATCAATTACCAAAGGGACGGTCAAAAGAGCTTGCCGAAGGCAGGTGCTTGCTTGATACAGACGAATGTCTGTGCATTGCTATTTGTCGGGAACTACATGTATGTTTGTTTATTCAGGTTGCTTGCTTAATACAGGTGGCTAACATGCCAGGTTTTACTGTATTTCGTATTGCTGAAATTTATTGGAGAGGTCATCAGACCCTCCAACAGTGGTGAGTTCAAATTGCAGACTGCCACAGAATTGCTCTCTAATTCTATTTCTTCGAGCGTAATTGTTTTGATACATGGTCTGTTTCGTCATGGTTTTGTAAATAAAGCGAAATAAAAAAAAAACGAAACAGGAAACAGACGTGGTTTATTTTTTATAAATGACGAATTTCAGAAAAGATTTAATTTCGTAATTTGCCATGGCTGCAATTAACCTCTCTAATAATTTCCTAACACACTACGTACAAAACTATTTCTGAGCACTAATGCTGCATTTCCAAGAACTATGTAAGTTTGTAACAATAAAGATTAATATCTCATATATCATGATCACCCAGCTTATTGGATAAAATGAAACATTATCAGTGATCATCTGTGTTATGAAATACATGTAGATCTACATATATGTATTATCAATGAATTTATTTAAAGAGCTGCAAGTACTTCCGCTTTATGACACAAAGAGAAAATAAGTCCCACCAACAAAAGCCATGTTTTTCAGCAGATCAAAATTTATTGAAGGAATGTGATAGAAAGCTACCCAATGCCAATCTCGTGGTTGAGTTCTTTCGAGAGGACAAATTTTACAATTTTCACAAAGCGCCGTACACGGAAAATAAGCTCCTTCCACATAAGCCATTTTTTTTAAAGGATCGAAGTATCTCGAAAGAAATTTATGGAATCATCCACATTGAATTTTGTTGATTTCCACTAGGTCGTTTCTGAGGAGAAGTCTATTAAATAAAAGTTTTAGAAATAAACGCGTAGACGAACATTAAACGCACGCATGCAAATGCACGAAGGGTAGAACGCCATTCTAAGAGCCCGCTGGCAGTTGGCCAAGCGGATTTGAGAATTATTTAAACTAAGAATCAGGCCAAATGTGGTAAATAATGTACACTCTGTATTAGTTAATAGGGGTTTTTCATTATAGACAATGTTTTTCGGAGCCATCTTTCCCAGGGACATTAAAGCTCGTGATTGCGTGGTAATGGGTTGATACGCCATTCATAAAACTGAAACCCTGTAAAAAAAGAACATGTCTTGCACGAACATTGGAGGCAATGACCGGTCAATTGTGATCAAGCATCGTAGGTCTACTTTGTAAATTGCTGTGTTATTGCAAATATTTCAAAAAAGCAAGTGCTACAAGTAATGAAATTGCGTTGAACATGCTCTTTATCAGGTAATGGACCGTCGTGACATAATGTTTACAAAAATAGTCTTCGTATACAGCCCATGCATCGAGTTTCTGGCAGAAATATTGATGATTTAAAGGTTGGTGTCCAGTTACCACAAGCTTTTTCTGATCTGGTGTCCATGTACATACTCTGAAAATGAAAATGGTGTCTTGTTAGCATATTTTCCTCTACCCAGGTCCATTCAAAAACGTATATCTTCGCTTTGGATGGACATTTCTAAGTGAAATTTTGTGTTCCTTTAGGGAATACATTTATCTTATCATACAAACTTGTAAAATGAACAATGGTTAGGGGATTTTGTCCGAAAATCGGCAACAAACTTCAAAACAACAAGACCCCAGTTGCTCATAAAGCCACAGCTCGCTTATACATGTATGACGGTATTATTATTCCCTAGTATGTGTGTAAACAGATAAATCATTTGTCTTGACATTGCTGTAAATCAACATTTCTATCTAGGTTAATCAGGTCCATAAAAATGAAAATACTTGCACCACCTCCGTCTCTTCCATGGAAAATTCGATCTGGTGTACCGAGAACACATGGTGTCCGCGGCTCACGTTGATCAGTGTGGTTTTGATTCTACTAAATTCTAACACTATACATGAATTTAGCTATATAAACACAGTGGAAGCATGGTAAATAGATGTCCTTCTATGTAAAGTAAGTCGCCCTTGCTGTTCCATGTCTCCACTGTCCGATATTTTTACAATGAAAGTCACTTGACGCCAACACATTGTCTGCTACTCAACAAAAGGAGAAGGAAAACCTTGAATTTACAGATGTTTCCATTTTTTTTTCAATAACAAGAAGGCCATGATGACCCTGTATTGCTCCATTAGCATATTAGTCCAAGCCATACATACCAAACATTACATTTCCAGGCCAAATAATTTCAGGACTATAAGGTTTTCCCTACAAAAGCCCATGTGAAAGTTGTGATCCTCGGGACAAAACCATTTTTTACTATAAACCTGTAATAACTTGATTCAGGTCAACAAGATAAAGCCAAATGCAAAACAATACAGGTCAAGGCTGTGTGGTTATAAAATATTTTCAAAGTTTCCTCAAAATAAAGCCTGTGTAAAACATGAGACCCCAAAAGCCATATCTAATTTCAGGTCAAGGGCTAAAATTTGAAACTGGTTAGCCAACAAAACTGGAAGCAAAAAGATCTTTAACATTCAAAATTTTCACAAAATTAGCAAAAATCTGACACCTACGCCCCTTGGGCCAATTTCGACTCCAAAGGCTTAAATTTGAATTATTTTGAAAGGGACTGGTTAGATTATAATGCTTACAAAATATTACAGCTATATCTCAAAATCAGGAACATGATCTTTAACTATATGTCTTTGTAAAAGTTGTTAACTTCTTACCCTAAGACTATCATTTGAAGACTGTTGGTTGATTTCAATTTGATAAATTTACAGGCAAAATTAAGTAGGCCTAGGTCTTATGGCTAGGAAAGGGAAGATTCATAGTGTTCAGTAAGTTGGACCATGTCAAATTTATGACTTTTTACTGGTTGGGGTCTAATTTGACCCCTGGACTATCATTTGGGCTATTGTGACAGAACCAGATAAAGCTACATACCAAATTTGGTAGCCCTAGGCCTTATATGTAGGAACAAGAAGACAAAGTTTTCACTATATATGCCAATGTAAAACTTGAAACCCAAGTGCAGAGCCAATATTGGGCCACAAGGCTATAATTTCAAGACCCTTTGTAGAGATCCTTGAGATGAATCTACATACCAAATTTAAATATGGTTTAGAACCATGAGATTTTTCATTCTTATACACTTAAACCTACATGAAACTTGTGATCCCCCCCAGGCACGGGCCATTTCGGACCCCAGAATTGTAAGTTGAAGGAACTTGGTAAAAGTCCATAAAATAAAGCTATTATACATGCCAAATTTGGTACCTCTAAACTATATAGTTTCAGACAAAAAGACTTAAGTATTTTTAATATTTTCAATTTTGTTGCCATGGCAACCAAAGTCTCTAAAGGTATCAAATTTAAGAAATTCTGAAGAGGATTAAGGCAGGATAATTTCTGTACAGTTTAGTAAAAACAGAATGGGCAGTTTAAGAAATTTGAAACGAAAATTAGCTGAAGCAGATCTGCACACAAGATGGATAAAGAGCCATGACATAAACTTGCTGACTTTTGGCCAGTGGAGCTAAAAATTTATGATGCTGGAAATATGTAAAATATCATCAGTAAACACTGTTAAATCAAGCGTCTTTTTATGTTACAGAGTAACATCAAGATTGGGCAATTTTGCATTGGAAATTGGATTGGTAGTGGATGGGGTAATATTCAGAGCATTTGAAGCAATTAAGGTAAGACCTGTGTAATGGAAAACAGCTATTTTCACAAAAATATCATCCTACAAATTTAGCTATGATTAAAAATGAGTATTATTGAACTACTTTCACCTTTTCATTTTTTCCATTTTTTCGTTCTTTGAATTATCATTTATAATTTTAAAACCACTATATTCTCAATTCAAAAAGAGATAATAATTATCTCCCTTTTTAGAAAATAAACAAACGTATCAAAAAATAGTTTCAAGATAGACATAAACGGAATTTCTGATCCATTAGAAATGTGCAAAAATATTATTTCTGCCTAAATCCTTATTTATCTTTATTTATCAACCAATTTGAATTTTTGCCCAATGTTCACCGGAAGTGCATTACACAGGTCTTACCTTAACACTCTTTTGCTTGACAATATATTAATTCCTCTTTGAGGCCTGCACGGTATAAAATAAAATTGTACACCAGTGTGTTTTCTTTGTTGTTGTTGTGTGTTGTAGCTGGCAGTAGGGATTTGTTTCGGTTAGTAAAAAGAATGGCCATGGTTTATTCAAGGGATTTCATCTGCATCTACTCTTGTACATTAGTGATTAACTTAATTTCCTAGATCAAGACTAGGTAATGTTAATATGAAAGCGATACTCTTTCTATTGTGGTTTATTATTCAGTAAACTACAGCTGTGAGTTTTTAGTCTGAATAAATAAACCACTTGAGCTATTACCGTTGTGGTTTACTAGTATTTATTGTGCCACATAATTCACAACCATGGTTTAATGTACGATAAAACAAGATAGAAAGTAGATAAATCTAAAATCCTACACTGAAGAAAGTCATTTATTTCTGCAACTAAAACAGGACCACTAGAGACCCATTATCGCGAGCCAACGATTGCTACATGGATCTTACCTTGGCGGATCAAGCCTGATTTCGAGATTCTCGCAATACGCCCCCAATGGATGCTGGTAATTATCCCCTTTTACATCATATTTCTTTTGACCAATGAAATGTTGTTTTACAAACAGCTTACGAATACAACAATATGTAGCAATAACCACAAACATCCTTGGACACTCAATGGTCAGGTGCTTGGATATAGCCTAAAACCTCTGATAACTGATTGGTCACACTGAAACTTTCTGTAAATAGTGTTTGTCTACGTTTTTTCAGTAATAAATCATTACAGATCCATGGAAGTATCCATGTCTACCTTCTATTTTTATTTGAAAGATCACAACCTTGTTCTATTTTTATCAAAGATGAAATGCTATGAGCTATTTGATTCATGCAGTTAGAGCTAGCTGCAACCAACAAAAATGCATGTCGCGTGGATATCGCAATCAAGCTCGATTCACCAAGGGTAGAGTAGCATAATGGATGGTCACCCTTGGCTTGTGAAGATGCTACAGACCCGGAGAAGGTGTGCGGTTATAGAACACTTAATAGGGTTCTCTCAGGGGCACCCATTGTAATGGAAAATCTCCCTGTAGAAAGCATTTTGACTCAGAACCTCCTTAAGGTGACCCTTATGTTTTTTTTTTAAATCATCTGAATTCCATACCACCCAGGGATGGCTTTATCAAATTTTTAAAAACAAAGAGGAAAAAGAAAATTTACTTGCTGCTATCAAACAATTGTGTTTTCATCACATGGAAGGAACATTGCCATCTTCAGACAAGCTGCTATTAAAGATATGGAAAAGTCCCTTAAAATTCTGGATTTCGTGAGAAAAGAAAGTGATTGAAAATAAAAGTGTATGCTTAACATTTTCCTTACCATGTGACAAGATTGACACACATGTCAAATTGATAGCGTTTTAAGAGGACAAATTAGATTTACCTAAGAACTGATCTCCTTTTGGAAGGATAAAAGACATCATGGGAAAAGAAGAAAACGCTACTGAAGATGTTAATCATTATTTTCTCCTTTTTCTTCAATATTTTCATGAGTATTCTTCAGGATGATCCAAAATTGAATTTTTCTGGTATACAGTTAATAAAGGTAAACATACTATTAAATGGTCACTGAAACATCCTTCAAACCAGCATCCTTACTGAGTTTTTTTCAGCAAATCATGCACCACAAGTATATTCTTAAATGTATTTTGTTGCATGGGAATTTAAGAGTCATTGAGTAGACCAATCTCAGTGCAGGCAATAGGCACAACCTTTCTGTATGCATCAAGTGCACAGCTATTGGAAAATCCTTGTGCATACACCGAGTACAAGGCTATTGGCAAAACCCTTGTGTATGTGCTGAGTAAAAGGCTATTTGAAAAACCTCAAGTGTTAGCGCTGAGTACAAGACTATTTTCAAAACCCTTGAGTATGCACTAAGAAGAAGGCTATTGGCAATATCCTTGTACATGTATGGGCTGAAAACAAGGTTATTGGCAAACCCTTGTGCATGCACTGAGTACAAGCCTGTTGGCAAAACCCTTCTGTATTAGCGGAGTACAAGGCTATTTTCAAAACACTTGTGCATGCACTGAGTACAAGACTTTGTTAAAATCCTTGTGCTTGTGCTGAAAAAAAAGGCTATTTTCTAAACACTTGTGCATGCACTGAGTAAAAGGCTATTGGCAAAACCCTTGTGCATGAGCTGAGTACAAGGCTATTGGTAAAACCTTTGAGCATGCACTGAGTACAATGCTATTGGCAAAACCTTTGAGCATGCACTGAGTACAAGGCCATTGGTAAAAACCTTGTGCATGCATCGAGTACAATGCTTTTGTCAAAATCCTTGTGCATGTGCTGAGTACAAGGCTATTTTCAAAACACTTGTGCATGCACTGAGTAAAAAGGCTATTGGCAAAACCCTTGTGCATGAGCTGAGTACAAGGCTATTGGCAAAACCCTTGTGCATACATCCAGTGCAAGGCTATTGGCAAAACCTTTTAGCATGAACGAAGTACAAGGCTAATTGAAAAACCCTTGTGCATTCACTGAGTACAAGGCTATTTAAAAGTTTTGTTGTGAATGTGCTGAGTACAAGCCTATTGGCAAAACCCTTGTACATGAGCCAAGTAGAATGCTATTTCAAAACCCTTGTGCATGCACTGTGTACAACCCTATTGGCAAAACTGTTGTGCATAGACTGAGTACAAAGCTAATTTGCAAAACCCTAGTGCATGTACCGAGTACAAGGTTATTGGCAAACCCTTGTGCATGCACTGAGAACAAGGTTCTTTGAAAAACTCTTTGTGCATGTGCCGAGAGCAAGGCTATTGGCAAAATCCTTGTGCACTGAGTGCAAAGAGGTTTGAAGTCCTATGAGACTTGCGCATCTTTTAATATATTTTCTGGCTTCTTTCCTAGCACTTTGCTTCTGCAACCAAGGCAAAACCCAGGCAATCTCGATCCATTGCTCACATTTGTGCCAGTAAGAGAAACAGCAAGACTCTAATGTGATGCAATGAACATTTTGGAAATTCTAAAGGAACACCAATTCTGTTCTCAATGCAACAACCAACAATTAAAAAAATAATAGGGCCAAAATGGCCCTGGATCACTCAGCAGAATTTTAAGAGGACCATAGCTAATTTCATATTTTTTAGGTATTGAAACTTTGGAAACAAAATCATTATTTTGCATTGCAATTTTGAAAAGGTCACCTGTAAAAGTCATTTCAAAATCAGTTACCACCCCTACAATCATCACCACAGCAATGATTTTGATGAATCAGAGTTCTGCAAATAATTTTTTTTTAACTTTATTTCCACTCCCTACATAATATACAATGCAAAACATCATACATATATATAACAATTGTTTATAATTGTTTACTTTAATAATAGTGAAATATCATAAGTTAATACATAGTACAGAAAAGTTGAAATAAAATTGAAAGTATAGATCTAGAGGCATTCAGTTCACACATACTTGTGCGTTTTTTTTTTTTTTTTGTGTGTGTGATAAAGTTTGTTTTTTTTTGTCAGATTATGGACTTAAGCACTTTTTTTTTATTAGCTGGCGACATTTTTATAATTTCATAAATTCTGCAAATAAATTTTTGGGTAGATCACCCAAGGACAATTTCTTGAAAAGAGCACATGCTTGATAGTGACTAAAAACAGAAGTCGAACAAGAGCATCACATGCAGGTGCCAACAATTGGCTGTTATTTTCAATGGATAAAAATTTCCCTGACAATTTCTGAAAAGAGTCACCCTAGGAACATTTCTGTGAAATTATTTCAAAATCTGACCAGTTGTTCCAGGTAAGAAGAATTAAGAAATTCCTCTTCATGTCACCCAAGGAACATTGCTGTGAAATTATTTCAAAATGTGACAGACGGTTTCAGAAAAGAATAATTTTTAAGAATTTCTTCATAGCGTAAATAGCCCAAAGCCATCAGGGCCATCTTTCTTGATGGACCAAAATTTCGCAAATAATTTTCAGAAAGGGTTATCCAAAGAACATTCTTATAAAATTATTTTAAAATCTGACCTAGGTTTCAGGATGAAGAATTTTCAAGAATTTCTTCATTTCCATTTAGTACAAGTGGGCCCCCAATCACCAGAGCCATGTTTCTTGACAGATCAAAATTTCGTGAACAATTTTGGAATTCTGTGAATTTATTTTAAAATCTGACCAGCAGTTTTAGAGAAGAAACATTTTCAAGAATTTCTTCATTTCCGTTTAGTGCCAGTAGCCTCATTCACCAGAGCCATGTTTCTTGACTGATCTAAATTTCACCAACAATTTTTGAAAAGGGTCACCCAGAAACATCCCTGTGAAATTATTTCGAAGTCTGACCAGCCGTTTCAGAGAAGAAAATTTTTTTAAGAATTTCTCGATTTCTGTATAGTGCAAGTAGCCCCCATTCACCAGAGCCATATTTCTTGACGGATCAAAATTTCCATAACATGTTTTGAAAAGGGTCACCACCCAACTGTGAAGTTATTTTAAAATCTGACCTGTTGTACAAAAGATTTTTAAAGAATGTTGTAGAAAATTACATTTGGTTGCCATGGTTACCAGAGTTTTGATGGAATCAGTTTGTGAACAAATTTTAAAGAGGATCACCCAAGGAAAATTCCAGCCAAGTTTGGTCCAAATTGGCCCAGGGGTTTAGGGGGAGTTGATGTTTTAAGAATTGTTGATGACGAATGACGGATGACGAACACCTGATGATCCTAAATGCTACCCTTCAGCATATTGTGATCAGGTGAGCTAAAAAGATAGACTAGGTCAAGTTGGCCACCATTCTTGGGTAACTGGGGTGTAGCACAGAATTAACCTTATTCAAGCTCATTAATTCACTCTTCAATAGATTTAATTCACTCTTCAATAGATGCCTTCTTGACCTGTAAAACTGAAACCTTTCCCAAGCAGCAAATTTTCTTTGCTTAAATGAAGAAACATAAACAGGTAGAAAGTATTTTTGAGAAAAGGGGAAAATGCCTGTTACTCGCATTTACTCTTTTTCCTGCAATCTTTTCAAAAGTTGCCTCTAGAGGTTTGTAGGAAGTCAGATTATTTGATAAAAGTTTCATATTTTCACCTTGTCCCTAGAGCATATCTGCTTCTGCCCTTCCACCTCTATCACCCTTGCAAACTGTATACATCGGTTATGGTCAAAATTGTTTTTGATACCAAGCATGTGGCAGTCTCTGGCAAAGTAATCCCACTTGTCAACATCGATGCCATTTCTCTTGTTGGCTACAATCTTCAATCAAGGTAACAATAACCCATTAGAAAATTAGTAAAACTTTTGACTCTTTACCATACTGTAGAATTTTAGAATTTTTGTTAAAAAGAATTGTCCAATATGAGCCCGAACGAGAAACTAGTAAATATAATATATATAAAGTATCACGACTATTATTAATACTGCGCGACTTAGTTGTAAGCATTTGTAGATTACAATTTAAATGTCATTTAAACAATGTGCTTTGTACTTTTTAAAGGTTTAAGTCTTTATCACAAAATCCTCAGTTTTAATGTACCTGAAGATGAAGCCTTTTGAAAACATTGTAGGAAAAGGAGAAAATGCTGGTAACCAGCATTTTCTCCTTTTCCCACGATGTTTTCTACTCTATTGAAGACATACTCCATCATTTGAGCAAAATTCAAATTGATGTCTGCAAAGGCTTTCAATTTGAACAAGTCAAAATTTTTCTTGAGTGGTACAGAGTTGAAAGTGTCGTGGGGAGAAGAGAAAAGGCTGGTTACCAGACCTTTCTTCTTTTGCCAATAATCTTTATGAAAGACTTTATCTTTAGAGTCTTTATGAATCAGGATTAAGTGGTAAAAGGTCAACCAGTCGGCCATGCACAAACAAACTCTGTTAGTGCTGAAAGACAATAACTTCTAAATACCTCATACAAGAAGCTTTTATCTTTGCCTCTGCCCTCATATTGCCAACTCTGTAAAGAAACAACAGCAAAGGTATTTCAGCCATACTTTCTGCAAAGGGAGGTTTCATGCCTCTACAAAGAGATTTAACTCATTACCAAATGACCAAATTTTGGGTTCCTCCAAATGGAAAGCATTTGCAGACGACAAAATAAAAGTCACTGAAAATTTGAAATTTGTTTTGTAAAAGGTAGAAAACATTGTGGAAAAAGGAGAAAATGCTTGTGAACACCATTTTCTCCTTTTCCCACAATGTTTTCAAAATGCTTCTTTCTCAGATCGTTAAAAGTAGGGATTGTGTGGTAATGGGTTAAGCCATGTCACACCTGAGTGGACAATATTTGCCTTTTGTAAATCTTCTGCATATCAAAGGATCATTCTACCTGATGATTCAGCTTGTTGTTAGACAAATGTATTTTATGAATCCATTGTTTAGAGATGATTTGTTTGCTATAATATCTAACAGAGATGCATTAAACTTCCTGTTTCCATTCTAGTCTGTGATTAACAATGCATTAACTCATAACCAAACGACAAACTTTTGGGTTCATCCAAATCGAAAGCATTTGCAGACGACAAAATAAAAGTGACTGAAAATTTGAAATTTGTTTTGTGAAGGAGAAAATGCTGGTGACCAGCATTTTCTCCTTTTCCTACAATTTTTCAACAAGCTTCTTAATCAGGGTCATCAAAAGTCAGATTTTTGTGTCGTAACCGGTTGAACTGTTCAAGGAACCATGAACCATATCTTGAACCTTTCACAAAATGACGAACATTTTTGAGCGGACCAAATTGAAAGCATTTGTGCATCATACAGTAAATACAGCTCAAATAAGGGTATCTGTCTTTGATACTGTAGAATACATTATGGGAAAAGGACAAAATGCTTGTTACAAGAAATTTATTTGTTTCCCTAAATGTTTTCAAAGGCCTTGTCTTTCAGGGTCGTTTGTACTCATGGTTGTGTGGTAAAAAGTTAACAAGAGCATCAAATGTCTGCCCCAACGTCCAGCTACAAGTACTTGATTTTCACTGAAAATTCTAAGTCCAAACAAGAGCGGCAAATTGTCGCAAGATACGCCCATCTTACCCCAAGTTGTAAAGCTGGGGCATGCACTGGACAAAATTCAAGTATGAAAAACAAAAATAAAGCGAGCAAGAGTTATGATTCCAGTGCACTGCACTCCCCCTTGATGAGATCTATCCACCTATGAAATTTCATAACCCTAGCTAGTATAGTTTTGGAGATATGCACCGGACAAAATTCAAGTATGGAAAACGACAAAGGGCAATAACTCAAAAATTAAAAAAGCAAGAGTTATGATTCTTGCACACTGCACTCCCCCTCGATGAGATCTATCCACCCATGAAATTTCATAATCCTAGCTAGTATAGTTTTGGAGATATGCTCCGGACAAAATTCAAGTATGAAAAACAACAATGGGCAATAACTAAAAAATTAAGCAAGCTAGAGTTATGATTCCTGCACATCACACTCCCCCTCGATAAGATCTATCCACCCATGAAATTTCATAACCCTAGGTAGTATAGTTTTGGAGATATGCACCGGACAAAATTCAAGTATGGAAAACGACAAAGGGCAATAACTAAAAAATAAAGCAAGCAAGAGTTATGATTCTTGCGCACTGCACTCCCCCTCGATGAGATCTATCCACCCATGAAATTTCATAACCCTAGCTAGTATAGTTTTTGAGATATGCTCCGGACAAAATTCAAGTATGAAAAACGACAAAGGGCAATAACTCAAAAATTAAGCAAGCAAGAGTTATAATTCCTGCACACTGCACTCCCCTCGATGAGATCTATCCACCCATGAAATTTCATAATCCTAGCTAGTATAGTTTTGGAGATATGCTCCGGACAAAATTCAAGTATGAAAAACAACAAAGGGCAATAACTCAAAAATTAAGCAAGCAAGAGTTATGATTCCTGCGCACTGCACTCCCCCTCGATGAGATGTATCCACCCATTAAATTTCATAACCCTAGCTAGAATAGTTTTGGAGATATGCTCCGGACAAAGAACTGGACACCACCCACCCGCCCGCCCGCCCGCCCGCCTGCCCACCACGGGTGATCCCATAATACGTCCCGTCTTCGACGGGCGTATAAAAAGGGTACACATAACTGTCAAAAATGCTTTTATGATTACGTACCTTAATTGCATAGGTTCCCCTTTTAAATAAACAACAATTTTAGGTATATATAGAGGATATTTGCTTTTTACGGTGAAATTTATTTCATCGAGTGAACACAATCGGTAATATTTTCACATTGGCCCAAATGACACAATTTTTCTCTGATACGATAGAAAACTTTGTGGGAAAAGGAGAAAATGCTGCTGACCAGCATTTTCTCCTTTTCCCACAATGTTTTCAAAAAGCTTTTTTCTCAGGATTGTTAATAATTGGGATTGTGTGGTAAAGAGTTAAACATGATAAAGTCATAAGTCATAAATTCGTTCTGGTGTCATTTCAAATCGTTTTCAGGTTATCATATACACAGAATGAAGAGATATGTTGGGTATTATGTGTATTTAAGGTTTGCAATTTGTGCATAGTATGCTCCCTCACTTTCTTGTTCTTTAACTCATTACCAAACGACAATATTTTAGGCTAGTCCAAATCGAAAGCATTTGCAGACAACAAAGTAAAAGTGAGTGCAAATTTGAAATTTTTTTTGAGAAGAGTAGAAAACATTGTGGGAAAGGGAGAAAATGATGGTTATCAGCATTTTCTCCTTTTCCCAAAATGTTTTCAAAAGGCTTCTTTCTAAGGGTCATCAAAAGTAGTAATTGTGTGGTAATGGGTTAAATATGCCTTACAGAGAAATGGTATGGCAAAGGATTAACCCTTTACCAAACAAGCCCTGGCTTTTACGACCCTGAAAACAAAGCCTTCTGAAAACATTGTGGGAAAAGTAGAAAATGCTGGTAACCAGCATTTTCTCCTTTTCCCACAATGTTTTCTACCCTTCCTAAAACAAATTTTAGTTTTTGAGTGACCTTATTTTTTTGTGTATGCAAATGCTTCAAGTTTAGATCTGTCTGAAATTATGCTGCTTGGTAAAGTGTCGACCCTTTACCGAACAATCCCTAGTTCTTACAACCCTGAGATAGAAGCCTTTTGAAAACATTGTGGGAAAAGCAGAAAATGCTGGTAACCAGCACTTCCTCCTTTATCCACAGTGTCTCCAGCCTGCTGGAAATTTATTTCAATTTTTGAATTTTGTTTATTTTGTCGCCTGCAACAGCTTCCAGTTTGGATCAGTCTAAATTTATGTTGTTTGTTTAACCCTTTCCCAAACGACAAACTTTTGGACAAGACCAAATTGAAAGCATTTGCAGACGACTATTCAACTCTTGCTGGAAAGATGATTTCTGTCTATGATAGGGTAGAAAACGTTGTGGGAAAAGGAGAAAATGCTGGTTACCAGCATTTTCTCCTTTTCCCACACTGTTTTCAAAAGGCTATTATTCTAGACCTGTAAAAACCAGAGATTGTTTTGGAAAGGGTTAACAGTTAATGTATCACAGTTATCGCCACCTCACCTCTGTTCCTGAATTTCTCAGAGGGCCAGTTACTTGCTCTACAATGAATTTTATATCTTTGTCATAAAGGCCATACTCCTCAAAGGCCTCGGTCAGGTTGTTCTTTTCTAACATATAATCAAACATGTCCTTTGATGCGTCTTCATGCTGAAAATATTATGAAATAGAGGATATTTTTATTTTTTGGTGAAAGATCGAATTTTATTTCATCGAGTGGACACCATCTGTAATATTTTCACGAGTGGCGCAGCCATGAGTGAAAATATCACCGATGGTGTTCACGAGATGAAATAAATTTCGATCTTTCACAGAAAAATACAAATATTCTATTTATTTCATGCTTTTTACTCTTTCTGGGTGGAACTTTATCAAAATTCAGTACAGTTCTTTTCCCTTATTCCCCGTGGCGTACCTCGCCCGCATAGCAACGTTACGTCAAGCGCGAGAAATGTAAGGTATATGACGTCATATTTCCTCTCTAGTTGTTAGGCACGAGCAATTTACCTAGGCAACAAGAACGTGAAAATCGGTATTTTCACTGGTGGTACCAGTGTAAGATCGAAAAATATTTTCACTGCTATTTCTCGATATTCTACCGGAAAGCATGAAATAATGCAGTTTATACATCTACTGACCCTATCAAACAACGTGTTTCAACAACGAGATGGGCAATTTTTCTCTTTTATTCTGTTTTACTCTGTATCTCAAAGCCTTACATTTGTTTATGAAAAGAGCAAATATAGGCTTATCCTTTACCAAACAATCCGATGTCTAACCCATCACCAGACAATCCCCACTACTGACGACCCTGAGAAAGAATCTTTAAGAAAACATTGTGGGAAAAGGAGAAAATGCTGGTAACCAGCATTTTCTCCTTTTCCCACAAAGCTTTCTATCTTTCACACATCAAATTTCAAATTTTCAGGTACTTTTATTTTGTCATCTGCAAATGGTTTCGATTTGGACAAGCGTTACATATTGTCGTTTTGTAATGAGTTAAACAATACTGAAGAGATGGACATTTGAAAATATCAAGGAAAAAGAAGACAATGCTTCTTCCCAATACTTTCTGGTTTTCAACTAATGTTTTCAACAGGCTTTTTACACATGGTGGTTAAAGCATAGAACTACTTGGTAATAGGTTAAAGAATTCAGCATTTCAGAGCCTTTCACTTTCTTGCAAAAAGCAAACAATCTGTGTTTAAACCCTGAAGAAAAAGACTTAATCCATTGTCGTGTCACTGCAGATTTCTTGTCTGCAAATGCAGAGAGTTTTTGTCAGACAGTATAAATTATGAACAGATTGCAAGCTGTCCACTTGTTTAGTTGAGACTGAAATTCCAAGTTTCATTAGACTTTCCTTTCAGCCCCGATGAGATATAGATTTTTCCACATTATTTACTCAGGGGCCTTGAACCTTAAAAATTGGAGACATGTAAACAAAAAAAGTGGACTAAATGGCCCTGGATCATTCACCTGAATTTTTGAGAGTACCATAGCCAATTTTATTTTTTAGGTATTGAAACTTAAAAGCAATTCTGAAAAAGTCAGCTGTAAAAGTCTTTTCAAAATCTGTCACCACCCCTATAAACATCACCACAGCAATGATTTTGATCGATCATAATTCTGCAAATAAATTTTGGATAGATCACCCAAGGACAATTACTTGAAAAAGAGCACATGCGACTGTATGCTCGCCCTTTGGGGAACATAAAAATCATGTGGTTGCCATGGCAACCAGAGTCTTTGATTGAATCATTTTGTGACTTAATTTTTAATGAGGATCTTCCAAGGAACATTTCAGCCACGATTGGTACAAATTGGCACCGTGGTTTAGGAGGAGTTGTTTAATTGTTGACGAGGCATGACAGACGACAGAAGATGGACGACAAACACTGGTGATCCTCAAAGCTCCTCTTGAGCATTTTGTGCTCAAGTGAGCTAAAAACAAGACGGTTACCTTCCATTTCTCATCAGGTCTGACCAAAGGAATGAATTTTCCATCAAATAAGTGAGAAAATGGCCCATGACCTGAAATATTTAAAGGATTCACTTTTAAATCAAAATAACATATCTTACAACTAAGCCTGCATGTAATCAATCTTGAAAAAATCATCGGCAGTGAAAGAGGAAATAATTATCAAGCTGGCGATTTGAACCATCAAACCCTGGTGTCAAGCCCTGCATGTTATGCTCACTGTGCTATCCTACTCAGTGCAGTAAAATAAATAAATGTATTGGAGACACCGTTTAAATAGTTTGGGTCATATGGCAGCCATTAGTGCACCTACATATGTGTTTCCTAGCTTTCTCACAGCAATATTGACACAAATTTCTTTCCAAGCCGCTTACTCCTTTTCTCACCTGCACCAGGGGTGAGGGGCAAAAATTCCCAGACAGAAAGTTTGCCTGAGCCAGCTATTGAACTTGCATCCACCTGGTCACAAATTGGATAAGCTAACCACTGAGCCAGCAGGTTAAAAAGCAAAGGCAGAACCCACCTAAATCATGACAGAGGCCTGCAATTTCAACACAAAGGACATCTTTGTCTGTGATACCAAGACTAGGCTGACGTTTCTGCAAAGCTCGAACCAGCTGTCCTGCTAAAAAGCACACCCTGTAGAAAAAATAGGGATAGATGTAAAATATAAAGGTCTTGGTAGGTTTACAGTCATTTAACCCTTAAACAAACAACCCCATGCCTTCAAAATATTGTGGGAAAAGATGAAAATGTTGGTTACCTGCTTTTTCTCTTTTTTGATCAGTGTTTCCTAAACTGTACAGTACTAATTTCATTTGCTTCTATTCTTCACTAAGTATTGCTAAATGATTACCATGTCCATTTCCAAATCTCTTTTGGCATGCACCTGATTAGACAATTACCTCAAGGAGCATTCTAAACTCTTGCGACAAGAAACTTGGCCGATTAATACCCAGTGACTGTCACCATCTCTTATTAGACACTTGAGTCAAAATTTGCCCACAGATTTTGCTAATACCTTGCGATAGGCACCTGGTTGGACATTTAACAAACAGAATGTCATAATATTTTGTAACAGGCACCTTCCTAGACAGTCCAATGTCAAAATATGTTGTGATTGGCACAGTGCTGGACAATGGACAAAATACATAAGACAATGTCGAAATATGTTGCGATAGTCATCCTGCTGGACAAATGCATTAGACAGGCACCCTGCTGGACAAATACATTAGCCAATGTCCAAATATGTTGTGATAGGCACCCTGCTCGACAAATGCTGGACAAATGTATCAGACAATGTCCATATATGTTAAGATAGTGATAGGCACCCTGCTCGAAAAATGCATTAGGCAATGTCCAAATATGTTGTGATAGGCACCCCGCTGGACAAATGCATTAGACAATGTCAAATATGTTGTGACAAAATTAATGCATTAGACAATGTCCAAATATGTTGTAACAGGCATCCTGCTAAACAATGTCAAATAGGCACTCTGCTTAACAAATGCTTTTGACAATATCCAAATCTGATGTGCTGGGAAATTACATTACAGGGACAATTACATTCCCGAATGTTAAAACATGTTTTTTTAGGCACTTTGATGGATAAATTCATTAGACAATGTCCAAATTTCATGTGCTGGGCAATTACATTACAAGGCCAATTGCATATCACAATTTTGAGTTATAGAGCAGAATTACTTTGAGACAGACAGACAGACGAACACATGGAGACACATGGAAAAATATGTCTCAAGCCCCCTGATTCGGCTAGACATTACCGATGTAGTTTCTTCTGATTTGAAATCTGTATTAAGGTGTGTAATATAATAAATGATTGATTGATTGTATGGTGTTTAACGCTGTTTTTAATATTATTTCAATTTTTTCAGTTATATGGTGATGGCCAGTGCACCTATCCATGCTTTCATATCTTTACCAGTACTCTGCACAGTCATTTTTCCAAGCAGCTGGCTGCTTTCCCACATAATCCTTGACCAGACAATGGTCAGTGGTGAGTGTAAAATAATGGAAATAAAAAGATATTATCAAAACAAAAAGATTTTCATATTTTATATACATGTATATATACTTTTATCCCTTCACCTGAAACTCAATGCCATAACGTGAAAGATTTTTACCGACATAGTTTTTATGATAGTTATCTCTGTTGATTTACCGCCATCCTTGCTTATGGGTATGAATCATGAATAGTCAACAATATATATGCATGTTTGAAATGCATATTCAAGGAGTGTTCACAGTTTGGTTGTTGTCAAAATGTAATTTTGTTGTTAGTAGATTACTCTCGAACAAGGGCTTCTTTTTATGTATTTTTCACCCAAGAAAATTAAAAATTGCTGGATTGAAGGTGCAGACAGCAAGATTTGAGCACTGAAATACCCAATCTGTTGCAAGGCACGCCTGTGTAAAGACTTACCTTGGGGAATTTCCATATCAAGCTCAGTGAACACAGACCTTGAGTTCTCTCTCAGCTGATTTTGTGCTTAAATTTAAGTCCATTAATGCTTCAGACAGTAACAAAATTAAAACAAGAGGGCCAAGATGGCCCTGGATCGCTCACCTGAATTTTTGAGATGACCATAGTCTATTTTTTTTTTTGAGGTATTGAAACATTGGAACCAAATTTATAATTTTGCCAAGCAATTTCAAAAGGTCACCTGTAAAAGTCATTTCGAAATCTGACCATCAGTTTCAAAAAGAAGAATTTTTAAGAATTCTTCATTTCCGTATAAGAGCAAGTAGCTCCCATCCATGAGAGCCATGTTTCTTGATGGATCAAAATTTATGAACAAGTTTTGAAAACGGTCACCCAAGGAACATTTTGGAAAATTTCTTTGAAAATCTGACTAGGGGTTTCAGAGAAAGAGAATTTTCAAGAATTTCATCATGTCCGTATAGTGCAAGTAGCCCCTATTCACAAGAGCCACGTTTCTTGACCGATCAAAATTATATGTACAGCTTTTGAAAAGGGTCACCCAAGGAACATCTCTGTCAGATTATTTTAAAATCTGACTGGGTTTCTGAGAAGAAGAATTTTTAAGAATTTCTTCATTTCTGTATAGTTCAAGAAGCCCCATTCACCAGAGCCATGTTTCTTGACCAATCAAAATTTCGCGAACCAATTCTGGAAAGGGTCACCCAAGGAACATCTCTGTGAAATTATTTCAAAATCTGACCAGCCGTTTCAGAGAAGAAGATTTTTTAAGAATTCATTTCTGTATAGTGCAAGTAGCCCCCATTCACCAGAGACACATTTTTTGACGGATCAAAATTTCACGAACAACTTTTGAAAAAGGTCATCCAAGGAACATGTCTGTGAAATTATTTCAAAATCCGACCAGCAGTTTCAGAGGAGAAGATTTTTAAAGAATTCCTTCATTTCTGTAAAGTGCAAGTAGCTCCCATTCACCAGAGCCACATTTTTTGACGAATCAAAATTTCACGAACAATTTTTGAAAAGGGTCACCCAAGGAACATATCTGTGAAATTATTTCAAAATCCCACCAGCGGTTTCAGAGGAGAAGATTTTTAAAGAATTTGCTAAAAAATTCCATTTGGTTGCCATGGCAACCAGAGTTTTTGATAGAATCAAATTCTGTGAACACTTTTTAAAGAGGACCTCCCAAGGAACATTCCTGCCAAGTTTGGTCCAAATCTGCCCAGCGGTTTAGGAGGAGTTGATGTTTAAAGAATTGTTGACGACGCACGACGCACGACGGACACCAGGTGATCCTAAAAGCTCCCCTTCAGCACGTTGTGCTCAGGTGAGCTAACAATAGGGCGAAGATGACCCTGGATCGCTCACCTGAATTTTTGAGAGGACCATAGCTAATTTTTTTCAGAATCTAATCGGCCATTTCAGAGAAGAAGAATTTTTAAGAATTTCTTCATTTCTGTACAGCGTAAATAGCCAACAGCTATAAGAGCCATATTTCTTGATAGATCAAAATTTCTCCAGCAATTTTTGAAAAGGATCAGCTAAGAAACATTCCTGTGAAATTATTCTAAAGTCTGACCAGCCCTTTGAGAGAAAGATAATTAAAGAATTTCTTCATGGCCATATATTGAAAGATGCCCCCATTCACCAGAGCCATGTTTATTGACGGATCAAAATTTCGCGAACAGATTTTTAAAAGGGTCATCAAAGGAACATTTCTGTGAAATTATTTCAAAATCTGACCAGCGGTTCCTGAAAAGAAGAATTTTTAAGAATTCTTTAATTTCTGTATAGTGCAAGTAGCCCCCATTCACCAGAGCCACGTTTCTTGATGCATCAAGATTTCATGAACAACTTTTGAAATGGGTCATCAAAGGAACATTTCTGTGAAATTATTTCAAAATCTGCCCAGCGGTTTCTGAGAAGAAGAGTTGTTAAGAATTTCTTCATTTCTGTTTAGTGCAAGTAGCCGCCATTCACCAGAGCCATGATTTTCACGAACACTTTTCGGAAAAGGTCACCCAACGAACATCTCTGTGAAATTACTTTAAAATCTGGCCAGTGGTTTCAGAGTAGAAGATTTTTAAAGAATTTCCTAAAAAATTCCATTTGGTTGCCATGGCAACCAGAGTTTTTGACTGAATCAAATACTGTGAACAATTTTCAAAGAGGACCTCCCAAGGAAAATTCCAGCCAAGTTTGATCCAAATTGGCTCTGCGGTTTAGGAGTAGTTGATGTCTAAAGAATTGTTGATGAAGCACAATGCACGAGGGACGACGCACGGGGTGATCCTAAAGGTCCCCTTGAGCATGTTGTGCTCAGGTGAGCTAAAAATAGGCATTAATCTTGGGTTCTAAAAAGTCTAATAAGCACAGAGCCATGAGCAGGACGAGAGCACACTTACCCTATAGAATGTTCAAATCTGTTGTGGGAGGCTCCTGGGTACACAAAGTAGCAGTTGCCTAATTGTTTTAAGAAACGTAACCTCTGGAATTCAGGTGTGTCAATGATTCGAACACAGAGCGGATGGAGGTCTATATGTCCATGGATTGGGTCATTAAACACCTGGAAATACAAGAGTACAAAAATTCACTGTACTACATGTAAGTTTTTCAAACTTTTAACACAAAATATCCAGTTTTATCAACAATGAAGGGGAAGCCCTAGCTTTTGACCATTTCTCCTTTCCAAACAAGTATCTCAAAGGCAATTCCAGTATTCATACAATAAGTGAACATGCATCTGCAGGGGCGTGGAAATATTCAGATTTTCTACTTGTCCATGGACAAGTAAATCTAAAAAATCTACTTGTCCGTCAGAGAAGCTTACTTGTCCAAAACAAAACAATTTCATATAGCATTCAAAGACCTAATTGAATGTAGTTTGTAGATAATTATGATCTTTTCACTATTTGAATTTGCTTTGTTTGGCTTTTTAATGTTATGAAAAATCAGACTGACTTTCAAGGTACATCAATTGAACAAAATAATGGCACTGTACATAGGTACAGTAATAAGAAAGGTGCAAGAATTTAATAATTGAGAAAGATTCAACAATTACTCTATAGCTGCTTAAACCATGGCCAAATATCTCAGTGTTTGCACTTACAGCCCCTTATTAACACTACTGTCATACACCCATGGGTGCCGAATGTAATACTTCTGCAGAACTGCTTACCAGCCGTCATAATGATACAAGGGAATAATTATCTGTGGCATGGTTATTGTGTCTGGAGATGTAGAGTTTGCATGATGCACAGTGATAATAACGGTCTAGTTTTCAGACAACGGGAGATCGGCGATGTCCAATACTTCAGATTGAGACTCAGAAAGCGGATAGTTGATTACCTGCAGATCGATCTGCAAAGAATTTCACGCCGAAATTTCACTCCGAAAGTGAAGCGGCTGCGCTTTTATCATCTACAGCCCTTTTAACAAACTGTTTGTAATGTTTTACATGGATACAGCTTATTTGGTTTTCTTTCAAATACTGCGACCGAGTAAGAAAATGTGTTCCACAGTGTTAAATTGAGACAACTTCTCTTTTGTCAACTGTAAGTTCTTGCAAAGGACAAAAAAGAATTTAATTTTGAATGATAGAGACTGAATGACAACCGCATCTAGTCTATGTGCGGTGTAATCATGTGCAAAAAAAAAAATAGGCTAACTCGATTCGATTATTGTTGCCTTCCTTAAACAAACCAAATGGAGCCAAGAAACCACAACATTTCGGCCGCACTGCAGCGAAGTAAAAAAAGCCTGCGTAGGGGATAAAGTCAGAGTCAGCCAAATATTCGGGCTTTTTTCTCATTCCAAATATCAGGGAATAGTTTATCATAATTCGATTTAAAAATGTTCTTGTTCTTGTAGTGAGAACATAGCTGTTTCACAAGGATAATGTTATTTGATAATAATCTTTTCTTCCAAATTACCCCTCGTTTTCGACTTGTCCGCAGACGAGTAGATTGCAAAAAGCCACTTGTCCGACGTCAAATTTACCCGAGTCGGACGTAGGAATTCCACACCCCTGATCTGCACCTGCCTTCAACAAAACAAAGAGAATAAATTTTGCTCTCTGGTCAAGGGTTAAACCTCTGTTCATGAATCAGGTCATGAGGTAGCATAGCGTTGGTCAAGTGTTAAACCTCTGTTCATGAATAAGGTCATGAAGTGGCTAGGGGTGTAACATTACATCGATGCATCGTGACTGTGACTGTCTGATAGCAATGCATCGATTGCTATGTCTGACATTGATAGCAATCACCGATAATTTTTGTTCAACAATAGATAGTTTCGATAGTCAGTACTAGAAATTATTTTTAGCCTGTTAGCTTGATCTAATCTGCTGTTTGGGGTTCTTTTTGAAAGAGTAAAATAGTGAATTAAGACCGATTCAATGCCGAGTACTTTCATTGTTACTGTAAGGCATGCTCGATTTCAGTCTTTAGTATACATACGCCTTTGGACATTAAAGATCTATTTTATATGTTTGTGAACACATTACAAAAAATATCTTATCTTTTTCACGTGTGTTAACCATTATCTTAAATTTGAGTTAATTTTCATTCTTTACGTACTCAATAGCTGGAATAGTCGGCAAATGACTAAAAATGTTATTTATTGTCCATGATCGATTTTGCATGACTTTTTCATACTTAATAATTGAGCGCGACTACATATACATGTATGTTTATAAATGTCGTCTGTGTTGGCTGCTAATTTTGAGATTGTGAAGTTGGAAAGGTCAATGTTTGAGCCCATTTCGGATTTCTTAAAGACGGAAAGACTGTTGGTAAAAAGCGAGTAGCATGTAGATTATGTTATATGATACTGTAACACAATGGAAACACAGCAACTTTGCATAGTAAACATCCGACATTTGCCGGATAACCGGAGACCGGGTATCGAGGAAGATCTTATATAACCTGATAGTATCGTGATGCATCACAATACGGTTGTCTCGATAGTAATAGTATCATGATATTAAAACTGCGATAGTAAAAAAATCGTGAGTCATTTTTTAGGCAGTTAGTCAGCACTAGAAGCAGCATATCATAGGTCAAGTGTTAAACCTCTGTTATGAATCAGGTCATGAAGCACTTGATAACTAATTCATTCAAAATACACTACTCGTATTTCAAAATCTTGTGCCCTTGAATTTCTTTGAATTTCTTCTGTAACCACATGACAAGGTTTTGACTTGTCCAAACTGAAAGCATTTGCCAGCAACAAATTCAATGTGGCTAAAATGGTGGTAATTATGTGTGAACATGAAGTAAACATTGTGGGAAATAGGAGAATATGAAGATTTTCAGCATTTTCTTCTTTTTCTTTCTCAAAATCCTTAAAAATCGAGATTGTATGGTAAAGACTTAACAACTAGAAAAACACAAGTATAAAATATACAATAAAACTTTCTTTTTAAATCCCTGTGTCCATGACTCAGATAGTTTAACGCACAGAATTATTTGAGTATGCTTCATAATTATAAGCATTTTAGACACTTGAGATCATGAGTTAAGTCAATGAACTGTTTGAAAATATATTGGTACTTTATATACAATAAATAAACATCTAAAACCCCTTGCATGCATGATTCAATCCATTATCTCTTTATCATACATCAAAATTTGCACTCAGCCAAACTAAGAGAATTTCAAGACAACAGGTTAATTAGGTATCAAATGATGGGATTTCCTGTTAAAGGGTATAAAATATTGTGGTAAAAGGTAAAGTTGCTGGCTACCAGCTTTTTCACCTTTTCTCCCACAGGCTTTCTGTCAGCGTCATTAAAAACTTGGGATTGTGTTGTAAAGAGTTTACTGCCTAAAATACAACAGTTGTATACAATGTACCATACATGGGGATTTTACACCCTTGAGTCCATGAATTATATCATTAAACAAAAAAATTGCAGTAAAAGTGATTAACTTTTCTAGAGCTAAATGAATGTGATGGGTTTCTCAGTCCAGTGCTCGGTACTAAAGATGCAGATATTGCAATTTCAAAATTGTTTTTGTCTGAATATTTGACAGTGGTTTTTTTTTGTAATCAGCATAGATGAAAATCACATGTCTAAGTCTGTGTGCTCTGATCTTGATCCACCCTGTATAAGCACCTAAATCTGATTATCTGTGTAACAGGTGGTGAAAAAATATCGCAGCTCGTCTGGGATGCCAACCCCGGCCCTCAGGAATACTGTTCCTGCACTCTAACCAATTGAGCTACCAAACCACATGCCGATACAGCCACATGATACATCACCAAATACTTGTACCCTGCTACATAATACCTTTACATCTGTCTGTGGGATAGACCAGTATACTACAAACTTTCCTGCCACATGAAGATTCATCCAGGAATCCCTCAATCACTGCCACCCTTTCCTTCCAATAAGTGGGTTATTTACGTTGGGCCCCAAATAAAACAGGTGGTGAAATAATATTGCAGCTCGACAGGCATTCAAACCCAAGGCCTCAGGAATACCGTTCCTGCACTCTAACCAACTGACTACCGAACCACATGTCCATACGGCTGCATGATATATCACCAAATACTTCTACCCGGCCACATAATACCTTTAAATCTATCTGTGGGATAGACCTGTATACTACATATGCTTGAAGGGTTAAAATCCATACAAATAGCCCCATACCTTTCTATTATCAGGATAGTTTTCTTTCACTAGTTCATCTAAAAAGCTCTTGATGGTCATTCTTTCACCCATAGTGCTAGATAAAAAAAACAAGAGGGCCAAGATGGCCCTGGATCGCTCACCAGAATTTTTGAGATGACTATAGCCTATTTTTTTTATGAGGTATTGAAACATTGGAACCAAATTTATAATTTTGTTAAGCAATTTTTTTTATGAGGTATTGAAACATTGGAACCAAATTTATAATTTTGTTAAGCAATTTTCAAAAGGTCACCTGTGAAATTCATTTCGAAATCTGTCCATCAGTTTCAAAAAGAAGAATTTTTAAGAATTCTTCATTTCTGTATCAGAGCAAGTATCCCCCATCCACGAGAGCCATGTTTCTTGATGGATCAAAATTTACATACAATTTTTTGAAAAGGGTCACCCAAGGAACATTTCAGAAAATTTCTTTTAAAATCTGACCAGGGGTTTCAGAGAAAGAGAATTTTCAAGAATTTCATCATGTCCATATAGTGCAAGTAGCCCCCATTCACAAGAGCAAAGATCACCCAAGGAACATCTCTGTCAAATTATATTTTAAAATCTGACTAGGGGTTTCAGAGAAGAAGAATTTTCAAGAATTTTTTCATTTCCATATAGTGCAAGTAGCCCCCATTCACCAAAGCCATGTTTCTTGACGGATCAAAATTTTGTGACCAATTTTTGAAAAGGGTCACCCAAGGATCATCTCTGTGAAATCATTTCAAAATCTGTCCAGCCGTTTCAGAGAAGAAGAATTTTTACGAACTTCTTCATTTCCCTATAGTGCAAGTAGCCCCCATTCACCAGAGCCATGTTTCTTGACCAATCAAAATTTTGCGAACACTTTTTGAAAAGGGTCACCCAAGGAACATCCCTGAGAAATTATTTCAAAATCTGACCAGCGGTTTCAGAGAAGAAGATTTTTTAAGAATTCCTTCATTTCTGTATAGTGCAAGTAGCCCCCATTCACCAGAGCCACATTTTTTGACGGATCAAAGTTTTACGAACAATTTTTGAAAAGGGTCACCCAAGGAACATATCTGTGAAATTATTTCAAAATCCGACCAGCGGTTTCAGAGAAGAAGATTTTTTAAGAATTGCTTCATTTCTGTATAGTGCAAGTAGCCCCCATTCACCAGAGCCACATTTTTTGACGGATCAAAGTTTCACGAACAATTTTTGAAAAGGGTCACCCAAGGAACATATCTGTGAAATTATTTCAAAATCCTACCAGCGGTTTCAGAGAAGATTTTTAAAGAATTCCTTCATTTCTGTATAATGCAAGTAGCCCCCATTCACCAGAGCCACAATTTTTGACGGATCAAAATTTTACCAACAATTTTTGAAAAGGGTCACCCAAGGAACATATCTGTGAAATAATTTCGAAATCCGACGAGCAGTTTCAGAGGAGAAGATTTTTAAAGAATTTGCTAAAAAATTCCATTTGGTTGCCATGGCAACCAGAGTTTTTGACGGAATCAAATTCTGTGAACAATTTTTAAAGAGGACCTCCCAAGGAACATTCCTGCCAAGTTTGGTCCAAACTGGCCCAGTGGTCTAGGAGGAGTTGATGTTTAAAGAATTGTTGACAACCCACGACGGACGACGCACGACGGACACCCAGTGACCCTAAAAGCTCCCCTTGAGCACGTTGTGCTCAGGTGAGCTAAAAGGAGCATAATTGTAAAAGGTTACAAAACTTTGGTCCAGTTCAAATTGAAAACTTTTCAAATGACACATTTAATGAGAGTGATATGATGGTATCTGTCATTTAGTCCTTACTGCAAAATATGGAAAATAGTAATTGACTTTTCCTCAAACAATTCTTAGTTTAAATGCTTCATATTTACAACTCATTTAAAAAGGTTGTTGGAAAAGGAGACAAAGCTGCTTGTTAGCTGCTGCTCCTTTTTCCACAACACCTTCAAAAACCTTCCAGCTCATGTTCTTGAAAAAAAAACTTGTTGTTAGGTGATATAGAGTATTGTATAGTACATTTTGGAACATAGCCTCTACAGAAGACTGAAATAAAATAACTTTTATATGTATCTATTGTCTGGTAAAGATTTAACTCTTTACCACAAAATGAAATTTAAGACTCATGTGTAGTGAAAGCTAAACATGACCTAAATCATCAGATCTGTTTTTGACAGAGTGGACACACTGTGGGAAAAGCCTCTTTCCTCAGGTTTGCTTAAACTTGGAATTTTGTAGCAAAGGGTTAAAAGGTGATACAGTATTTACTAGGTCATCAAATGTTATAGGAAAGCCCTTTACACAAACAAGAGGGCCAAGGCAGCCCTGGATCGCTCACCTAAATTTCTGAGGGAACCATAGCCTTTTTTTCTGAGGTATTGAAACATTGGAAACAATCTTTATTTTGCCAAGCAATTTTCAAAAGGTCACCTGTAAAAGTCATTTCGAAATCTGACCATCAGTTTCAGAAAAGAAGAATTTTTAGGAATTTCTTAATTGCTGTATAGTGTAAGTAGCCCCCATTCACCAGAGCCATGTTTCTTGGCGGATCAAACTTTCCCAAACAACTTTTTAAAAGGGTCATTAAAGAAAAATTTCTGTGAAATCTGACCAGGCATTGCAGAGAAGAATTTTCAAGAATTTCATGTCTGTACAGTGCAAGTAGACCCCATTCACCAGAGCCGTGTTTCTTGACAGATCAAAATTTAGCAAACAATTTTTGAAAGGGGTCACATAAGGAACGTCTCTGTGAAATCATTTCAAAATCTGACCAGCGGTTTCAGAGAAGAAGAATTTTCAAGAATTTCTTCATGTCCGTATAGTGCAAGTAGACCCCAGTTACTAGAGCCATGTTTCTTGACATATCAACATTCCACAAACAATTTTTGAAAAGGGTCACCCAAGAAATATCTCTGTAAAATTATTTTAAAATCTGGCCAGTGGTTTCAGAGAAGATTTTTAAAGAATTTCATAGAAAATTCAATTCAGTAGCCATGGTAACTAGAGTTTTTGACGGAATCAAAGTCTGAACAATTTTTAAAGAGGACCTCCCAAGGAACATTCCAGCCACAACAGACGATGCACGACGGACACCGGGTGATCCTAAAAGCTCCCCTTGAGCATGTTGTACTCATGTGAGCTAAAAAGACCCAGGCCTTAAAAGCTTTCCGAAAAATTCTGTTTGAAAACATTGCAGGAAATTAAGAAAATGCTGGTAAATAGCACTTTCTCCTCTAACAACAATGTTTTTTACCCTTTCAAAGAGAACTGCAATCATTCAGTTACATTTAACTTTTCAAAATCAAAAGCTATCAAAGATGTGTAGTTCCTCCTTTCTTTGTCACATTTCAATGATAATAGGTATCATGAGTGCTTTTTAATTCTTTACCAAACAACAAAATGTTAGACCTGTCCACACTGAAAGCATTTGCAGATGACAATATAAATGTGACTCAAAAGTTGAAGATTGACTTTAGACGAGAAGAAAACATGTGGAACAAGAGGGCCAAGATGGCCCTGGATCGCTCACCTGAATTTTTGAGATGACCATAGTCTATTTTTTTTTATTTTTTTTTTTTGAGGTATTGAAATATTGGAACCAAATTTATAATTTTGCCAAGCAATTTTCAAAAGGTCACCTGTAAAAGTCATTTCGAAATCTGACCATCAGTTTCAAAAAGAAGAATTTTTAAGAATTCTTCATTTCCGTATAAGAGCAAGTAGCTCCCATCCATGAGAGCCATGTTTCTTGATGGATCAAAATTTATGAACAAGTTTTGAAAACGGTCACCCAAGGAACATCTCTCTGAAATTATTTCAAAATCTGACCAGGGGTTTCAGAGAAGAGGGAAGTTTAAAGAATTTCATCATGTCCGTATAGTGCAAGTAGCCCCCATTCACAAGAGCCATGTTTCTTGATGGATCAAAATTATATGTACAGCTTTTGGAAAGGGTCACCCAAGGAACATCTCTGTCAGATTATTTTAAAATCTGACCACTGGTTTCAGAGAAGAAGAATTTTCAAGAATTTCTTCATTTCCATATAGTGCAAGTAGCCCCCATTCACCAAAGCCATGTTTCTTGACGGATCAAAATTTCGCGAACAATTTTAGAAAAGGGTCATGCAAGGAACATCTCTGTGAAATTATTTCAAAATTTGTCCAACCATTTCAGAGAAGAAGAATTTTCAAGAATTTCTTCATTTCTGTAGAGTGCAAGTAGCCCCCATTCACCAGAGCAATGTTTCTTGACCAATCAAAATTTCGCAAACAATTTTTGAAAAGGGTAACCCAAGGAACAAGTCTGTGAAATTATTTCAAAATCTAACCAGCTGTTTCAGAGAAGAAGAATTTTCAAGAATTTCTTCATTTCTGTATAGTGCAAGAAGCCCCCATTCACCAGAGCCATGTTTCTAGACCAATCAAAATTTCGCGAACTCTTTTTTAAAAGGGTCACCCAAGGAACAACTCTGGGAAATTATTTCAAAATCTGACCAGTGGTTTCGGAGAAGAAGATTTTTTAAGAATGTCTTCATTTCTGTATAGTGCAAGAAGCCCCCATTCACCAGAGCCACATTTTTTGACGGATCAAAATTTCACGAACAATTTTTGAAAAGGGTCACCCAAGGAACATATCTGTGAAATTATTTCAAAATCTGACCAGCGGTTTCAGAGGAGAAGATTTTTAAAGAATTTGCTAAAAAATTCAATTTGGTTGCCATGGCAACCAGAGTTTTTGATGGAATCAAATTCTGTGAACAATTTTTAAAGAAGACCTCCCAAGGAACATTCCAGCCAAGTTTGGTCCAAACCTGCCCAGCGGTTTAGGAGGAGTTGATGTTTAAAGAATTGTTGACGACGCACGACGGACGACGCACGACGGACGACGGACACCGGGTGATCCTAAAAGCTCCCCTTGAGCACGTTGTGCTCAGGTGAGCTAAAAAGGAGAAAATGCTGGTTACCAACATTTTCTCCTTGTCCTACAATGTTTTTAAAAGGCATCTTCGTCATAGTTGTAAAACCACAGGTTGATTGGTAAAGGGTTTAGGTATTGGTGAATATGACTAAGAGACAAAATCCATGTGTGAAAGAAACTTTAAAGCCAATGGCAACACCGTTACTTTTTTTTATGACTTACCGCACTCCAAGTTTTTCCAGCCTGTCTTCATCAATCTGTGGGAGATGCTTGCCATCAATCTTCTCCTCTGAAAAAAAAAAAAATTGTGAAAGATACAACTATTTACTTTGAATCCTAAAAGTTGAATTTTGATTAACCAAACGCAAGACAATAGATCGCTACTCCCATTGATGTCATGTGGTACGTGAATCAAGAATTCCCAACAAGCAACTTGGACTCCGGGGCTTAACATTTAGATATATGAAACTTACCGTGAGATTTTTCTTCCATAAAATGATTATTCGAGAAAACATTAGCATGAGACAAAATTAAGACAAGAGGGCCACAATGGCCCTGGATCGCTCACCTGAATTTTTGAGAGGACCATAGCCATTTTATTTTGAGGTACTGAAACACTGAAAACAAAATCATTATTTTTCCAAGGAATTTTCAAAAGGTCACCTGTTTTTTTTAATTTCCGTACAGTGCAAGTAGCCCCAATTTCCCAGAGCCATGTTTCTTGACCTAACAAAACATTCAAGGAACATTTCTGTGAAATTGTTTTTAAATCTGACCAGCCGTTTCAGACAAGAAAAATTTTCAAGTATTTCATCATGTCCGTATAGTGCAAGTAGCCCCCGTTCACCAGAGCCATTTTTCTTGACGAATCAAAATTTCACAAACACTTTTTGAAAAGGGTCACCCAAGGAGCATCTCTGTGAAATTATTTCAAAATCTGTCTAGCCATTCCAGATGAGAAGAATTTTCTTCATTTCCCTATAGTGCAAGTAGCCCCCATTCACCAGAGCCATGTTTCTAGACGAATCAAAATTTCACGAACAATTTTTGAGAAGGGTCACCCAAGGAACATCTCTGTGAAATTATTTCAAAATCTGAATAGTGTTTTCAGAGAAGAAGATTTTTCAAGAATTTCTTCATTTCCCTATAGTGCAAGTAGCCCCCATTCACCAGAGCCATCTTTCTTGACGAATCAAAATTTCACGAACAAATTTTGAAAAGGGTCATCCAAGGAACATATCTGTGAAATTATCTCTGAAATTATCTGTGATCTGACCAGTGGTTTCAGAGAAGAATAATTTTTAAGAATTTCTTCATTTCTGTATAGTGCAAGTAGCCCCCATTCACCAGAGCCATGTTTCTTGATGGATCAAAATTTCGCGAACAATTTTTGAAAAGGAACATCTCTGTGAAATTATTTTAAAATCTGACCAGCGGTTTCAGAGAAGAAGATTTTTAAAGAATTTGCTAAAAAATTCCATTTGTTTGCCATGGTAACCAGAGTTTTTGACGGAATCAAATTCTTTGAACACTTTTTTAAGAGGACCTCCCAAGGAACATTCCAGCCAAGTTTGGTCCAAATTGGCCCAGGGTTTTAGGAGGAGTTGATGTTTAAAGAATTGTTGACGACGCACGACGGACACCAGGTGATCCTAAAAGCATCCCTTGTGCATGTTGTACTCAGGTGAGCTAAAAAGGCACTTACATCTTTTGCATTAGGTTTATCGATGTTATGGAGTATGAAAATTGAAATAGAGGCCAGTTTATCTAGAGGTCAGTTGTACGATGTAGTCTTACAACTCTTACATTTGATAATGTAATACATTTTAACTAGTACTCCCTTACCATGTCCTAAAGTCATTGATCTGTTAAACAATTCATCTGTTACCTGTACAAAATGTTGTTTTTAGGCCAGGGAATCCCTCTCAAGTGATTCCCTTGCCTATAGCGATCGTAAGCTGCCTTTTCAGACAAAAATGTTGGACGGACACACAAATTAGGTTACACCTTTATTACTCTATATCGCTGAGTCCGCCAAAACAACTAGTTTCCCAAGTATATACAGAGATTGCTTATCACACGATGTGAATGCTTTCCTCTCCTCAAAGCTTTCATCTGCAAAATGCCATGGAATTGCAAGGGTATTACGACCCTTTAAAAACTGACGAGTGTGTGTTTTTTATCCTGTTTTTGTCATTAACACTGACCTAATAAAGGTGTAACCTAATTTATCCGGCAGTTGTGTATTCCTACGCGCTGTATATGGTTAATATCTATAACGCTCTCTCTTGTACTCCAGATCGTTCACATTCATGTATGGTGAGAGTAACGAATGACAACTCTGCTTGCAGATTGTCTAAAACGTGTTGACATTTGAACATAATTATGTGTCACAAAACGCGTCTCCGCTGAAATGCAATTGTAAATAAAGCAAACTACCGTACATATAGAATATTGGCCCATTATGTTTATCACTTTTTCTTATGTATATCGACTAAATCTAGGGTACTTCAGCGGAATGCTGGAGAAATCGGCCCTTGGAGAAATCATCCCCAAACTGCTTAGCTCGTGTTATGTTTATCACTCCGGAGAAATCGTCCCCTGGAGACATTTCTTTGGTGAAATCGTCCTCAAATAAAATTTTAGAAAAATCGACCCCAACATCAAATGGCCTGGTTCACTAACCCCCATAATTTGCCCAAAATATGCAAAAAAAGTAAACTATGAACAACTGATCAATATTCATTCAAAACAACTTCTAAACTGTATAAAAATGCTATTTTGTTAATTTCAAATAATTTTGTGTGTGATTAATTTCACGTTTTAAAACCCCCTATTTTCCACAAAACAGGAAAATCATACCATTTTTGTCCAATTATATTAAAAATAAACTATCAGCGCAGGCGAGTACCACAAAATAACGAGTATGTTTGTATTAACAATTAAGATACAAACAAAATGATATATGTTTCGTTGTGGTACTCAAATGCGCTCATGTTCTAATTCAAATAAAATTGTACACGAGGCGTAGGCTTTGACGCCGATGAGTAGCCCCTATATATCCAAACAGAGAACGCCATTTCGGGTTTATATGTCCAAAACTGTTGTTTTATGAATACATTATATGTGCAATTGCTAAATGAAATAACAATTGCTACTTCAGTCAATGCATTTCGCTATAACATTGTAAGTTATAGCAATGAAAAACGAAAATATTAACGCGATGTACGAACATTACTGAGTACCATTTTCGCCCCTTTCCAATGTAAACAATGCAGACGATACGCTCTTAGCGATGCAATTGGTAGGCCTACTAGATCCACCAGCATTTCTAAGTAGATCTAAGTATTATTTATCATTTATCATTTCTTTTTTCTTTTAAAAATTGGGTCCAGAAAACTTTTATCTTGACAAACTATTTATAGATTTTTCGGGGACACAAATCGAAGACGGTAGATTCAATATCCCGTAAAGATGAAAATTAAATACGATAGTCTACATTGCAGATTGTATTTCGCTTTCGCTTTACGATATTTTTGCCACAATTATTTGGAAAATAATAATTAGATAGATCTATGTCTACAGAGTTTTTTGCGGTATTTCAGAAGATTCTTTATTTTTTCGTCTGACAGGATAGAATTCTATTTTTAGACCTTAGCTTTAGATACTGCTACTTTATTTAACCATCAATCTTCCGGCTGGGCGTGTAGTCTCTTGGTGTATGACGTATGCTCATGCCTAAGAGCACCCAAGTTCAAATCGTAATGCTAGCTAACACATATATTTTTTAATTAATTTTTCTTACATTAAATTTTTTCTTCAAGATATCAAAGAAAAACTGTTCTAAAGCAAATTAAGTCATAAGTGTCAAACTAAAATGGAACATTCAACTGGGAACAGTTCCGCGATGATGACCCTAAAATAATACAATTGCTTATGGACAGTGGAAAATTCTCTGAATTTACACACAAAGAGTGTCACTTTGAACTGGAAAAAACTTTCAAGGAACTTTTGCTATAGTATAACTTGAAGAGACTTAAAAAGTTAATGACTGAAAAATCAGAATTTAATACCACCCCTAGCTAACACACAAAATGTAAAATGTAAATAAGTTGTGTTTTAAAATACTAAAGAAGACTGCTGTAACTCTACAAGGCTTATAAAATCGGAGGTCTTGGTGTTCCTATTATAAGAAGTTAATACAGAATACAGAACAGATATCATATGACGATTAGAGTACAGCATACTGGTATAGAAAATTAAATAAATTAAGAATTTAGACCACTTTCAAGTTATTTTTCAGAACGGTGAAAAGCTATCAATGTATTGAGTGTCACAAACGGGTAAAAACTTAATGTTCGTTGTCCTGTAACAGACAAACTTTTGCCCGCTTTGTTTCAAAGAGATGTTGTTTGCCGTTCTTTTCGAGTACAATGTTATAAAAGGACCCAAAGTCCGCCTAAACTGAAACCCATATACAATTTCATGATATTCATGTATGTCGCCATCTTTCTGATTTGGTTAAAAACTCACCAAGCCAGTCTTCCGGAACCATTATTAGAATTTTTCTACTAAAGCTACGCTCTAGTGTTTCAAACGGCTATTATCTACAGGGTGTCCGGAAAATAAGATAACACCTTTGTACATTCGTAGTATGGCTTTTCATTTCAATTAAAGAGATGAAAATTTAAATACATGTGTATAAAATGTGTAATTTTTTGTATATTTTTACTCAATTTTCATTACATGAAGAACTTTTATACATGTTTCATATCAGAATTACCTTTTGGTCTATGAATTCATTTTATTAGTTAACCGATGTATTCATTAAAATGACTTTTTTATGCTCTTTCCATGCCAAATATTCATGATAAAGTTGTCGATCAGTTTAATTGCACATTCTACATTCAATCTTCTTAATTCCACATGTGATATTCTGTTGCAACATGTCTGTGTCTAGCTCAGGATTGCAGACATTTGACTTTAAGTAACCCTAAAGGAAGATGTTGCGTTGATTGAGGTCCAAACTGTACGCAGGCCACGATATTTTGTAATCTTTTACCTGCGAATATCGTCCCGATATTAACTTATCACGGGTAATATATTATAAAAGGTCCATCACAGTATAAGATTAGTTTGCCACATTATCTCCCGCTAGATGGCATTCTATAAATACTCATCTATCTGATATGGGCATCCTGGGTACAGAACCGAACCACTTTCCTACGCGACAACCGTTACTTTGAATTTAAAACAAAAACAAGGTTTACCCAATAAACTATGATCACCTGTTTAGAGAAATCTGTTGCTAATGCAGGTCTCATTTCTGCTCAAACATATATGATACGTGAAAGCTATTTTCAACATTGCTACTTTATAGAGCGTACAGTCGGCCCGCTTTCGGGGCTAGTAGTGATGCGTCATATAAGACAGTCGAATCTTCGAAGAATATGACATGCGCAGACAACGTAGTTTGCCATAGCAACATCCGGCATAAACCTTGTGTTTTTCAATGAAGGATATTTATTTCAAACCTATACATGTACAAATTGTTTTTCAAATTGCTCCCTTTAGGGCTATTTGAAGTCAACCTATACGATCCCATAGCTAGGCAGCACTGACATGTTGCTAAAGTGCATGTAACGTGAATCAAGGAGATAAAATTTTATACTATATTAAATGCTTAAGTGATCAACAATTGCATCTTGTAGTTTCAACGTGGAAAGAGCAAAACAAGCTGTCACAATGAAAACGTTATTACTAACTAAAATGACGCTAATGACAAAAAAGTACTTCTGATGTGAAATCTGTAGAAAAGTGTGTAATGTAATGAAAATTGAATGAAAATGTGACAGGAAAAAAACTTACAAAATTTATAAATATGCATATAATTTTTTATCTCCTTATCAGAAATTAAAAGCTTTATATTAAATATATGAAAGTGTTGCCTTACTTTCTGGACATCCTGTACTATATTTGGCATTACCAAGTCTAGTGTCTCATGCAGTATCCAAAGTGCGACAAATATTTATGCGTGGTTTTGTGCCTCTCTAGTCTCTACCTCGGAATAGATAGCCTAACCAGGGAATCTATTATCAGAGACCATACCCGTGACATAGTAAAGACCTTGATTGGTACAGCTAACGACCACGTGTTCCTTGTCCTTGATGGGACTTACACTAACAAATCGAACAGCTTTCAATTTCAACGATGAACATACTGCTTGCTCAAAGGTCGTCTGCTAGTTAAGCCCATGGTAGTTGTTACAACCACTGGCTATTTCGTGACCATCGTTGGACCGTATTTGTCAGACAGCAAATATGATAATGCTTCAATACTAAACCACATGCTTCTGTCAAATATGGAAGGCGTCAGAGGCTTTTTGAAGGATGGCGATGTATTTGTGGTGGACCGGGGCTTTCGAGACTCAAATTACTCGAGGAGCTTGGTATTCAGACTGAAATGCCAAGCATTCTTTCCAAAGAGCACAGACAGATGTCTACAGAAGAAACTTATTGGCAATTTTGTTCGAAAGGGCATACGCCTATTCGAACAAATATTTTCCAACGTTTAGTTCTACATCTGGGGATCAGGAGCGTGCAAAAAGGGTGCTAGAACGCAGCAGGAAAAGAAATGAATTGAAGGATATGGTAGAGGAAAAAGGAATAGCAAGAAAAATCAAAATATGGCAGCCAGTGGATGAAGTTGAAATGAACGCCTTTCCTCGCTTAACCCTTTACCAAACAATCCCTAGTTTTTTCCGACCCAGGGAAAGAAGGCTTCTGAAAGCTTTGTGGGAAAATAAGAAAATGTTGGTAATCAGCAATTTCTCCTTTTCCCACAATGCTTTCTCCCCTATCAGAGACCTAAAGCTTATCTGTACCAACTCTGAATTTATGTGCAGCAAGGTATGAAAATAAAGAGATATTTGGTGTACGTGACTGGGGTGTCCATCTTGAAGATGCCACTTCCAATCAAATCTCAAATTCAAGTAGTGATATTGATCAGTGAATTACATGTTTATCTTTACCTTTTGAAGACCGTTCAGTGTCAGTAGTAACATGAACGTGTAATTCATACACCAGCTCGCCGATTTTACGTACCAAACTATTGCTGCCAGTGTGAAATGGCTTAAATGTTCTTGTTAATGTGTTGATATTTACTTTTTCATCAAACAACGTAATTATAGACTGGTCCAAATTAAAAGCATTTGCAGACAACAAAGTAAATGTGACTCAAAAATTGAAAATTATTTATGAAAGGATAGAAAACATTGAGCGAAAAGCAAAAAAATGATTGTGTTCAGTATTTTCTCCTTCTCCCACAATGTCTTCAAAAGCTATGTCTCCCAGGGTCGTAAAAACCAAAGATTGTTTGGTAAAGGCTAATATTTTGATGTCTACTTATTATGCTCGAAACGGGGAAATCAAGTAAGCCCACTGGTCAACGACAGATTGTTATAGTAATTTAAGGACTTTGCAGACGAGTAAGTAACCATGATTCTTAACCCTTTACCATACAACAAAATTTTGGGCTAGACCAAACTGAAATCATTTGCAGGCAACAACAAAGATGTACCTGAAAAAAAAAAATGATTTCTGTATTTGGACAGGGTAGAAGGCATTGAAGGAAAAGGAGAGAATTCTGTTTACAAACATTTTCTCCTTATTCCACAATGTTTTCAAAAGCCCTCTTCTTCAGGGTCGTGAAAAGTCGGAATTGTGTTGTACAGGCTTAATTAAGGTAGTGTTTGTCACTGAAACGGAAGGATACACCGTGAGAAAATGTACGTTTGGATATGATTTTCTGTTTTTCACACACGCATAACGTCGCGTTGTTTATGGGGACGTCAATAAAGACGTCGATTTGTTGCGTAACAGAGGGTCTTGTTTTTTATTAAATTTCAATGTTCTGTTCAATTTTTTTCACCAAATGTCATTCTCAGGTTATACACATGTCATTTCTATTATTTCCAAAAAATAGTGAGATTCTGAAGTTGGGCAAATTTTGGGGGTTAGTGAACCAGGCTCTTTCATCCATATCGTTAATCAAGTTGTCTATAAAAATACTTTTGAAAGTTTGCTGTCTTTAGTATGTACATTATGTTTATTAGTTACCTTTATTCAAGAGTTATTTGGTAGTTTTGTCATTGTTTATACTGCCTATTTCACACTGATAGGATGTATTTCACACCTTTTACACCTGTCACAAATAGATTACACCTGTGTGATTCTTAAAAATATATCTTCGATTGACTTTGATTTGAAACCAAATAAATTTATGCTTATAATTTTTTTCTATGGTCATTCGCTTAATTGTCATTTAATGTATTTTTTTTATCTGTCTCTCTACTAGTGTCATATGACATACCCGTGACCAATACCATTGAGCAGGGGCATCAGTGTCTCTGACACACCTATTTCTAGTGTTCACTACCTAGGGCTTGTGTGCATCCGAATATTTCCGGTCCATAACTTCTACAATTGTGGATGGATTTCAAAATAGTTTGGCACAAGTGACCTCCATCACGAATAGATGTGCCATTTGAAACATCTGTTCAAGTAGGTTCAAGTTCAAGGCCACATTGAAGGACAATTTTTCGTCCGAACCATAGCTCCTACATTTTTGGATAGATTCCGATATAAATTAGCATGGAGGACGGACGTTTTGGCCACGGACGTTTTGGCCAGGACGTTTTGGCCACGGACGTTTTGGCCACCTATATTGAAAAAACGGACGTTTTGGCCAAATCTATTATATATGTACTTATTATAGATATTAAAGCTACAAACATATTTAATTTACTTATTTGATCAACATTTTAGACCTTTATTGCAATTTTTTATTATAACAGATGGTTTCAAGACTTTGTATCTGTGTCTTTTCAATCTTTAATAAGTACTTATATACTGATGGCCATGGACAATTGTGTAGAAGGTTTGGTAGTACATTATAAAAATATAAAATGAGACAAAAGAAATAAAACACGAACCTAAATTTATTTTACAACTCAGACACAATTTTAAGCTTTAAAATAAAGATGTTTAATTTCAAATGAAGTGTTTAATTCTTTTTCTTATATGATAGAAAACATTGGAGGAAAAAGAGAAATCCTCATTCTGAGCAATTTCTTTTTTTCTTACAATGATTTCATAATACAGTTAATCCTTCCATATTGGGAGCTTCTGAAGAGGACAATCAAAAGTATTGATCAAGGAATTTGATGTTTTCTTATATGATGGAAAACATTGGAGGAAAAAGAGAAATCCTCATTCTGAGCAATTTCTTTTTTTCTTACAATGATTTCATAATACAGTTAATCCTTCCATATTGGGAGCTTCTGAAGAGGATAATCAAAAGTATTGATCAAGGAAATTGATGTTTTCTTATATGATGGAAAACATTGGAAGAAAAAGAGAAATCCTCATGCTACAGTCCTCATAATGTTTTTATATATGTACCAGAACTTTTTCAGAAAAATTTACATATCAAACAAATATATTAATTCTATACTAGCATCTTTGATCTTTCTTAACAGTTTTTCAAACAAATTAATTAATCACATATTTCTTTAATTGAAATAGATGATTAAAGTGTGGTGTGATCTACAGATTCATTAGTGTTAAAAGACAAGAACAATGAAACTCTTTACACTTCTAATAATAACAACATTAAATGCAAGAAAGTATCATTAATAAGCAATTAGTCAATCAAACTGTTTGTCAATCAAAAGACAAAACTTGAAAATTGAAGATAATTTAAAAACATTAAATTGTTGATGTTTTCCTTTACTTCAAAGGAATAAATAAAACTGTAAAACTCTAAAATTTATTACCAAATTTCAACCAAAGTTCAACAAAAGTCTTAACAATTGATCAAATAATAAAAAAAAAATTTTTAGCTTTATTTTACATAAAAAGTACATATAAAATTATTTTGGCCAAAACGTCCATTTTTTCACTATATGTGGCCAAAACGTCCGTGGCCAAAACGTCCTGGCCAAAACGTCCTGGCCAAAACGTCCGTGGCCAAAACGTCCTGGCCAAAACGTCCGTGGCCAAAACGTCCTACATTCAATTAGCATAATGCATTGTTCTCCATCATGAGTAGAAGTTCCCTTTGAAACATTTATTCAGATTCAGGGTCTAGGTCAAGCTTGAGAGTCAAGTGTTCACGGGCTTGACACAAGTTGTCCTTGGACAACGATTATGAATTAGGATTAACGCGTTTTTATATTATGTAGATAAGTATCGAAGCTCAAGTCACTGTGACTTGTCTGTAAAATAAGCAAGTAAAATAGGTAAACCGAGCCTAATCGTTTTCCCAAAACAATCCAACCTTTTCACAGTATTTTATTGAGAAAATATTTTGGCTAAAAGAGAATTTGCTAGTAACAAGCAATTCCTTCCAATTTCCCCAAAATCTCACTTTTCAATATACACGAATAACTACTTTGGATTTTCATCTACAACTTCCCTCAAATATGACCAGTTCAAAATTTCGTCGACTTGTGGAAGGTAGAGCCAACATGACCAACTGCCATATCACTCCAATCTTTATTATTCATTACATTTTACATTGATATCTATCTTACATGTATTTTCATTGGAATCAATAAAAACAAGTATGTTCTTGTGTCATAAATGTAAAAAAAAGAAAGTCATTCAGGACTGCAAGACATCACATGTCAAAGGCTCAGAAAATTTAGATAACCAAAGTTGGTATTGCACCGACTGAATAGTTCAATTTTGACTTTGGATTGTTTACAAGCACGACAAATTACTAAAGGCCTGTTTACACATTCACGATTTTTGGCTACGGTGCCGCTAAGATTCGCCACGATTTGTAAAATCGTCGTGTACCGTGGTGATTCGTAGTAGAACCATGGTGAATCGTGGTGAATCTTGATGAATCGTGATGATTCGGGAAACTCCACGGTAACGCTACGGAAGTTTTAAACTGTTTAAAACATTCGTGGTGAATCGTGGTGGTTATTGGCCTAATTCGTAGCGCAACCGTAGCGGAATCGTGCTTATTCGTACTGACACCGTGGCTATATTCGCGGCTATTCGTGAGAGATCGTAGCCAGTCGTGGAATCTTTGACACCACGAATTCTCACGATTCACCACGAATTGTGTACGGTTGTCCTACAAATCATCAATGGTTTCGCTACGGAGCTCCACGATTGGCCACGACCAGCTCATGTTGCTACCGCCGTGAATCGTACTAGTACCGTATCGAACCGTACAAGCACCGTGAGCATTCGTTGTGCCACCGTGGTCAATCCTCATTGACCGCAGCGTTGCCGTCATGAATCGTCATTGATTCGTAGCGATACCTTACAGACACCGTACTAATATCGTGGACATTCTTACTGGAATCGTAGTGACACTGAATATTTCTACTTTTCGCCACGATTCATCCCAATCCATCCCGATTTTTCTGACCATGAGAAATCTGGGTGAATCATGGTGAATCGTAGAGAAAATCGTGAATGTGTAAACGGGTCTTAAGTATTCTAAGCCATTATCAAGCACCCCATAACTGTGAGCACATGCCTAGCTCTGATATAATTAATTTCTGGCTGGTGCTTTCTAGTATCAGTTCAAAATTTCCTGTTAAAACCAAGAATTCCAGGGGCTTAGTGGAATCCGCTTGTATCCCTGTCCGTCTACCTGTCTGCGCAGGCTAATCCGAAACAACACCTTCCACTCCTGCGTAATTTTCTGTTAACTGTGCAAGCTGATCCAAGACCACACTTTACGCAAATGTCTAAAGAATTAAGAGTAAGACCTTTTTTCGCGTGTAGCAAGCCAATAGAAAAGAATGAAATACTGGTGACCAACATTTTCTCCTTTTCCCTGAATGTTTCCACTGAATGAAAGACAAGTTCAATGTTTAGAGCAACAGTCAATTTGTCACATGCAAATGCTTTTAATTTAAACATGGCTCAAATTTCATCGTCTGGTAAGGTGTGCAAATTCTTCCATCATGGGTGTTTGTATGACAGATTCATCTATTTCTCAAATTATGTTCACTCATTACTAAACGGTAATATTTTAGGCTTGTCCAAATCGAAGGCATTGGCAGACAACGAAATAAAAAAGTGACTGAAAATTTGAAATTTGTTTTGTGAAGAGTAGGAAAAATAGTGGGAAAAGGAGAAAATGCTGGTTACCAGCATTTTCTCCTTTTTCCACAATGTTTCTAAAGGCTCCTTTCTCAGAGTCATCAAAAGTAGGAATTGTGTGGGAATGGGGTATTAAATAAGGATTCATAAACAAGTTTATGGAAATAAGATAGGGTCGTTTGGTAACAGGTATAATCTTTACAAAACAATCCTGAGTCTGAAAAGTCCTAAAGGAGAGGATTTTCAAAACATGGTTGGAAAAAGACAAAATGTTGCTAAGCAACATTTTCTCCTTTTGCAACAAGCTTTTACTTTTCAGGGACATACCCCATTTTTTGTAACTTTTTATTCTAATTTGTTGCCTGCAAGGCTATATCAATATAAATATGTATAAAATAGTGTCACCTGGGGAAGAACTAAAACTTGATAAAGGTAAGTTTCCAATCTGCATGCATTTTCTGTCCTTGTTCAACTGAGCAAGTGTAAACTTTATCAATATTCCTTGTTTGGAAGGATAAACCATTGATCTTTTGCATGATGTGTGCATTCAGAGCACTGTTATTGTACAAAGAAGATAACAATAATGGTCTGATAACACTTTTCTGAATAAAAACCTTTACAAGATAATGAGTTGCGTTACCCTCTACCAAACAATCCTTGGTTTTTACAACCCTGAGGTAGAAGCCTTTTGAAAACATTGTGGGAAAAGGAAAAATTCTGGTGAACAGCATTTTCTGTTTCCCAAAATGTTTTCCACCCTGCTTGAAACAAAAACCAATGTGTGAGTTACATGTACATTTATTACCTTTATTATGTGCATTAAATTTGGAACAGTCTAAATTTTTGTCATTTCATAAAGAGTTAATGTTTGTTTCTGAGGTGATTGATGCTGCTTCAATCATTATTTTAGAAATATTGTGGTGTCCAGTGTACCTATATATTCAAGAAGTCCTTTATTTTCTTTTTCCTGTTCTTAGCACAATACACTTCTCAAGTCACTGAATATTTGCTGCAACATCATGGTCAAAACAAGAGGGCCAAAATGGCCCTGGATCGCTCACCTGAATTTTTGAGAGAAGCATAGCCATTTTTTTGAAGTATTGAAACACTGGAAACAAAATCATTATTTTGCCAAGAAATTTTCAAAAGGTCACCCGTTTCTTAATTTTCGTACAGTGCAAGTAGCCCCAATTCACCAGAGCTATGTTTCTTGACCTATCAAAGTTTCGCGAACAAGTTTTGGAAAAAGCCATTCAAGGAACATTTCTGTGAAATTGTTTAAAAATCTGACCAGCCGTTTCAAAGAAGAAGACTTTTCAAGAATTTCTTCATGTCTGTACAGTGCAAATAGCCCCCATTCACCAGAGCCATTTTTCTTGATGAATAAAAATTTCACGAATAGTTTTTGGAAAGGGTCACCATAGGAACATCTCTGTGAAATTAATTTAAAATCTGACCAGTGGTTTCAGAGATAAGAATTTTTAAGAATTTCTTCATTTTCCTATAGTCCAAATACACCCCATTCACCAGAACCATGTTTCTTGACGGATCAAAATTTCACGAACACTATTTGAAAAGGATCACCCAAGGAACATCTCTGTGAAATTATTTCAAAATCTGACCAGCCTTTCGAAGAAGAAGAATTTTTAAGAATTTCTTCATTTCTGTATAGTGCAAGTAGCCCCCATTCACAGGAGCCATGTTTCTTGACGGATCAAAATTTCGCGAAAAGGGTCACCCAAGGAACATCTCTGTGAAATTATTTTAAAATCTGGCCAGTGGTTTCAGAGAAGAAGATTTTTAAAAGAATTTCTTAGAAAATTCCATTTGGTTGCCATGGCAGCCAGGGTTTTTAACAGAATGAAATTCTGTGAACAATTTTTAAAGAGGACCTCCCAAGGAACATTTCTGCCAAGTTTGGTCCAAATTGGCCTAGCGGTTTAGGAGGAGTTGATGTTTAAAGAATTGTTGACGACGCACAACAGATGACGGACACCGGGTGATCCGAAAAGCTCCCCTTGAGCATGTTATGCTCAGGTGAGCTAAAGAGCTTAGGGATCATTAACTCTTAACCCCTTTACCACAAATTCCTACATATTAATGACCCTCAGAAACATGTTTGAAAACCTTGTTAGTGAAGGAGAAATTATGGGTTCCAGTATTTTGTCCTCTTCCCACAATTCTTTCACAAACAAACTGCAATTTTTTAGTTACATTTATGCTGGTGTCTACATACATTTTCAACCAGGAAAAGTCCAAAATTTCATCATTCAGTGAAAACTCTTTCAAATTTTCATCACTTTTCAGTTTTGTTGCAAGTTGCAACAGCAACCAGTTTTTTAATTAATCAAATTCTTTATTCCCCGTGGGGTCCCGGGGTTTTTTTACTTTATAGAATAGGACCTCGGCCTTTCTCTATGGCATGTCGTAGAAGGCGACTAAAATTAGAGACAAACGGCTGCTTTCCTCGTAATTCGTAGGATTGCAGCAGGCTGGGTGGTTCTTATTCCAAATCCTATATTTTTTTTCTTGATGTAAATAGGGTTTGGAATGGGAATCAGTTGGCCTGTGGGACCCCGTGTGGTTTAATCGGGGGTATAAGAATAAACCACTGCAGTCCCGCGATCGTCACATCTGCCATTTCATCTGGCGGAACAAAAGTGACAGCATGCATGTCGTAAAAGGCGACAAAAGGGGCATCATTTTGTGTTTCATCCATTCCTCATTTATCATGTTTGTCTTATGTTGTTGCACATGTATGTTATTTTCACCTCGCATTATTGTTTACTAAGTAAGTGCGCCCAATATGACCTAAGTTGCCGACGGGCCATAAAACACTATTCATTCTATTCATTCATTCAAATTCTTTATAGGAATTTGAAGAAAACCATGGCAGGATTACACATGTTCAATTTGGTCAAAATTGAACAAGTATTTTCTCAGGAGACAGTATTTAAAATAAAAATTTAACTCAACCACACAAATGTACAACCAGCATTTTCTCCTTTTCTCACTGTATTTTCTACAATTTAATGCCATCATTTGACCCATGTTAAAGTTGTCTGCAAATGTCTTTCATTTGGACTGATCTGAATTTTTTTCTATCAGACATAGTTTATGAAATTAAACTTGCTTTTTCATTTCTTACCTTTACATCTCTTCGCCAAGTCTCCAAATCCCTTTTCACTCAAAATTTCAGCCACCATGTCACAATTCCATCTCTCCCAGCTCTTCTTCGGTGAGGTGTTTGTGGCAGGACCATTATCATTCAGACGAAACCGCTTTGCTGGAGGAAGTTCCTCTTCCTGGGAGCTGTCTATGAAATCTTGAGAATCTGGTACCCAAGTTGCCATGCTGCTTTCCTCCCTGCAATAGATCATTTACCAAACTTCAGTCTCAGAGTATTATTCATTTCTGCAAGCTTTGTCTTTTGCAGTAAGACAGACATACCATTAACCCTTTACCAGACAGCAACATTTTAGACGTCCAAATTGAAAGCATTTGTAGACAACTATTTCAATGAAGCTCATATGGTGCAATCTTTCTTTGACAGGATAGAAAACATTGTGGGAAAAGGAGAAAGTGCTGGTCTCCAGCATTTTCTCCTTTTCCCACAATGTTTTCCATAGTCTTCTTTCTCTGGGGTCGTTAAAAGACGGGATTGTTTGGTAAAGAGTTATTTAAAGTTCTGAATACCAGTTGTCAATGCAGTTAACATCTGAAAAGTTCAAATCTAATCCGACAGTGAAAGTATTTTGGGATGATAAGTAAACTGTTATTTGAACATTAGAATAACAAACTGTGGCCTACAAGATTCTGTGCACACAAGATTCTCAAAATTTGGCCAACTGACCTTCTTTTGTACCGAGATGACCCTCTGTTCAAATTGTCTGAGCCATTATCTAGACAACCATTCTTACAATTTTGGTAAGCAATAAACTGAAAGTATGTCCTAATAGAGCACACGGAAGGTAAAAGAAGGCTCTTTTGTTTTAGAAGTCAAAAATCATTATGGAAGCAGTACAGAGCATTATCACAAGAACAGGTCTTTTAAACTATTTACCAAACGACAAAATTTTAGACAAAGTTAAAACTTTGTCCAAATCCAAATTGAAAGCATTTGCAGATGACAAATTAAATTTGATTCAAAAATTAAAATTTGTTTTGGGAAGGGTAGAAAACATTGTAGAACAAGAGCGGCAAATTGTTGCAAGATACGCCCATCTTACCCCAAGTTGTAAAGCTGGGGCATGCACCGGAAAATATTCAAGTATGAAAAATGACAAAGGGAACTAACTAAAAAATTAAGTGAGCAAGAGTTATGAATCCTGTGCACTGCACTCCCCCTTGATGAGATCTATCCACCCATGAAATTTCATAACCCTAGCTAGTATAGTTTTGAAGATATGCTCCGAACAAAATTCAAATATGAAAAACGACAAAGGGCACAAACTCAAAAATTAAGCAAGCAAGAGTTATGATTCCTGTGCACTGCACTCCCCCTCGATGAGATCTATCCACCAATGAAATTTCGTAACCCTAGGTACTATAGTTTTGGAAATATGCTCCTGACAAACTCCAGTATGAAAAACAACAAAGGGCAATAACTCAAAAATTAAGAAGGCAAGAGTTATGATTCCTTTGCACTGCACCCCCCTTTGATGAGATCTATCCACCCATGAAATTTCATAACCCTAGCTAGTATAGTTTTGAGATATGCTCCGGACAAAACTCAAGTATGAAAAACAACAAAGGGCAATAACTCAAAAATTAAGCAAGCAAGAGTTATGATTCCTGTTTACTGCATTTCCCCCTCGATGAGATCTATCCACCCATGAAATTTCATAACCCTAGCTAGTATGCTCTGGACAAAACTCAAGTATGAAAAACAACAAAGGGCAATAACTCAAAAATTAAGTGAACAAGAGTTATGATTCCTGTGCACTGCACTCCCCCTCGATGAGATCTATCAACCCATGAAATTTCATAACCCTAGTTAGTATAGTTTTGGAGATAGGCTCTGGAAAAAATTCAGGTATGGAAAACCAACAAAAGGCAATAACTCAAAAATTAAGCAAGCAAGAGTTATGATTCCTATGCACTGCACTCACTCTAGATGAGATCTATCCACCCATGAAATTTCATAACCCTAGCTGGAATAGTTTTGGAGATATGCTCCGGTCAAAATTCAAGTATGAAAAACAACAAAGGGCAATAACTCAAAAATTAAGCAAGCAAAGAGTTATGATTCCTATGTAATGCACTCCCCCTAGATGAGATCTATCAACCCATGAAATTTCATAACCCTAGCTAGTATAGTTTTGGAGATATGCTCCGGACAAAATTCACGTATGAAAAACAAAAAAGGGCACTAACTCAAAAATTAAGCAAGCAAGAGTTATGATTCCTTTGCACTGCACTTCCCCTTGATGAGATCTATCCACCAATGAAATTTCATAACCCTAGCTAGTATATTTTGGAGATATGCTCCGGACAAAATCCAAGTATGAAAAACAACAAAGGGCAATAACTCAAAAATTAAGCAAGCAAGAGTTATGATTCCTTTGCACTGCACTCCCCCTTGATGAGATCTATCCACCCATGAAATTTCATAACCCTAGCTAGTATAGTTTTGGAGATATGCTCCGGACAAAACTCAAGTATAAAAACAACAAAGGGCAATAACTCAAAAATTAAGCAAGCAAGAGTTATGATTCCTGTGCACTGCACTCCCCCTTGATGAGATCTATCCACCCATGAAATTTCATAACCCTAGCTAGTATAGTTTTGGAGATATGCTCCGGACAAAGAACTGGACGCCGCCCGCCCGCCCGGACGCCCGCCTGCCCCGTCGCCCGCTCGGCACGGGTGATCCCATAATACGTCCCGTCTTCGATGGGCGTATGAAAAGGAGAAAATGCTGGTGACCACACGGATGGACACATTCACAGACAGGCTGATTCCAGTATACCCCTATGTGCCTATGAAAGGATGGACAAATGAATGGACACCTGAACTGAGGCAGACTGACAGCAAACTCCGAACAATATCCCTTTGCCATTCCATGGGAAAGAAAAAAAAAAAGATAAAATTGTCAGTGTTCTGGTTTTTTACAGCTGTTAAAATCTGAGAAGCCAAAGATCATTTCTGAATGATATTAAGAAATTCTGATTCTACATTCATCAACAAGAGTTATATAAGGTTTATAAACCCAAGGAAGCTATCCCCAGCATGTTACGTGCATCTCTGACCCACCTGTTAAGACCTTGACTTTAAAGATTAGCTATTTAAAGGCATAGAGCTTTGACTCCCGGGTGAGGGCCAGTTTTGAACCCATGGGCATCATATGAACAAACTTGGTAGAGGTCCACTAGGAATTGCTATATGCCAAATATCACAGCACTACCCCATCAAGTTTCAGAGAAGAAAACTTTTAAAGTTTTCCTTCTTTGTTCCTGTGTTCAAACTCATGAACCCCAGGGCTGGCCAGTTCTAATCCCAGGGGCATCATGTGAACATGCTAGGTAGCGGTCCACTAGAACATGATAAATACCAAATATCAAAGCTCTACGCTTTCAAGTTTCAGAGCAGAAGATTTTTAAAGTTTTCCTTTTTTGTACCTATGCTCAAACTTGTGTCCTCCGGTGTGGGTCAATATTTGACCTTAGGGGCATGATTTGAAGAACTGGGTAGAGGTCCACCAGGAGATGCTACATACCAAATATCAAAGCTCTATGCCGTTTAGTTTTTAAGAAGAAGAATATCAAAGTTTTCATTCTTTGTTCCTATGTTTGAACTTGTAACCCCATGGCGGGGCCAGTTCTGATCCCAGGGGCATCATGTGAACAAACTAGGTAGAGGTCCACTAGGACATGATAAATACCAAATATCAAAGCTCTACACCTTCAAGTTTCAGAGCAGAAGATTTTTAAAGTTTCCCTCTTTGTTCCTATGCTCAAACTTGTGTCCCCCAGGGCGGGGACAGTTTTGACCCAAGGGGCATAATTTGAACATACTTAGTAGAGGTCCATTAGGAGATGCCACATACCAAAAATTAAAGCTCTAAGCCTTCTAGTGTCAGAGAAGAAGATTTTCAAAGATTTTGTATTTTTTTCTTTTTTGTTGCCATGGCAACCAGAGTTATGGGTGGAATTCAATTCTTTGAACACTTTTAGTAGAGCTTCACCCAAGGAACATCCCTGCCAAGTTTCATCAAAAGATTGGCCACGTAGTTTAGGAGAAGAAGATGTTCAAAGAAATTGTTGACAGACGCCGGACGACGGACATGGGGCGATCACAATAGCTCACCTTTAGCACTTTGTGCTAAGGTGAGCTAAAAAGAAAGAAAAGGAAAAGTTACCGTACTTGTTACCAGCATTTTCTCCTTTTCTAACAACATTTTCAAAAGTCTGATTTCCCTAGGTCATTAGAAACCCTGTATTGTATGGCAACTGTTTAAATACAGGATTGGTTAGTAATTAGGTTAAAAGCTGATGTCCTATCTTTGTCTAAATTCATATTGTTTTATGCGTGTCCATAGCCCTTTTTCAAAATACCAAATATGAATTTAGAGATGAAAAGTCAATATATTCATATTGTTTTATCTATCTCAATATCAACTTTTTCAAACACTAAAAATAAATATAAAGATGGAAAGTCAGTGTTCCTAGGTTACTGAAGGGGCCTTTCTTCATTAATCTTACATTTACTAAATTTTTTACCAAACAATCCCTGGTTTTTAAGACCCAGAGATAGATGCCATTTGAAAACATTGTGAGAATAGGAGAAAATGTGGGTAACCAACATTTTCTTTTCCCACAATGTTTTCTACCCTTCCAGCAAAATATTCTATTTTTGAGTCAGGTTGGTTTTGTCGTTTTCAACTGGTCTGAATTTGGACCAGTCCAAAATTTTGTTGAGTGGTAAATTACTAAAAGTTAAACAACACCTTTTGATCAAAAATACATTTTAAAAGAAAAGATATATGTAACAAAAACTTAAAATACCCTATAGCAACAATATTTTCGAAAGTTGTCTACCGCAATAGAAAGCACTGAGTAAATACCTAAGAGTCAATCCACACAATAAAGTATCAAACTATTAATATCTTTCTTCCTATTAAGGCCTGTTTACACATTCACGATTTTTGGCTACGGTGCCGCTACGATTCGCCACGATTTGTAAAATCGTCGTGTACCGTGGTGATTCGTAGTAGAACCGTGGTGAATCGTGGTGAATCTTTATGAATCGTGATGATTCGGGAAACTCCACGGTAGCGCTACGGAAGTTTTAAACCGTTTAAAACATTCGTGGCGAATCGTGGTGGTTATTGGGCGTGGCTTAATTTGTAGCGCAACCGTAGCGGAATCGTGCTTATTCGTACTGACACCGTAGCTATATTCGCGGCTATTCGTGAGAGATCGTAGCCAGTCGTGGAATCTTTGACACCACGAATTCTCACGATTCACCACGAATTGTGTACGGTTGTCCTACGAATCATCCACGGTTTCGCTACGGAGCTCCACGATTGGCCACGACTAGTACCGTATCGAACCGTACAAGCACTGTGAGCATTCGTTGTGCCACCGTGGTCAATCCTCATTGACCGTAGCGTTGCCGTCATGAATCGTCATTGATTCGTAGCGATACCTTACAGACACCGTACTAATATCGTGGACATTCTTACTGGAATCGTAGTGACACTGAATATTTCTACTTTTCGCCACGATTCATCCCGATCCATCCCGATTTTTCTGACCATGAGAAATCTGGGTGAATCGTGGTGAATCGTAGAGAAAATCGTGAATGTGTAAACGGGTCTTTAGACCTTTATCATTTACGTGGACTCCGATATCGGACGTGGACTTCGGGCAAAAAGGGACCATCTCAAAGTTAATTTTCGTTTACCCGAGAAGTTCAGACTGAGCAATCTAAATCCCCTTAATTCAAAGATAGCCATTCAGGTCATTTCAAATCGTTAAGTATAGATTAAAGTTTGGACTCTTCACCAGACAAAAAAACACATCTTAGTTTGTGTTTAAAGCATCTTCAGGCAACATGCTAAGTGCTGTTAAATTTGTGCAGGATCTGTCCTTGAAAGAATAAGAAAAGTAAGCGCACGTGCGCCAAGAAGAAACTACTGCTTTTCAGTATTTTTTTCCCCACAGCATTGTTCCTCAGGATCGTGGTATTGTTGTTATTGTTGTGAGGATGACAATCTGTCATTGTACTGTCGGTCCAGGAGTTAGTCGCTGGCAGAGAAATTGATAACAAAACTAGTTTAGTGATCGACCTAATTTTTTGTCCAATCAGAGAGGAGTATTTTTGGAAATTTTCTACCTCTTAAAAGTCCATAAAATTTTGTCTGCTTGAAATAAAGACAGCCGTTCCGCACGTATGAATTCTACTGGCTCCTCCCACATCTACGTAAAATTAATTCAAGCTCCTCCCAACCATTTAAAGCACGATTTGAAAGTTGTTACAACACAACCTAAACCCTTTACCAAGTAATCCTGTATGTTATCGGTGAAAGTTTGATTTTAGAAAATATTGCAGAAAAAGGGGAAATTGCAATAGAGGAATTGAGTAATAAAACAAAATCTGATTTTTCTTCTCTATATTTTTACCCCCAATAAATTTTACACCCAAATGGACGACCCAAGTAGCTTTTGCGTACTTTAACGATCAATCTGCAGAGAACGTGTAGTCTGATCATTAATTGAAACATTGTGCTAAATAGCGCAATGTTAAAATTTATGGACTGATTGCACGTTGTTCGTTCTGTATCACGACAAAAATTTGACAACAAAGAAATGACATTTGAAAATCTCGAAAGTAAAAAAGATTATCTACAGCAAGAGCCAACTGATTAGTTTTTAGAAAAGTTCAACTTGTCCTTTTGTTTTCTTTTAAAAATAACCCTAAAGATAGTATTTAGCAAGTACAGGTATAAAGGAAAGTCCGAAAATGCTTGCCATGCACTCTTTACAAGATGCCAAAACTTTAGGCTCTAGCATATTAAAAGCAGCCCAGCCACGTACAATGGTTAGTGTATCTGACTCGTAACCTGGAGGTTACGGCTTCGATACCTGGTTGCGGCGAACTCTCTTTCCGGTAAACTTTTGCATCTCACCTCTCATGCATGTGAGAAAATTAGACAGTGGCTTTGGAAAGAAAGTTGTGTCAGTACAGGTGTGAAAAAGCCAGGAAACAGAAGCAGTTTAAAATAACAATCATCAATAAATTAACCAATTATTCAATCTCTTAAAATGTCGACCTCATGTGATAACAATTGATAACGAGGAACAACAACAATTGAGATGGTATCCAAAGACAACGCACTTATAAATGAAAAGTGGATACATTTGTGATACCTAAAATGTTGACATTGAAAAATCAACATATACTAAAATTAATAGTGTTTTGCATGTACCCTAAAGAACGAAATCTATTGATAAACATGTGAACTTGTATTATTTGAAAAAAGAAAAAAAGGACTGCAATCATAAATCATATCAGTTACCTGTTTTTACAAGTTCTTGTGTAAGCAATTGCAACAATTGCGTACATGATATATCCTTGAAAATTTCGTCTAAGTCATTTCCTAAGAAAATTTGGTTTGGCTTCCGCCATTGTAAAGACAGCAATGCTCTGCACTTTTCTTTCGCAAAATTTGGGCTTGGAGACACGCATAACATGTACTGTGCATAAGGAAATACACGTGATAGTGTTGTTTTCTCGTGTTTGGGGGCGTGTCTTTACAATAAAACAAAACAATGAAATTTGAAGAAAGTCATGTTTCTTGATATACTTATGTCATGTGGGCGTGTTTATAGGGTCATGCGGTAATGAAGGCATGTCTTTGCATAATATCTAGGACAAACTTTATAGAGAATGCAGTCTCTATAAAATGATTTATATAAAAACCCAGTCGATCACTAAGTTGGTTAGAGCACAAAAAGAGAATTCTTCGAGAAAATAAAAGCTACGGCGCAGAGCGCCTTCGCTTTTATTTTCTCGAAGAATTCTCTTTTTTGTGCTCTAACCATTACTTAAAACCTGCCAGGTAGCTGTGTCGTTTGTTTATATTTTGCCTGATTTTATTTTATTTTTGTTGCCAGCGACTAACATATGGTTTGACCACGTGAGAACAAACTGTCATCTCCACAATACTTTTTATACCTTTAAATGGTTCGATTTAAATTTAATTGTATTCTGACACCTGCTTTGATAATTTGACCTAAACTGCACCTTTAAGGTTTGATATATCAATATACTTGAAAACATCGTAACAAATGAGACCTTGCTCGTCATAATTTATTTTTCCCTTTTCCACAATTTTCTGTCAAAAGTGGTCAGAAAGCCACTGTGGCAGATAAGTAATAAAGAAGGAAACTGCAGTAACTTAGAAAAAGTCTTTCAGTGCGTCTGACGTCTAACAAGGGATAAATACATTTCTAATGCGTTAGAGTATTGGTAAGCCGCCGATCCTAGTATCAAAGGCTGTAGATTCGAGTACCACCAAAGATTTCGTCAGCATTTTGCCCCGTTTTCCCCCTCCCCACATACTGGATCTGGCCTATCTACTCGCTTAGGTTCATTCCCTCTGCAGAAGTAGACCGGTCGGGATAATCGGTTGCAATAATTATCCATTCTATCTCGGGTTCGTTCTTTCGGTTACTATACATCTATATATGCCTTTGCTGCGGTCTGACACAGCGCATTCTTTAAATCTCTCACCGATTAAACAACAGCTATCAATCTGAGATACTGAGTTTGTATTATGATATCTATAACATCAATTTGAAATGATTTTCAAGAGTAATCAGCACAGTCCTGCCATTCTCCAACACATCATAAATATGTATTATACGTGTACACACGTTTTTTTTTTTTTTTTTACAAAGCTTTATTGTGTAGACATTGTTTTGATATAGCTTTTAGGTATATATGGTGCGTTCCATCCCAATTGAAACAATAATTGTTTAAATGGGTAACAGATAATTATTTTGGGACACCCCCGTATATGTTTGAAACATAAATGATTATTTGACGAGTAGGTTTGTGCTCATTTCCCCCGAATTAATCCGCATTTGGTTATATCTATCAGCACGTATAGTTTGAAGTTTTGGTCAAAGGAAAAATACATGAACTAAATAAGTGTACAAATGTATACTTTTGAAATTGTTTGTACAACAAAAACTATTGCATATTGCATACGATTTTAAATTCACTTTATTCCCTGGGATGGATATATTTCGTTGAAACGTTATTCCCAACAGAAAAGGACTTTTTTGATAGAACCATATAAGAGGTATTGTGTTTTGCATGTATACGTTGCCTTTCTGTTATTGGTCCATTATGAAATTATACACTTAACCCCTTTTTTTTTCCATGATATGGTATTTCATTAAATAAAAACAATAATAATGCTGATTTCGTTGAAACGATATCCCCCGCTGAAAAAGACCTTTTCAAAAGTGTACGCGACCACGTCACTCAAAATCGCTCCTAGTCGGTTATTATGCATCAAATTAAAAAAAAAAGTATCGGCGGAATAGGTTATTGTATACATGTATAAATTTTTGCAAAATTCCGTGCGATCGTAGATATTGCCCCGGATGGAGACACGGCCAAACACGGATAGACGGACGGAGAGCTCTGAAACTTTATTCAAAAAAAAACTTTAACCGCAAACTGTAACAAAGAACACATGGATGGCTTATGATAAACAATGTGAATGAAGTTTCATAGAATCTTATCAAGTAGTTAAAGAGATATTGGCTCCATATTGGAAATATACATTAAACCCCCCTTTTTCATGGCACAGCGTCAAATAAAACAAATTAAAAAGTATGTCGGCGGACTATCGGCGGAATATCAGTAAGGAACATATGTATGAAGTTTCATAATTTTTTGTCCAGGATTTTAAAAGATATCTGTCCGGACGGACGGACAGTCTGACGTACAACGCGAAAATTTATCCCCTCGCACTCAGTGAAAGATAAATGTAAGAAAATATCTCATAACTGCCTCATCAGGCTTGGTTACGCCCCTATTTGACGTTTTCAAATATCATGGTTTAATCAAGATATTCTCAGGGCAGGGTTTAGTGTTTCAGCTGTCGTCTGGACGGTCCGAATTTGAGCTTCACTGGAAGCACTGGGTTGTTCGGGGAATGTCCTTTGACAAGAAACTTCGGAGCCCTAGCCTAGTGCTGGTAAAAACTAATGATGTATATGAATAAGTGAAGTGTGGCCGTTACATAACTATAGTAATGTTGAAAGCGGCGTAAACAGCCATCGTAATAAAGCAAGTTAATGTGTTACGTTTATCGATGGTAACGAAGCATGAGCATAGTTTGCCAAACCCAGCACTACTCTGTTGATTTGTTCTTGTTTTCAACGTTTCAAACTCAACTCACAAAATAAGTGAATTTGTCAGTTAACTGCGTCTTAAATTAAGCGAAGTCTGTTTATTTTTGAGTTGATTCTGAAACAGTCTGCCAACTCAAGATTTAAAAATAATAAAAAAAAAAAAAACGGCCTGGTAACTCAGTGGTTAGTGTATCTGAATTGGTTGCGTGTTTGATACCCGCTCGAGGCAAACTTTCTGGCGGCAATTTTTCTCTCCCACCTCTAATGCATTGGAAAAAAGTAGCCAGAGGGTCAGAAAGAAAGTTTTGTCAGTACTCGTATAAGATTGACAGGAAACACTTGCGTAGGTGCACTGACCGCCGTGAAAAAAAAAACGATCAAACAAACAGATAGGATATTAGTATATCACTTAAACCCGTTATGCTACTTGAAATTCTTTTCAAATAACGAACCTTCTTTAAGGAGGAAAAATAACGTTTTATATATTGAGCAAATTGGACGCTGAAGTTTGTCCGCGAAATCGCGGAATGGAGATAAAATAGGACTTAACTTTCGTAGATTTTGCATCCCTTTCGTACAGGTGAAAGAACAGAACTTATGAACTAAACTAAGGTAATGTTGTAGAAAAGAAGAAATAAGGATCGTCTGTAACCCTCGAAGTCCTTTCTTTTCACATGCGTATTCCTGCTCAGGTAAATGAATACTAATTTTGAGACTTTCCCCCGTTTAAACCGAAGTCCACATCGGTTATCGGAACTCCCCGTAAATGATACAGGTCTATTTATTGTGTTTGCTTATCTAGGTAGATTAAACAAACTATAAACTCTTTACAAGTTACTTGTCAGAACAAGAAAATATTGACGCATAACATCAATGTCGCTGGAAATCAGTTGTTTCTAAAATAAGGCACATTACAGCATTGCAAAATTGACCAAAGCAAATTTATGCAGAACTCGGTGCGAAATGAATTTAGGAGTCATAGAATATCTGAAGCATGCAATTTAACCCACTATCACACAATCCCTACTTTTGACGACCCTGAGAAAGAAGCCATCTAAAAACATTGTGGGAAAAGGAGAAAATGCTGGTAACCAGCATTTTCTCTTTTTCCCACAATGTTTTCTTCCCTTCCCAAAACAATTTTCAATTTTCCTGTCACTTTTATTTTGTCGTCTGCAAATGCTTTCAGTTTGGACAAGTCTAGTTTTGTCATTTGGTAAAGAGTTAAAGAAGAGGGCTAAGATGGCCCTGGATCGCTCACCTGAATTTTTTAGAGGACCATAGCCAATTTTTTCAAAATCTAAACAGCCGTTTCAGAGAAAAATCTTTAAGAATTTCTTCATGTCTGTATAGTGTAAATAGCCATGTTAAACTTTCTTGATGGATCAAAATATTTCGAGCAATTTTTGAAAAGGGTCAACTAAGGAACATTTCTGTGAAATTATTTCAGAATCTGATCAGCCATTTCAGAGGAGAATTTAAAAACAAATTCCTTCATGGCCATATAGTGCAAGTAGCCCCCAATCACCAGAGCCATGTTTATAGACAAATCAAAATTTCATGAACAGCTTTTGAAAAGGGTCACGCAAGGAACATTTCTGTGAAATTATTTCAAAATCTGACCAGGGATTTCAAAGAAGAAGAGTTTTTAAGAATTTCTTCATTTCCCTGTAGTGCTAGTAGCCCCCATTCACCAGAGCCTTGGTTCTTGACGGATAATATTTGCGAACAATTTTTAAAAAGGGTCATCCAAGTAACATCTCTGTGAAATCATTTTAAACTCTGACCAGCAGTTTAAGGGAATAAGAAATTTTATGAATTTCTTCATTTCTGTATAGTGCAAGTAGCCCCCATTCACCAGAGCCATGATTCTTGACGAATCAAAATTTCGCGAACAATCTTTGAAAAGGGTCACCCAAGGAACATTTCTGTGAAATTATTTCAAAATCTGACCAGAGTTTTTCAGAATTTCTTCATTTCCCTATAGTGCTAGTAGCCCCCATTCACCAGAGCCATGGTTCTTGACTGATCAAATTTGCAAACAATTTTTAAAAAGGGTCATCCAAGTAACATCTCTGTGAAATTATTTCAAAATCTGACAAAGCCGTTTTAGAGAAGAATAATTTTTAAGAATTCCTCTATTTCTGTATAGTGCAAGAAGCCCCCATTCACCAGAGCCATGATTCTTGACGGATCAAAATTTCACGAACAAGTTTTGAACAGGGTCACCCAAGGAATATCCCTGTGAAATTATTCTAAATTCTGACCAGCAGTTTCAGAGAAGATTTTTAAAGAATTTCCTAGAAAATTCCATCTGGTTGCCATGGCAACCAGAGTTTTTGACGGAATCAAATTCTGTGAACAAGTTTTAAAGAGGACCTCCCAAGGAACATTCCAGCCAAGTTCGGTCCAAGTTGGCTCAGTGGTTTAGGAGTTGATGTTTAAAGAACTGTTGACAACGGACGCCTCGGGACGGACGATGCATGACGGACAACGGACACCCAGTGATCCTAAAAGCTCCCCTTGAGCATGTTCTGCTCAGGTGAGCTAAAAAGAAACAAGTAATATGACACAATCACAGCCATTCTTCGGCAAAATTTAACATAGTTTTAATTGGAGCTGTGAAAAAGCAATTGTGGAGCGATGTACAAAAACAGTTGTCATTCAACAGCCAACACAAGAAAATAGTATTAAAAGTAGGTTCTAAATTTAAAATGAGAGGACCATGATGGTCTATATCGCTCACCTGAATACTAAGCAGTAAAGGTCTGTAATGAAGATAAATATCATTCCAAGGCCAAACAATTCTGAATGGGTATGTAACTGTGCAAAAAGTATTTTCTTCTTTTCCCAAAATGCTTTCACAACCCTTCTTCTTCAGGGTTATTGAAAGTCAAAATTGTATGGTAAGGGAATGAATTAACTTGGGAGGCCAGGCCTTAATTTGTCGGTTAAAATGGTGGTAGAGAAACAGGTTAAAACAAGAGGGCCAAGATGGCCCTGGATCGCTCACCTGAATTTCTGAGAGAACCATAGCCATTTCTTTCAAAATGTAATCAGCCCTTTCATCAGAAGAATTTTTAAGAATTTCCTATGTCTGTATAGGGTAAATAGCCCAGAGTCATCAGAGCCATGTTTCTTGATGGATCAAAATTTCTAGAGCAATTTTTGAAAAGAGATAGCTAAGAAACATTACTGAAAAACTATTTCAAAATCTGATTAGCCGTTTCAGAGAAAGAGAATTTCTTCATGGCCAAAAAGTGCAAGCAGCCCCCATTCACCAGAGCCATGTTTTTAGACAAATCAGCATTTTGCGAACAATTTTTGAAAAGGGTTACCAAAGGAACATTTCTGTGAGATTATTTCAATATCTAATCAGCCGTTTCAGAGAAGAAGAATTTTAAAGAATTTCTTCATGGCCATATAGTGCAATGAGGCCATAGCCATGTTTCTTGATGGATCAAAATTTCACAAACAATTTTTAAAAGGGTCACCCAAGGTACATTTCTGTGAAATTATTTCAAAATCTGACCAGCGGTTTCAGAGAAGAAGAATTTTTAAGAATTTCTTCATTTCCCTATAGTGCAAGTAACCCCCATTCACCAGAGCTGTGTTTCTTGATGGATCAAAATTTCATGAACAATTTTTGGAAACAGTCATTCAAGGAACATCTCAGTGAAATTATTTCAAATTCTGACCAGCCGTTTAAGAGAAGAATTTTTAAGAATTTCTTAATTTTCGTATAGTGCAAGTAGGCCCCATTTACCAGAGCCACATTTTTTTACGGATAACAATTTTATGAAAAATTTTTGAAAAGAGTCATCCAAGGAACGATCCTGTGAAATTATCAAAAACTCTGGTTGCAATGGCAACCAAATGGAATTTTCTAGGGAATTCTTTAAAAATCATCTCCTCTTTTAAAATAATTTCACAGATATGGTCCTTGGGTGACCCTTTTCAAAATTTTTTGTAGAATTTAGATCTGTCAAAAAATGGGGGCTTCTTGCATCATATAGAAATGAAGGAATTCTTAAAAATTCTTCTTCTCTGAACCGCTGGTCAGATTTTGAAATAATTTCACAGGATCGTTCCTTGAGTGACTCTTTTCAAAAATTGCTTGACCCAGCCAAAAATTGTAACTCCTTCCCTATCAGTAACTGGAAAGAGAGTAACAGTTAAGCAAGCAGTAGACTAAAATTTGTAGTCTATGTTAAGGATCCAAGCCCAAATCAATTTGGGCTGGTCTGGTTTAATTTTTAGACCAATGAAGTTGTCTCTTCAAAACTGGTAAAACAGACTTGTCTGTTTGATACTGCTTTATTATGTGTTATATGTAATAAAGTATCTACATACATCTAATTCTAAAGCTAATAACAAACTGTAGTAAGTTTTGATCTAAAGGAATGTGATAACCGTGGCCCTTGTTAACAATAATTTAAAGCAATCCATCTTCGTAACAGATAAATTATCCCATTATTTCAAAAAAATGTACATTGAAAAGGCTTAAAAGTTTTACAAGCTATTGATTCTACTAAGCGAGCAGTGGTGGAATGGAAAGATCCCTGTCTATCAAACTGGCTATCCTGGTTCGAGCCGTTACGTCTACCTTTTTAGGAAGGAATTTATATATTTCTTCGGTTTTCTCCTTTCTTTTCTTTTCCTTTTTTGTTTGTCTGTTTGTGTGTCCCTCCCATTTTTCCTTTCTTCTTCCCTAATTTTTCGATGTGTATATATCTTTTTGTCACTGATATTCTGTTGTTAATATTATACCTTGTTCCAATTCATTTTATTTTTTTATTTCCTGTTTTAAAGCATATTTCTATACAATTGATACAACAATTTGAATAATAAGAATACAAGTCTCATCCCATTCACTTGCAGTATCCGTACTCGCTTGATTTTCACTGGCCGTATCTGTACCCAAAGCCTCTTAACATTCAGTATCTGTTTCTTGCTTGTCAATTCCTTTGCAAGAATTGTCTTGCTTTATTTTTCACATATTTCACAAGGATCATCATGTAATCTTGCGCGATGTCAATTAAATATGAAGTACAAACATTCACTATAATATAAAAAAAAAAGTAACCATCGACTAACCTTAAAGAGCAAATGCTTGATTAAAAAAAATATATATTTCCTGTGACTCAAACTTGATCTGCAAAGGTGGTGGCAAAGTCGCTATGACAATTGACAACTGTACCACAGCGCTATTTGCATTTATCAGTTGAAAACTATCAAATAGTAACTTCTTCGTCCCTGTTATTCCCGATTTGAAAATTTTGAACTGATCCAGTGTTTGTAAACAAAGGCCACAATTATCACATTTTATTGATACACAGTTAGTACCCACGGTTAAAAACTTCCTTATCATACGTCATCAAATTGTAATATAAATATAGTAACAAGAAAAAGTTGATGCAAAGCATCAAAGTCGCCGCAAAAAAAAATTGTTTAATGCTTCAAGAAAGCCAGGGCAAGTAAGTAAATGTCAGTTTTCATCAGCAGATTTTTTAACACATTATGAAATTATGTGAATAGTAACCTATATCAAAACTTGTCTTCTGTTACAGTATCTAATACCCTAGCACAGCGCTCTCTTAGCTCTTTTCCAAACGACAAATTTCAGACTCTTCCAAATTCAAAGAGTTGGCAGATGACAATTTCAAAAGCTGCAAAAATGGTGGAACATTTCTGTGAAATGATTCTAAAATCTGGCCAGCGGTTACAGAGAAGAAGAATTTTTAAGAATTTCTTCATTTCTGTATAGTGCAAGTAGCCCCCATTCACCAGAGCCATGTTTCTTGACGGATCAAAATTTCGCTAACAATTTTTGAAAAGGGTCACCTAAGGAACATCTCTGTGAAATTATTTTAAAATCTGGCCAGCGGTTTCAGAGAAGAAGAATTTTTAAGAATTTCTTCATTTCTGTATAGTGCAAGAAGCCCCCATTCACCAGAGCCATGTTTCTTGACGGATCAAAATTTCGCTAACAATTTTTGAAAAGGGTCACCTAAGGAACATCTCTGTGAAATTATTTTAAAATCTGGTTTCAGAGAAGAAGATTTTTAAAGAATTTCCTAAAAAATTCTATTGCTTTGCCATGGCAACCAGAGTTTTTGACGGAATCAAATTCTGTGAACAATTTTTAAAGAGGACCTACCAAGGAACATTCCAGCCAAGTTTGGTCCAAATCCGCCCAGGGGTTTAGGAGGAGTTGATGTTTAAAGAATTGTTGACGACGCACGACGCACTGACGCACGACGGACGACGCACGACGGACACCGGGTGATCCTAAAAGCTCCCCTTGAGCACGTTGTGCTCAGGTGAGCTAATAAAGAAGAAATTGCTTATAACGAGCAATTTCTCCTTATCCAACATGTTTTGACAAAAGAATTTGATAGCACACAATGTGATAACCCGTGTTTGTTATCAATCTTATCTTTCAAAATTCGATCTATATTGATGACCCGTGTTTGTTATCAATCTTATCTTTCAAAATTCGATCTATATTGATGACCCGTGTTTGTTTGGGAAAGTGGTGAAAGCAGGGCTAAGTTACTAAAATGTTGCTGTCCTAGGAAAGTATGATTCAAGAGGACGTAAGTTTGCAAGGCATGCTTTCAATTAAAACAAGTCTAAGACTATAGTGTTTGGTGAACAGTGTTCATAAAGAATCATGGTTTTGCATCGCGCTTTATCATTATGAACAACACAGCGAAAAAGTGGCCTCTCTCCAGATTTTTTCCACAAATTAAATTTATGCAGAGCTCGTTGAGAAATAAACAAAGGAGTTCTAAACTATCTTTGTTGTAAAAACTAAACTTAGAAATAAGTAACCAATAACGGTCAGATACAATCATAACCATCATACCCGTTCTTCGGCGGAATTTAGCACAATTTCAGCAATGCACAATTTTAGCAGTGGTCATTCAACAAAAAACACACAAATAGTAGGAAAAACTATCTACAAAATAATCAAAATGATTATTAAACCTGTGTACGAAGGTTGTACGAAACGACCAACTGGGTACGAAATGACCAAAATTGAAAGTATAAGTAGTTACAAAATGACCAAAATGGTATAAAATGACCTAGGTACGAAATTATCAAGGTACGAAATGACTGGAAACCTGGGCTGACTTCGTTTGGGGCTATAGCCACAGCTAAAGTGACGTCAGAAAACTATAAATAAACGGGAAGCTGTCAAGTACGCATGTCATGAAGCGAACACACATAGCCTTTGCAACGGGTGTGACTAAAACGCGGACGCGATAAGCGGACCATATAGACAAAGAGGAAAAAAGCGGACGATATGAAATATAGAGGGAAAAAGCGGACGCCATCCTGCACCTAATTCGGTGCCTAATATTAGTTTTATAAGAGCAATTAACCTTTTTTTCCCAGATTAATCTACTTGAAAATTTGATAATTAATGATATATATATATATTTCAAGTTAGTTTGTTTTTTGTTTTTACACAAATAAACAGAAATGTTTGCATAGTTTATTTCACTTTCCTACATGCATTGATCGTTAGGGACATGTACATTTTGTCGTTGCTATCAGATAGAAAGATAATTTAAAAATTAGAGTCATAATTGAATTAATTAAAAAAAGCTGACTGTTTTGATTGGTCTCTTACTCAGACTCCGTGGACAGCATACTAGTATTCCGCGGGTGCAGGGTTATTCAGAGAATATAATTCCGCAGTTTATAGACTTTGACTTAACCCTTTCTCAAACAATCCCTGGTTTTTACGGGTCTTGAATAGTAGCCTTTTGAAAACATTGTGGAAAAAGGAGAAAATGATGGTAACCAGCATTTTCTCCTTTTCCCTCAATGTTTTCTACCCAATCATAGACAGAAATCTTTTTAGCAAGAGTTGAATTGTCGTCTGCAAATGCTTTCAATTTGGTCTAGTCCAAAAGTTTGTCGTTTGGGTAAGGGTTAAGGTACCATTTTCGAATTGATAAAGGGATGTGTGAGGAGGTTCTAAGGATTATCGGCCTTTTTCTTACAAGCCAGGACCATAGTGGTGGTATTGAGGACACAGATCTGTTTTTCTTCCGAAAAATCGCAAATTTCAATGAAAATTTTTGGTATTTTTCTTTCACCCCAAAGGTTTTCAAAACTTTTGGAGACAATTAGCTCTACCATAATTCCAGCTACATTTGATTTCTGCATATGCATTTAATTTCAACCTTTGAAAACACTGTTGGAAAAGGAGAAAATGCTGGTAACCAGAATGAAGTAACCAGCATTTTCTCCATTTTCCACAATGTTTTCTACCCTTTCCAAATCAATTTTCTATTTTTTATTCACATTCATTTTATCGTCTGCAAATGCTTTCAATTTGGACAAGTCCAAAATTTTGCTATTTGCTAAAGAGTTAAATACAAAGATTCCCAGGGCTATGACCAAGACTCATACAGTGTATGCCTAGTTGAAGTCTTGATAAAAATCCTTTTTTGGTGTAAGGCAGATCAGGAATTGAATAACAATTTCTATCTGGCTAAAAATTGTTTAGCCAGATCCTGAATGAGTCCAGACCAATTAAGAATTTTTATCTGTCCTAGTCCTGATAAAATCGATTGCCTATCTGGTCTAGCCAGATTCTGAATCTAGCTGAATTCCTGTCTAGCCTACGACATTTATAACTGTAAAGCCAACTTTTACTATAAAGTAGGTCTTACAAAATTGATCATTTGAAGGGTACCGGTATATTTAAGTCATAAAAGCAGAAGTTTGGAAAATAAATGAGATATGCCAACAACAGTTAACATCATTTTAATAAAGTTTGAAAACTAACATGAAAATCAAAGTGTCAGATAAATCTAACAAGAGGCCCATTATGCCTCTGTACATTGCTCCACTGGCTTTTTAACCATACAAATTTGAAGTGATTGAGGTCCATAAGATAAAGCTAGATGCCAAATTTGGTAGCCCTGGGCCTTATGGTTTCAGACAAGAAGATTTTCAAAGACGATCAAAATTTTTCGGTTTTGTTGCTATGGCAACCAGCTTTTTAATTCTTTCAAGAATTTCTGGAGAAGACAATAGCAAGATCGTTTCTGTGAGGTTTCATCAAATGAATGGGTAGTTTCAGTGAAGAAGTTTGAAAAAAAAGTTAACACACAGACACACATGTACAACGGGCACCAGGCCATGACGTAAGCCTGCTGGCCTTGGGCCAGTGGAGAAAAAAATGTCTAAGGTTGTTCATAAAAACTTGTGAAATCAAATGCAGCCACCAAAGTTTCTTTGTATGCTGCTTCAAGTTAAAGCAGAATTAGGGTAAAAGCCTTGTCCTGTTTTAAATTGAGGCAACAGGCATTAGACAATATAACATATAAATATCCCATCACTTCCTGTGGTAGAGTATAAAGAACTAGTGGCCCTTAAAGAGCCTGAACTGCTCTACTTGCAGTGTATCTACTTATTTTCTTGCAAACTGTCAAAGTTAAAAAAAAAAAAAAACATAAAAACAAATGAAATTTTCATCATGTAAACAAGAAATGGAAATTTTCAACTTGAAATGGCTACTTTTCCGATATTGTTTGTTTCATTTTTTTTCAAAACCAATAGGGTTAAAGCTATTGATAAAACAAACTTTGCAAGTACACAGAAATCTGACAGATAATGCATTCTTTATCAAGTAAACAAGAAATAGCTATTTTCAAATTAAAGTGGCTACTTTTCCCTTACTGTTTGTTTGTTTGTTTGTTTGTTTGTTTTTTCAAAATCAATCAGCTTGAAGCTGTTGATGAGATAAACAAATTGTGCAAGTTTCACGAAAATCCAACCAAAAATGCTGACCAAATCATGTAAATACGAAATGGAAATTTTAAATTTTAACTCATTACCAAACAATAATATTTAATTTATAGACTTGTCCAAATTGAAAGCATCTGCAGACGACAGAATAAAAGTGACTGAAAATTTGAAATTTGTTTCGTGAAGGGTAGAAAACATTGTGGGAAAATGAGAAAATGCTGGTAACCAGCATTTTCTCCTTTTCCCACAATGTTTTCTAAAGGCTTCTTTCTCAGGGGCATCAAAAGTAGGGATTGTGTGGTAATGGGTTAACTGGCTACTTTTCCCATATTGTTAGGACATAAATGTGACAAATGTGCAGGTGAAAAATAAATGGAACAAACTTAAAAAAGATTATCGGAAAGCAGTCTTGAGAACAACAGTACAGGGAATAATCCAACTAAATTCAAGTACGTTGAAGATTTCAACATAATCTATTGAAACAGGGCTTCAACCAAACCTATGGTAGTGTATGACACTGGTAACAAATGGCCACTGACTTCTGACACATACAGCCACTCTGCCTTTTTAGAGTTATCAAAGAAACAGAAAAAATGATCCTCTGCAAAGAAGCACTCAAAAGTCCGAAAATGTTAAAATTATGGAAAAGTTGGACCAGTAAACCAGGACATCATGGCGTTGATTTTTATTAAACTCCTCATCAACCTCTCCTCTCACACTTATTAGAGCTTTCTCTTCACTTGATGTCCATAGGTGTATAAGCTATAAAAAATTTTTAAAAAAAGGGATATATTTAACGACTGTTTTATGCCGCTTCAACATTATTTCAGTCATATCACTGCAGCAGCTGGTATATTCATGTATTTTCTGGGTTTTAGCAGTACTAGGTAAGGGCTTTGAAGTGTCTTGCCCAAGGGCACTCCAATGAAAACTCCAATGAATGCAGTGCAGCTTGAACCCAGAGCCTCCAGCTTATGAGACCCACACTTTACCACTGAGCCCTGCAGGACTCCTCCTGTGCTGTCAGGAAAAGATAGCCTATCCTAGTTCTTTTTCAACCACTAAAATCATTCAAAGCCACTGTATCTTGTGATGACAAACATTTCTGCCAAGGAACAGAATTTTGATTTGGCCTGAGCACTTACTTTCACGGCTCTAGAAAAGCAATGATCTTTCCAGTTCTGCTGAGGCCAAATTAAGTTTCAGTTTACTTGCCAATATAGAAGTCAATATATGATTTCATAAGATTACACAATTATCTCTTTGGAGAAGTGATATAACTCCCATGTTATTACTATTTTTGGTACAGGACAGGTAAGATTCTTTCTGAAGTAGGCAGATGCCAGTATCTGACTTAGTACTGGTTAACTGCCTATTCAGTAGAGTCTGGTTAGGATGAGTGTTGATATACATGTATAACTGAAAATTTGTTAATGTGGCATGAACCCCAATAAGCAATTATCAATCTTATTTCTCCATAATAGGAGTGTAAAGGGCACTGATAAAGCTTATGAAACTTCAAAAAACCTGCCTGCATGGTACTAATCTGACACAAGCTAGAAGACTGGTGTTTGATACCCCAACCTAGCAACATTTTTTTTTTTTAACATTTCTCCCAAATCATACATACCACATTCTGGTGAACTGATCATATCAAATAAAGATTGGCTAATTCTTGCCAAGTACATTGTGCCATTTTTGTTCACCTGCACCATAATCCTGAAAGAAGAAACAAGTGCAAATATCATATTGCTGCTCTTCTACAGTACAATAGTGATTTTGAATAGAAATAATTTTAGTTTTTTACTTAAAAAACGTTACGTTCTGCAAAACAATATCGTGGACGATTAAGATTACTCTAACGTTTAAGAATAATTAGTTCAATCAGGTAATTTTACTGGTACAAACAATATAATACAACTTGGGCCGAATCTTCTCACCCTCGGGGCCGAATCTTCTCACCTGCTGGGCCGAATCTTCTCGAAAATCGCTGGAAGGCCCTGGGCCGAATCTTCTTGGGTCCGAATCTTCTGACATCCTCTTCATCAATCATAATGAAAAATATCATCGGCTGAAGCCATCGGTTCGTTTGAAATAACACATATACTCCATTTCGATGCATAACTATTGGCTGGCATATAGGTCTGATCAAATAAATAATATGGAACGAATACAGTACGGTTTGTACTTCTACCTTTTCAACATAACTTACATTTCATTTCCTACCCCAGTCGCCATCTTGGAACTAAACCGACCGTGGGTGCGAGCGCGGTCCGACAATAGCCGAGGTTAAAGGTCAAATGACATCATTATAGTCCTGGCTTTTGATGTTCGATTGAAGCCGTTGCTTCTGTAGCCGTGGCTATAGCCCCAAACGAAGTCAGCCCTGTACAGCCTTGACCAATGGAAACAAGGCATTTATGTGGACGAGTCCATTTCTCACGAATAGCGACAATAAAAGAAATAATTAGGCGGTTTTTTGATGTTGTAAGTATTAATAGAACAAAAAAAGTATCGTATTGCAATTTCGTAGTTTAAAAATGAATTAAAAAGCCAGTTTAAGGCGAAGTAACGTTAGAAAGATTCCTTGTTAACCTAACACCCCTATAAAAACGAAATTCCCACTATCCATGTCCTAACTCGAAAAACTATTAAAAATATAGTCGCGCGCTTCTGCGCGGCGACTAATAATTGTTTATACCAGGTCTAATCCTTTACGACACACTCGGACACTCCTGAGTTTCATCGACTGAGAAAGATGGCTTTTTCATAGGACAGCAGCTAACTTGCATTTTCTGCAATTTTTCTACCCTTTCTAAAAAGTTCAACATGAGTAAAAACATATAATTCGTCATTTGCATACGCTTTCAATTTAGACAAATATAGTGCCTTTCCTGTCAAGGCAGTAACCCATTACCACTCAATCCCTACTTTTGACGCCCCTGAGAAAGAAGCCTTTTGAAAACACTGTGGAAAAAGGAGAATATGCTGGTAACCAGCATTTTCTCCTTTTCCCACAGTGTTTTCTACCCTTTCCAGAACAAGTTTCTATTTTTCAGTCACCTTTATTTTGTCGTCTGCAAATGCTTTCAATTTGGACCAGTCCAAAATTGTCTCGTGTGGTAATGGGGTAAGCAGTGATATGAGCCCTTTACCACACAATCCAATGATTTAATGGCCTTGGCAAAAAAAGGTCTTTGAAAACATTGCCTGGTAAGGAGAAATACTGGTGAACTACATTTTCTCCTTCCCTACTGTGTTTTCTACACTTCGAAAGGCAAGTTTTAGTTTTAGGGTCACATTTAGTGTGTCATCTTGTTTTTTATGAACACCAAGAAAATGTTGTAGGAAAAGGTAAGAATGCTGTATGCAGCAAACATTGTTATCAAAAGTCTTATTTCCCAATGTCATTAAAACTTTGGATGCTTGGTTCAGGTTGTGAAAGTTAAAGGGAAAAGGATGAAATTCTGGTTACTGGTAATTTCATTTTCAGTATTTAACTGGTTATGTAAATCATAGTTTGTTTTATTTTCAGTGTTTAACTGGTTATGTAAATTATGGTTAGTTTCATTTTCAGTGTTTTACACTTCCAAGAGTGGTTTCTTCCTTTACCAAAAAATCAGTCATTTTGACTTCCCAAATTAAGGTAAAAAGCAGATGTAAAAGCAGATAAGTTGCAAATAATTGGACTTTTCCTTTGTAGGATAACAAAACATGATGGGAGAAGAAAGAAAATGCTGGTTACCTGCATTATCTCTTTTTCTCCTCAATGTTTTTATGGAAAAACTTTCTTTCCCATGGTGGCTATTACTCTGGATTTTGTGATAAAGGGTAGAAGCTTTCTTTCTCAAGATCAACTTTGAATTTAAAGTGTGTGAGAAAGAATTATTCAGTTTAAACATACTTATGTAACATCGATTGAGAAATAAGTCCTTACAACTTGCCTCTTTATTCTGTTTCCTGGCAACTACACCAGTACTTGAGCAGAATGTGAGAGCAAATTTATGACAAATCAAAAGTATTAAATCTTTAAACAATACAACAAAATTTATGTCCTTTCCAAATTGAAACCATGTGCAGATGACAAAATTTATTTAACCCATTACCACACAATCCCTAGTTTTGACGCCCCTGAGAAAGAAGCCTTTAGAAAACATTGTGGGAAAAGGAGAAAATGCTGGTAACCAGCATTTTCTCCCTTTCCCACAATGTTTTCTACCCTTCACAAAACAAATTTCGAACTTTCAGTCACTTTTATTTTGTCGTCTGCAAATGCTTTCAATTTGGACCAGTCTAAAATATTGTCGTTTGGTAATGGGTTAATGTGACTTAAACAATTTGTCTGTCATTGAGTAGAAAACACTGGGGGAATAAGAGAAAATGGTAACCAGCATTCTCTACTTTTTTTAGGTGCTTTTTCCTCAGTGACATTAAAAGTCAGGATTCTGTGGTGAAAGACAACTAGAATTATGGCTCTTTTATAGCAGGAGTCCAAAAGCCATATAACTATCTTTCCAAACTAAAATTTTTGGCTATTTCATATTATAAGTGTCTACAAACCACAAATCCTACATTGTTACAAGCGAATCAAGGTTTTTTTTTTTACTCCTAAAAACTTTGTTTTGGGGAGGGTTGTATATAAATGGTCACCATGTTGGTCAGTCCATTTTGGGAAAGGTAGAAAATGCTGGTTTAATAGTTGTATTTGCAGTTTCCTTTTCCAACAAATAATTAATCTAATTGTCTATGTAAATATGTAGCTCTTGTTTAACCCATTACCACACAATCCCTACTTTGGACGCCCCTGAGAAAGAAGCCTGGTAACCAGCATTTTCTCCTTTTCCCACAATATTTTCTACTCTTCACAAAACAAATTTCAAATTTCCAGTCACTTTTATTTTGTCATCTGCAAATGCTTTCGACGCACGGACGGCGCACGGACGCACGACGCACACCGGGCCATGACTTAAGCTTGCTAGCCTTTGGCCAGTGGAGTTAAAATTGTTGACAACACACAATGCACGAACCACGACGGACACTGGGTGACCCTAAAAGCCTCCCTTGAGCATGTTGTGCTCAGGTGAGATAAAAAGAACAGTTGAAAACAGAGTTTTTTGGGGAATATTTAATGTTCAAAACTTATTTTATGCCAAAGTTTGTAAGTTAGTTCCAAGAGAAAAGGAATCAAGAGGAACACTTTCATTTAATTCATACAATAAGATAACAAAATGTCACATATTACTTAGTACTATTATTTCATTTGTTAACTTGTGTAATCTGTCTAGTCTGTTAAGTGCAAGTAGGTCATATGGTACCTTTTTTACAGAGACAAATACACAAAAAATATCCATTTTCTTCAGTGCAAGAAGGGACCATTTTGTAAAATCAATCAAATATTGTTAATTGCTTATTGATGAAGGGATCTGCCTGTCACTTCTGCTGTGAAGAGTCACTGGCCATAACTATCAATGTACCAAGTTAGAAAGGTGCACAAGAAAACCTTGATTTGACATCTATTTCTGAATCCTTAAACTTGATTTTCTCAAGACTTAAACCCTTTACTAAACAATCCTGGTTTTTACGACCTAGAGGAAGCCTTCTGAATATATATTGTGGAAAAAGGAGACAATGCAAGTAACCAGAATTTTCTCCCTTTCTCACAATTTTTTCTACCCTTCTGAAGCCAGGTTTCAATTTTTGATACATGTATTTTTGTGGTCTGCAAATGCTTTGAATTTGGACAAGTAATGTTGATGGAACATAACGTTCAAAACGCCATTGTTCTCCAGACTAAACAAGGCTGTATATTTCCAACTGACATTGACTGTTACACAGAAAACCCATTGGCCTCATATTTGGCATGTATAAAGTAATATTGCATATTTTACCTATGATAAGTCATTTCATTTGTAAGTTGTATCATTCTCATAATACAAGCAATGTCTCCATAATTTTAGAAGAGCCCTAACAGAGTCCTAAATTTGGTATAAATTGCATGGAAGCATAGTTTTCCCTTAGTAGTAAGCTATCATCGGAAAAAATCTTTTTTTGTACATTTAAATCCTCCCGTCTTGTTTTGTATCTTAATGTTAAATTTAGATTATATAGAGCTCACATTATTTATTTTCTTATACCCAACATGCAAGGGGAAATGAAGAGGTCATTTCACTCTTTTCCAGACATCAAAATGTTAAGACTTGTCTCAATTGAAAACATTTGCAGACAACAAAATCTATATGACTAAAAAATTGAAATTTATTTCTGAAAAGCTAGAAAACTTTGTAGGACAAAGAAAATGCTTGTTACCAGCATTTTCTGTTTTTTCACACTAGTTTCAAAACCTGTTTCATAAGGGTTGTTAAAACTCAGAATTGTGAAGTAAAGCTTGAAATCAAAGGCTACTTACCCAAAATGTATGAAGAAAGGGGAACCCATCCATAAATTTGAGAGAAGTTACTGGACTAGCCCATCAACATCATTTCAAATGACCTCTGAAATTAAAAAGAATACAGGCATTAAAGTTTTGCAATTACTGATGGACTGCAATATGCAAAAAGGGGCATTCCAACATTTGCTTTTAAAAAGAGTTTTTTCGGATAAACCTGTGAAGCACCCAGTCTCCTTTTTTGTGTAATTTTCTGTTCCTGTTAATTGCTCAAATTTACCAAAGGACAAAATCTAATGTAGTTGTAAAATGCCATGTCAAAATCCGTGCAGTCAGGCCTTACCTGAGACAACTACACACAAATATTTAAATGCCCCCTTTAGGGTATTGCAAGCCAGATAATCCAATACTCTTGTTCTGTAGAACTGGGATCTATGGTACTTACCTCTCGATCCAAGTAAAGAGTTAAAGAATAATTCTAACATGACGTGAATTCGGCTCTATAAACACAGTGCAACAAAAGCGTGGTATAATCTGCGACATTCTATATAGAGTGACATCATTCTACAAAGTGTGACGTCATTCCATATTTAGTAAGAAAGTAAGTTATTAAGTGGAATAGTATCTGCATGCATCTGTGTTTTCACTCTCTAAGTATGAAGTTTTTTTTACCTTTCATCAAGAGTTGGTCATGTTAGAATCAAAATAATCTTCTTTCTGTCATGGTTCAGGGATGCATCTAAAAATTGGGATTTGGGGGGAAATGCTTCCCATAATTTCTGAATTTGGGGGGCAGTAAACAGAATTTGGGGAGACTGTTTATACTAGATCTATATCAATTTATAAGCAATGTTACCTTTTGAAGAATAACAAAGAATTTTATATCCACTTGATTATTCTGTATCAATAGTGATGTAAATTTTTGTTGCAAATTTACTGCCAAATCAAGTGCATGAGAGTAACACACTTCAATAACTTGCTAATTTCTACAGATTTAGATCTTCTGAATTCTTGTTCAACTCTTCACCACATGACAAAATTTTAGACTGGTTCAGATTGAAAGCATTTGCAGACGACAAAATAAAAGTGACTGAAAATTTGAAATTTGTTTTGTGGACAGTAGAAACATTGTGGGAAAAGGAGAAAATGCTGATTATCAGCATTTTCTCCTTTTCCCACAATGTCTTCTAAAGGCTTCTCTCTCAGGGGCATCAAAAGTAGGGATTGTGTGGTAATGAGATAAATAGCATTATGTTTAACCTTGCATCTACAATATACACTGTAGATAACTCAAGGATTTTGAAAGTCAATCACTGCTATTCGCCATAAATAATATAGATTTTATGTCCATTTAACCCTTTACTCCATTGATACTCATTTCTACACATTGCTTTGGATAACATTGTGGCAAAAGGTGAAATTGCTCGTAACGATATCTTGCCAATGTTGTCTACCAGTTAACGAGTCATTTGCCAGCACTTCACGTTTTGTTTGAAGTCTCCATATCGGTATGTTAAGTTATGTCATGCACGGCTTATTTGTGGAGAGGCAATGTAACATACCTATCCAACGTTCTGAAGTTCTGAAGTTACTATATACGATAGTGAAAGAGTTGCATTTTTTACTCCCTAATATACACCAAACACAAAATATTTTTATTTTTACTCAATTTCGAGCCACTGCAGATCTGCCTCTCAGGACTCCATAAAAGCAGATCTCTTTCTTGTGAATGGGGTCTCTACATTGTCGTTAGCACCAGAATCGCTATCTAGAGTCATCCTGATAATTTCTGTTGTCATGTCTGACGATTTCCTCTTGGCAATCACGGTAAAATAATGCAACAAAGTCTCTCATTTCCATAATGTATCGGATTGTAACATGTAGCCTCTCAGGACTCCATAAAAGCAGATCTCTTTCTTGCGAATGGGGTCTCTACATTGTCGTTAGCACCAGAATCGCTATCTAGAGTCATCCTGATAATTTCTGTTTTCATATCTGATGATTTCCTCTTGGCAATCATGGTAAAATAATGCAACAAAGTCTCTCATTTCCATAATGTATCGGATTGTAACATGTAGCTCGAAATTAAATTTCTACCATGTTGCTACTCATTCCAGAAAATGCAGAAATTGCAAATGGGATCGCTTTGGGTTATTCTATTTGAAAAGCTATAGGGAACAGACAGCTAAACGACGTCACAGATATGAAATCACGGGCAAATCATTGGAATGTACAGCTCGTGCAGCTCATTCTTTTTTTTTGCTGGCTTTCTGTAGTAATTGAAACCATATTTTGGAATATACATTAATTAGGTTATCCATATATGGTAAATAGGGGCAGAGTCACTGAAGAGACACAGACCAGGGACACTCCCCAATTCTGTGCCTACATCTACACGCCGGGGAATCACATGACACAACAACAACAACAATGGCGGTCATTTGAAGAAATTCCCTCACTTCAGGTAAGAAAATCTTCAATAATTCTGTTAATATGTGACTAATTGGAATTTGGTTTGAAGCAGAGAAGGCGGAAAAACGCCAGGGATTATCTTTTAAACAACACCTGATAAAAAAGTTATTGGCGAGCAAACAAATTCTTATCCTGGATAACATTCACGTTGAAAATAAATAAAACACACAAACAGACCACTTTTCGTGTTTAAGTGCATTTATTTTGTTCTCATATGCATAAAATGTGGAGAACATGAATGAAAAGTCTTGTCACTATCAATATTTTTTATCAGAATATGATTTTCTAGGTAAACAATGTTATTTTCAAAAATGATATATTTCATGTCAGGATTTTTTTATGATAATGTTCTCGTCGTAAGTAGCATTTCATATTAAAATGGTTCTATCATGAATACTAGTGTGATTTGAAAGGAGAGAGAGAAAGAGTAAATCAAATATGCCATATTTATATATATAATTTGCAGAATCATATAACATGCAAAATTGATTTAGATAACCAGATATAAATTAATATGCATTTATTAACTATTATACATCTATATAGAAATGAAGCCATTTCGGTCATCTTGGCTAGACAAGAGACAGCAAATTGGGGAATGCTCGGCTTAACTATTGGACAGAATCTGCTCTCTGGTGTTAAACCATCGAAAAATAAAAATGATTGGACTATTACATCCCTAAAATCACTTTTCCAAATGCCCTTACTGACAATCCTTATGAAAATATTGTGGAAAACGTAGAAAATGCTGGTTATCAGAATCTTCTCCTTTCAGTGTAATATTTGCCATCCTTCCAAAAGCTCTAAATTTTCGAGTAACATTTGGTTAGGCTGCAAAGGCTACGTCCTCATCGTAACGTTGAGTCTGAAAACATTATCAAATGGCTAAGCGGTCAAGACTTTGTTGCTAACTGTTGTGAATTCTTTTGAATAAACAACTGTCTTCCACTATAGAACTATATTGAGCGGTTATTATTACATTCTCTTGCACATACACACATAGGAAGCATTTTGAAATTGGGGGTGGGGAGCTAACTTCCAAATACTGAGATTTTTTTGTTTGTTTTTGGTTGTTGCATTTGCATTGCACTGAAAACTTATATTTTGTAAAGCTGTGCTACTATTTTCTTCTTGTTCTTTACACAAGAAATCAAAAGCATATCTATCAAAATTTGTTTTGAGAATATAGGAAAACATTGTGGAAAAAGGAGAAAATACTGGTTACCAGTACTTCTCACTTTTGTACACCTTTTTTAAAAGGCATTTTCCCACTATGCTTTCTCAGGCCTTCTTTCTCAATGTCAGATGATTTCAGAAGTGTAGGTTATAATCAGATATGTTGAATACATAATAATGAAGAATATCTTAATTTTGTGTGTTTGGAAACAGAGGGATTGTTTCCCCAGTTAAAGAATATAGTATTACTTCCCTAGTTTCACTCGTCAAGCAGATTAATTTGTAATTCCAAACTTCCTGCAATATACAAAATAAATCTTATTGAAATTTAAACATGTAGTACATAATAACCGATAAAACAAGTATTTATAGTAATGTACTCGGTGTATTTAAGCTGAAACGCTCTGGCGAGGAAATTTTCCCATGGCCAGCTGAAACTTACGTTGTCTCCCGATCTTCATGTATAAAGAAAGACAAATTTCACAAAAATTATGATATATTAAGCATTGAGATTGAACCACAGTAGAAATGTAGCTTTGTTACACTATCATAATAATTTTTTGTCCTTTTCAATCGATATATTATTGTTCTGGCAAGCAAATTTTCATATCTCATACTTATGTCATAAGAATTGTCTTTGTTATTTATCACAATTTCAAAGCCAAATATCTTGCAAAGTACGATTTTTCTATCGATGAAACATTAATATATGATGTAAAATGCATATATAAATGTATTCTATTAGTTAATATATCATTTCACTGCTATGGAACAGCTGTGGCATGCAAAAACTCCCATGGGGGTATCCATGGCGTATAAATTCTCCATAGCGTATTTTAGTAGAATGCCTGCGCGTAATCAGTACTAAATAAGCAGTGTTCTCACTAGGATTTTGAAAGTTGGATTCCAGGAATCCAACTCTGACAAAAATCGGATTCCAAACTTAAAAGTTGGATTCCAGCCTGACAAAGTTAGATTCCATAGTCAAGGTTAATTTTCCTACACAAAAAATATAACATTCAAAAACTGTTAATTTAGATTTCTTTATCATGGAGACTTTAATGGGCAGGTCTACATTTACATTAGCAGTTCAGTGTTCCCACTAGCTTTTATTTCAAAGGTACACTTTCACCCTGGGCTGAAAAACTAGGGGTGAAAAAGTATTATGTTTAGAGGGTATGAAGTATTATGTTTCCGAACTACAGGTGAAGCAATCAATATTTATGACTTGCAACAAAAACAAACAAGAGGGCCATGATGGACCTGAAATCGCTCACCTGAGTCTATTGACCAAACATGAACCATCTAGTTTGCCAGTGACCTAGTTTTTTATCAGACATAACCCATCATCCTACACTTTTGAGATATCAATAAGACAAACATTCTGACCAAGTTTCCTGAGTACTGGACTGAAAATGTGGCCTCTACAGCGTACAAATGGTTTTTCTAAGATTTCACCAAGTGACCTAGTTTTGGACCAGACAATTACCCATTATCAAACTCTTTTGAGACATCACCAAAATAAACATTCTGACCAAGTCTGAAGAGTACCAGGCAGAAAATGTAGCCTCTAGAGTGTACACAAGGTTTTTCTAGTATTTGATCCATTGATCTAGTTTTTGACTCCACATGACCCATTTTCAAACTCATTCAAGGTATCACCAGGACAAATATTATGAACAAGTTTTAGGAGTATCAGACTGAAAATGTGTCCTCCAGAGCATACAAAAGTTGTTTATAACATTTGACCTATTTACCCAGTTTTTCACCCAACATGACCCATTTTCAAACTCATCCAAGATATTATAAAGGCAAACATTCTGACTAATTTTAATGAGTGTTGGATAGAAAATGTAGTATCCAGAGCATATTCAAGGTTTTTCTAAGATTTGACCTGCTGACCTAGTTTTTAAACCCCAACGACCCATTTTCAAACTCGTCTAATATATCATCAAGGCAAACATTCTGACCAACTTACAAGAGTTTTGGACTGAAAATGTGGCCTGTAGTGCCTACAAAAGGTTTTTCTAACATTTGACCTGGTGACCTAGTTTTTGACTCCACATGACCCATTTTCAAACTCATGCAAGATATCATAAAGGCAAATATTCTGACCAACTTTCAAGAGTTTTGGACTAAAAATGTGGCCTCTAGAGCGTACACAAGGTTTTTCTAAGATTTGACCTAGTGACCTAGTTTTTGACCCCACATGACCCATTTTGAACCTTGTCCGAGATATCATCAAGACAAACATTCTGACTAGTTTTCAAGAGCTTTAGACTGAAAATGTGGCCTGTAGAGCGTACACAAGTTTTTTCTAAAATTAGACCTAGTGACCTAGTTTTTGAACCCACATGACCCATTTTCGATTTTGTCCGAGATATCGTCCAGGCAAACATCCTGACCAATTTCCATGAGTATCCGACTGAAAATATGGCCTTTAGAGCTTACAAAGATTTGACCTAGCGACCTACTTTTAGGCCTGACATGAACCATTTTCAAACTCGTCCTAGATTTCATCCAGACAAACATCCTGACCAACTTTCATGAGTATCGGAATAAAAATGTGGCCTCTTGAGCGTACACAAGGTTTTTTCTAAGATTTGACTTAATGACCTAGTTTTTGACCCAACATGATTTTGGACTGAAAATGTGGCCTCTAAAGCGTACACAAGCTTTTTCTAAGATTTGACCTAGTGACCTAGTTTTTGACCCTACATGATGCATTTTCAAACTCGTCCATCATATATTCCAGGCAAACATCCTAACCAACTTTCATGAGTATTTAACTAAAAATGTGGCGTCTAGAGCGTACACAAAGTTTTCCTAAAATTTGACCTAGTGACCTAGTTTTTGATCCGACATGACCCATTTTCAAATTTGTCCGAGATATCATCAAGACAAACATTCTGAAGAACTTCCAAGAGTTTTGGACTGAAAAATGTGGCCACTAGACTGTACGAAAGATTTTTTTCTAAAATTTGACCTAGTGACCTAGTTTTTGACCCCACATGACCCATTTCCAAACTCGTCCGAGATATCATCCAGGCAAACATCCTGACGAACTTTCATGAGTATCCGATTCCGACTGAAAATGTGGCCTCTACAGCGCACACAAGGTTTTTCTAAAATTTGACCTCGTGACCTAGTTTTTGACCCCACATGACCCATTTTCGAACTCGTCCGAGATATCATCCAGATAAACATCCTGACTAACTTTCATAAGTATCCGACTGTAAATGTGGCCTTTTGAGCGTACACAAGGTTTTTCTAAGATTTGACCTACTGACCTAGCTTTTGACCCGATATGACCCATTTTTGAAGTCGTCCGAGATTTAATCGAGGCAAACATTTTGACCCACTTTCGTGAGTATCGGGCCGAAAATGTGGCCTCTAGAGCGTACACAAGGTAAAAAGTTGACGACGGACGACGGACACAGCACGATCACAATAGCTCACCATGAACACTTCGTGCTCAGGTGAGCTAAAAAAAAAAAGTCTGCTATATTTAGGTATCAATGTAAACTTATTGCTTAAAATCATTAAAAAGCTGAAAATTCAGTCTAAAGTGATTCTGATCGGACAATGTCATGGAGACATTTTGTTGTGTCATGGGTTTCCGTGTTTTTTTTGTTTTTTTTTTTTAACCGAACAATTTTTCATGTATGTCGACTTCTGGATAGGTACATGTATATTCGCATGATTCGACATGAATTTCTCAAAAAGAATTATAACTGGCATCAAAATCTGTTATTTTACTCACGATAAACGGGTAATGGCCTTTTTTGTCCTTTTTTTTTTTCATACGTGAGTTCTCGCGTGTGATTAACATCTGTTACGCGAATTTCACGTCTACAAAATGATTTACACAATAATTTAAGCGAGGCGGAACTCTGATTTCAGATGATCTAATGGAAAAAGAGATTTGATTTTCAAGCCACATTTTTCGGCAAAATTAAAAGATCAACCAAAAACAATCTTCGGAAGGTTGAAAGGTCACGGACTCAATTATTTCCATCGCTACCTCTCAATCACATCATGAGATGTTCGATACCATTCTTTCATAAATTACCGGTATATTGACCAATTATCGGCGTAAATTCGCCTGCAATCTGTTGATTGATGCATAATTTTCAGATTTCAAACAACATGACAGGGGATAAGGGTATTAGCTAATTGTCAACCATTGTGTAAATGGGTACTTGGCGAGTGATAAAGAATGACACATTTCGATTGGTTGTAAGTTTCCCGGGTAGCCACGCCTACCTCTTCGACTACTCGACTTTAGAGATTACCTAAATGTGTGAGAATTTTCCGCCTCGCTAAACATCTTGTAAATAATCAATTGATAAACTGATCAAGACCAGGATCGTAAATTACAAGTTATTCATACGATCCCTGATTAAGCTAAGCAGTGGTTTTGGATGCGTGCCCTAGAAAAAATTGTTGTCCAGTGGAATCCTTTGTCAGGATTTTTTGTCGTCCGCCGGGAAAAGTTGTCGTCTCAGACGACAGTATTGGCATTTCCGAGAACTCGTATTAAGAATACATTTTGTACATGCTTTAAACAGCTACAAACGACATGCAACACTTTTAAATATGGCTAAAATCAAGACAATTTCAAAATTTTAAGAATACGTATTAACATGATATTCAAGACAACATGACGCAACTAAGATGATGAAATATGTATATTCTGTATTCTACTTGAGATGTGACCGTTATCATGAAAAAATCCTGACGTGAACTACATCATTTTAGAAAATAACATTGTTTACCTAGAAAATCGTATTCAAATAAAGAAGTACTGATAGTGGCAAGACTTTTTACTCATACTCTCCACATTTTATGCATACAGGAACACAATACATACTTAAAGAAGAAATGTGGCCTGTTTGTGTGTTTTATCTATTTTCGACGTGAGCATTATCCTTGTACTGCTTCCTGTCTAAGTTCCTGTTTGCGAGATGAAATCTAGTTTTGTAATTATTCGTCAAACAGGTCACTTTTTTGTGGTAGATAGCTTACAAACTGTGCATTTGTGATAATGAATATGTCTATAAGGACTGAAGTATCTAACTATTGCGGGAATACCTTGATCATTTGGTGGGTCATGGCTATTTTTGGAATGCGTATAAAACTGTAAGTCTCGTCACGTGACCACGACAGTTCATCATCTCCTTTTCATCACAGTAGGCCTATGTGGAGAGATACGCGAAGTCATTACGAAGGATTAAGTAAGACTTTAAATGTCAAAGCGATTTGAATATTTCAGTAATGGATCAGAGAACAATATGTGACCATGAATACGCCAAATTAAAGAACAGATCGTATTCAGCGCAGGTAAGGAGGTTGACGGTTGAACCTACTTTCGGTTTCGTATCCAATAGAATAATGTTTCTTTGACGGAGTTAAAATAGGTGAATTAGGTTTCTTTGCACAGACCTACGTTTCCGCTGTTAAATTCAGCCTTTGGTAATATTCAAGTATTTTAAGACAGCCTCTCCAGTATTATGTTTTCAAACCCAAAGATCAAACTTTATAAGACCGTTCAGATTCAAGATCAGACTGCTTGTTCAGTGCAATCTGATTCTCGACCGACACTTTGCTGAAAAGTGGATTTCGAGGGCTCAACACAACACCATCGTTTTTTTCAAAAAAGACTTTTTTTTTTCATTTTTGTAATCTAGAGTGCCAGTTTCATGGTCATCAGAAATATTTTTAAAAAAAAAAGTCAAAATAAAGCACTTAAATTTTCAAAAGTGGTCAAAATGTCGTAAGTGAATATTGCTGTTAATGCAACACTGTAGTTGACTTTTGATACATACAGTGTTGCACTGCAAAAACCTCATTGTCACATGGTAAATGGTGCAACAATGTATGTAACTGACATGGAGTGTTTATTTCAATCATAATTACCTCTATCAAATGAAGGTTTATGAATGTTTTTACAATACTCATATAATCAAAATGACAAATTTTATGGGATGCACGAAAATGGAAACCTTTTAAAATTAAAATATCCCTTTAGATGTTCTATTTTCAAAACTTAAGCAAAAGATTTATGACGGATAAGTCTGAGTAAAACTAACACATTTTCAAACACATTCCAAAATAATTCTAGAGCAGAACAAAAAATTTAGGTCTGCTGGTCAACAGTGTATCTTTTTAAAAAAGGTACATCAAAACACATTAGTTCTAACAAGATGGAACATATTTTGACCTACCATCAAGAAGATAATAGAAATAAACGCTCAATAGTGGCCAAAGTAAACATTGGGTATTGCATAAATGCAATTCAAATCATACCATTCAAAAGTATGGAAATCATTATGAAGATGAAAATCTGTTATTTCTAGTTTGTCTAAGTGTTTATCCCATTACCACACAATCCCTACTTTTGACACCTCTGAGAAAGAAGCCTTTTGAAAACACTGTGGGAAAAGGAGAAAATGCTGGTAACCAGCATTTTCTCCTTTTCCCACAATGTTTTCTATCCTTCACAAAACAAATTTCAAATTTTCAGTCACTTTTATTTTGTTGTCTGCAAATGCTTTCAATTTGGACAAGTCTAAAATGTTGTCGTTTGGTAATGAGTTAACACTCACAGGAATTTTCAAAATACCAAAGTTTCAATGTCGCTCCATCCTTTGTTTACTTCTTACCTGATTTTTTAAATAATTTTCCTACCCGCAAATTATGCTTTGAATGACACTACAATGACAGATTGTCATCTTCACAACCATTTTCCATACTTTCAAATGATATGATTATAATTTAGAATCGTTTTTTCACCCTCTTTGCTTACTTTGACCGTCACTGGGACCTTAAATGCCAAAATTACCCAACAAATTTCTGAGCTATTCACAAGTTTTTCCAACTGAACAAAACCATATTTCAGTCATAATGTTGTGTCAGCTAATCTTAGTCTTCATCCTTTTAATTCTTACAATACAATGCCTGGTTTTATGAGCCTGAGAAAGAAACCTTTTGAAAACATTATGGTATAAGGAGAAAATGCTGATAACCAGCATTTTCTCCTTTTCCCACAATATTTTTAACCCAGCTGAAGACAAATTTCAGTTTTTGAGTCATGTGTATTTTGTTGACTGAAAGTGCTTTCAAATTGGGCCAGTCTAAAATTATGTTGTTTGGTAAAGAGTTAAGGAAATTGAGATATTAATTTTATAAGTTTTTGTAAAATGAATCAACATCATTAGTTCACAATAACTCAGAAACCACATTTTCCTTGTGGAGAATCAGTTGTAAAAATAGTAGGTGGAGACTCAAAAATGAAGTTTTTGTCTTTCTTTAAGTGTAGATGAATTAAGGCACAGATGAATTAAGCATCCTGAAATGTTGAGAATATTGTTAGTATATATATAAAAGATTCTTTTTATTATAATTTATCTTCATAAGTGAAGATAAGATTTAGAGAAAATAACAACAAAGTGTCTTGTTTGTAATTACCAATATTATAATACCTTTGTATTGGCTAATGCTATTTTCTATAGCCATTGAACTGAATGAAAAGAGTATGAGACTTTTAATTCATTCCTTTTCACCCATTATCACCAAAAGTAGTTTTAGATCCTGTAGTGCCTTTACCAAAGAATACTCCCACATGATAGGCAGCAAAAACTGCTGATGAGGACTGAACCAGAATCTTGTGATTACAAAATCAAAGTATGAAAGACCCTTACAAGTTAAATTGGAGCAAGAAAATAGAATCAGTTCAATAATTTTATTCTTTGACTTGAACCACAAGGTTCCTTGTCATTAAACATATACTGTGTTTTAAAATATACACTGGGAAATCCCTGTTTAGAAAAGACACAGGATTACAATCCAAATGCTTATTATACATTTGCCATTGTTTCTGGAGGGCCCTAACCTTGTATGATTGGAACCCAGAAAAGACCACCACCTTAAGTCTTAGGCTTCCAGTGTTAGACCAAAGGTGAGGTTCTGAGATACCTTCCCTCAGAATTAGAAAATGAAGCATCATAATCCACACAAGTGAAACTAAAATTGTCTCTTTCAGATTTATCATAGAGTATCCACTCTCTTAATGATCTTTTGTAGAACACTGGGACACTGTGACTTTTGCATTGCTGTCAGCCGACGAAATGAATGTAAATCAAAAATTGAAATTTGATTTGGAAAGGGTTGAAAACATTGTGGGAAAAGGAGAAAATGCTGGTTACCAGCATTTTCTCCTTTTCCCGTGATGTTTTCAACAGGCTTCTTTCTCAAGGTCGTCAAAAGTCGTCATTGTGTGGTAAAGGATTAAAGGAAACTATGAAGCGAATGTTTTCAGTGTAGAAGGGAGTTGGATTTCCAAAAAAGAGTAAATACTATGGCATCTGTCTATGACCACATGCTTCGATTTTTGACTTGTAAGTCTGCTGTCCATTGGTAACGTTGCCATCAGGTTTAACCCTTTCCCAAACAAGCCCTGGTTTTTACGTGTCTGCAGTAAAAGTCTTCTGAAAACACTGTGGGAGAAGGAGAAATTGTTTGTTTTGAAGAACTTTCTGTCGTTTTCTCAAAATCTAAAATTGTTGTCTGCAAACTCTTTCAGTTTGGAAGCGTCCAAAATTTGTCGTTTGGGAAAGGTTTGAGTAAAACTCTGTTGTGCTGGGTAGTGCATTTGCGGAAAGCATGTCAAACTCTGCAATCCTTCTTTATTTACATTTTTTTGTGGTTAATATATATTATTATTTGGCGCACAAAAAAAATGGTATGCTACGATGGAAAGTTAAGTTTAAGGGAAGATAACTCTGCTATTATAATTTTTCAAAAGTAAAATTCTTCACAACAACCAATCATTGTTGTTATTCTTGTCAAGAGTCAGTAAAATCAGTCTAAAACCGATTGAGTGGTATTCTACACCATTTTCAACATTATTTCAGTCATATCAAGGGGACAACTTACAAATTCATGCATATCCTGGGTTTCATCAGTACTAGGCAAAGAATATGTACAAAGCTACAGTTGTTTATTCCAGACCAGGTAATATAGGGGTACAATGCATATTACTCTGATTCCACAAAAAGGTCCCAAAAGATTCATCTCAAAGGTACATTCCTTGAAAGGCATCATTCATGTTACCATCCTAATCAAGATGGATTACTTTAAATAGAAAAAAAAAAACAGCAAAAGAAATTTATTCAACATGGAAATGTATGGGTTTACAAACAGCTTAGATTTTTTCTGTAAACCAAAGAAATTTCTCAAAGAAGGCAGAAATTTATACTTATCAATGCAATAATGAGTAAAAAAATTATTGAAAACATCAATAAACTTTAATACATATGATTGAAAGCTACATAAATTCACTTACAACTGTTTTGCCGAAAATATTTCATGTAGTTATCCCTTATTTTAAGGTGGAAACTGTCTTAAGTGCACTTACTACAGTTTTGCATGAAAATGTTTTCCATTTATTTTATTTTTTCAGAATGTAAACTGTTGTAAGTAACAATTTTTGTAAAATCATCTTTTTACAAAATGTTTTCCAAAAATCTGCTTTAATATCTTGAAAGTCATTAAAATTAGCTTCTATCAAGATTGAATTAGTGATAATGATGATTTTCTCAAAGAAAGGAAATAGTTTTTTGTCCTTCCTGTAAAATTTTCAAAAATGCTGTTACGACAGTGTTGCATTTAGCCCTTGATTTATCTTTTTACCGCAAGACGGAACTTTTGACTGGTCCAAATTGAAAGAATTTGCAGATGACAATTAATACCATATAGTACTCAAATGATGAAAATTTATTTGAGAGGGTAGAACGTATTATTGGTTATCAGCATTTAATCTTTTTCCTGCAATGTTTTCATAAGGCTTCTTCCTCTGAGTTTTTAAAATTTGGAGTTTTGTGGAAAAGGATTAATTGTGCTTCACAGACCAAGCATCATTTAAGAAAAATGCAATATGCTTCTTCCACTATGCACATTGAATTTTAGAGTTGTGCATGGCAGGGTTCTCCCTAGGTCCAGAATCCCAAGAGTCATTGACTCTTGAGCCCAAATTTTCAAGAGTCAAAATGGTATTTCCAAGAGTCAAATAGTGATGTCCAAGGGTCAAAATTATGATGGAGAAATAAGACTGAAATACTTAAAATTTTCTATTTATATTCTTTGTTTATGGGTAGGAAATTAGATAAGAATGCAGTGGACAGAAGAACTTGAAATTGCAGCCCTAGTATGCAATTCATCTTGATAAAGAAATGGACACAAATAACATTTTTGAACTGTTTACCAAACAACAACAAAAATTTGATTATCTAGATCATGATTATTTTAGACATTTGCAGACGACAATTCAAATGTGGCTGGGATGACTGAATTTGTCTTTCTTGGCCTAGAACATTGTGGAAAAAGGGAGAATGTAAAGGCCCGTTAAAGTGTTATTTTTAAAGGTTTAAGTTTTCTTTTCTTGTCTAAATTCTTTTTCTTTCACCATTCTTTCAGCACTAATTATTTAAGACAAGAAGACATAACGTCCATCCATCCTTTCTCTCCCTTGCCCCTCCCCCCCCCCATCTATTCTATTCTATTCATCTTAGAAAAAAAATCCTAATTTATAAACAGAGATTTTAGCCTTCAGTTATTGTTTCATGAAGAAATAAGTATAAATTCACTGTTTAAATTTGTTAGTAAAGATGAAAAGATAGTTTGAAGTGCCTCTGATCGGACAATGTCAAACTGATCTCTGTTGTGTCATGGGTTTTCACGCTTTTTCTAGCGATCTTTTTTTTCAAATCTGTTAATTCTTTTACAAGCACTAGTGCATGTTTTGACATAAATTTGTTAATTAGATTAGCAGTTAACTTGAAAACCTGTCATTTTAAACTAGATAATTGGATTAGCACCTTTATCATGTTTTCATAAATGACTCGCCACTCGACAGCTTGATTACGTGTGATAAAGAGAGCTGCATCTTTACACGGTTGGTACTGATATGTTTATTATAGTCTACATTCCTGTCAGACGCATCCCACATAATTTATATGACCCTTTGACTGGAAATCTCGTGCGTCAGATTGACGCTTAGGCAGATTATTTTGAGCGTCAGAAACAGGTAATTTTGGATTTCCAAGCGTCAAAACCCGGAGTCCCGGGTCAAAGGAGAACCCTGGCATGGTACTGTGGAAAGATACCTATGACCAGGTGAACTAACTGACACATGAATGAAATGTTTAATCCTTTACAGTTTATGAAAACATTATGGAAATAGGAGAAAATGCTGGTAACCAGCATGTCTTCCTTTTCACAGGGTATTTTCAACCCTTTCATAAATGAATTTCAAATGTTTAACCCTCTTACTTACTACTACTTTTAATTTATACAAGTCATTAACTCTGTTGTTTGGTTACAGCTTGCCTAAATCTTTGATATAGATTATATACTTTCAAATTTAACATGCAATTTGGATGAAGTATGTCCCAGTGCAAGGTCATATTGGTGTGTTACACATACTGACTGTGTAACAGACACATGATGGAAAAGCTTATGTCAGTAGTTATAACAATGGCTCTCTTGTCATTTATTGCAGGATGGGTTTGTGGGAGAGAATATCAGTGAAGTTCACCAGTAAATCTTCATCGCAAAGATATGATTCCCTGCATAATCCAGCAAAGGATTAGAGCGCTCTACAAGTCAGGAATTATGCTTGCATAATACCATTTTATGGTTAGGTCATCTTGTATTTTAAACGCTTGAAATAGATTACCTTTGGAAATTTAGTAAGGGTGAAAACTTCTAACACATTACCCACCAGGCGACTCTCAGGACTATCAGTCCTTTGATTATACTTTCTGAAAGCTCAATATGACACATGCTGGGAAAAATATTGGATTAATTATGAACTCCACTGCAGAGCATATCTGATAAATCTGTTACAGTATCTAATTCATTGGGATTAGTAAAGAATAATGATACTGGGTACATATGCTAGTATTGGGCAATTAGTTTAAAATCACTATCAATTTTACAACCAGTTTCTCCATTTACGGTAAATGAGAGTACTTTTGCTTTAATTACAATGACAATTTCCCTTCATGTTGTCAAGCTTATAAAAGATGTAAGATTTTATGTTTTGTACAAAAGTTATACGAAATACATTACAATTATTTTTTTTTTTTTTGTTTTATTAATTCCCTTTGTTTTGGTCCCTTAGTTTTATATTTCCGAAAATTTTGAAAAGAAAGATTCTAATTTGTTCATTCTTCAAGGCTTTGCAGATGACAATCTCCCACTCCCCATCCCACCTCTTATAATAATTCAGTTGCCTCTATTCTAAACTTATTCATTTATTCATATTCTGATATATTTTTATGATTCAGATCAGATAATATACATTTTTGCATTCCCGCAATTTCACCCATATTTTCTCTCAAGTTAGGGTCTGAACATTCTTTTATCATGTATAAATTATGATATATTTGGGCTTTGAGGCAGTTTGTGGTGGTCTGAGGTATGTTTTGTGGTTTTTTGTGGTGTTTAGTGCCTCCTATAGAAATCATAGATTCACGGAACCGAACAGTGCCAAGAGTCAATGAAAATACTCATCGAAATTGATAAAGCACTTGGAAATTTGAAATGACCTGCCTTTGATGCTGAAAAATATCTGCCTAAATATGAATCTGACGAATAAAATTGTTGTCTGGAGCTTCATATAACCTAGCTTGCACACATCCGGCAGTAATATGAGCTAAACACCATCAGTATAAAATGCGCAGGCCATGCGCATGATAACGAAGCTGGCAAGTCATTTATGGCAATGTAATAATATAGGTTTAATAAATATAGTGTAAAAAGACAGATTTTCAAGTTGCCAGCTATTCAAAGCAACTAAATGATTCCAAATCTTGTAGTAATACTTCTCCAAAAATTAATGGTCACAAAAAAAACCATGACACTCCAATGGGCAGCATGGCATCATCCGATCAGAGGGACTTCAAATTATCTCCTCATCCTTAATAATGAATTTAACTGTGAACTTACACAAATCTCTAATTAAAACTATAAGTGGAAGCTAAATTTCTGTTCATGTCTGAAAAAAAAATTGTTTAATGATTCCTCAGTGGACACCTTTTAGCCAGAGATATCCGTCATGTTTTACAATTTTTTTGAAAATTTCTCTCCATCGAGGACACCATTTGCTGACGTCATGGGATGAGCCAGGAAGGGCCAGGAAGTGTGTTTTCGGATTAATACATATAGAGTCAAATATCTTTTCTTTAAAAGAGAATACGGTCAAATACTTTTGTTAGTTACTTTTAGAAAAATCTTGCGTATTATGTGATGACCATAAAGGGTGACAGATGTTTCGGTAACAGACGAGTTCGGTAACATAGACTTATATTGTAAATCCATTGGATGTTTTGGTAACAAAGCAATTGTATTGTGTTTATGTACTGTGACGTTCTTTACACCTATTGTATGGCTTTGTGTTGTTCAAACCTTTTACTTTTACACTTTTCACCCATCGATAGATCTATAGGTTGACCGTTCAAACCTTTTATTTTTTCAATCTGTACCCTTTTTAGCTTGATAGATAGGCAATCCACATGGTCAATACATATAGCATGAGGTACGTAATAAAACTATTATTTATGAAACATAGTGGAAATTACAAATTAAGGTTTTGAATAACGAAGGTTTGAAAAAAATAAAGCCATGCGCTGGGTGTGAAGAATGTCACCATGCACAAACACATTATGATTGCTTTGTTACCAAAACATCCAATTGATTTACTTTATATGTCTATGTTACCGAACTCGTCTGTTACCGAAACATCCGTAAATCTCAATAAATATATGTAAAAACGAAAAAAAATACTAGTAACACGTAATCTGAAATACAGTTCCTGGCTCTTCCCTTGACGTCAGCAAACAGTCTCCTCAATGGAAAGAAATTTTCAAAAAAATTGTAAAACATGACGAATATCTCTGGTTAAAAGGTGTCTACTGAGGAATCGCTGAATGTCACAGGTACATTATTCTGTTGTCTATCCCTAGGCTATAGAAAATTATGATCAATGTTTGTTTCGTGCATGCTTTTGGGTGGGAAAGGCTGTCTAATGTTAGCGCCGTCAATCAAGACTTTGCGTTCCTTGTGTTTATATTATATAGGGGGGATTTTTTTTTCATATTTGATAATTTATTTTGGTTATAAAATGTCAAATTCCTGTGGGTAAAAATTAATCATGTATCTAACATCACAATCCAATGCCCATTTTATGAGCTGTCATTAGAAATTTTGTCATATAGAGCCGTTTGAAAAGACACCTTAAAAAATTATATAAATTCCAGACGTGTTCCAGAGCTGCTGTGAAGATTTGCAGACAAAAAAAAATTCACAAATATAGCATCCAACAAGCCTTCAGACTGAATGTAGCTCTGATAGTGACCAAGCTAACACTATAAACATATTTTTCTGCCTAAATATTCGAATTAGTTCGCATAATTCATTTACAGAAAGAATGACCATAGTCTAAAGTCTTCTTTAACCCATTACCACACAATCCCTACTTTTGACACACCTGAGAAAGAAGCCTTTTGAAAACACTGTAGGAAAAGGAGAAAATGCTGGTAACCAGCATTTTCTCCTTTTCCCACAGTCTTTTCTACCCTTCCCAGAACAAATTTCAATTTTTCAGTCACGTTTATTTTGTCATCTGCAAATGCTTTCAATTTGGACCAGTCTAAAATTTTGTTGTGTGGTAAAGAGTTAACAAATTTGGACGAACATACTATTGGACGAAACCACTACCATCCGAGAATGAGCGCCAAACTTTCATTTTCGCTAAAGCGTATTTTCTCCCTCATTAGTCTTCTGATTGAAACTTGTTGAATGAGAAGTATATCAAGACGACATGTAAAAGCCAAATTTCGATGCAAATGTTTAATATCAGTTGCATTTATTCTTTTTAATAAGATAGTTTGTTTACCTATCTGCCCCTTCGTTGTTGTTGTTCTTCGCCTACCGAAAGCCAATCTCCGAGCAGAGTTGTCGTTCGTTACTCTCTCTGGAGCGGTGTAGAGGTTTCAAGACAGTTCCCCGACACAAGTTTTGGAGACAGCTCCCCGACAGATTTGGAGACAGTTCCCCGACACTTTTGAAGACAGTTCCCCGACACTTTTGTTTTATGGCAAATGACATTTTATGCTGTAGAATTTACACAATTGTGATTGATACTCATGAGAAATTAGAAGTATTCGGGGATAATTGATGTTTTGATTGAATTATCTGTTCCCTGTGAAGAAGATTTCTATATAAAATGACGGGTAGTTATTGTCTCACAACGAATCACGACTGTCATGAACATTTATAAGAGAATTCAGCATCAAAGTTGATAAAAGGATAGAGAGTATTGGGTGTTGATTCTATAAAGCCTTTAAATGGTTTGTAGTTTAGTTATGTGCGTTCCCCCGTTTTATCAGTACTTGGAGGCGGAGGAGGGTGGATAAAAAGGGGGGGTGTTTAATGAGTGAAATACCTTTTCTGTTTATCTTGCACACTCGGACAATCTTAAATACCGGTAAATGTATATTATTGATTTGCATAAATCATTTAGGAGAATGTAGTCTATTTCGACAGTCTTTTTTATATTTTGTGACGATAGGTCAGATTGTTGCGTTGAAATAAGGTTATAGACGTTACCATGATAACTAAATGTACTCGCAAATTATCACACATACACAAACACTTCAATTAGAAATCTAGTCACAAAAGATCATTTATCAATAAAAATATTTATTAAACTTTTTTTATCCATGATAAGATTTATTTTGTCATTTGACGTGAAGCAAGAGTGTCGGAGAACTGTCTTCAAAAGTGTCGGGGAACTGTGTCCAAATCTGTCGGGGAACTGTCTCCAAAACTTGTGTCGGGGAACTGTCTTGTCGGGGAATGAACTGGCCACCGTTGTATACCGTGTATATACTTAGTAGTATCAGGGGCGGTAACCAGTCTAGTGGGGGAACTGTCTTGTTCCCTGATTAGATACCGAAAATAGCCTATTTTCGCGAAAATAGCTTTCCCTGTACGAAAATAGCTTCCATCAGTTGCTGTCTGGATGTATGTTTGAATATTTTGCTTTTATTTGTTATTTTTATATACTATCTTTCATAATAGATATTGCTGACGTGTTGAAAAAAAGTCTGAATTGAAATTAATTAATTCATTCTACGCTAAACTGACAATTTCTGTGTTATGATTGTCTTTTTATAATGCTCATTGAAGAAAGTCTTTTTATAATGCTCATTGAAGAAAGTCGACATACCTACATTTATATATGTTTTTTGTTGACTTGTACATTCTGTCCAACTGTTATAACTGAAATATTTTACTCATGTACACATACCGACTTTCAGTTCTCACAGAAACATGCACTAATTAAGCCTGAAATTTCTTTGTCCCACCGCGGTTTACTTTCCGAATTGTGTAAATTCTGAAGTTTAGTTGAAGAATCAAATGCTGTTTTCGAGATGTTTTAAAACGCAGATAAAACGTGGTAGTCATAACATCGCGAGTTTTTATCCATCCAGGTTAATATCATTTAACATCCGCCAAATAAAATTGTCCTCTTTAGAAAGGTCAGATACGTTAAACCATTTAGAGGGTGGTAATATGTATCAACAATAAACAGATTAGAAACACACTTTATACACCAGAATGTAGGTATGAGCTGTATCAAACCTGGAAAAATAATAAAAATCCGTTACTGCCAAGAATTTAATAAATTCCTGTATCAAAAGTCAAACTTTGCAAAAATATACTCTGAAATCGTCAAATACGTTAAATAGGTTTTTCAATGCCCTGTAGTTCAGACTTCGATTACAAGTAAAAATCTGAAAGAAATAGTATCATGTGTAAATATGGTTTGTGCGAAATGCATTGCTTACCCAAAGTCTGTAAGGTACTTAGTTCTAGAACTTATTTTGTTTATATGATCATCAAATACGTTAGTGTCAAATACGTTATATAACATTTTGTCTTTATTTTTTTTTATCCCCGTTTGATGCCCCAAATGTCTAATTTTGTCATATTATAGTCATATACGACATTATTCTACCTCAAATCTATGACCTCGTGATCACGCACATTGATTGTGTACTGTCACGTCAGGTTGAAGATAATGTAGTTGCTTTTTTTCTGCATAAAAAGGGGTCGAGTGGAGATTTTTTTTCAATGATTAGCATCCGTTGTCTTTGTTTAGTAATTCCCTTTGCTGTATTAAACCCACTTGAATGTGAAAAATAGAATATGCCAAAACAAGAAGTATTTAAAAGATATTTAACGTATCTGATGCATAAATTTGATGTATCTGATTCTGAAAGGTTCTGAAAGAAGATCATTGTTGTTTTTCAAATATAACATGTTTTCCAAGGTACTTCTTTCAAACACAGTTATATACCCTACAGTTTAACCAATATTTGTTGATCAAATTGTAAAATATCCACAAAACCTGAAACTATTTGTTTTCTATATAACGTATCTGGTGCAATCTTCTTCTTTCGGAAACATGGGTAAAACGCCTGCGGAATACCGGAAAGCATACAAAGAACTCAAGAAACAGAGGGATTAATCATTTTGCAAAAAACTTTTGAATATATGATGATGATTACTGATGACAATTATCATTTTAAATCAAAGTTCTTAATAATTTTGAAGTAATAGGAAATGAAATAAGTTCAGTCGTTTTTTTTTTTAATTGTGTTGCGTTGTTTTGTCCTCCTAACTTTCGACTTCAATTTCATTTATTTCCACATAAATGTCACATAATCAAGATGTATTAAATACGAAAGTAATATTTTGTACGATAAAAGCTGTATACTGCTAAATATAAAGCAAATTTTAACTTAACATATCTGACGTATGAAATTTTAGTGGCATTATTCCGGACGTTGTTTTAGAAAAAAAAAAGGCATGTTTGCGTCCCCCGTTATTGGAACATTGAAAAGGACATGTTACTCTATTCATTTATCAAAGAATATCGATTTAAAGCCTAGTTTATTTTTTCTCATATTGAATAGATAATTAATACATTTAACGTAGAATGAATGAATTGATCTTAATAGAGGTTTTAGAAAACTGGACTTTATGCATGCATATGCACAGCCTATATTCGCAAACATAACTTTCCCTCTACGAAAATAGAATACATTTAGTGATCCATAAATATATTGTTGAATACATCGTTTTATTTCTCTTTTTATACATTATCTTTCATTATATATCAGAAACCTATTCGAAGCAAAGCATCAAATAGAAGACCGAAAACGATTATCGCGACATTGATAACACATCATAAATAGAGGTGTTTTAATTCAATCAAACTATTTTCGTACGTTCGTCTTACAGAACTATTTTCGTGGTAACTCTCTTTAAAGGTGGCCCTTCAGATTTTGGGACGAAAATTTTATAAAAATGCAAAAAATCTTCCTTATATTCCCAAAGCCTTTTAATTTTCATTCATAAAACCCCAGTAGTCGAAAACCATCCGACACCACGAGAAATTAGAGATTTACTACGGCCCAGGTTGAAGCAACGGGAGACACGTTGTATTTTTAGATGATCAGTTCGCTCATTTACATACAGGAATACACAGACGATGTTTCAAATATAGCGTCCGAAGAAGACATTATGGAAAATAATTATTATATGTTTGTTATGTAATGGAATTTAAGCGTTATGAGTCACATGCCAGTCACTTGACATTCCCACAATGCTTTATTGATTTTTGGCGCGAAATCTAAAAATACCTTAAGAGGCTACGTAGCCTTTTAAGGGAATACCATAAAAAAATTATACTTTTATGAATCTTAATTATTGATGATTTGTGTTATTTTTTCATATGAATTTCAGTTATATATATATATATATCCCCAACACACAGTAAGAGAAAAGCAGTCATTTTAAGCTGAGAATTTCAATTTTTAGCTCTACTGGCTGAAAGCCAGCAGAGCTTATGTCATGGCGGGGTTTCCGTCGTCCGTCCGTCTGTCCGTCCGTCTGTCTTTTTCTTGTTTACGCGATAAAGTCTTCATTTGTTGTCAGATTTTTGTGAAACTTGCACAGTTTGTTTATCTCACCAATAGCTTTAACCCTATTGATTTTGAGAAAAATCGAACAAACAGAATGGGAAAAGTAGCCATTTCAAGTTGAAAATTTCTAATTCTTGTTTACGCGATAAAGTCTTCATTTGTTGTCAGATTTTTGTGAAACTTGCACAATCTCTTTATCTCATCAATAGCTTCAACCCTATTGATTTTGAGAAAAATCCAACAAACAGAATGGGAAAAGTAGTCATTTCAAGTTGAAAGTTTCCAATTTTTGTCTACGCGATAAAGTCTTCATTTGTCATCAGATTTCCATGAAACTTGCACAGTTTGTTTATCTCATCAATGCTTAAACCCTATAAATTAAAAAAAAATCTGACAAACAGTATGGGAAAAGTAGCCATTTCAATTTTAAAATTTACGTTATGTTTACGAAATAAAGTCTTCATTTTAGGTCAGATTTCCATGAAACTTGCAGAGTTTGTTTATCTTATTAATAGCTTCAACCCCATTGATTTTGAAAAAATTTCAACAAAGAGTATGGGAAAAGTAGCCATTTCAAGTTGAAAACTTTCATTTCTTGTTTACGCAATAAAGTCTTCATTTTTGGTCAGATTTCCGTGAAACTTGCACACTTTGTTTATCTCATCAATAGCTTTAACCCTATCAATTTTGAAACAAGAGGACCATGATGGTCCTATATCGCTCACCTGAGTACTAAGCAGCAAAGGTCTACAACAAAGACTATAATTACCAAATACTGAGGTTCAAGGGCTAATGATGATGAAAAAAGAGCGGCAAATTGTCGAAAGATATGCAATCCCACCACCAGTTGTATAGGAGGTATAATAGTTGCAAAGGGCTGGAAATGCAACAGACAATTTGACTTGAGACTTCAAAATTCCACTCTGGACAAGCAAACAATACTATTAAAATAAAGATCAAAGTGGAATTTCTCAAAATCCATGCTAGGTAGAGTTATTGTTCTTGAACCGAGTACTCAGTAATATCACAACAAAGATGCATACCAATTTTGAATTCGTTCCGACTTGAGATGACAAAGTTATATTCCAAACAAGCATTCAATGCAGACTCATGTGAGATTTTATTGAGAAAAACATTCTAACCAATTTTCAATTCAGCTTAGCAAGAAATGTGGTCTCAAGAGTGCTCACAAGAACACTTTCAAACATTTCCCTCTTTATCTCTATGTGAAATCTGAGACCAACAACATAGGGCTAACTTTCACACCAGGACCATAATTTGAAGTATTTTAATAGAGGGCCACTAGATGATGCTACATGCCAAATATGAAAGCTCTAGCCCTTATGGTTTGGGAGAAGAAGATTTTCTAAGATTTCCTCCTTTATCGCGATGTGAAATCCGGGAACCTACAACATAGGGCCATAATTCGAGGTATGTTGATAGAAAGCCACTAGATGATGCTACATGCCAAATATGAAAGCTCTAGCCCTTATGGTTTGGGAGAAGAAGATTTTCTAAGATTTCCTTCTTTATCGCCATGTGAAATCCGGGAACCTACAACATAGGGCCATAATTTGAGGTATGTTGATAGAAAGCCACTAGATGATGCTATATGCCAAATATGAAAGCTCTGGCCATTACGGTTTGGTACAAGAAAATTTTCTAAGATTTCCTTCTTTATCGCTATGTGAAATCCGAGACCCACAACATAGGGCAAATTCTTTACATCAGGAACATAATTTGACGAAAATTGGTAGAGGGCTACTAGCTGATGCTACATGCCAAATATGAAAGCTCTGGCCTTTACCATTTGCACAAGAAGGTTTTTAAAGGTTTCCTTCCTTGTCTTCATGTGAAATCCAAGACCAACAACATAGGTTTAATTTCACACCAGGGCCTTAATTTGAAGTATTTTGGTAGAGGGTCACTAGATGATGCTGCATGCCAAATATGAAAGCTCTGGCCCTTAAGGTTTGGGACATAAAGTTTTTTACAGATTTCCTTCTTTATCTCTATGTGGAATCTGAGAACCCACAACATAGGGCCGATTTCCACACTAGGGCCATTATTTGAAGTATTTTGGTAGAGGGCCACTAGATGATACTACATGCCATATATGAGAGCTCTAGCCTTTATGGTTTGGGACAAGAAGATTTTTAAAGATTTCCTTCTTTATCTCTATGTGAAATCCGAGAACCCACAACATAGGGCCATTTTCAAACTAGGGCCATAATTTGAAATATTTTGGTAGAGGGTCACTAGATGATGCTACATGCCAAATATGAAAGCTCTAGCCCTTACGGTTTGGGACAAGAAGATTTATAAAGATTTCCTTCTTTATCTCTATGTGAAATCCGAGAACCCACAACATAGGGCCAATTTCTACACTAGGGCCATTATTTGAAGTATTTTAATAGAGGGCCACTAGATGATACTACATGCCATATATGAGAGCTCTAGCCTTTATGGTTTGCGACAAGAAAATTTTTAAAGATTTCCTTCTTTATCTCCATGTGAAATCCAAGAACCCACAACATAGGGCTATTTTCAACACTAGGGCCATAATTTGAAGTATTTTGGTAGAGGGTCACTAGATGATGCTACATGCAAAATATGAGAGCTCTAGCCCTTACGGTTCGGGACAAGAAGATTTTTAAAGTTTTTTCTCTCGGTTGCCATGGCAACCAGAGTTCTCCATGGAATTCAAATCTTTGAAGTATTTTGAAAGTGCATCACCTAAGGATCATTTCTGTGAAGTTTCACTGAAATCTGTTGGGCAGTTTCAGAGGAGAAGAATTTTTAAGTAATTGTTCACGGACGGACGGACGGACGGACGGACGGACGGACGGACAGACGGACGGACGGACGCCGGACAACGATCGATCACAATAGCTCACCCTGAGCACTATGTGCTCAGGTGAGCTAAAAAGTCTGACAAACAGTATGGGAAAAGTAGTCTTTTCAAATTGAACAATTTCATTGCCTGTTTCGATGATAAAGTATTCATTTGTGATCAGATTTTATGAATTTTTCATCTTGTTTATCCCATCAATAGCTTTTTAACCCTGTTGAGTTTGAAAAAAATCAACCAACAGTAATGGAAAAGTAGCCATTTTGATTTGAAAATGTCATTTTTTTTGCGTAATGAATTCCTATGTATGAAAATGCTTTTTTTTCTTCCGTAATGAATTCCTATGCATGCTTTATTTAAAAGCAAACTCTCTGCCAGTAGAGCATATTCAGGCCCTTCAGGGCCTTCTAGTTTGTTTACGCGATAAAGTCTGCAAATTTTGTCAGACTTTTCTGAAACTAGCATCGTTTGTTTATCTTATCAATAGCTTTGATCCTATAGATTTTAAATAAAATCCAACAGACAGTATGGGAAAAGAAGCCATTTCAAGTTGAAAATTTCCATGTCTTGTTTACATGATTAATTTCTGCACTTGTAGTTAAAGTTTATCAATAGCTTAAACCCTGTAGATTTTGAAAAAATCCAACAAACAGTATTAGAAAAGTAGCCATTTCAAGCTGAAAATTTCCATTTCTTGTTTACGTGATGAAGTCAGCGTTTGTGATAGTATTTTCATGAAACTTGCACAGCTGCTTTGTCTCATCAACAGGTTAAACCCAGTTGATTTGGAAAGAGAAATCTGTCAATGAGCATGGGATTAAGAGCCATTTAAAGTTTAAAATTTCCATTTCTTGTTCAGGCAATGAAGTCTACAGTGTTGATCCAATTCTTCTGAAAATTGCGAAGATCATATGGTTTATCAAGGGGTTGAATTCTAATCTAATTGAAGAAAATCAAGTAAACTGTTCGGAAAAAGCAGCCAGATGATTACTTAATATCGTTTACTCAACGAAGTCCACATTATAAGTCAGATTTCTTTGAAATATGCTTGGAATGTGTAATGCAAAGCGTACTGTAACCCTATCAGCTGGATTCCAAATATCTACTTTTGAGAAATTGCACTACATTTTTGTGGCATTTGTCGTAGACAATGCCACTATGAGATCAATAATAAATGTTCACGATAGAATTTTGATTTTTTCTCCAGTGTTTGTTCATTGTACCATGGCTACTTATGCTGTCTCAGCCAAGTTGCAACACTTTTTGTGTGTGTAATTCACTTCTTTTTTTCTTTTTGCATCATGAATTCATTATGTCTGCTGGCAAAAAGAAAAATCACTACCAGTAGACCAAACTCAGGCCCTCAAGGGCCTTCAGTTAATATGTCCAAGGACCGCACGACCTCATGATTTAGTCAGCTGTTGGGCAAAATGAATCTTACAGAGCCATAATTATGTGATGTCGTGCTTGCTTCAACGTATCACTAAGATGAATTAAGCCCCCTAATCAGAGAGCATGGCTCATAATTTTCTTTTCCTAAATTTGACATCTCCCGTACTACCAGAACAATATCAGTTAAATTTCATAGATATGATTGCCGTGTGCTCTTCTTTAACCCTTTCCCAAACGATAAACTTTTGGACTACACCAAATTGAAAGCATTTGCAGAAGACAATTCAACTCTTGCTGAAAAGATGATTTCTGTCTATGATTGGGTAGAAACATTTTGGGAAAAGGAGAAAATGCTGGTTACCAGCATTTTCTCCTTTTCCCACAATGTTTTCAAAAGGCTACTATTCCAGACTCGTAAAAACCAGGGATTGTTTGGGAAAGGGTTAAGAGATGTTTTTATTGTTGTTTTCCTAAAGCCTCCTGTCTGTGGCACAATTACGTCATCCTCAGATTTTATATCGTCAAATTACTTAAAAAACCTCATAACTACAGCTTGTAAACTGATTGACGAATAATCACCGCAGACAGAATGCATATCAACTTGCTGTAAAATCATCTAATATATAGGTCAAACTACCATAAACTACTGTAAGACAAGAAATAAATGTATTTTCAAGTCATTTCTTTATTTTGTTTCAGTATACATTTTCATACAAATTACAATAATGCTCAAGTATAGAAAAAAATAGTACATGACATTCACAACTATAAAACAAAACAATTATGTTACTGCTTTGAAAAGACATCTGGCATGATATATCTCTAAACAGCAAGGAGTCTTATTTAATAAATGCAGAAAAAGTCCAATAACTTTATACTATAGTGACCTCTCCATTTTTCTTAAATTCCTGTTGAGGAAAATATCCCTTACCTTAGAACAAAATGTTAGATTTGTCAAAAATTAAAGCATCTGCAGATGACAACAATTAAGTGTCGTTCAAAAGATGCAATTTTCTTCTAGAAAACATTTTGGTTATAAGCATTGTATTCTTTTCCCAAAATGTATTCAGAAGCCAACTTCCCACAGGTCATTAACCAGTAGACTGCTGAGTGCATCTCAAGGACCTGTTTCAGACAATGGAAACCAAGATCAGACTGCAAAGAATGGGCAATCTGATCTTGGATGCTCACTGTCGATAAAGAGGATATTTTCCCCCAGAAAGTAACTTTGACAAGAAAATTTAGAACTTACTGTTTGCTTGAATGTTTCATTTCACTTCTTTAGTATGTAAAGGGTTAAACCATGGGATTTTATATGGTAAGGATAAGGGTTAATCTTCATTATTGTTTACACTTACCAGGAATCAGGAGCTACATGTTAGTAAAAAATTGCGAGATTTAACAAGTCTCCAACATCCTTTTCGCCTATTATAAATCAATTAAGGTCCTCTTCTGCAGGATCTTTAGGCAACACCCTCAACATCTCTCTTTCCTGCCCTCAATCTCCATCTTTGGCACCACTTTTCAGTTGCCTCCTCCAGATCATAGTTTGCAGCCTATTATGTCAAAGGGTTCTTTCACAGTCATCCTGTAAACTCATAAAGAGCATATTTAATGTTGCCATAAGCCGTTTTCAGCAACAGTGCAGTAAATTCACTGCAAGAGCTCATTTATTCATAGTGTTATATGTATAAATGCATGGGACTGCATGAAAAAGTGATGCACCTGTATACATCTGATCTCAATAGCTATTGCTGATTGTGAGGTCAATAACTGACACGTTTGATTCTTCAAGATATTAAATGTCAGGTGAAATATTCATTCTCGTCTAACATAGTATTATCACTATATTATTATCTAGAAATGGCAACGGTTAGTAAATTTGCAAACTGGTTAACCGTTCAATCTTTCGATCGGTTAACCGGTTAACCGAATGGCCATCTAAAAACATTTAAGATGAAGGTACCTGTTCGACATGTCAACGTTGACAACCGGTGCGTGAGTAATGCATTCCGGTGATGTTTACTATTTCTGTACTATAGCACAAAAGACGGCCAATCTATCGACGATCTCTCACCCTTTCGGCAATAAAACCATTTTCCCACAATGTTTTCTATAGAGGACTAGAAGTTATCAGGTCATTTTGGTGTTTCCACTACGCAAATTATGGCGTAAATTACCTAATAGAACTGAAATTCCCGCAAAAAAAAAAGAGTTTGGTTTCACGCGAGACCTCACGTTGGAAAGGAAAAAAAACAACAGTATCTGCTTAACTTGTGCAAAATACCAGGATTTGAAGTTACTTGCGACCCATTTTGATAAATTATTGTCAAATCAGGCGGAAATACCTACCCATAAATTAAAAAACATGAAAAAATGCTCGATGCAAGAAACACGGAAACGCATGACAGAACAAAATGTTCCTTTCGACATTGTCCGAATAGAGTCACTTCAGATCGTCTTTTCAGCTTTTTAATGATTTTAAGCAGTAAATTTCCACAGATATATTAAAAACAGACTTTAGTGCTGCATCGAAAGAAAAAACTCGTGGGATCACCGCTAGATCTATTTACAACTTCAAAAAATCTACAAACAGAATCATACAGATGATGGTATGGTTATTGATCGTCAAACGAAGCGGCTATCGCTAAGTGATCGGGTGTTAGCCATCGCCAAAACGACAGGTTTAAATTTTAGACTCTCCCAAATTCAAAGCCTCTGCACTATACTCTGATTTTCGAAGATACTTATCGAAGTGATAATGAACGAACGAAGAGAAACCGCTATGTCTGCTTGAACACAGATTGATTGACTTCATAAATTTCAATTCCTATTACGCTGATTGGTCAATCCATGCATATATTTGATTAGGGGTGGGTACTTAATGAAATTATCCAAGCAAATCAATTACGATAAGCCAGTGCCTTTGATCCAAAGAGGACACGTGTTTGATTGTTTATTATCGGAGACTGGGGACTAATTAGCGAATTGACAATGTTTAATATTGCGCAGACATGTCAAACTGTATATCACACCTTCGCCGCGTCTTGGCGACATTAAATGTGCGTATGATGCAGTTTTTGTTGTCAGAAAAAGTTAACATTGTATTTTTTTTTTATTATAATGATTATTTTGGTAAACTTTTGATAATATAGGCTTATATTTGTTTCTGGTTAACCGGTTACCAATTTCCTAACCGGTTAATCGGTCATTCGATCGGTTAACCGGTTAACCGGTTAACCGATGCCATCCCTATTATTATCACAATATATGATTTACCATGTTATTTCTAATGTTGATATCAAATACACAAAAGATTTAAAAAAAAATGGCCCATCCAACTCTTTACCAAAAACAAATCTTTGAACTTACCTATACTGAAAACATTTGCAGGCGACAAAATAGACACGACTGAAAAATTGGAATTTATTTAACGTTTGAAAGGGTTTAAAACATAGTTGAAAAGGAGAAAATACTGGTTAAGAGTATTTTCTTCTTTTCCATGGTTTTCTCAAAAGCTGTTTAAAAAGGCCATTAAAACTTGGCATTGTGTGGTAAATGATTAAGCTAAAAGTAAGTTTAAATGAGAAAAAAATATCTTTCATCATGACCATAGACCTACCAACGAAATAATAATTTCCTGTCAAACTCCTGTGAAAAATGAGTTGAATTTAAGAACAGTCCCACAGATACATGTACACATCTTACGCATACTATTGAGTGCAAAAAAGAGAAAAAAAAAACTCACCAAAAACCATGACTGTCAATCCAAGGTTTTCGAATGACAGCTTTCCTGTAGTTTCCATGGGCTTGTATTTTCTTGCATGTTCAGTCACGAGTACAGTTGTATAGTCCGTCCACCATGTTCAGCCAAGTGCTGCATCTCACCTATGAGTAAACAATGCAAGGATGCTGCCATATGAGTTCACTTAGAACTTAGTCAAAGAGATCTGGATGTAATCCACATTGAAAAAAAAATGTTTGATGAAGACGGCCGGAAGAATAGTGGCAGACTTTATAATACAAACGTGTGTAAGAGCCTGCACTATACAGTATATCGACTTGCCCCAAAGTCAATTTGTTGGAGCCGACATTTTACAGCACTTTGCCATTCAGCTGTGCATTCGACTTCACTCGGACCAAGTCAATCTACGATACAATTGGCGCAAGCTGCTGGTATCAGCGTGCACAGGAATTCTCAATTTTACCGGCAATTTAAAGACCGTTGCAGAAAGTATAACTCCAAGCGAAGAGCTTCACCTGAGTACAAACAGAAGAGATACTTTTTGCGGAAAAAAAATCTAATCAACCCCTATTTTGCGATTCCTTGTACGGTGTTGAAAATAAAGCCTCTACATCAGCTCAGGAGCACAATTTATGGCCTCTCTTCATGATAAGAGAAAATTAACCATCTCCATAATAGCCTTTTAGACCCCTCCCCCCACCCCCCAACTTTGAACCATGAACTTTCATCAAAATACAACAACAACAACTAAACAAACCAGCAACACGGTTTGAAGCCGAATGATGTTTAACGAAGATGCAGTCCTGGAAACCTCTGTGACCAGTACATTCTCATTCTCATTGTGACAAATTTTACGTGCATTGTTAATGAATTGTTGTGACACAAATGTGACACATGCTTGTCACTACAAAGCTGAATTGGACTTTCCTCGATAAAGTATGCAAGTCGATGAATCAGCAGTTTCAACCTTTTACCGTCAACCGAGACTCGGTAAACACCATAGCCGTATTTATCGGTTGGGCCGGTCCAAACTACACATTCATCATGGGCCAGAGACTTGTCCGAAAAAGCATTTCGGAACATGACGACTTTTTCCGGACATAATGGAGTCTTGAAGAATGCACTGGCCATAATATATAGGTATGTGTATTTGTTGCTGTAATATTAGAAATGGTTTATATTTACCAGAATTGCCTAAATCAAACTGCTTTCAAGGAAAACATCTCTGGAAAAGTCCAAAAATAGCAAAATAAGGCGAAATGACGTCGAGAAAAGGTGGATTTTACATACTGAGGACTTCTGTCAGCAGTGTCCATGGTCACCTTATAAACAATTTGTAATGTTACGAACTGCAGCTGTGCCACTTTCGATGAATGATTGATCATGTTTGTTCATTGTCCGTGCATTTTGCAGCTTCATTCTTACACGAGTTCTTATACAGCTGGCCAGCTTCTGAATATACCCTTTTTTATTGTATGCTTTTAAAATGCTGTACAGAGGAAGAGCTCTGGCATGTCGTTCAAGTATCCTTAGTCTGTGCACAAAACATTTGTAGTGAGAAAGTCTTGAACCACTCTGGGAATCATAGTCCGTAATCGCTTTAGCAAGCTGTGTGCTGGCATCAGTCGTGATGGAACGAAGTGAGCGCTCACTGGCTGCAATTGACTTATTGGAATTATATGTCTTCTTACACTTTGCCTGTTTGTGGTTACAGCCCCTAATTCTGCAATGTTTACTGACCACAGCTGCTTCAATTGGTAATTTTCTGGTAGTGGCATGTTCTATAATTGCGGCAAAACTCTGTTGGGCCTTTTGGCTGTCACCTTGAGGCCTACTTGAATATGACACGCCGTATTGTGCATCGACTCATGGTTCTTTCTGTAATAGCGAAGTCACGTGTCGTAAATATTTTTGATTTTTTTCATTTGTTGCTCATTCAGGTCAACCATCTTATCACACAGTGTGCTGAATTTTCTCTGAAGTACTGTTCTACTAGGAGCTTTAATATTTAGACATGTCAGAACTGTGGTAATGTCTGCCAGGCCCATTTTTGCCTTTTCGCTGCCACCTTGAGGCCTACTTGAATATGACACGCCGTATTGTGCATCGAATTGTGGTTCTGTCTGTATAAGCGAAGTCACATGTTGTAAATATTTTTGATTTTTTTCCATTTGTTGCTCATTCAGGTCAACCATCTTATCACACTGTGTGTTGAATTTTCTCTGAAGTACTGTTCTACTAGGAGCTTTAATATTTAGACATGTCAGAACTGTGGTAATGTCTGCCAGGCCCATTTTTGTCTTGACTGCAGGCAATACTGCCAATTCATTGAGTTCACCAGCTGGTGGTCCGTAAGCCTTTTTCACAATGTCTGATAGCTGCAGTGGCTGTAGGCTGAAATGACACACTCCACTTCATAGACACAGATACGCAGAGGCCCGTTTTTGCAGGAATTCCCATATACAAGATACATCAAGTCTCTTAATTTTCCGACATCCACAATCACATTTTCGATTTAAATCCACATTTTCATTTTCAAGTGGTTCTTTGTCATGCTGCAGTCCAAGTGTGAAAGGCAGATAAGAAGAAGAGGAAGACATTGGCTCAAGATCTTGAGCCTCTTGACTGGTAATGCGTACCATTGGTCTGCTATTTGTCGTCGGTATGACATCTGGTGTAGTTTTCGTACTCCCATTACAATGTGCCCGATGACCCTTTTTAAATTGGGTAGCTCTCTTTTTGGTGGATTTGTTGCAACTAATCCAACTTTTCCTGTAATTTCCATGCATTTTCTTATTTAACACTGAGATTTCACACTAACTTGTGAAAAAACCTTTCTTTCTTGACAAAGTCAACTCAGTAAGTGGGAGATTCTGCATATTTCTTGGTCTTCTTGATAGGACAAGAGATAAACTGACCAATTACGCTCTTAAAAATGTGGATTTATCAGAAATACTATCAGATTTCACAAACACATTTACTTCAGCATACTATTGGAGTATTAGCAGATGCCTCATTATATTAAAAGCTTTCCATATTGAATATGACCATTTCGATTACCTCCCTTTAATTGGGTAGCATTTAGCTGCTAAGGTAAATTCTTGTGAAAGACATTTGGAAAGGGTTTCAGTTTTTCTGTTCTATTTGTTTCTTATATGTTTTCAAGTTGCTTCTATCGTAAACGTGCTGAACCAGTTTCTCAAAATTCTAATTATTAGCATTTTCTATGTTTCAAACAGGCAAATTGGCATGGTGTGTTAAAAAAGCGACAATTTTAAAATAAATAGAACCCATTACAGGAAAAACCCAATGCCTTAGCAACTGAACAAGTATCTGAAGTAAGGTTTTTGTCCAGTTTGTTTCGAATTGGCCTTGGTCAAATTTAGGGATAATTGAGAAAGGTAGGATTTCAGGGCAATTTTGATAAGAAGAAGAGTTAAGTACTACACCCATGAATTGTGTTAGATTAAGGAAAAGAAGCGTTTAATTTGTCTATGAGGCAGGAGGTCATGACCTTTCCTTCTTTGTTCTATAGGTTTGACCCCAAATGCGAAATTGAGGGGTCATGGAGCTAGGAGTTATTTTTTGCGGCAATGATAAGGGTAAGGTTAGGGCATGAAAGATGGCGAAAAAACAGCACGGTAACATGCTATTTTGGACTTCAACCCCAGATCATGTATTGTTTTGAGTTTCAATTGAGTTTGGCACTTTCTGGGTTTGCATTTTGTGAATTTTGGAATATAGGCTAAAATGGCATGTTTTGTCAGTTTTCCTCCGACCATCCCACTCGCTTGTATTGATCAGTAATTTTACTATTTCACAACTTGAACATGATTTATTGATAAAATCTTGTGAAATAGGATTGTGCTGTTGTATTTAAGTGTTTTTTTTTTATAATTTCAGGTTGATTGTGTTGATCGATTGTCACAGAATATCTTCGACGTCATTCGTCACCAGAACTTTTAACACCGAAACCGTGTCCTGCTGCCTTAAGGTAATTTTGAAATTTATGAAGTGTGTATTTTGACCGCAGAATGCATGTATTCTAGTATTTCTATCAATTTCTTATATGGAAATAGTACTAAAAATGATTCTTAGACTGTGAATTTTGGCTGATATTTATTTTAAAAAGAGAGGTAACTTAAAATGCGGAAAAAGGCAAATTTGGCGAATTTGGCGCTCGACGTCATTTCGCCTTATTTTGCTATTTTTGGACTTTTCAGGAGATGCTTTCCTTGAAAGCAGTTTGAATTAGGCAATTCTGGTAAATATAAACCATTTCTGATATTACAGCAACAAATTCACATACCTATATATTATGGCCAGAGCATTCGCCATTATGTCCGGAAAAATCGTCATGTTCCGAAATGCTTTATCCGACAAGTCTCTGGGCCATGATGAATGTGTAGTTTGGACCGGCCCAACCGACAAATACGGCAATGGTATTTACCAAGTGTCGGTTGACGGTAAAAGGTTGAAATTGCTGATTCATCGACTTGCATACTTTATCGAGGAAAGTCCAATTCAGCTTTGTAGTGAAAAGCATGTGTCACATTTGTGTCACAACAAATTGTGTTTCAATGTTGATCACTTGTCATATGAAAACAATTCCATTAACAATTAACGTAAAATTTGTCGCAATAATGGAGAATGTACTGGTCACAGAGGTTTCCAGGACTGCATCTTTCGTAAATATCATTTGGCTTTAAACCGTGTTGCTGGTTTGTTTAGTTGTTGTTGTTGTTGTATTTTGATGAAAGTTCATGGTTCAAAGTTGGGGGGGGGGGGGGGTTAAAAAGCTATTTAGGAGATGGTTAATTTTCTTATCATGAAGAGAGGCTATAAATTATGCTCCTGAGCTGATGTAGAGGCTTCATTTTCAACACCGTACATGGAATCGCCAAATAGGGGTTGATTAGATTTTTTTTTCCGCAAAAAGTATCTCTTCTGTTTGTACTCAGGTGAAGCTCTTCGCTTGGAGTCATACTTTCTGCAAAGGTCTTTAAGTTGCCGGTAGAATTGAGAATTCCTGTGCACGCTGATACCAGCAGCTTGCGCCAATTGTATCGTAGATTGACTTGGTCCGAGTGAATTCGAAAGCACAGCTGAATGGCAAAGTGCTGTAAAATGTCGGCTCCAACAAATTGACTTTAAGTCTAGTCGATATACTGAAGAGAGCAGGCTCCCACACATGTTTGTATTATAAAGTCTGCAACTATTCTTCAGGCCATCTTCATCAAACATTTTGTTGATTTCATTTTGGATTACATTTAGATCTCTTTGACTAAGTTCTAAGTGAACTCCATATGGCAGCATCCTAGTATTGTATGAGAAAAAGCTGGATTTTACATACTGAGGACTTCTGTCGGCGTGTCGATGGTCACCTTATAAACAATTTGTAATGTTACGAACTGCAGCTGTGCCACTTTCGATGAATGATTGGTCATGTTCTTTCAGTGTCCGTGCATTTTGCAGCTTCATTCTTACACGAGTTCTTATACAGCTGGCCAGCTTCTGAATATACCCTTTTTTATTGTATGCTTTTGGAATGCTGTACAGAGGAAGAGCTCTGACATGTCGTTCAAGTGTCCTTAGTCTGTGCACAAAACATTTGTAGTGAGAAAGTCTTGAACCACTCTGGGAATTATAGTCCGTAATCGCTTTAGCAAGCTGTGTGCTGGCATCAGTCGTGATGGAACGAAGTGTTTCAAGTCCTGCTCTTTTCACAATATTTAACATTCCGTGCAACAGTGAGCGCTCACTGGCTGCAATTGACTTATTGGAATTATATGTCTTCTTACACTTTGCCTGTTTGTGGTCACAACCCCTAATTCTGCAATGTTTACTGACCACAGGTGCTTCAATTGGTAATTTTCTGGTAGTGGTATGTTCTATAATTGCGGCAAAACTCTGTTGGGCCTTTTGGCTGTCACCTTGAGGCCTACTTGAATATGACACGCCGTATTGTGCATCGACTCATGGTTCTTTCTGTAATAGCGAAGTCACGTGTCGTAAATATTTTTGATTTTTTTCATTTGTTGCTCATTCAGGTCAACCATCTTATCACACAGTGTGCTGAATTTTCTCTGAAGTACTGTTCTACTAGGAGCTTTAATATTTAGACATGTCAGAACTGTGGTAATGTCTGCCAGGCCCATTTTTGTCTTGACTGCAGGCAATACTGCCAATTCATTGAGTTCACCAGCTGGTGGTCCGTAAGCCTTTTTCACAATGTCTGATAGCTGCAGTGGCTGTAGGCTGAAATGACACACTCCACTTCATAGACACAGATACGCAGAGGCCCGTTTTTGTAGGAATTCCCATGTACAAGATTCATCAACTCTCTTAATTTTCCGACATCCACAATCACATTTTCGATTTAAATCCACATTTTCATTTTCAAGTGATTCTTTGTCATGCTGCGGTCTAAGTGTGAAAGGCAGATAAGAAGAAGAGGAAGACATTGGCTCAAGATCTTGAACCTCCTGACTGGTAATGCGTACCATTGGTCTGCTATTTGTCGTAGGTATGACATCTGGTGTAGTTTTCGTACTCCCATTACAATGACCCTTTTTAAATTGGGTAGCTCTCTTTTTGGTGGATTTGTTGCAACTAATCCAACTTTTCCTTCTTATTTAACACTGAGATTTCACACTAACTTGTGAAAAAAACCTTCCTTTCTTGACAAAGTCAACTCAGAAAGTGGGAGATTCTGCATATTTCTTGGTCTTCTTGATAAGACAAGAGATAAACTGACCAATTACGCTCTCAAAAATGTGGATTTATCAGAAATACTATCAGATTTCACAAACACATTTACTTCAGCATACTATTGGAGTATTAGCAGATGCCTCGTTATATTAAAAGCCTTCAATTCTGAATATGACCATTTCGATTACCTCCCTTTAATTGGATAAAATTTAACTGCTAAGGTAAACTCTTGTGAAAGACATTGGGAAAGGGTTTCAGTTTTTCTGTTCTATTTGTTTCTTATATGTTTTCAAGTTGCTTCTATCGTAAACTTGCTGAACCAGTTTCTCAAAATTCTAATTATTAGCATTTTCTATGTTTCAAACAGGCAAATTGGCATGGTGTGTTAAAAAAGCGACAATTTAAAAAAAATAGAACCCATTACAGGAAAACCCAATGCTTTTGCAACTGAACAAGTATCTGAAGTAAGGTTTTTGTCCAGAAAGAGAAAAGAAACTAGCCTGAGTTTGTAAAAGTGAGGTTCAAGTGATTCCCTCTAGACTTACCTTTGAGCTCAAATTGGCAGGGAAATGGGATAAAATATGCTTATTTGCATAAGGGTTAAAAATCCATGTGCAACTGAGACTCATTCTGCTGGTTAAGATCAGTCAGTAACAGGGCAATGTACTTGTTTAAAGTGTTTAAAGTGTTTTTCTGCTTATTTTGAAAAAAAAAAAAAACATTTTTGCCTTTAAGGTGGGTATCTAGAATTTTCACATCCCACCAAATGAAAAAATATTTATATCACTGAAATTTATATAAAAAACAATACAAATCATCAATAATTAAGAACCATAAAATAACAAAAAAAGAAATTGAAGGTATTTCCTTAAAAGGCTACGTAGCCTCTTAAGCTATTTTTAGATTTCCCGCCAGGCCAGAAATAAAAAAAAAGCATTGTGAGAATGTTAAGAAACTCGAAATTGACTAATGATGCTGAAATGCCATAACATAACAAACATGTAATTATTTTCCATAATTTCTTCTTTGGACGCGATGTTTGAAGCTTCGACTGTATATTTCCAGTGTGTAAGTGAGCGAGTTGCTCATGTAAAAATAGACCGTGTTTCCCCTTGGGCCGTAGTAAATATCTAATTTCTCTTGTTGTCTGATGGGTTTTAACTACTGGGGTTTTATGAATGAAAATTATTAGGCTTTTGGAGTATAAGGATAATTTTTTGTATTTTTGTATAATCTTTGTCTCAAAATCTGAAGGGCCACCAAGTGTCAAAATTAGGACTAATTGAGAAAGGTACGTTTTCAGGGCAATTTTGATAAGAGGAAGAGTTACTACTCCCATGAATTGTGTTAGATTAAGGAAAAGAAGCATTTAGTTTGTCTATGAAGCAGGAGGTCATGACCTTTCCTTCTTTGTTCTATAGGTTTGACCCCAAATTCATAAATGAGGGGTCATGGAGCTAGGAGTTATTTTGCGGCAATAATAAGGGTAAGATTAGGGCATGAAAGATGGCGAAAAAACAGCACGGTAACGTGCTATTTTGGACTTCAACCCCAGATCATGTATTGTTTTGAGTTTCAATTGAGCTTGGCATTTTCAGGCTAGCTTCCTGGGTTTTACATTTTGTGAATTTTGGAATATAGGCTAAAATGGCATGTTTTGTCAGTTTTCCTCCGACCATCCGTATTGATCAGTAATTTTACTATTTCACAACTTGAACATGATTTATTGATAAAATCTTGTGAAATAGGATTGTGCTGTTGTATTTAAGTGTGTGTGTGTTTTTTTTTAATTTCAGGTTGATTGTGTTGATTGTCACAGAATATTTTCGACGTCATTCGAACTTTTAACACCGAAACCGTGTCCTGGTGCCTAACCAGCAGCTGATCGATGTACAAAACACGCCCCGAGAAATAAAAATTTAAGAGTAAAATACATACCATGTAGATGCCTGCAACAAAGAATACATTTCAAATGTGCCCGTTTTGAATATATCGATACGATTCAAATCGCTCAGTTTCTCCTCTCAACGGTTTTCTAGTGTTTACATCACGTGATCGCGCGCAATTTGCGTTTGATTCTGTCTTCAATCCATTCTAGAGTTTTTTTTCTGATAAGTATTTTTGAAGATGAAAAATATAAAATGGCGCAATTAATCAGATTGGAAAATAGAATTAATGATGGTTGCTGAAAAAAGAACTGTCATACCGAAGTGGGTCCCATATAGACATTTAGCCCAGAATTTGCCCATATGGGACCAGTTTGCCATGTTTGCTGGGTAGCCATATTTCTTGACAGAGCAAAATTTCGCGAACAATTTTAAAAGGGGGCACCCAAAGAACATTTCTGTGAAATAATAACAAAATCTGATGAGTGGGTTAACAGAAGAAGATTTCAAAGAATTTCTTCAAGTCCATCAACTGCAAAGAGCTACCCTACAAAGGCTACGTTTATCGACGCATCAAAATTTCGAAATCATATTTTGAGGGTCACAAAGGAATGTTTTTGTGAGATTATTTCAAAATATGACCTGCGGTTTCAGAGGAGAAAAAAAGCCATAACAACCAAAGTTTTGATGGAATCAAATTCTTTATTTTGAGAGAGGACCTCCCAAATAACATTCCAGCTAAGGTTGGTCCATCTTCGCAAACCAAGGATACTAACTCCACTTTGTTCGTTATGTACCTTGGCCGCTCGCCTCTTTAAAAATCGAAACACCCGCTGCGCCACCTGTCGAATATCACGAGTTGCGTAACCTTTGCTGATGTTATTTCTGACAAATCAAAATGCTCGTAATAAAATTGGTTGGTTATGCATCAAATATGGCTGCGCTTTCGGATTCATCACACCAAAACAAGACGAACATACGCAATCATTTGGCTATGGAACCCGTCCTAATACTTCACATAATTGATCGTAAACAAAAAAAAAAAACTCACTAAATATCGATCGTCTACTCTATTTTGGCAGATTTCGTCACAAACACGACAACTTTCGTTTTTGATGGGCGCCGCCATTATTGTTTTCTGTTCTGCGAAAGATTTCTTGTTACGGATGGTTTGATTGGACGCGATGGGTTTTGATCGCATCCAATGAAAAGGCGCAGCGGGAGCTTCGATTTTTAAAGAGGCGAGCGGCCAAGGGTACTACCCTAGTATCCTTGGCTTGCGAAGATGAGGTTGGTCAAAATTGGCCCGATAGTTTAGGAGGAGAAGATATAAAAGAATTGTTGACACCGCACGAGTGCAAAGAGCCCGTCCCCCTTTCCACACCATGACCATGTTTTTCGACAGATCAACATTTCGGAAGCAAATTTTGAAAACGTCACCGAAGGAACATTTCGGTGAAATTAATTCGAAATCTGAACAGCGTTTTCAGTGAAGAGGATTTTTAAAGAAATTCTCAGAAAGATCCATTTGGTTGCCATGTCAACCAGAGCTTTTGATGGAATTAAATTTTGTGAAAAACTTTTAAAGAAGACCTCAAATGGAGTATTCCATACACGTTTGGTCCAAATTGGTCCGATAGTTTAGGGGTAATAGACGTATAAAGAATTGTTGACACCGCACAAGTGAAAAGAACTCCCCCCCACCACCACCACTACCACCATACCACCACGGCCATGTTTTTTGCCCCCCCCCCCCCTACCACCACGGCCATGTTATTTGACGGATAAAAAATTTGCGAACAGTTTTTAACAAGAGGACCAAAATGGCCTTGGATCGCTCATTTTTGAATCGAATTTTTGAGAGGACCATAGCCATAATGTAATCAGCATGTTTTTTGCCCCCCCCCCCTACCACCACGGCCATGTTATTTGACGGATAAAAAATTTGCGAACAGTTTTTAACAAGAGGACCAAAATGGCCTTGGATCGCTCATTTTTGAATCGAATTTTTGAGAGGACCATAGCCATAATGTAATCAGCCATTTCACAGAAGAAGAATTTTAAAGAATTTCCTCATGTCTGTATAGTGTAAGTAGCCCACAGCCATCAGAGCCATGTTTCTCGAAAGATCAAAATTTAGCAAACAAATTTTGAAAAGGGTCATCCAAGGAGCATCTCTGTGAAATTATTTTAAATCCGACGAGCGGTTTTAGAGAAGAAGAATTTTTAAGAATTCCTTCATTTCTGTATAGTGCAAGTAGCCCCCATTCACCAGAACCATGTTTATAGACGGATGAATATTTCGCGAACACTTTTAGAAAAGTGTCATCCAAGGAACATTTCTGTGAAATTATTTCAAAATCTGACCAGCGGTTTCTGAGAAGAAAAGTTTTTAAGAATTTCTTCATTTCCCTATAGTGCAAGTAGCCAAGGTTGACGGATCAAAATTTCACGAACAGATTTTGAAAAGGATCACCCAAGGAACATCTCTGTGAAATTATTTTAAAATCTGACCAGCGGTTTCAGAGAAGAATTTTTAAGAATTCCTTCATTTCTGTATAGTGCAAGTAGCCCCCATTCACCAGAGCTACGTTTCTTGACGGATAAAAATTTCGCGAACACTTTGAGAAAAGGGTCACCTAAGGAACATCTCTGTGAAATTATTTTAAAATCTGACCAGCGGTTTCAGAAGAGAAGATTCTTAAAGAATTTCTTAGAAAATTCCATTTGGTTGCCATGGCAACCAGAGTTTTTGACGGAATCAAATTCTGTCAACAATTTCTAAAGAGGACCTCACAAGGAACATTCAAGCCAAGTTTGGTGCAAATTGGCTCAGAGGTTTAAGAGGAGTTGATGTTTAAAGAATTGTTGACGACGCACGACGCACGACGGACACCGGGTGATCCTAAAAGCTCCCCTTGAGTACATTGTGCTCAGGTGAGCTAAAAAGTAGCCATTATCTAAATGTGATGTTTCGTTCATAGTTTTCTGCTTTGTATGCATAGAAACTTGTTTGTTTGTCAAAAAATCAAATTTAAAAATGTCATATACGAACAATGCACGGCTGTTGCCACCATTTCTCTCTTAATAAAACGCAATTAACGCATTTAACATGCCATTAACTGTTGCAACCAGTCTAAAATAGCTGAAAAAAAAAAGAGTGCGTATTAGCATATTTGTAATCAAGAATGCATTTACACCTACATGAACATCTATTAGTATTTTATTTCACTATTAGTTTAAACATATTTATTTTACATCGATTGAGAAACAAGTTCTGACAACTTATACTAATCTCTCTCGATTATGCTTCCTGGGAACTACACCAGTACTCGCGCCGAATGTGTGGGCCAATGTAAAATCCCAAAGTTGACACGCGATCCCGGGAATCGAACTCTGGACCTTGTGGTTACGAGGCCGACGCTCTGCTTCACGACCAAGGACACTAGATATATATTTCACTATTGTAATAAATGTTAGTTCCATGTTTTATTTCAAACAACTCTGATTAATTTATTAATGGCAGACGACCTTGAAAACATTGAGGATAAACATGGGTTTTCTCAGTAAGATGGACTAACAAGATCATAACTGTTCACATACCTCTCTTGAAAACGGTTGTTCTTGTCAGATACGGTATTCCAGGAGTTACGGTCACGTAAAGACTAAAGTAGTATATGTTTTGCTTTCATTTAAAACGTATTTGCCAGTCAAGAGGAAAGTCTTGGACTGAGCGGTAGGAACTGAATCTTAACCATTTTCCAAACAAGCCCTGGTTTTTACGTGTCTGCAGTAAAAGTCTTTTGAAAGCATTGTTGGAATAGGAGAAATTGTTTGTAATGAGCAATTTCTCCTTTTCCGCAGTGTTTTCTACCTTTTTTTTGAGAACTTTCTGCTATTTTCTTCAAATCTAAAATTATCGTCTGTAAAGTCTTTCGGGTTGGAAGAGTCTAAAACTTGTTGTTTGGGAAAGGGTTAAATTGGCTCTTTATTGCAATGTATATATACATGTACATGTAATTCGTGACCGTACTCCAACACCATCTGGATACACATTTTCCAACTATTCTTCACAATGATCTTAGTGTTTTTCTTCGGAATTTAAATTCGGAAAGTAACACAACTTCTGATTGGCTTAGCTATTCAGAAGTTATGATACTTTCAAATTTAGAAGGTTCTTGACGAGTAAGACGAAGAATTTTATTAAGAAATGTTGGTGAACACGGATCCAGAAACAGCTCACATACATAAATCGAACAACATTGAATATTTTGTCCTTGGCAGAGTGTCGGCAGGTGTTCCTCGTGTTGCTATCTTATCAAAACTTAGATGATATCTCCTCGTTTTCAAGAAAGAATTCACCAGCCAATTAGATGGCTAGCCTTGGCGCATGTAACGTTATGTTTTAGAATTAGATCATTTTCTACAAGTGTGAATGAATTTAGTCACTAAAGTGATATATGATGGCGCTAAAAAGACGGGACTCGGAAAACACTCAATATTTGACCCCGGTTCGTTACTTATATAGGCCTATTAGAACTGAAACCATCTCAGTTCGCTTTCAACAATTCCCTGTACAATTTTGAATATTTCCTAATTTCACTTGACGGCGCCCTTTCCTAATTGCACTTGAAGGTGCCCATTTCCACTTGCCCCTACGTTTATCATAAAACAGATTTGTTCCACACGCAAGAAGCCGTGCCAAGACTCAGGAACGATCCATGTTGGGACGTGGGAGCATTATTTTTACCGGTTTCTCACAGTTCTTTCAAGTTTGTCAGGTTATGCAGCATTCAGAAATTCGCTTTTCTCTTTGCAAGATCAGCCATATTCTAGCCGTATTTTTGTGTTCTGCCAAGGCATATCCCTTCATAGGCCGGTTTGTGAATCTGGTGTGCAATGATGTATTGTGCTCAATACGGCGTGACGGACGTCATGATCTCGTAGCAAAATAATAGCTGCAGTAAGAAAATAGGTGCAAGGAGTCGAATTTGGTGCGCAACAAAAGAGAACAGGTCCCTCTAACTTCTCCACCACCAATGCCGCACCGGAGGACAAGATTCAACCTGATGATCCTCGAGAGCCTCAAACTCCTGAGCTGTGTATTACCATAAATCTGGCGCCACGGGAAAAGCGAATAATTTATCACTGTACATACTTCTACCATGTTCTGGACACCTTTTCCACAATATGGCAGATATGACTGCTGTACTACACAAAAATACACAGGAAAGTAATGGCTAATTACCCCGTATGAGCACTGTTCGTCAGATGCCTCAGAGGTAGGAATAATTTCCGATAAAGTGGTAAGGCAAAGCGGTAATTCGTGTCCTGTCTGTCAATGAATGGTGTAACCTTTTCCAGGAATTTGTCAAAGGAGCTCTGTAGGCATTCTTAGATAATTCTGGAACCGCTTGATGTCTTTATTGCAAAACTTTCTGGTAAGAATTATTGAGCAGTTGTTCAGGTGTTGCTTTCTTTTTTCCATATCCATTTGTGCCCCTACAGGGATCTTGATTTTCTCGTCCTTCTTCTCTTGCATTTTGCCTACAGTAATGTGGCGTTCCTTCGTTGTTGTAATTTTATATTTCTCTGAGACAACTCGTGAAAACATAAACGGGGACACATTGGAATGGTAAATCTTTCCAGTGTAATATATGCGTTATACATTCAGGTGGCTGGGTACTTGGAAACTTGTTCACAGCTATGGCAAATCATGCCGCTACCACACTTTTGGCTCAGGGCGACATGATTTGCCAAAGCCACGAGTTTACAAGTTTCCCAAGTCCCCTGCCACCTGGCCGTACAGCTAATATTATTACATTGCAAAGAAATTGTTCGTGAATAATATTCCCCGAACATATATATCATGTACATTGGCAAACCCACGTAAAAGCAGTTTCCCTTTAGAAGCCCGGTGTACATGACCACACTTTGAAACACAACATCGAAACTGGCGGCGTTGATTGGTCGATAGATAGGCTAAGCAAATAGTGAAGTACCAAAACCCATACATAGTGTATAATCTTGAAAGGATAACCTAATGGTCCTTTGAGAAATCTACTGGTCGTTAACTGTGGCCAACAAATCATTAAAACGCATAGTTAGCTACCTTGGAGTTGATTAAATTCAAGTTTGAAAAAAAAAAATCAAAGTGAAAAAAAATCAAAATTATATAAATGCGCCAAATTACCCGTTTTACCAAAGTTTCAGCCAATTCCCAGTGACGACATTTTTCATTGAATTGGGGCACTCAGAAGCGAAATTCTATTTCGTCTGCATACTCAACTTTTTTCTAAAGGTGGCCCTTCAGATTTTGGGACGAAAATTTTACAATAATGCAAAAAAATCATCCTTATACTCCAATAGCCTTTTAATTTGCGTTCACAAAAACCAGTAGTCGAAAACCATCCAATAACACGAGAAATTAGAGATTTATTACGGACCAGGTTGACACCAGCGGGAGACACGTTGTATTTTTAGATTATCGATTCTCTCATTTAAATCAGGGATCATATATAACATCTTGATTAAATTTTTCGGTCAACACAAAAGGCATGCCCATATTTAAACAGTATTTTACACATTCAACAACTGATTGAACTGTGATTTTTAAACCTTCTATAGTTTGATAACTTGGTAACATTTCACTTCTCTGTGCACGTGTGAAGTTCCCTGGTCTTTCTTCTACCTCTCTCTGCCAGTCAGTGAAATATGAAAGGAATTCCTCAGTAAGGTATGCAAGTCTAGGGTCATCAACAGCTGTGAAGGGTTTGATATTGTCATTCCTTTTCTTCTGTGCTTCTTTAAAGTTTCTTGTATTCATTATGTCAAAAAAATTGTTCATATGACGAATGAATTTGACAGTTTCTAATGTTTTTTCTTTGTAAACCAACTCCAACGCATTTGCAACTGTTGAACTTAAAACTTGAGCTGCTAAATTGACTTTCATGTAACTATAGGAAGTAAGGTTCACATGTTGTTTTGAAAGCTTTGGGCAGAGTCGGTATACACCATTACAATGTTCTTTGAATAAATCAACGACATGCATCCAGCTTATGTCCTGTCCACTTTTCCACAACTTCTTAGATTTGTTATGGGAATATGAATTAGAAAAATTATTCCGTGCTGTTTTTAATAAATGTGGGGGATCTGATATGAAAAATAACGGTCTCCTATCCTCAGCGAATATATTTTCTGTTTTATAAACAAGAGCACGCTCTGTCCCACCATGAATCCGGATAAATCTCCTATTCGGTGAGGCACCATCACTTGTGATGAAAAGGACAACAAGGTTCAGGTCCACCTCCAATATTTCCACAGCCTCCCATAAAATTGGGAAAAGATGATCCGATGCGACTCCATTGGTAGCAAAATGAGCCAGTGGGTATTTAAGTGTTGTAGACAGCCCCCTTACCATTATCACCAAAACATATCTGGCAAGTGATTTATCGTCCTTTCCTAGTTGCTGACTGACATTTTTAAGACTGTTCCCTGTTTTTCCCAGGTCTACAAAACCAATTAGTTGACCTGTTGTCTTATCATATACAAGGTCACTTCTTATTTTGATTTCATCCTGAAGAATGCCTACAATCTTTTGATGAGTCTCTGTAAAACTGCTTGTTTCTTGATGAAGCTGATAAATAATATCTTCATGAAAACCAGTGCCTCTGGTAAGAATGTTTGTATAGTCTTGAAGTGTCCGTTCACTTGGTAGATTTATGAATCCAGTTTTTCTTACTGCATCATAGGTTGATGAAGATTTACTTTTTAACAAAATGCACCATTTAATAATCATTGGATGCCATTTCATGTTCTTTTTGTTTGCAAGACCATTATAGCGTTTTTGTTGCTCCCAAAACAATCTTTCCAAAGAACTTTCATCCGGATAATTTGTTAGTATTTCTTTTTCTGACTGATCCATAATTTTTCCAAAATCTACATTATCAGCCTCTGCCAGTTGTATGCTGTCTGTTTCAAAGCTTTGCCTCACTTTTTTTTTTAACCTGTCTACTTCATTTTCCAATTTCAATGAATATGATCGAAGCTGCTTCAGTTTTTCTAACTTTTGGGAAAGTGTCATCCTTGAATTGGCATTTTTACTCTTAATCCAGTTCTTTTTTGGTGTAGCAATTTTTGTTTTCAGTCTTGACATGGCTTTGCACAGTGTGCGTCTGTAACAAATACATTGTATACAGCGAAAATGCTCTATTAGAAGGCAACAGTTTCTTGTCCTTATGGTCAATTGGCCAGATTTGTCTAAATAGGCTGCTCGTGTCGTTGATGAGTCAAAACTATTGTGCAGTGTTTGGAAGGCTTGATCAGGGTTTCCAGGACATACTTTGTAGATAGACATCACCTCTAATACATTTTTAATGTCACATACTTTTGTAATTTTTTGTTTTATCTTTGACCAAATACTGTGACTGCTTGGTAATTCTTTTCCATGGACTGTTATTTGTAAACTGAAATCGTGAAGTAATGTCACACAGACTTGGACCAAGGGCTGCACATTGTCTTGATAAAGTTTCACATACTGGATAAAGTCGGACCTAATCAGAAGACCATAATTTTGATATTCCAAGAGGCCACCTCTGCAGTCATTCTTGAGATTTGTGTAGATTTCTTTGATCTTTGCCTGAATGAAATCATCTAAGTCTATGTTTGGGTCACATTTGTATGTTTTATCCAACACAACATATTCTTCAACTGGATTTGATTCATTATGATTCGATATGCATGTTGCAGAATCTGTGACGTCTTCCTCTTGGAAACATGTTCTCAGGTACCCATCACTTTCATATACATCTGAAAGAATAAGGAATCTTCTATGACAAATTGTTTTCAACACATACTAGCAGGCTTCTCTTATATGATCTGGTCTGAATGTGTAAATGTTTTGTTTGTAAATGTTTGTCTGGTATGTTCACAATATAACTGCATATATACATTTATTTCATACCAACATTAACAGCCGTCTTTGCGACACTAGCACAGATTCCAATATGATCCTGAGAGGTTATGTTAACCTGTTATATCACACCCATGTTTTAACACCCCTGACAAAGAAAGCTTTGAAAACAATCGGAATAAGGAGCAAATGCTGGTTACCTATTCCTACAATGTTTTCTACCCATTTGAAAGTATATTGCATTTCAAATACATTGTGGGAAAAGAGGAATTGTGTGTAACTAGCATTTTTTCCTTTTTACCACAATGTTTAACTCATTACCACATGTGAAAATTTTGGACTGGTCCAAATTGAAAGCGTTTGCAGATGACACAGCTGACTGAAAAATAGAAATTTGTTCTGGGAAGGGTAGAAAACACTGTGGGAAAAGGAAAAAATATTGGTTACCAGCATTTTCTCCTATTCCCACAGTGTTTTCAAAGGGTGTCTTTCTTTGGGGGCGTCAAAAGTAGGGATTGTGTGGTAATGGGTTAAAGAAACAAAATAGACAATTTAAGTAATATGCAAATGCTTTCAATTCAAAAAAGTCAAATTTTGCCACAAGAAACATTTGATGCAGGTTTTACAGGGAGGCTGACTGCTGCAAATTTACTTTGGGTGGTAAAGAATTCATGGTGAATCTAAATCAAGGTTCAAAAGTAAATGACTTCATAATCCCTCTGAATCAATGCACTAAAAGGAACTGTTTCAAAAGAATAAAAATGTATGGAAATATTTTTTCTAACCAGTTTCTCCAAATGATTATGCAGAATATGCAAAATTATTCATTAACTCTTTACCAAACAACAAAATTTTAGGTTTGTCCAAATTGAATGCACTTGCAAACAACAAAATAAAAGTAACTCAAAAATTGAAATTTGTTTCCAGCAGGGAAGAAAAACATTGTGGACATAGGAGAAAATGCTGATTTCGCCTTTTCCCACAATGTTTCCAGAAAGCTTCTTCTTCAAAGCCCTAAAAACCAGGGATTGTCTGTTAACTCTTTACCAAACGACAAAATTTTAGAATGGTCCAAACTGAAAGCATCTGCAGATGACAAAATAAAAGTGACAGGAAAATTGAAAATGGTTTTGGGAAGAGAAGAAAACAATGTGGAAAGGGGAGGAAATGCTGGTTACCTGCATTTTCTCTTTTTCCCACAATGTTTCCAGAAGGGTCCTTTCTCAGGGTCGTCAAAAGTAGGGATTGTGTGGTAATGGGTTTAAGGGTAAAGAAGAACATGCATAACCCAGTACTGAAGAGGAATACTTTGGCTACATGTACATATTTACAGTTAAATGTTACTGTACATGTAAATATCTTTTCCACAGTTTTCATTAATCTGTCAAATTAATGAGTATTGATGAAAGAAAGTTGAGGCAAGTGCTTGATCCAGATTTGAACCCTGTTTCAGTCATATATGGGCTTCATTAATCCAAACTGATTGTTACCTTGAAATGTTTGCTTTTTGACAAGTTCATCGAAGTTGACATAAACTTCTGCATGTCGCTTCCTACGACGTCCAATCCTTCTCCTACGACTCCGCACACTATGCTTACCCACCATATCTGCAAGATGGTAAAAAAAATGTTAGCATATGTATCTTCAAATTTCATTTTTTTGTTTTGCATTCTACCTATTTAGCTATTATTTAATTACCATGTACGAGAAAGTCAAATTTCTGTTTATTTCTACTAGTTAATAAAAGAAACCAGCAAGTCACCAGCTGGTAACTAGCAGTTCACTCCTGCAGTAATCAATGTGCTGGTAACAGGCACTTTTACTTTTTTCTAAAAAGTTTTCTGCTCTTTTTAAAGTGGTCTAAGTATATTGTAGTTTAGAAAGCATTTACGTAAGCTGCTGTTATTTTGTTGTCTGCATAGCTTTTACTAAAGCTATCTGGTAAAGAGATTAGTTACAATGGCAAATAATGGGGTTGTTCCCAGTGTAGGCAACTTTATGTGCCATAAGAGATTTACAAATAAAAAAAAAATGCCTAAATAAATATGATAACTAATAAAATGTGTGGAAGTATTTTAACACAGTTTAAAAATAACAAAGTTTTGAACTAGACTTAACTTTTATCAAGAATCAAATACCAGTAAAAAAAAAAGGATCCTTAAAAAATCTGTTGACAAACATTTTACATCTTACAACATCGACTACAACTTGCGCAATATTTGACTGAAATAACCCCTTTTTCAACTGCCCTGTACTCGATCCGAGAATTGGAAATCATGATATTTTTTACACTAAGCCATAGAGAAATACTTTTCCTTTTCAACTGTGGTAACAACTACACAAGAAGAACTTCTTAAATTTCTCAAATTTGGACAGGATGAGAACAACTATCACTCCGGTCTCGCTATTCTCCGCCATCTTGATACGAATTGCGCAATATTTGACTAAAATAACCCCTTTTTCAACCGCCCTGTTACAGATCTGATAATTGGAAATCATGGTATTTTTTTACATCCAGCCACAGAGAAATACTTTTACTTTTCAACTGTGGTAATAACTAGACAAGAAGGCTTCCTCAATTTCTAAAATTTGGTCAGGATGATGACAACTATCACCCCAGTGTCCCTATCCTACGGCCATCTTGATACGAATTTTTTCTGAAAAAGGGACTTTTTTACCTGTGCTGTATTCGATCAAAGAACTGAAGACCAACGAAATTTTGGCCCCAGGTCATAAAGAAATAGTTTTTCTTTACAAATATGCAAATACAACAACACGACCGGTTCGATAATTCGTTTAAAATGGTTATAACTAACCTATATAGGTCTCGTCATATTCGCCGCGTCCTTCCGCCATCTTGAAAAAAATGTGTAAATAACAGAAAGTTGAACTGGCTTTTACTCTAGGTAGGGATCGAGAATCAAGGAATTGTTGACATGAAGCCAATGTTGATCCATTTTTCTATGCAGTTTCAACTATCAAGTTTCTGCTTGGAAAGTATTTTATCTGATTTTAGGCTAAAAAATACCACCATCTCTTTCATCAACCGTTTCACGCTTGGCAGTAAGCGTAATCAGGTGAGTTAGTGTTGAACGAAAATACGAACAAATAAAACACACAATTTCTAAATTGATCAATGTAAGTGGTGGTTAAAAGAAAAATAGATGTTACAACTTACCTCATAAGAAGAAACTATTTGAACACTTGGCAAAACGTTGATTCGAAAGTCTGTCTTTTTTATGTTAAAATTCAAGATGGCGTCCGTTTTCAGATCTTGTTCCCTCGGGGCGAGTCAGAGAAAAACCGGAAGTTGATAAGCGTTTCTTATCCCTGTGTATATAGAATCCCTGTTTAAATACAGGAAAACACAGACAAAATTTCAAATATCCGTCCGAAGAAGACATTATGGAAAATAATTATTACATGTTTGTTATGTAACGGAATTTAAGGGTTATTAGTCACGTGCCAGTCATTTGACATTCCCACAATGCTTTATTGATTTTTGTCGCGAAATCTAAAAATAGCTTAAGAGGCTACGTAGCCTTTTAAGGGAATATCATCAAACATTTTTTTTTTTTTGTAATATTTATGATTTTCAATTATTGATGATTTGTATTGTTTTTTCATATAAATTTCAATGATGTATATATTTTTTTATTTTGTGTGATGTGAAAATTCTAAATACCCACCTTTAAGACCACAAAAAGGGGAAATTTCGATTAATACACGTGGGAATGGTAAAACTTTGCAGTATACTAAACTCGTTGAGCGGTCAGGTGGCAGGGGCGTGGGAAACTGGTTCGCAGCTGTGGCAAATAATACCGCCACCTCGCCTTCAGCTCGGGGCGACATTATTCAACCACAGCCGTGAACAAGGTTTCAAGTCCCCAGCCACCTGACCGTACAACTAATAAAGTCATAGAACATTCGATTTCACATCAAAATATTGGGGAAGAACCATGCATAGTGTTTGCTATTGGTTTTGTGGCTTTATACTCGTATTATAAACCTTGGGTGATGTAGGAGTTCAAAAAATGCAATTTTCCATGTCCCCTGCCACCTGACTGTACAACGAATTTATCATACTGCAAACCTTTACCGTTCCAACGTTTGTTTAAAAAAAATTGAGTACGCTGACGAAGTAGTATTTTCCTTCTGAGAGCCCCTGGGCAATTCAATAAAAACTGACGTGACTGGGAACTGACGTCACTGAAACCTGAGTAGTAAAACGTGCAGCTTGGTGCATAATCTTGATGTTAAAAACGGGGCTCCCGAGAGGGAAACTACTTTTACGTTGGTTTTGCCAGTGTACATGATATGAATGTTCGGGGCATTTTATCCAACCAGATCATGAGACATTTCTTTGCAGTATAATAAGTATATAGATGTGCCAGCCATGAAGCAACCATGGCTCTGTACTTGCAATTTCTGGTTGATTACTAGTATTTATTAATAGCCGAACTATCGCGGCACGGCATTGTCACTCTCTGTTGCTAAAGTCAATAGCGAGCGTTCGAACTATATGATGAGCGTGTTAACCCATTACCACACGAGAAAAAATTAGACTGGTCCAAATTGAAAGCGTTTGCAGACGACAAAATAAAGGTGACTAAAAAATAGAAATTTGTTCTGGGAAGGGTAGAAAACTCTGCGGGAAAAGGAGAAAATGCTGGTTACCAGCATTTTCTCCTTTTCCCACAGTGTTTTCAAAAGTCTTCTTTCTCCGGGGCGTCAAAAGTAGGGATCGTGTGGTAATGGGTTAACTAGCAACAGTATGTAGAACTAGCGCTGACTGAATAATATCTGGCCTGACACAACACTATTTTACAATGCATTCATTTTTGAAAACCTCGTAAAAATGAACTAGTGACCAGCATGTTCTCCTTTTCTCATCATGTTTTCTATCTTATCACCGACAAATACCATTATATGTCGTCTGCGAATGGTTGGAGTTTGCATACGTCCAACTACAGTTAATTATCCCCCGCCGAAGGCGGAGGAATATAGTTTTACCGTTGTCCGTCCGTCTTACGAGACGGACCATGTGGGGTCGAATTGCTCTTTATTCTATATGTACAACCCAATGCAACCCCACAAGCGCATTTTTTAACCCCAGTATCCTTAACCCTAATTCCATATCTACCAGATGGACGGAATGAACCCTGTAGAAACTAAATGTACACTTGCCCCTAACCTCACAATGTCGGCCTTGTAAGGACGTCCGTCCGTCCGTCCGTCCGTCCGTCCGTGTGTTCGTCCTCGCAAATGTCTCCAATACCATTGGATGGAATTTCATGAAACTTTATACATGTATACAATAACCCATTCTGCCGAGAAAGTCTTTTTGTTTTTATGATTCGATCCAAAATGGCCGACTGGGAGCGATTTTAAGTTACACTTAAGTTACACTTAAGTACACTTTTGATGTTTGGAGTGTTGTCTTCAAAACTATACAAAGTTTTTACATTGAACTTTTCACATCTATCAACCACCATTGGGAAATGCAGGATAAAAAGTTTCACCCAGATTTATCGTGCAATATCACAGTTATATACCCTTGTTTTTGTAATTAGGTGTCATGGAAAAAGGGGGCTTCATGTTATATTTCATTCCATTTCTTGTGAACGCAACTCCTCTCACATTTCTTGACAGATTTAAATACAATTTTCACAGATTGTTTCTCGCCATGTGACCTGTCGCATATTGTCAAGATTTTGCGATTTGTAGCTGCGTCATGAAAAAAGGGGGCTTCATGTTTTATTTCATTCTATTTCTTGTGAACGCAACTCCTCCCATATTTCTTTACGGAATTGAATAGAATTTTTACAGAATGTTTCTGGTCATGTGACCTATCGCATATTCTCAATGTTTTGGGATTTGTAGCTGCGTCATGAAAAAAGGGGACTTCATGTTTTATTTCATTCTATTTCTTGTGAATGCACCTCCTCCCTCATTTCATGGCAGATCTGGATGGAATTTTCACATAATCATGTAACCTACCACAATGCCTCCAACATTTCTCGGCAGATTTGGATGGCATTTTCACATAATCGTGTGATCTATCACATATTGTCAAAGTTCTGGGATTTGTAGCCGCATCTTGGAATAAGGGGGCTTCATGTTATATTTCATTTTTCACCAGTACAAGTATCTCTTTAATTACTGGACATATCTCAACAGATTTGGATGTGATTTTCACAGATCATGTGATCTAGCACAAGTTGTCAGGTTTTTGCAATTTATCACTGTATCATGGAAAAAGGGGACTTCGTGTCAAATTTAATTTTTTATCAATGTATCTCCAACGTTTGGACATAGTTTCATGAAACTTCATATTTTGATTGGTTGATCAAAGCCAGTGACCAATGAGTCCATTGTGTATCCGTCTGTCCATCCATCATTCTGTTCATAAACCTTTTAGATCAAGTAACACCATATATCCATTGAGCTACCCAGGCAGGTGCTAGAAATTCCAACACTTTAGTCTCTAGCTAGCTGCTAGATATTGTAAGAGGGATATCTTCTAATGTCCTTTACAAAAATTGACCATGCATGTCTTCCAATGGATAGTCCGTTGCTACATTTTTTTTGTTTTTTGTTTTCATATATATATATAATGACATGTCATGGAAAAAGAGGGTTTATGTATTTTCTTTGTTTTCATTTCATGAAATGCCAAGTTTTGCAAAAAGGGTACTTGACGGTGGCCCTTCAGATTTTGGGACAAAATATTTACAAGAATACAAAAAAATCATCCTTATACTCCAAAAGCCTTATGATTGTCATTTATGAAACCACAGTTGTCGAAAACCATCCGAAAACAAGAGAAATTAGAGATTTACTACAGCCCAGGTCGACTTCGACGGGAAACACGGTCTATTTTTACAGGCGTCTTGTTTATGGTGAACCAAACGCTCGTAATTGCGTATAGGGTGAAATTGGGATAAGGTGTTACGTAAGATAGTTATATGATCATTATGAAATGTTCCACTGTATTGCGTCATTAGACAGTATACGTAAAAAGAATAGCGGAACAGTGTTATGATTTGTAACTTTGATATGAACTTACTCTTAACTCTTCATTAGACAACAATTTTTTAGACCCAACCACGTCGAAAATAATTTGCAGATGCCAAAATAACTGTGTTTAGACTGAGGGATAGAAAGAAGATTATTACGATCCTAACATGACCAACTCTTAATTTAACCCTTTCCCAAACGACATATTTTAGACTTTTCCAAACTCAAAGAGTTTGCAGACGACAATTTCAAATTTGATAAAAATAGCATAAAGTTCTCCAAATGGGTAGAAAACACTGTGGGAAAAGGAAAAATTGCTGGTTGCGAGCAATTTCTCCTTTTCCCACAGTGTTTTCAAAGGACTTGTGCTGCAGACACGTAAAAACAAGGGCTTGTTTTGGGAAAGGATTAAAGTAAAACAAGTTCATACTTTGTGTAAAAAAGCGGATGCGGATTATTTTCAAATGAATAAACCACGACGGTTTCACTAACCGAAACAAAACCCCACTGCCAAGGCGGTAGATGTGAAAAGAATAAAAATCTCAATAAAACCTTAGCCATCAGTCACAACATAAGATATGCCCCATTTTAATGTTTCCCCCTTTCAAATGACATAGAAGAATTAACTCTTTACCAAGCGATAAAATTTTAGACTAGCCCAAATTAAAAGCACTTGCAGACGACAAATTGAATGAAACTCAAAAAGTGAAATTTGATTCCAGCAGGGTAAAAAACATTGTGGGAAAAGGAGAAAATGCTGGTGACTAGCATTTTCTCCTTTTCTCACAATGTTTTCAAAAGGCTTCTATTCTAGGGTTGTAAAAACCAGGGATTGTGTGGTAAAAAGGGTTAAAGCATTAGAGTCGAAGTTGCTTCAAATCCTCTAATTTGACGGTAACATTTCATATAGTTCCATCAGTTCCATCGTGTGTTATTTAAATTAACCCTTTCCCTGATATGCCAATTTGAGACTCCTCCATTTCAGTAGCAAATAAAGATATGATGTCAAAAATGTGAACAAATGAGGATACAAATATCTGATTGAGTGGAAAACATTGTGGGAAAAGGAGAAATTGCTCATTACGAGCAATTTCTCCTTTTCCCACAATGTTTTCAAAAGCTGTCTGTTGTTGATACGTCAAAATCAGCATCTGTGGAGTGAAGGGTTAAAGCAGTAAGAAGATCGGTTAACTCTTTGAGGATTTTCCTGCTTCCTCGCCAAGGAGCAGAAAATTACGATTTGTTTACATCAAGGCTTAGTGACCGTCATTGATAAAATATCGGAGGGCGGAGACAGTGAACAGCCACAGGCAATTTAATTTATACGGAATGACTTCACTTCAAATAATCTTTCTTCGTGGTTTATCATTGAATAAACCACGGTTGTGAGTTATGAGGCGCAATAAATAATTAACAAGTGCGATAGCCAGAGTGGTATATTAACTGAGCATCATTATTCACGACGTGGTTTATTGAACGATAACCCAAGACAGAATGAAGATAATTTCGATTCTAACATGGCCAGCCCTCAAAGAAAAAACTATACTTGGAGTAAAAACGCGGTTATACTTTGAAAGATTTCGATAAAGAAAAACAACTGAGACCCAAGTTTCCTTTTCAATTTTCAGGAGGGTAAACTGACATACTTCCGGCGAAAAAATGTACCGTGTAGGTGCATATCAAGCTACCGGATACAGCCGAGGGATTTGATCACCGCACCAGCCGAGGTTTGCCGAATGGATCAATTGGCTGCTCTAACACCCGTCTCTCTACCAAACGGCAAAATTCTAGACCTGTCCAAATAGAATGTATTTGCAGATGATATATAAAATGTGTCTTGAATAATTGGGCTTTTTCCCTCGTAATAAGATAGAATATACTGTGGTAAAAGAAGAAAACAATTCTTCTTTTCCCTAGATGTTTTCAAATACCTTCGTTTACAAAGTCGTTAAAACTCAGGATTGTATGGTAAATGGCTAATGAGAGCTACAAAGTGCTCGTCATCTTTGTCTAGCCTGAGTCCAGGCGCCAATGATTTTAACTCTTTACCAGACGACAAAATTTTGGACTAGTCCAAATTGAAAGCATTTGCAGACAACAAAATGAATTTGAATCAAAAATTGAAATTTGATTTTGGAGGGGTAGAAAACATTGTGGGAAAAGGAGAAAATGCTGGTTACCAGCATTTTCTCCATTTCCCACATTTTTTTTCAAAAACTTTTTTTCTCGAGATCACCAAAAGTCGGTACTATTATGTGGTAAAGAATTTAATTACTCCATATTAGATTCGCAGTCGTAACTGCTATCTGTTATTGCTTTCGTTATTATCCTTTTTGACAAAATCACTTCGGAATAATAGAAAAGGGGTTTGTCCTTACAGTGGAAAGGTGTATATTATGGTGGCATATTTCTGCCACGAGATGCGGAATAGCTATCATGATAATTTTAGCAAATTATCGCAAAAAAAAAAAAGTTTCCTGGAAATATTATCAAGATTGTGAACAGTTTAATGATACAAATATCACGATAAGCAAAATTTCTGCATTGTGCTCGAAGCTGACATGCGAGATAAAATTATTGTGATAGTTTTATCCGTTCCTCGATATCTATAAATAGAAAATTCGTCTTTTGGATGAACTCAGTAGTTTTGACTGAAAGGAAAACTGCAGCCAAAATCTCCTTTTGGATATATTTAAATTATTAAATGATAATAGTCTTTAAATAGAACTAGAGGCTTGGAAGGGCCTGAAATCGCTCTACTGGTAGTGATTTTGCTTTTACGCTAGCATTAATATGAATTCATAATGCAAAATAAAACCAGCATACATTATGAATTTATGATAAAAAAAAAAACTTCTGATGAGATAAACAAATTGTGCAAATTTCACAAGAATCTGATAACAAATGCAGACTTTATTGAACAACAACAAATGAAATTGTTCAACCTGAAATGGTCTGGTGTTACCCTTTAATAAGATTGCAGTCAGTAAAATTTCGATTCATTAATTAACAATTGTAGCTTAATTGGTAAAATTTTGACAATGCCCGAATTACAGAGATCTGTAAAATGACAAAGACGGCCCGAAATGCCTCCTACGAACAACTCCAAAATCTTACAGGGAAAAGGAGAATTCATAAGGTTGTATACGAAGGTGTTCCGAAACCCGTATCTATTTAAAGCTTTCATGACAATGTCAATTGTGGGCAAGAAAGCAAACAAAATCATGATAAGAGATAGCATTATAGCGATATTTTTATCGTGATTATTTTTGTTTTATCACGATACTTCTCTTAAATTATCATGATAGCTATCTCGTATCTGGCGGCAGAAATATGCCACCATAGTATGTAGATAATAGATTTTGATTGGATAAAAATAAGTTTTGAGTGACCAATCGATCCAGGTAGATTTATTTACTACTAGGTAACTTTTATGAAAAGGCAATATTCCATAGATGTACAACTACACCTGTGTATAGAACAGATAACGTTAGCTGTTATACCCGTAAATACAAAATATCAACTTGGATTTAAAAAAATTGACCGTTTACTAATTATTTACAGGTAAGGTCTACAAAATCCTACTTCGAATCTTTAACTCATTACCAAACGACTATATTTTAGACTCGAAAGCATTTGCAGACGACAAAATAAAAGTGACTGAAAATTTGAAAATTTGTTTTGTGAAGGGTAGAAAACATTGCAGGAAAAGGAGAAATGCTGGTTACAGCATTTTCTCCTTTTCCCACAATGTTTTCTAAAAGCTTCTTTCTCAGGGTTGTCAAAAGTAAGGATTGTGTGGTAATGGTTTATTAGGCTGCAAAATTTAGACGTATCACTTGTACACGACGTATTAGATATGATATAAGATTTTTGACTTCTAATGGGTAGAAAAAAAACCGAGCATTTTCTCCTTTTCTGACATTTTTTTCAAACTCCTGCTCCCTTAGGGTCGTAAACACTTGATTGTTTGGTAGAAAGTCCAGTCATTGTTAATGAAAGTTCTTGATGATGATCAGATTTTACTATTTCTTGGCTCTTCTTTCTTGATGTTTTTTTGTTTTTCATCAGTTTCAGCTTTTTTCGAACTCCAAGTTTTTTTCTGCAACAATAATTCTCTGTCATACGGTTGTAGTCTTCAGTAGATTTCAATTTAAGAATAAATTGTTGCTTTCATTTTTATTTGACATGGCATATACGTATATATATAAAACTCCGTTTAGCTCTGCACCAAACGACAAAATTTAAGTCTTGTCTAAATTGAAAGTATTTGCTGACGACAAAATAAACGTAACTCGAAAATTGCATTTTTTTCCCAGCAGGTTAAAAAGCATTTGGGAAAGAGAGAAAATGCTGGTTACCAGCATTTTCTCCTTTTACCCCCCGTGTTTTTAAAAGGCTCCTATGTCAGGGTCGTGAAAACCAGGGATTTTTTACGGTAAAGGGTTTTTGAAAAAATACGTTTCGTCGATTTACTTAAAAAATCCCGTAACTACAGCTTGTTTCAAGCTGTAGTTACGAGTTTTTTAAAGTAAACCGACAAGTTACTTTTTAATAAGCGACATTCTGGCAAAAATTGTTTTCATGCATCACCGTGGTACATTGAAACAAGCATGTCTTGACAAAATATTTGATCCAATTTGTTTTATCAATCGACTGAATTATATGGTAAAATGGTCCTTTGCCTCGAAGAGAATTGACCAATCACGCAACCCATGCTAGCCTGCACGGACTGCACTTCATGAATCGATACTTTTTCGATATTGTTTTTACAGAGCAATACACATACATGTATTATATGACCTCCAACATGCGAAAAGGGGCATTCAGACATTTGCGTAAAGTGTCGTCTCGGATCAGCCTGTGCAGTCCGCGCAGGCCAATCCAAGACGGCATTTTACGACTACAAGCGATTTTGTGCTACACTAGACTTGCACGAAACAGAAAATAACATTAAAACGTAAAGTGTCTCTTCGAATCAGCCTGCGCAGAGTGCGCAGGCTGATGCGAGAAGACGCTTTACGCAAATAACATAACATAAGCTTTATTTGGCATTAAACTGTTGAAAATTTATAGCCAATACATAAAGAAATAGCAATGTGGAGTGTAAACACTGGCAACATAAGGATAATAAACAAAGGAAGTATACAGAAAATTCATTGTATTCGAAGGAAGGGGGGGGGGGGAAGTTTAATTTAGTACTCATGGGATTCTTTCTTTGAAAGCAAAGAAGATATATTTTGAGAGCTTGTTAATTTCTTCCGAATTTTTTGATGACATGATCAAATGCAAATGTCCGAATTTCCCTTTTCGCGTGTTGCAGGCTAATTATACAGATTATGCCACGTACTTATAGTGATAGCTAGAGTTTATTTCATCAGCTTGTGGTTAATATGGGGAAATATTTTTCGAAAAGGGAAAGGTATGCGAAAATAACAAGTGCCGTAAGGCACTCGTTATTTTCGCAGACCTTTCCCTTTTGAGGCAAATATTTCCCCATATTAACTACAAGCTGATGAAATAAATTATATATTATATTTCTTCTCATTATTTTGTCAACGAATGCTACTTTTAAAACTAGTGATCTCAAGGTAATTAACCAGATTTTCGGCAGGAGGAAAATATTCACGGTGACGGGGAAATAATTCCCCCAGCTTAAATGACGTCATTTCTTTACCCATAACATTTCTATAAGCAGACACATGAAATATAATATAAATAATTTATTCTTTTGAATCTTTAACCAAGTTTCATGTGTTCCAAACCATGAAGATTTTTTAAAAAAGCCCTTGTGAGAAAAGGAGAAAAATGTACGCAAACACCGACATTTCATTTTTCAAAATAGCTTTTTGCTTAAACAGATATTCCAAATTTTATCTTAATTTTCGTATATACATGTTTACAACGAACAGCGGACTAAAGTTTTTCTTTGTGGGAAAAGGTGAATTTTTTATTAAGCAAACTGAAAAAAATAATGAATGTGTAAGTCAGCTTGGAAAAGGTGAAGTTTTTATTAGGTAAAAGAAAAAAATAATCAATGTTTTTGTTATGTTAACCTACCTTTTGATATTGAAGAGTCGTCTATACAGAAAGAATAAAGAGTATTAGTATTTCCTAAACCTGATAATCTTTAGTTTTAACGACCCAAAATAATAAAGCTTTTTAAAACATTGTGAGAAATGGAGACAAAATGTTGGCATGCGTTACAATTTACCAGGTTATCATGAGTTTTAGCGACACTGATTAACTCTTTACCAAACGACAAAATTTTAGACTGGTCCAAATTGAAAGCCATAGCCAACTTTCGCGGACATGGAAAAATCGATATCGGCCAATTTTACCTGCATTTTTTTATATAGAATTATGAAGGGCCTAGGTAAATAAACGCTTAAAACTTCATCAATTTTCAGAATTGAAAATTATCTCAAGTGAGGTAAGAAAATTCAATTTATTCTCTTTCAAATGAACTTAGTTTTAAAAATTTCGAAAAAGAAACTTTTGGTCCTTTTTTAATTTAAAAATTGTAGGTATGGTTTATATAGAATAAAGAGGAAAAACGCATTTTCCGAGGTCAAAAACTGTAATATTTGTTTAATTTTCTTTCGTTGTGTTGAAAAGTCAAAATTATCTCAAGTGGAGTGAGTTACCTTATTCATTTCTCTTTCAAATGGTATAATTTTGAGTCATTTGAAAAAATAAACTTTTGGTCCTTTTTACAGTTTTTTACTCCCACTACCCTATTTTTTTCTTTTTCCGCGAACGTTCGGATTATACCGGACTTCGCCGATATTGGCCGAGTCTTACTGTTAGATAAGCCTGCCGGGTATCTTTATTGTGTTACGTAATGTTTCATTTCCACGGACCCCCTGCTATGTTTATGACATACATGTATTCACATGATTATAAACTATAATTTATACCCGGGTTGTTTTCAGATCGGATACCGTTTGATCCTGACAGTATCCCTAAGATGTTTTATTATGTATCCTATTTATCTAAGAGACCAGAATTTAATACTTATGAAACTATTTCCTTTTACAATGATTAAGATTGATATATGAAATAAGAAAATGTACGTTTGATGATTTTTTTCAACTTTTCAGCTTTTTAGAAATTAATGTTTTATATTTTTTTTTCAGGCGACAGCTCACAAACTCACAAACTTTTTTCACACCTGTCTTTGATCTGTCGTATCATACAGAAGGCCTTTGAGAACATTGAAGAAAAAGATTTTAACGCTGGTTGCCAACATTTTCTCCTTTTCTTACACTATTTTAACTTAATAAAAGATAAGTTCCATTTTTTCCATGTTTTATTTGTCTTAAGAAAATTACTTCATTCTGAATCTGAATAAGTCTGAAATTTTGTCTTTTGGTTAAGATTCAAATAACAAGCTTAACCTGTTACTGTATAAATACGGCATCTAACGACCCTGCTGTTGATTGTTTAGGATAAAATACGGAAACAGGCGCATTATCTTTTTACAAGTTATCTTCTACTTTTCAAACATTGTTGTCTACATCACTCAATCGGTTTCTCCTGCAAAGAGTATTTACTATTCAAAGAATGATAACACTAGATCAAAATTGACAATTTTTCTTTTACATAAAGCAAACAGTTTCTCCCTTCTTTCAAATGTCCCCCCTCCCTTTAACATCTTTAATATTTTAATTGTTCATTGGAAGAATTAGCCTAAACAGTAAGGTTCTTCCATCTTTAAAACGATAAAACCTGCAAAAAGCATAACCGCTATGAGTGAATAAAAGAGAGAAAAAATGACGTAGACCATGCATGTACACGGAAATGGGAATAATACAAGCTACTTTTCCTTTACCAGTAACTTAAAAAGTTACCCACTGCATAATCATTTGATTTACATGCATCTTGGTTTGAAACCGGTTTTAAACATAGCTCGCTGGTAAATTCTACTGATGCTTAGTTGAAATGACACCATACATAACTTTTTTAGAGGAAGAAATACCTTTTTATCTTTATCATGCCTGTAAGCGGCGCTAGAGTGTAGCATCGGATCAGTTCACAAGCGCCACAAAGTACATGGAGTGTTCGGTACGAACCATTTTCTTTTATTTGTTCGATGAAAACCAACTTTTTTATATGCTTTTTTATATACCGAACTTTTCGTCTGTGTAAAACCATGTAAATTTACTCTGATGGTTCTGAGCGGCCGTTGTTCAAATTATTTTATGTACTATAACAGTTTTATTTCTCCGCCTTCCCAACCTTATTTCTTGTAAAAATCGTAGAAAGCAGAAATTATAAAAATCAAAACCATCAAACTACACATGCACACAATAGACAAAGTTTACCCAATCAAGATATAACCATTAGCTATTTACTAAACGACAAAATATATTATGCTTTTTTTTTTTCAAGTTGAAAGAACTTACAGACGAAAAGTACAGCACATAATAAGACTTGCTTTCGAAAGGGTAGAAAACACTGTGGGAGAACAGGAATCGTAGAAGACATGTTATATACGATCCCTAGGGAAAATGAGAAATTGCCCACCTCAAGTATTTTCACCTTTCCGTGCTTGCTTTTTCAGGGTCGGATTGGTCTTTCTTTCTCAGGGTCGGATTGGTAATGTAACTGCCACATAAAGCAAATCTTCTCATTAAAAAAAAACCGAATGACGAAATTTTGGACACCACCAAGTTAAAAACATTTGCAGACAACAAATTAAATGCAACGTAAATGATAATGCCTGTCTTTGAAAAGGTAGAAAACATTTTAGGAACAGGAGAACATTTTCTCCCTTTCCAGCAAAGTGTACTAAAGCCTTTTCTCTCAGGTCCGTTAGATTGCTGTAGTGTGAAACTGGTATTCTCAAAAAAGGCCGAATTTTCTGCTGAATTCAACTTGTTGATTTTGCCATGAATATCAAAGTTTTTTTTTTACCAAAATAATTTTCGCCTTATAGAATCAATCAGGTCCAATATCAGACAGCTTGTTTTATGCGGCCGGTTATAAATCTACATTGTCAGCAAAAGCGCATTTGGACGGATAAGATTTCAGGATCAGACTACAAAAAGTGCATTTGTCGAGAGCAGTTCTAGGACCGATCAGTTTATGTCTCACAGAATCAAAACTTAACCCTTAATCCGAGGATAAATGAATTACAAACCGACAAATAAAGCTGAAATATAATAATTTCAATGTTCTTTTCTCAAGAAGAATCTCGCTTTATCAGATGTTATTCCAATATGCTGTTGAGTCTAATAAGGGTGCGCATTATGTGCAGTCTGATACTAATATTCAAGAGCCACACTGTGCTGTACCAGACAAAGGGTTTAGGTTGAAGTCGAAAAAAAAAAAAATCCTGCCAGGACAGATATACCGTCTTGGCAAGGATTGTGAATTTGAAGCAGGCCACTGTTACGTAATGTTATGTTTCTCTTATCTTTTATCGCTGCAGGCTATTTAATATCGATTCCTTGTATACACTATGTAACTTCGCCAAACTCCGGAAACTCCCGGACCTTTACGTATGATATCGATTATTTTCATCGATTTGTTGATATGCGAGACTGCTGATAAGGCATGCCCGTGAAAGTTGGCTATGATTTGCAGACTACAAAATCAACGTGACTGAAAAATTGAAATTTGTTCTGGGAAGGGTAGAAAACACTGTGGGAAAAGGAGAAAATGCTGGTTACCAGCATTTTCTCCTTTTCCCACAGTGTTTTCAAAACACTTCTTTCTCAGGGGCGTCAAAAGTAGGGATTGTGTGGTAATGGATTAACTCTTTACCAAACGACAAAATATTAGACTATTCCCAATTGAAAGCATTTGCAGACTACAAAATCAACGTGACTCAAAAATCAAAATTTGCTCTTGGAAGGAAGAAAACATCGTGGTAAAAAGGAGAAAATGCTCGTTACCAGTATTTTTCTCCTTTTCTCACGATGTTTTAATAAGGCTTATTTTTTAGGGGTGAAAACCAGGGATTGTTGTAAGGAAAGAGGTAACCCTCTTGGCACCATTGGCGAAACTGTGACAGGGAGTTTTGCGGACAACATAAATCAAGATCAGACTGCACAGAACGTCCAGTCTGATCGTAGATTTATTCCGTCCGCTCGTTTAGTCAACTCTATGACACAAAAATTGCCTTAGTCTCAGTAGATTCTATTTTCAGGCATCGAAAAAGCGTCGAGCTTATATATGGAGTTCAACATGCAAAAAGGTGCATTCGGACATTTGCGTAAAGTGTCATCCCGGATTAGCCTGCGCAATCTGCGCAGGCTAATCCGGGAAGACACTTTACGACTACATTAGAATTTGTGCTACAGTAGACTTGCGTAAAACAGAAAATCACATAAAATTGGCAAGTTACATTTCGGATTAGCCTGTACTGACTGCACATGCTGATCTGAGACGACACTTTATGCAAATGTCCGAATGACCCTTTTCGCGTGTTGCAGGCCATATTTGGAGTTGAAATATTTAGGTACTTTACCCTCAAATCAGTCCAAACGCGATTGACGTATTTACCAGAGAATATAGACAATCTATAGATCAGTTATGGACTGAAGTAATTCAGGGCCCGTATTCACCTAGATCTACTATTCTTGAGAATATTCTTAGTCTTATTCTCCAAGGTTTTCTAAATTTGTGACACAACTTCTGATTGGCTAAACCATTAGGTTTAGCCAATCAGAAGTTGTGTGACTTTCAAATAAAGAAAATTATGGAGAATAAGACAAAGAACCTTCTTAAGAATGGTTTGTGAATACGGGTCCTGATCTTGGAGTAAGCACTCTCTACTTCTCAATCACTCAACAGACGCAGTTGTATAAACCCAAATCAATAGCCGATTAACTTGACAAAGTAATTGCATTGAAGTTTAACGCCGTTTTAACAGCTTAAATCATATCACAGTGTTCAGTGTGCCTTTCTCACACAAGTTCACAACAACAAGTTTCCCTTCCAATTCACAGACTTCTTTTCTCACACGCTTCAGAGGTGAGAGGCGAAAAAGTGCCAGAAAGAAAGTTTGCCTGAAGCTGATTTCGAACTCGTAATCACCCAGTTATTAGTCGAACTAATTGACATGAAATAACTTACTTCTATTACCATTATTACATGCTTGAATTATTGTCCAAACTTAGCTTCGGCTAATGTTGTCTGCATGCGGAACTATTTGCACGTTTTTTAACCCTTTAGGAAGCCAGTAGATTCATAGTGTCTTCAAAAGATACTTAAAATATCTGAAATAAACGTTCTTGTGTTGGTTTAAATTGGTAATAGGTGACTAGTGACTTAGATATAGGATGCATTTTCTTTGCAGCCAGATCTTGATCTATGCCATCCACAAAAGCCTTTTGATTTTGACTATGGCGCAGTTAGGGTCAAATCCGACAATTACCGTTTACACAATTTCCGTAGTGTCCAGTTATACCCGATGATTTACATATTCACGTTTTAACTATTCTTTGCATAGAGGTCAGTCATTTCAGGTCAATTTATTTCAGTAATACAAGAGTTACAAGTCAAATACGCTATTGCGGCTAACCACTGAGACACCCGACAAGGTAAGATGTAGATAAAACCGATATTTGCAATTACAAAATTGCAAAGTAACATCGACCAAGTCTATGCAATCAATACAATTTTCTGTTGTCACGAGAATATCTAATATTTATAAAGAGAGAGAGCAGAACAAAGTAATTAGTATTTATTATTGATTTAAACTGTACAAGCCACTAACATATGCTCTGAAAACGCTGAAAAGAACCAGAGCAAGACACATGTTGTTAGTTAAATTGTCTAGCGTTAAAAGAATCTTCAATAACTTAAACAATAGCACAGAATAGAGTGTGTGTGTTTTTTAAACCCTTATCCTGCTAAATAACTAAAATAACATTTTCATTTCGATGGTTAAAAACCCGAATTTTTATATTTTCAAACTATGTTTTGGGGAAAGACTAGTACAGATAACTGTCCCCAAAGGCGATGTTACTTTTTGACTGGTCGCTTCTGGGTACAGAGACAATCAAGACAAAATCAGTTGAAAGTTCCACACAGATTTTGTGCGCAAGTTTGAACTCTTATAATTTCCCAAATAGAGCACAAAACTAGGATTTAAACATACCTGTGGCTTGCGTATTCAATATTCCTTCATTTGAAATACAAAAAAAATCAATTTAAACGCTGATTGTGAGAAAAAAAAAACTGTGCATTTAATTTGTTGCGTTGTTTACGTTCCGGAAAACATACAAAATGGCCGCCACGCACGATAAATTTCATCCGTGATTTTACCGAGATAAACATATTGTAAACGACTTCTACAAGCTTTTTATGTAATGAATGGTTTAACAATTTGTTTTTGGTCATGTTTCGTACTAAAAGTTAATTGCATTTCGCTGTAATGCAGATAAACCCGATGACACAAAAAGGCATATTTATTTAGCGGTCTATATTTCCTACTGGAAAATTTACGATGGACTTGAGAAGGTACGGTGAACAGTAAATGTCCAAATATGAAAAAGATCACCGGGGCGTCTCATTTTTGAGACTAGGGAAAGACATCTCAGCGATAAAGTCTGACATGTACAGGTTGTCCGAGAAGTAAGGTAACACTTTTGTACATTATAATTTGGCTTTAAAAATCAGATAAAGAGGTAGAAATATAGATACATGTATATAAAATATGGAAGTTTTTTGCGTGGTAATTTCAGTTAATTTTCATATTACGGCCCTTTATACAGATTTCAAATCAGAGGTACCTTTTTGTCATTGGCGTCATTTTAGTTTATATTGTCATTGGCGTCATTTTAGTTTATAAATAATGTTCCCAATTTGAACGCCTTTTATACTCTTCGAATCGTGGAATACTTCAGCCTAATCTCATCCTGTGCAACTTCTTCATGTCGGGTTATTTGAACTTAGGGGTCTGCAATCTCACCCTAAACAAGACAATCATGTTGTTAAAGACCACTAAAAGTGAAATCAAGAAGACTAATATTTGAACGTGCGCTATTTAAAGTGATTGATAAACTCATCAAGCGAATCAAGCGAGTTTGGCATAGAAAGAGTGTAATTGGCAGTCACAATGAATACGTCATTAATAATTAAAATAAAGCCAATGGAAAAAAAAACATGTTTTTGAATCAAAATCTGTATAAAGCGCGAAATGTAATGAAAATTAAATAAAATCATCACACGCAAAACTTACACTTGTTTTGCACATATATATATGTTATTTCTTTATCTCATATTTAAAACAAAATTGTAAATGTACAAAAGTGTTATTTTACATTCCGGACATCCCGTAGTGTTATTTTTTTCTGATCTATGTAACGAAGCAGTGCGTTTGACCTGTAACTTGCATGGATTTGTATTGTTATATTGTTTGTTAACAAAGCCAAAATTATCGTTGGGCAGTAACAGATCCTGATGCGGTCAGACGTATAATTAATTATACGTTCACACAAATAGTGACGCTATATACAATGGAAATACAAGCTACATAATACACATTAAACAAACTTGACGGTGTGAATATCTGTAGACATTTTTTTTTCTTATTTCCTCTACTTGTAGAGAATTTCACTGCCTATCGAACAATCGCACAAATATACAGAAAATGACAAAGACGTGCCAGCAAACTGTATAATCTACTGTTACATGTAGAATAGGCCTATGTAAGGGCCTAATTTGAGCACCTAATTAATTTGATACAGCGCAAGCTTACATCACTCGAAAAATTTTGCCATTGGCCAATTTTCTGCATGTCAAAGGACTAGTCTTGACTATGATTCAGCCGATTGGTACAACACAACAAACGGATTTTATGGACCCAAAATCATGTGATGGCTGCCATTATACACCACAAAGAACCATTAACCCTTTACACCATGAGGTATTTCTATGGTATCTCTAATTGACCCTAAATAACAGCAAGGATGAAGCTGTTTCTTATGTATATATTACACCTTTTTATAGCATAGGAAACATTGTGACAAAAGATGAAATTGCTCGTCACGAGCAATTTCAAATTTTGCCACAATGCTTTCCAAAGGCTCCTACAAGCAATGCGTAGAAATAGGTATCTATGGCGTAAAGGGTTAGCTCCCCTTCGCCAGACCATAGCTCATTCGTTTGATTACCTGTGAAAGAATGGAATCACCAATGGTGTTACTCTGGTTCTTGTTTTTCAGTAGAGTTTCTCTGGCTGCTACTAGAACAATGTCAGATAGCACTGTACAATATTCGTTGAACGGTCAGGTAGCGGGGAGGGGGGAGTGGGGAAGGGGGGACTTGGAAACTTGTTCACGGCTGTGGTGAATCATGATGTCACCTCGCCTTCTTCCCTGTCACCTGACCGTACAACGAATTTATCATACTGCAATCTTTTAGCATGCCAACGTTTGTTAAGAGAATTTTAGCCTTATTTTGTTTAAACAACTGAGTACGCTGACAAAGTAGAATTTCCCTACTGAGTGCCCAAATTCAATGAAAACTGACGTGACTGGGAAATGAAGTCACTGAAACCTTGGGAATTATATGTGCTTAAACGTGCAGCTTGGCGTAAATCTTAATTGACGCCGCCATTTTGGATGTTGTGTTGACTGTGTAGCCATGTATACGGGGCTCCCGAAAGGGAAGCTGCTCTGACGTTGGTTTTGCCAGTATACATGATTATATTCGGGGCATATTATTCAATCAGATCACGAGAAATTTCTTTGCAGTTCAATAAAACACATTATCTGATTCAAGAATTAGTATCCATGTTCACCTTTATCCTGCTAAATAACTGAAATCAAACTTTTAAGCCCATGGCAAAAAACACAATTTTTGCCTTATTTTTTTTAAAGATATCTCCTTATCGGACAGAGCAGATCCAAGATCAGATTGCACGTTCTGTGCAGTCTGATCTTGATCTACGCTGTGCACGAAAGGTCAGTGATTCGGGCTTGACAGCGTAAGGGTTATTTGATATAAATGCACATGTATAAATTACACTAAATCTGCATTTTGACCCCCCGAATCGTTTACGTTTAGCAACTAGCCTGCCTTTACAAGTTAATTCTTTACCAAACGACAATATCTTAGACTGGCCCAAATTGAAAGCATTTGCAGACGACATAACAAATGTGAATGAAATTTGGTTTGACAAGGGTAGAAAACATTGTGGGAAAAGGAGAAAATGCTGGTTACCAGCATTTTCTCGTTTTCCCACAATGTTTTCAAAAGCTCTCTGTCTCAGGGTCCCTAAAACTCGGGATTGTGTGGTAAAGAGTTAAAAACTCGAAACCATTGGTAAATGAGAATGTATCAATAGGCTCGTTGTCTGCGCATGTCATATTCTTCGAAGATTCGACTGTCTTGTATGACGCCATGGGCTGACTGTAATATTACGCTCTATAAAGTAGCAATGTAGAAAATAGATTTTATCAATACGTTTGAGGAGAAATGAGACCTGCTTTAGCTCCAGATTTCTCTAAACTGCTGATCATAGCTGAGTGAATTGCACCAGGTAGCGTTTTATTGAGTAAATATTTATTTCAGTTTGAAATTCAAAATAACGGTTGTCGCGTAGGAAAGTGGTTCGGTTCTCTACCCAGGATGCCCATATCAGATAGATGAGTATTTATAGAATGCCATCTAGCGGGAGATAATGTCCATAGACTTTGCGAACATAATCTTAAATCAGCAATACAATTTTACATAATGGTATTGTAAGATCATGTATCTGTACCCTTACAGCGATTAGCAAAACCCTCGAATTCAACGACAGTGCAAAGCTGAGATCAGAGTGCATAGGACGTGCAGTCTGATCTTCCCTTTTTGTATATGTTTGTGAGAGTGTATGTGTAAGGGGGGTAGATTTGGGGGTGGGGGTGGCAGTCCTCCTCCCACTCCCCCCCCCCCCCCCCCAATTGTTTACGTTTAGCAACTAGCCTGCCTTTACAAGTTAAAATTCGAAACCATTGGTGAATGAGAATGTATCCCTAGGCTTTGCAAACATAACCTTACGTCAGCAATACACTTTTACATAATGGTATTGTAAGATTATGTACCTGTACCCTTACAGCGATCAGCAAAACCCTCGAATTCAACGACAGTGCAGAGCTGAGATCAGAGTGCATAGGACGTGCAGTCTGATCTTCTCTTTTTGTATATATTTGTAAGAGTGTGTGTGTAAGGGGGGATAGATTGGGGAGTGTTGCAGTCCTCCTCCCACTCCCCCCCCCCCCAGTTTAACAGGAATTTAACTCTTCAAAAACGACAAAATTACGAACGAGAGTAAAGTATACATGTAGCTCAAAAGATTATTGCTGTCTATGATTTCGGAAAAGGACGAAATGCTGGTAACCAACATCCCACATTGTTTTCGAAAGATCTCGTCTTCAAAGCTGTTATACCACGTTAATGTTTTATGGCCCAATGAATTTGTCTGAATTATTTACATTCAAAACAGTTGCAGAACATTACATAATTACATAAAAGAGCCCACAATACCCCCCCCCACACTCCCGAGGACACTGTCATTTTGATAATTATCAAATTATTTGAACTACAATTTTGCTTTTTCCCCCCATAACCATATCTGTGCAACACGGACTTTTGCAGGTTGTATAGGTGAAGATCAGACACAGCACAGATCATCGTGCATTCTGATCTCGGATCGCTACCATTTGCTTGTTTAATCAAGCATAACAATAAAAATCTTTCAGAGTTTAAGTGGGTTGATTTTTTCCGTCGTAAAATGAATTAACACTCAATTCTTTTGCGCTTAACGAGTTAATTTCTTCAAATTCTCTTTTGTCAGTCTATTGTTACACTTTATGAAAGCGCTTGTCAGTCATATCTGCTTACTTGCGCAATAGTTCTGTCCAGAGCAAAGAACTCGAATACCAAATACCACAAAGAAAATGCCTGGATACATTCATATATTACTTTTTTATATGCTAATTAACCCATTATCACACAATTCCTACGTTTGACGACCATGAGAAAGAAGCCCTTAGAAAACATTGTGGGAAAAATATTGGTAACCAGCATTTTCTCCTTTTCCCACAATGTTTTCTATCCTTTACAGAACAAATTTCAAATTTTCAGTTACTTTTATTTTGTCGTCTGCAAATGCTTTCGATTTGGAAAAGCGTAAAATATTGTCGTTTGGGAAAGGGTTAATGTCCTTTTTAACCCTAATGCAGTATATTTCGGCGGCTGCCAAGATCACCAGTCCGTTGAGTTTCTTTTATTAGTACCACACACAATTTTCTTCCCATGCCACTGACTGCTTAACCATCGCTACGACAAAGGTTAGGGTTGAAAGAGGAACGAATCCTGTCGTAATGCCAGTCATTAGTTCTCGGTAAGAAACTGGCTGAGGTTAGGGCCCGAACCAGCGACCCCCGCACGTTAGCGACTCACGGATCTAGCCGGCTTGGCTGTAAATATCTTTCGAAGATATAACTTTCAAACTTGAGATCAATAGTGTGGCAGTTATTGAATATGGCATGCAGCACGCAAAAAAGGGCATTAGGACACATGCGTTGGTGTCGTTTCGAATCAGCCTGTGCATTCCGCGCAGACTTATCCAAAATGACGCTATCCTTTTTCATATATTTTTCTGCTTTGCACAACTCTACCATAGGATAAAGTCTAGTGTAATCGTCGTCTCGAGTCAGCTTGCGCTGATTGCGCAGGCTGACCCGCGACTAAACTTTACGTACATTTCCGAGTGCTCCTTTCGCGTGTTGCAGGCCAGTCTTTGAAAAATCTGTAAGACCAGTATCTGCGCCTAGGGACTGGCTAGCTTTATTCTTATGAAATTTGGCAAAAGGTTGAAAACGAAGACGTCCTTCATGATACGTGGAAAAAGACATTGAAAATGTATTTTGATAAAAAGATCTATTATCTATTCCTTATTCTGCTTCCTGTGAAAAACACCAGTATGTGTGGACCAATGACGTCCGAACATTGATGTTCCTGGAAATGGAATTCGGGACTTCTCGAACCTAAAGCCTTCTTAGGGCATCGCCTGTATGGGCAACCGGTGACGTCGATAAGTAAACAGAAAATCAATCAATCAATTGATCGATCAGTTGATCAATCAGTCATTGGAAGGTGGTGATACTATGCCTTCGGGAACACCTTCATGTACCACGCGACCGGTAAATGATAATGCATGTAGACGAAATATTTGATCCATATGGAAAAGCGGGCGGAGGTGGAATTGGGGCTGGAAGCATTTTCCTAAACATTATACCAAGCCATTCGTTGCACAGCATGGATTTATTGTGTCTCAAAACCGGTAGCATGACGATCAAGTCACTATATATGATTTGTTTGTCTCCTACTTCAATGTGTAACTGAAGTTTTGTCAAAATGACCTTATATTTTAGTCGACATAGCCCAATCTCAAACCTGTCCAGGCTATCACTAAGGTTAGGTAAAAAAACACGTCACTGGGGGATATCGAAGAAAGTCTTGTGTGTACTTTAGAGACCAGATTTTCCGTCAGATACTAATGAAACTTAGTAAAGTTTTACAAATGATATTTCGGATTTTAAGGTCTGAAACATATTTATTTTACATCGATTAAGAAAAAAGTTCTTGAAACTCAGCATATGCTCGATTATTACTTGTGCCGATTGTGTGGACCAGTGAACAATCCCAAAGTGACAGCTGCTCCCGGGTATCGGACTAGAGTTATGGTTACGAGGCCGACTTTCAACCTCACAACCACACAACTGATATCTCGGATACGTCGAGTCAAAAATAAGACTGCTGGTACAATCAATGAAAAACATTGTTTGCAATGCAGAGACCACATTTTCAACCAAATACACACAAAAATTAGTCAAAAAGCTTGGTTTTGGTAGGGTCAACACGTAGTTCAAGTCGAAAGTTGGGCGACCTAGTTATCAAAAATTAAATCACTGGGACAAATCATAGAAAAACCTTGTGTGCACTCTACGAAATAATATATTTTTATCCTGATACTCATAAAACTAACAATAGGATAAGGGTTTTGTCGCGTTTTTTTTTTTAAACCTACTAGCGATTTTGGGTCATTCTGGCCCTATTGTTTAACTCTTTACCACACAGTCCCGAGTTTCAACGTCTTAAAGAAAAGAGCTTTTTTTTGAAAACCTTGCGTGAAAAGGAGAAAATGGAGGTTACCAGCATTTTCTCCTTTTCACACAACGTTTTCTGCTTTGCCATAAACAAATCTAAGCATTTTAGTCATGTTTATTTTCTCTTCAGACGCTTTTAATACGGATGAGTCAAAACTTTGGTCATGTGGTAAAGGGTTAAAAGAAACTGATTCATGGTAGGATCATCCAAATACCGTACGGCCTATATGGTTTGCAAAACAGAAAAAAAATCATTTAAACGGAAAGTGCCGTCTCGGATCAGCCTGCGCAGGCTGATCCAAGACAACACTTTACGCAGATGTCCGAGTGCCCCTTTTGGCGTGTTGCAAGCCATATGTGTACTGCACATCCTGTTTTCTTTTACAAGGCTTTCAGCATGGATAAACGTCGGTGTGTCATATCAGGATGGCTTGTGGCGGTTGCACTCCTGTTCCTATTTTTCTACACAACCATGCACACCGAGGTTCAAGCCCCAGTTGTCACACAAATGTCACAGCTTCTCGGGGTATTAAAGAACCAGGTAATATATATCTATATGTATTTATTTGTTTGTTTGCTTGTTAAAAGCTGTATTTACGAGGTTTTTAAAGTAAACTGACGTTATATCAGCACACTGATCCGTATATATTATGTACTTGCACCCTGCTCTGTGAAAAGAGGGATTAATGCATCTGCTAAGTATCGACCATGTCAGCCTACGCTGAAATAAGTCGACACTTTTTGCCTAATGTTGGCTTCTGTTTTTACGTTGGTTTTGCCAATGTACATAATACATTTATATAATTATGTTCGGGACATATCATCCAATCAGATCACGATAAATTTCTTTGCAGTACAATAATATTATTTGATTTCTTTGGATTTTAGAGAACATCAATATAATTGGCATGTACATAAGAGATCAAAATAATAGTCTTCTCTAAGAGCTGTGGTGTGGTGTCTCTCTCCACACATTTTTAATGAGGACATTTTAAATAATAAACCAGTCTTTGAATCAGAAAATACAATACGACCTGCAACACGCGAAAAGGGGCATTCGGACATCTGCAAAAAGTGTCTTTTCGGATCAGCCCATTGTAAGACAAAGTTTAGTGTAGCAGTAAAGTGCCGTCTCGAATAAGCCTGCGCGGAGTGCCCAGATTGATATGAAGGACACTTTACGCGAATGTCCGGATCTCCCTTTTCGCGAGTTGAAAGCCTTATCATCTATACTGTTCCCAGGTTTTTGAAGCTTTTTGGTTTATCAGGAAAGCTAAAAATTTCCTTGGTCGATCATCGAGCACTTAGAGTACATTAGAGCACGGAACATACTTAAATTTCCATTAACACCGTTTCTATTAATCGCACATTAGATTTCTGTCTACAGACTGCCAAGTTGAAGCCATCAATTGAGTATAAACCATTTGTGCCATCCTATGGTCCAGTCGCAGATGTACGCCTCATACCGGAAGATGACGTTCTGAAGGACATGAAACTGATCGAGTTAGAGGATATCTATATGAGGCAAGTGATTTTTTATTTTTGCACCGTACACAGTGAACCAGAAGTATTTAACAATGGTTGTTATTTTTCAGCTCCAGTGAACGAAGGCCAACAAGCCTATGTCATGGCCCTGTATCCGCCATCTGCCCCTACCGCTGTGTGTGTGTTTGCTCTTTTACTACCGATGCAGCAAAAAGCCAGTGGTATGACACCGTCAGTCATTCGTTCTTTTAATGGCTGCCATATAAGTTTATAGTTTTTCCCTGATTTTTAAAGGCATATTCTGTTTCATTAATATATCGAATTTAAAACTGTTCTTTAAAAAATACATCGCACCCTATATAGCTTTTATCAATCTCTTATATCTGTTCATTGGACTGTACATAGTTGTGCAAATATGATTATAGTCTGAACTATTGTTCTCTTTGAATCGGACAACTTATAGCAGACAATTGACCATAAAATATGTCAATAAAATTTAGATTTATTTATGTATACCTGATTTAAAGAAAATAAGGTTCAGTGAATAAGTATAAAGTATAGGTATACATGTAGTATTTTACCCTTAGGAAACAGATTACAGACAGACAATTCATTGCAGGAAAATAATACCAACATTAATTCAGATAGGCCTATGCTTAAAAAAATGATTTAATCTGTGCATGAAAAGGTGACACATTCCAAACACTCCGGTGTTTTCACCATGCCAGAGTGAAAACCTTTTTGAAAACATGGTGGAATGATATTCAAGAATGTGAAATGCAGCTATTGTAGTAGCTAAGGTTTCTTTCATGAAATATAGTGCAACATTAACTGATATTCTCTAACCAGTGGTCAAATTTTGAAGGAACTTTACGGACAGAACCCTTTGGTAATTTCAATCAATATTCACAGAACTGTCATTTTACCAGATAGCAGCTTTTACCGTATATATCAAATGTTTAAAAATCTCTCCGGAGAACAGGGGATTGGTCAGATGGCATTGAAATTGGCCTTAGTAATCAGTTTCAACAGTTTCAAAACTTTTTGGTGATTGGTTAGGTCGACCATTGACTTTTATTTGGCAGAGCAAACAAATTGCCACAGTATGTTCTACAGAATTATAAAGCAAACTTTTAAGATCTTCTTATCTGAAACCATAAGGTGTAATATCTTTATATTTTGTATGTGGCATTATCAAGGGTTTATTTCATTTATGTTGTTAAACTCATGTCCATAGGGTCAAAAAAAGGCCTGACCCAGGGGTCTCATTTTTTTACACAGAGTGAATGTGAAAGGTATGCGAAAATAACGAGTGCCGTAAGGCACGATTTATTTTCGCGGACCTTTCCTTTTTGAGGCAAATGTTTCCCCATATTTACCACAAGCTGATGAAATAAATTATATTTTTCATTTCCTCTAATTATTTTGTCAACGAATGCTACTTTTAAAACTAGTAATCTCAAGGTAATTAACCAGATTTTCGGCAGGAGGAAAATATTCACTGTGACGAGGAAATAATTCGTTGTCTGCGCATGTCATATTCTACGAAGATTCGACTGTCTTATATCACTAGCCCCGAAAGCGGGATGACTGTAATATTACGCTCTATAAAGTAGCAATATAGAAAATAGCTTTTATCAATACGTTTGAGGAGAAATAAGACCTGATTTAGCTCCAGATTTCTCTAAAATGCTAGTCATAGCTGAGTGAAATGCACGAGGTGGCGTATTATTGAGTAAACATTTATTTTAGTTTGAAATTCAAAGTAACGGTTGTCGCGTAGGAAAGTGATTCGGTTCTGTATCCAGGATGCCCAAATTAGATAGATGAGTATTTGTAGAATGTCATCTAGCGGGAGATAATGGGAAATAATTCCCCCAGTTTAAATGACGTCATTTCTTTACCCATAACATTTCTAAAAATAGAAACATGAAATATAATATAAGCATTTTCCTCCTTTGACACATTTCATCAATCACAGCTCTGTAGAGTACTATGTTTAGAATGTCAAAATTCTTTTGTTGAAAAAAAAAACAGCAGGATGACGTGAAATGTTTGGGTTTTTTATGTTGTATTATCTTGTTGTCCTTTATCAAGTTATTTCCCTGGGGTACCCATCCATCGGCGGCCCCATCCAGGGGTCACTTTTTCACACATAATACATATATATAGAACCACTTAAAAAAAAGATGAAAATTTCTCTGCAACTAATGAGGCAAGTTACAAAAAAAAACAGTTCTTGGGGTACTGCAAAATAAAATAAAAGAGAAGAAAAGTCATATGGCTGTGATTGCTGCATCTTCGCAAGCCAAGGCTGGCGATTTACTACGTTACTCTACCCTTGGCGGATCGAACTTGATTTTTACATTCTCCCGATATGCTTTTTTCATTAGATGCAGCCAGCTCTAACTGCAACGAATGAAATCGCTCGTAGCATTTTATCTTCGATAAAAATAGAACAAGGTCGCTACCTTTCGAATAGAAGGTAAACATGGAACCCACTTGGATGTCTGCTTATCGCTTCATGTATATTCGTAAGCGGTTTGTAAAACGATTTTTCATTGGCTTTTAGAAATATGATGTAAAGGGGGGTAATAACCAACAACCATTAGAGGGCGCATCGCAGGAATCTCGAAATCGTGCTCAATCAGCCAAGGTAAGATCCACGTAGTGATCGTAACCTTGGGTCGCGAAGATGTGATTGATGGTATTACTATGTTAGTCAAAAGCAGTTTAAAAATTCCTTTTCCAAAAATGTCAGATGGTTTTGAAACAAGGCAGTGCCAAAACTTTGGCTTGAATTATATATCTCATGCTCTATGAAATGGTGGCTTCATGCATTTACAAAAACTATCAGTCAGTTTAAGCCTAACTTGTTCACATAGGCTGACCTAGAATCCAAACTCTTTTGTTATTGATAATTTTTCTTCATGGCAAAGGACCGATCTGCCTCATGATTCAATCTGTTTTTATACGAAATTGGGCCATTATCATGTAATGACTTGCTTAAATCTTTACCACACAATCACGACTTTTAACGACCCTTAGAAAGAAGCCTTTTTAAAACATTGTGGGAAAAGGGGAAAATGCTGGTAACCAGCATTTTCTCCTTTTCCCACAATGTTTTCTATCCTTTCCAAACCAAATTTTATTTTTTCAGTCACATTAATTTTTTTCGTCTGCAAATGCTTTCAATTTAGATCAGTCTATAATTTTGTCGTTTGGTAAAGAGTTAATTGGAACAATGTATCACAAATATCCATATAATTCTGTTTTCCCAGAGAGCCACCCATATGTTCTTTTTAGTTCTCACTGGAAAAAATCCAAAGATCTTCTTTGACACCCATCAATTGCTTGGGTGTTGATCCTTTGTACACAGCGTGTTTTATTAGATTCATAAAACTGTCGAGACCAAAACTAGCCTTGTCTCGGGGGATCATGTGTTTGTGTAACTCATTTAACCCATTACCACACAATCCGTACTTTTGACGACCCAGAGAAAGAAGCCATCAGAAAACATTGTGGGAAAAGGAGAAAATGCTGGTGATCAGCATTTTCCCCTTTCCCACAATGGTTCCTATTCCGTACTTTTGACGACCCAGAGAAAGAAGCCTTTAGAAAACATTATGGGACAAAGAGAAAATGTTGGTAACCAGCATTTTCTCCTTTTTCCACAATGTTTTCCATCATTCACAAAACAATTTTCAAAATTTCACTCACTTTTATTATGTTGTCTGCAAATACTTTTGATTTGGACAAACCTAAAAATTTTGTTGTTCAAATCTAAAACTGCAAGGCCTAGCATGATGATATGTTTTAGATAGCATTATTTGATAGTCTTTGTTTAACTGTTTAAATCTTTGTCACTGGAGTCAAACATTATCCCATGTTTACAAATTGATCTGTATAAAAGGATATATGAGAAAAGTCTGCTTGTCAGAGGCCTTTGGACTTGGGAGTGAATACTTGACATGCGGTATTATCTTAATATGGTCTAATAAGATATTGATCTTGTTTCCTATTGGAAAGAGATAGCCCAACCTAATAAGCCACATTGTTTCATGCTTTCCAGTAGGATATCGAGAAATAGCAGTGAATATATGTTTCAATCTTACACTGGTTCGACCCGCTAAAATACCGACTTTTACGTTCTTGTTGCCTAGGTAAATTGCGCGTGCCTCACACCCAGATGGGAAATATGACGTCATATACCTTGCATTTCTCGCGTTTGACATAATATTGTAATGCGTTACTATGTGGGATGGGTGCGCCACGGGAAATAAAGGAAAAGAACTGTAATGGACTTTTGATAAAGCTTTTCCCGGAAAGGGTAAAAGCATGAAATAAATAGAACATCTTTTTTTCCGGTGAAAGATCGAAATTTATTTCATCTCGTGAACACCATTGGTAATATTTTCACTTGTGGCTGCGAAACTCGTGAAAATATTAACGATGGTGTTCACTCGATAGAATCAATTTCGATCTTTTACTGAAAAAAAAAAAATCCTCTATTTGCTTTTTATTAGATTCATATATCAGGGAGTGTTCAGGAGAATTCAAGTCAACTCCTGAATATAGATGAAATAGAAGAAACCCATGAATAACTCTTTACCATACAACAAAATTTTATACTTGTCTACATTTAAAGCATTTGAAGGCAATAATTTTAGCGTGTCTCAAAAGATTTATTATATCCTGAAATTGGAAATTACTCTGAAAGGGAAAACCTGAACTTTGCGGTTTGGATTCTAAAACAATCTTTTGTGACACCAGTCCTGGAACTATTATGTATGATGTGCGTTATAATTTTATTGCATTTTATTGTCTGCAAATGCTTTGATTTAAGTTCAGACACATTGATATAAACGTTTTTGTATTACAGATATATAGAGAATATACAGCAAGCCTGCGGTAACTCACATCACATGGGAGGGGAGTGGGACGGTGGTTACCATGTTTGTGAGAAATATTTGACGAAGGATTCATGTCTTGTATATTCTTTTGGGTAAGTACCCGTTATCTTGCTCTCATATATCACTGAGAAAAAGACCAACAGACAGAAAGACAGTCAAAAAATAGATAGATGGATAGTAAGTGACATGCAGTAGAGAGAAAAAGAGGGATGGGTTGAAATGGGAAAAATGGGTGGCGAAGGAGTCTTACAGTGAGATCTGCAACTTTAGTGCAGCATGATCCATCTAGCATGACCCAGCTAGCAGTGTAGACTAGCAAGAGAAAACACTTTGTAAATATCAATATATAAATTAACCCATTACCACACAATCCCTACTTTTGACGCCCCTGAGAAAGAAGCCTTTTGAAAACACTGTAGGAAAAGGAGAAAATGCTGGTAACCAGCATTTTCTCCTTTTCCCACATTGTTTTCTACCCTTTACAAAACAGATTTCAAATTTTCAGTCACTTTTTTTTGTCGTCTGCAAATGCTTTCGATTCGGATAAACCTAAAATTTTGTCGTTTGGTAACGAGTTAATGCATCTCTGTGGTACATGATATCAGGTCAAGTCATCTCATAATTGTGAATCCATAACAGCCAGATTTTTATTAAATAATCGACTTCATCATGAGGTAGACTGGTCCTTTGACAAACAGAAAATCGATCAATAGCGAAAAGTTTCGGCCCAAATCGTTTTATTTTTGCAGATACTTTCAGCTCCCTTTACACAGAGCATGGCTCATTTTAATTCCCCACTGTGAAGCGGTAGAGAATAGGAATGGCCATTGTATGTCTGTCCTTTCATTCATCTCTCTGACAGTCCATAAAAGTTTCTTGTGCATTTTTTCGCATGAAAAAATGATTTTTTGAAATTTGATCGGTTTAATATTTAAAGAGTTAAGTAGTTACGTATTTTTCCCTAACGTGACTTTTAATACTCTAATAGCCATTTCGGTCAGCACAGATCAAGATCAGACTGCAAGTAACATGTTCTCTGATCTTTGGTCTAGACTGCCCATTTTGCTTAGACATCCTGGAAAAAGAAACTGAAATTGCAACTGTTTTCTCGTACATCCAAAATGAAAATGATCGTTGAGTTTGTTAAGCATTTAACCCTTTACCATACGACCAAATGACAAAATTTTAGGCTGGTCCAAATTGAAAGCATTTGCAGACGACAACTTAAATGTGAATAAAAAATTTTGAAATTTGATTTTGGAAAGGATAGAAAATATTGTGGAAAAAGGAGAAAACGCTGGTTGCCAACATTTTCTACTTTTCCCACAATGTTTTTCAAAAGGCCACTTTCCTAAAGGGTGTTAAAAGTCGTCATTGTGTGGTAAACGGTTAAAGAATTACTGTTGTGAAGGTTAAGTTGACATTGTCACCATTTGATTATCAAAAGCAGTTTGTTTGAGCACAGAGGTGTATGAAAACTAACAGGTGGAACATGACACTTAAAGTCAATATTTCTCCTTTACTCTTTATTATACATGATACTAAAAGTAGATATTTTGTCTTTACTTTTTATTATACATAGAACAGACAAAACATGCTTTTCTTGTAATGTGGTGCATGTATTTTAGAAACAGTGTTAATTTGATGCAATTTTAGACAGCTGTGCTACTAGCCATCGGATTCCCACCAACATTATCCTAGCCAATGTAGGTCCATACATGTACTAGTATATCAAGTTTTGTATAGTTTCCTAATCATAAACCACGTTCTTTATTTCTGCAGTTTTTCATTATTAACCTAGCCAATGTAGGTCCATACATGTACTAGTACATCAAGTTTTGTATAGTTTCCTAATCATAAACCACGTTCTTTATTTCTGCAATTTTTCATTATTAACCTAGCCAATGTAGGTCAATACATGTACTAGTATATCAAGTTTTGTACAGTTTCCTAATCATAAACCACGTTCTTTATTTCTGCATTTTTTCAATAGGAGCAGACGAATGTATGGCTTTGAGGATGACGTGGAAAAAGCCTACGGATGTGAAATTCATGTTTTTGATCCATTGTGAGTATGGTTCTGATGAAACTTGCAAGTTAGGTCGAAAGATTTGAACATGACTTTGACACGATGAGTAGAATAGATACTCCTTTTAACACACCAACAGCAAAGTTCTATACACATCCAAGTTGAAAAGAAGAAAAAAAACTTGCAGAGAACAAATAACATTTGACTCAAAAACAAAAATTGCCTTTGGATAAAAATGTTGTAGGAAAACGAAAAAAAAAAGATGGTTGCCAGCATTTTCCCTCCTTCCAGCATTTTTTTTTCAAACAGGGTCAGGATTGTGTGGTAAAGTGTTATTTCATTATCTCCTGTAGACATTTTTGTCCTTCAGCCTATTGCTTTGAAACCTATCTAACAAAAGGAGAAGTAAGACACTGCAAAGCCAATTTCTTCAATTCTACTTATTTCACTTGCATTAAACCTTTTATCGGTACAGCTTTTAATTAAGACAAATAAAGATTGCTCTGACTGCTTTGTAAACAGTTAAGACTTTAATGGATGTTATAAGTTGACAAAAAGAGACTTATTACAAGAAATATAAAAGCATTGAAAGAAACTAACTTACAAGAATAAATATTTAAATGCTGAAATAACAGTGACCCAGAACCTGTGACTATAAAAATTGAGTTTCTGACCAAATGATTTGGTGCTCAAACGTAATTTTTCTAATAACTTTAGATTGCCAGAAAAATTGAAACATAGCCTTCACTCTCTGTCACGCGAAAACAATTTGGATAAGTAAAATTTGAAGACATTCTTTCTCAGGGTCATTAAGCAACCTCTTCTACAGAAGCAGATTCACAAAGAAAACAAAATGTTTAATTTTTTACCAAACTGAGACTTGGCAAACTTCAATTGCTTAGACCAGTGAAAAGTGGCTCAAATAGTGGTTTTTGTTTATGAAAGGTTAGGAAACATGGTCTGAAAAGGAGAAAATGCTAGTCACCGGTATAATCTCCGTTACTCACATTGTTCTCAAAGGCTTGCTATTTCGGAGTCGTCAAAAGTGAGGAATGCATGGTGAAGGGTGAACTCTTTACTTAACAGCAAAACTTTAGACTTGTCCAAATTTTAATCATCTGCAGACAACAAAAAAGAAGTAGGTCAAGTGATGATTTTTGTCTTTAATAGGAAAAAAACTTGGGAAAAGAAGAAAATGCTGATTACCAGCATTGAAAATGCTGGTCATCAGCATTTTCTCCTTTTAATACAATGCTTTCAAAAGCTGTCATCTTCAGGGTTGTTAAAACTTTGGATTTCTTGGTAAAGGTTTAAAATACATCAAATATGACAGAAAAGAGCAATTTAAAACTTAATGCCATCTACCAGCATATAAAGTTTACATTGAAACTGTATTCTAAGACTGATAGTTTATGTAATGAAAGAATATAGTAAACTCAAAGATTTATTTAAATTTTAATGTAATATAGAGATTGAGAGATTTTTTTCCCAAAAGATTTTTGCCTGGCAGTGCTCTGTTGTTGCCACAGTTTTATCACCTCAGGTACATTCTGCATGACTGCAAATTAAATTTGAATGAAGTCTTTTAGAATTAAAATTTAGGAGAGGATAAACTTTTTCACTAGTGTATCTACATGAAACTACTTAACAAATCTTCCTAGTTGGCCTTTATAAGACCATTTGAATGTTAGGATTTTCTTGAACATTTTTTTTTCATGTTATGAAAACAAAGTCGTGTAGAATCTTACAGTCATATTTTCTACAAGTAAGTAAACCTGTCATCTGAAATAAGGTTAAAACATAGCAAACCTCTTTTTCTTCTGAGTTCCAGATGTTTCTTTAACCCATTACCACACAATCCATACTTTTGACGCCCCTGAGAAAGAAAGCGTTTTGAAAACACTGTGGGAAAAGGAGAAAATGCTGGTAACCAGCATTTTCTCCTTTTCCCACAGTGTTTTCTACCCTTCCCAGAACAAATTTCTATTTTTCAGTCACCTTTATTTTGTTGTCTGCAAATGCTTTCAATTTGGAGCAGTCCAAAATTTTCTCATGTGGTAATGAGTTAACAAGTTAAACACAACATGAACATTCATATGAGATTCTCATTTTACTATCACTGCTTCAGGCTGTTTTCCTACAATACAAAAACAACAGAATATTTGCTACTGAACCATTTGTGGATTAATCTATTGATGCTAGTATTGTAATGACCTGAGATAGAGTCCCTTTTCAAATACAGTAGATTAGAAAAGCAGAGAGGTTTATATCCTTTGAAAAAAAAAAAGATTTACTATTTAAGCTACATTTGATTGGTACTCCGTAAATTTGTTCAGTTACATTTGGGATAGAATTTTGTTGTCATCTAAAGAGTTAAGGTACTGAACTTAAGTCAGCAGTATACAAATATTTAGTTTGTTATTTGTGGTAGTAAGCATTAGATTCTCCTTTCCTCTTTATGTCTTTCTACTCTTTATGCAATAAGTTCCAGCAGTTAGTTGTTTGAAAATATTTGTGACCAAATCCAACATTGTCTTATATAGTAAAGAGTCAAAGGTGAACAGTTCGACCTGACTCTATATTCACCAACCACTCTCAAGAATATTGTCCAGAATTTTCTTCCATTCGAAAATAACACACCTACCGATTGGCTAATTAATTCATTATCTACTTTATATGTTTCAGCGATGGGCAAAAAGATCACCAACATTCAGCTAAAATTAGGTTTCATTCATTAGGCCTTGGAGGTGAAGATAAAGACAAATTACTGACGCTAACCTCAGTAAAGAAAAGACTGAATCAGTCGAATGTAGGCACTCTCTCTCTCTCTCTCTCTCTCTCTCTCTCTCTCTCTTCGCTTCCCTGTCTCTGTCTCTGTTTCTATCTCTTGCTTTGCTTTTCCCACTTTTGTTTCTGTCTCTTGCTTTGCTTTCCCCCCTCTCCGTCTGAACGCCTCTGCTTCTTTCCCCTGATTAAGTTACTGTGTAAAAATAAGTGTTGAATAACATGGTTCTCAGTAATTGTTCTATCTGCCACAGTATTTCAAAGATAAGTAGATCTAATTACTTTATTTTATTTAATTATTTTTTTCTTTAAAACACCTTCAATCATAACCACTATATCGTGTATGATATTCTCGTCTTGTGTCATGGATGTTGTTTTGTATGTATGGAAGAAATAAAGCTTAAAAAAAAGATAACTAGATCTGTTAGCTGAATGTTAAAGTGACACTATAATATTACAGTGCAAATATACGAATGACACTTACGTTGCAGAAAATAAAAAAAAATGAAAGAAAGAAAGAAAAAAGAAACAACAACAACAACAGAGGAATTGCTTTTAAAGTTTGCTATAATTCCCATTAACTTTTCAATTTTATGAAGGTTTCATCATGCCCTTATCCTTCAAATATCTGTGATTCAAATAAATTGTAAAAGTTTTATTTTGAAACTCATAAGAAGTGTACACACCTATTTCTTCAAGTTTCATGGTTTGAAAAATATGCATGCAATATCTTTTGCTTTGTTATATCTATAAAGCGACCTGCTCAGGCACATTAATAGAATTGGACACACTAAAACTATCTGTTACTGCCTAGTTTTACATATTGTATGATGACTTAACTTGTGAGTGGACTACCTTCAGCCTGGTTTCTGATTTGATTGCTAAATATTTTACATTATAATAATCATCTACTACTTATGAAAAAGACAGTTTTTTACCCACTATCTCATCATTTGTCATATCTTACCATTTTCCCATAAAATTGTATACAGTTGTAGTATGTTGAGTTTATAATTTGTCGGGACATAAAAAGGAAATGTCGTCTTGGAGTAAATATCTTGAGGTTTGTATTTTCTTCACTCTGTGTAAGAAAACTTCAAATCTCATATCAAATTTTACTTCACAGCTGAGACAAATGCAAGCTCAAGCGTAATATCCCATACATATTGCATGCATGGTCACCAGTTTCAATGATTCTTCATGGTGTATGCAGAAAGACCAAGAATGTTTTATAAAGAATGTCAAGTATGCAAGGAGACATCTTCCGAGATGATTTTGCAGGAATATATACCAAGAACAATTAAAGAAGAATACCTATTTTTTCAAGAATGCAAAAAGGAAACACTCACCATGATGATCACGTATAAAATAAACTAACACAAAGTACAATTCAGGTTGTCAAGTATACAAATGACGAACAGTATGTGGCCAAGCAAAGAATTGCCAATGTTCAGTGCTTGACGAAGAATGTCAAAAACTGTCGAGTGTGCAAGTAGACATTTGGCATGATTTGCAAGTGCAAGCTATATTAGAAATACTATGAAAAATAATACTCTTACACCCATGAATAATATTCTAACACTCATAAATAACTAATATCAACTTTTTTCATGTATGCTCGGAGACGCCTACCATGATTAATGGTATTATTAAAGGAATTTACCAGGAATGCTTGACGAGAAATGTCAAAATTTAGCAAGTATACAAGTATACAAGGAGAGTTTGGCCATGATAATCATGTGAAGTATATACCAAGAGTGTTTGATGAAGAACATCCAAGTATGTCAATAATGCAAGATGTCTACAATAATGATCAAGTAGCAAATATACCCAGAAAAAGAATGATATAAATTCTATAGCATGCAAGAAGACATCATAATTATATATTGATGCAATACACATACATGTATTACAGAATATACTTCGAACTGTTGACAAAATATTGCAGCTTGTTAGGTATGCTAGGTATAATCACATACAGAATATACATTGTCAAAATGCCACAAAAGAAAGTGAGATGCCTGTGGAGTAAGCTAGATGAATGTCATAATGACTATGTACAAAATATACCGCTGGTTGAATTAGAATAGAAATTGCCTTGAAGGTGAAAAGCGATATCAGCAAAAAATGATCACAAGTTGAATAAACCAAGGAAGGTTTATGAACATCAAAGACTCGGAAAGTATGCGGGGGTATGTGCTCTGATTATCATATGGTTTACAAAGAAGATCAAAATTAGTCAAGTATACAAAAAGATAACCATGATTAGGTAGGGAACATACTGAGAATAGACCGTTGGTGTTTGTTGAGTAAACAAGAATAGTTCCGTTGTGATAACATTGTACAGAATATAATGAGAAAGATTGACATAGAGAGACATAGTTTGTAGTCTATGCAAGAGAGATGTCGGCTGGGATAACAGTACAGAAAAAAGCTGAGAATGATTGACAAAAATGCTATATGTATTGAATTTACAAGATGTCTGCAGTAATGACCTTGTGCATAATATACAAAGAATGCTATAACTTTGCAGAGAATACAGTGAGATGTCGCCATGCGATGACCTTGTACAGTATGTACAGAGAATGGTTGACGAGGAATGCCATAGTTTGTACATTAAACAAGGAGATGTCTGCACTGATGACCTTGGACAAAATGTTCAAGAAAATGTTGACATAAGATGTCATGTACAGAGTATGGTTGACAAAGAATGCCATAGTTTCTAAAGTATACAAGGAGATGTCCGCTGCAGTGATGACCTTGTCTAAAATATGAAGAAATTTGTTAATAAAGAATGATATACTTTGAAGAGAATACAAGATGTCTGCAGTAATGACCTTGTACAGAATATACCTATATGTATACAGAGAATGATTGACAAAAATGCTATATGCATTGAGTTGAGTAAACATGGAGATGTCTGCAGTAATGACCTTGTACAGAATACATGTATACAAAGAATATTATAGTTTGTTGAGCATACAAGATGTCTACAGCGATGACTTTGTACAGAATATACAGAGGATGGTTGACAATAGATGCCATAGTTTGTAAATTATACAAGATGTCGGCTGTGATGACCTTGTACGGAACATACAGAGGATGGTTGACAATGGATGTCACAGTTTGTATATTATACAAGATGTCAGCTGTGAAGACCTTGTACAGAGTATAGAGAGAATGATTGACGAAGAGTGTCATACTTTTTAAAGTATACAAGGACATGCCGGCTGTTATGAACTTGTACATTATGTACAGATAATGGTTTATAAAGAATGTCATAGTTTGTATAGTATAAGAGGAGATGTGTGCTGCAGTAATGACCATGTACAAAATGTACAAAGAATGATTGGCAAAGGGAGCTCTGTTTGCAGATCATATGTATACAATGAGATTTCCGATGTGATTATTTTGTCTAGAATATTCAGAGGATGGTTGACGCCTCCATTTGAATTACATGTATTAAATACCAAAAATAAATTCTTTTATCCAATGGTTTTAACTCTTTATCACGGAAACCCGAGTTTTATGGACTTTTTACAGAAAGCCTTTGAAAACATTGTGGGAAAGGAAATCAAAGGACTGATAGTCCTGAGAGTCGCCTGTAGGGTAATGGGTTAGAAGTTTTCACCCTTTTTTGTTGAAATCTATTACAAGCATTCAAGATACAAAATAACTTAACCACAAGACAGTATTATATGCAAGCATATTTCTGAGTTGTCACCCTAAAATTAAAAATATCCGTATTAAAATTTACATTTAAAAAAATGTGGTAGAAATTAAAATTTAGGCACCAGGACCAGTTTTAGTGAGTTCAACGTTTTTTATTCACAGACAACAACCCTTTACAAATAAAGACCAGATTATCTTCTGGTAAAGGATCTAGTGACATACTTTTAGACAAAAAATGCCCTTTTGCAACTCGCTCATATCTAATCTTAGCAGTCTGACAAAGTTTCATAAGTATTACACTGAACATAAATGGATTCTACAGCTCTATTACGGTTTCGTCTGATTTGATCTAATGACAACCTTGAGGCTTTTTCTTTTAACCCCAGGTGACCTATATTCAGTTTTGTCAAAGAAATTATTGAGACAAACAGCCGGGCAATTTCATGATCATTGGACTGAACTGTAGCCTTTGGAGCACAAACAAATATTTGACTCAGTGATCTACCTGTCCTTTGGAAATAATTTGTTTTTGTTGTTGTCCAGGTTGAGGTTTTGACCAGCAATGGACTCTATGAATGCGGCTGCTACAACTCAATAAAATCTATATAACCCAACAGCATGATCATCAGCCTTTAACATTTGTCTGCGTTTTATAACGTCCCAGGGAGTATAGTGCTTCTACACCAATCGAAAATTGTCTACATGTATATTGCTTTGGTGTAAATTAAATGTTTGCAATTCGCTTTATTACCCTTTACAAAAACCCTACACAAGATTACAAACACTCCAATAAAGAACTTGTTGTTCGAGCAGGTAAACACTGATCTGTTCTATTATATTTGAATTATAGCGGAGTAAAAAGTCAATTTCTCAGATTGCTGGTTGTAAGAACTGCGTAGTATAAATTCAGATTTTGGCAGTTACAAAAGCACCTTGCGTTCTAACACCCGCACTAATAAATTGTTGTTTAATAAATACTAGATCTAAGTTAATCGCTCATTGAAAAAAAAAAACAGCAGACTTTAACAAATTTGGCCGTCTTTATGAACGAAAACCAATTAAATATAGTAAATTTCCAACCCCCTCTCTACATAGCCCGGTGCACGCTGAAAGTAAAGGCCGGTTCAACGACTGATTCATAAATATGTAAATTCATAAAGATTTCCGTGGTGCAAATGACGTTTATACGTCACGTGATTACAAGATCTATATTTGTCGCAAAGCTACATTCCAGAAAACACCTTCAAAGCGATAACTTGGTACAGCCTAGAACCGTGTGCATTGCATACGCTATGTAGGCTACGATCTCTGGTGCACCTAGAATATGGGTGTGCAATGTACCTAAAGTCTAGATTAAAAAGCTGGGAAGAAGCAACGTGTAAGAATGTCTAAGAAGGCAATGCATCCATGTCGTTAAAAATTCGTTAAAAAAAATAGCCTACTGTTGACATGTTAACTCGGCATCGCCTTTCTCTGTCCAATCATAGGTTGAGCGCTGAATTGAAAATAAGGCTTGCAGTTAGGATTGTAAGATTGTAAGAGTTAGAGTGTACTTCTAATAGATAATTATCAAACAATTTTCACTGAGAATTGTCCTCAAATAGAAGCAGAAAAGATGCTTGTAGTTGAAGATTTCTCAGCGTGTCCGCAGACTTGTTTAGTTCACGGCAGCTATTTTTACATATATATACGTAATGCGCTATTTCTAGATATGATGTCTTACACGGACATCAGGCTAATGTGTACCCTTGTGGACGAAATGATTGTTTCAAAGGTTTGAACCGTTAAACAGCTCAGTCTTTATAGACATATTCATTATCACAAAGGCAAAATTGTATATTCTTTACAACAGAAAAAAACTGGGTTGTTCACCGAATTATTAGAAAACTGTTTTATCTCGTAAACTGGAACTTGGGACAGGAAGCAGTACAAGGCCGGAGATATGCTTACGTCACCCCATAGATCAAGACGATAACAATGAGAGCCTGTTTGCTACGCAAACAGGCGACTCAAAAATGTTGATTACTAGCATTTTTTTTTTTGATTTTTTTTCTACAAGGTTTCTAAAACCTTTTTTTCTTCACGGTTGTTAATTCACAGGATTTTTCGGTGTAGGGTTAATGCCTGGGTGAATGGGTAACCGAGTATGTCTTAATGTCCAGTAAAAGCTTTGTAGTGCAATACACTTTGTGACACGGAGATCTGCTTAGTACCGTATTAATTTTATGATGGTAGTGAATATTTTGATAGATACAAAACAGGTTTTAGTTTTTTGCTAAATTGTGTAGGTATAGTGTAAATCATGGCCAAAAACAATGTAATAAATGGTGAAATAAGCATAATTTACCTCTCGTAACAATGTTTTTTAATACTGATCTGTCTCTGTCTCGTACCTACACTCGTCCTCGCTCCCCCACCCTTCCCCAAAAAATGACATATTTTTGTTCAAAGTAATTTTCCAGTGTAATGAGTATTGGACAAAGGTAACCCAGTTTTACATACATGTAATACCATTAATAATTGGACTTTGTATAAAATCCCTTTCAAAACATTGTGAAAAAAGCAGAAAATGCTGAATTTTCTCCTTTTCTCAAACTATTTCATTCCAATTTAAAGACAGATCCTATCATTTGAGCCACTTTGAATACATGGTCTTCAAAAAAGTTTTAGAAATGTTTTTATTTTGTGATGAAGAACAAAAAATATTTATTTTTTCACTATTTCAGAGAACGCTGGATATCCTAAAAATCGACATTGAAGGAGGAGAATGGGCCGCATTACCAAACATCGTGGCATCTGGTGAACTAGAAAGGGTAAAACTATTTATTGCCGAGTTCCATGTCTGTCTTGGAGGGTGTAAAAAGTTCCCATATAGAACTAAAGATCTTTATTTGAGTAGACTTGCTGCATTGCGGAAGATGTATAATATGGGATTTAGGATGTACTATTTCCGCTTATGGACTATGTGTAAACTAGTAAATGAAAGAAACGAAGTTGTAACTGGGTGCCATGAATCCCATTTCATGAAAGTTTACTAGTTTTAGTACTCAAACTGTTAATTCTATTATACTTTTCGTAAATTGTCAGTCTTTATATAAAAGGAGAAAAAAAAATCTTATGGGTTTGAAGGAAAGAAAGACAGGTCATAAAGTATGAGGCATTACATATGCAAAAAAGGACTTTTAAAGTCATTATCTCTCTTTCAGAATAAGGTTAGATTTTTCTATGATTCTATGATTTGTTAACCAGTATTTTTTTCTTTTCTCACACTTTTTTCAACAGTATTTTTTCTCAAGGCTGTTAAAAATCGGGTTATCTGGTAAAGGGTTCATATAATCTTATTAAGATGGTTTTATTTAGTTTAAAGGATTAATACTAATTTTATATAATTATATTTTAGAAGGGTTGATCTGATTTAATGGTATCAAACAAAAACATTTTAGACTAAAATTTTCAACCAAATTAAAAGAATTTACAGAAAACATATTAAATAGTTAAAACATCATTTCGATCAATGAAATGGTAGAGAAATGACAAAAATGTTGGTCACTAGCAATTTCTCCTTTCTTCTCGCAATGTTTTCAAATGACTTCTTTTTCAGGGAAGTTTTTAGTAAAGGGTTAACACAAATGTATATAATGTTGGGTTATAGAAGGTGTGATTTTTATCATTAAACTATTTGTATATTTATTGGGAGAATAACAGAAACCAAACCTTCCATGATCAAGCTGACTATTCAGCTCAGATGTTTTCAGATTTTTGCAAATATTACATTGCATGCCATCAATAGTTACACTTGTCATCAAAAGAACTGCAAAATCAATTATTTGTAACGTAAAATTTAACAGGGTTCTCCTATTTCTGTAAATTGCATTTTTATGATCTGATTTTGGGCCAGGATCCAGTGTGGACAGGAAGAAAATCTGGTTTATGACACAGGTGGTTGGGGAACATCCACATTTAGAACTTTTGCCCAATTGATAAAGAAAATGTAACCTAGTTTGTTGAAATTCTTTGGTTCCAGAAGTCCGCAAACAAATGTCTCAGAATCATCAATACGGTCAACATCACTATCATTCTTAACACACTCTTTGTCTTTTCCCGCTACTTCTGCTGAAAAACTAAAATTGATTTTTCAATGTCATAGACTAATATAAATCCAAATTTTAAATTCAACTTTATATTTTGGGGAATAATACCCCCGTCTCGGACAGTGTAGATCTAAGATCAGACTGCACGTTTCGTGCACTCTGATATTGATCTTCGCTGTCCGCAAAAGGTCAGCGAGTCGCGCTCAGCAGCCTAAGGGTTAATTTGTTATAACCTGTTCTGTCCGTTGATGGCTGAACGCTAATAGTTACTTCTTTCTCTTTTTCAGATGAAGCCTTTCTTGCTTTTGTTTGCTAAGTCACTTGCTTTTTGTCTGTACATGTATTTATTTTGTTCTACCTTATATTCTTCCTCAGTATATGGCTTTATCTTAAGAAGATGGCTTCTTCACCCTTTCTTTTCAGTTGTTACACTTTTCTTCGTACAACAATAGTTATGCTGTTCCTTCCTGCTATCCAGTAGCTTGTCTTGAACATACTTCATTAGGGATTTTCCTACTTCTTCTCTGCCCCCCTTTTCATTGCCTTCACTTTCTGTACTGGCTGCTCCTCTCGAAGCGGGCTCGGCTGGGAAAGATTTCTCTTATGGAATTGCAGTCTTTGAGAGTGAGTATATGCCAACTATCGCCAATGTTGCTTGTAATTCATTGCTTATGGATATGCTTTGCATGCTACCTCATTTATCTCATACATGTATCTTGTCATCGTTTGACCTATATTTTATCCAGCTGATGCACTCATTCTGGTAAAAGGTCATAAAAGGCTCAAAGCAGCCGAAGGTTGTGCTAATTGAATGTGTGTGGAGGTATAATTTTTTTCTAATTAGCCAGTCAACCACTTGCTTTGTACCGATAGCTTGAGATGAGTGACCATCATAAAGTAACATAGTATACTCGGTGGCATTTGGCGCTTCTTGTGTAGTGAGGAAAATGCTGCACCCGAAAACTTCATAAATCTGTTACCGGCTCCCCATCCATTTCCTTGCAATACCAACTCTGTGCTACATTACCAACCATAAGAATAGGTTCGCTCTCACATCATCAAAAAATATTAGGGGAGTAATTGACCAATAGCCTTGACACAAGCTTATAATATTACTATTGCACCTTTTGGAGATGTTCCGAATTTGGACTTTGTTGCTGCTATCAAATTTCGGTGCTTATGATCAGGTTTAAGTAAGTCAGTCTCATCAACTTTGAATTTCATAAATGGATTGTCCTCTAGCTTACACTTTTTAGTTTTTACAATTCTTTCAAGCAACTCATGATAATTGCCAATAGCTCCTTATATAAATGCCTTTACCCTGCAACTCTCCAGACTGGTGGGTCTCTTTGAAGATAGCCTGTCATCCCATCGTCCTAAGAATATATAAACCTAGCAATGTGAAATCTTTGTAACTTTGTCTCTTTTTTTTCGAATACTTTATCTAGATCAGATACTAAATTTATCAGCTGTATGTGGGTTATACCATAGCCAATCTGAGCCATAGTCCCAGTATGCTCCACCAATGAGCAGACAACGCTTCAGGACCAGGTCTTGTTGTGCCAACTTTAACCTTTATATTTACTCTTTCTCTCAGTATTTGCAGTGGAAAATTAAACTTTTTAGCTGCTCTGAGAACCAGAGGCGTTTTCTCTTTCACCAATTTGAAAGCATCCGCATTCCCAACCCCCATTCCCCCCAGGTTTCTGCTTCTCATACTGCTCACTGTATTTTGGGGAATTTTCTGGAAACATAGATTTTTTTATCTTTTCGCAGAATATCTTCATTTATTTATTTATTCATTCATCACATTTAAAAAGACTATAGACAAAATAGAGGTAGCAAATTATGTGCTATTAATAGTAACTGTGAGTCCGATTTAGGAAATTTCGTTATCCCCTGATAAACTAATGGAGTTTCAGTGGTCTATGATACAATGCTAGATGATGGCTCATTGAAGTTCCCATCTACTCATTTTAGTCAGCGATATCTAAAAAATGAAATGCACATCCCATCTAAAGATAGAAAGCTAGGCTACTTGTTGTTTCAACACGGGACATAATACTCTCGTCTGTTTGTAGGGTCATATCTTTTCCCCTTCTCTCAGCAATATAAAAACGCTATATACTAAATTATGTGCACATACGAAATTTACATTGCTTCTGTCTTGAAAGCCATTCCACTGTACTCTCGATATAAAGTTACGACATTCACGAATAAATTGCCATTGCGTTCTTGTGACATTACATTGTACATAGATTGTTGCCACAGTAGACGCGTGTGGTGTATCTTGACCCCACTCGACTCTTCTTTTTTGCCAGATATGTAAATATGCAAGGTGAAGGTCGTGCACAGTCAATATGCGGTATCCTTCACTGAACGAGTGGAAAGGTTAAAAGTCCAAAATTACATTTACTGTCCGTTGTAATCTATGCAATATCGCAACCGCCAGGAGTAATATTTGTAATAAAGCCAGATGATTGTCTATAATGTGATAAAATATCAACGAAAAGGTTTAATTTGGCTAAAAAAGAGTAAAAGGGTATCTGTAATGTAAAGTATCTTGCAAAGTTTGGTTTCTGGTGACTTTTTGTCCACAGAAAATTTTTAAATGAAGTTCTAAAGTTTTGTTAACAAAAATATAATTATAGTTGGCAAATTATATTACAGCTTTATAGGACCTTTATAGAATCGTTTACTGCAAATTAAATGTGTTTATAAAACAATAATACAACAAAATATACTTTTCTTATACTTTTTAAAAGATTGATTGATTGTATGTTGTTTAAATCCGTTTTCAACATATTTCAAGTATATCGCAGCGGCAAGTTCTGTACCAGTATTCCACACAATACTCTTTCCAAGCAATCTGCTGCTTTGTCAAATAACCATTGTCAAAACAATGGTCATCGGTGAGAAAGGATTGAATTCTGGCACAATGTTTACTATCAGTCCATGGAAAGAATTAGGCAGAGCCTTCGATTGCACCAACGACCTCCTGTTCTGGAGTCATGTGCGCTACGGACTGAGCTGCAGGAGAAAAAATATGGCAACAGAGAAATTGCTCGTAACAAGCTGTTTCTCTTTCTACAACAATGTTTTGCAACCTATCAAAGATTTAAGCTGATTTTAGTTGTCCTTTGCCAATACTTTCAGTATTGACTTATCTAAAATTTCGTTCTCTGGTACAGATTAAACTCTTTGCCAATCAGAGATATTTTATACTTGTCCGTATTCAAAGCATTTGCAGATGACAAATAAAATATGAGTCAAAAACAAAAAAAAAAAAAATTCTTTAAGCAGTGTAGATAATGACGTGGGAAAAGAGGAAAATGCTGGCAATCAGCAATTTCTCCTTTTACCACAATGTCTTCGATAGCTTTACCCCATTACAACACAATCCCTATTTTTGACGACCCTGAGAATGAAGCCTATAGAAAACATTGTAGGAAAAGGAGAAAATGCTAGTAACCAGCATTTTCTCCTTTTACCACAATGTTTTTTACCCTTCACAAAACAAATTATAAATACTCAGTCACTTTTATTTATGTCGTCTGCAAATGCTTTCGATTTGGACAAGCTTAAAATATTGTCGTTTGGTAATGAGTTAAAGAGTGGTAGATGCATGCATTTTTTAGTTGTTTTGTTACAAATACTTTACTTTACTTTACAAACTTTACTGCTTTTTCAGTGGCAAATAAATGTTAATTTATTTAATAAAATAATCAATGCGTTTGTCATTTAATATACTCTAATGATTATCATGACTATGTATTTTTAGCTTTACTGGCACAAAATGCGAAGACCTTATCTCATAGCATGGTGTCTGTCTGTTCGTTTTTTGTCTGTTACTGTAATCAATCTGTTTGTCTGTCTTTCTAGTCTGTCTTTTTCTTGTTTATTAAGTCATTCTATTTTTTCGAACAACTTGTGAAATTTCATATCATCAAAAACTTAACGGCAAGTTTCCATTGTTGAATCACATTTAACTGTATGCATTTTTAAAAGTCCTAATTTGGGGTTTAACTTTCCTAAAACTAGCACAATTTAGTGTAGTACCAAAAGCTTGAATGTTTTCTATTCATCCATAGACAAGTTTTAATTTTTGAGTCGCACCATGTTGTTGTCTGCTAATGTTCTTAAGTAGATATTTAAGATTCTGTCGTTTAGTAAAAAGTTACATATCGTCGATTAATTTCAAAAACCTCGTAACTACAGCTTGAAACAATCTGTGGATACTTTTTGAAGTAAACCGACGATATGTAATATGACCGCTTATTATATTAAATATAAACAGTACAGCACTTTTTAATATATGAAGCATTAATTAATATTTTTGGAGATTGCATAAATGAGGTCAGAAAAGCCGTATTAGAGGTGCTTATTCTTGACAATATCTGTGATGGGAAAACATTCATAATTTCATATAAAAGATTGTAACCCTTACCAAATTATCCTGAGTTTGAAAAACTTAGAGGAAAAATGCTTTTGACAACATTGTTGAATAAGGACAAAATTGCTGATGGCTTGCATTTCGCCCATTTCTGACAATGCTTTCAAACCTTTCTGAGGCAAATTACATCAATTTAGCTAATTTTAATGTCATATGCAAATGCTTCCAATATGGGCAAGTCTAAAATTTTGTTGTCTTTAACTTATCACCCAACACACCATTTTCAGACCGTCCCAAATTCAAAGAAGCTGCAGACGACAACTGAAATATGGCTACTAGAGGGTTGTAAGATACAGACTGCATAGAAAACATTCTAAGAAAAGGTGAAATTGCTCATTTTGAGCAATTTCGACCTTTCTCACAATGTTTTCGTAAAGCTTTTTCCTTTTTTGTGTTAAAACGAGTATATATGCAGGAAAGGGTTAAAAGAATTAATCCTGTATTGCACCGGCTGTTTTGAATCTTTCCAAACTTATTACATGTATCTACACAGAGACAAAAAATTGAGATGCATCACCTTACAAAAATACATCTTCGCAAGCCAAGGGTTACGATCCTCTACGCTACTATACCCTTGACGGATTGAGCTTTATTTTGACAATCGCATTATACGCATTTTCATTGGTTGCAGCCAGCTCTAACTGCATCAAATCAAATCGCTCGTAGCATTTCATCTTTGATAAAGATAGAACAGGGTCTCGATAAAAATAGAAGATAAACATGAATACCTCCGTGGATCATGTATGCAAGAACTGTTATGATTTATTACCGAAGAAAACGTAGACGAACAATATTTACATAAAGTTTCAATGTGACCAATCAATTTATCAGATGTTTTAGGCTATATCCCAGCTCCTGACCATGGAATGTCGAAGTACGTTTGTGGCTATTGCTTCATGTTGAATTATTGTAAAGCGGTTTGTAAAACATAAGAAATATGATGTAGAGGGAGATAATAAGCAGCATCCGAAAGGGGGAGTGTCGAGGGAATCTCGAAATAGGGCTCGATCCACCAAGGTAAGATCCACGTAGTGATCGTAACCTTGGCTCGCAAAGATGACAAAAATATGAAATAAATACAAATGTGACGGACACGTATCTTCCCCACTGCGACCTTGACCTTTGAGCTGGCGACACGATTTTCGCACGCAGCACGTTGTCTATCCAAGATGATCACTACTTTTGTGCCCACTTATTTAGAATCGGACCATGCAACTGGAAGTTATTGGCCGGGTATGAGCAGCGCTGTTTACCACACACGGCCCCCCACTACACACACACAGACACGTGTAACATTATATGACCCCCCCTCCACTGTAATGGTAAAGGCATAGCTAAGAAATGTCTATTCAGAGTCGAAGAGCAATAGCTCGACACAAGCAATAGCCACTTTTCCAACATCTTTTCCTATTGTATCAAAATAGCCCCATTTCAAACATTTTTTTCCTATTGTATCAAACAAGATGGACATGATTGCCTTGTTATCGCTCACTTAAGCTTTTTGACCGAACATGACCCATTTTCAATCTCTTTCGGGATCTTAGCAAAAATGTTCTTGCAAAATATCATATGTACTGGGCCCGTATTCACCAACCATTCTTAAGAACGTTCTTTGTCTTATTCTCCAGAGTTTTCTACATTTGTAAGTAACACAACTTCTGCTTGGCTAAACCGAAAGGTTTAGCCAATCAGAAGTCGTGTTACTTACAAATTTAGAAAACATTGGAGAATAAGTCTAAGAATATTCTCAAGAATTGTTGGTGAATACGGGCCCTGGACTGAAAATATAGCATCTAGACTGGACACAAGCTTTTTCTAGAATTTGTCTGTGACCAATTCTTTAGCCCAACATTGCCCTATTTCAAACTGGTGGTAGGTATATTGTCAAGGCAAAATTTCAGGCTTTAGTAATGGACAGAAAATTCGGTCTCTAGAGTGTAGACTACAATTTTTTTCCAGAGATTTGACTTATTGACCTAGTGTTTAAGGACAATCAACTGAAGTTTTTCGGTAGAAGTCCACTAGATGTTGTTACTTGCCAAATATGAAAACTACATGTATAACCCTGAGGATTTAGGACAAGAATATTTTTAAAGTTCTCCTTCTTTATCTCTATGTTTAAAGTCCAAGGCCCCACAACAGGGGCACAGTTCCACATCAGGGCCATAATTTGAAGTATTTTTGTAGCGGGTCACTAGATGATGCTAGATGCCATATATGAAAGTTCTAGCCCTTATGGTTTGGGACAAGATTTCAAACGTTTTTTTTTTTTGGTTGCCATGGCAACCAGAGTTCTTCATGGAATTCAAATATTTGAAGTGTTCTGAAAGTGCATCGCCTAAGGATCATTTCTGTGAAGTTTTATTGCAATCGGTTGGCCGGTTTCAGAAAATATTTTTTTTTTTTTGTGAGAGCTCTAGCCCTTAAGGTTCGGGACAAGAAGATTGTTAAAGATTTCCTTCTTTATCTCTATGTAAAATCTGTTACCCCACAACAAAGGGCAAATTTCCACACAAGGGCCATCATTTGAAGTATTTCGGTAGATGTTCACCATGTGATGCTACATGCCAAATATGAAAGCTCTAGCCCTGAGGATTTAGGAAAAGAAGATTTTAAAAGTTTTCCTTCTTAATCTCCATGTGAAATCCGAGACCCCACAACAACATAGGGCCTATTTCCACACCAGAGCCATAATTTAAAGTATTTTGGCAGAGGGTCACTAAATGATGCTATGTGCCATATATGAAAGCTCTAGCCCTTACACTTGAAAGTTCTTTTCTTTCGGCTGCCATGACAACCAGAGTTCTTCATGGAATTCAAAGTAAATGCTAACGGACAGACGGACGGACGCAGGACGATGATCGATAGCAATAGCTCACCCTGAGCACTACGTGCTTTTTAGACAACAAACTTCTACCGTTGAAATTCACGATTTGCGTCTTCTATTCTTTAATACATACTTAACTTTTGCAACAAAAGGTTGCATACTTCCATATTCAGAAAAAAAGTAGTTGTTATAGACATTAAAGGGAAGTAATACTGATAATAAATTCGATTATGACTATTGTTGAACATTTAGTTCTTTGTCGTCCAATGTGAAAATTTGTAAACATGGTTGAAAACGTAGAAGATGAAGAAAATATTGGTAACCTTTATTTTCTTTTTTTCGCAAATAAGGATTCTTTAAATCGTTTTTGTCCGATTTTGTTAAATAATATTATTTATAGTGGAAGTAACTAATACAGTATAGGTTAACTGGCATAGATTTAGATGAACAATAAGCCCAACGGAAAGAAAGAATCACCCACGCACGTCATTCATTCGCGTCCTGACTGCCGTAGTGATAACATCGCGTCGTCAGCCGACTCTACAATATTGAATTCTTCTTCTACCGCAATTCAGGTGCAGTGTTTATTTGCATTTTAGGAACAATTTGAAAATAATATGAATACTTGTAAAGTACTGCGCTCTAAATAAGAGAAATAGGGAATAATTTATAATCAATTTAATCCGAAAATTCGAAAGTTATATTGCTTTAAATTTTCTTCACTGCAGTTTTATATTTACATGTACGAGTGTATTAACTAATCATAATTAAAAAATGACCGCGTTAGTAAATTTCTATAGATCAAATATCTTCGGTCCAATTATACAGAAATCATAATCTGTTTGTGTGTATCTCGTGGTGATTAGCTTCAAGGACTAGTGAAATATCGGATTTAAGGACGAAGGGTACAAGAAATTACCTGTGGAAATAGAGTATAATCAGGTGTAGAAGAGCAACGATCTAGTTTGATTTCGTTTTCACCCTTGCTAAACTTTCCTTCTTTTTTAGTTACATCCAATTAAATTTATTAATTACTAATTGTCACCATGAGCAATCTTACCCCCTTCACACCTAACCAAAAGAAGAGGACCTACTCGGATGTAACGAATTCGTCTTCTTCATCGAGTGGATCTCCGGATCCGAAACAGTTAATCATAGACACGTCCACTGATTCTTTTAAATCTTACCTGACCTCGACTTCTCCCTAGGAAACTGTCATAAAGAGTTCTCCCGTGGAGGCCGACCAAACAACAGAGCTGGTGGACTGGGATGATGAACAGAATGAAAATTGAACTCCGGTTACAACAAGAAGATGAGAGTCCAGATCCGTCTCACGGAACCACCCAAGGATCATTCTCCCGTGTGGCTTACCGTGACCTTGTTCATCGTTGGAGTGACTAGGGTTCCAATTGGAAAACTGGGGCATTTAATTGGTGCATTATTAACCGATTTTGGTCTAAATTGTCTAAAAGAACCTAGTGATGTAAACAAGGTGAAACAGAGCCCCAGATTAAAAATCAGGAAAGATAAACTGAGAGAGCTTGAAAATGCTAGTTTCGAAAAATTTGATCTGTAAGTTCAGCAGAACAAACCCGTAATGGGAAAAGGAATTCTTTAAATACATGATGTTCAAGAATTGTAAGAAATCAAAGAAAAGTTAGAAAAAATAAAAGAGTTTTAAAAGTAACAAAAGGCCGTTATAACAGAACTTTGGTTGTAACTTTCGGAGCCCAAAAATTGCCAGGTCAACATTATTGGCTGCCCGGTTTTATCGGCTCTAAAATAAGTTTATCGATGCAATATATGTTAAGGCTTTGGTCATGTGAAATCCGTCTGTAACAACCAATTAAAATGCCCATTGCGATGAAAATCACCCTGAAAGTGAGTGCAAATCTCAAACAAAGATGTGTTCGAACTATGAAGGTCAGCACAGTGCTGCATATAACGTTTGTTCGGCGTATACAAAATATTCAAATAAAATTTAAAAAATATGAACTCTATAACTATAGGAAATCATGTGAAGAAATTTAATTCAGTGGGTATTGAACCACTGCATTGCATACCAGTGACAAAAGATATAAATACTCAAAGTTGAAAGCAAACTGCAAAAATTCTAGTCGGAAAAATAAAAACGAAATATTTTCGGTACTAAATGAGAAATTCATATAAAGCCAGAGAACTCAATAATGAACAGAAATACCACCATAATGAAATTCAAAATTCAGGTAAACAAAGGGTGGTGTCTCAAAAGGCAGAGGTGAATATAGGGCACAGAACAATCACCGCAGGGATTATCCTGCCTGGTATAATCACAAAGAACGACCATGACAGCGCCCTGCTGTGAATGGTCCAAGTCTCTGCTCATATGGTCGATGGCATACGGTCAGCCATGATAGATCTAGATATGCCAGACACCCTTTTACCGGTCAGGGCTATCACTGCATCCAAGATACTTGGTATAAAGAAAATGACGAACTCTTTAACGTGAGTGGATATCAAACATCAATCAATAAAACAAGACAATTACGGTAAAGGTCAAAGGGGTGTTTTGTGCATGTACGTATGTTAATAATTACATTCAATTCATTGAAAAATTACACATATTTTACAGCTGGAGTAGAGCTCTGTGCCAACGAAAAGATTGATGTGTATAATATTCATGTAACTGAGAAGAAAATAATTTCAAGGACCAACTCCAATTTTCATTCGAAGATTTAAATAACTCAATAATAATAATAATAGGTTACTTTAATCTTATGCGCCTAATTTGGAATCCTCCAGGTGATATTAGATGTGACGGCGAGTCGGAAGCCGTTCTTGAGTTTCTATGTGAAATACGATTAAATATACTGAATGAGGAAAAAGTCCAAATAAAGAAAGAGAAAGTGCATTAATTTAGGGCTAGGTGTCTGCTAAATTACAGCCCTTTAGTGAGTTTAACGTGATAGAAGATTGATTTGGAAGTGACCATTTGCCTTTAAATGTAAATGTCACATTCCGGAGACATTGCGCTATCAAGCAAACCGAATCGAGGTGGAAATTTAGAAGGGCTTCTGTGGAAAACTAGGATAATTTCAAAAAGTTTTGTAAGGCAGAAATTGAAACTGGTAGAGATATGCACATAATCACAAAATCACAAACTCTAAACAAAGGGCTTCCGCATTAGTTAAACACTATGAGAAAATCAGCATTGACGATGGTTATAATAATTTTTTTATTAAGCAGAAAATTATCACCAACATTACAGTTCAGAACCAGAATTTTGAGCAAAGACTTAATTTATCATATAACGTAGATTTCAATATGTATGAGTTAAATCCAGCATAAAATAATTGCAAAACCGGTGCTCCAGGTTATGACGGAATTCACAATTCGGTCCCTAGCAACCTACCCGACTCGGCTAAAGCAGAACTAATACAGCTGTTTCATGATTTGTGGAAACTAGGTAAAAGTCCAGACGGCGGGCATGAGGCTAAAATTATACCTTTCTTAAAATCGATAAAGCGAAGCATGACCCAGCCTCGTACAGACCCATTTCCTTAACATCACCCTTTACAAAGGTTATTAAAAAAATGATTAAACCTAGATTATGTAAACATTTAGGCAAAAATAATTTATCATCAAAATATCAATAAGGTTGCAGAACATGGCACTCGTGCGACGACAATTTAACAAGACTGGACTCGGATATGAGACGAGCCCAAAAAAGCAAGCAGTATCTCCTTTTTTCCTTGATCTTAAGTCAGCATTTGATAAGCTATGGACATCAGGTGCAATACTGTACTTGAAAAAAAAGATAGGCATAAGGGGCAGACTATTAAATTGGATAAAAGATTTTCTAGAATATAGAAAAGTTTAAGTTAAATATCAGGGAACGGTTTCTGAAACTGTAAAAACCAAAAACGGATGCCCACAGGGAAGTGTTGTCTCACCAATCATGTTTTCTTCACTTGTGAATTCTTTCATCGAGCCAATCCTCAGACTCTTTGGGTCTAGCCTGAAAATCCACAGCTTGGAGTTAAGGAAGCATAATATACATGCAACTCCCATCAAATCAGAAACCAACCCTTTTCGATAAATCTGAAATATATTTTAACGTGACGATTTGTTGCATCCTGGGGTTTATACGTGATATGCCTAGAGCACGGAGGGACCTTAAAAAAAACTACAAAGCAATCAATCAACGAAAAGAAAATGTATTCATTCATGAATTGTCATAATGTTACATTGCTGAAATAAGAAAGGTGTCTAATTTTGTCTTACGATTTTTAAAATATCAAATGTAGATCAAAACTTGACTTCTATCTTTGAATGGGTAAATTACCCCCATTTTCTGTTTTATCACCCCTTCACACCAAACTCGTTCTCATTCCGTTCCGAAAGACTTTAACTATGTTCAGACGGAGCAGACGTATTAGTAACCTTCTACTATCTGTTTACGAACTAAATGGATGGGTTAGGAGGGGAAGGTGTTCCAGAACTTTGAACCTGCTCAAAATTTCTTGCCGTCTATCCCGTCCTGTAGTTAGACGCAGTGACAATGAACTTAAAACGAGATAGACATACCATAAACGAAAATGTCGTGCTTCGATCCTAATGAAGACGCGGTGCAGTCAGGCATCAATTAACACTGCGTTTTCGTATTACCGAAATTTCACGACCGCAGCCCGTTTTACGATTTCGTTGACCGGGGTAAGAACAGGTTTGGTGAGACTAGGGTTTCAGGCATTATCAGGCTTAGGCAACATGTTCTATCCCGACCGCGACCCGTTTTCCGATAATGTCTGGACGGGTTAAGACGTTCTAAGATCTAGTTTGGTGTGACAGGGGCTTGTTGAACAGGTGTTGTACAGCTGTTGAAAAAAAAAAAAAAAAAAATGGAGAAGTATTGATCTACTGGTAGCTGTTTCTTCCTTTTTTCCCCAGAATTTATTTGTTTTTAATCATTTTAAGAAGAATCCCTTCAATCAGTATGGCCCGGCCGGTGTAATGCAGAGAGATAACCCTCCCATACAAAATGACCCGAGTCATTATTCTACGTAGACAAATGGACCCAGAGGTCATTTCACTTCGTAGAGGAATGTCCCTGGTCTTAATTCTACGTAGAGAAATGACCCTCTGGCAAGGGTCATTCCTCTACGTAGATAAATGACCCATGGGTCGGTCATTTCTCTGCATTTTAGATGGCCAGTCATGGGGATCGAATCGATACCCTCATGTGACTCGAAATATCACGTTCACGAGTCCGTTCACGAGTCCTATATACACTACCTACTGAGCTCTGTGGGCTGGTCGATTACAATTAGTTTGATTGTTTGCGTTTAGTTATCATTTTTATCATTGCCCCCTGACGGGTGCTAGTATTCACTGTATGGAAACTCTGTACGGGAAATTTCTTCGGTGAATTCAAGATGGCGGATACGTGTTATTGACAAAGTAAGTGTCGTTTAATTTTGGTCCAAACTTGTTTCAAATCGCACCCCCTATAACGAGTAAGGTACCAATCTAAAGAGCTTTGATTGAAAAATCAGGCGATAGTAGCTTATGAGAAAACGGGAGTGCCTCTTGTCTGTAATCCCGCGCTAAACATGATGTTTTGATGAAGTTGAAAAACTAAGCGGGAGACCGGAAGAAAACTGGCTTTATTTCATCGAATAGAAAGCAAATGAAAAAAGAATGTACCTCGATCGGTGGGGAAATGTCATATTCTTACAACTGTACCAAAATACTTTGCTTATATTTACTGATTTAGCTGTTATAAAGTTTTGAAATTTTGCATGGTGTACTCTTCGGTGCAAACCGAAACTAAACTACTGTACGGTTGGGTGATTGGAATTTCTGTACGCTTCGGTAACAAATATGAAGTCAAAAATCTGTATGCTTCAGTGAAAACAATTAAGGGAGGAAAAAAAGAAATGTACGAACAACCTACATGGGTCATTTACTTGATGTTTTTATGTTGAACTCAAAGAAACGTGATGTATAAATCCCCAACTTCGTACACTAAACGTGACGGCTCGTTATTGAGAAGTGCAGAGCAACATGAACAGAAGCATCTTGTATACATATATATAGGCCTTAAAATAAAAATAATAAACTTAAGGTTTTTGTCTTGGTCTGACACCAAAAAATGTAGAAGCCATCCAAAGTATAAATTGCAAAGACGCATTATGTGAAAAGCGAAATATAGAACCGTACCTCCTCTATCATCATTTATTGATCAGGGGTCCTCCGTGGCGTAGTAGGTAATGCAGATTTTTAGTAACTTTTTGTGGATTGTGTTGGTTAGAATTCCACAAAGAACACTGGTTATGTTTGTATGTCTGTTGGCGACGCATTTTTAGAGCCCAAGCTCAGTGCTGGTGAACAGTTGAAGCACTTTCAGAGCAAACTTTGTGTTGATCGGACCAGAACCAGTTGGAAAGTCATAGAAAGCCCGTATCAAACAATGACACATCTCTGAGCTTTGGCTTGACTTTTCAAACACTAAGAACCGGCAGTGAAAAATGCAATAAAAAACTCCTTTGTGCACTGCCTCGTAGCTATAGCTCTTTTTTAATATACATTAATATTGCCTAGTCAGTAGTGATCATTTGTTATTCTTTATACCTTAAGAGACCTTTTAAAAAGGATAATCGTGTGCCTGTTGTTAAATTCACATTTAAGAGTTTCGCTTTAGCATGATTATGCGTTTTTTCATTGATTGAAACCATCAATTTTCATACATTGATAGAAATGAGAAATTCAGCCTAGAAGAACCATGGCTCTCTTTTCATTTAGGGAAAAAAAAAACATTAATTTCGACCTTAATTTTCAAAGTATCAGATCCTTTGACTAGAAACTCTGAATGATATACAACACACCCAGGCAACTCTGTCTTCATTACATCATTTTCTGAATTACGTCCCCTTTATATCTTGTTTATTTTGTAAGCATTTCCAAGGGACATTGTCTTTATTCTGTAGCTTTCATTTTAAAGCTTTTAATTTATAAACTCCCACTTTTATGTTTCGGTTACACGGATGAGGAACTACTTTGGTGATTTTTTTCTTCTTCTGTTTTCAGTGTTCTACTACAGAATCATATACATGGAACTTAAAAATTGTTTGTTACATTCTGTTAATAACATATTTTTATTTTGTTACACTCCGGTATTTAGTATACCCGAATAAAAGGTCTTGATCGAGCTCATCTGAATACGTTGATACATTGTAGTTTTATCTGGGGATAAGTTTTTTTTTTAATTCACACTCATTTTAAACACTATTTTAAAATGACTCATACTTTTCCTTTAGAAAATAGGAATAACAAAGAAATCTCTATCAAATCCTTACAAAGCCAGGAAACCCTGGCGTGACTCATTTTTGAGGCATTATACAGTTTTAACATAAGAAACAAGATATAGAGTAAATGACACAACTAGGGTTCATTTACATGTACTTGTATTAGGAATTCTCGCTGTGCGAGAAATACATGTAACAAGTAGAGTGTTGTAGCATTTTTCTCCTTTAATCATTCTCACCGAAGCGTACAGACTTTTGACTATATATTTGTTACCGAAGCGTACAGAAATTCCAATCACCCAACCGTACAGTGGTTTAGTTTCGGTTTGCACCGAAGAGTACACCATGCAAAATTTCAAAACTTTATAACAGCTAAATCAGTAAATATAAGCAAAATATTTTGGTACAGTTGTAAGAATATGACACTTCCCCACCGATCGAGGTACATTCTTTTTTCATTAGCTTTCTATTCGATTAAATAAAGCCAGTTTTCTTCCGGTCTCCCGCTTAGTTTTTCAACTTCATCAAAACATCATGTTCAGCGCGGGATTACAGACAAAAGGTACTCCCGTTTTCTCATAAGCTACTATCGCCTGATTTTTCAATCAAAGCTCTTTAGATTGGTACCTTACTCGTTGTAGGGGATGCAATTTGAAACAAGTTTGGACCAAAATTAAACGACACTTACTTTGTCAATAACACGTGTCCGCCATCTTGAATTCACCGAAGAAATTCCCCGTACAGAGTTTCCATACAGTGGTATTGTTGCAGGGTATAATGCAAGTACAGTACGAAACCCATCTTAAAAACTACGCCTAGTTCTTTTACATGCTTGGTGTACAGTATCTTTACACAGGACGTCGGTCTAATGTCTCACCCGAAAGACTAGTAATTTTAGATACTAAATATGCATCGATCAAAATTTTATAACGTTATGCTATTTGTTATTATATTGGGCTTACATATTTGCGCATGACTAGTAAAAAAAAATCAGACATTTTTTTCAAAAGTTTCCTTGTTTCATTTTTTTTATCATTTTATCATGAAATATGATTGCGAAGAAAATTTAGGGTTAGACAGGATAACATCATCGTCTTCAAATATTGTTTTAATGTAATTTTTAGTACAGTGAGTTAACTTCATATTGATCACCAATAAAGCTGCTTGTATCGATTTCTCACATACATGTATTTTAGTTGTGGATTTTTCAATCTAGATAGTCTGTATACTATACAATAAAATGTTCTGCATGTAAGGTTCATCACAAAAATTTTAAGCAATATGAGATTTTGTTTTTAGTACATTCTTATTCCAAACCATTTGTTCCAAACCATTTGGCATAGAACTGTAATTTAAGGTATGGAACATGCTATCTGGGACCTCTACCAAGAAAGTTCAAATTATTGCCCCGGGGTCAAAAATTGGTCCCACAAAGGTTGATATTTTGTCACAATTTTTCGGCTGTGAACGATTTAGGGCCGTTCTGGCACTTTTATTTTGAAGATATTTTATTAATGTTTAAACGATCTGGCTAAATACTTCTTTTTAATGCATCTGTATATAATTCCTGTTTTCTTTTACCAGGCTTCAAGCATGCAGATACGTTGGCGTGTGATAGCAGAATTGCTTGTGGCGACAGCACTCTTGTTACTCTTTCTGTACAAAACCATTCACACCGAGGTTCAAGCCCTAGGTTCCACACAAATGTCACAGCTTCGCGGCGTATTAAAGAATCAGGTAATATTTACTTGAGCCATTCTGTAACATAGGTCGAACCTTGGTCCGTATACACCAACCATTCTTAACATTCTTAGTCTTATTCTTCAAGATTTTCTGACTGTGAAAGTAACAGAACTTCTGATTGGCTAAACCAAATGGTTTAGCCAATCAGAAATTCTGTTACTTTCACATTGGTGAAATTCTGAAGAATAAGACTAAGACGTTCTTTGTCTTATTCTTCAAGATTTTCTGACTGTGAAAGTAACAAAACTTCTGATTGGCTAAACCAAAGGGTTTAGCCAATCAAAAGTTCTGTTACTTTCACATTGATAAAATTCTGAAGAATAAGACTATGAGCGTTCTGAAGATTGGTTGGTGAATACGGGGGGGGGGGGGGTTCTTGTCACCGATGGTCAGTTTTCTGCATGACAAAGGATCATTCTACCTCTAGATCCTTCTGAATGTCAGAATTTATTTTTAGATCCATGATTATGTAATGACTTTCGATCAAGCCCACTGCGGTCTGAGCATAGCTCATTTGTTTATTTCATGCTTTTTACCTTTTAAGTATTCACGTGATACCAGTTGCAGCAAGTGCACCTATCCATACTTTCCTAGATTGTCCATTACGATACATGTCTTCATACAGTATGGTTTCTGGGCCACTGGCTGCTTTCCCTGACAAACATTGTCGAAGCAATGTTCAATGGTGTGAGAGTAATCATGTCTCAGAGACTATCATCATTCCACAGACAATTCGGTCGAACTGGGGAAATGAACCAGCCATCCCATACCCTTCTAGCAAACCTACGGAACGAGGCGATACATATATACTACTCAAACTTTGATAGGGATCACATACATATTTCTGTATGGGTTTTTATGTAACAACAGTTTTGCACACACTCTTTACCATAATGTAAAATTCTAGATTTGTTCAAGTTGAAAGCATTTGCTGACCAAAAACTATATGCAACGTGCACTATGCTGTCTGTCATAGGGTAGAAAACACCGTTGGAAAAGAAGAAAATGCCGGTATCAAGCATTTTCTCCTTGTCCAACAATGTTTTCCAACGGCTTCTTTCTCAGTGTCTTTAACAGTCGGCATTGTGAAGCAAAGGCTTGAAGATCCATTTCCACTGGACATTTTATTGATCAGAGTGGAAATGAGACATATTGTAAAACCATATATGATACATGTCATATATATATTTAGGGTGAATCTTTAAGGGCGATCCCTAGTAAATTTTGAGTAGTATATGTAGAGTGTGTCTAGTCACTTTGTAAAACATCTGTCAATATTTATTTGATGAGGATTCACCAAACAATCAAAACATTTTGAACAACTGCTCAATTTAAACCAACCAGTTTATCAAACAGTCCCGTATCTTAACCCTTATCCTGTTATAAAACTAAAATTGAATTTTCAATTCGACATTCAAAACCAAAATATTGCGATTTCAAAGTTAAGTTTTAGGGAAAAAATATCTCTTGATGGGACAGGGTAGATCAAAGATCAGACTTAGAGTTTTGTGCAGTCTGACCTTTGATCTAAACTGTCTACAAAAGGTCAGTGTGTCGCGTTGAACAGCAGTTAATGACCCAGAGGAAGAAATCTTCTGAAAATATCATCTTCCGTATCTCAGTGATAAAGGTGTATTGCTTATGCACATGTCATTTAACCAGGTCTCGACCTTTACGCTGCATATACAAGTAGACAAATAAATGTATCTTCGGCTTTTTTTACGGGAAGCACAGGAAGTAGTAAATATACATTGGGAGGAACTTACACACACGGGTAATACCTCGATTCCATTGACAGCGGTTCCAGTACGCTTCATAACAGCGCTGTAAAAAACGCCTTGATCGAAGTACAAGCGTGCCGAAAGCTTCATGATCGCCACGTTAAACCCCATTCCGCTGTAGAGAGATTCCGTTATGCTTCAAAATTTGATCAAAACACCGCAAAGCGCAGCAAGAACGGCAACAGCGAAGTAGAAAAGCTTTTATTGTAGTGATAAGCGTATCAAAAACTTCATGATCGCCATTTTAGGGCGCTTGTTTTACTTTGCTTCGAATTTACGTTGCAGGATCGCCATGGGTTCGATTCGCCTCAAAAGTGTAGTAAATCAGTTGTAAGAAAATCGTGAACGCAGCAGTATTGGAGCAGCAGTTTTAGTAACGTAGCGACAAAACAGTGCATCGAAACAAAAGTAACACCCAACCCTTTCAATCTGTTGTTTATGACTGCGAACTCGAGCACAACTACTGCAGCAATTCCATCCATTTTAGCTCACCTGAGCGCAAAGTGCTCAAGGTGAGTTTTTTGTGATTGGGCTGCCCGTCGTCCTTCCTCCGTCCAGGCGTCTCCATTTACATTGTTTGCACTCTAGTTACCACATTTTCAGTTAGCAACTTACGAAACGTTTTCATAATTCTCTTGATGATGTGTCTTGGACATGTTTGAAGTTTGGTCATGTCTGGTAATTAATGAATGAATGAATGTTGTTTTATGGCCCATCGACAGCTTTGTTCATTTAGCGCGCATATCTGTGTTAAAAGATAGTAAAAGTAGAGTTGTTTAAACTGAGTAAAGTTTGAAAACATTAATGACAATAAAAGAATTGAATTAAGAAGTGTGCATAAAGGGCATTATCGAGTTACAGGGCAATCCCTATATACTCAAAAGTTTTAAATGATAAGAGCTAAATTAAGAAGTAAGCATTAAGGGCATTATCGAGTTACAGGGCAATCCCTATATACTCCAAGGTTTTAAATGATAAGATTTTAGAAAGTGATAAAAAGGTTTGAAGTCAATATTGGATTGATAAAAATAAGTTTTTTTTTAAATGAAAAAGAAATATGTTCATTTACAATATGCATAACATATTATATTGAGCGGCTGGGCATTCCCTACCTCAGTTTTACACAACATGTCTGGTAAAAGAGAAAGCTACTAGGCCAAATCTGAAAACAAAACAAAGAATTTGTATACACTCTAAAGGTCACATTTTCAGCCTGATACTCTAAAACTTGGTTAGAAAGGGTTAACTTTTTGAAATCTCAGACAAGTTTGAAATTTTATCACAGCAAATCAAAAGGTACATGTAGTTCACTGCCAAAAGAGAGAGGTCCGCGAACATAACTCGTGCCTTACGGCACTTATTATTTTTGTATACCTTTCCCCTTTCGGCAAATATTTCCCCATATTAACCACAAGTTGATGAAATAAACTCTATATATTGCATCACAGAGATTCAATAAACCCTCTTTTCTCAGATTACTGCTTATTTTCTGTCTACAGACCAACAAGCTTGTGTCATCACTTGAGTATAAACCTTTTTTACCATCGTATGGTCCAGTCGCAAATGTCCGCCTCATACCGGAAGATTATGTTCTCAGGGACATGACATTGATCCAGTTAGAGGACATCTATATGAGGCAAGTATACTACTTACACTTTGATAGGGATCACTTACATAATTATTTCTGTATGGATTTATAAGTTACAACATTTTTGTATAAAGTCTTAACTATACTGTAAAATTCCAGATTTGTCCAAGCTGAAAGCATTTGCTGACCAAAAACTATATGCAACGTGGTCTACGCTGTTTGCCATGGGATAGAAAACATCGTTGGGAAAGGAGAAAATGCTTATATCCAGCATTTTCTCCTTTTCCAATAATGTTTTCCAAATGCTTCTTTCTCAGTGTCTTTAACAGTCGGCATTGTAAGGTATCTATAGGTTTAAAGAACTATTTCTACTGGTCATTTCATAGATCAGTGTAGCATTGTTACATGTTGTAAAAGTAAACATGATACATGCCATGTATAGATTTAGGGTGAATGTTTTAGGGTGGTTCCTACCTGGTGTAACAAACATTAAACATTTTACGGGTTCTTTTTACCGTATACATTGGTGTAGGGGTATGCTACAATGGTTGGATAATTGTTTGCTTCACTAGCTTATTGTCAGCGAGTTCATTTTACGACACTGTATCCGTCGTGAGTCTGTGCAAACAAATTTTAGTTAATTTCATTCAGACAAAACCACTGCTGCATAGTCATCAAAAACCATACCAGCTTGATGACCTGACTGTAAAGAGTAAATTATGGCAAAGTAATGGCAAAGACTTGGCAGCCACTAAAATATCATTTATGCAGGTCTGTTTTTGTATGTGAATGAAATTTACTTCTAGGTCAAGGCAAAGGGGTTGTTCTCTTGAAATCGTGTTTATAACCTGGTGACCCTGTCAGTCATGTAGGAGTATCCTTGAGTAAGGCATGCCATAGCCAAAGGCCAGCACCGGTTGAAACATTACTAAGTAAAGATGATAATAACATTACGAAAGCTGAATTGCAATAGAAAGTAATATAAAAACACCATTTAAACAAATAATTACAAATTTTCAGATCTACAAATCTAAATCTCTGACAATTCTTAAACATTCCTAGATCTATGTCCCTTTAGTCATGAATGTGAACCATTTGTTGTTTATAACTTTAATTGAGAAATACAAGTACTGTGTCTTCAAACAATGACTACATGGATATGAATTCAGTTTAAATGTCAATGTCAGTTAATGATCAGACCCATGATATTTAACCAGCCTCTTTTGGCCCAATCCTTTCTAAATTTTAGACTTTTTTTGGATTGATCAATTGCTGTTGTACTCCCGCTCATTTCATATGTATCAAGCTGACCGCTCACTTTATATAATTATTTTCCTTGATTTTACAAGCAGTCCATATTTGGAATTTGGCTTTCCTTACCCTAGAAACTGCTATACAAGTAAAAGATTATATTGACTTGGGATCTAACAAAAGAACTTAAAGGTGGCCCTTCAGATTTTGAGACAAAAATTTTACAAAAGTTAAAAAAAATCATCCTTATACTCCCATTGTCTTACTATTTTCATTCATAAAACCCCAGTAGTCGAAAACCATCCGACAACAAGTGAAATTAGAGATTTGATAAGGCCCAGGTCGACACCGACGGGAAATACGTTCTATTTTTACATGAGCAACTCGCTCATTTACATACTGGAAATACACATGCAAAGCTTCAAACATAGCGTCCGAACAAGAATATATGAAAAATAACTACATGTTTGTTATGTTATGGAATTTAAGCGTAATTAGTCACGTGCCAGTCACTTAACATTCCCACAATGCTTCTTTTTATTTTTGGCGCGAAATCTAAAAATAGCTTAAGAGGCTACGTAGCCTTTTAAGGGAATACCATTAAAGAAATATTATTTGGTAATTTTATGATTCTTAATTATTGATGATTTGTATTGTTTTTTCATACAAATTTCAATGATATATAAATTTTTTAATTTGGTGTGATGTGAAAATTCTAAATACCCACCTTTAAAATTAATGACTCAACACCTTAAGCACTAAGCTATCCAAGACAACTCAAAACTCTTTGGAAGCTGATACCACATTTCCTATAATACATGTATTTATTTACATACAGAAAAGTTTTTTGAGAAGAAAAATCATGATAAACTTTGGTATAAAGAAAATATCCTATTTTACACGAAATTTCTCATTTGTGCAAATGGTAATATTCAAGATGAAAATTAATTATGATGATGGTTTTAACTATTTGACTTCACAAGATGGCATTATGATGGCACTTATCATTTGAATAACTTACAGTTATGGCTTAATTGTTAAATTTTGACTACACAAGTCATGAAATGAACTGGTCTGTTAAATACAAAGACGACTTGAAATGCCTCTTACGAATAATGTTAAAACCATTCAGGGAAAGGGAGAATTCATAAAATTGGAAACCAAGATATTCTAAAGCCGTATCTAATTATAAATATCATGAATGTCATTTGTAGACATGAACATAGAATATCGTGATAAGTTTACGATGAGAATTATCACCTATTTTTACGATGAAAAAGTTTTTATTATTTAGATATTATTTCCAGGAAAGTTTCATGACAGTAGTTAAATCGAACTATCACAATAGTTACCTTGCATCTTACGGCAGAAATATGCCACCCTATGGTTAAATACAAGAAAAAAAGACTGAAAGTCCTGAAAAGCGGATTTGTTGAACAGTTTTAAGCTATGATTTGATGGAATGAGAATTAAGAAAAATATTACACGTAATACATGTATAATATGCAAGTAATTAGAAGGGTAAGCAAAGACAATGTGAGTCAAAATTGTTCTACCATGTGTGCTATGCAGCAATTTTATTTTGCTACTTATTTGAGCGGCGGTAATTTGATGCAACGATTTGACGTGTTTTTATGATGTAGTGTATCCGGACTTTAAACAGGCATTGGACTGTATATCGTCCAAAAAAAAAGAAAAAAAAAAAAGAAGTTGGGGTGTACCAGCAAAAAGTTAAGGAAGATGGTACATGCAAGTGTGCAATCGTGTACACATGGCAGTATCTTGTTTGGGTCAAACTGATAACATTGTGCAGTCTTAAAAAAAAAGAATAATATTCCAGGCTAACATCAGCATGAAATGAAGAAGTTTGAGAGGTAATTATGGCTCTACATAAAAAAAATATTTACACTTGCTTATTTCGTCAGAATTCTAAAGTCTTCTAAAACTTCAAAATTCATCAAAATATTCATTTTTGAGTCGCCTGTTTGCGTAGCAAACAGGCTCTTATTGTTATCGTCCTGATCTATGGAGTGACGTAAGCATACCTCCGGCTTTGTACTGCTTCCTGTCCCAAGTTCCGGTTTACGAGACAAAACAGTTTTCTTATTATTCGGTGAACAAACCAGTTTTTTTCTGTTGTAAATAATTTACAATTGTGCCTTTGTGATAATGAATATGTCTATAAAGACTGACCTGCTTAACGGTTCAAACCTTAGTCATTTCGTGCACAAGGGTGTACACATTAGCCTGATGTCTGTGTAAGACATCATCTCTAAAAATAGCGCATTACGTATATGTAAAAATAGCTGCCGTGAACTAAACAAGTCTGCGGACACGCTGAGAAATCTTCAACTACAAGCATCTTTTCTGCTTCTATTAGTGGACAATTCTCAGTGAAAATTGTTTGAAAATTACCCATTAGAAGTACACTCTATCTCTTACAATCTTACAATCCTAACCTCAAGCCTTATTTCAATGTAAACGCTCAACCTATGATTAGACAGAGAAAGGCGATGCCGATTTAACATGGAAGCTTTCAATTGCTTTTTTTCTCAACAGCAGGCTATTTTTTTAACAAATTTATAACGACTTGGAATGGTTGCATTGCCTTCTTAGACATTCCTACACGTTGCTTCTTCCCAGCTTTTTAATCTAGACTTTAGATACTTTGCACACTCATATTCTAGGTGCACCAGAGATCGTACATAGCGTGTGCAAAGTCCACGGTTCTAGGCTGTACCAAGTTATCGCTTTGCAGGTGTTTTCCGGAATGTAGCTTTACCCGAGGACAAAATCTTCTACTCCCCCCTCCAAGAAAAAACATCTATTCAGGTTTTCCTCCTTTCATCAAACTCAAAAATGACTGTAAATTACAGTTCAAAGTCGTCGTGAGAAAAGGACAACATGTTGTCAGCCAGTATTTCATCATTTTTCAGCATAAAAAGTCTGTATGGTAGCAAACAGACTACGCATGCGTCGGGGACAGCAAACACACTTCTTTTGGCTCCACACATTTTAACATCTTTTCACGATCTTTAAAGTTTCATTCACCTCTTTAGCATCTGGCGTGGTGGGTAAGTTACATAACTAACAAATTCTAACAAAACACTGTGTTAGATCTTTAGTATTAGAAATAGATTTGATTTTTCTGTCTTTTTTTTTTGTTTTTTTTTAAGGAACCGCAATTTTTGTGGGTCTACTTCCTGTTTACATTGGGACTCTTATATCCATCATGAACTTAAATATCACGCTCTTGCTGCTGTATGGAACACTGTTTCTATACCACTTATTTCTAGAACACGAAGAAAAAAATTCTGGAATTGATCGGACAGTCTCTAGAAGGGATCTATTAAATGAAAACCTTAATGCTTGTTGTTGGTTAGGCAGTCTGAGGATAAAATACAGGCCAAGATCCAAAGCTTGTAGAGAAAACTTGAATGGTAAAGCAGCTCTCATAATTCTCCACTGCTTCCTGATAACCCAAGCATCAGATATAGAATCAAATCCTGGTCCCAACTCGCTGTCCACATCATGTTATCCATGTGGATTCTGTGGTGATGAGGTGACTTGGAACCAAAAGGGGATTCTTTGTGATACATGTAATATATGGTACCATGCAGACTGCCAAAACATTGGCAATTCAACTTACAACTGCTTGTCAGATTTCCAGATATGTTTGGCATTGTACCAAATGTGGTGAGTTGAACTTCTCCTCCCTTATGGAATCACTCGATACTCTTAGCGAAACAACAATATATTCAGTATTAGATTCTAATACATCAATACTTTATAACAGCGAGGAGATGTTACCATCTCCTAATATAAGAACAAGTAGTCCTTACAAACCCCCTATAGCAACATCTACCCCAGCTGCAAAATACAAAGATAGGGAATCCATAAAGTAAGGCCCAAACTTAAACCAAGTGAAAGGATCACTGTACTCAATATAAATTGTAGGTCAATTAGAAACAAACGTGCAGAAATGCAACAAGTAATTTATCAAATTAAGCCAGACATCATATGCTGTACTGAAACCTGGCTAAAACCTGATGTTAATTCAGCTGAAATTTTCCCTACAAATTTTAATTATCATGTCTATAGGGATGACAGATTAGAAGGTCAAGGTGGTGGCACATCAATAGCAATAACAAAGTCCCTAGTGAATGAAGAACAACTGCAATTAAAATCAAACTGTAATGCCACCTGGGTTAAACTCTCTCTTAAAGGTATAAAGGATATATACATCACAAGTTTCTATAAACCAAATGAAAAAGACGAGTCCTCCCTTAATGAACTCTGGTCATCCATCTATAAATAAAATTCCCACTAATAGCATTATATGGGTGCTCGGAGATTTCAATATGCCTCATATGGATTGGTTAAATGAATCTCCCGCTGATGGATGTAAATTTCCAAATATGTACACGAAATTCTTAGAAGATATGATAAACCATAACTTGCAACAAATGGTCAATATCCCTACTAGAGGAAACAACATATTAGACCTGTTTCTTACTAATGTGCCCTCTCATATCCATAATATAAATGTATTATCCCCCCCTTGGGAACTCAGATCATGACATAGTATTTCATGAAATCAAAATAAATAGAGGCCGCCCTGTGCAATCAAAAAGAGAAATAAAATGTTACGGCAAAGCAAACTGGTTAGAATTCAAGCAAAATCTTAATAATTTTGTATGTGTATTTAAAACCATAAATTATATAAATCCAAATACAGCTTGGCTAGATTTTAAGAATGAGATTTGCCGTCTGGCTGCACTCCACATTCCATCGAAACAGTGCAAGTTACGCAGAGACCTTCCCTGGATAAACAGGTCCATAATTAGACTCATTAGAAAAAGAGACAGACTGTTTTATAAAGCAAAAAAGACAAATTCTCAAGTCATCAGCAAACAGTACAAAGCAATTAAATGCAAAATACAGAGAGATTTAAGGAACGCATATTGGCAATATCTGAAATCAGTCATTTTCACAGAAGACTCAAAGGCAGGAAAGAACAAAAAATTCTACTCATATATTAAGAGTAATAAAACAGAGAGCAGTGGGGTGGCCCCTCTTAAACATAATGGTCAGACATTTACTGACCTTCTCTCTAAAGCGAATATATTAAATGCCCAGTTTGAATCTGTATTCTCACGGCCACAACCATTGAGTCTTGTACAATCATGTAAGCAAAAGCTCATCGCAGAAAAAAACCCAGCCATGCCCAAAGTCACCATAACAGAAGATGGAGTAAACAAGCTTCTTCAGGGTCTTAATCCAAACAAAGCTTCCGGTCCAGACCAAATATCACCAAGATTATTAAAGGAGCTCCACAATGAGGTTACTCCAATTCTCACTTTTATACACAGGTATTGTTCCAAATGACTTGAGACATGCCACCATAGCCCCTGTCTATAAAAAAGGACCAAAAAACAAACCCAGTAATTATAGGCCCATCTCGCTCACCTGTATCGCACCAAAACTTATGGAACATATTCTGGTCACAAATATTATGTCATTTTTGGATAAAAACAAGATACTAAGTAAATTCCAGCATGGATTTCGGTCTAAACATAGCTGTGAATCACAGTTAGTGAGCTTTACCCAAGAAGTCCATGACAATCTTGAACTAGGCAAACAAACGGACATAATAGTTATGGACTTCAGTAAAGCATTTGATAAGATTGACCACCATAAACTTGTCCTGAAACTACACAGATTAGGAATTAATATAGAGGTTATTAATTGAGTAGGATCCTTCCTCAAATAAAGGTCCCAGGAAGTAGTAGTTGAGGGACATAAATATGATACTCTTCCTGTACTATCTGGTGTCCCCCAGGACTCAGTGTTAGGTCCTTGTCTCTTCCTGTGTTATATAAATGACCTCCCAGATAGAGTCCAAGGCAAAGTTAGACTATTTGCTGATGACACAATTGTATATCTTGTGGTTGATTCCCAGGATGATGCACAAAAATTACAAGAAAATTTGTATTCACTGGAATCATGGGAAAATGATTGGGCTATGGAACTCAAGCCAGATAAATGTGAAACATTAAGCATAACAAGAAAAAGGATGCCCACTATATTCCAATACACTTTACATGGGATTCCACTGCAATCAACAGATGCTGCCAAATATTTAGGTCTAACTATAAGTCATGATCTCTCCTGGAAGAAACACATTAACAATATAACTACCAAAGCAAATAACTCATTAAGATTTATCAAAAGGAATATAAAAACTTCAAATAAAAGGATTAAAGAGGTAGCCTATAAAACATATGTAAGACCCCAAGTAGAATACTGTTCTTCTATCTGGCAAAAGACCCTTACAAACAAAGTGGAACAAATGCAACGCTCAGCAGACAGATATGTTTTCAATGATTATTCCTATACCAGTAGTGTGACAAAAATGATTGAAGACCTAGAATGGCAAACCCTAGAACAGAGACGTTACATCAGCTCTGTAATTCTCTATTATCAAATATTATATAACCTTGTCTGCGTGGATCACCATCATATTACCTACACAAGATATCTAAATTGCCAAATACCCCATTCTAGAACTCAGTATCACGCAAATTCTTTTTTCCCGAGAACCATCCGCCTGTGGAATAATCTCCCATACAGCATCCAGTCAAGCCCCTGTGTAGCAGTCTTCACTGAGAGGCTTGACCCATTTCAAAAATTCTAAAATAGTCAGGTTTTTTTTTTTTTTAACTTTTTATCATGTTTCAAACTTTATAACCGTAGATCTAGTTATCTTCTTTTTTTTTAAAAAAGCTAACCATTGCATACTTTTTTCTCTAACAACTGTTCCCACACACGCGCCTGCTAGTAATAATCAGTAATGATTGTCAAGCAGTAATAAGTAGAAGTAGAAGTAGAAGAACATATTTTGAAAACATAACCTCCACCCCACCGGCCGAACAAAATTAGTCATCTTTTTAAATGCAAAGATAATGTGAGTGAAAACAAGCGGGTTTATTCATTAGCATGAAAGGTAAAGTTCTGAAATCAATTTTAGTAATAGCATACCATTAGCATCAAAATGAAACAGAACACTTCCTCTCCAAAAAGCTGAAATACCAAACTCCAATAATGTATAAGTGCAGTGTGATCATCAAGAGAGGTAAATAGTTACATGTTTTATCTCGTACAACAGGATTTATTTCCCTTGATTACTATTTTTAAACTATAGCATATGTTAAACTTGTGATCTCCAGGGCAGAGCAAATTTTGATCCCAGGGCTAAAATATGAAGGATTTTGATAGAAGTCCATTAGAAAAAACTACAAGCAAAGTTTGGTAGCCCTGGGTCTTATGGTTTCAGACATGAAGATTTTCAAAGATGTTCAACACTTTTTCAGTTTTGTTGTCATGGCAACCAGACTCTTTGAAGGAATCGAATACTTCAGGAAATTTTAAAGAGGACCATGGCAGAATCATTTCAAATTTTGATGAGTACTTTCAGAGAAGTTTGAAAAAAAAGTTAACACACGCACAGATGGACGGACGCACACACCCATGGACGGACGCAAGACTGATACTGGTCCATGAGATAAGCCTTCAGCCAGTGGAGCTAAAAAATAATGGCATTTACTTAATAGACTACACAGCTTCTTTGGTATCATTAGATTTCATTATCAGTTCTGGACAGTCTTGCGGGAATGGTTCATAATCAAGAAGCACCATCAACAAGGATTCATATTCAAATCAGTGTCATGACACCATACCTGGTGTAACAAAAGATAAACAAAGTGACCCATTGCTAAGGTAAACTACCATGACAAAATGCTCAAAATTGCATCATTTTAATAAATCTAATCGAGCACTTTATATGAAAAGAAATATATATGTGGTAGTATTTATTGGCCTTTTACAAAAAAAAAAAAAAAAAAGATTTGTGGCATAAAAAATAAAAAGCTCCTTTTTTTGAGTGTTAACAAACATTCTCATAAATATTGCTCAGATTACGTGGTTTGTATTGGTAAAGGGTAGAAAAAAATCTGGAAGAAAATAAAGAAAAGAAATACTGATGTCTTGCTATCCAACAATGTTTTCATATGCCCTTTCACACAGGACTAATAAAACATAAGGTTTATTCAAATTATTGTGTGGCTGAGGGCTTAAAAAGAAATCCTCAAAACTTCTCACAATTTGACTTTGTATGATGAAGAATTCAAGGGTCAAATATAGGATTTATTAGTTAATTAGTTTCTTTTGTTCTAACAGTGTTTTCAGTCATATGAGTAAACTTCAGCCCATTTTGTATCAGTTTCTGACTTGCTGTCCACGGATGCATTTGAAGAGCCTAAAACTTATCATATGTGGAAGGAATGAATAACGGAACGGCATCCATTTGATTACCCTTCTTGTTATTAAAACAAAAAGTAACTTATGCACTGATTGTGGAATGTGTAGACTAATCTATACAATCTCATAAAAAAATAACTCCCTTTTAAATGTGGATCTGGGGTCCAGCATGGCTCACCAGTAATTTGTAGGACTTCTTGTCACCAAATAGCCTAGATTCCAGCCTTACTGGAAGCTGCATGTTTTACGGATGGAGTGTCCTTAAGCAAGAAACTTTGAACAGAGTCCTAGCGTAGTACTGCTGATACTTCGACATACATAATTAAGCTAGTTGTAGCAGTTATATGACTGAAATAACATTGAAAGCAACATTAAACACCATTCAATTCGTCAATGTGGATCTCAAATTGGCCTGCAAGGGTAACCTTTATCTAACATTTCCTTAGTCTTGCAAAAGGTAGTAATTAAATTTTTGAAAATATTGGTAGACCAACAAAATTTTCATTCTTTTTTATTTTTCATTCTCACTAAATTCATTTTTCCCGTTCCATTACACCATAAAGGATACAAAGTATTTTAACTAAGGTAAGTGTGGCTCTATTATGCCATTTTGAAGAATGTTCTGAAAACCTTTTCACACAGCTTATCCAATCGGCTGAGCTTTTCTTAGCTACATGAAAAATTAAGGGTTTACAGAAAAACTAGTGAAGGTGGTTTTGGTCTGAGATTATGCATTTAATCAGATTGGAAATATTGATAGCTCACCCTAGGTTTTGTAAACATGGGAGCTCAAAAAGATACACTAAACATGATGGCTACATCTTTCTTGTCCACAGCATCTAATGCATTACAAATCTGCTCAGACTATAAACACAACACTTTCAAAATTTTTATATAGTGGATATAATCATGCAGACTGCAAAGAGTTCAAATCTAAAATAGTATACCTATATAAATGGATTTTTACTATGCTAGGTTGTCAGTTCTTAACCTACTTTTGCTACATTACAAATAAACTGTCCTCAGTCTGAAGTATAAAGTATGTATTGATTGAAAACCACTATGTTTTAGGTTAAAAAAAACACACACACATCAAGGAATACTCTACGAAAAGAAGAAACATTGGTATTTTGTATGCAATTTCTTACTGAAAGTACCTTGTCCTTTGCATAACTTTAACACCCAGAAATCCCATCAAGGGTTCCTCCTTATTACTACACAATTTGGAAATACATGTATTGATGTAAAAATGAAATAAAAAGGCAACATTATATTAGAAACAACATTAGATTGTTAAGATGCAATGATTTCTTCTTTTCTTTGAAAGGAATGTTCTTGGTTTTATTTCTGAACTTAAGAATGTTATGTCATAGTCTGAAAGGTGAAAGCTGAATGGTGTGTTCAGTATTTTCTAAAATTTAGGCCATGTTTAGTTCATGAATATTGAATGAACCTTCTTTCTGTTATATATTATTTCTGTTTCATCTTATGCAGCGCCACAAACCATGAAGTTAATTGTAACTACCATCAAGAGTAATTTGATAGTGATCTCTGGTGATAAATTCGTAACAACACTGCTTCAGTACTACTGTGCCAATAACTCATCTGTGTACCTCGATATCTCTGGTTTTTCCAGGGCTAGGCTGGTTCTCAGCAGTATCTTTTCCATAGGCACTTCTACAAAATCCTGCCACCTAGATTTTGATAAAACCCGGGATAATCCATTCTACACCTTCACCAATCAACGATATTCTCAAAGCATTTCAGTAAATAAATGAATTTATGTAATTTCACTGCTATTTTGGTGCAACTTAACCCATTACCACATAATCCCTACTTTTGATGACCCTGAGAATGGAGCCTTTAGAAAACATTGAACCTATTATCATATGATCCCTACTTTTGATGACCCTGAGAAAGGCGCCTTTAGAAAAAATTGAGGGAAACGATAAAATGCTGGTCACTAGCATTTTCTCCCTTTCTTATGTTTTTTACCCTTCACAAAATAGATTTAAAAATTTTCCGTCACTTTTATTTTTGTCGTCTGCAAATGCTTTTGATTTGGACAAACCTAAAATTTTGTCATTTGGTAATGAGTTAAAAAGGGAAAAAAATTAGGCCATGTAGATTCAATCTCAGACCTCATAATCTCTGCAGTCTGAAGTTGAAAAAAATGATGTCACACTTAACTAAACGAAAATGCAGTTGTCATAGTACATTTAAATTTAGATAATACCATTTTAAAGACTGGAAAATACTGTGGAGATGACAGGCTGTGATCTTGTAGTCAGGTCATAATTGTTAGTCACTGGCAGAAAAAAAGGAATTTTAGAATCAGGCAAAAAATAATCAAAACACAGCTACCCGGCAGGTTTTTGAAATTAACTTCTCTGTCTGCGACTACCATAACACTTGGACGGACCGCACAATGAGAGATTGTCATCTTCATAATAATTTCCATACTTTTAAATTATTCGATAAAAATTACAGTGCATTTGAAAACCCGCTGTAATTATATTTGGCCTTTTTTGTTCCTTTAATAACTTCGAGTTCATTTTAAGAGTATCGCATAAAACATAACAGACCTAGATGTAATATGCAAACTCGGACTTCACATTCTTGGGTATTTCTATTCAGTAAAAAAATGCAGATGTGAATAAAGACAATGCAAAAAGTAGACTTTAGTTTCACATATTGAGAGAAACAGTTAGAGTATGATGGGAGTTGAAATTTTGTCTGATAATGTAAATTTTCTTCAAACATACAGATCTAGATTTATTTTTTTTTTATTTTTGAGACTATGTCCTAATGACTTTTGACAGTTATTCATGTACAAATACATGTATTTACCTTTGTTTCTTTTGATTGACTTGTTTCTTTACCAACTTTTCATTTGTATGCATGTTGTTTCCGTTCATGACCGGAAAGACACCGTCTTCTCTACATACTAACCCGAAATTTATTTATTGTATTTTTTTAAAATATTTCTGGCAATAACATATGTTTAAACTATACATGTACAAGATAATTGAGCCATTGCAGGGACATGTGGAAAAAAAAACTGATGTTGCCTTATGAGATACTTGAAATTTAATATTAACACTGGTAGAAGGGCAATCTATTACAGGCCAATGCAGTTTTGGGCGAATCCATTTTCATTGTGAAAAAACAGATCATCATTCATAACCGGGGAGAACATGGTCCAGATTTTTTTTTCTTCCCCCAAAAAATGGATCAAGATACACACTGTGTTACGAGCAAAGTAAAAATTGATTTTTACTTCAATAAAATGAAACTTTCATGTCGAAAGTAAAATCCAAATATTGTTATTTCAAACTTCTTTTTTTTTTTTTTTGGGGGGGGGGGGGTGGATACCTCCTTTCCAGGCAGCATCTAGATCCAAGATCCAACTGCATGTTCTGTGCAATCTAATCCTGATCTATACTGTCTGCAAAATGTCTTTGACTAGCAATTAGCTGCCGAAGGACTAAAAGAATTCTGTCCCTCTATAAAATTTTATAAAAACTATAGGCATACTTTCATTCAAAGGTTTGAATTACTAGCTGTTTATATGAAGCAAGGTTTTTTTTAATTTGGGTTGAGCAGCAGCATTTCATCATAAAATTTTATATTAAGAAACAAAGTGCAAATATTCTAAATATGCTCTGTACATGTTCTTCAAATTCCAGTCATCAGCAGTATATCCGGGAATTTAAATCTACATGTCCAAACAGTAAAACGTATAGATGAGTTTCTGTGGACTCTTTATCATAAATCTATCTTCTTTAAATTCTGCATTCCTTATCTTAATTATTCTGTTGCATGAAAGGCAACAAAGTAAAATTCAAGCGTATTAGAAGGACTTGTACACCTTGATAACAATTGTAAGCCTCAAAGGCTTAAAGTCGAGGATATTAGATTAAGTTAATGGATATCTAGTTCACTGAGAAGGACACGAATCCTCAGTATAAATTCATGTCACGGGTTTGTACTTGATCGGGGCCTTTTGTAACTGATGATTTCTTCATGTTCATTCCATAAATGGAAATCTGGGAAGCTTTTCCAATGCAATCTTGCATGAATAACCTCAAATAAATTTCTGTTGATAGACCACATGATCTCCATTTCTTTAAAAGTTTCACAGAATTGTTTCGAACAATTCGGAAATTCATCGATATACGAAGGGCGATAAGAAGGAGCCAAATTGACGTTATGGGTTATCGAAATGGCTTTAAATTATTTACTAGCTATCAGAGCAGTTATTATAGATGTTTTATATAATGCATGGTTGAAAATGTTCAAAAGTTGAGTGCTTAAAATCTCCTTGTTTACTTTGACAGTGGAATGCACAAGTTGTGAATGAATATTTCTTGAATGAAAATGAGGCTAAACAATGTTAATACGCATATGGCGATAAAAAATCTTTGTTTAAGTATCTATAGTATTTTAAATTGATAGACCTTTAGTTCTAACGAAATCTAAATAAAGAAACCATACATTATTTGTATGAATTGCTCTAAAGTAAGAGCTGAATATCATTTGTAGATCTGCGTTATTCGCCCGTTCATCAGCCATGCAAAACTGGAAGTGAACGCGCATGCTTCGTTACACATGATGTACTAGTATTTGGTTCTGGTCAAAACGATTAAAGTAAGCGGATTTGCTATAGCAAATATGCTAAAAAGGTGCAAATGTTGTGTTCAAAAATAGATGTGATTTGAAATATGTTACTGTGTTTACTCCTTTGCCAGCAAATACTAATTTAAATACAACCACATACATTAGAGGCACATTTATTTTTATGACATAATCAACTTTGTTTAAACAAGAAAATTCAAAATATGTATACAAGAAAATTCAAAATATGTTAACATATGGCAGCTATGGCGTTCCATATACATTACTGATCAATTTACGTTTCTTATCACCTTTGCCTAATTCTGAAATGAAACCATCTTGGCCAGGTAGCTTGGTGGTTTGTAATGTACCTGACTCATGACCCGGTGGTTGTGGGTTCAATACCAAGTTCAGACATACTATATTTCCAGCAACTTTTAGCCTCTCACTTCTGATGCATTTGAGAAAAGTAATCAATAACTTGAAAGAAAGTTAGTAAGGGAGGAGGTGAGGGAGAGTGGGTTTTCTTAATAGTCTATTCATTTGTCTTTCTTTTTTGCTGGTGGTTCGCCTGTAGTTGCTTTGCTTAATTATGAGATTAATCAATTTTTAACATCAGTGAGATAATAAAAAATCTGATATCGTGAGATAAATCTAGATTTACCCCCAATATATTTGTAGGCATTTGATAAAAAAAAAATCTATGCATTCTTTATCATTTATGAAAGTAACAAAAACATGCTGCGTTGTTCGCTTTTAGGCTTTGCCTATGTTCATATTACAATAACGAATAAATTAATGCTTCAGTACTTAGGCAATATCTGCTTCGTCGTATTTTCTAAAACGCGATACCCATTACATTAAAACGTATGGCATAACCTCGTCACTTTCTCTGTCATCATCAGATAAAGAATTAATGTCAATCTAACGAGTACATGTACAACTTTATCGGTTTAAAATATCAATATCGCTTAATTCCCTATCATGCACAACATCTATATTTACATATCACCGACTCTGACGTCACATCAAGGTACGCGACAAAATTAGTAAAGGAGGAACGCAATGTTGCAAAAACGAAGAAACAGAAAAGATTAACTGGATTAAAGTACTTTTAGTGCTCAAAGGGAGCCTTTAAGACCTCGCTGTGTCCGTCGTGGGTCGCGCAGCGTCGACAATCCTTTAAACATCTTGTCCTCCAAAACCGTTTGGCCGATTAGCACCAAACTTGGCTGGAATGTTTCTTGGGGGGTTCCCCTCTTAAAAGTGTTCGAGAACTTTGATTCCATCAAAAACTCTGGTTGCCATGGCAACCAAATGGAATTTTCCAAAAAATCCTGTAAAAATCTTCTCCTCTGAAACCACTTGTTAGATTTTGAAATAAATATATTTCACAGATATGTTCCTTAGGCGACCCTTTTCAAAAAGTGTTCGGGAAATTTTGATCCTTCAACAAACATGGCCTTGGTGAATGGAGTGCTACTTGCACTATACAGAAATGAAGATATTCTTAAAATTTCTTCTTCCCTGAAACCGTTGGTCAGATTTCATTTCAAATCGGTAAATTAAAAAATCTTCTTCTCTGAAACTGCTGATCAGATTTTAAGATAATTTCACAAAGATGTTTCTTGGATGACCCCTTTCAGAAATTGTTTGAGATATTTTGATCCGACAAGAAACACGGCTCTTGGGGCTACTTGCACTATATGGCTATGAAGAAATTCTTAAAAATTCTTCATCTCTGAAACGGCTGGTCAGGTTTTGAAATAATTTCACAGAAATGTACCTTCGGTAACCCTTTTCAAATTGCTCGCCAAACGCTGATTCGTCAAGAAACATAGCTCTGGAAAGAGTAGAAGTGGGGGGGGGGGCAACTTGCCCTATTTGGACATGAAGAAATTCTTTAAAAAATTTTCTCTGAAATGGATTGTCAGACTTTGAAATAATTTCTCAGAAATGTTTATTGGGTAACACTTTTCAAAAACTGTTTGAGAAATTTTTATCTATCAAGAAACATGGCTCTGATGGTTGTGAGCTATTTAAACTTTCTATGTAGAAATTCAAAAAAAATCTTCTCTAAATGTTTCTGTGGTGACTCTTTTCTAAAATTGTTCACATAACTGTGATCTGTCGAGGAACATGGCTCTGGTGGTGGGGGCTATTTGCACTACAGGGACATGAAGAAGGATTTCCTCATTCTTCATCTCTGGAACAGCTTGTTAGATTTTGTAATAATTTCACAGAAATGTTACTAAGGTGACCTTTTTCAAAACTTGTCAAGGGAATTTTTATCCATCGAAAATAAAAGCCAACTGTTGGCACCTGCATGTGTTTATCTTTTTCGATTTATGTTTTTAGTCACTATCGAGAATGTTCTCTTCTTCAAGAAATTGTTCTTTGGTGACCATTCCAAAAATTTATTTGCATAATTCTTATTCATCAAAATCATTGCTGTGGTGATGATGATAGGCGTGGTTACAGATTTTGAAATGAATTTTACAGGTGACCTTTTCAAAACTGCTTGGCAAAATAATGATTGGTTTCGAAAGTTTCATTATCTCAAAAATTCAGGTGAGCGATCTAGGGCCATCTTGGCCCTCTTGTGTTAGAATATTATCAGGTTGCCATCTGATAAACGTAGTTCTGAACATTAACATTTTCTGAAACGTGTCTATTTGCCCTTTACAGAAGGCAGCTGATTAAATCTACAAAATGTACACACATGTTTTTGCAAATTTTAACAGCTGGCTTTAAAATGCTAACTTCATCAAAATCTTTAGTTTGTATTACATAAAACGAAAGAATTGACAAGTGAAGAAAGATCCAGCTATTATGCAATCTAACCTATTGCTTTGCATAAAACAAAATATTATATGGAGTGCAACACGCGAAAAGGTGCATTCGGACATTTGCGTAAAGTGTCGTCCCGGATTAGCCTGCGCAGGCTAATCCGAGACGGCACTTTACGACTACATTAGATTTTGTGCTACAGTATAGACTTGCGTAAAACAGAAAATCACATAAAATCGGAGAGTGTCGTTTCGGATTAGCCTCTGCGGACTGCCGAGGCGGATCTGAGACGACACTTTACGCAAATGTCCGAATGACCCTTTTCGCGTGTTGCACTCCATATATTGTTTGCATGGTTACACTACAAGCATAGAGAGTACATGTATGTACTATCACACAAACATATGTACATGTATTTCATACATTCTCTTCAAAGACGATCGCTACAGTTTCACCATTCTTTGACAACATTCAAAATTTTATGAAACTTTGTTTGGTGATAGTATAATTTACAAATTGATCTACATAAAAAAAAAAGATAAAAAGGGGCCTCCAGCCTTGGGAAAATTCTACGACTAGTTCTTTTAGTACACCCTGCAAACCGGCTGTTTAAAATGAAATTTCACCTATGGAAACAAAGCCTATGCATATTTGTATTAAATGACAACACTAAATCACACTTTTGTCATTGTATTGTTGAAACATCAAATTTAATTTTAAAAAAAGTCAGTGGATACTGAGTATCTATCTTTTATAAAAAGCCCTTTACTTATGGCTAGAACACCTTTACTTTAGAAAACAAAAACATACACACATACAAAAAAAAAAAAAAAAAAAAAATAGATTTTTTTTTTTAAGTTATATTTTTTAATGTTTAACATTCAGATTTTTCTTATTTTGCCTATGAATTATATTCAGGTACTAAACTCAAAGAATCAGGCTTAAAACAAATAGATTACAAGCCTTATTTTTTAAGAAAATACATTTTAACTTTTTGGGTAGTACACTAATGAATAATCGTAGGGTTTGTAAAAGACAAAGACATTACAATAAATGATCTCATTTTTTAACAACAATTTAACCATATTTATAAGAATCAAGTTTATAATAACCCGTTCGAGAGTATATAAATGTGATAATGATGTTGGCATTTAACACATTACCAAACGACTAATTCAAGACTTTTATAAATTTGACACTAAACCAAAACCTGGTATTCATGTATCATAGTTCTTTCATGGATCAGAAATCATTAGGAGCGATTTCTCCTTTTGACCAGAAAAACAATACTACCTAAAAACTATCATCGTGCTAGGCATTGCATCTTTTAGAAAATAAGATTTCTTTTTTAATTATCTTACATAAAGTGTTCTATTACTTACTTCATTTGACCTGGCCAAGGTCAACATCATTTACATGAATTAAAATTCTATTTTTATCCTCGGCATCACACGGGGCTGCCGGTGTACTGCAAAGAAATGACCCCCATTACAAAATGACCCACGGGCCATTTCACGACGTAGAGGAATGATCCATGGGTCATTTCTATACGTAGAAAAATGACCCGGGTCATTATTCTAAGTCGATAAATGACCCATGGGTCATTTCTCTACGTCGGGAAATGACCGTAGGTCATTTTGTAATAGGGGTCATTTCTTTGCATTACACCGGCGGTTTTATCCCGAATTATCACATAACAATCTCCGAGCAGAGTTGTCGTTCGTTACCTCACATACATCTCTGCGATGGGCTAAATGACAAGAATCTTGTCAAACCGAGGAAAAGATGTTTTGTTCCTGTTTAGCTGTTTCATATGTAAAATTGTACGTTAGACAAAGGAAATATGATTCTGGATACATTATAGGTGCGTTCAAACTGATGAATTTACCTGTATAAAATAGAACTATTTTTTTCGAGCCTCTTCACTTTTCAGAATCTTACGCCGATTTTAACAAAAATGGCTGCGCCCATGAATGATGACAACTGATTTGACACACCGCTGGATCTAAGTTTTTACGATTAACAATCAAGTTATCGTCCTTTAAAGATATTTAGGCTTTTCAGAAAATCCCTATTTTGTTCATTTCCTATCACTAAGTCTGATTGGTCCCATGCTGTTTGAACAGCACACGAAACAATCGATATTGGTCTTTCTTTCACCGGCGTTTGTGTAGCCATTTTGAGTTATGGTCATGTGACAAAAATATGACGTAATGACGGACTACTTTCGGAGCCCACTGCAGAGGTGAATGTAATGATCCGGAGTGCAAGAGAGTGATCACATAAATGTTACGTAAGGTGTGCACGAATTGAATTGCGTACCTGTGCTTTCCGTGTATATAAACAGGTAACTTCCCGAATAATAGTCGGAGTTATATTTAGATACATGTACCTTCTTATATGGTGTGCAACACGCGAAAAGGGGCATTCGGACATCTGCGTAAAGTGTCGTCTCGAATCAGCCTGCGCAGTCCGCGCAGGCTGATTCGAGACGACACTTTCCGTTTTCATGCAATTTTCTGTTTTGCGGATGTCTACTGTATCACAAAATCTAATGTAGTCGTAAAGTGCCGTCTCGGATTACGCGCAGGCTGATCCGAGACGACACTTTACGCAGATGTGCGCGTGTCCCTTTTCGCATGTTGTACACCAATTATATCCAGCACAAAGGTCAGGATCAGGTTACATGAAGTAGGCAACAAGAGAAAAAGAAGACGCAGGGGCGTCAGGGTCGCCCGAAAATGACTTGCTTTTCCACTGTTAAACAGGCAAATATGTAGATCTAGACAATATAATCTTGTTCATCATTATTTTTCTTTTGTGAAGGATTAGATATCGTTTTCCAATAAAATTGGCATGATAATAGTGACCCACAAGGTCATCTATTTTCCATATGACCAATTGTCAAAATAAGGTATGGGTTTTCGGACTGCAAAACGTTCAAATGTACGACTTACATTTTATGCCACATGTTGACTTACCACCATCATTCAATTAGGACTTACAGGTTTGAACCATCTTATAATTTCGTTCTGCAGTAATGATTTAACTCTTAACCAACCAAACAACAAAATTTTAGAGTAGACCAAAATAGAAAGTATTTGCGGACGACAAATACAAAATTGATGTCTGTAACTGGATGAGTATAAAACATTGTCTAAAGAGGAGAAAATACTGGTTTCGCAAATACGATTCCTATCTCTAACTCTTTAACAAACGACATTTTTTTTGACTGGCCCACAGTGTTTGCAGACGACAAAATGAATATGACGGGAAAATTGAAATTTGTTTTGGGATGGGTAGAAAACATTGTGGTAAAAGGAGAAAATGCGGGTTACCAGTATTTTTCCTTTTCCTACAATGTTTTCTAAATGTCTCTTTTTCAAGGATATTATAAGTCGGGGTTGTGTGGAAAAGAGTAAGAAGAGGCGCTAAAAATGATATAAATTGGTACCCGTTGTATCTCCCGTAACCGTCCGATTGATACGAAGATGATAACAAGCTGTCAATTTAAAACCCTTTCCCAAATAATCCCTAAAGAACAAGGCTTTTGAAAACATTTTAGGAAAGGGAGAAAAGGCGCAAACAGTATTTTCTCCTTTTCCCACATTGTTTTCTTACCTATATAAGACAAATCATCATTTAAGCAATATTAAATTTATCGTCTGAAAATCTTTCAATGTGGTCAAGGCCAAAGTTTTATCGTTCGGGAAAGAGTAAATTAAACATGAACGCTTCATAAACAAAGAAAACCTCCTACGATCGGTCATGTTGAGTCTCGTGGGTAAGGTGCGCGCAGTTTTGCATTTCTATTGGTTTCTAAAATCACGTGATTGGGCGAGTTCATTTGCATAAATAAATGCTTTCTATACTTGAACATTAATTCTTTCACAAAAGTTAAAAAAATGCAAAGACCCCCATACACATCCACATCCATCGGCTTCAAAACAATTCAATAGCTTCAAAAAAGGTGAAAACCCAACATAACAATTTCACAAAAATTCACACCTATTTTACCAAAATAAACCTGGCGAATATCATGAAAGATTTCAACCGGAAGTACCTACACTCTCCATCAACATCTCTTCCCGACTATATTAAATATAGGGCGCCTGCTTCTGCCGGGCGACCAATAACATACGTTAAACGCATGACTTCCGGGGAAGATTTTTCCCTGGACACATTTCTATGAAATTGAATAAAACCATCCTAAAGGATGCTTTGCACAGAAAAAATTGCAGCCTGTGGTTTCAAACATAAGGGATCTGACCAAAGTCACCCGGGGTTACCCGATATAAGACACTCCGAGGGTCCAGGAACTCGGAGGTCAACAAAGACTATAAAATAATCGTATATGATAAGTTTAGAAGCCAAATGATCTATAAGCTTACAGGCCATTTACAATGAAAAATTCCTCTAAACTGGAAATTTTACTATTTTTAAAATCAATTTCAACTCTAAGCGTCCCGTGTAGGTTAAGGGGTGATTTGTCGCAATACTTCTATTGTCGTCTTAAATTATAGGCTCTTTTTTTCAATGAATAGATTAAAATCAGCCTATAAAATACTATTTCAGATTTAACTGACATGTGCTTCTTTCTTGTTTTACAGATATATAGAGAATATACAGCAAGCTTGCGGTGACTCACATCACATGGGAGGGGAGTGGGATGGTGGTTATCACGTCTGTGAGAAATATTTGACAACCAATTCCTGTCTTGTATATTCTTTTGGGTGAGTACTTCATGTTTCTCTGTAGTTTATCGGGAAATAATGATGGATTATGGTTTGATGATTTCACCAATTCGAACTATGCATAAATCATTTTGATAAACCCATCTGTATGGAATTGTATATGACATTGTAAACAGAAAACACGACACAGGCTGACCGTCGCTTAATTGTTTATCATCAATACAGAAAAAGTTTACTACATCGAGATAAGAAAACAGGTTAAGAATTAGCAATCTTACTCTCCGATGACATTATATTTGAAATATAAAAAGTAGTCTTGTCTTCTTCATAGCACTAATGAGATGCAATGTTATCACGTGACGTTCTCGAAGACCTAGTTCGAATTTACACGAACAATAACGAAGGTTTTCTCGATCCATGTCGTCCCTGAAATCGACGGACTTCTCCATGCATTTTCGCACACGTATATTATGGCAACCAGGGCAGTAACTGATACGTTCGGGTTTTTTGAATATATGTGTTGTAATTGGTAATCCGCTATATTTTCGATTAATAAACGGTGAGAATAACAGAGCTATGCTTTGGCTTTCCTGGGGCTTTAAGAACTAGTTCAGACGGTTATTTAAATGAGTTAGCTATAAAATTCCACCTTTTCAAAAATATATACTTATCCTGTTAAGTTGTGTCACTCTAGAAAATAGTAACGATAATATTCACTCGATGAAAACGATTTCTATCTTTCACCGAAAAAAACCCAAAATATTCTCTTTGTATCTTGCGCATACATATGTCAGTAAGAAATTGCCATAGGTACACAAAACGGAAAGGTAGATTCAGTGGAGAGAGAGAGAGAGAGAGAGAGAGAGAGAGTATTATTATAGTATATGACGAACAAATCATGCTTTTCGCATGACGTTGTATTCTTTGAAACAGTGTTCATACCAATATTATCATAGTTTATAGAGTTGCAGATTCAAACTAGTACATTCGGATATACTTAATTCCATCATTTTAGCGGATTTGCTATATAGCAAATCCGCTTTCTGTGATCGTTTTGACCGGAACCAAATACATCATGCGTAGCGACGCATGTGCATTCACTCAGTTATGCATGGCTGGTGTACGGAACGAGCAACGCAGATCTAAAAATGGTATTCAGCTTTTACCTTTAAAAAAATGAAAAAAAATCGGAATCATTTGAGACATTGCTGTGAAACGTTTAAAGAAATGCACATCATGTGATCTATCAAAAGAAAAATTATTTTACGTTTGATTTATGGAAGATTGCATTGGAAAAGCTTACAAGATTTCTCTCTCTTCTTCATCGAATGAACAAGAAGAAATGATTTGTTTATAAACGGCCCCGATCAAGTACGAACCCGTGAAATGAATTTATACTGAGTATTCATGACCTTCTCAGCGAGTTAAACATCCATTAACTTAGCCTTATATCCTGGACTTTAAGCCTCAGAGACTTACAATTGTCATCAAGCTGGAAAAGACTGTCTAATACGCTTGAATTTTACTTTGTTACCTTTCATGCAACAGAATAATTAAGACTAAGAATACAATTTTGCATGTAGATTTTCGCTAAAGAGTCTACAGGAATGCATCTAGAGGTTTTACTGTTTGGACAAGGAGATGTGAATTCCCTGATATATTATTGATGTCTGGAATTTGAAGTGCATGTACAGAGTGAATTTAGTATATTTACGCTTGATTTGAAAAATAAATTTTTATGATGAACTGCTCTTGTACAACCCAAATTAGAAACTGTGCTTCTGTAAACAGCTAGTAATTCAAACTTTAGGGTGAAAGTATACCTATAGTTTTAAAAGTTTCATAGAGAGACAGAATTCCTTTAACCCTTATGCTGCTAAGTGCTGCATAAGGACATTTTGCAGACAATGTAGATCAGGATCAGCTTTTAAAGAACATGCTGTCTGATCCTGAATCTAGATAATGCCCCCCAAAATAATTTTGAAATCGCAATATACATGTGGAGTTGTACTAGCGACGTGAAAGTTTCACTTTTGTTATGTAAAACTCAATTTTTACTTTGTTTGGAAACTTGTCATGAGGAATGTATTTTGATCCATTCTGGAGGTGTACGGAAGGAAGAAAAATCTGGACTATGTTTTGCCAGGTTATCCGTGATGATTTTAATTGTTTTCTTTGCACAATGAAAATTGATACACTCAAAACTGAATGGACTGTAATGAAATACCTATTTACCAGTGTTAATATTGAATTTCATGTATCTCATAATGCTACGTCAGTTTTCTTTTGATTGCACATGTCCTAGACTGGCATTCAGACCCTGCATTTAAGTCGTTCTAATAAACAAGGTACACAGCTACAGCAAAGTCACAGAAATATGTGTTGTTACTTGCCCTTCTTCTGAAATACTGGGTTAAATCAGACATTCAAAACATTGAGAACACAGAGGTTTTGTTTTGCAGTTTTAATTGATGATTTTGTTTTAATGAAAATGCTCTAATTAACGGACTTACACCAGTCTACACATGTCACCGCAATGGCTCAACTATGTAGTACATATATGACTGTCAAATCCTTTAGGAAATGGCTCAAAACTTAAAAATCAAATCTAGATATACCATCATACTATAACTGTTTCTTTCAATATAATAAAAGATTATGTCAGATTAAAGTCTAGTTATTATATTGTGCTCATTCACACAGCTTTCATTTATTTATTTACTTATTTATTTATGTATTTTTTTGACTGAATAGAAAATTCATAAGACCCAAGAATGTGAAATCCGAGTTAATATATTACATGTAGATCTATATCTGTTATGTTTTTGTGATACTCATGAAATGAACTTGAAGTTATTAGAGTAACAATAAAGGCCAAATATGGACAAAACGGGTTTTTAAATGCCTTTGTATTCATATCATACAATTCAAAAGTATGGAAATTATTGCGAAGATGACATTTTGTCATTGTACGGTTATCTCCACATTTATTTTCCATTCTTTAAAATGCTATTATTTAAATCTAAATGTATCATGACAGTATATATATTAAGTGTAACACAATTTTTTAATCTGTTATTTAATCTAAGTTCAAATTACACAGAACATGAGGTCCGAGCTTAAAAATACATGGCCTAAGTTTTTTCTTAAAGTTGCACCAAAATAGCGGTAAAATTACATAATCTCATTCATTTATTTAGTAAGGTTCTTTGAAACTGTGGTTGATGGGTGAGGTGTAAGATAGATTATCCGGGTTTTATCCACGCGTAGGTGCCAGGATTTTGTAGGAGTGCCTACAGAAAAGACACTGCAGAGGATCAGCCTAGCCCTAGTACAACCAGAGGGGTACACAAATGAGTTGTTGTCGCTGTAATACGAAAACAGCGTTAAAACTAAGTAATCGCCCTACTTCAATATCAAATTACTCTTGATGATAGGTATGTACCAATTTCATGGTTTGTGGCACTATATGAGTTGACCTTACTTTTGTTTTGTGAAATTATTATTTTCTTGACTTGTGTCTGTAACGATACAAGGTAAATTTCTATTTATGCAATGGAGGTTAGATACACTACATCCAATATTCATGGCAAGAACAAAATACTTTTAGTAAGAAATGGCATACAAAATACCACAGTTTCTATTTTTCATAGAGGACTCCTGTGTGCGTTTTTTAAAAACCTGAATCCATAGTAGTTTCAAAACAATACGTTACAACACATCAGAAAGTTTGAAAGAGTATTCAAGCGTTGAAAGTAACTTCAAACTGACATGATAACTTTAAAAGTGAAGTTGATACCTAAAATATCAACCCAAGAGTGGTATGATTATTTTGAAAGTTTATTTGCGGTGGACTGAAAGGACCCACTGCCGAGCAAGAGCACTCAAAGCTAATTCTAAATGACACCGTCAATGAACACGATGATGAAATCCATTATAAAATATTAAATTCGTACATTACTGACGGAGATGTATCAGCTGCTGTAAAGGCGCTAAACTTATCAAAAGCGTCATCAGGATTACTTGCAGTTGGACACTTTAATTTCAGTATTAACTTCATTTTACCATATTTACGAAAGTTATTCAATAATTTATTCATGGAAGGTGTTTTTCCTTCAAAGTGGGCCACTTCAGGCACAGCACTTATACATAAGAAAGGAAGCATAAATGATCCAGATAATTACAGGGGTATCTCCCTCATTGACGTGTTTAGCAAAATTTATAATCATATTTATACCCCCCAAAACTCTGTTTGGGGGGTATATAGGAGTCAGCCTGTCGGTCGGTCCGTCCGTCGGTCCGTCCGTCCGTCGGTTGGTCCGTCTGTAGCTTTTTGTCCGCTCTATTTCTCATAAACTACCAAACGAATTTTATTCAAACTTCACAGGTAAACTCAGTATCAAGCAAAGATGTGCATATGAAATGTTGGTTATGGTTTATTGATTTTTCACTGAGTTATGGCCCTTTCGTGTAATTTCTTGTCCGCTCTTTTTCTCATCAACTATTGAACAGATTTGTTTCAAACTACACAAATAGACTCAGTATAAAGCAGAGATGTGCATATCCTATTTTGGTTGTGGTTTCTTTAGGTTTCATGGAGTTATGGCCCTTTGATGATTCTGGACAAATTTCTTTTTCATACTTGAATTTTGTCCGGAGCATATCTCCAAAACTATACTACTTACGGTTATGAAATTTCATGGGTGGATAGATCTCATCGAGGGGGAGTGCAATGTACAGGAATCATAACTCTTGCTAGCTTAATTTTTGAGTTATTGCCCTTTGTTGTTTTTTTATACTTGAATTTTGTCCGGAGCGTATCTCAATAACTATAATAGCTGGGATTATGAAATTTCATGGGTGGATAGATCTCACCAAGGGGGAGTGCAGTGCACATGAATTATAACTCTTGCTTGCTTAATTTTTGAGTTATTGCCCTTTGTCGTTTTTAATACTTGAATTTGGTCCGGAGCGAATCTCCAAAACTATACTAGCTAGGGTTATGAAATTTCATGGCTGAATAGATCTCGCCAAGAGGGAGTGCAGTGCACAGGAATCATAACTCCTGCTCGCTTAATTTTTGAGTTATTGCCCTTTGTCGTTTTTAATACTTGAATTTGGTCCGGTGATTATGTCCAAAACTATACTTGCTAGGGTTATGAAATTTCATGGGTGGATTGATCTCATCAAGGGGGGGGGGTGCAGTGCATAGGAATAATAACTCCTGTTCGCTTAATTTTTGAGTTATTGCCCTTTGTTGTTTTTCATACTTGAATTTTGTCCGGAGCGTATCTCCAAAACTATACTACGTAGGGTTATGAAATTTCATGGATGGATAGATCTCATCAAGGGGGAGTGCAGTGCACAGGAATCATAACTCTTGCTTGCTTAATTTTTGAGTTATTGCCCTTTGTCGTTTTTCATACTTGAATTTGGTCCGGTGTATGCCCCAGCTTAACAACTTGGGGTAAGACGGGCGTATCTTGCGACAATTTGCCGCTCATGTTCAACTCTTACTTTTGTACTCAACCATTCTGCATTCTGTGACAAAGACCTGTTTGGTGGGTATGATCACGTTATGTGATAGCTCTAGTTTAAATAAACGTTTGACTACCTTTGCAGGTATTTATGGACTCCTTTCAGAATCACAAGCAGGCATTAGATCAGGATATTCATCAATAAATAATGTCTTTGTATTAAATTCCATTGGAACCAAATGTCTGTCGATGAAACGCAAAAAAAAACTTTACGGTAGCCTTTATCGATTTTATAAAGGCCTATGACTTTGTTGACAGGCAAAAATTATTCTATGCTTTATCTATGAGTGGAATAGATGGAAAATTATTAAGCCCTATTAAGTCTATGTTTCCACAGTTTAAACTGTAATCCGCAACGGTAGCGAGCTGAGTAATTCACTCCTTTGCACAATCGGTTTCAGAAAAGGTGTTGTCTTATTAACGAATTACACAACGTAATTTCTGGTAGTGGTATAAAAGGAGTTCAATTATTTCCTTATTTTGAAGAAATTTTTCTTTTAATGTTCGCGGATGATGTTGGTTTTATTGCTGATACAAGAATAGGATTGCAGCAACAACTTAATACTCTTTACTCCTTTTGCATTGATTGGAAATTAACAGTGAACATAGCAAAAATTAAAATAGTAGTTTTCAGAAAAGGTGGAAAACTATCAAGAAATGAATGTTGGCATTATGCAAACCATCCCATTGAATGTGTTAATAGTTTTTCGTATGTTGGTGTGAACTTCAAGTCTTCTTTACCTTTATACAAAATGCCCGAATCTAATGCTTTGAAAGCAAAACGTGTTCTTGCAAATATTCTTTCGTACCTAAAACGGTTTATGCCCCTGAATAGTATGATATATTTTAAAATCTTTGACTCTAAAATCACATCTATTTATGTCATGGTTGTGTACTATGGGGACTGCAGTCAATGGACAGTATTGAACGGATACAAAAATACGCATGTAAAAGATTTATGTATGTTCCATCAAATGCACTATACGAATCCGTATTAGGCGATTGTGGTCGCTTTCCTTTACATCTCTACTATAGTAAAAATGTAATCAAGTACTAGCTAAGAATATTAACTATGTCAGAACACAGGTTTGTAAAGAAATGTTATTCAATGTTAAAATTATTTGATTCATTTGGCTATGTCAAATGGGTTACAAGAGTTAGGAAAAATTTACGTGAAAATATGTCTGGGACAATCAGTCTGTCAACAATAAAAAACAATTCATTTCTATCTACTTGTAGAGACTTAAAGATCAGTATCTGCAACTATGGAGAAGTAATTGCTGTACTCGTTCAAAGCGTTCTTTCTATAGTGGCTTTAAAGTCACCTTTGAAAAGGAATTCTATCCAGATAATGTTAAAACTAAAAAATCAGAAAGGCTATTTCTTATTTTAGAACTTCTACTCTGCTGCTTGCTGTCGAGCAGGGACGACACCGTGGAATAGAATATGAAAACAGGTTATGTTCTTATTGTAAAAATGCTGTAGAAGATTCGTATCATTTTTTGCTAGTATGCCCTCTCTATTGTAACATAAGAAAACAATTTATTAAGAAATCGTATTATACACATTCATCTATGAATAAATTGAACAGTTTATTGAACAGGAGAAATGAAACTGATCAAAGAAATATAGCAATGCTTCTGTACTACGCTTATGAAAAAAGAAGAGATTTTATGCAGTCATTGGATGCAGTACACGCATGAATCAAACATTTAATTTCATAACTGCTTTCACTTTCTAATAAGTACTTCAAAATATTATCTCACACTGGTTGTGTATCGCATGTTGTATTATTGTATTGTTATTGTATAGACTGGAGGCCATATATCATATTAATAAACTATGAACTTTAAACTATATAAAGAATATATACTTTATACGTCAGAGTGAAGACAGTTCGTTTGTAACGTAGAAAAATTAGATTAAGATCAGACAGCCTAGCATAGTAAAATTCCATTTATATAGGCATACTATTTTAGATTTGAAGTCTCTGCAGTCTATATGATTATATCGGCTGAATAATTATAAGTTATGAAAGTGGTGTGTTTATAGTCTGAGCAGATTAGTAATGCTTTAAATGCTATGGAAAATAAGATGTAGTTATCGTGTTTAGTGTATCTATTTGAATTCACAAGTTAACAAAACTTAAGGTGAGCTATTAATATTTTCAATCTGATTTAATGCATAATCTCAGACCTAAACCAGCTTCACTAGTTTTTCTGAAAACCCTTAATTTTTAATGTAGCTAAATAAAGCTCAACCAATTGGATAAGTTGTGTGGAAAGTTTTTCTGAACATTCTTCAAAATAGGATAATATAGCCACACTTACCTTAGTTAAAATAATTTGTATCCTATATGACAATACGGAACAGGGGAAAATGGCTTTAATAAGAACTGAAAAAAAGGAAAGTTCTACCAATGTTTTCACAAACTTAAGAGTCTTATTTTGTGAGGCTTAAAGAAATGTTAGGTAAAAGTTATCCTTGAAGGCCAATTTTAGATCCACACTGACTAATTAAATGGTGTTTAATGTACTTTCAAAATTAAGTAAGTCATATAATGTAGTACTAGGCTAGGTCTCTGTTCAAAGTGTCTTCCTTAAGGACACCCTCACATTAAAACATGCAGCTTCCAGTAACGCTGGAACCTCGACCATCAGTTGACAAGTCCTATACATTACTAGTGAGCCATGCAGGACCCCAGATCAACATTTACAGGGGAGTTAATTTTTGTAAGATTGTATAGATTAGTCTATGTCCACAATCTGTGCATAAGTTACTTTTTATTTTTCAATCAAAAATTGCAACCAAATGGATGCCATTTCGTTATTCATTCCTTCCTCATATGACAAGTTTTAGGGACATTACATGCATCTGCGGACAACAAGTCAGAAACTGATATGAAATGGGCTGAATTTTACTCATATGGTTGAAAACACTGTTAGAAATGGAGAAAATAGAGCTTACCAGAAGTTTATCTTCCTCCCGTAATGCTTTCAATTTCCTAATTCCTTCCGGGTTTATCAACACGGAGTGTTTGGTAAAGTGTTAAAATAAACCCAAAACAAAATTTTCTTAAGAACCAGACTTTGCCAAGGAAACCTAATATGGATAGGCTGCATACGGGTTTATCCTATAGATTAGTATAAATGTTAAGCACCTATTTGTAGGCCTAAAAGGGGACACTCATACTGTCTTGCTACAGAGCTAGCTTTTATAGCAACACAATAGAGCATTTGCCTTAGGACCAGAAGGTTCTGGTCTGGACTCATTACGAGCCTTGGGAGGTTATTTAACAGAACTGTTACAAATTCATGTAATCAGTTTTCAGAATGCATAATGTTTTGTTCATAAGGCCTATATTTGACCCTTGAATTCTGTATCATACAAATCAAATCAGGAGAGTTTTTGTTTGTTTGGGTTTTTTTGGCTCTCAACCACACAACAAACCCTAGTATGTTTTATGAGTTCTCAGTGAAAGGTCTTATGAAAACAGTCTTGGATAGGAAGACATCGGAATTTTTTTTTTATTTTCTTCCAGGATTTTTTCTACCCTTTACCAATACAAACCACATAATCCGAGCCATATTTATAGGAATGTATAAAGTGTACGCTTAGATTAAGTAAGGTACATTTTGGGCGTTTTATCATGGAATTGTTCCTCAGCAATGGGTCACTCTGTTTATTTTTTGTTACATCAGGTATGGTGTCTTGATAGATGTAAATCCTTGTCGATGGTGATTAATTACCATTCCCACAAGGCTTTCGAGAACGGTAGCATGAAATTTAATATACCAAAGAGGCTATATAGACCATTTTCCAGCAAGAATTCACTGATGAGTCATTTTATATTTATATTGTGGAGATGGGGCGGAGTAAAAGATTTTGTCCTCCGGTAAAGCGTTCAACAAGAAGGCACAAACATTTTATAGTCAATACATGTGTAAGTAGTAGTATCTTGATCTTTGATAAAATCGGTGCATGATTGCAGACACTAATTGACAGTTGTAAACATTAACACTTGCTTTTACAGAGTTATTATATATTTATTGTTTTTACTTTCTAGTACGTTTACATGCGGCTACACTTCACCATTCAGCGACAAAAAAAGTAAAATGTCTGGATGAATTTCAAAGTTTTGGGAAAACCTTAAAATTCTGATGAAATAAGCAAGTGTAAATAAAACATATCTTTTATATAGAGACCTAATTACCTCTTAAACTTCCCCATTTTATGATGACATGAGCCTTGAAAAATATTCTCTTTTCTTTTTTTGACCGTACAATGGTAGCGGTTTGACCCAAAACACATACTGTCATGTGCACACGATTTTGCACTTAACATCTTACTTTAACTTTTAGCTGCTACACCCAAACTTCGCTTTTTTTTTTTTTTTTTTTTGAAACAAGATATAGAGTCCTATGGGTGTTTAACGTCCGATATACAGTAATGTAATAACATCATTGCATCAAATTACTACTCAAATAAGTAGCAAAATAACATTGCTGCACAGCACACTTGGTTGAACTTCGACCACAATTGTCCTTGGATACTCTACTCGACTAAATACTTACATATTAATATGTACTATGTGTCATATTTTCTAAACATTTTCATTATATCTAATCATAGCTTAAAACTGTTCAACAAATCCGCTTTCCAGGACTTTTCGTCCTTTTATTATTCTATATCCTTCAATAGGAGTCACCGAATGTATGCTTTTGAAGATGGTATTGAGAAAGATTACGGGTGTGAAATTCATGTGTTTGATCCTTTGTGAGTATCTTTCTGATGTATCTAAAAAGCTAGATTGAACTAATTTGCTCTTAACTTTTATTGGATAGATAAAATAAATATTACCAAGACTACATCATTATTTTACCAAACAAATTCTAGAATCATTCAAATTCAAACCGTTTGCAGATAGCAAATAACGTTTGACTCAAAAAAAGATATTACCTTTGGAAGGATATAAAACATTATAGGAAAAGAAGAAAATGCTTCTTATCTGCAATTCTGCCATGTCTTTCAATGTTTTCAAAATGCTTACAAGCATGTTCTCCTTTTCATTCAATATTTTCAAAACCCTTCTTCACAGGCTCATTAAAATTGGGGAAATGTGGAAAAGGTCATTATTATTGCCTACTGACTTTTTGTCTTAAATACGGTGGCACAAAAGTGACATGGAAGATATATTTTATACTACGTGCGCACGTAATAGTTATTACGTGCCCACGTAATAGTTAATACGTGCGCACGCAATAGTATTACGTGCGCACGTATTAGTTAATACGTGCGCACGTATTAGCTACTGCGTGCGCACGTAATACTATTGCGTGCGCACGTATTAGTTATTACGTGCCCACGTATTAGTTAATACGTGCGCACGCAATAGTATTACGTGCGCACGTATTAGTTATTACGTGCGCACGTAATAATCCACCAATCAGAATCATGAACGGAAGCCATTGTTTCAAGATGGAAGTAGACATTTATTGATTCGTGAATATGGTGGACAGAATAGTGAAACTATGAGAAGAAGATATAAAAGGCGCCGTACTACCTGATCCAGTTGTTGAGGACAACGATGCAAAGGATCTCGCAAGAAGGCTGAATTGTTGAGGCTTTGCGGCGAACACAAGTTGTTCAAAAAAGAGATTTATTAACAGGTAAATTAAGAGAAATATCTTGCCCACTTGCGCGACGAGCTGTGACTCTGAGCGAGTTTGAATCGCCGTCCTTATGTTTTTCAGACATCGCCCATATAGACTGATTATACACTAAACTGTTTATCATGCATCCAAAGCCTAAGTTGTGGATATTCTTTTGAAAGGGAATTCCAATGGTTACGGGTCCGTAACTTTGATGTTTTGGCCTACGATTCGGGGTTCCCCTAAGATCCATTTCCTTCTATGTGCTGGCGGTTTTTAGCTCCACTTGCCGAAGGCCAGCGAGCTATTGTCATGGCGTTGTGTCCGTCATGCGTCCGTCCGTTCGTCCGTCCGTTCGTTCGTCCGTGCGTGCGTCCGTAAACTTTTTCTTTAAAAAACTTCTCCTCAGAAACTATTGACTGGATTTTTTACCAAATTTCACAGGAATGTTCCTTAGGTGGTCCTCTTTCAAATTTCTTCAAATAACTGTGTTCCATGAATAATTCTGGTTTCCATGGGCATGGCAACCAAAGTAAAAAACCTTTAAAAATCTTCTCCTCCCAAACCACTAATTGGACAGCATCACTATTTTGCAGGAATGTTCCTTAGATAGAGGTCTACAGAATTCCTTAAAAAAAAAGATCCATCAAAAAACATGGCTTTTATGGGAGACTCATTTTCCTTTTATGGTATAAAGTAAAATCTTTGAAAAATTTCTTCTCTCAAACTGTTCGTTTTGATTTCATTGTTGTATTGCAGGTTAGTTCCTATGGTGGTAAGTCTTTACCATACAATCCTGACTTTTAACGACCCTAAAGAAGAAGTCTTTGGAAAACACTCTTGGAAAAGGAGAAAATGCTGGTAATCAGCATTTTCTCCTTTTCCCTCAGTGTTTTCTACTCCATCAAAGAGAGAAATAATCATTTCATCAATGTTTAATTTGTTGTCTGCAAATGCTTTCAGTTTGGTCACATCCCAAATTTTGTCGTTTGGTAAAGAGTTAAAGATGGTTGCTTTACATAATCTATAATCCTTTTCATATAAAACAAGAGAACCTCTGCACTTTGATTAGTTCTGGTAAAGGTTTGTTGACCTACTGGTGACCTAGTACAAAGAGGGACAGGGCTTTACTGTTGTGATAAGGCATTTTGTTATCCAATCAAACTGATCCCTGACAAAGAAGACTTTAGAAAAGATTGTGGGAAAAGGAGAAAATGCTGGTAACCTTTTCCCACAATGTTATCTACCCTACACAGAACAACTTTCAAATTTTCAGTCACTTTTATTTTTTCATCTACAAATGCTTTCCATTTGGGCAACCCTAAAATGTTGTCGTTTGGTAATGAGTTAACTATAACCAGACGACAAAATCTTTATAACTGGCCATAATTGAAAGATGTTGCAGACAACATAAATCTTCAAATTAGTAAAACTTGTATCAAAAAGGGTAGAAATTATTGTGTAAAACTAAGAAAATGCAGGTTACTTTTATTTTCTTCTTTTCTCACAATGTTTTTCATAGCCTTTTTTCTTAAAATGCAGTAATGAATGGTAATTGTTAAAAACTTCTCTTCACCGTTACAGAAAAATCAGGCCTGTGGAGCGATACAGGTGCTCAAGCGCCTCTAGTTATTTTCCACAAGAATATTTTCTGTATTTGGTCTAAACCAATGTGGAAAAAGATGACTTCAGCATATGCAAACTTAAGCAATATGCACTAGATTCCCATTCAGCTGTTATTAATAAATTTAACACCTGTAAACGGCATTTATTAATGATTTATTTATTTATAAATATATCTAACTATAGGCTAGCATACTTATAACTTGAAAAGCCTATCACATAGAAGCTAGGACTAGTAACATTCTACACTTGATGTACAGAATAACTTTTAAAATATTGTGCATTGTTTGATATTTCAGGGTGAAAGATCTTCAAGAGAATGGACTTTCAAAGTTTGTTGTTGACCTGGATGGATCAGAATGTAGTCAGAATGTGTTAACTGAGGCAGACTGCGGAATCCGTAAAGATATTAATTTTCCACTTCCATTACTGAGAAACTGGACAACAAATATGGGTTCTATTCCAAGAGGTTTCAACTATGCTTGCATAGTTGACTATCTAGTTAAAAGAAAATTAATGATAGTTCATGCTGCAGACTCTGACAATGAAGACTCTGTTACAATCACAGATTTGCCTGTTGCCCAGAAACCACTGAGGAAAGGTTTTAACTTTTTTAAATCTGGTCATGTAAGTGATGTAAAATTTAATAAACTGGAAGACTACACACATGTCAGTGGAATGGTGTTGTCATCATACAAGAGCAAGACATTTCAAACAGATTTAGTTTTAAAAAACAGCACTGGTGAAGTTATGAAAGGAAAGTACAGATTTATGTGCAGCAGGACTTGGAGGAAAGTGCAATCATATAGCCATTGTACTTTTTGGCCTATTGGACTTTCAAGAATCTTTAAATGATGCACCAGAAAGCTGCACTTCCAAGGAACAGAAATAGCACCTGCCTTCAAGAAAAGCAAAGAAGCTAACCAAACCCATAAAAACAGGTATTTTTTTTTACATTGTCCAGTTGTGATAAAAAATCTATAAAATGTCTTTGATAGGGTAGAAAACAATGCGGGAAATGGAGAAAATGCTGGTTATCAGCATTTTCTCCTTTTCCCACAATGTTTTCAAAATGCTTCTTTGTTTGGGTTGTTTAAAGTCAGGATTGTGTGGTAGAGTTAAAATAGAGGTCTTGTGCATTTTCATTATACAATGTACAGTACTACAACAAACATCAGAAGCTTTCCCCATTTGTTCTGAAAATTTGTGACATTTGTGTGATGCTTTGCATCGCTTTCGAAGTGTATTTATAATGTTTGCTGTCGCTTTCGACAATTTTTTTTTCATTTTATATTTCTCATGTGACCAGAAGGTCTGTTGTTGGGACTTGAAACTTTGAACCACAATCAGTGTGACCACAATACCTCACAGGTCTGAGATTACAAGCTTTAACCACTGAGCCTCACTAACCCTGTTATGCATTTGGAAATAAACTTGGACTAAGAATGGAAACCAAAATGTTTGGTGAACAAAAGATCCATGCTAATCAAACTGTGTTCTTTTAACATTTTTACAAAAAATCTGATTCTCCCATTTCAGGTGTTCGTGTTGTCCAAAAACATGTATTTGGACGCTCTGTATGACGAAAAAGACCTCTTGAAAACTATGATGGGTACAGTGTACGAATGAAAAAGGCCATCTTAGATACCACTGCCTTAAAAGAAGACTTGAAGCAATTACTTCATGAAAAAGGCTTGCTGATGGTAAGCACTAAAATTTCAACATTGATGAAAACCATTCTTGGAGCTTCTTTGAAATAAGTAACATTTACATGCAGTGTCTTTTTCATTGTTGAAAATAATCACAGGGACAGCACTGTGCCAATCTTTCAGGTGGTTGACAAATGTATTCTTTAACATTTACGTTGACTTTTGTCAACATTTACAATGTTGAGTAAACATGATGAACTTTTTTCAAACATTGTGCAAGGTTGTTTCAACCATAACCTGTAGTAAGGTATTGGACAATATAGATCAAAGATTAGTCTGCATGCTCTGTGTAGTCTGATCTTGATCTGCACTGATGGTAAAAGCAAGTTTACTTGAATTTAGCATTGTGAAGGTTAGAATGAAAAGCAAAGGATAAAAAGGATAAAAAATAACCCAACATACATGAAAAACTATTTAATTCATTTTCTTCAGATTCTTAACTCAAGCACTGATACTGCTAGTGAAGTTGAAGAAGAGAGGATTAATACTCATCAACTTCCAGAGGAAATAGTTTGTCAAAAACTTAAGATATTTACATATAAGACTTTATCTTATAATTTTTTATCAACAACCTCAGTTTAACTCATCACAAAAGGACAATATTTTAGGCTGGTCCAAATCGATAGCAATTGCAGACAACAAAATAATAATGACTGAAAATTTGAAATATGTGTTGTGAAGGGTAGAAAACATTGTGGGAAAAGGAGAAAATGCTGGTAACCAGCATTTTCTCCTTTTCGCACAATGTTTTCTAAAGGCTTCTTTCTCAGGATCGTCGAAAGTAGGGATAGTGTGGCAATGGATTAAATTACCTCAGTAAGAAAGTTAACATAAAGTTCTGTTAACTCCTTACGGAACAACAAAGTTTTAGACTTGTCCAAATTGAAAGCTTTTGCAGATGACAAAATTAATGTGACACAAAAAATGAAATTTAATTTGTGAAGGGTAGAAAACATTGTGGGAAAAGGAGAAAATGCTGGTTACCATGTTTTCAAACAACTTCTGTCTCTGGAGTCCTGAAAACCAGGGATTGTTTGGTAAAGGGTTAAAGACATCAAATCTTTAAGCAAGCAACATTTTTCATCTGCAATATTTTACATTAGGTTTAGTAAAGAAAGAAAAAGGTTGATTTTTTTCCCAGCAGGGTCAAAAACAATGTGTGAAAAGGATGAAATGCTGGTTACCAGCATTTTCTCCTTTTCCCATAGGGTTTTCTAAAAGGTTTTTTTCTCAGGGTCATTAAAAGTCGGGATTGTGTGATAAAGAGTTAACTTGAAAGCAGTCGATAAATGATAACAGCTAATTTATTGCCTTTATAGGTCACAGAGGCACGACAGAAAGAAATCAAAAAGCAAACTCATGGACAAGCAAATAACCCATTGTGGTTCAGGCACAAGAAAGGCAGGATTACAGCAAGCAAGGCGAAAAAGTTTGTCGGAAAGGGAAATATTGGAACCCTAGTTAAAGATATTATTCAGATAAGAAAACCAAAATTGACATCCATTCCAGCTGTCAAATATGGGATAGATAATGAAGTTGTTGTCGTTAAATACAAGCAGCAGAAAGCAGCACAAGGTGTAAATATAACAGTCTGTGGGTGTGGTTTGTTTGTTGATTTGGAATTTGGGCAGCTTGCTGCTAGTCCTGATGGCCTGATTACAGATCCTTCAGAGAAAGATCCACATGGATTGGTTGAAATTAAGTACATTTATTCTTGTAGAGATATTTCTCCTAAAGAAGCCATTGAAAGAAAAAGGTCTTCTAGCCAGTTTTCACTTAAAGCATTTGGAGAAACAATCATTATGAAAGAAAGCCATTCTCAAAAAGTTGTTGGACTTCCACACAATGAACATTGTACCTACTTTGGTAGCTCAGGGGTTTTATAAAAAAAGGATAAAAATAGGTCTTGAGTGGTAGAAAACATTGTGGGAAAAGGAGAAAATGTTTCCATTACTTTTTCCTTTTCCTACAATTTTTTCGAAAAGCCTTCTTTCTAAGGAGTGTTAAAAGATGGGATTGTATGCTATGTGTTAGAACAAAGAATTTGCATTTAACCCTCTACCAAACAATCCCTGGTTTTTACGACCCAGAGGAAGCAGCCTTCTGAAAACATCGCAGGAAAAGGAGAAAATGCTGGTAACCAGCATTTTCTCCTTTTCCCAAAATTTTTTCTACACATCTAAAGTAAAGTTTCAGTTTTTGAATCACGTTTATATTGTCGTCTGCCGAATTTGGACAAATCTAAAAATTTGTCATTAGGTAAAACCTAGAGCACTTGTGAGAAAATAGAAACTACTGGTAACCAGCATTTCCTCCTTTTCTCACGAAGTTTTCTAGAGCTTTCTTTCTTATGATAATCAAAACTCAAGGTTGTTTGGTAATGTGTTAATTTAAGATGTCCACAATGTCTACAATTATGCATTTTTTCTTCCATTTAAGACTTTCACTGATAAACATAATATATATTATGTAAAAAAGACTAAGGAAAGTTGACACATAATTTATTTTACTAGATGACAGAATTGTAGACTTACTCACTTTGAAAGCATTAGCAGATCACAAATAAAATGTCAATGAAATATGAAATTTGTCTCTCATCTAAAGAAAGGAAACTTGGAAAGGGAGAAAATGCTGGTTACCAGCACTTTTTCTATCTTTCCACAATGTTTTCAAAAGTTTTTTTATAGTGAAATGCTTAATTCAGGACTGTGTGGTAATAGATTGAAATTCACAACACTTACTCACCATGTTTATAAAATGTGCCATTTTAATAAAAAATTTTGAAATTTAGTAATTGTTACTTCTTCAAAACATTTGTCCTGATGAAAATGGAAATAAAATGTAAGTGAAAAATTTAGACTCTGGTTAGCCTGCAGTCAGATTTATGAAAGTGGATGCTTTTCCCTTTTCCAGAGAAACCTTTAATAGCTAACATTTGTTTTACTGACAAGTAATACGTGGGTAAAAATGGAACACATTTGCACAGAAAGATTAATTATTAACCCTGTCCCAAACGACAAATTTTAGACTCTTCTCAATTGAAAGGGCTTGCAGACGATAATTTTAAGTTTCACTCATTACAAGCAATTTCTCCTTTCCCACAGTATTTTCAAAAGATTTGTATGGCAGACAAGTAAAAACCAGAGCTTGTTTGGGAAAGGGTTAATTAAAACTTAAAAGTTTTCAAATGCATTATTTCCAAGAGGAGTTGACAGTTGGCATTGCAGGATAAAGGTTCAAATCTTTACCAGACGACAAAATTTCAGACCTTTGTCAAAATTGTATCTGCAGATGACAAGTTCACTTTGTTAAATAATGACTGCTCTGCATTCATAATTCTGTTGAAAAGTATGTGTATCATCACCATTTTGTTGGATGAGTTCAATACCATTCTAAGTGCCTATACAATGTACATGTATAGGCACTTAGAATGGTTCTGCACTCACTCATCAATTTACTCAGAGTCCTTATCTACTAATGGGGGCCAAAATAAAACCAACATTACACACAACTGGAAGATGTGATTAATGTGCTTCCAAAAAGTGATAGGCACTTTAGAAGACAAAATGACCCACTGCTTCAAGCGCCCCGTGAGCCTTTCAACATGAATTCTGACACGAGCAATAGAAACAGATTCAACAAGATTCTGTATTTGCATTTGGTCTTTATTGCTCAAGAAATGTGGCGTTACAAGTCTAATTTTATGTTTTGCAAGAGACTCCCGTCCTGTAAATCCACGGTCTGCCATGATGGCATCTCCCTCCTGAAGTTTTTCAACCAATCCACTATCAAAAATTATCTGATTGTCAGAAATAATCCCTTCGAAAAGATCTGAAATCAATGTCGGAATTCCATTTGGACTTATACCAATGAGGTCTTTCAACGTGTTGCAACTCTTGTACGTGGAGTAAGTTGCTGCCTGTACTTCAAAGTCAGATGGTCTTTCCAGTGATATTTCTGTACAGTCAATTATAATCTGTACATCCTGGTAAATTTCCTTGAATATATTTGGACTGTTACGCCTTATTTTTCCCCTTGACATCCAAATGTCTAAACTACACAAGACACTGTGCATAAAGTTCACCCATGTAATAAATATGCGTGACACATGGATTTCACTAATACCAAACCTCTCTGCCAGATCCAAGTTGGCAGAGCCTTGCCTTAGTTTCACTAGGGTCATGAACATTTCATCCATTGGAATAAGTGTTCTCTTTCTGCCACATTTCAAACTGTCTCCATCTTTAGTGGTTGAGTTATTTGCGCCCCAGTACTGTAAACATTTTGCCTCCTGCTCCAGCATATTATGATAGAATGTCATCAAAGCCTGGTAGGAGTAAAATCCTGTCCAAAAACCTAATGTCCGAATCACTTCCCTCAAACCTTTTTAGGAAAAATCTGTCATAATGTCTTAACTCAACCACACAGTCCAACTGCTCTTCCACATTCATAAGCAATTTGGTCACAACAATCAGCAGGGCTTGTAATTCCCTTATACTGTTTGGATCGGGGTCAGAATCTTGGGAGGATAATTTGTTTAGAATATTTTGGAGCAGCTGTTGAAGTTTGTCTTTTACTATTACCGTACTACCCTTTTGGTTTTTGCAGGCTTTTTCCTGAAATACAAAATTATGATTTGGAATATAATAGTCTTAAAGGCACAAGTCTTTTTGACTTGATTTTGTTCCTTAACCCTTTACTCCATAGATACTCATTTCTACTCATTGCTTGCAGGAGCCTATGGAAAACATTGTGGCAAAAGGTGAAATTGCTCGTGACAAGCAATTTCACCTTTTGTCACAATGTTTTCTATGCTGTCAAAAGGTAACATATACACATAAGAAACGGCTTCATCCTTGTTGTTATTTAGGGTAAATTAGAGATACCACAGAAATGCCTTATGGGGTAAAGGGTTAACCAGCTGTTTTTTTAGGTATTTGTTCATCTTGCCAAAGCAAAGAATGCAGGTCTTTTATGAACCTATCAAAAACTGAGGAGTGAAAAAGGGAGAAAATGCTTGTGTTCTGTATTTCCTCCTTTTTCCATACTTCTTTCTCCTGTAGGAGAAACAAACTTCATACTTTTGATAACATTTGTAATCTGCAACCAAAACTAAAACTTTGTACGATGCTAGGGCTCTGAAATGCTATGCTACAGTCTTGCCAGTTTTTCTCAACCACAATGCAAGATAACATCATGGGTTATAAATGTTACAAAATTTATTCTAAATCTTAAAACATTGACAATTTAAAGTTAACTTTGGGAAAAGACAAAAATACTTGTACCAGTAACCACAAAGTTTTCAACCCTACAAGATGCATATTTTGTGTAACATTTTAACTGTTATTTACAGACTCTTTCATAAAAATTTCTTGCCTGGTAAAGAGTTAAGAAAAAGACAATATTATAACCTGAGCATTTGGCTGTCCGACTGTCTCTAACAACAAATGATTTTCATCTGCGATTGTAGATTCATCCAAGCTTACTGTATATGATGTTCTCTCCACATTTAAGGTACTGATATTTGCCTGAAATAGACAATACAGTATGAAAAGAAAAAATTACACCTTCATGTGGACCAAAAGATAGTGGAGGCTCCGAGTTAAAGCGTCACTGGATACACTATATTTTTTATTGGAGTGTCCTGGGCAAGACACTTCAGGGCACCAGCCTTGTACTACAGAAACCCAGGAAATACATGAATATGTGATACCAGTTAAACAATCCTTCAATCAAGTAAACTACACCATCAAGATCAAGGGTAATATTTTAGACAAAATATTGTGAAATAGCAACAGACAGACTGAATCCTTTCAATGTTAGGCCAGTGGACTACCCTCTTTAAACTAGTCCTAATTCAAAGCACTTGCAGATGACAAATTAAAGGTAACTAAAAAATCAAAATTGTTTTGGGAAAGGTGGAAAACCTTTTGGGAAAAGGAGAATAATTATGCCGGTAACCAGCATTCAAAATCTTTCGACAACACCCCTTCCAAGCGCGGATCCATATATCTTTCTCAGGGGGGGTCCCACCGAAAACACACTTGTCTTATTATATGATACTTTGGTTTACGGATTTCAGTGGATGTAAGCCGTTTACAAGAAAAGTCAACGTTTCCAGTTCTAACCATGAGGAAGTCTCCACATTTAGAACCTTTCTTTTTTAAAGTTATGGCTGTATTTTACATAAATGCTGTGCAATATCAAACCAGTACCATTTCACGAATCCGGCAACCGCATTATTGCCAAAATTCCAGGGGTGTCCGGACCCCCAGTCCCCCCCTCTGGAGCCGCCCATGCCTTCGTTGGGTCATTACAAGGTAGGATTGTGTGGTAAAGAGTTAAGCCAATACCAGCTCTTAACAACCATATGGAAGAAGCATTTTGAAAACCAGATGGGAAAAGGAGAAATGCTGTTAAACAGCATTTTCTCCTTTTCTCACAATGTTTTCTATAGGAGTGGCAACATAAATCATCATTTGGTATGATGTGTTGTCTGCAAATGCTTTGAATGTGGTCCATTTAAAAACTTTGTTGTTTGGTAAAGAACTAAGCTGATTTGCTGTTAGTTTGTTTGATTGAACTTTAATCTTAGTAAGTTACGGGTTGTGATTTTAACCCTTGACCAAACAACAGACAATATTTGACACATCCAACTTTGCCGATGACATATTTGTCACTGACAGGTATGAAAACATTGTGGGTTAAGGAAAAATTGTTGGTTACTATAATCTTTTCAAAATGTTTCTTTCACATGGTCGTTTTAAAGTCGGGCTCGTTTGGTAAAAAAAAAAAATGATTGGTTGGTTATTGTCCAAAATATGCATCCATTTGCATCTATTGATTTAAAAGAATATGGTATACCTGTGTATCAAAAAGTCTTTTTCTCATCCTCTTTTCTCTTGCTGTACTTCCGTCTTCACCAGTTTTCTGTCTTTTCCTGTAAGACTGAGGCTGAACCATTTTGAATGATCTGAATTTCGGTCTTGCAGGGTCAGATCTGTTGTTATACGTGTAAATTACTTTCTCCCAATCTTGCGACCTTGGAAAGATTGTAGGACAAGAGTCATCATATGTCTTGCGTCCATTAACAAAGTGGAGACTGCACACGCTGGTCCATTGAGACTCAGTTCGCAAGTTTTCGTTCCGAATCAGCCTTATCCAAGTCTGTCTTTCACCCGTTCCTTTCTTGGGAAGCCGATAAAAAGGTAGGTTACCTTTAGATTCGGCAGTACACAAAGGAACACAATAATTTACTCGAGGCATGGTGAAAATGCAGCGCGACTGATATTTGTTTACCAGAGTGACATCATAGGGGTAGAGGTCTGATTGGTCGATTAATACGTGCGCACGTAATAGTTATTACGTGCGCACGTATTAGTTAATACGTGCGCACGTATTAGCTAATACGTGCGCACGCAATAGTATTACGTGCGCACGTATTAGTTAATACGTGCGCACGTATTAGCTACTGCGTGCGCACGTAATACTATTGCGTGCGCACGTATTAACTAATACGTGGGCACGTAATAACTAATACGTGCGCACGCAATAGTATTACGTGCGCACGCAGTAGCTAATACGTGCGCACGTATTAACTAATACGTGCGCACGTAATACTATTGCGTGCGCACGTATTAACTATTACGTGCGCACGTAATAACTATTACGTGCGCACGTAGTATAAAATATATCTTCCATGTCACTTTTGTGCCACCGTACTTAAAGCCTACTGATATTGAATCAATTCGATAGAAGTTAAATGTAAATGGAGCAATGCCTTTTCCTTACGATAATGCAAAAAAAAAAAAGATTTTAGCAAACGCTGGGTACAAGCATTCTTTCTTTTTCCATCGATGATCTGTAAACATTGTAGAACAGTTGTTTCTATTTATGCTACATTTGATAAGTCATCTGAAAAATCCTTCATTTACATCAAGGACCGAATTTTGTTGTCTGGTGAAGAGATACGGTACTGATTTAAGTCTGCATTCCAATCTGGCAACATTTTTTCTGCAATCTTAGGGATCAGCATTTCCTCCTTTTCTCTGAATGTTTTCTACGTTTTGAAATAATAAATCCTACCTTTTTAGCCCTGCTGTACAGTTTGTTGTCTTCAAATCTAGCATTATCGTATATAGTGTAGAATTAACTCTTTGCCAGTCTACAAATCCAAGTCCTGTTCAAATTCAAATGATTTGCAGACGACATACTGGAACTTTTTCTTTGAAAGGGTGGTAAATATTGTAACCAAAAATGCAGGTTACCAGCATTTCCTCCTTCTCCCGCATTGTTTTTTAAAAAAAGTTCCTTTTCTAGTCAATAAACCCGGTATCATGTAGTAAAGGGTAAAATGATAATAGTACAACCTGTATTTTCTAATTCATTCGTTTCAGCGATGGGCAAAAAGATCACCAACACTCGGCTAAAATTAAATTTCATTCATTAGGCCTTGGAGGCGAGGATAAAGGCAAATTACTGACGCTTACCTCAGTAAAGGACAGATTGAATCACTCAAATGTAGGCCTTCTCTCTCTCGCTCCATTTCTTTTTCTCCATCTCTTTCTTTCTCTGTCTATGTCTTTCTTTCTCTCTCTATTTTTCCCACCGGCAAAGGGACTGTGTTCCATGTAAAAGTTGGTGTTGGCTCTCGGTATTTTTCTATCTGTCCTTAAGTAGTGTTTCACCAATATTATCTACAGATTTAAAAAATGCTTGATACACTTATAAAATTGACGAATGATAAAAAAAAAAAAAAAAATAGGACTTGCTTTTAGAATCATTTATTTTTCCCTCGAAGTTCTTAAACTGTCGACGATTTTTTTCCTTTTCCTCTTGTAATACATGTATATTTTTTCTTCAAGTTTATGTTTATGAAAAAACACAACATCTTTCATTTTGTTATATACCTATTGATTTCTATGAGTACGTTACCTGCGTGCAGACTGCCTTTAGCCTAGTTTCTGTTTTGATGTTACGTATGATTTTCATCTGCCATTCAAAGAGAATAATAATAAAAGAAGCATCCACTAACCCACTATGTTTTATGAAAGTCTTACCTTTTCATAAAATTGTACATAATTGGAATAACCGTTGTTGAATTGTAGAAATATGACAAAAGAAGTACATGAATCATGTTGAAGTAATCATCCTGAAGCTTGTGTTTGCTTGTCGCTGTATAACAGAATTTCGAATCTAATGTTATATTTTCCCTCTTAGCTAGAAGTATACAAACGCCCAAGCAAGTAACTAAAACAAACAAAATGTATTCCATACATATTTGGCACATGATGTCCAGCTTCAGTGATAAAGAATGTCAAGTATACAAGATGTCTTTTAAGAATATCTGGCAGAAACACACCAAATATAGTTATGGAAAGAAAAATATCTTGCAAAAAGGAAACACCCACCATGATGACCACGTACAAAATATACTTCGAGTATGATTGGTGTATTTAAACCTTTTTCTTAAAACAGTGATGAAGCCCTGCAACATTACATTAAACAGGTTTTTGCAGCTCTTCCCTTGAAGCAAAAGTTTGAAGCCAGCACTTTGTGGCAAAGTACAAAAAGCCCACAAGGGTCAAAACGGGGGTAAAAACGTTTTCCAAAAACACGTAATGAAGTGAATTTAAAACACGTTATAACGCAAAAAGTCGCATTAACGCGAAAAATAATGTATTTTACGTGTTTAAAAGTCTAAGTAACGCTAAAGATCTCGTTGTAACGTGAATTTGAAACACGTAATAACGCAAAACAAAGTCGCATGAACATGAAAAAATATGCACTAATGTGTTTTAAAACATTTACTAACGCATTTAAAAGTGATAACATGAATCGAAAATTTAAATAAAGTGTTCTTTTTACCTTTACAACATTACATGGGAACGGTTATCTTAAATTTAGAATAAGTTCATTGATATACAATCGAATATCCCAACTCTTTTTTCATGACCTTTCTAGGATTCACTAGTATTAGGTCTGCATCTTTACTTTTTTTGCAACTGTTAGATGAGGGGTCACTAATGGCAGCGAAGATCGAATATGGATTACAGCAATGAAAGAAAATTTTCACTATCATTATCCTTCATCTTGACAAGACTGTTGAAAATCTTTGTTCAATTGATGTTTCGCATTCTTTCTTACATTTTTCATGTATTTAGCCTCGGGAGTACGCTTACCAATACTGGCTAGTTTTTTTTTCAGCAATAACTCGCCAATTACTACCAATAATTCGGTGAGCGATATTTGCAAGCCACTGGCTGCTATTCTACATAGTCATCTTTGAAAGATGCCAAAAAGTGAAAGAGGAATGAAACCTTTAGCACTGACGACCATCGCTCTCCAAAAAGAATTTTTGCTCAGCCGTTACATCGAGCCATCGGACGGCCTCCCGGCCTGTTTCAAGCCTTTTATGTTTACAAACTGACCTACCAAGGTCAGAGAGGTCTCAATGTGTAGATATTCATTGAGGTGGCATTCATGAAGGATTAAATAATCAGCAAATATTGCAGTGATTTAAACACCAATGAAAACGGGGTAAAATCGAAATAAACAAAAAACATCCAGACATTAGCGAAGTCGCAATGTTTGTTTCGTTATAAAGGTTTCATTTGGAAATCTTATGTGGTTTGAGGGTCAGAATTATTAGCTTGTAACTTACGCTAGTCACGTCTAATGGCAGAAAACAGAAAAGCTGCATACTTATATTGATGATATTTGAATTGGAAGATTCACTGGACTTCTTTGAACTCAATCATAACGTTAACAGTAAAAGAAAAGTGGTGTTACTAGAGGTTTCTGATTCGCGTTACTACGACCGCTTTAAACAAATAAATACGAGATTTTTTCACGTAAGTGTGACTTTTTTGCGTCGTATTGGGTGTTTACACCATGTTCGCGGCAGCCACGGCAGCCCCATTTCTGACAACGGTGAACAAAACCTGATTGACGTAATACAACGTAGAGGAACGGGATACGCAAACTTGATCGTATCAGAACTTACCAGCAAATAACAAACCGCAATAAGACTCGGAGACGATCCGTGTCTGGACGTGGAAGCCCTTTTTGCACCGGTATGGCCCAGGTCCTAAAAAGTCGCAACGATCGATCCATTCCGCTACAGCCTGTCAAGTTTCTCACCAGTACCGTGGTAACCCAGGCGATCACGGTCTGACAAGTTTGTTTATCACGTTCCTCTGTGTCGTACACGTAGCGTAAAGAGACTTAGATAAATTTAACTAAACTTGGTAAATGAAGAAAAAAGGAACAAAATCTCACAGCACACCACGTTTCAGACAAACGGGACTTCCGTTGCTGCCGAAAATATACTATAAACGTAGGGTTACTACGACTTTTAAACGCATTTATTGTGTGGTTTAAATAGAGGATAATGCATGAGTGTTTTATGTATTAAATTATCATTTTTATCAAACGAGTTGGCAATTTAAGTTGTATGGCACGAGCGTCCAATACATTTTCGTCAACGAGTTTGATAAAAACGATACTACCTAAACACGAATGTGAGATTATATTCATCACAGAAAAAAAAAAAAACGAAGGACAGACGGAAAAATGCCCTGCATCATCACCTGATCCTCTATACTGTTCATGGGTCTATGTTTACAATTTTGGTTTCGTTTCAGATCTGTATTCACAAGTAAATAGTTCTTTGACATTTACACCGAAAGAAGAATGAGATACTTTAAAGTGGGATTAAATCCACTTCCTTCCGCTATATTATTGGTTTTAAGAGACTTTCGCCGCATTTCAAGATTTCTATAAAACATGAAAAGCAAAAAGTTTCCGCGCTTATACGTCTTGGCAACAGTGACGTCATTTTTCCATAAAACGGCGTAGCAGTACAACTTCGTTTGGTTTCTCTTGCTTCACGCGCTCATTACTGAAAATTTATCAGAACCGAGACCAAAAAAATGATAATACTCTAGTGTATTATCAAAAATAAGTCTAATACACTGCCAGAGGAGATGTAAATGTGATAAGACACGTTACTGCGGTATTTTTCGCTTTAGTGCGACTTTCTTAAGTATTTTTACGAGCTTTGCTTCACGTTATAACGACAATTTTTACGTTACTACGACTTTTTAACAGATTATCACGCGTTACTACGACTTTTTAACAGATTATCACGTGTTTTAACGTAGTTGACCCCTAATAGAAAACAGCTATTTCCACAATAATATTATCCTACAAAATTTGCTATGATTAAAAAAGAGTGTTATTGTACTTCTTTAACCAAGCCACTTTGAAATCCCTTTTTGTCTTTTCTAAAAAAATCACTTATAAATCTAAAACCACTATATTTTCATAACAAAGATAGATATTAATTACCTCCCTTTTCTGAAAACTAACAAAAGTATCTACAAATAATTTCAAGATAGATATAAAGAAATTTCTGGTCGGTTAAAAATGTGTAAAAGTATTATACCTGTATAAATCCATAATTATCAACTATCAAGAAAACTTTATGCGATGCAGCACCAGAGGTATTAGGGGTCTACTACCTTAAACCACGTTTTACGAGATTTTTTTCACATTGGTGCGTTTTCGCTTGCGTAATTACTTGTTTTGAATTCACTTTTTTTTTTGCTTTACTACGACTTTTTTCACGTGTCCTAAATCACGTTTATATGAGATTGTTCGCGTTAGTGCAACTTTTTTGCCTTATAATGTGTTTTTGGAAAAAAAATTACCTTCATTTTGATCCATCTAGGTTTTCGTAGAAAAGTATCTAGTATAACAAAAATGCTGTTTTAGCAAGACTGTACACCATCCATATCTAATACTAGTATCATTTCGAAATGGTTGAAAATGAAGTTAAAAATCAATTAGAATTAAGAATGATCTTGAAAACAGCGCGATCATGACCACCTCATCTGCCGTTTTTTTCACATTTTCTCAAGGACAATGCGTATGAAGTCCACCCTCAGACAGTAGATTAGCTAAAGGCAAGAAAAGTTCCAGAAATGAGCCTGATCATGTCTTAGATCGATGAAAACAAATTTTATGAAGAGACAAATAACCTGCGACTTCAAAATGACTTTATTTTAAACATTTAATGTAAATCGATGTATCTTTTGAAAGGCTCTAGCTGCCTATTTTGTTCAATGTTTTCTTAAACACTGTATTTTCATTAAAATTTGAATAGAATTTGTATAGATGAAACTTCACGGTTGATAGATGCCGATGAGAAAAAGTGCAGTACACAAGAACCATAACTCTTGATTACATTATTTAAGAGTTTTTACCCTTCGTTATTTTTCTTGGTGACTTTTTGTCCTGATCAAAACATGATACTACATGAGAGATAAGCATGAAACTTCACAAATGACACTGTGGCAAAATGCAGTGCAAATAACTTTCAGTGCCAAATTTTAGTTGTTGTTGCCCTTTGATATTTGCCATACTTAAATTTTGTTAAGAGCATAACTTGAAAACTACAAGAGATATAGTCATTAAACGTTACAGGTTGATAGATGACATTGAGGAGAAATGCAGTGCACAAGAACCATTAATCTTGATTCAATAATTTGGGAGATCTTGCTATTTCGGCTCACAAACAAACGACTGTTAACGTTGGAGGGATGCAATACTATTTATTTATTTTGTGTTTTTAACGTTTGAATTTAAGGAAAACCTTAAAATACGTGCTTTGCAAACGTGCACCGCTGACGTGAGATCACGTAGAGGCTATAGAAAAGCTTGATTTATAATAATGACTGAAAATTTGGACTAATGTAAAGAGTTCTAATGGGTGCTGGAAAATGGATTAATTTAAATAATATTTTCCACTCTGAAAGAAAAATTGGAAACAAAGGTAAAAATAGACTTATATGAAATACTAACAAAAAGAAAATACGTTTACTTGAATATCTTACCTTGTTCAATAACCTATGCACATCCAAACAGTTGCCGCGTAACTTGTCACCAGTGTTTCAGTTTGACATTAATCTTAACCCATGGTGCATAAGAATATGCTAAATGTGTAGATATAGATCGGGCTGAGCATTATATGATGTTTAGTCTTGGATTTAAACTAACTGCTATTTACAATAAGTACTTAAAATGACGTGTACTTCTTACTTCCTCACTAAGGGTAGATTTCAATTTTAAAAAGGTTTATCTTTTGTACTGGTGGAAATTTAGCCCAATGGGCAATATGTTAATTTTTCTTTTGACTCAGCTTTTCCAACCGTTCGTCACATAAACCCGAGTTTTGACGACCCTTAGAAAGATGTTAAAAGTTTCTCGGAAAAAGGAGAAAGTGCTTGTAACATCCATTTTCTCCTTTTTGACAGTGTTTTTGCGCTCTCAAAAACAAACATTAATTTTGAATCATATCTTTTGTTGTCTACAAATTTTTGTGGTTGGATTGTTCTAAAACAATTTGTCATTTGGTGACGAGTTTGAGTGGATTAGCACATCTGCACATTAGCACAAAGGGTGTTTTGGCAAACTGTTGATAGGAAATGTGTTTGATTGCAAAGCATTCTGTAGCCTGGCATTCAGGCCCTGCATTTAAGTCATTCTAATAAACAAGGTACACAACTACAGCAAAGTCACAGAAATATGTGTTGTTATTTGCCCTTCATCTGAAATATAGACGTTAAATCAGACATTCAGATCATTGAGAACACAGAGGTTTGATTTTGCAGGTTTACGTGATGATTTTCTTTAATGATAAGGCTGTATTTAACGGATTGACACCAGTCTAAGCATTCTGCCGCTCTTATCAACTTGACCACCCGTTGTCAAAAGATAAAACAAACTATCGTCAAATCATATTAACAATTTCTTAATTGACAGCACACTTAAGTTCAATGCATTTTAAAATTATCAGACAACACTATTCCCCTTAATCCGATATTGAAATTTTTCATTAACTTAAACCTCTCTGTTAAATCAGAGTTAAATCTAAATTTTTTTGAAATATTTGTAATTCATTGTTATTTAATTTGGTATGATGCTGAGATGACTTTATTAGCCAAACGAAAGCAATCAGTATCTGTAATCAAATAATTCTGTGGTAGAAGGGAGATCTGTTGATTTTTTCCCTTTCGAATTGAAGTTCAAAATTTTGTTTAAAGATTGTTCTGTTACATTGGCCTTTGCCTCGGTAATTCTCCCTTTTTAGCTCACCTGAGCACGAAGTGCTCATGGTGAGCTTTGGTGATCGCCCAATGTCCGTTGTCCATCGTGCGTTGTCCGTCATGCGTCGTCCGTTGTCCGTCGTCCACAATTTCTTTTCACATCTTCTCCTCCCAAACCACTGGGCCAATCTTAATGAAACTTGGCAGACATGTTTCTTTGGTAAAGGTCTAGCAAAGTTGTTCAAGAGATTGAATTCCAGTCATAACTCTGGTTGCCATGGCAACCAAAAGGAAAAAATAGCAAAATCTTTGAAAATCTTCTTCTCTGAAACTATAAGGCATAGAGTTTTGATATTTGGCATGTAGCATCTCCCAGTAGACTTCTATCAAGATTGTTTGTATGATGCCTCTGGGGTCAAAACTGGCCCCGCCCCGGGGGTCACAAGTTTTAAACATACCAACAAAGAAGGAAAACTTTAAAATTCTTCTTCTCTGAAACTAGAAGGGACAGAGCTTTGATATTTGGTATGTAGCATCCCCTAGTAGACTTCTACCAAGATTGATTGTATGATGCTCCTGGGATCAAAACTGGCCCCGCTCCGGGGTTCACAAGTTTGAAACATTGGAACAAAGAAGGAAAACTTTAAAAATCTTTTTCTCTGAAACAAGAAGGAGTAGAGCTTGGTATTTGGTATGAAGTATCTGCTAGTTGACCTCTACCAAGTTTGTTCACATGATGTCCCTGGGGTCCAAACTGGCCCAGCCTCGGGGTCTTCGAAACATAGGAACAAAGACGGAAAACTTTAAAAATATTTTTCTCTGAAACTTGAAATCGTACAGCTTTGATATTACATTATGAACTATCTTCTTGTGGACCTCTACCAAATACGATACGATGATCTTTTCGGAAAAGAAGAATTTTCATTGTAGACCTTTACTGCTTACTAGTACTCAGGTGAGCGATATAGGACCATCATGGTTCTCTTGTTATACATATCCGTGTGCTTATTCGTTCAAGCATATTTGAATTACTTACCGAGAATTTATCATCGACAGAAATATACGATTAAAATATTTTTCCGAAATTTTATTGAGAGAAACATTCATGACAGCAAGATTTAAGTAGCCTATCTGCTCTACTGTAAATGTATTGACTGTGTTTGTTTGTGAGCCCTAGGGCTCGAGGCAAGTTTCCAAGACCCCTGCCACCTGACCGTATATGTATTGACAGTGTTTGTTTGTGAGCCCTAAGGCTCGGGGCAAGTTTCCAAGACCCCTGCCACCTGACCGTACAACTAATAATGACACTTTGTGAGAGGGAGATCTTTTTGCCACTAAGTTAATTATTGTAGTCAGTATTTTAATAGATATGATACAGGTTTCAGTATTTGCTAACTGAAGTATAAATTTGATGTAATTCGTAGCAGAAAATATTTTGACAATTAGTGAAATAACTTTAATTTACAAAACCTACCTCCTGTGACAGTTTTCTTTTCAATTTTATATATACAAATTTTTGTGGTTGGATTGTTCCAAAACAATTTGTCATTTGGTGACGAGTTTAAGTGGATTATCACATCTGCACATTAGCACAAAGGGTGTTTTGGCAAACTGTTGATAGGAAATGTGTTTGATTGCAAAGCATTCTGTAGCCTGGCATTCAGGCCCTGCATTTAAGTCATTCTAATAAACAAGGTACACAACTACAGCAAAGTCACAGAAATATGTGTTGTTTTTTGCCCTTCAACTGAAATACAGACGTTAAATCAGACATTTAGAACATTGAGAACACAGAGGTTTGGTTTTACAGGTTTACGTGATGATTTTCTTTAATGAAAAGGCTCTATTTAACGGACTGACACCAGCAATCAGTATCTGTACAAAATTCTGTGGTAGAAGGGAGAGATCTGTTGATTTTTTCCCTTTCGCATTGAAGTTCAAAATTTTGTTTTAACATGTTCTGTTACATTGCCTGTTGCCTCGGTAATCCTCCCTTTTTAGCTCACCTGAGCACGAAGTGTTCATGGTGAGCTTTTGTGATCGCCCAATGTCCGTTGTGCGTCGTCCGTCGTCCACAATTTCTTTAAACATCTTCTCCTCCCAAACCACTGGGCCAATCTTGATGAAACCTGGCAGGCATGTTCCTTGGGTAAAGGTCTGCCAAAGTTGTTCAAAAGATTGAATTCCAGCCATAACTCTGGTTGCCATGGCGACCAAAAGGAAAAAAATAGCAAAATCTTTGAAAATCTTCTTCTCCGAAACTATAACACAGAGACTTTTGATATTTGGTATGTAGCATCTCCTAGTAGACTTCTACCAAGATTGTTCATATGATGCGCCTGGGGTCAAAACTGGTCCTGCCTCGGGGTCACAAGTTTGAAACATAGGAACAAAGAAGGAAAACTTTAAAATTCTTTTTTTCTCAAACTAGAAGGGACAAAACTTTGATATTTGGTATGTAGTATCTAATAGTGGACCTCTACCAAGATTCTTCATATGATGCCCCTGGGGTCAAAACTGGTCCCGTCCCGCGGGGTCACATGTTTGAAACATAGGAACAAAGAAGGAAAACTTTAAAATTCTTCTTCTCTGAAACTAGAAGGTGGAGAGCTTTGATATTTGGTATTTAGCATCTCCTATTAAACCTCTACCAAGATTGTTCAGATGATGCCCCTGGGGTCAAAACTGGCCCGGTCCCGGGGGTCACAAGTTTGAAACATTGGAACAAAGAAGGAAAACTTTAAAAACCTTCTTCTCTGAAACAAGAAGGAGTAGAGCTTTGATATTTGGTATGAAGCATTTGCTATTTGACCTCTACCAAGTTTGTTCACGTGATGTCCCTGGGGTCCAAACTGGCCCAGCCTCAGGGTCACAAGTTAGAAACATAGGAACAAAGATGTAAAACTTTAAAAATATGTTTTTTTCTCTGAAACTTGAAATCGTACAGCTTTGATATTACATTATGAACTATCTTCTTGTGGACCTCTACCAAATATGATACGATGATCTTTTCGGAAAAGAAGAATTTTCATTGTAGACCTTTACTGCTTACTAGTACTAAGGTGAGCGATATAGGACCATCATGGTCCTCTTGTTATACATATCCGTGTGCTAATTCGTTCAAGCATATATGAATTACTTACCGAGAATTTATCATCGACAGAAATATACGATTGAAATATTTTCTGAAATTTTATTGAGAGAAACATTCATGACAGCAAGATTTAAGTAGCCTATCTGCGCTACTGTAAATGTATTTACTGTGTTTGTTTGTGAGCCCTAGGACTCGGGGCAAGTTTCCAAGACCCCTGCCACCTGACCGTACAACTAATAATGTACACTTTGTGAGAGGGAGATCTTTTTGCCACTAAGTTAATTATTGTAGTCAGTATTTTAATAGATATGATGCAGGTTTCAGTATTTGCTAACTGAATGTATAAATTTGATGTAATTCGTAGCAGAAAATATTGTGACAATAAGTGAAATAACTTTAATTTACAAAACCTACCTCCTGTGACGGGTTTTTTTTTCTATTTATTTATTTCTTTGTAATACTTATCAGTGTTTTTAAAAGTATATACACTAAAATAAATTGAAACTCTTTTGTTCTAAATGAATGTCCAGAGTAATTAGGGCTGAACTAATGTAACCAAATTTTAATTCACGATTCTATATTCTGTGTAAAGGTGCATTCAAAAACATTGTGAATAAAGGAAGAAATACTAGTTTCCATTTTTTTCTCATTTTCTAAAAATATTTCCTCTCATTCAAAGACAGTCCCTATCAATTTAGCAACACTGAACTTGTCTACAGTATAGTTTTATTATAGTCAGATTTTAATTCTAGAAAGAATAAAAAATTTACCCCAATATTTCAGAGAACGCTGGATATTCTAAAAGTGGACATTGAAGGAGGAGAATGGGCCGCATTACCGAACATCATGGCTTCTGGTGAATTTGACAGAGTAAAACTTTTTATTACTGAGTTGCACATCTGTCTCGGACCGTGTAAAAATCTCCCATATAGAACAAAAGATCATTATTTGAGAAGACTGGCTATACTGCGGAAACTGTACAATATGGGATTTAGGATGTACTATTTCCGCCTATGGACAGATTGTAGACTAGTAAATGAAAGAAAAGAACTTATAACAGGGTGCCATGAGTCCCATTTCATGAAAGTTAACTAGTCTTAGTATTCCAGCTATAAATTTTAGATTTTCTTTTTTTTTTCAATTTTCCGTTTTTATCTCGCCTGAGCACAAAGTGCTCAAGATGAGCTTTTGAGATCGTGCTGTGTCCTCTTCCAATGTGCATCGTCCGAGGTGCGTCTTCAATTTGTACTTTAATGTAGTGTTTGGTCCGGTGGCTACATTTTCAGTCCAAAAGTCTTAAAAGTTGGTCTCAGAATGTGACATCTCGTATGAGTTTGAAAGAGGGTAATGTCGGATAAAAACTGGGTCATTTTGGTAAAATCTTAGAAAAACCTTGTCTACACAACATTCTCCGTCAGAAACGCTTAAAAGTTGACCAGAATGTATTTCTTGATATTTTGGACGAGTTTGAAAAGGAGGTACATCAGATAAAAAGATATTTGAAAAACAGTTTGTACGCTCTAGAGTCCATATTTTCATACCAGAACTCTTAACACTTGGTCTCAGAATCTGTGCCTTAATGATATCTGGGACGAGTTCGAGAGTAGGTCAAGTCGTGTCAAAAATAAGGTCACTAGAATCAGTCTTAGATAAAAGAAAAACACTTTTGTATGCTCTAAAGGTCACATTTTCAGGCCAATACTCATACAAATGATCAGTTTGTAACTCCTGATAAAATCTCGGACGAGTTAGAAGATGGGTCATATCGGGTCAAAAACAGGTTCTCCGGGAAATATCTTTAGAATAGTTTATGTACTCTCTAGAAGTCACATTTTCTTTGCAATTCCTATGAACACAAGTGTGAAGATTTTTCACATTGGGTCAAACAGTAGGTAGACAGGTCAGATCTTGAAAAACCTAGCGTACACTCTAAAGGCAGCATGTTTCTCCAAATAATTATGAAAGGTGGTCAATGGGCTTTGTTGGGATAAAATGTAGATCACAGAGACAAATTCTAGAAAAGGCTTGTACTCACCCTAGTGGCCAAATTTTCAGTCAAATAATTTACTTTTGAAAGCTTGTTAGACTGTTTGTCATATCTCGAAAGAGATTGTAAATGGGTTATGTTTCTTCAAAAGGCTCAGGGTGAACGACCCAAGGGTCCATATTTACTAACCATTCTAAAGGACAGTCTTAGTCTTATTCATCAGAAGTTTGTCAGTGTGAAAATAACAAAACTTCTAATCGGCTAAACTATTTGAATCCTGAAGAATAAGACAGAAAATACTCTTAAGAATGGTTGGTGAATACTGACCCAGAGCTACAGTTAAATAAAGGGAAAACATGTTCTCTTCTACGGATGTTTAGAGTAGAAAAAACAATGCATTAAGAATGAATCTCTACGTTTGTAAAATCTTTTTTTTTCCTGTGAATAAGCAGGCATTAATCCTTAATTTTTCTATGTGGTAAAAACAGTAAATACATGTAAGTTTGTCCTTTCTTTCTCACATTTGTTTCAAAGGCGGTCTTGGAGTGTGTATGGTAAAAGGTTCAAACAAATGAATCTTTATTCACAATAGTTTTATTCATTTTCATTTTTTTTTTTAGTGAAAAGTATCTTTTCGTGTGGTGACTCTTGTTTTAGCAGGCTTGCTGCATTTACACTTAACCAAACAAAACTCTAGACCAAACAAACAAAATTTTAGACCATGGAATTTTGACGATATTGAAAGCATGTGCAGACAACAAACCTGTTTATGAAAATAAACATTGAGACGAAAAGAATAAAATGCTGCTTATCGGCATTTTTTTCCTTTTTCAATTTAATGTTTTCAAATGCATTCTTCTTTTAGCGTGGTTAAAACAAAGGATTGTTTTGTAAAGAAGTACCACAAATGTATACAATGTTGGGCTATTTATTGAGGGTTGATCTTTATTGGACTGTTCATAAATTTATAGCTGAATGACAGAGAATAAAACCAAGCTTTCAAAGATTAATGCTGACAACTGTTTTTAAAGAAAAAAATATTGGAGGTTTTGTCATATGCCTATTGATGTCTTCGACGTTGTCTGCGTCGTCATGTGAACCTTTAGCTAATATGTCTGAAAGGCTCACTCGTCTCTCATAAGACTTAAACCCGTTTTTCGACTCAGAATTTTTACTGAAATAGCGACTCAGTGGATCATTGGTATCTGCACGGTGTGCCTTTGGTTTCTTTTCAAAATGAACTCGCTACCGAATGACAAAATTTTAGACTCATCTATATTAACCCTTTACCACACAGCAAAGGTTTAGACCTATGCAAGTTGAAATCATTTGCAGAGGACAATTTCAAAGTGGCGCAAATGGTGCAATTTTGCTTTATTAGGGTAGAAACCATCGTGGGTAAAGGATGAAATACTGGTTACCAGCATTTTCTCCTGTTCCCATAATGTTTTCAAAAGGCTTCTTCCTCAGGGATGTGTGGTAAAGGATTAAAGGCGCTTACAGTTCTAAGACAGATTATTCGTGATTCAAAGGAGGAATTTCTTTTAATAAGCATATTCTACTTTTCCCATAATATTGCCCAAAGACGTATTCATCAGGATCAATAAAACATAGAAATTTAACATTTCATAGAGGGTTACATGTAACTCTTTACCAGACGACAAAATTTGAGACTTGAACAAATCCAAAGCCTCTTTAGACAACAAATCAAATATGGCACAACTAATTTAAGTTGTCCATGAAAGGGTAGAAATTACGGTTATCAGCATTTTAGTTTAAACATATTTTATTCAATATAATAACATTAAATATTCATGTACAACAACATATTACGAAAAGGATTAGAACGAAAGCATCAAAGCTTATATAGTTCCTCTCCCTAAAGAAAGTCACGTGGTATGACAATTACAGTAAGCAAAAGTAAATAAAGACACTAAAATAATGAACGGACAGTGAAAGATTTAGAGAGTAACGGAAAAAATGAGGAACGAAAAAAAGGAATAATAATAGAGGTTGTGCAGAGTTAAGAGAGAGAATGTAAAAGTAACTTTTATAGGCCTCGTGTATATATGTGTGTCTTCGGCAGTACAATATCAAAAGAGAGGTACCATACACTAGTAAGTATAAGTTATTGATCATATATTTCATTTGTATGAAATTAAATCGGAGGGAGGCAAAGCCGACCGACGATTTAGTTTCATATAAATGAAATATACTGATCAATAACTAACTTACAGTTTGCCCTACTTTCTATTTGATTGACAGGTATGGATGGGTGGAAAGAGCCATACAAGAACGACAGAAAGCTCGGTTCGCCACGCCTCTTTTGATTGACGGTTGTACGAACGTGGTTTTCAGTCGTTTATCTTGTCCTTGAACTAGTTTCAGGACAATTGTCTGCAGTCAGGCTCATTCGGCATATCACGGCCCCTGCGAAATGGAGTTCTTAACTCAAGTGCTGTTCTTGAACTGCTCTTAAGAGTTCTTAATCTGTTCATGAAGGATTTCAAGAACATTTGTACTTGAACTGTTCAAGAACACACCCTAGGAACAGTTCAAGAACTTTTTAAGAACTTACGATGTTCTTGAACTGTTCTTAAACTTTTCATGAACATTTTAAAGCCTTTTCTTGAACAACATGATGACTCTGATGTTCTTGAACTGTTCTTAAATTTGTTTTTAATGATCATCATGAGACTATTCTTAAAGAAATTATGTTCTCACATGTGTTCTTAAACTGTTCTTAAATTTGTTCTTGATTATTTCCAAGACTTTTCTTGAACTTGTGTTCTTAAAATGTTCTGAAATTCTTCTTGAGTTTTTTTCAAGAATAGCTTCAGAACAGTTTCAGAACTGCCATGTTCTTAAAATGTTCTTTTCTCCTGCGAAATTCAGTTCTTGTGATATAGAACTGTTCATAAAAAGACCATTGAAAGTCATTTACATGTAATTACCATTTCTGAACCAACTTTACTTTCAGAAGTCAAATGAATATAAATACAGAAACTGTACTATTTCTGGAACAATTGGACATGTAGTCAGTCCAACATAATACTTGTGCCCTATTACAAGAAACTCTTTCATATGCAAAGAAAATGGTATAGATCAGCCTGCACATACTTGCAGTCTAATTATTACCATTGTTGTTTTCTGCCTAGATAGTATAATGTTGAAAGTCTTCTTTCTATACAAACATTTCAAGATTTTACCTCTATGGCAGAGCTAGCAAATTTGATTTTTACAGGGTCAAAAAAATAAAGAAATACTTTCTCATGATGTGACTCTACCTGACCTTTTTATTATTTATAATGCTTGTTTATCGTTCGACAACACATTCACTCATGTCATGGTTCACTTTTATGTACACAAGTGTTTCAATTAACCGATCAACAGCAATTACATCTTCACCATCACTCTTTTTCATAGGAAAAATGTATTTTCCACTTCTTGCTGGTTTCTTTTGAGTTTGAAGCACTATCATCTATGAATTACTAGATTACCAGTTATCCTTGATGACATCAAGTCTGAAATATGAACAAAAAAGATCTATAACTATTAGATGTTCAACTTAAATGTGGTCAATATTTTATGAGGATTGATGGTAGTAATTGTAGGATTCCTTTCTGTCTCACCGTCCAATGACCATTTTTTGGACAATGACTATGTGGGAAAGCAGTCAGTAGCTTGGAAAGAATATTGTGCAGAGTATTGGTAAAAGAAACTCCAGAAAAGTGTGGAGTGTATTGAGCACACAAGACTAAAACCAGGGATTAATTGGCAAAGGGTTAATAGGATTCAATCGGACAAATAATCTGGGCAAATGTCAAACAAATTGGATCAACAATGTGGACTTCATTGCTGTAAATGTTAATTTTCAACTTCATATGGCTACTCCCCTCTTACTTATTGTCAGAATTTTTCAAAATTAATAGGGCTTAAGCCACTGGTGATATACATCTGGGCCAGTTTTATGAAATCATGCAGACTTTTAAGCAAGAAATGTAAAAGTTCATCTTTATAGGTAGGTATTTAGATTTTTCACACCTCACCAAATTAAAACATACATGTATATATCAATGAAATTTATATGAAAAACAAAACAAATAAATTACAAAAAAAAGTTTTTTTAATGGTGTTCCCTTAAAAGCTACTTTTTTATCATTTGCAAATGCCCTCAAATTGGACAAGTCTAACATTTTGTTGTTTGGTAAAGAGTAAATTAATGCCTGTTTACCTTCTGATGGGATGTCAAGTTTTTTCCCAACTAACACTTATCCAACTGGATTGTACCATGACAGTCTTTCTTGAAATTCTTCCGTTTCCATCTTGCCAGAGTACTCTTTGGAACTTTCAGTTCTTTGTCATCTACATAGTGTTTTTTTACATGTTTTCACAGGACCTAAAATGAAATTAAACAGACTACATCAGTATATGAAATGTAGAAGTTCACAGGAAAATTACAATCATAGCAATGAGCAATGGAAACAGCTATAACACATTTAGGCTCCATATGAGAGTTCGTACAGATAACAGCACCAATCTTAGTGGCACTTCCTCTAAACTTGTGAGAAAAGTGACCCCGTATGGGAAAATCAGTCCAAAGTAAAGTTATCTCTTTACCACACTATCCAAAGTTTTAACATGTCTGAAGACCAAGCCTTTTCAAAACATTGTAACCAGCATTTTCTCCTTTTCCAATAATGTTTTTCATCATATCATATCAAAGACGGAAACATCATCTGAAATACATTTCCTTTTCCCTCTGCAAATGCTCAAAATACAGGCGTATTTAACTTCTTTCTATATAATCGTTTAATTCAATCAATTTAGTAGAGTAGATAAAGACAAGCTGAAATAAAGTAAAACATTTATTATTCTTGAATAACTGTTGAGGTGTCGACAAACATCTGTTTCATTTTCAAAATGGACAAACCGTAGGGTCGTCTTGTAAATTGTGAATAAAACCTGCACATTTTGCATACTTTTAAGCCTTATACTTGGCATAAAGATAAAGTTGAGCTCCACAAAAGTGTGGTGTTCCAAATGCATGAAATGGCATCCCGCCCCGACCCCTCCCCACCCTATCCCCTCCCCTCCCCTGAGAGAGAGAGAGAGAGAGAGAGAGAGATGGGGGGGGAGAGAAAAACATTTATTATTTCTGGTAAAAAATATTTTTGTCCTTTTAGTGTTTTCAAATGTCTTCTTCCTCAGGGTGGTTAAACAATAATATTTATCGCTAAGGTACATGTATTTGACTGCCACATAAATCCAATTTCCTGTCAATGGTATTATACTTTACAAAATCAGGAAATTTGGGACTGAGTTAACAGAGTGCACTTGCAGACACTAAATCAAATAAAACATTATTGATAATTTCTGCTCATGAAAGGATAAAAAGCTTGGAAAAAGAAAATGCTAGTCACTAGCATTTCTACTTTTCCCATACAACAAAATTTTAGACAAGCCAAATTAAAACCACTTACAGACAACAACTTTGGCGAAAACTCAAAAATTGTAATTTGTTTCCAGCAGGGTAGGATACACTGTGAAAAAAGGAGAAAATGCTGGTCACAGCATCTGGTTACAGCATTTTCTCCTTATACCACAATGTTTTCAAAAGGCTTCTATCTCAGGGTCGTCAAAACCAGAGATTAGTTTAAACATATTTATTTTACAGCGATTGAGAAAACAAGTACTTACAACTTATACTAATTTCTCTCGATTTTGCTTCCTAGTAGTGTGGGCCAATGAAAAATCCCAAAGTTGTTCTTGAATAACTGTTGAGGTGTCGACAAACCTCAATTTCTTTAAAGTTTTGTTTCCAATCTAATTTCATGAGCACATCTTCCGCTGTTTGTTATGGATAATCTGCTGTATCAAATACAGGATTAAACATGATTTTGAAATGTCCTTAAATTCTAACTGTATTGTCAGGTTTGAATACTCAGGCCTTTGCCAACTCTCAGAATTTCAGGAGAAGCTACTTCCCTCTCGCCTGAGAATTGGAGAAGTTCTTCAAAATGGAGAAAAGTTGTCAGACTTTGATAGACATTAGAAACAGTATATGAGCTGAGTAACACAAGGAAATAATATTTTAACAGTTTTACAGATTAATTAAAAAGAAAACCATTTCAATACATGAAATTTTATAATACTTTCTATCAATTCGATCAATATCCTTATTAATATTCCTATAAAAAAACAACTTTGTAAATCTTTGCAGCAAAGCAAAGTTTTACACCAAATTAAAAGCTTTTGCAGATGACAAATAAATTGGGCACAAATGACAGTATCTGTCTTACTCATTCATACACAAACATTTCAGACCATTCCAAATTGATAGCATCTGCAGGCAACAAACCTGACAGAGACACAGATGAAGTGTACATGTAGTTTTATTACAGAGTAGAAAACATGTTGGGAAACGGAGAAAATGCTGGTAACCATCAGTTCACCCTTTTCCAACAATGTTTCAAAGGGTCTCTTCTTCAGGGTCGTGAAAACAAGGGACTGATTGGTAAAGGTTAACTCTTTAGACTGGTCCAAATTTAAAGCATTTGCAGACAACATATTAAAGGCAACGCAAAAATTGTTAATTGTTTGTAGCAGGGTAAAAAAGAACATTGTGGGAAAAAGAGAAAATGCTGGTTACCAGCATTTTCTCCTTTTCCGGCATTTTTTTCAAAAAACTTCTATGTCAGGGTCATAAAAAACCAGGGATTGTTTGGTGAAGGGTAAAGATTTCGAAAAAAATATGGAAAAAGAACAAAATGCTGGTTACCAACAATTCTTTCTTTTCCCACAATGTTTTCAAAAGCCCTTTTCTTCAGGGTCTTCAAACCTAAGAATTGTGTGGAAAAGAGTTAAACATATTTATTGTTTCCCCAGCTCTATTCATTCACATTTTGGATGAAAAACATTATGGAAAAAGGACACATTACTCGGTTCAATAATGGTTTCCCTTGGCACGTTTTTGTTATCTTGTTTATTTTACCCTTTACCACACAACAAAATTTCAGACCTGTTTGAATTGAAAGCATTTGCAGATGATAGTTTCTGTGTGGCTCATATCAATTGATTCTTCTTTGATAGGGTGGAAAACATTGTGGGAAAATGCTGGTAACTAGCATTTTCTCTGTTTCCCACAATGTTTTCGAAAGCTTTCTCTTTCAAACTGTTAAGTCATCATTGTGCAGTAAAGGGCTAATCTTCCAAACACTATTATTTCAAACATCCTGGACAGAGTTTTTTGCTGAAAAAAATTCTGTTAACCAGGTAAGATAATTTCTTACTGTCAAATTTAAAGCAATTTTAACACACAAATACAGGTAATGCCTTAATTCATTACCGAACGACAATATTTAAGGCTTATAAATTCAAATTGAAAGCATCTGCATACGACCAAGTAAAAGTGACTGAAAATTTCAAATTTGTTTATTCTCCTATTCTCACAACGACCAAGTAAAAGTGACTGAACATTTCAAATTTGTTTATTCTCCTTTTCTCACAATGTTTTCTAGTGCTTCTTTCACAGGGTTGTCAAGAGTAGAGATTGTGTGGTAATGTGTAAAAGGATGTAAATAATGTTAAAAAATAATGAAAACTATTTTGTCGAAAGGAAAAAAGCTTAAGTACTACCAGCTTTTTCTCACATTGCCACAATGTTTCAACTTTTTCATGGTAAGAAAAACCCAGTTTTTTTTTTTTTTTTTTTCAAAACCAAAATTTTGACTTTGATATACTTGTACAATTTGGCCACTTTCCCTTATTTTAATTTTAAGACGCTAATGTTTGATACTGATTCAGAAGGTGAATTTTGGACATTCTTTAATTTCTCTTCTCCTGTTATTCTATAGGCTGTGATTTTCTTTTGGTCTTTTTATAGCCTTTTTGGAGACACCTTGCTTACATAACCTGACTTTTACAGCAATGAAACTTGGCATTCTTGTAAAAACAATTCTGACTGTCACAACTAGCTTTACCACCCCTAAACCACTGTGTGAACACTGTATCATGGGCCCTTTGTTTCTGTTGCTTCAGTCTCCACCAATTCCATACTTACAGCCACATCAACTGCCTGTTTCAAAGTCAACTCTTCTTCTAACAATAACGTTCTCTGAATAATGTTCAATGTTCTGTAACACGCTGACAAAAAAACCCACTCAGTATATCTAAAATTGTTCCAAACTCACATGATTCACTCAGCAACATTGATTCTACCAACTTCTGGTTTACAGTTTCATTTTCACTTCGCATCTTACAATGAAAGGTAAATCGTTCTGCCATGATGAGAGTTTTGGTTTGCAGGTTATTTTAGATATTAATGGGTCGAAAATCTTACCATTAAGCTTTTGAGGTGTAACAAAGTTAAGGAGTAGGCTTAAGTCTTAGACCTACATAGAGATAATAAAAGAATCAGCTGTCATCATCATCGATGCTATTCACTACATAAACCACATTGCTTAGATTAGCGTATTCCTCAGTGCAACTGTCAATGTACGGTCGAAATTGCTCTATTTTTCCCAGCATTTCATATTTCAGGTTATATTTACTGTAAACGGAGGGGTTTAAATATCCTTGTCGCTACTGTTTTCGGGTCCGAATAAAGCAGTAATCAGCAATTCAACTTAATTGATCATAATCGTTATCTACTTTCCGTTTTTATCCCAGACACGTACGCCATATTATCTCCCGCTAGATGGCATTCTCAATTAATCAAAGTACACATTAACTACTTCGAACTTAAGCGTATGAAAGACCTAAAATACTAAAATTGATAGCAAAAGTTCATGGCTGATTTCCATAAAATCGTGTATCTAAGCATTTCGCATGCAGTTTTAAATGTTAGAATTTTTTTGAGGTGTAATGGCACAGTTTTGTGTAATCTTCGAGTGTTTTGGGGTGTTTTGGGGTATTTTTCAGGGGTTATGGGTATTTTAGAGTGTTTCATCTGAGACGTACTTTACAAACTGGGTCAGGTCAAAGCTGCGGAACGAGACAAATTTTTAAATTCAGAGCTAGTTCTACGACATTTAACTCTGAAATTCATTATTTGCGTGAATGGCATACACTGACTTCTAATCCGCATATTATTTGCACATATCAAATGACAGAGAGGCTTCTGTTCATTTATCTTTGAAGACCTTTTTTCTTTTTTGAAACTGGGGTGTAATGCGTGCTCGTGTAGAAAACCCCTGTATGATGGCATAAGAAGGTGATGCTGAGTCATCACCTTTTAAAAATGGGTGGTAGTGTTGACGGTGAGCTTGAAGTCAGGCATATAAACGACTTTTGAATTTTCCACTGATCACGTGGATTTAAGTTACCAGATTTAAGTTTTAGTGCCGTTCGATCAAAGTAATCTTTTTGCGCAAATCGAATACTAGAAATTACTTCATTTCTTAATCGTTTAAATTTCAGCCAGTGCTGATCAGAGTTGGTCATTTTTGCTCTTTGATAATATATTTTTTGTTTACGTATTTTTCTTTTGATTTCTAATGTTATACAAGGCGGGTCGTGAGGATTTATAGTGACAGTTTTATTAGGAATTGATTGAGATGCTTTTTCAGTTAAGACATTCGAAATATTCTGCGTGTATATATTTTCATCATCATTATAAACAGTATTCCATTCTACCTCGGATAAACTTTCCCTTAACTGAAAATAATCGCAGCTATTTTATTTCCAAATTCTTCGTTTGAATGACTTATGTCTGGGTTTTAAAAAATTGAAAACACCAAAGATGGGACAATGATAACGGACATTTAAGTCAAGACAGGGCTCCCCTACTCCTGAAGTTAGAATGGATTCTTTGTTCTTCACAAAAGGAAGATCTATGACTGACATTGAGTTTTCAGTCATTTCAGTAAAATGGGTTGGCTCCTCAATGCATTGAGTAAGATTGAACTGTTTACAGATCGAGTCTGTTTTTCTGAAATGAGATTGATCCAGAGTGAAATCACCCATTATAATAATGTCAGTGATATTCGTGTCAACTGCAAGAGCGATAGAGTCCTCAATAAGAGAAGTATACATTGCATTTGAATTGGGTGGTCGATAAAAGACACCATAGAGAACATTCCTACTATTACTTAGTTTTATTTCTATCCAAAGGCATTCTAATCTATTAGGTTCTAAATCATATCTACGCTTGTAAACAATTGTATCTTTAACATATAAAATCACACCACCATACCTGTCCCCAATTCTATCTTTACGCTCAGGTGAGTGAAAAGTAGGGAAAAAGAAGATCATTGGATGCGTAGTTACTATGTAGCCATGTTTCTGTAAAGGACAGCACGTCAAAGTAAGAGAATTCCGAAACCAAGAGATCTACCTTATTTGCGATACTCTGAACATTATAATGAACAATAGACAAATCATTTGGAAGACTCAGGAAATTGTACAAATCATTGGTGCAAAATGAGGCTGATGAAGTATCAGAGTGAGGACCAGGATTCAGATGAACGTCACCGGACAAAAAAAACAAAAATATCAACACAGTTAAAATATATGCAATATCAAGAAATACAAAACTTCTTAACAGGGAAAAAGAGAATGTAACATTTCGACAATCATTCTGGTTAAGAGGTGCTCTCCTTTTCTCATGATTTTCAATTAACCTAGACATGGTAGATGAATGCCTGAAATTCCAGTGCACAGAAAAAAGATACAAGGGAAACAACTGTACTGCACACAATAGTACAAAAGTTAAACTGAGACAAAAAGGAAAGTTCGGACGATATGTCGGCTTGACAATTTTTATTCCAATAGGTAAATACTGAATTGTATGAAAGCTCGACATACGTCCAGAATATTCCAGCATATTAAAAAAAATGTAAATTGATTCTGCTACATAGACACACATATTTGACCTTTGTTAGATGACACTCTGCACTATCACGAGAAGAAAAGGTAATGGTAAAACAGAAGAGTAGTAATGGAAAATGTGAAAAATGCAACATAAAAACAAATGAAATGAACAAAGCGTCATTGAATTGTTATACATATATCCAAAAATTTGAGTATTAAATCGGTTCTGAACAACATAAAAAAAAACCACAATGAATCAGTGAAATAAAAGAAATAATTTGCAATGAAGCTGAAAAATGCTGATTACAAACACTACTAGGTGAATTTAATAAAAATTAGAAATTGTATCAGAGAGAGACAGAGAGTGTAAGTGAAATGATGGATAAATAAATATATGACATGTACATATTAGATATTGAATAGCAGACAAAAATACTTACAAACCATTCTTGTGATTGAGACGAACAAAGAAAAGGGACAGTAACTAACGAAAGAAACAGTGAGACAGTGCGTGGTGAAGTAATAGATAAATGGATGTCAACATGCAGATGTTGAATATTAAAAAGTAATCAATAATACGTACATAACAGATTTGTGATTGAGACAAGTTAAGAATAGGACATTGACTGGCGAGAGAGAGAAAGAGTAATGAAGTGAATAAATGAATGTATGGCATATGTACACATGACGAGAGAGAGAGAGAGAGAGTGAGTGAGAAAAAGTAATGAAGTGAATAAATGAATGTATGGCATATGTACACATGTAAATTATTGAATAGCAATCAAAAGTATGTACAATAAAGATGAGTCAATGAAATAAAACAAAAACAAAACAAAGCAAAAAGACGAAAAAGAATATGACATTGACTGACGAGACAGAGAGAGAGAGAGAGAGAGAGAGAGAGAGAGAGGATTATTCCGAAGAACAATGAGTACACAATGAACGGAAATTCCAATGCCAATTCTGGATGACGTCATACCACGGTGTCTGCGATACCCAAATATAATGGAATCGTTCACGCGCGAGTACCCCCAAAACAATGAGGTTATTATTGGGAGAACAATAGGAAATTATACGGAGAATAATACGGGTATCGTATGTCTGCCTGCAGCCCTCCTGACTCACACCAAAGAACAATAGGATAAGTATCGTTGATCTACCACACCTTAATGACGTCATTCAACAATTTCCCCTGCGACGCCGGTGATTTTGGGAATCGTGCACGCGTGACAGCCCAAAAAAGAATAGGGTGGTATTCCGAGAACCATGGGATTTTCGTTGTCTGCGGGTAGACTGTAATATTATGCTCTATAAAGTAGCAATGTAGAAAATAGCTTTTATCAATACATTTGAGGAGAAATGAGACCTGCTTTAGCTCCAGATTTCTCTAAACTACTGATCATAGCTGAGTGAATTGCACGAGGTAGCGTTTTATTGATTAATCGTTTATTTTAGTTTGAAATTCAAAGTAACGGTTGTCGCAAAGGAAAGTAGATCGGTTCTGTGCCCAGGATGCCCAAATTAGATGAGTATTTATAGAATGCCATCTAGCGGGAGATAATGATGGGATTATATTCCGAGAACAAGTGGGTATTATTCCGGAGATCAATGGGTATGCAAAGACCGGAAATTCCAATGTTAATCCTAGATGACATCATACCATGGCGTCTACGATGCCCAAAAACAACGGAATCATGCACGCATGACAGTCCAAAAAGAATAGGGTAGTATTCCGAGTACAATGGGATTATATTTCGAGACAAATGGGGTAAGTATCGTATGTCTGCCTTGAAACAGTGCCGTTATACTACAAGACTACCTGCTGCTGTCCCGTGACTCGGATGAGGAAACAAAAGGATTTTTATTTCGACAACAATGGGGTAGGTATCGTATATCTGCCTATAGAAACATTGACGTCATACGGCAAGACTGCCCGCTGCCCCCGTGACTCCTACCAGAAAACAATAGGATAAAAATCTGAGAATAATGGGTTAAGTATCGTATGTCTGCTTGCAGCCCCGTGACTAATACTACGGAACAATAGGATCATAATTTCGAGAACAATAGGATAGATATCCTATTTACCTACCACACCTCAATAATGTTGTATCACCGAAAAATGTGGACCGTAGGTTTGCTACCATAACGCCCGTGATAAGAATTCAATCATGTTGAAAGTGGCGTAAAACACCATTCAGCCATTTTCTCCTCGTGCCATATCGTTTTACAATTGAAAACACACCTGAATGACTTAATCCCAAACGCACAGACAACAAGTTTTTTATCAAACCCTGTAGCCTTGAAGTTGAGAGCACGGCGATGGGTATTAATACACAGTAGTCTCGGAAAAGAAGGTACATGTAAATCGACTAGTTCTAAGCACCCTTTTATGGAATCAGACATACATCTTTAGAAACCCGAAAAAAAATTGTCTCAAGTATTATTGAACGGATGTCGAACAAGAATGTGCGACATATCAATCCACTGTAACCCCCCGGTCTCACAGACCCCGATTTAATCCCGATTTCGAAAATTTCAAAGTCGGCGCTAAATCGGCTAGCTTCGGGAGAGTCGTAGTGCCTCCTGACTCAAATCGGCATCAATTCGGGATCAATAAATAAATCGGGACAAAAATTTCAACATGCGCAAATTTTTCTCCCAATTTCGAAAATCGTGCCGAAATCGGCGCACTTCGGTGTACCTCGTATTTAGTCGTCGTTGTTCGTAGTAAGCAAATCGGCGTTATTCGGAGACAGAATCCGTCCCATTTCAGCGTACCTACCTCAGCGATAAGCCCCGAATAACGCCGATGCACTACGAGTAACTCCCGATTCTCGTCGATGAACTACGACGAGTTACGCGACTAGCATCCTGAGATACACCGACCAACACCGACCAACACCGAATAACTACGAACCGTTAAGATATCATAGAGTCGTAGTGCCTCCTGACTCAAATCGGCATCAATACGGGATCAAAAATAAATCGGGACAAAAATTTCAACATGCGCAAATTTTTCTCCCGATTTCGAAAATCGTGCCGAAATCGGCGCACCTCGGTGTACCTCGTACTAAGTCGTCGTTGTTCGTAGTAAGCAAATCGGCCTTATTCGGCGTTATTTGGTCCTATTTCGGCGTACCTACCTCGGCGATGAACCCCGAATAACGCCGATGTACTACGAGTAACTCCCGATTCACGCCGATGAACTACGACAAGATACGCGACTAGCATCACGAGCTACACCGACCTACACCGAATAACTACGAACTGCTAAGATATCCTTCCGTAGTACTACGAAGTACCCCGAATTCCGATTGGTATAAAAAGGCGAATCAACTTGAAATCAATTCATTTGCAGATTTTTTCCAAACCTTTAAATGAGACGCTTCCATATACGATACAATGGGACCAAAAAGGAGGCTTTCGAAGAAAAAGCAGTCAGCTACAACAGATATGCCTCGTCCATCGAGCACACAAGCTCCACCATTAAGCACAGAGAATTAACATGACTCTGATTTTATGCCGGATCAGCCAGTTGTCTTGCTAAATGAGTTTGAGGATGACGTCTAATAACCATATGATAACTGATTTTTTTTCTGTTAATCACGGAATTTATACCCATTGGACGAAATCGGGGCATAATCCTGAAATAAGATTTGAAACTCGTAGTCGATTCGGATCTGTCGGCGTATGTCGCAGTAAATCTTTGTGCATCGTAGTAAGAAATCGGGACAATCGGTCTAGATCGTACTGTTTCGTAGTAATTCGGCTCCTAAGCTCGGCGTACTTCGGAACAAAATCGGGGCAAATGCGTAGTAAATCGTACCGCATCGTAGTTTTTCGCAGCCCATCGGGAACACACCGATGTATGTCTAAAAATACCCCTCGTCCAAGGATGATCGGAGAAAAACAGCTTGAATTCGTGGTAAATCGGAGAAAATGCGCTTTCCCGAAGCACTACGATTATTTTAGAAATCGGGGTCTGTGAGACCGGGGGGTAAAGGAAAAAACTATATATAATCTGGCTCGTGTACGAGGTATCAATTTCAATTTGGTACAAGCTGATTGACTGATTAGAACATGTTCTATTGTGTACTCTGTGTGAAATGACCGGGTAAGACCAAGGACTCGATAAACTTGGTGGCATTTAACGACACTATTTCAGTTATATCCCTACAGCCAGTGCTCCTATCCATGCCTTCCTGGAGTTTCTACAGATTGCTCATTCCCTTTAACAAGTGATGCTTAAAAAGCGAATAATTGAAGGAAAAGGAAAGACAAGGTATCCGGTGTTAAATAACCGGATAGGATGACGGACTCGATAAATTATTGCATGGTGTTAAACGTCCTTTTCAACATATTATTTAATATTAAATCGCGACGGTCAGTGCGCCTACCCACGCTTTCCTGAACTTTCTAGTAGTTTTTTTTCTGTTTGTCATGAACTGTTTAAACAAAAACGAAAGGTTGAAGGAAAAAGAGTTTCTTGTTTTCTCTGGTAAAAAGCAGTTGGACAGACTTTATTAACAATTTGAGGATAGAATGCTCTTTCGTGATGGATGGTAGCACTGAAAAGGGCTGTCTTGTGTTTGAGGTTGTGCTCTTACGCACACCTCAAACTTTCCTGCAGGCTGGGCAGCTGCTTCTTTTCCGTGATTGTCAAAAGTCGGGATTGTGTGGTAATGGGTTAATGGTGTAGCTGGTTTGAATCCCGAGTTTGGCCAGTTTCAGTTGTATTATTGATGATCCATTCCTTTTTCACCGCTGACCTTGTTTCGATAATGGAAAGCAGACTGTAGCATGAGAAGAATATTATGCTCAGTGCTTGTAAACAAACATGAGTAAAGCAATGAACGCCAGAATATTAATGAAATATTGTTGAAATCGGCGTGAAGCAGCAAACAAATAGATCCCTTGTAAATGAGTAATGAAAATTAAATCTAGATGCCATTGGCGTGCAGGTTTTAATTTTTAATTGAGCCTAACGTCTTTCCGAGGACTGATGATGTTATACCACAGCTATGGCAATGCCACGAAGCCATCAACACTTAATATGAAAAATTAAGATATAAAGCAAACACATAACAGTAATGATGTCTGAACAAAAGTCAGCGCACGTCTGACAGCACAAATTCTCGATCCAACGAGTAAAACACTGACTCCTTTCTATATCATAACATGAGGTCAATTTATCTCCGTTCATGCAGTCTGCAAATATAAAAGAAATGAAATGCTGATATTCGCACATGGTATAACGTGATAATTTTCCGTAACTCGTTTACCTCATTAATACGAATTCGTCGTACACATAAGTCTTGTGGTTCTTAATAAATGAGACTCACATTATAACGATAAATCAGTTTTGGAAAGCCGAACGCAGTTGAGAGAAACCTGTGTTTAGTCTAGATAAAGTACAGATACTGGAGAGAATACCCCAAAGGCAAAGTCTATCAAAAGCTCTAAACAGCGCGGACTGAAGTGAAAGCTTTCCAAACAAAAACTATACTGAAAATATCTTAAGTCTGGTCTGTAGTTAATGCAGGTCGAGTCCGGGCTGTAGAGAAAAAACTCGTTGGGCAGACTGGAGTGATAGCAAGATTCTACTCAAAATGCAACCCAAGCACGGAAAGTAATTTAGGCCCGGACTGCAGCAGAAGATCCACAAAATGAGGACTGCAGTGAAATCACCATAAACGCAAATTGTAGAGAAAGCACCATCAATATGAACCATAGTGAAAGCACTTTCTATGCGAACTAAAACGCAAACTGCAACGAAAGCACCATCAACACAAACCTGTAGAGAAAGCATCATCAACACGAACCATAGTGAAAGCATTATCAACGCGAACTAAAACTCAAACTGCATCGAAAGCACCATCAACACAAAGCAAGAGCCATAAGCGCGAACTGTAGCAAAAGCACCATCAACACAAACTGTAGAGAAAGCACGAAAACGGGAACTGTAGCAAAAGCACCATCAATGTCATCTTTAGAGGAAGCACCATAAACGCGTATTGTAGGGAAAGCACCATAAACGCAAACCTTAGAGAAAGCTCTATCAATGTGAATTACAACGAATGCACCATAAACACGAACTGCTGAGAAAAAAACAAGAACGAGAACTTTAGAGAAAGCACCATCAACGCAAACTGCAGAGAAAGAACCATGAATGGGAACTTAAGAGAAAGCCCCAATAGTCACGAACTTTGGAGAAACCACCATAAACCTGAACTGCAGAGAAAGCCCAATAAACGCAAACTGAAGAGAAAGGGCCATAAACGCGAACTGCACGCAGGCACCATAAACACAGAACTTAGTGAAAGCACCATAAATGCAGGGTGCAGCGACAGCACCATAAACGTGAACTGCAATGAAGGCACCATAAACATGACCTGCAACGAAATCACTATAAACACAAACTGTAGCGACGGCACCATAAATGCGGACTGCAGCGAAAGCACCATTTACACGAAGTGAACAGAAAGCACCATGAACACAAACAGCAGCTTCAGCAACATAAATGCAGACTGCAGCGACAGCACCATAAATGCGAACTGCAGTGACAGCACCATAAACGCAGACTGCAGTGACAGCACCATAAGCGCTGACTGCAACAACAGCACCTTTAATGCAGACTGCAGCAACAGCACCATAAAATGCGAACTGCATCAAAGGCAATATAAACGCAAGCTGCATCAAAGGCACCATAAACGCGAACTGCAGTTACAGTACCCTTTAACGCGGACTGCAGTGACAGCACCATAAACGCGGACTGCAGTGACAGCACCATAAGCGCTGACTGCAAGAACAGCACCTTTAATGCAGACTGCAGCAACAGCACTATAAAATGCGAACTGCATCTAAGGCAATATAAACGCAAGCTGCATCGAAGGCACCATAAACGCGAACTGCAGCTACAGTACCCTTTAATGCGGACTGCAGCAACAGCACCATAAAAGCAAACTGCATCAAAGGTACCATAAATGCAAACTGCATCGACAGCATCATAAACGCGAACTGCAACAAAGGCACCATAAACACGAACTGCATCAAAGGCACCATACAGGTGGGCTGCAGCAAAGCCACCATCAATCCGAACTGCAATGAAGGCACTATATACTGCATCAAAGACGCCGTATACCCGAACTGCAGGGACAGCACGTTATACGCAGACTGCAGTGACAGCACGTTATACGCAGACTGCAGCGATAGCACCATAGATGCAGACATGCAATGACAGCACCTTTAACGCAGACTGCAGCGACAGCACCATAAACGTCGACTGCAATGACAGCACCCTTTAAGGTGGATGGCATCGACAACACCATAAATACGAACTGCATCCAAGGCACCATAAACGTGAACTGCAGCGACAGTACCCTTTGAAGGTGTGTATTTAGAATTTCTACATCTCACCAAATTAAAAAATAAATATATCACTTAAATTTATATGACTAATGCAAATCGTCAATAACTAAGACTCATAAACTTACAAAAGAAAATATTTTTATTGTGTTCTCTTGAAAGGCTACGTGGCCTCTTATGGTATTTTAGATTTTGCGCCAAAAATCAATAAGGATTGTGGGAATGTCAGGTGACTGGCACGTGACATGTAAACAAATATGTAATAATTATTTTCCATAATGTCTTCCTCGGACGCTATGTTTGAAACTTTGGTCTGTGTATTCCTGTATGCAAATGAGACAATTAATCTTCTAAAAATAGAACGTGTCTCCAGCTAGTGTGCACCTGGGCCGTAGTAAATCTTTAATTTCTCGTGTTGTTGGATGATTTTCGACTACTAGGGTTTATGAACGCAAATTTAAAGGCTTTGGGAGAATAAGAATGATATTTTTGCACTTTTGTAAAATTTTCGTCCCAAAATCTGAAGGACCACCTTTATTGCGGACTACAGCGACAGCACCATAAACGCGGACTGCAACGACAGCACCATAAACGCGAACTGCATCGAAGGCACCATAAACGCGGACTGCAGCGACTGCACCTGTAACACGGACTGCAGCGACAGCACCATAAACGCGAACTGCGTCGAAGGCACCATAAACGCGGACTGCAGCGACAGCACCTTTTAACGCGGACTGCAGTGACAGCACCATAAACGCGGACTGCAACGACAGCACCATTAAACGCGGACTGCAACGACAGCACCATTAAACGCGGACTGCAGCGACAGCACCAAAAATGTGAACTGCAGCGAAAGTACCATTATCACAGACTGTACAGAAAGCACCTCAAGAGAGTCAGAGCAGGAAAAGTATCTCGTATGAGGATTTCGAAAGGACAGGGCAAGAGCACACCTGGTGAAATGCAACCTGAGCTTAGATACATAGCAAATGCATTCTGCACAAATCGAGTGTAAATTGAATGAATATTATTAAGAAATTACTATCGAACTGACGTAAATGAGAAGTAAACGAACGATTCAATCCCTAGATGGATATTATACCTGGTTGTTCGTAGCCAATTAGGTCATGACACTGGTAACAACAATTCCTCTTAGTCGTGGAGTTATAACAATATGGCTGTATAATCTGATTGCACAAGTCAGGCTGCCTATCTCCATAGCGGCATACCGAAATGAAAATCAAACACATTTCTATCTCTGAATGATTAGTTCGTCTAGCAGCAGGTATTTGAAACCATTGTGGCAACTGAAGAAAGTTTTTGTTATGAGCAATTATTCATTTGTAAAATTGCGTTCACTTCTATTTGTATATCCAATATCAAGTTGTTTTTATATATTTTTTAAGGATGTTTTTAGTTCGATCATCACCCAAACACATGGTTTAAGGTGAGTTTCGCTAGGCAAAGCACTTTAGAGTCCCGTCCTTACATGGATGACACCCAAATAGCACATGTTTAAGTGAGCTGTCATCACACCATGGCTGAATGTACAGATCAGCGCAAAGTTCTAATATCTTTCTGAGAGTAAATTATGATGTATTTTATGTTCCAAGAGTAAAACATTTGATATCCTTGATTATGGCTTCATGTTAAGTTGCTGTCAGGTTTTAGTCATGTATTGTAACCTGTAAAGCTACTAAGCCCAACTCCAGAGGCTTTAACGGATAGTAAAGATCAAGATCAGACGGCACAAACTGTGCAGTCTGATCTTTAATGTATACTATCCGATATGTATCTCTTTAATTCCATCCTCGAAGACCTTGATCCACCGACACTTCAAAATAACGATGAGTTGTGAAAAAAAAAAAGGAGCTGACATAGTAATTAGCTAATCATCAATTAACGAAGAAGTAGTCGAGTCTGGAAGCAATCAAAAGACATACTTTAGTTTAAATCTTTTGCGACATGAAAAAACACTGCATTTCTATTTTGCTGTACTTATGGAGGCGATTGGTAATGAAATTTTAAAACGGTTAACCCTGTATCTTTTGTTCTCTTTACACAATGTATGCATTTCGTAACTCTGACACCCCCAAACTTACTCGCAGGAGTCATTCTGAAGTACATACGTCTGATCTTGCTCTAGACTGATTTCAACAGTACGACTTTTACTGTTTCAAAATACAATGGGGAAAATCGGAATTAGAAGTAATAAAAAAAATAGCCGAAAAATAGAGAGGGGAAAATGGTTGCTTGGGACAGCCCCAGATTCGGGAAGTTCGAGCATTGTTGAAATCAACTTAAAATCAAGATCAGTCATCAATGTTTCTGATGAAACGAGAAGAGATTTAATTTGCATGAATAAACACTGCATTACTATTTTGCCCTTAATTATCGACATGAGTGTTTAATATCACTAACATGGTTAACCCTGTATCTTTTGGCAAACTCCACCAACAAGAAAAAGGAGGAAAAAATTATCATTCCAGAGACAAAATGTTAGGATGATGACGATGAACTGCCATTTTCGCTGAGTTTCGGACTTGACGCTCAGGACTTAAAGAGAGTAAGGAGACGGACAGCAGGAAAATTTGGGTTTGTGCGTAAAAGCACAACCCCGCCATATCTGCCCTATAGCGTGACACTGATGTTACACCATTTGCAGTGGGAAAATGTTACTATTATTAGTAACAGAATGTAATAACGAAAAATATTCCACCGGTATTTCTCGATAACCTACCGGAGAGCATGAAATAAAGGATGATAATTGCAATGTAAATGGTTTTGAGAGAAAGTACTCCACAAAATATCAGGTAATGTAGATCAAAGATCTGGGTCTGTATTCACCAACCATTCTTAAGAACATTATTTTCTTATTCTTCTGAATTTTGTCATTGTAAAAGTAACAGATCTTCTGATTGGCTAAACCATTTGGTTTAGCCAATCAGAAGTTCTGTTACTTTCACAGTTAGAAAATCTTAAAGAGTAAGGCAAAGAATTGTTGGTGAATACAGGTCCTGGACGCACATTCTTTGTCCCCCTTATCTTTATCCTTTTGCCTCATTACAACTTCTTTTACTTTACCAGATTCAAAGCAATTGCAGACAACACCTCCAATGCAACTGGAATTATGGGTTGGGCTGAAAGAGAAGAAAACAATGTGTGAAAAGGAGAAAATGATTGGCGTCAGTAATTTCTCCTTTGCTACATTGTTTGCAAAGCTTTTCTTTCACAGTATAGAGGCTGAAGCATCCTTCGAATAAAATAAATTGAATCAAAACTTCTTCAACTCTCTTCTTCTCCAAGCAATTTCATTGTTTGCAAATAAATAGCAGGTGCAGCGGCGATTCCGTTTGGCTCAATATTCTCTAAAAACTTGACATATTCTGCACAAATTCCGTTTTGTTTTGCTCCTTTGATGATGACATCCATATAGTATTTAGATGGTCTATTGTCCTTGAAGTGATCTATGTTTTCTGCGGAAATTTGAGCTTGATATGTTCGGCATATGTAGTCATTTTCGTTACTTCCGCTTACTGTGACTTGTATTGGATTGTAGGCTCTCTCCTGTCTAAAGAGAAGGAATCAGAATGGCTTAACCCTTTTTTTCCTATAAGGCATTTCTATGGCATCTCTAATTGACCCTAAACAACAGCAAGGATGAAGCTATTTCTTACGTGTATATGACACGTTTTGATAGCATAGAAAACATTGTGGCAAAAGTGAAATTGCTCGTCATGACCAATTTCACCTTTTGCCACAATATTTTTCCAAAAGCTCCTATAAGCAATGCGTAGAAATGAATATCTATGGAGTAAAGGGTTAAAAGGCACTATAGCGGCCAAAACTAAAGGCGACATACAGTTATTGGATGGTTGCATATTGATCTTTCTCCCCCACAGCGTTTTCTCGACCCTTTCTAAAAGACAGATATCAATGTTCGAGCCACTTCTAATTAATCCTATGCAAAAGTGTTCCATTCATAAGAGTCTAAAACCTTGATGCTAGGTAAACAGTCTTGCATTGAGCCAGCATCTTTTCCCTTGTCCACAACGTTTTCAAAGCTCTTTATTCAAGGGCTATTAAACCATGGAACTGTTCGGTAAAGGGTGTTTGGTAAGATAGGGTCAAAGTCGACAGATATGGCTTAACACGTTACCACAAGGCAAAATTTTAGACCTATCTAAATTGAAAGCATTTGCAGACGACAATTTTAAAGCGGCTCAAATGGTGCAATTTTGCTTTGATAGGGTAGAAAACTTTGTGGGAAAAGGAGAAAATGCTGGTTACCAGCATTTTCTCCTTTTCCCACAATGTTTTCAAAAGTCTTCTTGCACAGGGGCGTTAATAGTCGTCATTGTGTGGTAAAGGGTTAAAGCACTGAAGATACGCATAAATATGAAAGAGAAATCAAAGGTGCATATTAATTACTTCATTTAGTGATGAGCCCAGATTTAATTGCATATGCGAACAATGCCCAGAACGTGCAGTCCGGTCAAGAATCAACACTGTCCCCTTGCTTTTTAGATTCTCTGACAAAAATAGGTTTACTAGTTTAAACATATTCACTATTCACTGTTTGTAAAACAAGTTACCGCAACTTATTTAACCCATTACCACACGATCCCTACTTTTGACGACCCTGAGAAAGAAGCGTTTAGAAAACATTGTGGGAAAAGGAGAAAATGCTGGTAACCAGCATTTTCTCCTTTTCTCACAATGTTTTCTACCCTTAACAAAACAAATTTCCAATTTTCATTCACTTTCATTTTGTCGCCTGCAAATGCTTTCTATTTAGACAAGCCTAAAATTTTGTCGTTTGGCCAGTAATGAGTTAAATCACTCTTGATAATTGCTTCCTGGAAACCTTATCCAACATAAAATAGGATTGAAAGAGTTATAGCTAAATCTTTAATAAGAATGAAGAACGTTCATTTCATTTTTTTGATAAAGTGTCTTTTTTTACTTGCCTGTCTAACGTTTCCATGTGCTTATTTTGAAGCATCCATACACAGCCCCAAACATTTTGTCCAGGGGCTTCAAGGATAGTTGCCCCAGCTCCCTTCCATCGATTGTTACTTGGATCCTTTCCAAAAGCTGTGAATGCTAGCTTGTAATTCTGTCGGGAAAGATGTATATTTTTTTCAAAATTTGAAATCAAAGCATTGAAAAATAAGAAACATTTTAAACCAAAAACAAGCTAAGAAAACCTAAATTTAAAGGCGGCCCTTCAGATTTTAGGACGAAAATTTTACAAAAATGAAAAAAAAGTCACCCTTGTACTCCCAAAGCCTTTTAATTTGCATTCATAAAACCCCAGTAGTCGAAAGTCACTTGACATTCCCACAATGTGGTTTTTTTTTTTTGGCGCGAAATCTAAAAATACCTTTAGAAGCTACGTAGCATTTCTAGGGAATATCATCAATTTTTGTGTGTGTGTGGTTTTTTTTTTTTTTGTAATTCTAAGAGTCTTAATTATTGATGATTTGTAATCTTTTTTCATATAAATTTCAGTGATATATATGTGTTTAATTTGGTGAGATGTTAAAAACCTAAATAACCACCTTTAATGTTACATTAGTCTTTACGTACTTTTGCAACTTTGATTTTAGTACCACCTTCATTTAAACTGCAAAATCTAACTTAAACTTTCTGTTCGTCAAAATCTAATTAGCCTGGCATTTTCTACAGACTCTGAACTAAAGTATGATACCAAATTTGTTGGTCTTCAGCGACGAGAAATAATTAATGGAACTGAGTAGGCTATATTATATATAATAATTGGGGCTTTTATTTTTTGTAAAATATGAAAAATTAACAAATCAGTCCTGACCTTTAACTCTGCTGTGGTCACAAATGTCGCACTTGGGTTCTGTAGTTGAAGCCTTTGTCTTAACAAATTACTTCCGTACGCGAAATACAAAAACGTTTCCATTGTAACAAAAGTCGTCATCCAACAAAGGTCAAATATCTGTAGCACATCCGCTTTAAGAACCAATGCTTGTAAAAGTTTGTATCTAAAACAATGAAAAAGACATCTGAGCCCAACTGTTCGCAACTGTTCCTATTTTCGGGGTTTCATGGGATATAAGTGAATGGGTAGAATTTTAATTTTAACTCCACAAGCCTGTGAAACTTCATTGATTTGTCATTGAATTTTGAAATTTTCATTTGTCCATCATCGAACAACAATCCTAGAATAGCACTTTGGCGCATCGATATCGCCGGTTTGCTTCAATAACCTCGTTACTACGGGAACGTGGAAAAGTTTGTCGCTTTGACGTAACGTTAACATTTCACTGATGACGTCAAGTGCTATTGTTTGTAAACAATATAACGTTAGTAGATCTAGTAAAAATGAATCGATAGTAAACGGACGTACGTTGAGTATACTCTCTTAGGATCGGACCGTCAATCCCATCTTAACCGCCCTCGCGACAGTGGTTCCGTGACCAATTAGAATCTGAGTATATTTGTCATACAAACTGTAGTTACGGGATTTTGGAAGTACACCGACGATATCGTGCAACGAAATTACGACATTCCGTGATAGACTGATGGAAGTTCGGTGACCCTTTGCTTCAAGTTCTCTGTTCGACTACTCGAACTACTAATCTTTTGGTTGCCAAGCGCTACTCATTGACCTTTGCGGACAGTGCAGATCAAGATCAGACTGCGCAGAACGTGTAGTCTGATCTTTGATCTATACTGTCCGATATGGACATAACGGCACCCTGGCTCACCCCCACTCCCAAAATAGAAAGAAAACATTTGAAATAGCAAATCTTGGGTTCTTACCTTGGGTTTAAAAATCTCATTACACTTCTTCAGCAGGATAAGGGTTTAGCAGCCTGTCCTTACTTTTTGACATTTCTCAGACTACGTAGATTAATATAACAGTTCTACAGATAGAGGGAGTAATCTTGATTTTACGACTGAAAATATTAATTATTCTTCACTAAAACCCATGTTATGGGTATTCATTAGAATCGTCTCATCGAGACGATTCTAATGAGTACCCACAACATAGGGTTTGAAAGAGAAACTTTGGATTTAGAATTGTATCACTCCCTCGTATCTGAAGCTCTGATATCAGTCTGCACAAACTGTGAAGTCTGATCTTGAGTCTGCACAGCCTTATGAGATTACTTTTTTAAAAAAACCCTTATTGTGCAAATCATTAATTTGTGTCTGATTTTCTTTGTCGTCTGCAAAAGCTTACAATCTAGACCAGTCTAAAATTTGGTCGACTGGTGGGTCAGTTATTGCCTGGCTTTATATGTTCAATTTACTTATTCAGCAATTGCAGGGTTGAAACGGAAAAGGTCAAAATTTACGATAGAATACGTGTAGAGCGAGAGAGAGAGAGAAGAGAGAAGGGGGGGGGGGGGAGAGACGGAGAGAGAAGGAGGGGGGGAGACAGAGAGGGAAAGAAAGAGGGTGAGAATAAAGTTCTGCAAATCATAGATGAAGTTTATAGAAAAGGCAAATGGATCTACTAGATGGTTAATGACAGTCACAACATATAGGAGGATAATTTACGTGTGCAAACTTACCCTAGATTTAACGAAATCCGGTTGAGGGATCAAACTGGTTTCAGTTTTATTTTTGTACTGAAGATCAAAGCTGTTAACTGAACTCGCAGATCTATGTTACACTTGTACACATACAGCTCTAGATAACAAATGAACTTACGGGCCCACTGCAGAATCTATTATATGTAATATAATATAATGCAATCTATACATGCTTTAAATAAACTATTCGCCACGAATAGGTTCGAATTTACATTTAAGTACTTTGTATGCAAATACACATTCGTGTGAATAGATTTATGTATATGTTTTACCCTTCACAAAAAACTTCAAAGTTTTAATGACCTACATAAAGCAGGAAACAAGCATTTTCTCCTTTTCCTACAATGTTTTTCGTACCCAACCAAAGACAAATCCCTTTATTTGACACACATTCGTTTGGTCCTCCAGAAATGCTTATATTATGGGAAGAACGCCGTCTGCTTTTAAGTCTAAATTTTGTCACCTAGTAAAGGTTACTTTAAGGTAGTGGAACCGTAATAGAAAACAGTTATTTCCACTTTAATATAATCCTACAAAATTTGCTATGATTGCAAATGAGTATAGATCTAACAGGAATAATTTCACCGAGCCACTTTTTTCTTTTCTTTTCCTTCTTAGAAGTAGGCCTATCATTTATAAATCCAAAACCACTATATTCTCATTACAAAGGGAGATATAGTAATTATCTCCCTTTTCTGGAAACCAACAAAAGAATCAACAAATAATTTCAAGATATACATCAATGGAATTTCTGGTCGTTTAAAAATATGCAAAAGTATCATACCTGTATACATCCGTATTTCTCAACTTTCAAGAAATTTTATGTCATGCTGCATAAGAAGTGTTACGGGTCTACTGCCTTAAGCTTCGCCCTGACGAAAAAAATTTAGACTTGTACAAACTGAAAGCACTTGCAGACGACATATTAAATGCAAGTCAAACATTGAAATTTATTTCCAGCAGGATAGAAACCATAGTGGGAAAAAGGAGAAAATGTTGTTTACCAGCATTTTCTCCTTTTCCAACAATGTTTTCCAAAGGCTTCTATCTCAGGGCCGTAAGGATCAGGGTTAAAACGAATCGTTACTACATGTACTTGTCTGTCGCATCGGCGAAAAATGGAATTTAACGTTAAAAAAATAGTGACCGTTTAGAAGTTCGTTTCAGTGTAAACTGTCCGATAATCAGAACTCTCTCATGGTCACTCATACAATGTACAATAAACTGTCCGATAATCAGAACTCTCTGTCACTCATACAATGTACAATAAACTGTCCGATAATCAAAACTCTCTGTCACTCATACAATGTACATATGAGCCTTGCACTGGCAAAAAGGGGCCTAATGAATCTCTTTAACCCTTTACCTCATATGCCAATTTGAGGCTCGTCCATTTCAGCAGCAAATAAGGATTATGATGTCAAAAATATGGACAAATGAGGTTACAAATATCTGATTGAGTGGAAAACATTGTGGGAAAAAGAGAAATTGCTCGTTACGAGCAATTTCTCCTTTTCCCACAATGTTTTCAAAAGCTGTCTGTTGTTGATACGTCAAAATGAGTGTTTATGGAGTAAAGGGTCAATGCATGATACCAAGCAAGTGATCACATACAGTGATGACTCTGTATTAGCCACATTTTCTGAAAACCGATTAATGACATGTATCGGGTAGTCTGGGCTATATAGACACACAGGAAACTGAACTATAACAAAAAGTTCAGTCCAAGACTTTCAGTCCACGCAGGCTGATCTTGGTTGATAATTTTCGCCGATGCATTAAGCCCTCTTTTCAGGGAGTAGATTTCTATTCAAGTAGTTCAAAGGCCGATTGATACTGATGCAGGATGTTTTATGGCTCATAATTTATGACTTTACACCGGATGTTTAATGGCTAATAATTTACGACTTTTTATGTCCTTTGATATGGTGTGCTTTTCCGAGAAGTGTTTTGTAAAATTCCTGACAAACAAAAACCGTCAGGTCTCACTTTTCGGACGTTTTTGGATGATTTTCAGGACGTAGATTACGTCTACGTGCGGATCGATTGAGTCTGATCTTGATCTGCAATATCCGAAAATGCAGCTAAAAGAATTTGTACATACCGAAAGCGTCGGTGCATCAGTCACTTCTTCGGTTCTACTGATACCACAAATAGTGCTTGCTTCACTGATGATTATTTTGACCGGGAGATTGTAGCGCAGTATTCTCGAAAAAGGATGTTGTTCTTTCCCTCCCAATTTTTGCCATACACTTTTTTTCTACATGAGAAGGTTCGGGCTTGGGCTAATTGACGCTATTTATCATATTTACTACTTATTTGTTTCTGTCTGCAGGGAAATAAAATGAGTTTTAAGTTTCTTAACATTTGTATAGCATACCTAACCAGTATGGACCAACGTACAGTGTCACAAATCGGAAGCTGCTGCTACTGTACGCCCCAAATCAGTTAGCTGCAGTAAACAAGTTTAACAAAACAGGCTGGCACGCTTAATCTAGCAGACAGAAAATGATCGGGTGTTTTGCATATGAAAGGTAAGAAGTTTTTCTATAAATACATACTGCGATTGGGTTCATAAACCGTGCGAGTTTTGTATAGGAAAGCTGCATCACCAAATTTTGTCGTTGGCGGCTGCCATGATCGCTAAACATTTGCTTTCTACTCCTTCGGGAAGATCGGAAACCATTTTCTGATACTGCAGACAGATAAAGAAATCATTCAGCTTCACGTATACATGTCTATGGTTGTATTCAGTGCCATATCCATTGAAATATTTCACTTTTTATCAAGGTACCATCAAAACGTTCACTGTACGGCTAGCTGCATCTGTACGCAACGATTAGCTGCATTTCACAATAAAAAATGTGTACGCCTAGCTGCATTAATGCATCATAGTACTGAACAAAAAGGTTCAGCCCATATGATAAAACATGATTGTTTAGCTCGATATATGTCGTATGCCGGATCGGAATCTAGGCATATCCCGGGAATCTGCCTTGACCAAATTAGAATAAAACATTAGCGTAGACCAAAATAGATCTAGATTCTTTTTCCAAATTTTTAATCATATTAATTCTCATGTGTTTACAATTGAGACGTATTTTTAATTGAAGCAATTTATTTGTTTTTCCCTCAATTTCTCCGTTTTCCACATTGCATTTTTTTTCTCGAAAGTGCTAAACATTCAAAATTTAATCTTACTCAGAATTTCTAATTGAACTTCTTTTATGTTGGAGTTTAAGTTGACTAAGATGGTTAATAAAATATAGTCGCATTATATAAAACGAGAAAATATGTCGATTTGGTCTAGGCAGATTGTGGAGCTGCCTAGCCAAATTGTTAAACTACCGGTATCTTGGTATAGGCAAAATTCCAGTTTGGTCTAGATTCCGGATCTGCCTAGATTCCAGTTTGGACGGCGGCATATATAAATATATAAATTCAAACAATAGCAAGGAAGATTTTCTTGTTTCTTCAAGGCATTTCATGAATTACACAAATCCGGCTCCAGTGATAAATCCTTTTATTACATGGAAAACATCGCTGATATTATTTCTTGTTTTAGGTCTAGTTCCTGTACAACAGATATGTACAAATTTTGCCATTTTTTGCAACCCCTAATCATTGATTTTAATTCAGTGATGAACATCAATGAATTGTATAGTAAGTCTTTTTTTTTTTTTGTAGTTTTTCAACGAAATAAAGAATTCAACTCGGGTTAAACGTAAAGTTTTCAGGTTTTCTTTCTTAACCTGAATTCACGATATTATCTCGCACATCCATCCTCAAGTCTTAAGTCTTTACCAAAGCATTTGCAGACGTTCAGTTGGTAGCGTTTTCCTTTGAAAGGTATAAATCTTTAGTGAAAATAGAAGCACTAGCTTAAAGGCAGCCGATTCTTTTAATACATCTAACCTCTGAAAGTGCTCAATACTGACTATGGATCGCTTATAGACGATGGTAGAGCTATTCACGACCCCTTGACTCACCCAGTCTTTAAGGGGTGGAAAAGGAACCTGGAAAAGTCGAATACGAACTTTATACATTCACCACTGCCAACCTCACATCTTCAGAGCTAGATCTATATGTCATTTCTTGCAACACTCTTAACCAAGATGTACACAATTCTCATTATAAGCTTTAAAAGCCTGTTTCACATCAGCCTTACGACAGCCGTACGGGAACATTTTTTGACAAATCGCAGGACTTCGCGCGGATTCCGCAAGACTTCATTACGCATTTGCAACGCCGTAGGCGTCGCTATTAAGCTGGTTTTTCAACATGCTCGTTTTCTTAGCGATTTCTTTGCGATTTTCTGAGTTTGCACGGTAACTGTACGGTTGCCACACGGGAGCCTTTCGGCTACCTTGAGACCATCGCACATCAATCATACGGTTTTATTACTTGCGTTTGTCCTGCGAAGGCTGCAAGACGATCGCACGAACATCTTGCCTTGCTAATGCCTTGCGTTTGGTGAAAGTCTGTCTGAAGACTACTGTGGAACGTACGAACAACGTAGAGATTCGCACAGCTGCCCCGCAAATGCCTTGTGAAAAGTTAGCGTCATCCCTTCTTTTTTAAAAAGTTTGTATGTCTTGTTCGTCATCAGTGGCTATCGAAATTTCAGGACGAGAAGGTCAGGCAGAAGCAAAGATCTCAGAATGGAAAGGGGTAGGTAACGATTGCTGAACCCCCCACTGAACCCGAGACAACCAAGGTACCACCAATCCAGGATTTAGATGAAGAAGGCACGTGCTTGTACAAGAATGACAAAATGCCTTTAGCATAAAATATCGTCGTCCCGGTCTTTATCTGCGAGTATCCTGTCCATTGTTTCAATATGCAACCCATGTGCCGGAGTAGCATTGTGAATATCCAATCGGACAAGAGGAGATCATTCCTCCTCCTTATGGCGATCGCACGAACACCGTACAGCTGTCTTGCAAAATCGTGCTTGCCGTGCGGTGGTCGTAAGAAACTTTGAAAATTCTTACGGCAGTCTTGCGGGTGCCTTGAGAATTTGTGCGGCAGCCTTGTGCTAACCGCACGACAGCCGTGCGAACTCGTCGCTTTGTTTTTGGCTCACCTTAGCACAAAGTGCTAAAGGTGAGCTATTGTGATCGCCCTATGTCCGTCGTCCGTCGTGTGTCGTCCGTCAACAATTTCTTTAAACATCTTCTCCTCCTAAATACTGGGTTAATCTTCAATAAACTTGGCAGGAATGTTCCTTGGGTGAAGCTCTACCAGAATTGTTCAAAGAATTTAATTCTACCCATAACTCTGGTTGAAATGGCAACAAAAAGAAAAAAAAAATAATAAATAGATCTTTGAAAATCTTCTTCTCTGAAACTATAAGGCGTAGAGCTTTGATATTTGGTATGTAGCATCTCCTAATGGACCTCTACCAAGTTTGTTCAAATTATGCCCCTGGGGTCAAAACTGGCCCCGCCCTGGGGATAACGAGTTTGAGCATAGGAACAAAGAAGGAAAACTTTAAAAAATCTTCTCCTCTGAAACTTGAAGGCGTAGAGCTTTGATATTTGGTACATGTATGTGACATCTCCTAGTGGACTTCTACCAAGTTTGTTCATATATCCCCGAGGTCAAAACAGGCTCCATCCCAGGGGTCACAAGTTTGAGCATAGGAACAAAGAAGGAAAACTTTAAAAATCTTCTCCTCTGAAAGTTGAAGGTGTAGAGCTTTGATATTTAGTATGTGACATCTCCTAGTGGACCTCTACCAAGTTTGTTCAAATTATGCCCCTGGGGTCAAAACTGGCCCACCCCCGGGGGTCACAAGTTTGAGCATAGGAACAAAGAAGGAAAACTTTAAAAATCTTCTCCTCTGAAACTTGAAGGCGTAGAGCTTTGATATTTGCTATGTGGCATCTCCTAGTGGACCTCTACCAAGTTTGTTCAAATTATGCCCCTGGGGTCAAAACTGGCCCCACCCCGGGGTCACAAATTTGAGCATAGGAACAAAGAAGGAAAACTTTGAAATTCTTTTCCTCAGAAACTAGAAAGCATAGAGCTTTGATATTTGGTCTGTTGCATCTCCTAGTGGACCTCCACTAATTTCATTTAAATGATGTCCCTGGGGTCAAAAGTGGCCCCACCCCGGGGGTCACTAGTTTGAGCATAGGAACAAAGAAGGAACACTTTAAAATTCTTCTCCTCTGAAACTAGATGGCGTAGAACTTTGATATTTGGTATGTGGCATCTCCTAGTGGACCTCTACCAAGTTTCTTCAAATCATGCCCGTGGGTTCAAAACTGGCCCCGCCCTGGGGGTCACAAGTTCGAACAAAGGAACAAAGAAAGAAAATTTCAAAATTCTTATTCTCTAAAACTAGAAGGCATACAGCTATGATATTTGGCATGTAGCAATTCCTAGTGGATCTCTACCAAGTTTCTTCCTATTATGCCCTTATGGTCAAAACTGGCCCTGCCCCCCCGGGGGGGGTCACAGGTTTGAACATAGCAACAAAGAAGGAAAACTTTAGAAATCTTCTCTGAAACTTGAAGGTGCAGAGCTTTGACATTTGGTATGCAGAATCTAGTGGACCTCTACCAAGTTTGGTCATATGATGTCCCTGGCGTCAAAACTAGCCATGCCCCGGAGGTCACAGGTTGAAACATATAGGAACAAAGAACGAAAATTTTGAATTTCTTTTTGTCTTAACTCATTACCAAACAACAAAATTTTAGGTTTGTCCAAATCGAAAGCATTTGCTGACGACAAAATAAAAGTGGTTTTTTTTTTTCGTACGTTCTACCTGTGGACACCACCGTACAGTTCGTGAGTCAACCGTACGAACAACATACTGAGATCGCTTTGCAAATTTGCAATATGTGCGACGGGTACGAATAGACAGCGATCGTGTTTGCGCTGGAAATCGTAAGACGAAAAAATCGCACGGCTGATGTGAAAGAGGCTTTACCAAGAAAATCGCAGCTAACCGAGCAGTACAAAAATCCGAGTTAGCAGCTAGCCGTACAGTGAACGTTTTGATGGTACCTTGATAAAAAGTGAAATATTTCAATGGATATGGCACTGAATACAACCATAGACATGTATACGTGAAGCTGAATGATTTCTTTATCTGTCTGCAGTATCAGAAAATGGTTTCCGATCTTCCCGAAGGAGTAGAAAACAAAAGTTTAGCGATCATGGCAGCCGCTAACGACAAAATTTGGTGATGCAGCTTTCCTATACAAAACTCGCACGGTTTATGAACCCAATCGCAGTATGTATTTGTAGGAAAACTTCTTACCTTTCATATGCAAAACACCCGATCATTTTCTGTCTGCTAGATTAAGCGTGCCAGCCTGTTTTGTTAAACTTGTTTACTGCAGCTAACTGATTTGGGGCGTACAGTAGCAGCAGCTTCCGATTTGTGACACTGTACGTTGGTCCATACTGCTAACGAGAAACGAGAAATGATTTTGCAATTTACGCTATTTTTAAAGTCCGAGACGTCCGATTTTTCCTTACGATATATGAGGTGTCGGCGGATTAGCCGCTGCCTGTCACTAGACTTTTTAGTTTCGATTTTGATGAGACAGTGTGCAATCTAGTCGTCTGTGAAAAAAATTATTAATAGATACAAGGTATTTGTAGTATCAATTTTGGTAACTTTCGTATTTATATTACATGAGCGTTGTTCATAACACCCAGGTAATTATTGTTGTGATTGAGAGTAGGTGTCGACTTTCTAGGAATGGAAGAGTATTTCGGATAACATGTCGTTCGGCTAATGAAATCAAAAGGTTCAAATGAATGTGTACTCAAGTTATTTGATACACATGGCCATGTCCGGTTAGAATTAACTCTTTTACCATTCAATGTCGTGTTTTTACGACCCGATTGATTATTAAAATCACTGTACGATCTTTAATTATACATTGAAGAGGAGTGTACAATGCTTATGATTGGCAGTTTTTTCCATTTTCCAAAATGTTTCCAGTCCTTTCATATGTAAATTTTTTTAACATTTAAACCACAGTAACTCCTTAAGAAAAACAAATCTTAGAATCTATTATATTTAAATATCTGAAGACAAAAATTGAAACCAACAAAATGGGTTAGGAAACATTGTGGGAGAAGGAGAAATTGCTTGTGACCAGCTACCTTCAGTCTGAAGGTGTCTGCCCCAATGCTATTTTTGTTACTGGTCTTCACATGTGACCAGCATTTTCTCCTTTTCCCACAATGCTTCCTAAGGCTTCCTCTTACTGGGTTGTTAAAAGCCAGGATATCATAAAGGGTTGTCATTTGCAATTGCTGTTTTTGTGTTGTAAAAAGTAAATCAATAAAACATTTTTGTTTGATTGTTACAGTTTCAGGTGTTACTTTGTTGTGTTGTGTAATGCTGTCAAGTCAACCATGGGAAATGGAATGAATAAGGTAAGTGAGATCTTTTTGTTGATGTGTAACAAAGCTGCTGGTTCAAGAACTGTATAGAAATATTCACTTTGGAGTTACCAAACAGTAATATTATGAAGACTTGTCCAGAGTGAAAATTTACATCCTAGTGAAATATTAAGATTTGTCAAGAAAAGTACAGAAATCAATGTTAAAGAAAAAGTACTGGTAACCATCAATTTTTCCATTTCTAAAATGGTTCCAATGCTTTTTACAGGGTCTCATGGTACATGTAAGAGTTAAAAGACCTATAGATGTGTAATTGCAAAGATGGTATTTAACTTTTTACCAAATGACAAAATGTTAAACTAGTCCATATTCAAACTGCAGACAACATTACAAAACAAAATGTGAATCGAAAATTGAATTTTGATTTTGGAAAACATCATGGGAAAAGGGGAAAATGCTGGTTACCATCATTTTCTCCTTTCCTCTCTATGTCTGTGGATGCCTCTTTTTTTTTTACGTAGATCATAATTTGTGTGTATAAATAGAATTATAGAGATACAGTCAAGAAGCTGGGCATATTATATTGATTACCAGCCGATATAGCTCAGTAGGTAGAGCGTAGGACTTGTGAACACAATGTCCTACAGGTTGTGGGTTCGAATCCCCGGCTGGCCAACTAAAAAAAAAATTACTAATAGTCTTTCGGATGAGACGTTAAACCGAGGTCCCGTGTGACGGTGCTACACACCGAGCACGTTAAAGAACCAGGCGGAATTCTCAGTATTTTCGTCCTGTATCCTTGCACTATCCCCCGTAACAACTAACCGTCTTCTGGGGGCGTCGCTCAGATGGGCAACCGGTAGCGACGATAAATAAACGAAAATAATCAATCAATTATATTGATTGTGTTTTATCTATGAGTGTTTCTGTTTTGACTTTTAGATCATCACTGGTGTATATGTTGGGAATTTTAGAGATGCTAAAGACAGAGAACAGCTGGACAAACATGAGATAACACATATTTTATCAGTCCATGATAATGCAAAAGAGTTAATTCCAGTAAGTGCTGCCTTTATCTGGAGGCTTTTATAGACGAGAAGGGACATTATTTAGCTTGGAGCAACATGATTCACCACAGCTGTGAACAAATTTCCAAGTCTTCTGCCACCTGACCATACAACAAATTGATTTTATTGCAAAGTTTTACCATTCCAACTTTTGTTAACTGAATTTTACCTGTTTTTTTTTTGTCTGTGTGTTTAAAAAAAAAAAGATCACTGAAAACTTGGTAACATGTATTAAAATGTGCAGCTTAGCGCATAATCGTAATTTAATGCCGCGCATAATCTTGATTGATGCTGCCATTTTGGATAATGTGTTGAGAGTGTAGTCATGTATACAGGGCTCCCAAAAGGGAAACTGCTTTTTACTTTTTTACTTTGCCAGTGTACATGATATATATGTCCAATGTATATTATTCAATCAGACTACGAGAAATTTCTTTGCAGTATAATAAACTTTGTTATGACCTTTCTTGTCATTCTGCCCGTCTGTCTGTTAGCAGTCTCAGTATCCTATGAACCCTTTGTCTACTTTTGAAAATAATTCACAATATGTGTACCTTAAAGCACTGGAACCAAATGAACTTGTTTTATTTTGTGGACAGTGTATATCAAGATCAGACTGCACAGAACGTGCAGTCTGATCTTGGATCTACACTGTCCACTATTTTATTACATATTCTGGCAAAAAAAAAAAAAACTTGATACAGCAATTTTTCAGGTGTATTTCCTGTTTAAAAATGTCTGGTGTATTAATTCAGCACTTTAAGGGTTAATGAGACAGTATGCAAACCAGAGGTTTCAGAAGCCAGAACAGGTTAAATCCTGATTGCTCAGTATCTCTTGAACCCTTTGTCTTGTTTTAGAAAATTTCACACATATGTATAAAAGTTGCCCTTTAACTCTTTACCAAAAAGCAAATTTCAGACTTGTCCATACTGAAAACATTTTCAGACAACAATATATATGTGGTTCAAAAATTAAAAGTGTTTAAGGGAAGGATAGAAAACACTGTGGGAAAAGGAAAAAAATGCTTTTCTCCATTTCCCACAGTGTTTTCAAAAGGCTTCTTTCTCAGGGGCATCAAAAGTAGGGATTGTGTGGTAATGGGTTAACTCTTTACCAAACAACAAATTGCAGACTTGTTCATATTGAAAGCATTATAAGTGTACAGTAGGTCAAAAATTAAAATTTGTTAAGGGATGGGTAGAAAAGCATTGTTGGGAAAAGGAGAAAATGCTGGTTACCAAACAACAAAATTTTGAACTTGTCCAAATTTAAAGCACTCACAGACAACAAAATAGGCATGATTCAAATTGAAATTTGATTCCAGGAGGGTAGAAAAGATTGTGGGAAAAGGAGAAAATGCTGATTACTGGCATTTTCTCCTTTTCCCACAGTGTTTTCAGATGGCTTCTATCTCAGGGTTGTAAAAACCAGGGATTATTTGGTAACAGGTTAAAAGTCTGAAATAATAGGTAAAGAATTAAACTTTCTTTGGCCAGCATTCTCTCCTTTTCCTTTTGTGTTGTTCTCTTTCAAAGACGGAGAAACCATCCTTATAGCAATGTTTAAACTTTTGTCTGGTTACTGTTTCAATTTGGATGATGGCTGAGGGAAAGCAGCCTGTAGCCTGTGAAGAATGTTGGACAAACCCCTGAAAAGCATGGATAGGTGCACTGGCCCCTGCAAGGTCGTGTTGAAGATACTGCAAAGCTTATATTACAAGACAAACTTGTAGCACAGACTGAATTCAAAGTATAAGGAAAGAAAACATTGTGGGAAAAGGAGAAAATACTTGTTACCAGTATTTTCTCCTTTTCCCACTATCTTTTCAGAAGCCTTCTTCCTCAAAGTCATTACACAACAGAAATGTTCGGTAAAGGATTTAAAAGTGAAGAATTAAACACTGTACAAACAATCAAAGAATCCAACAAAGATTTCTTACTCTATTTATAGGACAGAAAGTATTTGTGTATTATAGCCAGTGATACGCCAGAACAAGAACTAAGTCAATTCTTTCAACAGGCCATTGAATTTATACATGAAGCCAGACTGGATAATGGAAGGGTGCTAATTCATTGGTAAGTTATAATTTATTTATGAAATCTTACTTTTTGAATAGTAGATCGCATTTTAAAACCATATAGTCCAGCAAACACCCTAAAAATTCCTCGCTTGCTATGGCTTTCGGCGAGTTTTTCCCTTGAGTCTTCTGCAAAACACACTAAAAAAAGTAGGATAAAAGTATAAATTTTGCTAGTGAAAGAATTATATTTTACATAGATGTTTTGAAAATCAGTAACAGTGAAATTTTCCCATGATCTAATTACCTAAATTGTTGCTATTTTAGTTTAGCTGGTGTCTCAAGAAGTGTAACTCTCACTGCTGCATATATCATGACAGTGACACAGCTTGGTTGGCGGGACTCTATCAATGCCATCAGAGGTGCTAGAAACTGTGCCAATCCAAACTTTGGATTTCAAAAACAGTTACAGGAGTATGAAAATGAAGGCCTTGAAAAGGTAAGAATGGGGCCCATTGGGCCAAAATATCCTTTAACACAACAAGCCCATCTCTTGACGGTACTTTGGATGAAACCGTCTGAAAACATTTCAAGAAAAAAAAACAAAATGATCATAACAAGCGCTTTTGTCTTCTTCCATGACTTTGGACTACCTTTTTTCAAGGTTTTGGATTACTCTAGTTTTCTTGTTCTTAACTCCTTACCAATTGGCAAGATTAGATTTTAGACCTGTCCAAATTGAAAGTACATATTTGCAGACGACGTAATAAATGTGACTCAAGGGTTGACTTTAGAAGAGTAGAAAACATTGTCTGAAAAGGAGAAAATGCTTATAACCAACGTTTTCTCCTTTTCCCACAATGTTTTCAGAAAGCTTCCTTGTCTGTGTCATATAAACCAGGGATTATTTGGTAAAGGGTTAACTACTTAACTCCTTCCCAAACAAGCCCCAATTTTTACGTGTCTGCAGTACAAGTCTTAAGAAAACACTATGGGAAAAGGAGAAATTGTTCATAATGAGCAATTTCTCCTTTTCCCCACAGTGTTTTCTAGCTTATCGGAAAACTTTCTGCCATTCTCATCAAATTCAAAATAATCATCCGCAAACTCTTTGAGGTTGGGACAGTCTAAAGTTTGTCTTTTGGGAAAGGGTTAATGGGTGATTTCAAAATGTGATGTCTTGGAAATTACACACTTCAAACTTTTTATAATAAAGTCATATTAAAAAAAATCACATAGACCAAAATGGGACTTTTTTACCCTCCTAGTGCCAAGTATGTGGATTAAACCTCTTTTTATGCTTGGAATATAATCTAATGAAACTTAGTGATTGTCCAACAGACTTGACTAAACAAACAGGGAGTGGTTGAAGATCGTACTGCAGTATGCAGTCTGATCTTAATCTATACCATCAATAAAAGTCACCTGTTCTCACCTGATACTGAAAGTGGTCTTGCTCTACCAAAACATCTGTTGTTTTTAATGACTCATTAGAAAAAGACTTATGAAAACATTGCGGATAACGGGAGAAAATGCTAAAATGCAGCATTTTCTCCATGTCCTTTGCTATTACCTGACCTTTCAAAGACCAGTGATTTCTGTTGAACCACATGTCATATGTCATCTGCGAATGCTTTCAACTTGGACAAATCTAGGATTTGCTTTCTGGTAAAGAATTATTCACATTCCCAAAATATATTTTGAACTGCTGTTTTATGACTGATTTTCTTTTTTTCCTCAAACTATTTCAAGGCACGACAACAGCTAAAAAGAAAATACCCGAACAACCCGTTTGATGATGAAAGAGAGTGTGAGGCCTTGCTGAAATGCTTTCGTCATTTTGTGCAAACTGGAGAGACAAAGAGTTTTTCTGAACTTTACAACTTGCCACATAATGCATATGGAGACAGGAAAAAGAAAACTGACCAATCTGATTCGTCCAAATCAGAAAACAGTGCTTTTGAAAATAGTACTGAGGACTGTGATGACAAAGAGACTAGAAGTTACGAAACTTGAAAAAAGTAAATTACATCTTCTCTAGTACCATCGTTAACATTTTACTACTTAATCGATACTTTAAAAGGAAGCCTTTTTAAAACAGTGTGGAAAAAGGAGAAAATGCTGGTAACCAGCATTTTCTCCTTTTCCCACAATGTTTTCTACCCTTTCCAAAACAATATTCAAAATTTGAGTCAGATTTATTTTATCGTCTGAAAATACTTTGAATTTGGACTAGTATCTTAAATCTTGTTGCTGGTTAATGAGTTAAATTATGCAGACGGTAACTTGGAAACATATTTTTGACTCTTAGCCTTTTACCACACAGTGCCTGTTTTAATGACCCTAGTTACCCTGCCAAAGAAGGCAATTTTTGAAACCATTGTGGGAAAAGGAGATGTTTATCAACATTTTCTTCTTTACCTTAGTTTATCTACCATGTTAAGCCATTACCATAAAGTCCCTACTTTTGACGGCCCTGAGAAAGAAGTCTTGAGAAAATATTGTGGGAAAAGGAGAAAATGCTGGTAACCATTTTCTTCTTTTCCCACAATGTTTCTACTCTTCACAAAATAAATTTAAAATTTTCAGTCACTTTTATTTTGTCTTCTGCAAATGCTTTCGATATGGACAAGCCTAAAATATTGTCATTTGGTAATGAGGTAAAGGCAGAAGTTTTTATTCACCAACTTCTTTTGTAAGTATACTAGGTCAAAAACTTCTTTATGTACCTAGTACCTCCAATATTAGGCTTTTACCAGGACACAAGACTTGTTTGTACTGAAAGCACTTGGGCTGGGCATACTGTATCAAATTTGTTCAAATTGCTGGATTTGTTTTACGATGGTTAGGAAATATTGCAGGGAAAGGAGAAATACTGATTACCACCGATTTGATTTTTTTCACATTGGTTTTCAGAGACCTACTTTCTTCGCATTGTAAAAGCTTAGGATTGCTCGGCAAAGGGTAAATGAATATGGATATACATTGTTAGCTCAATTGTTTCTCAATAACTTTTGGCTGCCACACTTTCTAGTGTATGTACAATCAAGACTACATGTACATCCAGCCACTGTGGTTGTGTTTCACCTATTGATGTTTTCACAATATATGCATATTTTAAGGTGGATATTTGGAATATTAATGCAGAATTGAGGGGGATAGGTTATTAAATCTTTCGCCGAGTTGTTTTGCCATAGAAGACATCAACATGTTGTTATAGCCCTAGGTCCAATTGTTCTAAGTTTTATTCTCAAGAATTTTCTTTACCCTTTCCCAAACAACGAACTTTTGGACTGGACTAAATTGAAAGCATTTGCAGACGACAATTCAACTCTTGCTGAAAAGATGATTTCTGTCTATGATAGGGTAGAAAACATTGTGGAAAAAGGAGAAAATGCTGGTTACCAGCATTTTCTCCTTTTCCTACAATGTTTTCAAAAGGCTACTATTCCAGACCCGTAAAAACCAGGGATTGTTTGGGAAAGGGTTAACTTAACAGTAATACAACTTCTGATTGACTTAACCAAGTGGTTTAGCCAATCAGAAGTTGTGTTACTTTCTTAAGCTAGAGAAAAGTCTAAAAAGAGAAATTAACCCATTACCACAAAATCCCTACTTCTGATGACCCTTAGAAAGAAGAGCCTTTGGAAAACATTGTGGGAAAAGGAGAAAATGTTGGTAACCAGTATTTGTCCTTTTCCCACAATGTTTTCCACCCTTCACAAAACAAATTTCAAATTGTTAGTCACTTTTATTTTGTTGTCTGCAAATACTTTCAAACCTAAAATTTTGTTGTTTGGTAAAAAGTTAAGATTGGTTGATGTATACAGACTCTTTTATCCAAGTCTGCTTGATTGTCATAATGATGCAGAAACTATGATATTTTCTGATGTATTTGTTTATAACTGCATATGTATTACAAACCTCATACCTGGGCTGATTGAGTACTTTTAACTCTTAAACAAACAATAAAATTTTAGACAGACTGAAAGCACTTGCAGTAAATAAAATAAATGTAACTAAAAAAATGATTTTTTTAGCATGGTAGAAAACATTGTGGGAAAAGGAGAAAATTCTTAGTACTAGCATTTTCTCCTTTCCACGCAATGTTTTCAAAAGTTTTCTGTCTTTAATAAACATTAAAAAAAAGACCTGCATTGGTGCCATAACTTTTTTGGTGTATTTTAGCTTGGGTAATGAGAAATAGTAGTCATCAAGAAGACACTGTGAAATTCGGATTTTTTTTTTCATTTTCTCTTTTTTTCTCTGCATTTTGTGAACCTTTCTCTGGAGGTGAAAGGATTAAGTGGTGCTATTGATTAAAACTAATCATTTGTCCGGTTGACCCTTTTCTGAACAGTCACATGTTTATATGAATAAGACTTTTGAAAAATTGTGGAACAACGAGAAAATGCTGGTTGCCAGTGTTTTCTCCCTTTCCCATTCTGTTTTCTACTTATTTTAAAGACAAATGCTACTCTTTCTCTTCAAATGCTTTCAGTTTGGACAGTCTAAATAGCTTACAATATGCCAAAAGGGTCTTTTTGACATTTTGTACGATGTCGTCTTGGATCAGCCTACTCAGTCGGCACTTTACAACTACTTTAAATGTTTTTTGCTGCAGTAGACTCGTGAATAATAGAAATTTGCATAAACCAAAAGTGTTGTTTTTGATTTGTTTGTGCAGATTGCGCAGGCTGATCAGAGACAACACTTCACAAATTTCCGAATGCCCCTATTTGTGTGATCAAATGAGAAGGAACTTATATTTGCATTGAACTAGTCCAGTTTACTCCTCATTTTTGAGCCCTTATAAACCCTAGTTTGTAGACCCTGTGGTCATAGTCTTTTGAAAGTATTGTGGGAAAAGTTACAGTGAATATCACTTATTTTGGGTTTGTTCTTTTTGTCCTTAAGTGCAATTATCTAACAAAGTTCACCATTACTCAGGCCTATTTAATATGCAATTTTTCACGCCTATTAAACTATTGTAGACGTCTCATCCACATCTTTGTCATTATTTTTAGTCAAAGCTATTTCTGAAGAATACCTTACAGGCTGTCATAGCCCTGTCCCCACCCTGCCTTGACATCTGTGATGTGGTCATCATTGTTGTGCATAAAATTTGACGTTTTCTCTTATCACTGTTATTTATGAAGAGACTTATCGTCAGTTTACTTCAAAAACGGCGTAACTACATCTTGTTTCAAGCTGTAATTACAAGGTTTTTGAAGTAAATCTTCAGGCAGGGATGGTATATACACATGAATGAATGAATGAATATCTTTATTGACTTATACATATTGTACATAGTCAGTTACAACCAAATTAATTTCAAAATGCCCCACGTGATACAATTCTCTCTCTTTCTCTCTCTCTCTCTCTCTCTCATTCTCATTCTCACATGTATATATAGGATCCCTGCCTTAAGGGAGCCTATACAAGAGCACAGGTAACCTTATGTTTTGACAGAATAATGTCCCTTTTTGGATTTGGAATTTACACTGAAAAAGTACTTACATGTCACAGAATTATTGCTTGATCCTTGAACTTTTTATCAAACGACAATATTTTAGGCTTGTCCAAATCGAAAGCATTTGCAGACAACAAATTAAAAGTGTCTGAAAATTTGAAATTTGTTTTGTGAAGAGGAGAAAATATTTGTGAGAAAAGGAGAAAATGCTGGTTACCAGCATTTTCTTCTTTTCCCACAATGTTTTCTAAGGGCTTCTTTCTCAGGGTCGTCAAAAGTAGGGATTGTGTGGTAATGGGTTAAATACAATATCTAACAGATGCTTTAGGGAGATATAATTCTTTGCCTCAGTGGTTATGGTGTTGGTCTTTTCAATTTCGAAAAAAACGAGCATCTTGTCCGCATGGGTTCGAGTTCCGACAGATGCGGTTTGTATTTAAGCTATGCATTTGGTGCGAAATTTCGTGTTCGTAAGACACAGAAAATGCATGGATAAGCGAACTGTCACAGTGATATGACTGAAATATCACCGACGGAGTCTTAGTCGTACCCCCTCCTCCCGGCAAATTAAAAATAAAAGTATTCAGGCAAGTGTTATAGGACCAAAGACAACATAATTTCGTTGCTATTGCTGAAAAATAGTTTATTCTCTTTATCCATACAAGGAACACAACTTAAAGGAAACAATAATGTATATAATTTAGCTTACAGATCACAACTGAACAAGATAAGCAAATAAAATGAGAGATCCTTAAATTGATTGATATTATACAGATGTTTGAGATTAAATTAACATAATCATATAACACTGATAGAGTTGATTTAATGTGATGAATATAGTTGCACAAGCTCTCACTTCCTACAGTCTAACAAGGATAAAATAACACTAAAATCCAAAGGGTACAAACATGAACAATAATTATACAATCTAAAGAAATAACATCTTTTTTCTAATAAATAAATATCTATATGAGCGTTGTCCTGTGAAAAAACAGCTTTAATCCATCTGCATGGAAAAAAAGTTTGGACTCAGGTCAGCCTGCGCAAATCGCGCAGGCTGACCTGAGTCCAAACTTTTTTGTGTGTGTGTGTTAATTTTATGCATATTAGAAGACCATTCTACCTCATGGTACAGCTGGATTTCAGACAAAATTTACCAATAAATGTATGTGTCGTAGGCCAGATTGGAATCTAGGCAGATCCGGAAACTGCCTAGACCAAATTAGAATTCAAATTTTGTGTAGACCAAGATGCATTGTTTTCTGATATTTTTTTCTAAATACATGTATATTGATTTAATTATGTTTACAATTGAGAGGTATTTTCATTTAAAGAATTTTATATGATTTTTCCACAATTGCTCTTTTTTTCCACCTTTTTTATTAGTACAAAACATTCAAAATTTATATTTACTCTGAATTTCTAACTAAAACTGCTTTTATTTTGGGGTTTACGTTTAAAAGTAAGATGATTCAAATGCAGACGCCCTATATTCAACAAGAAATTATTATAATTTGGTTTAGGCAGATTGTAGAGCTGCAAAGCTAAACTGGAATCCTGATTTGTTATAGACAAATTCCAGTTTGGTCTAAGCAGATTCCGGATCTGCCTGGATTCCAATTTGGACTACGACATATGCATCGACTTGCTTTTTGTCATGAATCATACAGCTGCATTAAATCAGCTTTTCCCAAAAGGTCGCTCTGGTGATAATAATGAAAATAAATTATTGTGATATGGTAACACTCCGTGAATATACACATCATTGACTAACCCTCGAAAAAGAAATGCATACGAAAAGGAGCAAACACCTAAGCGGCTATATTAAAGGCAAAGGAAAGGCCATAAAAATCAAAGCAGGTATCATAATACATTTAACCCTTTCCCAAACGACAAACTTTTGGACTAGACCAAATTGAAAGCATTTGCAGACGACAATTCAGCTCTTGCTGAAAAGATGATTTCTGTCTGTGATAGGGTAGAAAACATTGTGGGAAAAGGAGAAAATGCTGGTAACCAGCATTTTCTCCTTTTCCCACAATGTTTTCAAAAGGCTTCTATTCCAGACCCGTAAAATCCAGTTTAAATCGTTTAAATCATAGCCTTTGAAAGTATGAAAAATAATGAGGAAAAGTATTCCTGTTATCGCGAGGCAGAAAAAAAGAAGTGTAAAATGAGGCAAAAAGTAAACAAAAGATATGTTTTAACCTAGTTTTAAAATTTCTCTGTCGGCAAGTAACACTTGTACCGACTGTACAATGGCAGATTGTCATCTTTACAATAATTTCCATACTTTCAAATGGTGTGCTATAATTTCAAATACATTTAAACACTCGCTTTGTTAACTTTTGCGCTTTACTGTTACTTTAATGAGCATAGTACTTTAAAATCAATCATACTACTTACGAAACAGTCATACTACTTACGCAGAGTTTATATGACCTAGAGGAAGAAACATGTAGTTTCCAAAAGCATCTCGAAAAAAAAGGAAAGAAAAAGCTGGTTATCAACATCTTCTCCTTTTCCTACGATGTTCTTTACCCTGAACCCTTATACATGCCACACTGCCATTGTCGTTGAGTGCTTAAATCTTGGCTAAATCAAAAAGATTTTTTCGTCTTGTTAACAGTAAACTTGCTTGGAAAGCTACACATATCATATGTACATGCACTTTTATATATAAAAAGCAAAAAAGAAATTAAATTAACCCATTACCAAGTTATCCCATTTTTTGACGACCCTGAGAGAAAGAAGTCTTAAGAAACCATTGTGGGAGAAAGAGAAAATGCTGGTTACCAGCATTTTCTCTTTTTCCCACGTTTTCTACTCTTCACAAAACAAATTTCAAGAATTAACCCTATACAGCAATATTTTCTTATCTCCCATGTGTGTGAAACATATTGGATCTGACATGAGTTGGTTTTTGAGATTAAAATTTATTAACCCTTTCCCAAACGACAAATTTTGGATTCTTCCAAACAAAAAGAGTTTGCAGACGACAATTTTAGATTTTGAGAAAATGACAAAGTTCTCAAAAAGGGTAGAAAACACTGGGGGAAAAGGAGAAATTGCTCGTTACGAGCAATTTCTCCTTTTCCCACAGTGTTTTCAAAAGACTTTCACTGCAGACACGTAAAAACCGGGACGTGTTTGCGGACTGCGGACTGCGCAGGCTGATCCGAGACGACACTTTACGCAAATGTCCGAATGCCCTTTTTCGCGTGTTGCAAGCCATATATGAGAGAATTTATGCAAGCCCGTCCTTTCCATTGAACACAGAGATAACTAAAATTCCAGTGAACATTTCGAATTATAGTTCGTATTGAACTACGTTACCAGCATCACAGACTAATGTTAGGTTAGTAGGCAAAGTCAAAGGGCAAAATATATACCACATACACAAGATTAACATATTGCACAAAAATGTATAAAAGTTGTATGAGTGATAACAAGAATAGAATCTGTTTACATGTACAATGCTAATAACCCCCGGTCACTAACTTTCAACAGACCAAAATTTCCCCTTTAAATACTGACATTCAACATAGACTAAGTTTCTTGAACACTACCAATCATAATATAGCGGTAAAAGGAGAACTCGCTTATTACAAGCAATTTCTCCTCTTTTTTCCTCCACAATATTCTTTAGGGACTGAAAAGGTTATCATCTACAGTTTATACTACTGTTTGATAATGAATGTTTTCACGTCATGTGTGATTTTATCCATGTGCGATTCACGTATTTGAGACGTAAAAATGTAGGCTCAGAAATAAAAAAAAAATTCAGGGATTATAATGTAGACAACAATTGAACCAAGAGAAATATGTGGCTAAAAAAAATCGAACACATAATTTGTCAATGCGAAACATGAAGCTGAATCGATTCGAGGCCAGATACAATTCCAGTTTTTTATTAGATCATAATCAACCTGCAAAGAACGTGTAGCATAATTTCGAACCGCATTTTCCGATATAAAAAGTATTCAGACCAAATTTTCTCCTATTCCCACGATGTTTACCAAGGTTTTCTTTCGTTAAAAGTTTTTTTCTTTAAAAGTTGGCACTGTATGATAAAGATTTGGACATGAAATGAGATGAATAGAGGATATACAAAACTGTAATCTAGAATAAAAAGACCAAAAGGAAGTAGATCTGACTCTAAGAATGAGACACTTGTCTGGGTCAATCATGCACTTTGAAAAAATAAACACTCAAAACATTCGATATATAATTTCTGCCTTGATCTTATTCTTTATTATAAAGATTTAAAAAAAAAACTATATGGTCCCCAAAACGTATTCAATTGGGGTCATCATGCAGACCCAGATGTTCATTTGAGTTGTATTGATCGTTTTTATCATACCCATGGCACGTCTTCATACAGATCTTGTGCTCTGGCTTTTACCAGCCCGGCCTCGAAAAGGGTTTTGGTGTAATTCCTTTTAATAAAATCTACTCGAGTGAAGTTTGATATTTCAAGAGCCATAGGGAGGGGGTTGATTAGGATCTTTGGTGCTGTAGGAAGGGGGGCCGTGAATATCGGCATGGACTAGAAGAGGTGTAGTAAAACTTGCTTCGAAGGACTTAAGCTCGGTACCACTGGCCAACAAAGGGGCTGAGGGTTCAATAAAGGCAGGTTTCTCTGGTTTAACAAAGCCGTCACACAAACCTTTCATGCACACGTGATTGGTAAAAAACAGATCGATACCCTGTTGACCACGGTCTTTTCCACCATGTTGACCAGACACCGTGTGTACCACGGGATTGGTCAGTTTGAATTTTTGCTCCTCCTCAATGCCTTGCAGACCACAGACTAAAGTTTGGCGATCTGAATGGTGATAGGTGAAATGTGAAAAGGCATCTAATATACCAGATCCGTTCGTGGTAGCCTCCCCGCGGTCCGAAACAAATGTCGTGAAATCTCCTTCCAGTAAATCCTCCATAACTACAACCTCGTTTTCGACAAACTTCTTGTCGAACCCCATGACGTAACGTAGCCATGGCATGACGTCAGATATGTTGTCCATTACCACCTCGATAGGCTTGATGAACTCCACCTGAAAGTAAAAGTAATACGTGTACAGCGTTATGACCCTGTACCAGACATCGACGTTTTCGATTTGTCCAAACTGAAAGCATTTACAGAAAACACATGCATGTGCTTCAAATCATTTTGTCTAAGCTATGTTTAAAAGCCTAGTAGCAAAAATAGAAAATGCTGGTTTGCAGCAATTTCTCATTTTTCCGCAATGTATTCAGAAGCCCGTTTCCTGAGGGTCATTAAAACTTGAGATTGTGTGATAAAGGTTTAAAGAGAGCTCTCCAGCTTTTATTATCTCTCAAAACGTTATATATAATGATTCATCACAGAATTAAGTAAAAATCTAGGTGATAGCAGGCAGACTGTCTTCTAAGAAAATATAGACATTTGTCATTAACCTTTTCCCATACAATCCCTGGTTTTTACGGGTCGGGAATAGAAGCCTTTTGAAAACATTGTGGGAAAAGGAGAAAATGCTGGTAACCAGCATTTTCTCCTTTTCCCACAATGTTTTCTACCCTGTCATATAGAAAAATCATCTTTTTAGCAACTGTTAATTTGTCATCTGCAAAATGCTTTCAATTTGGTCTGGTCCATAATTTGCCGTTTGGGAAAGGGTTAATCCTTCGCTTGCTATGCTCTAGGCAATGACCTTTTTGCGGGCAGTGTATATCAAGATCAGACTGCACAGAACGCACAATCTGATAAGGAGAGATCTTTTTCCCCAAGTATTACGTCTGAAATAGCAAAATTTGTTTTTTTACTATCAGCTTGAAAGTTTTATTTCACTTATTTTAGATAAGGATAAGGGTTGACGTGAGAAAACAACTATTTTCAACGGTAGAGCTATTTTCTTACCGGGCTCCGTAAAGGTATTTGTGGATACATATCTTTACGTGGCGAGGATATATTACCCGGTGTAATTCAGAGAAATGACCTTCCCGTGCAAAATGACCCGGGTCATTAGGGGAGACCGGGGCCGGTTGTTACACTTTTTTCTTTTATGATCCGTCAACGCCAAGTTTACTGTCCAAATACAAATTCTTGGGTATTTTCAGAGAGATTTCGCTTAGCCCAATCTTAAAAACACATTAAAAAATATATAAAGCACGTAGGAACCCAACAGGTCACCAATTTGTGTGCCAAAAATTTTGTATCAACATACCCCGTATATGGGGAACGTTGGTACATGTACCGGGGTAAGTTGTTACAGTGCGGAGAACTACCCAATTACAAACCATTGGAGTTGAAATCATATTGGAAAAAGAAACCATCGCTCAGTTGAGCAATGGCTTCTTTTTTTAGGTTTATTTCTAAATCTTCCTACTTTGAATTTAGTCATATATATCGACCTTTACACAGTAAACAACAACATATTGCAGAAATTAAACTTTGCAAGAAACCTAATTCATTTTTCGGGCTCCATTACGCTTTCTAGTCAACCCAAAGCCATTTAGGATGAAAAAAATCATTGAAAAAGAAGTCATTACTCTGCCATGCATTAGGTTCTCTGTGTAACATGTTCCCAAAGTCCTGAAAAATGGTCAGTTTTTTCATATTTTTACACTTTTGAATGTTTGCATTCCAATATGTGTTAAGCTCCCTTTTCCAAGTGCACCAAGATCTATATGGTTCACAATTGTGCTGTACATAATCACTAATCAGATTAGTCAGGTTCATTATCTGAATCACGAAATGATACAGATGTATTCTCTTGTTCCAGGAAGGTCATAGCATTCTTCGTGTTCCCAGCCCTTGCACTGATAACACTGGATCCATTTTGCTCTCGATTTACTGTTTGAATATGTGTCAGCACATATGAGACAACGATATTCGTCTTCATCGGTGTATCTGTCGGTTGATTGTAGTTTACTTCTTTTCTTTGACCTTTTTCTTCTGCAGATTTGTCTGTTTTAGAGTATTTCTAGCATGTTTTGACCTCTTCCCTTTATTTTTTCTCTCTCCATTTTGTCTTTCAATTTCTTCTTTTCCGGTGTGTCCATTAGGATTGCCGTTTTTCGTCTCTTTTTCTTATTACCTTCAGTTTTTCATGAAGAGGCCTCTGGGTGTGGTCGAACTGTTTCTGGGGAGAAAGCTAGCTGATTGATATTCTCTGATGGAATTATTGTTGGGAGTTTCCTCGCCCAATTGTAGTGGACTGACGTATCTTTACTATCAAGTGCAAGGTGAATGTCACCACGAAGCTCCAAATCCTCTCTGTCCTGACTGTGTGCGAATACACTAATGGCATAATTTCTAATACTATATATAATTGCGCATACACCTAAAACATTGCATGGGGTTGCCACAATTATATCCCCAACGCTCGTGTTATAATTTTTGTCATGAACGTATGACTTCACACCTTCAACAACATCACAATTTTCTAGGACATATTCTTGGTGCATGTTTGTAAAATGTCCCACTTCATGCACCAATAGTTCACACAAGATCTCATATCTCATCTCAATATTAAGTTCCTCTTTGAGGCTTTCAAAGAAGGCATACAACAAGCAATGCCTATCCCCGCTGACAGCAATTATTTCTCTACCATGGGGACGCAGGTATTCATCTAGTTTTTCTCTAGTTTTCAGATAACACCCCATGTATAATTTACTCACTTGTACTTGGACCTTCTGCCTCAATAACATAACCAACTGGTGTTGCTATAAACACATCTTTCTGACTTTCTTGGGCAGTGATATGTCGTCTTGTATGTCTGTTACATAGCCCGGTGCAAACTCTGTCTCGCTGAAGATGCTTGCGTCTGATGGGTGAATACCTGAAGCTCTGAACTCATTTACAATTGTTTCTGGACTGGCAGCCTTCAGCCATGCTTGTTTCACTGTACCAGGAAGATCATAGATGCTTATAGCTTTATCTGGGTGTTTCCTCATCCAGGCGTCTTGTGCATTAGACACATGCTTTTTCAATGGTCCAAATACAGACCTGTCTAGTGGTTGCAGTCTGTGAGAGCAGGGAGGTGGAAAAGACTAGATCATAACATCATTATCTCTGGCAAAATCTATGGTTTTAATACCAATATAAGAGTCGTGATTGTCTAACAATAGTAAGACTTTTTTGTCTTTAGACGGTTTCACGTGTTCAACAAAGTGCTTCATGAAGACAAGAAGTTGTCACTGGTCATCCAGCCAGACGGGTGTGCTGCCTCAATACATCCTACTGGTCCATCACGCACCAGTAAATGTATTCTACGTAAAGAAATGACCCCAGACGTTGTAGACCTGGGTCATTAATATACGTAGAGAAATGACCCCATTATCTCCCGCTAGATGGCATTCTATAAATACTCATCTATCTGATATGGGCATCCTGGGTACAGAGCCGAACCACTTTCCTACGCGACAACCGTTACTTTGAATTTAAAACAAAAAAAAAGGTTTACCCAATAAAACGCTACCTCGTGCAATTCACTCAACTATGATCACCAGTTTAGAGAAATCTGTTGCTAAAGCAGGTCTCATTTCTCCTCAAACGTATTGATACGTAAAAGCTATTTTCAACATTGCTACTTTATAGAGCGCAATATTTACAGTCAGCCCGCTTTCGGGGCTAGTAGTGATGCGTCATATAAGACAGTCGAATCTTCGAAGAATATGACATGCGCAGACAACGGAAATGACCCGGGTCATTATCCCTCTGGAGTCATTTCTCTACGTGGAATAATGATCCAGGTCATTTCTCTTCATAAAGAAATGGCTCATGGGTTATTTTGTAGGTGAGGGTCATTTCTCTGCATTACACCGGGTCAAATTCAAAGCAGTAGCAGAAAAACAAATTTTATGTGGCACTCATCACGGAATTTGTTTTTTAACCCTTTACTCCATAGATACTCATTTCTACGCATTGCTTGTAAGAGCCTTTAGAAAACATTATGGAAAAAGGTGAAATTGCTCGTGACGAGCAATTTTACTTTTTGCCACAATGTTTTCTATGCTATGAAAAGGTGTCATATACACATAAGAAGCAGCTTCATCCTTGCTGCTATTTAGGGTCAATTAGAGATACCATAGAAATGCCTTATGGGGTAAAGGATTAAAAAAAATATTGTGCAGAAAATGCTTTAGAAATATTGTTAAAAAAAAGGTATTAATTGTATAAAAAAAAAAGTCATTTTTCCTATAAATATATAGATCTAGTCTGGATTCATCCCCCCACAAACGATTGTCTGCAGCAAGGAAAATATCTATGGCCGTCACAAAACATTCTAAAACGTGCTTAGTAATCTGTCCATATAGATCAACCTAAAGTACCAATGCAGAATTTACCAGAAACGAAATCAAATACCCGGAATTCAACAGTTCATTATCTATATCGGGTGATCTTATTGGTTGATGGGTTTTCTTTTTCGCCCAATTTGGTAACCCAGGTTGAAAAACCCTATGACGCGAGAAGTACCTTTACGTAATCATTTCACACTGAAATGAGAACTCCCATAAAATCGTCGCTTCGATCATTTATAAACCCATTACCACACAATCCCTACTTTTAACGCCCCTAAGAAAGAAGCCTTTTGAAAACACTATGGGAAAAGGAGAAAATGCTGGTAACCAGCATTTTCTCCTTTTCCCAGTGTTTTCAACCCTTCCCAGAATAAATTTCTATTTTTTAGTCACCTTTATTTTGTCGTCTGCAAATGCTTTCAATTTGCACCAGTCTAAAATTTTCTCGTGTGGTAAAGAGTTAAGTCAATACGGGTGCTTGTATAGTTATTATATAGATAAAGACTTCAAATTACTCTATCTTTCCGATAGTCCACGACGCTTAACCACGCGACAAAATTTTACCTTGTCCCAAATGTAAGTAATTGCAATCCTTCGATGTTGTGTGCGAGAAGAGTGGTTTTTTTTCTTTGCAGACAGTGTAGTTAACGATCAGCCTATAGGGGACCTGCATTCTGATCTTCGGCACATACCGCCTGCTTGCTTAGTCAAGTCTATTAGAACAAAAATCTTTCCGAACGTAACCCTTTACCAAACAATCCCTGGTTTTACGATCCTGAGATAGAAGCCTTTTAAAAACATTGTGGGAAAAGGAGAAAATGTTGGTCACCAGCATTTTCTCCTTTTCCCACAATGTTTTCTACTCTGCTGGAAACAAATTTCAAATTTTTGAGTTATCTTTATTTTGTCGTCTGCAAGTGCCTTCAATTTGAACCTGTCTAAAATTTTGTTGTTTGGTAAAGGGTTAATTAGACTGTATATAAACGGGGGAAAAAAACATGCAGTTTTGCAGGACAAAGTTTTAAATAATCTGTTTAGTCTTTGAAAGGCTGAAAAACATTGATGGGATGAGGGAAAATGCTTGTTACAAGCCTTTCATTGACACTGTTCGAAATTTTGTAAATCGTTTTAACAAAAACTGCGCTGGAACTGTAGCAATGACGGCCATTTCCATGCAGTAAGGATATCAATTTTTGCTAGCGTTTTCGAATTGTAATAATAATGCGCTAGAAAGCGTGTCTAGTGATAAAAGGGTGACGTGTATTCTTTTCTCAATTATTCGTAAGCTACCAACACGCTCCATGAGTGAAAATATTACCGATGATGTTTACTCTATGAAATAACGTCAAATTTTGATATTTCACCGAAAAAAAAAATCATGTTTTCCGGTAAGATAACGAGAAACGCGATGAAGATATTTTTTGATATTCCACGGGTACGACCAGTGAAAACACTGATTTTTATTTTCTAGTTACCTAGGTAAAATGCGCGTCACTCACAACCAGATGGAATTATGATGTCATTTACCTTACATTTCTTGCGCCTGACGTGATATTGTAATGCGTTGCTATGCGGGAGGGATACGCCACGGTGAATAAATTAAAAGAACTGTGCTGGATTTTGATAAGGTTCCTCCCAGGAAGGGTTAAAAGCATGAAATAAATAGAATATTGTTTTCTAAAATGCCATCTCGCTGAAGATAATGAGATGGAAAAAAAATTGAAAGTAGGAACCAAAAAGATAATTTTTTTCAGATATCGGTAAACAGCGTTCATATTTGTGAATGTTTGTATTGTGTGAATTGTATCATTGGCCGGTGGCCTGGTAATACTCAACAAAAAGTTAATAAAGTTAATTGTATTGTATTATTCAATGTCGCCGTGGCAACATCACAACGCACCTGATGCTTACAGCCTTTTGTTTGAGTATACTTATTGAAAGCAGCTACCAGTTTCCTCGTCATGGCGGCTGTCTGGCAATACCTTGTCCAGTCCTCCATGACGCCATGTTTGTTCTGAAACGTCCTCACAACGACAGGGGTACCCGTCCAGTAGTTGCGCTGATGATGGGCGATCCCCTGAAATGCACATAAGCAAAAACAGTACCAGTTGCTGTTGTTGAATTGACTCCATGTCAAGAATAGTTCTACTTTATGATTCAGTCATTTTGTATTGAAAATGGATCGATGATACGTGACGATAAGATAATATATTAAGACCGTGCATTAACCTTTTACCAAACGACAAACTTTTAGGTTTGTCCAAATCGAAAGCATTTGCAGGCGACAAAATAAAAGTGACTGAAAATTTGAAATCTGTTGTGTGAAGGGAAGAGGACATTGTGGGAAAAGGAGAAAATGCTGGTTACCAGCATTTTCTCCTTTTCCTACAATGTTTTCTAAAGGCTTCTTTCTCAGGGTCGTCAAAAGTAGGGATTGTGTGGAAATGGTTAACTATTTACCTTATAGTCAATTTTTTAACTTGTCTAGAATGAAAGCATTTGCATACGATAATTAGAATGTGACTAAAAATCGATCGGATAGAAAGTATTATAAATCTAGTAAAACGGAGAAAATGCAAAAAAACTTCTCAACAGGACAGAAAACAATGTGAAAAAAAGGAGAAACTGCTGGTTAACAACATTTTCTTTTATTCCCACAATGTTTTCTAAACTTTTTTTTCCTCGGGGTCGTTAGAAATTGGAACTGTATTGAATAGTTTGCCAATAACGAATGTGTCGGGGAACTGTCTTCAAATTTAAAGTGTCGGGGAACTGTCTTCAATTTTGTCGGGAACTGTCTCAAAAAGGCGTGTCGGGGAACTGTCTTGTCGGGGAATTGTCTTGTCCCCGTTTGAAAAGGGTTAAGACCTCATTACCAGGGACACAGCTATTCTATATTCGACCTCGGCTATTTCGTATAACTGATAAAGAAGGTAAATGGACATGCACTTACATAATCTTATTCCGGGATTTCAATTAAGATTACCTGGTAAAGTAACACTTGGTATCTAGAACGAATGGTAATAAAATATTCCCGATACATTCAATGACGTATATTACAATGTCTTTGCGCATTCATACTGCGCATGTGTCTTTGTCATGGATAGTAGATCAAAAATGCACATATGCACTTTGCTCTTATAGTAATACTATGATACTATTGGCTAACTGAAGCAAGAAGCGCTTTCATATGGTAATATTAGTTAACCCTTTACCCCATAAGGCGTTTCTATGGTATCTCCAATTGACCTTAACCCTTTACTCCATAGATACTCACTTCTACACATTGCTTATAGGAGCCTTTGGAAAACATTGTGGCAAAAGGTGAAATTGCTCGTGACGAGCAATTTCACCTTTTGCCACAATGTTTTTTACACTATCAAAAGGTGTCATATACACATAAGAAATGGCTTCATCCTTGCTGTTATTTAGGGTCATTTAGAGATGACATAGAAATGCCTTATGGGGTAAAGGGTTAAATAACAGCAAGGATGAAGCCGTTTTTTATGTGTATATGACACCTATGATAGCATAGAAAACATTGTGGTAAAAGGTAAAATTGCTCGTCACGAGCAATTTCACCTTATGCCACAATGTTTTCCAAAGGCTCCTACAAGCAATGCGTAGAAATGAGTATCTATGCAGTAAAGGGTTAAGAGAAAAAGATGGATCAGCGAACTGTCACCGTGAAATAATGAAAATACTTTTGATACAGTGTTACAAACCAAGCAAAGATAAGCAGAAAATTCCAAAACCCGGAAGTATAGCCGTTTCAACTTATAAATTAAGCGTGAGAAAGGGAGAAAAGGTTCCGATTGTGTAATTTCTCCTTTTCTCACTACATCTGCTGGGCTTTTATCCTTCTTTTTTTCCTTGAAAAAAAAAATGATCGTCATCACTTTTCATTACATTGACATTCATCCCTTTTTTCTGACGAAATAAGCACGGATAGGTCCTGTGCCATTTTTATTTTTATTTTTTTCTTATTGTTTAGGATTATAAATACTATGAATGTGAAATTTTAAAGAAAAATATTTTCGTCAAAAAACATGTATTTAACGTTAATTCGGTCAAATTATCTTTCTTTTTATATGAATGGTCTACTTCGTCGGTTTACTTGAAACCCCTCACAACTACAACTTGTTGCAAGCTATAGTTACGAGGTTTTTGAAGTAAACCGACGATATACAGTATTGCATACTTATTAGTACATTTATCCCTTTATAACTTGTAATGCGTACAAAATGACGTCAAAAATGACGTCACACAAAATTTTAATGTGTGTAAGATATAGAGGATATTTGTTTTTTTCGGTGAAAGATTGAAATTTATTTCATCGAGTGGACACCATCGGTAATATTTTCACGAGTGGCGCAGCCACGAGTGAAATTACCGATGGTTTTCACGAGATGAAATAAATTTCGATCTTTCATCGAAAAAAACAAATATTCTATTTACTTTATGCTTTTAACCCTTTCTGGGAGGAGCTTTATCAAATTTCAGTACAGTTCTTTTCCCTTATTCCCTGTGGCTTACCCCTCCCGCATAGCAACGTTACGTCAAGCGCGAGAAATGTAAGGTATATGACGTCATATTTCCCATCTGGTTGTCAGGCACGCACAATTTACCTAGGCAACAAGAAAGTGAAAATCGGTATTTTCACTGGTGGTACCAGTGTAAGATCGAAAAATATTTTCACTGCTATTTCTCGATATCCTACCGGAAAGCATGATATAAAAGAAATTTCGTTATGGGTATATTACACTGAAAAAAAGGAAGATTATGTGATAAAAACATTTATTCTAACATGACACGCGACTTTGGCTCTATAAACACAGTGCAAGGAAAACGTGGTAAAATCTGCGACAATCCATGTAGAGTGACGTCATCCTATATCGAGTGACGTCATTCAGTGAGTGAGTTATTCAATGGAACATAATCTTCATCCGCGTTTTTACTCTTAGTCTGAGCGTGTTTTCCTTTCATTAAGAATTGACCATGTTAGAATCGAAATAATCTTCTTTCTATCGTGGTATATCGTTCATTCTAACATGACACGCGACTTTGGCTCTATAAACACAGTGCAAAGAAAACGTGCTAAAATCTGCGACAATCCATGTAGAGTGACGTCATCCTATATCGCGTGACGTCATTCATTGAGTGAGTTATTCAATGGAATATTATCTTCATCCGCGCTTTTACTCTAAGTTTGAACTTGTTTTCCTTTCATTGAGAATTGGCCATGTTAGAGTCGAAATAATCTTCTTTCTATCGTGATATATCGTTCAATAAACCACGTTGTGAGTTATGAGGCGCAATGAATAACCCACTCTGGCTATCGCCCTCGTGGATTATTTATTGTGCCTCATAACTCACAACTGTGGTTTATTGAACGATATACCACGATAGAAAGAAGATTATTTCTTAAATAAACCACATTGTGAGTTATGAGGCGCAATGAATAACCCACTCGGGCTATCGCCCCCTTGGATTATTTATTGTGCCTCATAACTCACAACTGTGGTTTATTGAACGATATACCACGATAGAAAGAAGATTATTTCTTAATTAAACAAGTCTACAAAAATGTTATTAAGCGGGCCTTTAGCTTAATAACATATTGTGTGGACGAATTTGATGAGTTTTTAGATCTACCTCAAAAACCAACGAGTGTAAGATTCTTTTTATCACATTACTGATTAACTAGAGGCAAACGTGTACCATGTGTAGTGAAATTTACATGAAGCCTGTGCACTTATTTTGACAGGTACATACGAACGCAAATAGTTCCGAAGAAAATTGCATAATAATGATTTTTGTTTGAGTCTTACAGTGATTAAATTAACGACTTTATCATGACAAGATTTTTGACCGCTAATTTTCTTCAGAAACCTAGGTCAGCTATGTTTTAGAAATGAAGCGTATAATTACAGAGTGTTGACCAAATACAGCACTATTTTCTTATCTCACACTGGTGTTATGGCTGTATCACATTGAAAACGAGGAGAGTTATGCGATAAAAAACTATATGTGGTGCGCTGCACTTTGTTACCGAAAAAAGTCCCGACGGCATTCAGCGAAAAGTACAAGAAGTACGCACAATAGGCAGTTGTTGCCTTTACAACGGATATATTTCCTGTTGATAGTTGTGCATGAAATTAGGGTTTTTTTTTTTTTATTTTATTATTTCTTTTTGTTTATCTAAGTTACCATTTTTACACTTTCCAGAAAACTATTTTCTTCTGAAATAAAGAGAATAAAGAGGCAGGTGCCTATTTTTTTTCAGTTTTTATATTCTTATATGGCTGGCAATACGCGAAAAAGGGCATTCGGACATTTGCGTAAAATGTCGTCTCGGATCAGCCTGCGCTGTCCGCTCAGGAGATAGAGATGGGACGGGGGTATGAAAGGAAAAGGAAGGGCATGGAGGGAAGGGGGAAGGTTTATTGTTTGAGAATCAATAGCTTTGACCATTTAGCGGAGAAAGCAGTATCAACGGTTGGCATTTATAAAGTTTAAACTTTAAAAGATTTGAACGAATAGCTAAAGTTGTAGTATGGACAAACTTTCAAATGCGTATGAAACATCAAGGAGAGGCTTGAAATTCCTTGCTTGTTAATTTCTTATAAATGGAAAAATAATTTTGTGAGGTGTTTTTAACTCTTTACCACACGAGAAAATTCTAGACTGGTCCAAATTGAAAGCATTTGCTGACGACAAAATAAACGTGACTGAAAAATTGAAATATGTTCTGGGAAGGGTAGAAAACACTGTGGGAAAAGGAGAAAATGCTGGTTACCAGCATTTTCTCCTTTTCCCACAGTGTTTTCAAAAGGCTTGTTTCTCAGGGGCGTCAAAAGTAGGGATTGTGTGGTAATGGGTTAAATGATCGACGCTCTAGACAAATAGAGTAAGTTATTCTTTCCCATAATACACTTTATCAAACCAGCCATGCCATGCTATGGGTCCATTCTTAAAAAGAAAAAAAAAAGATGATGGACACAAGATAGACCGATCCTTTAATATATATAAAAAAAAAACAATAGCGAAAAGTTTGTATAAAGATCATCTTGCACCGACTGGGCAGACTGACCATATCGGTATTTTTGTAGATGGTTTAAGCACCTTTTAACAGAGACTGAAACAAAATTTTGCGACCCGTTATGCAAAAAGGGACCTTCTGGGAACTGCTAAAAGTGTCAAATTGCGCAAATTGCGCAGTCTGACTAGGGTTGACAGTTTTCGCATTTATATTTTCTGTAAGAAAATTTGCCATTTTACTTTGTAACTTACCTGGTCGCATGAATTGTGACAAAATTGTAAATACTTTCGGGCGTAAGCTTTTATCTCTTTGTAAAAAAAATAGTTTATTTATAGTTAATGGCAGGTTAGAAAAGGGAGAGTATACATTTCATGGTACTCATAGAAATAAATCTATAAATAGTACAGTCGATTATCTTATAACAAGCGAATCTGATTTTCAATTTGTTGACAATTTTCGAGTAATTCCATTGACAGAATTCTCCGATCATAGTCCTTTAAATTTTGAGTTACGTACTAAAGTTGATTATGCTATTAGTACGGATAACCAAACTTGTGTTGACAAAATTGTATGGAATAGTTCCAAAAAGGAAGAACTTCTCCGTTATTTAAATGAAAACTGCTTTCTGTTTGACAATCTAACGGAGCGCCTTTTAACAAATGAAACTGATTTAAATCAATGTATGACTGAATTTTCACAATTAGTGTATGATATTTCGTTCGCTTTTTGTGGAAAAACAGTACATACTGTTTCACATGAAAAGCCTTATAAACAACAATCATCATGGTTTAATCATGAATGTAAAAATGCAAAATCTAAATTTTATACAGCTAAAAGAAGTTGTTTGAAAATCCCACGGATGAAAACAAACACTTATTTTTAAAAAGTAGATCAGACTTCATAAAAATCAAAAGAGATACAAAGCGTAAATTTGATTTTAGAGAGAAATGTAGGCTTAGTAATTTGAGCAAAGAATCTCCACGGCAATTTTGGAAATATATTAATAAGTATAAAAGATCGGGCTCTGCAATGCCCGAATTATCAGCAGATGACTTTGCAGCATATTTTTCAAATTTGTCTGATGCAGTGCGAACGGATAACGTTTTCAATGAAAACGAGATCCGCTCGCATTGCATTGATGAGTTGGACAGGCATATAACTGTGTATGAAATTGATAAGGTCATTTCTTCTATGAATAGGAACAAGAGTTGTGATCTTGAATATAATGTCGCTGATTTCTTTATTGAATGTAAAAGTTTTATATCACCTTATCTTTGCACTATTTTTAATCATATTTTTGATACATGTTCCTACCCTGATGCATGGACTAAGGGAGTAATTGTTCCCCTCTATAAAAAAGGTGATCCTCAACAACCTGATAACTACAGAGGCATAACTTTTATGAATATCACTGCAAAAATTTTTTCTTTAATTCTTAGAAATCGCATTAACTCATGGTGCGAGGGACAGCAAATTTTCACTGAAAATCAGTTTGGATTTCGTGATGGTCATTCCACTGTCGATGCTATTTTTATTTTACATTCTTTAATTCAAAAGGTTTTATCAAAAAACCGTAAGCTCTGGTGTATTTTTATAGATTATAAACGTGCATTCGATACAGTGGATAGGGATCTCCTTTGGTATAAACTTCTACAAACTGGTATTAGTAGTAAAATGCTAAATATGATCAGATGTATATATCAAAAAGTCCAATCTTGCGTAAAACTATCAGAAAAGTCTGATTTATCTTACTTCTTTGATGTTTCGATAGGCTTGAAACAAGGAGAACCTCTCTCACCTATTCTCTTCATACTTTTCATTAATGATATTGTAGAAAATATTGATTTGGAATCGTTAACGGACACGGATTTAGAGTTTTTAACGAAGTATATGATTCTTTTCGCTGATGATCTTGTTTTATTTACCACTAGTCCAGTTAGTTTACAAGCTCAGGTTAACAGTATTTTACGTTACTCTGAAAAATGGGGATTAACTATTAATGTTGATAAGACTATGTGTCTTTGAGAAAAGAAAGTCAAAACATGATTGTGATATTTTTATTAATGGTAGAACTGTTGAAATAGTTGACAGTTTCACTTATTTAGGCCTCAAATTTTATTATACAGGCAGTTTTATACATGCAGTCCGTGCTCTGAATGAACAAGCACAAAAAGCCTATCATACTTTACTTAAAGTTTTTGATAAAGTTTCATTAGACATAAAGACAAAAGTTTCGCTTTTTGACTCTTTGGTTTTACCAATCTTATTATATGGAGCAGAGGTTTGGGGAGTATATAGTTTTAAAGACATTGATAAGCTACATGTCAGATTTCTGAAGTACCTTTTAGGTGTAAAACAGCAAACACCAAACTTTGCAGTTTTAGGTGAATTTGGTAGACTTCCTCTTTCTGTTCTATGTAAGCAACGAACACTTAAATTCTCGTCTAAAATTATGTCAAACGATCAGTCACCTATACATGATATATATCTAGATCAATGTAATAATGTTACTGGTAATTGTTGGTCAAAAAGACTCCATTCAATCATTGATCACTTAGGATTTACTAATATTAGATTAAATTTTAATCGAGAGCTGAATAATTTTTCTGCCTTGAAATTACGATTAAATGACCAATTCGTTCAAGAGTGGCACCATATCATTAATAATTTACCAAAACTTTCATGTTACCGTTCATTCAAACGGAAATTTTGTTTCGAGGCTTATCTTGACAAAATCCAAAATCAGAAACTGTTGAAGACTTTTGCTAAATTTAGATTAAGTTCACATGAGTTAGAAATCGAAACAGGACGCTTCAGTAATATTCCACGTGACGAGAGATTTTGTAAAATGTGTAATAGTGGCTACATAGAAACTGAATTTCACTTTCTTTTATGCTGTCCAACATACAATGATATGAGGAGGAAATATTTTGGTAACAACTGCTGGCCAACCCAATCTAAATTCATAAGTTTAATGTCATGCAATAGTAAAAAGATAATTCTTAATATTGCCAAGTATATTTCAACTTGCTTAGATTTTCGCGAAGCGATCTATAATTCTGGTGAATCGTAACGTTTTTCATATACTATTTGTGTTCAACAAAATAGCCCCTACTTTCCTATTGTATTAGAATGTGTACTTCTTATATTTCCAATAAGCTACATGATCATCCTTTTTTCTCGCACATTGTATTTTATAACTGAACTGATATTGTTACTTTCATTTATCTCTGCCATATTTCGTTTATTTGTAAATGGCCAAAGACATGTGATGTGTCGATAATGCCAATAAATGAAATGAAAATGAAATGTAAAACAATTATTTTTTCATCTCAGACTGACCTGTGCACTATCGTTACTCTGTTTTCATCTTATTGATGCACGGAATTCCCAAATGGTCCTTTTTTGCGTGACAGGTCACTTAATGATTTGAAATCTTACCCTAAATATAAGGAAGGTTGACCCTTTCCATTCCGGGTACAGTTCGAAAGAGCTCCAGTAATCTTGTCCATATTTCCATGGTCTACTTGCTAATGTGGAATTCTCTATTGTAAAATCAAACAGACCCATTTTGGTCTTTCTCTTGGCCGACTTCGAATTACTCTTTTTCGTTACTTTGGGAACACTGGAAAGAAAGCGAGATAAATTCCATTTATTATATAGGCCTACCACTGAGCAATTTAATTGCCAAGCTCCTGTAATCGCAAGCTTCTGAATAACATTGTGGAGAGGGGTGGAAAGGAATAATTCGTCTGTTTATTTAAAAAAGAAACTCGTAACTACAGTTTTTTTTCAAGCTGTAGTTAAGGGGTTTTTGAAGTAAACCGACGAATTACTATTTTAGAGCAACTAAGTGCTAACTTTTCTTTTTGATTTTTCCAAAAAAAAAAAGAAAGAGAAAAATGCTTTCTGTCTTTCATCTGTATCCTCTTCGAGACGCTGGTCTTACCTTTTTAGCAGGCTTAAAGGTGGTCCTTCAGATTTTGGGACAAAAATTTTACAAAAATACACACAAATCATCTTTATACTCCCAAAGCCCTATATTTTTCATTCATAAAACCCCAGTAGTCGAAAACCATCCGACAACAAGAGAAATTAGAGATTTACTACTACGGCCCAGGTCGACACCAACGGGAAACACGGTCTATTTTTACCTGAGCAACTTGCCCATCATTACATACCAGAAATATACAGACGAAGCTTAAAACATAGCATCCGAAGAAGACATTATGGAAAATAATTACACGTTTGTTATGTTATGGAATTTAAGCATCATTAGTCACGTGCCAGTAATTAACATTCCCACAGTGCCTTTTTGATTTTGGCGAGAAATCTAAAAATAGCTTAAGAGGCTACGTAGCCTTTTAAGGGAATACCATCAAAGACAAAAATGTAATATTATGATTCTTAATTATTGATGATGTGTATTGTTTTTTCAAATAAATTTCAGTGATATATAAATATATTTCTTAATTTGGTGTGATGTGAAAAACCTAAATACCCACCTTTAAATTACCCATGTTTAAAATTGCTGGCCTTTTTTTTTTTTCTTGCGAAATGTAACGTATCAACACCAATTTTTTTATCCCTTACCAAACAATCTCATGTTTCAGATCGGACGGTAAAGAAGAATTGCTTTTAAAAAGCGATGGGAAAGGAGAAACGTTAGGTACCCTATGAAAGAAAACAAGTCATTATTTGATACCAGTGACGTTTAATTTATTGATTGCAAAGCGGCTTTAGATATATAAGAGAATAACATTTTTTAGTATATTCAAATGTTTAAAATGCGCACATGAAAAAGAAATGTTAGTTTTAGAAGAAGATAGTTCGAATAAATAAATACATAAATAAACAAATAAATAAATAGATAAATGAATAAGAAATAAATAGAGAAATAAACTTTAAAAGTAATGCATCGATTTCCATAAGTTTTCTAGAACTGTGTTACTATGATAATCATCATCGTAAATACTATGATTTTTATGACTATAATTATTGTTATTTTCATCATCATCATTCTTATTATTATTATTATTTTTATTATTATAGATGGAGAGTAAACGTGACGACATTATGTCCATACACAGATAATATTTTTGTGCTACGAATGCTTACCTATATATGTTCTGTATTCATACTTCAAATAATATATTATTTAAAAAAAAACACACACGAAATCACATAGACAATTAAAACAATGAAGTAATACAAATTATTCTTAGCCCCCTTAATAATTCAAAACAGAACAGAACATTTAATGTTTTGTTTTCTGGGAATGATATCTTCTTCCCGGACAGTGTTGATCCAAGATCAGATTGCACTTTCTGTGCAGTCTGATCTTGATCTACACTGTCCGCAAAAGGTCAGTGAGTCACTGAGTCGGGCTTAGCAGCTTAAAGGTTAAGAGCAATGTTGCTTACCGTAGAGCTTTTAAAAGCCTTGATATTTTAACAATTCCTTTCCTTAATGACAGAAACAAAACCATGTTAGGAGTACCCCTTGCAGTTATCGCACAGAGAACGTAATATCCAAAACGTGAAGTGTGGACTACAGTTTGTCGCTTATCTCTTCTCAGTATTTTCGGGGAAAACCCCACCTTGTTATATTTTACTGTGATATTTTACATCGATTGTGAAACAAGTTGTTTTACAAGCTCAGATCTATCACTCGTGATGATCGCTTTCTAAAAACCTGACCCAGTTCACGCGCCATGAGCTGGGTAGTTCTTATTAATGAGCCTGCTAATCACAGGATTAAAACCCGCAACCTCTGATATGGGAGGTTGAGTTTGCACTGCTCCCTTGCTATTTCCCTCGTCAATCCTTAAAATAATCTGCTAAAAGACGATCTGTACAGTTTCACCAATTTTTGAAAACATTAAAAATTCATGATACTTTGTTGGTGATAGTATATACATACTTGTATATTATCTGATCTACAAAAATAGGAGATTAAAAAAAGTAGGGTCGCCAGCTTTCGGAAAAATTCTTTTAATCTTTTTTTAGTACACCCTGCATTGTGACACTTCAGGATGAAACTTCACCTATGAAAGCTAAGTCCATGAATATTTTTTCTTTTCAAATGACAAGAATTAAAGTCAAATTTTATGTCATTGTAGACTATTGGTGAAACATAAAAAGTAATAAAATTTAGAGTATACTGAGTATCAATCTTTAGAAAAAACTTAACTTTGAGCTAAAACGCGTTTATTTAAAAAAATATGATAAAATAAAAAAGAAAAAAAAGGGAAGAGAGAAACTTTTATGGTTTTCTATTTTTCTAATGTTCTAACATTCAGATTTTACTTTCCATAAATAATATTCAGGCTCTACACTAAAAGAATCACACTTAAAACAAATAGGTCACCAGCCTTAATTTTAAAGAAAATACATTTTTAAAAGTATGCGGGTGTGGCACTAATGAGTAAATGTAGGGTTTGTCAAAGACAGATACATACTATGAATTATATTATCTTATTTATTTAAAACGATTCAACAATGTTTATAAGAATCTGAGTTTGTTGGTCAAAATAAACCAATCCATAAGATATAAATGTAATACTGATGTTAGCATTTAACCCATTTCAAAACAGCTAATTTTAGACTCTTCTAAATTGACGCATTTGCAGATACTAAATAAAATTCAGGTATTCATTTATCAGTTCTTTGATCGATCAGAAATCATTGTGCGAAAAGGAGAAATCAATCATTAGGAGCAATTTCTCCTTTTGACTTCAATGTTTTCTAATGTTGTCTGCTCCACACTCATCAAGCTATGGGATATCCTGGTTAAGGTGAAAGAGTTACAGTCCCTTGTTTTCTACAAGTCTTCACCAAGAGATTATACCAAACTGAAAGCATCTGTATCTGAGAAGATGTTTTAGCTCGACGATACGTCTGCCAGATAGAGTGCTAGTAATGTTAGTAGCATCCGTGTCCATATTTCTGTTGTTAAATGACTTAGGTGGTTTAACTTCGTCCGATCTATAGAAAGCGTAACCTCGGATTCTTGCTTCGCATGTAATTATCTGGCTCGATTCAAATACTTTTTTCTTCGTTTTGCTAACATGAAACGGCCTTTCAAGTTTTTGGTTTGACCACTCTGCAGACAATGACAAGTGTGGTAAGATCAACTGTTTTACGTGCTAACCCTTTCGAGTAAAAAGTGACCATGATAATGGGAACTGTCGCGAACAGACAACAGAAACCTAGACTTGTCCAAAAATGCGATTGTTTGATTAAGGGGTAAATTATTTTTAGACATACATGTACCGAGCACCAGCAAAAGCTGGAGAAACATTTGAATGACCCACGAATGTCTCCACTTTCTGTACCGCCAACAAGAGGAGTGTGAGAACGTGAGCTACATTCGAAATACAAAGGCAATTGTTATGATCACAGTAGACACAGATAATGCGATAGCAGAGAACTTGGCCCGTATCACTCACCATTCTTATAAACAATCCTATAGTAAATTCATTACTTTCATTTAGAATTAAGAACTAATGTTCAGCAACAACAGAGTCTAATTCTCAGGAACTTCAAATAAACGCAATTTCTTACAGGCTAACCCAAATGGTTGTGACAAGTAGACATTGTGCCAATTTATAAATTTAGAACAATACTAAGACTTCAAAATAGAATGATCGATCAATACGGGCCAATCCCATACTTTCCTATGCTCCATGAGCTTCGGGAAACCCCGTTTTTGCCTTTCTTCGTAAATAAGTAACAATCCCAGTGTTTTTACGACCCAGTATAATCAGGCTTCAAAACAGAACATTATAGGAAAACAGTACTCCCCGGTAATCACCGTTTTCTCCTTTTCTCGTATTTTCAGTACTTACGCACAAATTCAATCAATTTAGCAACAAATGAATTGTCATGTGCAAAGTCTTTAAATTTAGGCTGGTTGAATTTTTTTGTCGTTTTGTAGAGAGCTAAAACCCTAAAAACGATATCTCTCGTGGCCGAATGTTTGCGTTTCAATACCGAACACTCAGAGAAGAAAATTGCCTTAATGAGCTTTCTCTCGTTTTGCCACAATGTCTTCACTTGCTTGTATTCACAAATGAACCCTTAGGCTGCCGTGCGCCAAACAGGGACTATCTTGCGGCCATTGAAAATCAAGATCAGACTGCAAATAATGTGCAGTCTGATTTTTGATCTACACTGTCCGATAAGAAGATATCTTCCACACAAAATTACATTTGAAATAGCAAAATTTGGTTGTTGTTTTTCTTTACTATCGGCTTAACTCTTTATCGGCCTTTAACAAACAATCCCTGGTTTTCACGACCTGAGATAAAAGTCTTCTGAAAACATTGTGGGAAAGGGAGAAAATGCTGGTAACCAGCATTTTCTCCCTTTTCCACAATGTTTTTTTTTTTTTTTTTTACCCTCTAACAACAAATTTCAATTGCATGGTAGTGTTAATTTTGTCGTCTGCACGTATACCTAGTTTGAATTTGGACCAGTCTAGAAATTTGTGATTTGGCAAAGGGTTGAAAGTTTTATTTCACTTAGTCAGCAAAATAAGGTTTAGTATATTTTACAGACCTTTTTTAAATGGGCGTATTCCTTTCGCTACTCCGAGCACTTCGAACATGTTCTAGGTCAATGGAGTATTTCGGAACACCGTGCCGTTTTCTTCAGAACATTTTCTGACTGTTCAATCCAATGGAGGTGTAGCGCACCTGCTGAGCGGTTGCTAGGTGATACAAGATAGCTGAAAGACGGACAATTCGCCATGGCAAAATTTGCAATTGTTCTTTTTTACGACATGAATGCTATAAATTGGGGCATAGTAGACTCGTGTCATCTCTTTCTCTGCAGCTACTCATTTCCTTAACTAACACAACTATGACAGTAGCTCTTGCGACAGCCATCATGCCAATGTACTTTCATTTCGGTATGGTTCCGAGCATGCTCCATTTAAAACATACTTCCGGAACAGTGCATTGTGTTCTGAAATATTCCTTTCGCACATTCCAGAACGGCATTCCAGAACACAGAACATAGTGCCAGAACAGGCGAAAGGAATACGTCCAATATCTCTGTCGGCAGTAAAATAATTTCAGGACAAAACCAAATCCATGTACAGTTTGAGCTCACATATTCAGAGCTCCAAACAGGGAGAGTGATTTTGATTTCAAAACTGAAAACATTAATTATTCTCCATTAAAGCCTATATTGTGAAACTCATTAGAATCGTCTTGTCAAGAAAAATAGGGCTTGGAAGAGAAATAATGTATTTAGAATATCATCATTCCATCTTTTCAGGAGTTCTGCATGATTATATTCTGGTATCATTATTATATGATCGTTCTAATGTCATTAAAAAACAAAAGCCACTTTTATCAGCATTTCAATTAATTCACAAGTTAAATTTACAAGACAATAATTTATTCATTGTGATCCTTCAGATGGTCATTAAGATTTAAATGCAGATGAAAGCATTTATGATTAGATGACTCAAGGCCTACATACAGGTCATTGGACGCTTGGATCTACATTGAAGTCCACCTGAAATATCATGATAATGCTGATAATGGCCTTCTGAAGGAATATGACCATAACTAAATGATGGATGGGCTACCATTAGTGCATACATCCATCCACACAGTAACAAGTCTTACTTCAACCACCATCACGTATGAACTATATGTTTACGTCACAGATAGCATTAACACGTAAGCAGTACCAAAAGGATATATCATCGGTTTACTTAAAAAAACCTCGAACATTCAGTTTTGTTTGAAGCTGTAGTTACGAAGTTTTTGAAGTAAACCGACGAAATCATGCTTTACAAAACGATAAAGTTTAGACTTAACGAAATTTAGAGCGTCTGCCGACTACAAAATCAAAATTAGTACAAATACAGGAAAGAGCTCTTGTGAGATGGCAACATCGTCTGAAAAGGAGAAAATGCTGTTTACCAGCCATATTGCCTTTTACTTTTTCCACAATGCTTTCAAAACAATTCTTCTACAAGAATGTTAGAATTAGGGATAATTTGGTAAAGGGTTAAATAAGACGGAGAGATCGGGTACAGGTGCAGCAAGAGGAAAAATCAAAGCAAGTTTTTTCCCCAAATTTACATAACTTATGTGCAAATAAGAAAGTCATTAAAAACCCTAAAGAGCTCACCTGAATAAGATCATCTAGGGCTGATATAACTGTAGAGATATTGGTTGTGAGGATGTAAACGAGCTAGTTTTTTACCTTTACCGCTTTCTGAAATTGTCATAGATACCATTATGCTTTATGAGTAACGTATCAGACTCAAAATGGTGCCTCCAAACATCATACAAGGTTTCTAGGATTTGTGACCTATTTTTTGACCCAAGGTAATGCAATTTGGAAATTCTTGAATGGAAGTGACCGAATTTTATATTTGCCGTACACCTTATCAAGACAAACATTCCGACCAAGTTTCAGGAATATCCGACTGAAATGTTGCTTAAAGAGTGCAGACAAGAGTTCTCTATGATTTTGCCAACAAATTTTTTTTACAGGAAGTGAGCTAATTTCAATCTGATCCGAAATAATTATCAAGACAACCATTCAGATTAAGTTTCATGAGTTAAGGGGTAAAATGTGGCCTCTACAGCGCACACAAGGCTTTTCTAAGACTTGGCCAAGTGACCTACTTTTTGACTAGATGTAACCCAATTTCGTTCTTGTACTAGCTTTTATTTAGAAAAACAACATTCTGGCCATGTCTCATGAGTATCTGATTGAAAATATGAACTTTTAGAGTGAACACAAGGTAATTGTTAACGCCTGGACGACGTTACCCGGGTTGGATGCAACCTAGTTTCGAACTTGTCCCAGATTTTATCAGGACAAAAATTATAATTCTGACTAAGTTTAATGAGTATCAAACTGAAAATGTTGTCTACAGAGTGCAGACATGGTAATTGTTGACGTCCGGACGACCCCCGACAGACGCCGGACACACCATGATAAAAAAGTCACCTTGACTAACGTTACTTTGTGCTCAGGTGAGCTAAAAAGAAAGAAGGAAAAAAATCGTTGGCTTTCACAGAAAGTGGGTTATGTAACAAAAGGATGTGAATCAGCATTTTCATCTGTAAAATTAGTAAAAAAAGTTGTTTATTCGTGTAATAGTCCCGGAAAGTAAACATGTCAACGTTTTTAACCCGTCACAAGATACTGATTATTCATTCCAGATTTAACTCATTACAAAACGACAAAATTTTAGACTGGTCCAAATTCAAAGCATTTGCAGACGACAACATAAAAGTAACTGAACATTTAAAATTTGTTTTGTAAAGGGTAGAAAACATTGTGGGAAAAGGAGAAAATGCTGGTTACCAGCATTTTCTCCTTTTCCCACAATATTTTCTATAGGCTTCTTTCTCAGGGGCGTCAAAAGTAGGGATTGTGTGGTAATGGGTTAAAGCAAGAAGTAGGCCAGAGGCCACCTTTTGGACATATGCTGGAAACAAGCATATCGTTAACTACCATTATATCGTGTTCATCCGTCAGCCTGTCAGCCCATTTAGATATAATTAACTCCTGTTACATTAACTCTTTACCAAAGGACTGGTTCAAACTTTTAGAGGACACCTCTGTATGTGGTACGTAAAAATTAATCAAAGTTCTTTTTAGAATAAAAACCATTGTGGGAAAAGGGCATGTGCTGGTTACTAGCATTTTCTTCTTTACTCACAATTTTTTCTCAGGGTTCTTAAGCAGGATCAATAAAATCAAGGTTACCTGGCAAAGTTTTTTTTAGAACACATGCACTATTTATCGTCGCATTTTTTCTTGGAAGAGCGCAGCGTGTTTTAGCTTTTCTCGGAAATACCCGACTCTTTTCCTTTATTCTAAAAATAAATCTTAGTATAAAGATATAGTGTAAAACTAAACCTCTACCCGATACTACGAAGAAAGTTATATATAGAAAAATCCTTAAGTTGGTTAATGACTCGTTACCCTTAAGTTTTACCTTATGTAGCTCCGATGACCGAAGCAAAAAAGAGAAGATAAACCGCATATCTGAGCAGCCTGATCTTAGATTACTTTAACCCATTTTAAATCTCTCTCCTCTCTCTCTCTCTCTCTCTCTCTCTCTTTTCATGCACTACAATGTTTTCTAAAGCTTTCCCTTTCAGGATCATTAAAAGCTGTATGGTAGAGGATTACCAGTTTGATAAGACACATACCTATAACTTTTAGAAATAGAAAGAAGGTATATGCAATAGTTTGAACAATGTTGAAATTAGACTTGTGCAAGTTATTATGGTTATCTATATATCTTTAACTCTTTACCACACGACAAAATTTTAGACTGGTTCAAATTGAAAGCATTTGCAGACGACAAAATAAAGGTGACTGAAAAATTGAAATTTGATCTGGGAAGGTTAGAAAACATTGTGGGAAAAGGAGAAAATGCTGGTTACCAGCATTTTCTCCTTTTCCTACAGTGTTTTCAAAAGGCTTCTTTCTCAGGGGCGTCAAAAGTAGGGATTGTGTGGTAATGGGTTAAATGCAGCTAATCTTCAGTAGCATCATACAATAAATGCACCATGCATTAAATGCATCATGCATTGATACCTTCGCTATAAAGCGACATTAGAAAAGTCCTTGACATTGTTACCAAATATAGATTAGATCAGTCAGTGGTCATTGATTCTTATTAATTCATATCCTGCTAAATAAAAAGAATGAAATTTTCAGGTCGAAATTAAAAACCCAAATATTGTTTTTGAATGGAATTTTTAGAGGCGAGATATCTCCTTATCGAACAGTGCAGATCCAAGATCAGACTGCACGTTCTGTGCAGTCTGATCTTGATCTACGGTGTCCGCAAAAGGTCAGCCAGTTGCCAGTCAGGATTAGAAACCAAAGATTCGAACCTACAGCAATGTTATTTAACTAAATTCTATTTCCCTCCGAATATGATGCACCGATGATGCCTTATTTCCTTATTTCTGATATTTCTAGTAGAAAATTGTATTAATTCGTTTGGATTTAACTTTAACGCCGTTATTAACAGCTTAACCCATTACAACACTATCCCTACTTTTGACGACCCTGAGAAAGAAGCCTTTAGAAAACATTGTGGGAAAAGGAGAAAATGCTGGTAACCAGCATTTTCTCCTTTTCCCACGATGTTTTCTACCCATCACAAACAAAGGTGCAGGTAACAAGTTAGATAAGCTAACCACTGAGTTACCTGACCCGGCCGGGCTCGTTTATCTTAAACTCATTACCAAACAACAATACTTCAGGCTTGGCCAAATCGAAAGCATGCATGTGTAGACGGTAAAATTAAAGTGACTGAAAGTTTGAAATTTGCTTCGTCAAGAATAGAAAACATTGTGGGAAAAAGGAGAAAATGCTGCTTACCACAATGTTTTCAAACGTCTTCTTTTTCAATGTCGTTAAAAGTGGACATTGTGTGGTAAAGGGTTAAAGCTGTTACTGAATAATACCATGTTATAAGGACCCCTGGGAAGAAACCTTTTGAAAATATACTTCGCTGATAACAAACATTTTCTCCTTTTCTTACTATGTCTTTCAAAGAAAAAACCAAGGTTCTTTTCTCGTCCGCAAAAGCTCTCAAACATGGTCTTTTGGTTGGGAGTTTTAAAAAACTATATACTCTTTTTGTTGAATTTATGTGAAGATTATAGATAAAAGTACCCTACCCCTGAAAATTTAATGAGTATCAATTGCATATGAATGAAGGTTAGTCTTTTATGACAGAAGGTTGAATAAGTCAACATTTTACGCTATAAAATTACTCCATGCCTTGTTCCCTTTATCTTTACCGAACGACGAAATCTTAACTTAAACTTTGTTCATATTGAAAGCGTTTGGTGATAAGACTTTCAATCTGGCTCAAATGGTGTAATTGTTCTTTGATAGGATAGAAAACATTGTGGAAAAAGGAGAAATGCTGGTTACCAGCATGTTCTCCTTTTCCAACAGTGTTTTTAAAAGGCTTCTATCCAACCGTCGTTAAAAGAAGAAATTGGCCAGTAAAAGTTTAACATGGCTTGAAAACAGAAAATTACCTCTGAATGGTAAGAAAACATTTTCTCCTTTTCCCAAAATGTTTTCAAAAGTCTTCTGTTTTAGGGTCGTTTAAATTTGGAATTGTATAGTAAAATGGTATAACCTCGGTTTACTTCAAAAACATCGTAACTACAGCTTGTTTTAAGCTGTAGTTACGAGGTTTTTTTTTTTAAGTAAACCGACTATTACCTATAAGCTGTGGGGTTGTAATATCAAACCTATCGAAATTTCATTTAAAATGTACTATATCCCAAGACCATGTATCTGATTGGCTGAGAAAGAAGGTTTCACCCAATCTTATAGCAAGTTTTTAAATGCAGTGTAAGAACAAATAACCCATTACCACTCAATCCCTACTTTTGACGCCCTTGAGAAAGAAGCCTTTTGAAAACACTGTGGGAAAAGGAGAAAATGCTGGTAACCAGCATTTTCTCCTTTTCCCACAGTGTTTTCTACCCTTCCAAGAACAAATTTCTATTTTTCAGTCACCTTTATTTTGTCGTCTGCAAATGCTTTCAATTTGGACCAGTCCAAAATTTTCTCGTGTGGTAATGAAATAATATGATATTTATTGAAAATGGGGTTTTGAATGAGGGTTAACTCTGTACCACACTACCAAAAGTTGGACTTGCCTAAATCAAAAGTAGTTCCAAAGAAAAATCAAATGCGGTTCAACTGATGGGCCTGGACCATGATAGAGTAGAAAATATAGCGGTAAAAGGAGAAAATGCTGGTAACCACCATTTTCTCCTTTTCCAAGAATATTGTTTTAAAAGTCTTCCTTTTGAAGATCGTCATTTAAACCCAGGACTAGGTGGTAAAAGGTTAACCGTTTTTCAAAAAAAAAAAAACGACTCGTGTCTGTTACCATCATGGTGAAATTTTACAAAAAGCTTTTGAAAACATCTTGGTGAGGGGTGGGGTATTTAAGTATTTGCTACTATTTGAAAAACAAAGCCATTCGTCTGATTAGAGACAAATAATAAAATCTAAAGGCAGGAACAGATTGGGACGGACGGACTGACATTCTAACATTTCGGGTTTATGTGACTTTTTCGGACGGGCGGACGGACAGACAGATACATAGGCACACAGGCACACAGACATACAGATAGACACAAAGACCTAAAAACAAACAGACACAGAGACTTAAAATCAAAGTTTTTACCTATCTGATATTTCTTACTCAAAACAAAAACTTATTCAAAACAAAGAAAACCAGAAAAGGAACGGTCTAATCCTGTTCAATAGCACAGATCATATCAATATAAGTACGCAATCTATCTATTTTATTGTCTTGTTTCAAGTACAAAAATAGTTCCATGTAATTCTAGACGATCTGTGCGGGACAGGAAAAGTTGGCCTTATCGAAATTTTGACTATTAGCCTAGAACCTAAGTGATCTGAAATCTAAAAGACACGCCCTACTATAGATGGTTCGAATGCTTCAAATAGCTAGTAAAACTAGAAAAGGGGCATTCGGACATTTTGCGTAAAGTGTCCTCTCGGTTTAGCCTGCGTTCTCCGCGCAGGCTAATCATTGACGGCACTGTGCGAATACATTAGATTTTGTGCTACAGTAGATTTGCGCAAAACAGAAAATTACATAAAAACGGAAAGTGTCGTTTCGGATTAATCATGCGCGGCCTGCGCAGGCTGGTCTGATACGACACTTTACGTAAATGTCCGAGGGAAATTTGAGAGAGATAGGGAAAATTCTCAGATTAATTAGTTTCTTGGAATACAACAATGTTTGTTAAAGGTTCATCTAAGAAAGGGGCTGCAAAAAAACAGACGTCAGGGTGAATAGGGTCGTTCTTGTGTGCATGTTTACCTTTTGCCAAAATATCCCCATTTATAATGACGACGGACGAAGAGACATTTTGAAAACATTGTGGGAAAAGGAGAAATCGCATGTAACTAGTCATAATAATGCCTATCCTGTTAACCCTTTCCCAAACAATCCCTGGTTTTTACGGGTATGGAATAGTAGTCTTTTGAAAACGTTGTGGGAAAAGGAGAAAATGCTGGTGACCAGCATTTTCTCCTTTTCCCACAATGTTTTCTACCCTATCATAGACAGAAATCATCTTTTCAGCAAGAGTTGAATTGTCGTCTGCAAATGCTTTCAATTTGGTCTAGTCCAAAAGTTTGTCGTTTGGGAAAGGGTTAAAGAACTTCGGTTTATTCAAACCACTTATGAATTTGTCATCTGGCAAACTAAATACCCGAGGCAGAAGATAGTCAAGGGAATTTCGCGGCAGATGGGGAAAAATACCTCGTGATGAGTTGTTTTTAAGTTTAAAACCATGTTTGTCATTGATTTATACGAGAAAGGGTCGGCAAAACGCAAACTTTTTGGGTAAAAGGGCTCACTGGGTTGTGTTGTATAAACCCTTTACCACAGTCCCAGATAAAACGACCCTGAGAAAGCGGAATTTTGAAAACATTCTTGAAAAAGGAGAAAATGCTGGTGACCAGCATTTTCTCCTTTTCCAACAATATTTTCCTCTGCAATTAAAGAGCTGTAGTTCATTTGTATCCTATAACTGTCTGGAAATTCTTTGAATTTAGAAGAGTCTAAAGTTTGTCATATGACAGAGGGTAAACTCTTTACCTGATATGTCAATTTGAGGCTCTTTCGATTCAGCAGCAAATGAAGATATGATGTCAAAATATGGACAAATGAGAATACAAATATCTGGTTGGAAAACATTGTGGGAAAAGGAGAAATTAATTGTTACGAGCAATTTCTCCTTTTCCTACAATATTTTCAAAAGCTGTCTGTTGTTGATACGTCAAAATGAGTATTTATGGAGTAAAGGGTTAAGGAATGAGATACATGTATAGATTCTCATTTCTTTGTCTTTTTGTAATCGAGCGCGTCCTTACCCTTACTGTTTATAAACATGGAGAATAAGACGTTTTCCTGCTTCGAAATATCTCAGCCGCTCCCTTTTTTCTGTCATTTCACGAGATTTACAACACATCAATCCTTTTTGCTATTTCTTAAGTTTTTTTTTTAAGGTGTTCTTTCCCTGAAGCGAAACATCTATTTCCACAGTAATTTTACTCTGGAAAACATGATATCGTTACAAAATCATCACATTGTAATATTTTAAGCAAGTCACTTTTGGAAGTTTTGCCTTCATTGAATTATCATTTTCATTCTAAAATCACTATATCCTCGATTCAAAGGGAGATTAGTATTACCTCCCTTTATATGAAAAATGTAAAAGAGGTATGAACAGAAACTTTTTCAGTGGACATTAAAAGAAATTCTGGACGGTTAAGAGTATTTTAGAACTATTTAACCCTTTCCCAAACAATCCCTGTTTTTTACGGGTCTGGAATAGTAGCTTTTTGAAAACATTGTGGGAAAAGGAGAAAATGCTGGTAACCAGCATTTTCTCCTTTTCCCACAATGTTTTCTACCCTATTATAGACAAGAAAACAATCTTTTCAGCAAGAATTGAATTATCGTATGCAAATGCTTTCAATTTGGTCCAGGCCAGAAGTTTGTCGTTTGGGAAAGGGTTAATCACTACAAAATCTTAATGATCTTAAAAGTATTTAGAACTATTTAATCACTACAAATTCTTGATAATCTAACAACAACAACAACAAAAATGTTAAATGAAAGCTTCAGGAGAGAAAAGCATTAACATGAGCCATGCTCTGACAAGGCATCTCCGTCATCTACGGGATTTATGATTCCAAGCAAGCCTTCACATACAATTATGGGTTCATAACAGTCATTTTTTTATCTCTTTACTCCATAGATACTCATTTCTACGCATTGCTCGTGGGAGCCTTTGGAAAATATTTTTGGCAAAAAGTGAAATTGCTCGTGACGAGCAATTTCACCTTTTCCCACAATGTTTTCTATGCTATCAAAAGAGGTCATAATTTATTCTCATTTGAAACAGCTTCATCCTTGCTGTTATTTGGGCTTAATTAGAGATACCATATAAATGCCCTTAGGGGTAAAGGGTTATACAAGCGACTAAATCATGAGGTAGACTTGCACTTAGACATACAGAAAATTGACTAATAGCGCAAAGTTTCGACCCAGGTCAGCCTGCGCGTACTGCGCAGGCTGACCTGGGTCGAAACTTTACGCAGATGCATTAAGCCCCATTTTCACAGAACACTGCTCATAATTATGTTAGAACTAGGTAAAAATCAATGCTTTACCAGCTTACCACATGTTCAAATTGAAAACCTTTGTAGGTGACAAAGTGAAAATGGACCTATGTGATGGAATTCCTCACTTGAGAGGATGTGGCCGCATACATGTATTCTCTACATTTTCTAGGATATTTTCGAAATTCTCCTTTTTCTGTTTTTTTTTTTTATATATGGCACTGAATTTTATGATAAAGTAGTTTTAAATCACAAACTATAATGCATCATAGTTTCACTGCGTGACTTTCCCAGGTTTGACCGTGATTTAGTAACAGTCATGTCACATGACGGCCACAGTTCACTTATGCATGTACGAGTTGGGTTTCGCGAGTACTAGGCTGGAACTCTCAAGTGACCTGCCCAAGGACATGCAACGAATGAAATCGCTCGTAGCATTTCATCTTTCATTAAAAATAGAATAAAGTCGCTACCTTTCGAATAGAAGATAAACATGGAAACCCACGTGGATGTCTGCTTAACGCTTCATGTGTATTTGTAAGCGGTTTGTAAAACGATATTTCATTGGCTTTTAGAAATATGATGTAAAGGGGGGTAATAACCAGCATCCAATAGAGGGGGCATCGCAGGAATCTCGAAATCGGGCTCAATCAGCCAAGGTAAGATCCATGTAGTGATCGTAACCTTGGCTCGCAAAGATGCCTACCTCGGTTATACTGCCCCAGGAAACCTGCCCCCAATGAGTCTTACCCTTTAACGCAGAAAAATTTACAACTGTCACTGAACGTGACTTAATACCCCCGCCAGTGCTTTGGCAGAAACAGGCAAGTACTAGTTTTTTGTACACAGACGGACACACAGTTGGACACACAGACGGACAAACGGACAGACACAAGGACGGACAGACAGGCTGATTCCAGTATACTCCCGAAAACATTCGTTTTGCAGGGGTATAAAAACAGACATGCTATTCTCAGAGTACGAAAAGATTTTTTGTTGTTATGTGCAAACTTCATGAACGTTATTGTTATCTTTCTTGTAGTGTAACTTTCATAATTATGAATCCTGGTTTAACACATATGTCAAATGAACCTTAAACCCTTTACCACACACTGCCGACTTTTAAGGACCCCAGGAAAGAATCCATTTGGAAACATTGTGGGAAAAGGAGAAAATGCTGGTAACCAGCATTTTCTCCTTTTCCCACAATGTTTTCTGTCCTATCAAAGGAATGTTGCACCTTTTGACCCAAGTTGAAAATCATCTGTAAATGCTTTCAATTTGGACAAGACTAAATTTCTGTCTTGTGGTAAAGGGTTAAAATAGTAAGAAATAATATGGGGCACCCTGTGCCTGTTTATATACCATTTCTTCTGTTCTATTCTGTTCTATACTAGAAGCCCCGTAAACTCCAATAATCGTACTCTCTATTGATAACTGATGGATGCGATATGGACTTCATTATTTATCGTTTTAATCCTTTACCATACAATCCCTACTTTTGACAACCCTGAGAAAGAAGCCTTTAGAAAACATTGTGGGAAAAGGAGAAAATGCTGGTAACCAGCATTTTCTCCTTTTCCCACAATGTTTTCTACCCATCACAAAACAAATTTCAAATTTTCAGTCACTTTTATTTTGTCGTCTGCAAATGCTTTCGATTTGGACAAGTCTAAAATACTCTCGTCTGGTAATGAGGCCTGTACACCTGGATAACATCAGCAAGTGCTGACGATAATATTCTTATCATTCATTCAGAGCTGCAAATAACGTCTTCAAGTGCCCTCCAGGCAAAGAAGATTGGGGGGGGGGAGGGGGAAGGGTTTGCGGATGATATCTATCAAGATAAGACTGCACAGAACGTGCAGTCTGATCTTGGATGCATATCGTCCGTTTGTTATAGTATTAGCAAGTTCTAACTATAATTTCCTTAATATCCAGGGCTGCAGTTGAAGTTTTCAGTGCCTTCCAGGCGAAGAGAGAGAGAGAGAGATTGGAGGAAGCTCTAGGGATGATATTGATGATATCTATCAAGATAAGACTGCAAAGAACGTCAGTCTGGTCTTTTATGCATATCGTCCGCTTCTTTATTGAAAAATATTATGTTTGAAACTTAAAAAGTAGCTGGTAGTAAGAAAGTACATGTAGCTTTTATGGATACATGATAATATTAAAACTTGCCTAGCATCGTATGTCACGGAGATGCTTTAACCCTGTACCACAATATCCCGACTTTTGACGACCATGAGAAAGAGGCCTCTTGAAAACATTGTGGGGAAAGGAGAAAATGCTGGTAACCAGCATTTTCTCCTTTTCCCACCATTTTTTCTACCGTGCTGGAAACCAGTTTCAATTTTTAAGTTACGTTTATCTTGTCCACTGTCAGTGCTTTGAATTTGGAAAATTCTAAAATTTTGTCGTTTTGTAAAGTGTTAATTAAGCCCGCTTTTACCAGAGCATGACTCTATGTATTTCATTCAACTTCTAACTGAATCAGAAAGAAAACATCAATCAACTGAATCTCAAAATGAAGAGGACTTTACAAGGGAATAGATTATTCATCGTGATCTTTCAGATGGTCATTAAGATTTCAGTAAAGATGCAAGCATTTATGATTAGATGACTCAAGGCCTACATGCAGGTCATTGGACGCTTGGATCTGCGTTGAAGTCCACCTGAAAGATCATGATAATGCTGATAATGGCCTTCTGAAAGAATATGACCATAACTAAATGATGGATGGGCTACCATTAGTGCACATGTCCACACATTACCAAGTCTTACTTCAACCACCATCACGTATGAACTGTGTTTAAGTCATAGATAGCATTAACACGTAAGCAGTACCAAAAGGATATATCATCGGTTTACTTAAAAAAAAACTCGAAAATTCAGCTTTGTTTCAAGTAGAAACAATGTAACTATCCAAGATCAGTCTGCAAGTGCTTTCAATTTGTCCTTGTCTACATGGTAATTTTATCGTTTGGTAAAGAATTAAATGGAAAAAACTATCTTTCGTACAAGAAATATGAGCTCCTCGGTAACGACTGCTTTATCAATTTTCCTTGTTCTGAATCTACTTGACACCTCACTGTATTTGTATCTTTGATAATTTAAATAATAGAGTTTCAAACCTTTACTACACAATTCATTCCATTTGGAACATTTTCAAATTTGTCACCCGCGGATGCTTTCAATGAATTACCAGCCTAGAAGGTGTCGTTTGGCAATATTTTTATCGAGAAAATTATTATCTAGATAATATTTTTTAGTAAATTTTGTTTTATCACGATAGTTCTCTTAAAGGTGGCCCTTCAGATTTTAGGAACAAACTTTTACAAATTAACAAAAAAAAAATCTTTATACCGCCAAAGCTTTATAGTTTTCATTCATAAAATCCTAGTAATCAAAAACCATCCGACAACAAGAGAAATCAAAGATTTACTACAGCCTAGGTCGACGCCTACGGGAAACACGGCCTATTTTTACCTGAGCAACTTGCTCATTTACATACTGGAAATACACCGACAAAGCTCAAAACATAGCATCCGAAGAAGACGTTATGGAAAATAATTTCATATTTGTTATGTTATGGAATTAAAGTGTCATTAGTCACGTGCCAGTCACTTAACATTCCCACAAGCCTTTTTATTGGCGGGAAATCTAAAAACAGCTAAAGGGGCTACGTAGCCTTTTAAGGGAATAGCACCCAATTTTTTTTCTTTGATATTATCAATCTAAATTGTTGATGATTTGTATATTTTTTTCATCTAAATTTCTGTGATATATATATTTTTTTAATTTGGTGTAATGTAAAAACCCTAAATACCCACCTTTAACCCTTTACCCCATAAAGCATTTCTATGGTATCTCTAATTGACCCTAAATAACAGCAAGGATGAAGCCGGTTTTTTTTATGGGTATATGACACCTTTTAATTGCATAGAAGACATTGTGACAAAAGGTGAAATTGCTCGTCACGAGCAATTTCACCTTTTGCCATAATGTTTTCCAAAGGCACCTACAAGCAATATGTAGAAATGAATATCTATGGAGTAAAGGGTTAAATTATCGCAATAGTTATCTCGTTTCTCGCAACAGATATACAGATATACAGAACAGAACAGAAATTTTATTTAGACTCTTAAGCATATATGTCACCATATGAATCGCATTTAATTTTTCGTCTTCAAATGCCTTCAAATTTGACTTAACTAACATACCTCCAAATTTTTTCATTATAAACTTGAATTGACCTGCACTATCGTTGATCTGTTTTCATCTAATTGATGTACAGAATTCCCAGATGGTCCCTCTTTGCATGATGGGTCATATTTACAGTCGTTAAAAGACGTTCATTAATTGCGTCTCGAAAGAGTTAAACGTTTGTTTTTCCTTAGGGAAACCCCTCAAAACTCAGGATTGTTTGATAAAGAGTTGACATGAATTAATGTAACAGACATAGTACCCGAGTCAAAACATGGTAGCAAAAGGTAAAGTTACACGTCTCCTTTGTCATAAAATGCTTTGCAAAAAAAAAATGTCTACAACATAACGCAAAAAGTCAGTAACAAGAGCTGGGAAATCAAGCGAAATTGTTCAGCGTTATTTTCGAATAATATCATACCGGCCACAGCAAAATACCGATTTTTGTAAATAGTCTTTCGGAAAAGAGAAATAAATTCATGCGCTTGAAAAACGGGGTTCAATGCACCACTATGTCCAAGAACTGACTGGATTATTAGTAAAAATGCTCCTTGGGCTTGTAAATAAATTGATCAAAATCGAAAATTATTGACCCGAGTCAGCCTGAGGGGACTGTGCAGGCTGAACTGGGTCAAAGCTGTTTTGCAAATGTGTTAAGCCACCAGCAACTTTGACAAAATGAACTGTAATACACTATCAGTATAATCTCGCCCTAGAACCCAAGGTCGTTGGTTCAAGCCCAATGTCAAACACAACGAAACAATGTCAGGGAGGGATACTGTCCAGATAATTTTGCAACTAAGTGGCTTTTATTGATTCTTGCTCATACAAAAATCATCCTATAATTCCGACAGCGTAATTCTCGGAAATCTTACATCATATAAATCATGTCATTGTATGATGACTCACTATATCGATTGTATTTCTAGTGGCCATATCTTTTATCAATCCGATGATTCTGATATTCATTCGTTGTTTAATTGTAGACTTAGTAACACAATTTCTGATTGGCTAAACCGAACCGTCGTTCGGTTTAGCCAATCAGAAATTGTGTTACTTTTTTACAAATCTAGAAAACTCGTGAGAATAAGACTACAAAATGTTTCTAAGAAATAAAGTACGTATTAAATATATACAGGCCTTAGCGAAAGATTGATAAATAATCATGATTTAAACTAGCATAAATTCCTTAATATTTCATCCTGATTTTATGACGTAGTTATCAGTACAACTCAGTCTCACTTAGAGATAAAAGAGAAAGAACTAAAAAATATGGTACAGTGGATTCTTTTCCCAAAGTTCAACACTTAGGTCTCTAAGCGGGACTCAAGGACCCTTTTGCAGACAGTCTAAACCCAGGATCATACGACACAAAACGCGAAGTCTGATTTTTCGATAAGGAGATATTTTCCGCAAACAGATTTTGAAACAGCAATATTTCGTCGGTTTACTTCAAAAACCTCGTGACTAAAGCTTGTTTCAAGCTTAGTAACGAGGTTCTTGAAGTAAACCGACGATTTGGGTTTTTACTGTCGCCGCGAAACTAGCTTCAATTCTTGCAAAAATCTGGTAACTTTCACTCTAGTTCTAAAATTTATGTTTCTTCCAGCGACTGGACGTTTCAAGGGAAGTACTGTAAAATATTGTCCGGCTAATAAGAATATCCAAAATGCTTTTAAATAGTATACAGTAATATGATTATGATGTGTCTCCATTTTAACTCGCTATTTGTCTCTTCTTGGCAGATAGTAGGGCCTTTAAATCTTTGCTAGATAACAGATGTTAGACTTGTCGGAATTAAAAACACCTGCAACAACAAATTCTAAGTTGGTACAGATGAGTATATTTAACCCTTTCCCAAACAATCTCTGGTTTTTACGGGTCTGGAATAGTAGCCTTTTGAAAACATTGTGGGAAAAGGAGAAAATGCTGGAAACCAGCATTTTCTCCTTTTCTCACGATGTTTTCTACCCTATCATAGACAGAAATCATCTTTTCAGCAGAAATTGAATTGTTGTCTGCGAATGCTTTCAATTTGGTCTAGCCCAAAAGTTTGTTGTTTGGGAAAGGGTTAAGTTCTATTATAAGGTAGAAAACATGGCGGTAAAAGGGGACAATGCTGGTTACCAGCATTTTCTCCTTTTTTTTCACAATGTTATCGAAAGCTTTATTCCATAAGGTCGTTTAAACACAATGTTGATTTGTATAGGTTAATCAGTAGTTCAGTACATAATAAATGTATGAATTTGATATGCAATTCGTAAAATTTTACGATATGCTTTCTTCATATATCGTCGGTTTACTTCCAAAACCTCGTAACTACAGCTTGTTTCAATGCTGTAGTTACGAGGTTTTGGAAGTAAACCGACGATATGTTCACCAAGCTGTAAGTGTTATGTATCACAAACAGGAAAAAGGAATTTATACTTCAAGGATGAAAATTGACATTTAAAGAGGCATTTTAAGTTTTTATATCGCAACTCAAAGCTTCTTGTCAAACATTGACAAATACGGTTAAGTATTCTTTTCTTTACATTGTATAGAATTTGTAGAGTTATATTCACTAAACAGGTGCCTTTTAATTACAGTATGGTTGTTTCGCAAATCGACAGTTCCGTTTAATTTTGTTACATCAGAAATGACGTCATCTACCGATTTTAGTATACGAATCCTCTTAATCGACTCTTGCTATTGCACAAATGACATTGACATTCCCATTCATAACAACTCGGCCAATTCCGTAACCACATCTAACCTCATTCGTATTGAGGATTACGAACCCTAAAACATCGGTAAATATCGTGTAACATCGATGTTTTCGTAAAGGCTATTCGGCAAATCTCGCCTGCTTTTGTCTTTTAAATCTTTTCCAAACAAGCCCTGGTTTTTACGTGTCTGCAGTACAAGTCTTTTGAAAACACTGTGGGAAAAGGAGAAATTGCTCGTAACGAGCAATTTCTCCTTTTCCCACAGCGTTTTCTACCCTTTTTGAGAACTTTCCGCCATTTTCTCAAAATCTGAAATTGTTGTCTGCAAATTCTTTTAGTTTGGAAGGGTCCAAAATTTGTCGTTTGGGAAAAGGTTAATATGAGATTTAGGGGCCGTAGACTGACTGATCGGCAAATATCATGTAACATCGACGTTTTCGTACTAGCTATTCAGCCAATCGCGGGAGCTTCCGTTTTTTAAAGAGAGTAAGGGGACATAGACCTTAAGGAGGACTTCCATTCTGAATTAATGTACTACCAGTCACATGATCTTAAACACTGATGGGGCCCTATAAATAGATTAGCAACGGCAATGACAGTCAGGATGATACTCAGCCTGTCGCTGAAAAAACCTACGTATTGATAGACAGGGTTAGAAAATAAATAATACAAATCGGTTGTCATCAGAAAATTCATTCTAAAAGATTCCACAGAAAGTTGTGCCTAGTGTTTGCTTTCTTAGTGGAGTGTTACTGGACGGTTAAGCGGTCTACTTCCGGCGAGGAAATCTATCGAGTGGAAGACTTGTTGAGGCCACATGGCCTTTTAGTGTAACACCATAGAAAAATATTCTCTTTTTTTTCCCCAAACTGATGAATTGCCAGTTGTTGCCGTTTTTTGATTCAGGAATAGGTCATTTTAAAAGTTGGTGAGGTTATAAAAATTTGAATGGCTCCCTTTAAGATGCGATAAACGAAAATCAGGAAATTAATTTCACGATTTCATAAAACTTTAAAGCGTTATCTTGTGCCTGAGTCATCCCGTGAATCTGAAATTTACCGAACTGCTATTGATTGATTGTATTAAACGCAATATTCAACATTATTTCATTTATATCGCTGCGGCCAGGGCACCTATTCATGCTTTCCTGGAATTTGTTTCACCAGTACTCGCACACTATTCCTCCCAATGGCTGCTTTCCAGAATAAACATGGTCGATGCAATGGTCAGCGTTGAGAGAGAAATGAACCCCTGTCGCACTGATATTGGCCGAGCCGGGGATTGAGCTAGCGACACCCTGTTCTCTATTCCTGTACGCTACCAACTAAACTACCGGGGCTCGACAGAATTTTCAGTACTTTGTTCCCTTTTTTAAAAATTAAACGACTTACAGGCGATTTTTTTCACGTATCACAGCTGTTGGTTTACTTATCACTCGAACAGTCGTGTGTTTGACCCACCTTGAAAAGCGAGACTTTTTAAAACGATGTGGGAGAAGGAAAACATTCTGCTCAGCAGCATTCTCTCCCATTCCAAATGCATTTTCTACGCTTTCAAAAACAATTTACATCCTATGAGTCAAATGTCATTTATCGTTTTCAAAGGTTTTCAATTTGGACCAGTCGAAAATCTCGTCGTCTAGTTGAAAGTGTGTTGAAAGTAGGGTCCTAATTCACAAATTCATAAATAATTATAAAATAAAAAATCCTGAGAGAGCGAAAATCAAAGTACTGCGATTTCTAATTGGCTTAACCATAGGCTTAACCAATTAGAAATCTTGTTACTTAGTAAGTTAACAATAAGGTCAAGAATTCAACTACAATTGGTGGTGAATACCGTCTAAGATTTTTTTTTTATAAATTCTTTTGTGTGATCATTAGCCCAGCTACAATGGCTACTGACGACAGCATCGTCCAGAATCAGACCGCACAGAACAAGCAGTCTAATCTTGTATCTACACCGTTAGATAAAATGGGAACTATTCTTAATGATACGCTTTTGTGGACTGTGTAGATCAAGACCAGACTTCAGAAAATGTACAGTCTGATATTGGATTTACACTGTTCAATTCAGTATTTCCTCGAATTTCACCATCAATTCTTTTTATTTTATTTTCCCTCTATATTGGCTGTAACTTGTCAAATAGTACAAAAGAAGTTTAACTCATTACCAAGCGACAAAATTTTAGGTTTGTCCAAATCGACAGCATTTGCAGACGACAAAATAAAAGTGACTGAAAATTTGAAATTTGTTTTGTGAAGGGTAGAAAACATTGTGGGAAAAGGAGAAAATGCTGGTTATCAGCATTTTCTCCTTTTCCCACAATGTTTTCTAAAGGCTTCTTTCTCAGAGGCGTCAAAAGTAGGGATTGTGTGGTAATGGGTTAACCATTACATCACCAAAAGCGAAGACAGGGGCTTTCAGGAACGGCATAAGTCAAAATCAGGGCCCGTATTCACCAACCATTCTTCAGAACGTTTTTTTGTCTTATTCACCCGAATTTTCTATATTTGAAAGTAACACAACTTCTGATTACCTAACCGAATGGTTTAGCCAATCAGAAGTTGTGTTACTTACAAATTTAGAAAATCTTGGAGAATGAGACTAAGGATATTATCTGGAATGGTTGGTGAATACAGGCCAAGCTGTTTATTTTAAGCAAGATTTTGAGTGTCCTTTGGCTCCTAGATAGATTCATACTAGATCCATACATTGGATTTATTAGCGTTAAAAAAGAACATGAAGTTGAAAAAAAAACACACAAACATTCATTCATTGACTAAATCTATGCATTCAACGTTTTGGGCGCTTAAAAGACTTTTAATTGGAAATGGAATCGATTCTATACAATCAGCGTAAAACACCCTGCAAAAAGGCTTACAAGTCGGTCGGTACAAAATGACTTGGTGTACTCACTAAATCTATAATATTAACTCATTACCAAACAACAATATTTTAGGTTTGTTCAATTCAAAAGCATTTGCAGACAAAAAAAAAGCGACAGAAAATTTTAAATTTGATTTGTGAAGGGTAGAAAACACTGTGGAAAAAGGAGAAAATGCTGGTTACCAGCATTTTCTCCTTTTCCCACAATGCTTTCTAAAGGCTTCCACATCAGGGTCGTAAAAACCAGGGATTGTTTGGGACAGGGTTAAGCCACGCTCTGACAAAA